>OW028734.1:25493750-26804166 GCA_932294355.1 Aporophyla lueneburgensis
ATGGTAAACTTGTTGGTGTATATAGTTTAGTGATCGATGCGTCCAAGTAGTACGCCAATAAGGCAATAGATGGCGCTATTTTGAAAAACACGTTTATGGCAGTTATCACGGTGTGTATGGGTCGGATTAACACCATAGGCTGAGCACAGTGTTAGTGTAAAGGTGCGCACACACTAATAATAAATAATAAATAAAATTTTATTGACATAAAACATTGTTACATTTATATATTAAAGCCCTGACTCCTGAGCTAGGTTGTAACCTGTGTTACAGGAATCAGTGTCTTCTCCCATTTTTGTTACATTAACATTTATGTAATAAAATTTAAACAATCATGAAGTCATGCAATCATCGAAGCACTTGTGTGTGTGTGTGAGTGAATGTGGGAATGAGTGTCTGTGCGTGTGTACGGTGTGCGTGGTGTGCGTGATGTGCGTGTGTGGGGTGTGCGTGTGTGGGGTGTGCGTGTGTGGGGTGTGTGTGTGTCTCAGGGGTATGTATATAATGAATGTAGTAAGGGGGACCTAGTTGTGTTAGTGTTTATATTAATAGGTTTTCTGTTTGTGCGTAATCTAAAGTTTGTAGCCAAGTTTTGATTTTATTTTTCGTTTCACATTTAGAAAGTGAGTTAATTAGCAGGGCTCTGTTAATTTTATTATAAATATGCGTACCTAGAAAAAAATGTTGTCGCCTAGCTGAAGCAGATTTACATTTTATATGTTTACAGACATTAGGGATGGTGCGTTTACTTTTGTTTTTGTTGTTTACAGGTGTTATTTTATGTTGTTTCAATGTGAGATTGAGAAGATATAACTGTCTCACTGTGAGCACTTTACAGTTTTGGTATAAGGTTACAGTCGGAAACCGATACGGTTTAAAGGTCATGACTTTGAGCAGTGATCTTTGAGCTCTTTCAAGGTGAAGCATAATAGTTTTACAGGCACCTCCCCACACCGTGATACAATATCCCACTATTGACTGGGCTAGAGAAAAATAAACAGTGCGAAGAAGATTCCAATCGGCCACATGTCGAAGTTTTCTAAACGCCCAAATAAGTTTCCTAACACGAGAGGTGGTTAGCTCGATATGAGGACGCCAACTTAGTCTTTCGTCCAGAAGTACACCTAGGTATTTTATATTTGCTTTTTGGGAAATTGTAAGACATGAGCACTGACTATTGTTGTCGGGAAATTTGCAAGAGTGAGCTTTGAGACTTGATGACATAGGTTTGGTTTTAGCAAATGTGAACTGCAGGTATGAGGTCTTAGCGATGTTAAGGGTAAGTAAGTTATCTTCCAGCCATTGACTGACTTTACGTAGTCCCAGCTCAGCCGTGTGTCGTACCTCCTCCCAAGTCTCTCCATGAAATATGAGCGCGGTATCGTCGGCATAGCTGAATATTTTACCTTTAGAAAGAGATTGCTGGCATAGATCATTCACATATATCAGGAAGAGACTCGGAGAAAGGCAGCTGCCTTGTGGGACACCACAAGTGACGTTGGCTTCCTCACTAACTAGTCCACCTATCTTTACTTTTTGTGTCCGATCACACAAAAAATCGGTGAATATACTGAGAGCTTCTCCTCGTATCCCAATATGGTCTAACTTGTTCACAAGGGTGGAAATACAGACCGTGTCAAAGGCTTTCGCAAGGTCCAAAAAAACACCTATGCATTTCAGTTTAGCATCAACTTTCTTGGCAACGTGATCCACGAGTTGACTTACTGCATCTTCGGTGCTTTTTCCAGACCTAAAGCCAAATTGAGCATCAGATAGAGTTTTGTTTCGTTCTAAAAAACTAAGGAGTCTAGTGTTCAGCAGCTTTTCTAATATTTTTGAAAGAGCCGGTAAAACCGAGATGGGTCTGTAATTTTTGACATCCTCCTGGCTCCCACCCTTGTGAACCGGCGTGATTAGAGATTTTTTAAAGACTCGGGGGAAAACTCCCTGTTCAAAACATATCTCAATGAGTTTTGTGATCGGAGGTATTAAGATACCTTTGCCTGTTCTAAGTAGCTTTGCTGAGATAAAGTCCCACCCCGTGGCACAGTCAGTTTTTAGGGTTTTAATTATAGAATCAATTTCAGCTTCATCAGGGGGGAGTAGAACAATAGAATTAGGTACCGGTGGTGAATTAAATTCATATAATCCAGGTTGGGACCTTCGGTTTTGACTGATTGTATCTACAAGTTGTTTACCTATATTAGAAAAATAATGATTAATGTTCTCAATTTCTTTCGGCACATCTTTTGTTTCTGTTAGTAATAATTTATCTGCTGATGGTTTTTGCCCAGCTTGGTTAGTGATTGATTTTAGTATGCTCCATGTTTCTTTGGTATTTCGTGATGATTTTAAAGCAGATTTTTCGTAATTAATTTTTAACTTTCTAAGTAAAGAGTTGCAGTAATTACGGTATCGCTTATATGATATCTCTACAACTGCATTTTTTGCGTCTTTTAAAAACTTTCTATGCAGCTTGTCCCTATGTCTAATGCACCGCAGGAGACCAGGGGTTAGCCATGGTTTGAGGATTAATTTACGGTTTGGCACATTAACTACTTTTGAGTGTAGTGAAACCGCAGACATCAAACACCCGACAAAGAGTGTGGCCGCCTCATTTGCATCAGAGTCTTTTGTTATAAAAGAAAAATCAGTATCCTTTAGGTGTTCGACAGTAGCTTCTATATCAACCTTTGTGGTGGTTCTGATTTTTTTGGTTTTATGAGGTTCGTTGTTTAAACATAGTAGTACAGAGGCGTGGTCACTAACCGTAGAATCTATAACAACAATTGTCGAACAACTTGAGGTATTGATCATGAAGTGATCGAGGCAGTTATGGACTCTTGTTGGGTATGTATGACCTGGCAGGAGGCCCAGTTCTGCGGTTACATTAAGATACAAAGCACTATTCCTATCTGTGCTTCCCGGTTTAATGTCTATATTGATATCTCCTGTAAGAATAATATTTTTAACTTTTAGTTTGCTAATTATATTTTCAAGAGAATTAAGAGTCCGTGCACATAATTCACTCGCTAGAGTTTAGGTAAATTCTTTGCTATGCTGTTTGTGTGCACTGTTCACGCACACATGCGTAAAAATCGAGCGTAGTGATCGCTTAAAAAGTTTTGATCCTTTGGATTTTATTTTTTAAGTAATTACAGGTACGGTTAAGAAATAAAAGTCTGGATGGAATGTTTGTGTACATTTGTTTTAGTGTAGTAAAATGGTTCAATCTGTTGTCAAAAGCATGTGTAGGTACAATTAGATAGATAGAGATAATGTTGAGTAAAACGCGTACTTTTACATAACATAAAAGAGAGTATTCTCCGTAATTTTGGAATTCATATTTTCTTCATCGATGTCATTCCTGGATGACCTTAGAAACTACAAACAAAATGGAAGACTCCTATTGGAACTGGGACCCATATTTCAAAAATTGTATTTAAATTAAAAAAAAAAACAATTGCATAGGCGAATTTAATTGTGTTATACGATAAAGTTTTAGAAAATATAAAACATTTAAAGGCCTTAGAAGCGACCTGACATATCAACCTGCTGCCATTTTTATTTTTTTTTCAAAATCACAGCACACGATGAAAGTGGTATTTATGGGTAGAGAACACATAGACGAACAAAAAATGACAGTAATAATTGCAACCAACGCGACACAACAATTTACAAACGGAAATATTCAGAGATGTCTCAGTGATCAACAGGTTCAATACCGGTAGTGATCACAGACTTGTCCGAGGCTCTCTGAATATAAATTTCAAGCTGGAGCGAATTCGTTTGATGAAGTCTAGGCTCCGTGCAAGTATGCTCCAAACTATTTTAGGATCTGAAGCGTTCCAGTTAGACCTGGAGAACCGATTCGCTGCCGTGGATACCACAAATGACGTCGACCAGGCCCTCGACCAAATGTTGGGAATCCTCAGGGAAGAAGGCTTGAGATTTTGCAAAATGCGGCGTACGGGCAAGAAGTCCAAACTTTCGGAAGAAACTCTGGAGCTAATGACGGAACGACGTGAAAACCCACCTATCACTTCGTCAGAATAACGGGCGCTCAACAAAAATATTAGAACATTGGTACGACGCGACCTCCGACGCTCTAATACACGCTCCATAGAGGAAGCGATCGAGCAGAATCGGGGGTTGAAAGTGTTCGTCCAATCACTTGGGAGGAGCCACCTGACGAAGTTGACTAAATCTAGTGGGGATATCGTCGTTTCGAAGCCGGAGATCCTTTCGGAAGTCGAAAACTTCTATGGCCAATTGTACGCATCGCATGCATCTCGACTTGATCCCGAAAATGAGGATTCCAGAGCCACCCTGACCCGCCACTTCACAGAAGACCTGCCCGAAATCAGCCAAGACGAAATCGAGGCGGCTCTGAAACAACTTAAAAATGGAAAAGCCCCTGGTGAGGACGGGATTACGACCGAGCTCCTGAAAGCGGGAGGAGGTCCAGTCCTGAAAGAGCTTCGGGAGCTCTTCAAATCGGTCCTGTTCTCTGGGAGAACTCCAGAAGCGTGGTGAAGGAGCGTGGTCGTACTTTTCTTTAATAAGGGGGATAAAACCCTTTTAAAGAACTACAGACCCATTTCGCTCCTAAGCCACGTATATAAGTTGTTTTCAAGAGTCGTCACGAATCGTCTAGCGCGGAGACTCGACGGGTTTCAGCCACCGGAGCATGCCGGGTTTCGAGGAGGATACAGTACCATAGACCACATCCACACAGTGCGGTAGATTATACAGAAGTCCGAAGAGTATAATCGGCCGCTGTGTCTTGCGTTTGTGGACTATGAGAAGGCTTTTGACTCTATCGAGACCTGGTCTGTTTTGGAGGATGCCAAGTCGACTGGCGATACATCCAAGTGCTGAGATGTCTTTACGAAAACGCGAAAATGACCGTCCAAACTCAGGACCGGCGAACTGAACACATCCCCCTGCGTCGAGGAGTGAGACAAGGGGACGTAATTTCCCCAAAATTGTTCTCTAACGCATTGGAGGATGTGTTCAAGACGCTGAACTGGAGTGGACGCGGTATTAACTTCAACGGCGAGTACATCTCACACTTGAGATTCGCAGACCACATCGTCATATTGGGTGAATCGCTGCAGGACTTGCAGCAGATGCTGGACGACCTAGTTGATTCTTCTGAAAGCATTGGTCTCCGGATGAACTTGGACAAAACCCAAGTTATGTTCAACGAACACGTAACTCCGGGACCGATTGCTGTCAATGGCGGTGCCCTCAAGGTTGTTCGAGAATACGTTTACCTCGGGCAAACTCTGCAGTTTGGTAAGAACAACCTTGAGAAGGAGGCTAACAGAAGAATTCAGCTAGGTTGGGCAGCGTTTGGGAAGCTTTGTCGAGTCTTCTCGTCGCGTACTCCGCAAAGCTTAAAGACGAAAGTCTTCAATCAGTGCGTCCTGCCTGTTATGACTTACGGAGCCGAAACGTGGACAATCACGATACGGCTGGTCCATAAATTCAAAGTTGCTTAGCGAGCTATTGAACGAGCTATGCTTGGAGTATCTCTGAGGGACAGAATCTGGAATGAAGTGATCCGGCAGAGAACCAAAGTTATCGACATAGCTCACAGAATTAGCAAGCTGAAGTGGCAATGGGCCGGCCACATTAGCCGTAGAACCGATGACCGTTGGGGTAGACGTGTTCTTGAGTGGAGACCGCGAATCGGCAAACGTAAGGTAGGACGCCCTCAGGCTAGGTGGAGCGACGATCTTCGCAGGGTGGCTGGTAGCAGCTGGATGAGAGTTGCCGAGAATCGGGCTGAATGGCGTGCAATTGGAGAGGCCTATGTCCAGCAGTGGACTGCTATAGGCTGATGATGAACCATCGACTTTAGCACCTTCGTAAACTATGAAAACGACACCTCTGGCAAAAAATTGGAAATTTTTTACAGCCGCCATCTTGGATTTTTATTTTGTCATAACCATCGACTTTAGCACCTTCGTAAACTATGAAAACGACACCTCTGACAAAAAATTTAAATTTTTTTGCAGCCGCCATCTTGGATTTTTATTTTGACATTACCATAGACTTTAGCACTTTCGTAAACTATGAAAACGACACCTCTGACAAAAAATTAGAATTTTTGTGCAGCCGCCATCTTGGATTTTTATTTTGACATTACCATAGACTTTAGCACCTTCGTAAACTATGAAAACGACACCTCTGACAAAACATTGTAAATTTTTTGCAGCCGCCATCTTGGATTTTTATTTTGGCCTCACTACTGGCTTTACCACCATCAGAAACCAGAAAAGCTATTTCTTCTATAACATGAAATATTTTTTTAAATTTTTCGTAACCTGACGATTTCTATAAATTTTATTACGTGATGATTTCTACAAGCTTACTTTCATCGCAAAGCACTTCGTTCCAAAAATAAATGTAACACAATATAAATATGTATATCTAGCGGATCCGGTAGTCAGACGTCGTGCGACACTTCACCCAAGTCCAAAAAGCTAAGAACGATCCAGGTAACCCAAAAATTATTAAAATAAAACCGTCAAAATCGGTCAAGCCGATTGGGATGAGAAGATTTACGAACACTCGCACACTGGTATTTTATAAAACATTAACATTTTGCAAACAAGCAAAAAATACCCAAGCGAAGTACTTAAAATAAAATAAATACTTACTGAACCAAAATGTGGTAGTCGGCGTACTATTTTTGGAAAATGTTTACGTAGATCACGTGGGCTCCTGCGGTGCAAAGTGATACGTCCTCACGCTGGGAAGGCCCGGTTGTTACTGACGAGATTGGTTTTGCGCGATCGATTATATAGTTCACTTTGACTTTTATTTACCATATTAAGTTGTTATTTATTAATAAAATAAAAATTTGATTCAATTCAATGGTTAACTTAAGATTAATATGTAATTTTTAAAATTTCATAAAAGTGTTTTTAAGGTATACAAAAATAATGTTATTTGTCTAGAAGTTTCCCAACAATTACGTTACTTCAACATTTCTTTTCTGCTATATTTCGTATTAAAATCGAAAAAGTGGTTCAGCCACATCCAAGTTGGCTATTTAATGATGTTATTTATATTTTTTTTATTTATAGAATCCTTTGCAGATTTTCGGAAAACGAAGCCAAACATCACTCGTTCGCTACTTTTCGGAAAACTGGTTGTGGGTATTGTTTATTTATTAATATTCTATAAGTCTTTTGAAAAATCCCTTTCAGCCACGTACAAGATTAAGAACTCGTCTCTTATAATATTAAATAAAAAAACTAATATTCCTCTTCCTTACCTCACAACGAGCGATCAAAATTGACTAAAATGAGTTAATTTCGTGCACGGAGCCTTAAGAAAGCTATCAATACGGTACATTGAGGGGGACCTATAGGCTGCCAATATACAAATATCTGAGCCAACTTTCAATAAGAGAAAATTAGCACCCAATGGATCTGGCTCCTCAACGGTACAGCGAATGTGATCTTTTGTATATATTACAATACCATCATTTTTGTTGAGGCTTTTTTTTGTAGAATGGGTGACATAATTGCTTAAGGCGGGAATTGGTTTATCATCACTGAGCCAGCACTCCGTCAGTACTATGATATCCATTTCACATGATAGCCTAGCTAATTGGGCCTGAAAGCTGTCTAGGTTTTTATAAATACTCCGGATATTTTGAGTTATTATTTTAAGAGACGCGCTTGAGTTATTGATAACTGTGTTACAGGTGTCTGTATCACAATGATGAGATGTTGCCAAAGTGATACTATCTATATGTGTTGAAATATTGCTATCTGTATTAGCCATTGAAAATCGTTATTGTTTTACTGTTACTAATAAACGTGTCGCCTCTTAACCTATATGTTTTTGGATAATCAAGTAAGACAATAGTGTTTAAGGTACCCTGTAAAATACTAAATGTATGTGTGTGAGTAACGGATCTTATTTGTAGTATAAAGTGTAATTGCGGTGTGTATTTGTATTCAGAATGTTTTTTTGTGTAGTGTAATAATTGATATTTTCTGTGTTTAATTGTGTTAGGTGTATATGTTTTACAATAAAAAATCAAGTGCAAATAAAAAAGTAATAGAATGAAAGAAAAATGTTCAAAAAAGTAGCATGCAGCTATGCCCAGTCATTGTTCTAGGTTAATCTTAAGGTCGGCTTCGCTTTTCACAAGTATATGTTTCATCCCTTCAGTCTGACGAAGGAAGACTTTCCCGTTCGAAGTCCAGCAAAACTTGAAGCTATTGTCAGTAGCAAATTTGCGAGCCAGGTAGAATAAGCGTTGTGACTTCGAAGTCAGGCACTCAGATAGATAAATTGGTTTTATCTCACCTTGAAGTTTAATATGGGCTGTATTCAGCTTATTTTGTTTGTTGTTGCGGTTGTACTGGCGAACTTTATTAAGGATATTTTCTTTAGTGTTTACCGAGATGAAATCAACCATAATAGATGGAATTCCATCCTTTTTATTTATTCTGAAAATATCCTTAATGTCCCGACATTCGAGTGAGACGTCGAGTACGCTAGCTGTCTCTGTAATAATCCGACGAAGATCATCTATATGTTCTCCCTCTTTTTTTGGTATGTTTCTTACTTCCAGTTTTGTGAGACATAGCGTTCGCTCTAAATTTTCTACTTTATCCTCAAGCTGCGTTATATAACTACGTTCGGCTTTACGCTCTCTCTCAAGGTCATTCATTTCCACCTTTAAGTCATCGTATTGTTGTGAAACGAAAGTGAGTGATTCTCTTATCTCAGTATTCTGTGCTATTATTTCTGCCATTGAATTTTGTAGTGCCATAAACTTAATTTCTGATTGAGCGTTAGACGACTCTAATAACTTGCGTATCTCTTGCATAAAAGAAGATAGGTCGTCCTTGCGCTTACACTTACGTGTTTTAGTGTTTCCCCCCTCAATACAACTTAGGTTTGGAGCAGAACCAGATAATGAGCCACCCGAGATGGCTGGTGTCGCCCCAAGTTCACTAGGTTCATTAACAACAGGCGAAACTGATAACTGCGGCGGTGTTCGATTGAGCGGCATGTTATTTACTTTTTGAGTTCAACTTTAGTAGACAGCAATTTACCTTGTTGTGAGTCACCGTCGAGCGCGCAGAATTCGTACGCAGCGAGCAGTCTTGGCTTAGCGGCAGTATGTGTGCGCGGTCGCCACGGTGACGTAGGTGTTATTGGTTGCAGGAGCAAGCGGGACAGCAATTATGCGAGGTGTTCTCTTCCCGCGGAGGTGAAGGCGGGCGCGCGGTCAACGCTCACAGTGTGATCTTGACTATTCACTTAGCTATTCCACTCCTAGGAAACTAGGCGCTTTAACTATGGAGGCAGGGGTGATATTCTCATATGCAAAATAGCAATTAATTATGACAATTTAAATTGTGATACACGTCCACTCTCAGTCACAGTTTTGGGCGAAGGGGAACACTAAAAGTTTAGTAACTGTTAGGTCCCGTTTAGGAGATAAAACACTGTTTATTTTTCTTCGGGTGTCAGGTATTTCAATATTATTGGGGATCGGTAAAAACGTTTTTAGAGTTTAGTTTATTTTACACGGCACATAAACACTTGACAATATTTTTCCTTGTAAGTTGCACTTATATAAGTATGTCCACAATAAACTTTAGCAAAACAAACTTGTGTTTTTATTTATTTCGCGAGAAGTAAACAGAGAGCTTTACGACTGTTTGACATCCGTGACGTCACTGTCACGGATGTCTGTCACTGTCATGTATGCGTGATTATACACTAAAATCAGTGAGTGAACAATCAATCATTCCCTTTTTTCAGACCCTTTGGGTTCGACTTTATTTTCCAAATTTATATGGGACCGCCTTCGGAGAATTTTTGGATACCCTTTCCAATAACAAAAGAATTAACACAATCGGACTACTACGTAACAAGTTATGCGTGATCATACATAAAAAATATATAAATATATGTATACGCGTCGAATTGAGAACTTCCTCCGTTTTTTTCGTCGATTAAAAAAATAACAACCGACTTCCTTAAAAAACCGGCCAAGTGCGAGTCGGACTCGCGCACCGAGGGTTCCGTACAAACCTGTAGGTATCCTCGGTTTATGCGTAAGGTTTATGTTTATGAAATTAAATGTTTTTTTTTTATATTTGAGTTGATTGAATGGAAGGTAAATTGCGATTTACGATTTATGACGTATTAAAAAAAAACTACTTACTGGATTTCGTTCAAACCAATTTTCGTTGGAAGTGTACATGGTTATGTACATCATATATTTTTTTTAGTTTTATCATTCTCTTACTTTAGAAGTTACGGGGGGGGGGGACACACATTTTACCACTTTGGAAGTGTCTCTCGCGCAAATTATTCAGTTTAGAAAGAAATGATGTTAGAAACCTCAATACCATTTTTGAAGACCTATTCATAGATACCCTACACGTATGGGTTTGATGAAAAAAATTTTTTTGAGTTTCAGTTCTATGTATGGGGAACCCCAAAATTTATTGTTTTTTTTCTATTGTTGTGTAAAAATCTTAATGCGGTATACAGAATACATCTACTTACCAAGTTTCAACAACATATCTCTTATAGTTTCGGAGAAAAGTGGCTGTGACATACACGGACAGACAGACAGACAGACAGACAGACAGACAGACAGACAGACCGACAGACAGACAGACATGACGAATCTATAAGGGTTCCGTTTTTTGCCATTTGGCAACGGAACCCTAAAAAACACTACAAAGTGAAAATAGGATCTGTATTTAAGTTTTTTTTGCTACCGACTTCCGAAATTAAAGTTATTTTTCTCTTTGGTGTTTTTTTAAGTAAGTCGATTGTTATTTTTTTGTAAAAAGTTTTTATTTTTAACTTTTCAGCTATGGTATGTACCCCGAACTAATCTGATCGTGATATTCTTCCATTTGTCGCGCACATACTAAATGCAAATTTAAGACTTATATGGTTTTCTCATGGTTTCAATTGTCAGAATGGGACCACACGGGAAGCACAAGCTTTGTAATAAAAAATAATCATTAAAATATTTTTTTAAATCGTCGAATTGAGAACCTCCTCCTTTTTTTGAAGGCGGTTAAAAATAACAGTTTTTTACTGGAGACATATATACGGCACTTATAATTTATATTTTCAAGTTTTAAAAAAATGTCCTTCTGTCTGTTTGTTCCAAGCGAATCTCTGAAAGTTGATGTCATACAGAGTATCGTAGGATTAGGCTACCGAAAAACTTCCAAAAAGTTTGGAACTAGGTTAAAAACCGTTAAACACAATAAAACCGACATCTGATGAAAATAAGAGAGAGTTCTTCTTGTCCGGTGGCATTATTACAAAAACTAGTGGTAGCTCATTTGTCAAAAATCGAGCATAATTTATTAAACAATTGATGTATGTTTAATGCATCTCTGTATATACGTATTGCGATTAGTCCTCTACGTTAATTACGTATCTGCGCTGTGTCAATTTGACCTCGCTTTTAATAAAAAATGTGCCCTTAATGTACGTTTTATTTTTAGATCATACCGGGCTCATGTATCAGTACTTAAAATGAGAGAGAATTATGAAAAAGGATTGAATATAATTTAGAGACACAAAATGCTTTGAATACTCTACCACGTTTAATTTTGCCATTCAATTTGAATGAAGCGACCAGAACAAGTCGTGTCGGCAAACATAAAAATAAATCATTCACTATAATCCCCTCATTTCTGATACTCATTCAATCATAACAGAACGTGAGGGGGTTCGATGTTGCGCAAATTGTTATTGAGCTTTTCCATCACGGATGCTGATGCAGTGCTATCCTCTAAGGATACCTTAGGCGCGGTGCTGCCGCATGGCGAAACATAATGACAAGGTTGCGAAAGCCTTAAGTTAAAACTACTCAAATCAAATATTTTAATTTTAAACCTATTCTCTTTTCCCAGTCGAGATTGATCGATTATGATTTAAATATTTTTTTTGTAAGGCCTAATTCGTCTACGAAACAGCTATGAGAGGTTACATCAGTTCGTCGACGACATAAAAAAAAAATTAGATTTATTTTCTCATCACAAATGTTGCAGGTTGGTACATAAAGTGCTTAAACTAATTAAAAATATATAATAACATTTGTGAGAAACTGGTGCCCGAAGAAGGTATTGAATACCTGTGTTACGGGTCACCAGGCCCCCCAATTTTTACAGTTAGACTTTGTATATTATTAGATTAAGACAAGTATGAGCTAAATGTGTGATGGAGTTTTCACTGTTTATTTTGTGATATAGAAATATATATTAAAAAAAAAAACAATTAAAAACGATTAAATAATGGATATGATTATGTGATTAGTGTGTGTACGAGTGTATGCCAGTAAGTGTAAGTGAGTGTAAGTGGTTGAGTGTGTGTGAGTAAGAGTACATGGGTGAGTGTGAATTTGTGTGGGTAGTATTGTGTAGTTAGCAAAGGTTTACGAGTGTTTGAGGATATGAAAGGGGGGTTAATGTGGTGGAAGAGATGTAGGTTAGCGGATTGGAATCAGCAGTCTTTCAGTTTCGTGATAATCCAGAGTTTTCAGCCATTGAGATAAGGTTTGTTTGCAGATTGACTTACGAAGAGAGTATATTGATAGCGTTGAATTAATTTTGTTATACAGGTATCCTCCAAGAAAACAGTAAAATCTTTGTGAGAGACTGGTGTGAAAGAAGTTAGTAGGACAAACATTACCTTTTCTACGTTTATTCTTCATGAGATTTGGGTCGTATTTTATTTGTGTATGTTTTTTAATTAATATAGTAAGTATAAAGGTCTGCCTGACTGTAAGTACATCCCAGCGCTTGTATAAATCAGACGTTGGAAAACGGAAAGGTAGTCCAGCGCCAACCTTGAGAATGGCTCTTTGTGCCCTTTCCACCTCTAGAAGGTACACTTTTCCTGCCCCTCCCCAAGAGGTTATGCAGTAGTTGATAATTGACTGGCAGAGAGCAAAGTACACCATTTTGGTAGTTTTAAGATTCGCTACATGCCTTAATGTCTTAAATATATATATCAGTTTACGAATCCTAGTAACGAGAATGTCGATGTGTGGCTTGAAAGTGAGTGTTTCATCTATGTAAACTCCATAATTGTCTTAATGAATACCGTGTGAATCAGTGCTGCACGCTCGGTCGATCTCAACGCTGTCTCGACAACGAGCTCGTCGTACAGTCAAGACATTGTCTCTTAGAGAATAGCATAACTGCAGAGAGATTGGCATTTGATGGCAATTGCTTGCCTAATATTAACTAGGACTTAAAAATAACAGGCGAAATTTGGGTGTACTATAAATCTGTCGAGTTGGCTTAACGTTTCGGGGAAAAACAGGCGTCAATTTGTAACTTAATAATCCCATCTCGTTTTGGTCCTAGGAATATTGGAAAATATAATTTAGTATTCATAATCTGAACTAGTTTAGATTAGAGGACAATTTTAAATACGAATGTTGAACTTGATTTAAACTATTATAGGATTAAAGGTTAAAGGGAATCTGAAATGAACACTTTAAACTTTAAAGCTAATAAATTAAATATTTATGGTCCAATTAAAAGCTTACTAGTGATCGCCCATTGGTCGAAATTCGACCGTACTTCATTTGAATAGAAATACATTATTAAATGAAAAAATATAGATAATAACAAATATAAAAAAATAATATGGTTATATTTGACATTCAGTACCACTATAGAGAAATTGTTGACGCTGTACGACTATGGAGAGGGTTCGCTGGCGGGATGGTGATGGCCAGGACCAGGACGTAGGTGTAATGAGTAAAGAATACTTCTTCAGGACTCTCTTTTTTATTTTCTTAATACTTCTTAACTGCTGGATATGGAACAATATGGAATGAATTATCACAGTTTGTTCTGTTTTTATAGAATTTTCCCTATTATTTTTAATTAATTATGACGGTTCCAAATGTCATAATTATAACCAGCCTGTACAATCTATGACCGGCCTGTACAATCGTGAGGCATACAACCTCTACAGTTTGTACACGACACTAAGTTTTGTATGGCAAACTTACTAATGCCATACTTGACACTCCCCATAAAACCACAAAAAATATTTCTTAAAAACCTAAAGTAAATTCCCATCGTCGCTGATACAAATAATATTAAAAACAAATATTCTCGATATGATCATAGATTTTAAAAATGAAATAGGTTATATGTCTATAAAATTAATTTATAACCTATGGTTATACTTGACATTCAGTAAGACAGACACAAAATCAGGCTTACCAACTTAGGGGTTTTCCCAAATTTAGGGGGTAAATAAGAGGATTGAGATTTTTTTAGGGGCATTCCATTTTTAGGGGTATTCTTAGGGATTTTTGCCATCTTACATTTCTCATAGTGTTTTTGATTACAATAAAAGTATTAGCGACTCCTAGTACGGTTCCTCGGTACTAAAAATGCAGAGTGAATGATTAACAAATGTCGCGTAATAAATATAGACAAATATTACTACTGTGTGCCGGTCTATGATTACTGAACATTCGTTGGTTATTTCCATTATAATTTTTTAGCGGATTTTTTTAGTAATTGTGGCAATTTTAGGGGTTTTTAACTTAAGCTTTAGGGGTAAATATTTCTGGGTGTTGGTAACACTGCACAAAATAATAAAGACAGATTTGGACCATAAACAAAAGAATAACTATGCATGTGTGTATTAGAAACACGGTAATGAACAGTAGTGTGTGTAACGTGTTATTTATTGAAAATAATATATTTTAACGCATAATTTAAAAAAAATATTAGCATTCGTCACTTCTTCTCTGTATAAACTATAAGTGTGCGAAATTTCATACTCCTCCGTCCGCCCAATTTTCGTAAAAAGGGATCCAAAGTTTTCGCTTCACGTATTAATATATAGATACCCAAAGAAGATAAATAACGCCCTAGGATGAATCAGAAGGTGATTTTATTCAGAAAGTTCTGGTACGTAGTACTCGCAACAGGCGTGCGTGTATGACCAGATAAATGAACGTAATTGAAGCAAAAGGATTATATAAGGATCGTAGTAGGTAGCGTTCTGTAGTTTGTCTGCCCATAGAACGATGGCATGAGTTTACGTATGTGCACGTATTTTTTGCGATTGCCTCCAATGTCTAGTATTCTGTTAGTTAGACTGGGTTTGTTTCCGAGGTTGGCAACGCGGGCTTTTCTAAGTCTGATATCTCGATTTTTGTAAGTTGACTAGATCATTCCATCTTCATTTTTCAGGAGACAAAATATTAACAAACAAATTTTTTAACTACGTCATCATAGTGAATATTTTTTTTTATTTTTTAGTTATTCAAATGTTCATTTTTTTCTGATGGATGTGTAGTAGTCATTGGATACACGACGTGGGCTGCCGTTGTAAGACGATTAAAATGTCACGCGGCATAAATCAGTTTTACTTTTGATCAACGTAGATTCTTTCCGTCCAAGTTTTCTTTTCATCGTGTTATCGGTTCAAGTTGTTTTGAACAGAACATGGTAAAGACAAGAACTGGATAAAGTTGTTTCCTTAATTTCGTTTTCTAACTTGTTGAGCCTGTGTTCGTGACGCTCGTTTTTGCGAGGAGCGAGGGTCGAGTTTAAATAAGTATAAGATAGAAACTGGTAATTACCTGACTGCCTACATTTTGTCATTATAGGATGCCGTCGTTGAAAGCTTACGGCGATTTCAGTGAAATATAGATAAGACAGTAGTTATGTCAGACGAACATCGTGGCTTATGGTGTTCCATATAAAATACTGGTTTTCCTATTCATCTGATTCAGGTTAGATTGTACGCCGACACATAGTTGGGAAAAGGCTACGCTGATGACGATGATGAGGTAAACTAGTAGCTACAAAATATGGCCTTTGTTGTAGTAGTTTAACTTATCATAATATTCAGCCTAGTACGATGACCAGTGGGAATCGCAATCGCAAATGACGGATTCTGTACCACCGTATAATATTTAACACTACATATCACAACTAGCCACGTTTTTGTATATTTATTACTTTATTTTTTTATCATATTATGTTGTTGTAGCAACAATAGAAATACACTTTGTAAAAAAATCAACCGCCTACTTATTACATGAGATACAGCCCTCTGACAGACAGACAGACGGATAGCGGAGGCTTAAAAATAGGTTTCCGTGCGCACCCTTTGTTTATGGAACCGTATAAATAAACGTTTGAACTTTCGGAATCTCACCTTTTTCTTTCCGAGACAGGTATCTTGAGTGAATACTTCGTCACCCGTAAGAATGTTTAAATCATTCGAATCAACCCCTATGATGCTGAGGCGACTCGCACTAAGTTAATTCATGTGTGGGCGAATCGACGGTTCGATGAATACTTAGCCAATTGGCACGTTATAAATTTACTTTAAGAAATATATAACTTAATATCGAAGGAACCTGGCAAGATAAAGAAAATATAAAATATAAGACACCGACTTCCGATATAAAAATTATTTTACATTTAATAGTGTTTTGTTTTGGAAGTCCATTGTTTTTTACGTTGGTTGTGGTACTGACCTCACAATTTTTTTTATACCTACACCTTACTGGGTTAATAACAGTCAAAGGATTATTACAGCATAATTAACCACATTAAGTGGAAAAAATGTATGATTGAATTTAACTCAAAAACAACTTCAGAACTTGACCAAACTTATGCGACCACTTTTGCAGTTTTATTTATAAACGTCTCTTAAGTTTTAAACAATTGCTAAGCTACTGATCAGTGAAATTTTTATTTATAAACACTATTTAGCGCTACGAAGTCGCTAACCAATTGATTTGTCGCTGTCAACATTAAATACATACTTCACACTATTTAGAGATATTGTATTATAGTTTATGATGATACGCAGTTACACCATCTGTCGGTACATGCATCGTTAACCATGTAGGTAATTTGCCTCGTTACTGAGGTATACTGAAGTGTGTTATCTTGATGTTTTCTTATTGAAGAACAGGACCTTGAAATGTTTTCTTTGAAACAGGACTTATAAACTGCTTGTTAGGGTTAGATAAAGGAGTAATTGGGTAAATGGTTTGCCATAATCTTCGATTTGGTTATAGTTCATGGGCAACACGTGGTCTGCTTCTACGGTCTTCAAAGTTACTATAGATTCTGAATGAGTAAAATTTTCCTGTGCATTGTCTCTTTTCTTTTAAATAAAGCAGCGTTATTTGTTTCAGGTTTTCCAAACGATGCGTCAGTGTACTGGCGCCAGTACCCATACAGTTTAAGTATCGTATTCTGCAAGTTGAGGGCCCTAATCTCAAAAGCGTAAGTACCTTATCACTTTTTAACTAGGTCATAGTATACTACTGTATAATTGCATGGCGACTGGATGCAGTACAGATCAGTGTGGTAACGTAAATTGGAAAACGTTGCCTCGAGGGCGGCGCAATTGCTGCAAATATTTAAAGCATTGTATTTAGCACATGCATACTGCCAATTTGGTTTTACTGCGGTCAACTGATTACATGATATTGTATGTTTTACTGTTAGATTGTGTTTTTTGTTTAGGATTTCTTTACGTGTTTTATTATAATAGCAAATAGTTATGTTAGGCCGTATTTAGATAACTAAGACTACTATTATTTATTGATGCTATTATAACGCGTATACTTCACCTTCATAATCTTAATTTAACGACGCAAGTTTCTCCATGAAGCCTCTGAAATAAGATAAGATTGCCACGTAAATAAGACTTAGCTTAGGTAAACCTCTAATAAGAGTCGCCAAACGAAACACGTTCAAACCACAAATGGTAGGAAATTCTTGACATAATCTGGAGTCAAGAACATTCTAGACAATGTTCTTGACTCCAGATTATGTAGAGAATTTACAAAATTCTGCAATTAAATTTAGACATTTAATTAGAAAAATTCTAGAATTTTGTGAAATATGGTTTGTTTTTTATATAATAACTAGCTTCTGCCCGCGGCTTCGCCCGCGTGGATGTCGTAAAATATCCCACAGGAACGTACTACCAGGATTGAAAGTATCCTATGTGTTAATCCAGGTAAACAATGTGTTATTGCATTGCTTGCTTTGTGTTATACAAGGAGCAGCGCTCGGATTGATAAACGATTGTTGTAGGATATTAATCCTAAAAACTAACAATAGTGACGAAATATATAACGGAGCGGCAAATTACCTACTTGCATAACTTTGAAGGCAACTTTAAAGCGAAAATATAAATTCTCTTTATTCCCTGGGAATTTCGAAAAAAATTGTTACCTAAATTATTCAAATGAAGATTTTACTTAACTTGCTGTTCACAGGGGTTTAAGACTATTTATCTATTTTTTAGTCTATACTTAAAGTATATATTTAAATACTACTTTAGAAGTTCTGCCCTTTTTTTTTAGGATGGGAAATCATCAAATGACGTCTCCCGCTCTTACGTGGAGCGGGAGGGCGTGTCAGACTTTTACTGACTAAAACCCACCTGTGTTCCTTCAGTAGCCCATGTGCCAGGGCCACGGTGTCTCTTTCGAACATTCTCGCGACCCTGGCAGGCATCGGTTCTGGCAGACCCTTTCTGTTCTGCTGAAAACTTTTAAGGCGCGCGTGGAACACTACGCGCCGTCGCACAGTGATTCGTCTAGTACAAGCTAGCGAGACAAAATTATTTTTTTACTTATTTTAATTGTTTACGTATATTTAAGGTGTCTTAAGCCGTTCTGTGTTCTCTAAGTCCAAATGTGTGGATGCAAGATGGCAGAAGTCACCAAATGTTCTACTTTTGTCTACTGTTTTGTTTATTTGTTTATCGGTTTCGCTGCGTCTGCCTTCTTATTATGCAGGCAAGGCACTATACATACATGTAGTATATAAAAAAAAGACTAAAATGACAAAAATGTTGTAGACAAAAATGTCTCGCGGTATTTCAAAATTAAAATCAGAAATATGTGCAAAATAGGTTTTTATTTATTCACTTTATCAAATAAAATACAATAATAGTCCAAGACAACAACAATTATCCATACATATAAAATAACTCTTGAAACAAAATCGTACAAAATATATAGTATTATCCGTCTACTATAATGTTTTATCTAATATATAAAATTTAAAACTAATACATTGTTAAAATTACTACAAAATAAAATAGGTAAACATATTAACAATAAAAGAAAAATCTACCAAGCCGAATCTAATACTCATCATCAGAAGATTCCTCATCACCACTCTCCATTTCGCTAGAATCTTCCGATAATGAATAATCCGCTTCACTAAATTCGCAAACTGATGTTGATTGGGATGGTAATGAAGGTGGGACAATCAACTGCAGAACTTCTGGTGGTAATGTAGTGAATTTTTTTCGCGGTAATTCTCTGAATGTATTTATTACAGGATCGGACGTAATCAAAAGCATTCTCAGAAGATCCGTATTAGTGGCACAGCGTGATCGTTTTCTGGTATGTCGTTCCCGAAATCTACGACAGTCTTTATTTCTTGCTTCTTGGGCTTCTTCGGAAACAATAGGAAGAAGGCAAGATTTAATGACTTCTGCACTGTGTACAAGAATTTTATGCACAGTAACGGGCATCAAGTACCACGAATACAGATCAAGATATAACTTTCTTGTATCACTACAATACTTTTCGAAATCTACACAGTTAATGTCATATCCCGATGACAAGTTCTTAAAATTACATGAAATCTTCGCATAAGACTAACGTCTAATCCTGTAATTTCACTGCTTAATTCTGCATTAGAAAAAAATCTACGTGCTGTGTTTCCATCGTTCGTATTGCCATACCCAGGTTTTGGTTTATCCACAATAAGGCCCATGCGCTCTTTAAACGCTTTTTGGATCTCTTGTGAGCGTTGCTTAACAATAGCTTTATCGTTGTCTCCCCTAACTTGCCACTTTTTTATTTGTAAACGATAGCTGATATGAAGTAAACATTCAAAAGTGCGGATCCATGCATGTAAAGAAGATAAACCAAATCCAAAGCGTTCTTGGTTGCTGGGATAGTCCTTTGACTCCTCGTTCATAGTAGACGGAGTGGCACCACAAATATAACACTTCTGTGTTGAACGCGTGTCTGTTAAAGCATTACATACTTTGCCGTCAATCATGGTCAACAACAAATCGTGTTTAACAGAGATCTGAGTTCCATCAACGTTACATAAAGTGGGAAGAAGCTGACTTATTTCATCCAAAATTTTACTTGTTTCTTCTTTCGTAAACTCATTTGTCTCCTTGCTAAAAATGAATTTAATAGGACGACAATATAAGGTAGAAGAAGGTCGTGGATTTTGCCAAATAACAGTTTCGCCGTCAAGTAGTCTCAAGGGGACAAATGAGTACACGAACAGAAATTCGTCTGTAGCGTTGATGTTCTCAAATCTCTGCTTATATGTACTATGCCCTGAACTCCCATCACAACCCCATTTGCTTATTAACGTATAATATGAACGAGGTAACACACTTGTAATGACTTTCGACTGAGCTTCAACTAATCGTTCAGCCGTTTTATCTAAAATCGCCTGAAGTTTAATCTCAGCTCGAGATTCAGTCACAGAAATATCGTCGTCAGAAGGACAGCAAGAAGCTTTGGACTTACCTAGGCTATAGAAGGATGGATACACTTGATATCCCGCTTTCATTGACCACTTCCTCGTCTGTTTGTACGAGTGAGAAGTAGATTTAGAGTCTACATAATAAGCTAAAGCTTCGTCTGGACTCAATCGCCTACTCGCTTCAGAACACTTATTTTTTTTTAAACTTTCACCGGCCGCGACACTTTCAATTTGTTTGGCAACACTTCGATGCCCTTCTTTCCGTGTTGCCAATTGTGCTGCAGTAATTAGTTCATTTGCACTTCGCGATTCTAAAAGATCGTCTACTCTCCGTCTTTTTGTTTTTATTGATGACTCATCAAAGGTTTTCTGGGGTCGCCCTACAGAACGAACTCCCGATGATGTTGAAGGGCACGGCTTATTCACACACACTAACATTTCGATTCCGCATCCTTCTAACCAATTTTTATGTTTGATGAGAAATTCATCCTTATTACACTTAGAAGATGTCCACTTTTCGTTTAATTTTGATGATAGGCTCGAAATTTTCATTTTGAGTTTCCTCAGTGAATCTTCAGAAGCATCTAGTAGATTATGTTGTACACATAAATGATCAAAAATGTGTCTTGCTCTTTCAGTTTTACTATGTTTTAACCATTCTTCGAAAAACTCTAATTTTCTCATAGCTATGGCTCGTTCTGAAAGAAAGTAAATTACTTTATCTACGGGCGGTTTCGGGAGCCAAAAAATAAATTAAACTACGCCTGAATGTTTTAATTATAACATACAGAAGAATCTAGCCGGATACATTGGGATAAAAAAAGTTGCAATCCTTTAAAGTTTGAAGTTAAGAAAAAATATGTGGGATTATTTCAACATACTTATAAACTCTAATTACGGCAAAAAAGTACATGTATTATTTTAAAATCAAGTCAAAATAGTAAGTACATACCTTCAATAGTAGAATCCATCACAAGAAAATCGTTTCACTTTAATATCAATTATTTGAGATGGTGTCACAAGTGTGTTAAAAATGCAACTTATTTACAAATGAAAATTGCGCTTCCTTTATAATTAACATTAACCCCTCCACAAAATTACTTGTTGAAGTAACAAACAAATGATTTCTTAGAATTCCTTACCTGGGAAGGGTTGTTTACAAGTTGTTGTCACGAATTCCTGGAAATGACGTCATGAATTTTGTCCCGCTAGCTTGTACTAGACGAATCACTGTGACGCGCCCGCCTCCTCCTTCGCGAGCATTACTGCTTCGCAGAAGGAGGTGACGGCTTCCCATTCCCTCTCGCTCCGTACCATGGCTCGCACCAGGGCCGGACGCGAGAGGTCGCCGCCGCCAATCGCCTCCACGAGGACACGGCGGTGCTCCGCCCAGGCAGGACACACCTCCACCGTATGCTCCACCGTGTCCTCCAGCTGCAGTCCCCTTATGGTATGTTTCTCAATGACGATTAATAATTATATTTTCGCTTTAAAGTTGCCTTCAAATTTGGCATGCCAATAGGTAATTTGCCCTTCCGTTATATATTCCGTCAAATTGTTTTGTTTTAGCAATATTTATCCTACAACAATCATTTATCAATCCGAACGCTGCTCCTTGGATAATATAAAGCAAGCAGTGCAATAACCCATTATTTACCTGGATAAACACAAAGGGTACTTTTAATCCCGGGAATACGTTCCTATGGGATATTTTTCGACATCCACGCGGGTGAAGCCGCGGGCAGAAGCTATTTATAATAATTTTCAACTCCTTCGAACGATTTCAAGAGAATTTCATTGATGATTGTGGCTTGGTCGTTATGTTTTACTTTAATGTATAAACTAAAGTCGCATTATTACTCACTGAACGTACAGCTTTATGTGCTCAATTAGTTTTTACTTATAAAATTTCATAGGGATCTATATAACAATAGTCACTGTAGTTCTTTAACTTTATTTAATACAGAAACAAACGTGTTTTTTTCATGTACTTACTTATTACTTGCAAATATCAGTCCATATTAATATCAGTTACATATTTGATACATCCCCGTTACCTTGGTTGAGATTGGACCGGTGACGACAATGCGCTCCCCGGGCTGCCCCACACGCCATGCGCCCGTCTACCACCCAAGTAGCACAAAAGTGCTGTATGACAGCATTTTAACAGTGCACAGTGAATACATTAGTTGCTGAATAATAGCGTAGACAGCGCATCCTCAGAGGATATAACTCTAATTTGGGCACAATTTATTCAGCACATAGCTGTATAAGAAATCCAATTGACAAATAATTGCATTATAACAACATTATAGTAGCATTTATGTGTGTAACAGTCACCTAAAGAGCTGAATAATGAGGCACGTGTTACTTATTATACAGCAAGGAAGACGAATGTGTACATTGTGTATACTTTTATACAGTTGAAATTACACACTGAGCGAAATTGTGGAATGCAATAACTTAAATTATTTATTTTTCTTTGATATGAACTGTCAAATTGTAAAACATGAAGTGTATCGTTGTGTGCAAGATCTCAGGTGCCATTTGTGAGAATATACATACATAAAATTGAAGGTAAGTAAAACATCGATTAAATAAACATAAAGAAAATTACGTTGTTTTTTTTTAGATGCTAGCTGTACCGGTATTTCCTAACCTCTGAGGAAAATTGTCGAAATCTGGAATCTTAAAAAGTCTCGAAAGGTATTAATTTATTATTTAAAAAAAATCTTGGATTTATCTTAATAAATCTTCTTCATTTTTTTTAGTTAAGTACCAGAAACATATAAAACAACAATATTATATTTTGTATTGTTTTGTTAATATGTGCAATTATTATTTATTGTTACTTTAATTTAAATCCGACGTAAATTTGAAATTTTATTTTATTTCCACTATGTGACGTATATTTTTATTTTGTTAATGACATTTTATTCTTTTCTGCTGCAGCATTGTTACTTTTATCTTAATTTTTGTAATATGGGTTATGTCTGAAATAAATTATAATTTTATTTTATTTATTTATTTATTAATAAATATAACATACGGAACCCGTCGCGTCCAATATTCCATTCGCGCATGCCGACACTTGGATACATGCTGTTATTCGAGTGTATGGTAAACACCTGACTAATAGGGGAAAAGTGAATCTGTCTGCAGCATAAAGCATTAAATAACTTCACAAAGTAACTGATTATGTTATAGTGGGTGATATGTTCTCTCTTAAAATGCAACGGTTGTATATTACACGTGTGGGCTATTATTCAGAAAACTTACAGCTAATAGGGTACTGCACTACTAAGCGCTCAATAACAGTGACTTCGTGGCGTGTTTGTGGTGCTTAATAGAATTACTGTACAGAAAAAAGCATTATAGTTGGCCACGTTTTTTTCGAAACAGCTGTTGCAGCACAGGTGAATACTAATAAGTCTTTATAAATGCTTAGATTACCGCTGTGGGCCTTAAGTGATTAATTTATAATGCAGTTCTGTGCTACTTGGGCAGGCCACGTAGGATATTCGAAGCCCTTTTTGACTCAGTAAAGTGATGATTTTGGAAAAACTGTGACACACGTGTCTCATAATTATATTTGAAGAGTATGTGTACCAATTTTTGTGTCAATCAACCCAGAGAATAAAAAGTTTCATAGAAACTTCAACCCCCCATTTTACCCTCTTAGGGGTAGAATTTCTAAAAATCCTCTCTTAGTGGATACTAACTCCTTACAAAGAACATACTCTCCAAATTTCATGTCTCTAGGACCAGCGGTTTAGGCTGTGCGTTGATATATCAGTCAGTCAGTCATTCAGTCAGTCACTCAGGACATTGAATTTTATATATATAGATAAGATGACAAACGCTCTGAAAAAATAATTAAATGAACATCCTAAACGAAGGGATGACATTGTATGATTTACTTTTATATTTACCGACACGTTTTTAATTGGGTTGCTTGTGAGAACTCGCATTGTCGTGATGGAGAATGATGCGGCGGTTGCGATTCTCTTTACGGAGTTCAGAAACGACCTGTGGCAAACAAATGCTAGCATACCATTCTGCATTAACCGTTCTTTGTCCCTCAAGAGGAATAGTCGCAACATGGCCGGTTTTGGAGACAAACGTGGCCACCACTTTTTTTGCAACACTCCGTGAACGAACAATTTTTGTTGGCTTTAACTCATTTTCGAACACCCAAACTAGTGACTGGTTTTTTGTTTCGGGTTCGTACGCATATATCCAGGATTCGTCACCTGATACGATGTTGGAATGGAATATTTCCACTGTTCCTGTCATATTAAAATCTTTTTAATTGAAAACTCCTTGGTTGTAAAAATCGAATACCATTTATTTATTTAAAAGAAGAGTCTCGGTCTTGTCACAAGGTTTTGTCAAACTTGTTAAGTCGTCGAGAAAATCGAATTCACTCAAGAAAATTCAAGAGCAAGGATTTATTATGACTTTCGAAGTGGTTCCAATGTGACAGTGACGAATCCTGGATATATGCGTACGAACCCGAAACAAAAAACCAGTCACTAGTTTGGGTGTTCGAAAATGAGTTAAAGCCAACAAAAATTGTTCGTTCACGGAGTGTTGCAAAAAAAGTGGTGGCCACGTTTGTCTCCAAAACCGGCCATGTTGCGACTATTCCTCTTGAGGGACAAAGAACGGTTAATGCAGAATGGTATGCTAGCATTTGTTTGCCACAGGTCGTTTCTGAACTCCGTAAAGAGAATCGCAACCGCCGCATCATTCTCCATCACGACAATGCGAGTTCTCACAAGCAACCCAATTAAAAACGTGTCGGTAAATATAAAAGTAAATCATACAATGTCATCCCTTCGTTTAGGATGTTCATTTAATTATTTTTTCAGAGCGTTTGTCATCTTATCTATATATATAAAATTCAATGTCCTGAGTGACTGACTGAATGACTGACTGACTGATATATCAACGCACAGCCTAAACCGCTGGTCCTAGAGACATGAAATTTGGAGAGTATGTTCTTTGTAAGGAGTTAGTATCCACTAAGAGAGGATTTTTAGAAATTCTACCCCTAAGAGGGTAAAATGGGGGGTTGAAGTTTCTATGAAACTTTTTATTCTCTGGGTTGATTGACACAAAAATTGGTACACATACTCTTCAAATATAATTATGAGACACGTGTGTCACAGTTTTTCCAAAATCATCACTTTACTGAGTCAAAAAGGGCTTCGAATATCCTACGTGGCCTGCCCAAGTAGCACAGAACTGCATTATAAATTAATCACTTAAGGCCCACAGCGGTAATCTAAGCATTTATAAAGACTTATTAGTATTCACCTGTGCTGCAACAGCTGTTTCGAAAAAAACGTGGCCAACTATAATGCTTTTTTCTGTACAGTAATTCTATTAAGCACCACAAACACGCCACGAAGTCACTGTTATTGAGCGCTTAGTAGTGCAGTACCCTATTAGCTGTAAGTTTTCTGAATAATAGCCCACACGTGTAATATACAACCGTTGCATTTTAAGAGAGAACATATCACCCACTATAACATAATCAGTTACTTTGTGAAGTTATTTAATGCTTTATGCTGCAGACAGATTCACTTTTCCCCTATTAGTCAGGTGTTTACCATACACTCGAATAACAGCATGTATCCAAGTGTCGGCATGCGCGAATGGAATATTGGACGCGACGGGTTCCGTATGTTATATTTATTAATAAATAAATAAATAAAATAAAATTATAATTTATTTCAGACATAACCCATATTACAAAAATTAAGATAAAAGTAACAATGCTGCAGCAGAAAAGAATAAAATGTCATTAACAAAATAAAAATATACGTCACATAGTGGAAATAAAATAAAATTTCAAATTTACGTCGGATTTAAATTAAAGTAACAATAAATAATAATTGCACATATTAACAAAACAATACAAAATATAATATTGTTGTTTTATATGTTTCTGGTACTTAACTAAAAAAAATGAAGAAGATTTATTAAGATAAATCCAAGATTTTTTTTAAATAATAAATTAATACCTTTCGAGACTTTTTAAGATTCCAGATTTCGACAATTTTCCTCAGAGGTTAGGAAATACCGGTACAGCTAGCATCTAAAAAAAAACAACGTAATTTTCTTTATGTTTATTTAATCGATGTTTTACTTACCTTCAATTTTATGTATGTATATTCTCACAAATGGCACCTGAGATCTTGCACACAACGATACACTTCATGTTTTACAATTTGACAGTTCATATCAAAGAAAAATAAATAATTTAAGTTATTGCATTCCACAATTTCGCTCAGTGTATTCTACAAGTAAGTTCACGTGTACTAGTGCAACGGGAAGAGAGTAAACCTGACCTATTGCTTGACAGTCCGGGACTGTCAAGCAATAGGTCAGGCAGAGAATAACCTCATTATTTCACTTAGACGACCTTATTATGTTGTGAGGCTTTTTTGAAACTTCATTTTCTGTTAGTGGTCTTTTTTTTCGTAATGCATCATCACTTATCAAAGCTAATTGACGTTTTTAGATGAGAGCGATTGCCATCTCAATATTGTGTGCATAAACAAACCATATTTTAGAAAATTGAACAGCTAAATATACAGTTTGTACTTGAATTTAGATTAACTAGAAATTTTCTGAATATTTGTGGTTCATATGTGTTTTTTTTTTCTAGATATAGTACCTAGAAAAATACATATAAGGTATATTACGTATGAAGTTAAATATACATATTGTTTGTAACTGTTTTTGGTTCAGTTTAGCTAGTAAAACTTATGTCATGTATACGTAAGTATAATATAGACCATTTATTTATTTTTTAAGTAAAGGTATGATATACATACCTATGACTTCACATAGATTAATAAAGTGGTGAATAATTTCAATTAGCCTCTTTCACTAAATTTTTAAGTAATGCGTAATCTATGTACGGCCCACATGGTCGTGGTTTTAAGCCCCTATATACCTACTAAGAATGCAAATAAACCGGCGGCATTGATGGCGCCTGCGACAACTTACAAATCATAATTGTTGATATCTAAAATCCGCAGTTTTGATATTATTGTCATAAAATTAAGCCTTTCGCCATCGCACGACCCAGACAAATCGATAGACACCTCATTTATTAAAACCCATTCAGGCGTTTTGATGCTTTGAGGCTGTAAATAATCTAAAATACAAAGACATGTAGATGTTGCGCCAATCCCTAATAAATTGAGATAGAGGCAGGAGAATAACGGTAATGACGTCGATAGTGAAAGCATGAAAAGCATGTGTTTGCTGTCACAAAGTCGGGTGAAAATACAGCATTAAGCATGAAAAACATAACCCTGTTTTTGCTGTCGCGCAGTTGTGTAATAATGCAGCTTATGAGTTCTATAAATTCACTATCTCTCTGTATCTTTAATTCACATTCGCAACATAAAATATGCAAACGTCACAAGCCATCATAATTTATAGTGTCGCCATTGCAATGAAATAGGTAATATCGGTCGATACGTAGAGAATACATTAGTGACCGCGATCGATGGCCATCTGTTTTGCATTTTATGTTGTTCCTGTCCGTCACACGAGTCCATGAATTTAATTGGATTTATATGGTGCCTTTTGACGGCAGCGTAATTAACGAATAAATAACAGCACCACATACCTAGATGTAGCAGTATAGCAGTTATTTTGGTGGTTCATTGATCGTCAGGTCTGTTATAAAGGCGACTCAGATAAGTGCGACTAGACGCCGCCGCGCGGCGACGCGATGTTGCGAAGCAATTCTTGTATAACCGTTCGCACGATGTTATCATAAAAAATGTTCTACTACAGTCACGTTGCCCCCTATCGTCGGGACGATTATGATTTGATCCGATGATAATGCCTATTCGTTTCTAGCTAACGAAAGCTGATTGTAATACGTCGTTTTTCATTATTTTTATCGATATATTAAAGTAATTTGTCTGCTATGTTGGTCCGATCCGCACAAGTGCTTCTGCTGAGCGTGAGGTTCTCGGTTCAAGTTCGTGAAAACTGAGTTTTTCCATCAGGTGTTACCCAGCAGTGATATTATCTAAAGAAACAGGCTTGCGCGCAGCGCTGCCGCAGCTGTGAAACATCGTGGCAGTGTGGTATTCACTAAGCTGTGAGTAGCTACAAGATTGCGACGGCCGTCAGTTAGAAACTTCAACTCAAATTTTTTAAACTCTCCGTCGAGACTGATCGATTGTGATTTAAAGAAAATTGCTGCAAGGCCTTACTTATCTACGAAACAGTGACGGGAGGTTACAAGCTTGAGTTCATCGACTACCATAACTGTGTTAGTGAATACCGTGTGGATCAGCGCTGCACGCTCAGTTGATCTCAATACTCTGCTCGTCATCAAGCTCGTCGTTCAGCCAAGACATTGTCTCTTAGAGAATAGCATAGCTGCATAGTCTTGATTAGTGCCCCCTTGATGGTAATAGCTTGCCCATTAATACATAGGACAAAAAAAATTAACATGCAAAATGTGGGTGTACTGTAGGTAACGTTGGTCTAACGTTTGAGGGAAAAACAGACATGTATAACTTGATAATCCCGTCCCGTTTTGATTCTAGGAATATTCGGCCTGTCCTCTTATATAAAATAATTCATAATCTTAATTATATGAATATAAAACTATTTTAGATTAAAGGACAATTTCTGGACAAGATTTTTGATTTTAAATGAAATAAAAGGGAATCTGAAATAAAACTTTAAACTTTAAAGCTATTAAATATTTACGGTCCAATTAAGAGCATCCAGTTTGTATTTTAATTTTATAATCTACGTGAAAGCGATTATTAATTTTAAAAGACATGAAAAAGATTGGAGACCAAATGAAGAGACGATTCTTTCAATTCACTTATGAATAAGTTTCAGTCTTTTACTGGTTCCGTTTTACAATGTTACTAGCTAGGCTAGGTACCTGTTATAGGTAAGTTTGGTATGAAATCTACAACATCGAATGACCTACTGACCTGCTGTAGCCAATAATGTTGTTGCAAATCATGGTGAAACGAAAAACGTTTTACCACTTTCCAGACATCACGGAATTTGTTCAGGATCGAAATAATATGGCCGCTTTGATTTAACTTTAAATGTTTTTCGTACATTGTTAAACATTACTGTGGTAGGTGCCTATTTACAATAGAAGAAATAAAGGCTCTAAATGTCTGTTTTATTTGTTTAACTTTATAATTAAATCCTACATTGTGTAACGTTCTTCTGTAAATTGCCTCAAATTATATTGTGGTATTAGTAGGTCATATCTAATGAAACAATTAACAGTAGTCTGTAAATAATTTTAATTTGGTAAAGATGTTTTTTTTTCGATTGCCTCCAATGTCTAGTAATCTATTAGTTAGACTGGGTTGGTTTCCAAGTTTGGCAAAGTAGGTTTTTCTTAGGTTGGTATCTTGACTTTTGCCTGAGACTCATGAAAGACTCCTATGACAATGGGACAACTGTGTAGATATATATAATGTGGATATATAACGCGGCATAATTCAGTCTTACTTTTAATCAACGTAGTTTCTTTTCCGTCCAAGTTTTCTTTTCATCGTGTTGTCGTTTCAAGTTGTTTTGAACAGAAAATGGTAAAGACAAGAACTGGATAAAGTTGTTTCTTTAATTTTGTTTTCTAACTTGTTGGGCCTGTGTTCGTGATGCTCGATTTTGTGAGGAGCGTAGGTCGAGTTTACATAAGTATAAGATAGAAAATTGTAATTACCTGACTGCTTACATTTCGTGATTGTAGGATGCCGTCGTTGAAAGTTTATGTCAATTTCAGTGAAATATAGACAAGATAGTAGTTATGTCGGACAAACATCGTCTTACTAAGGATTGTCGTGTTTCCCCGTAACGTTGGAAGTTGTGGTGTTCCATTTAAAATATTGGTATTCCCATTCATCTGATTTCGGTTAGATTTTACGCCGACACATAGTTGGGAAAAGGCTACGCTGATGACGATGATGAGATAAACTAGTAGCTACAAAAAATGGCCTTTGTTGTAGTAGTTTACCTTATCATCGTCATAAATCTTGTACGATGACCAGTGGGAATCGCAATAACAAATGAAGGATTCTGTACCACCGTATAATATTTAACACTACATATCACAACTAGCCACGTTTTTGTATATTTATTACTTTATTTTTTTATCATATTATGTTGTTGTAGCAACAATAGAAATACACTTTGTAAAATAATCAACCGCCTACTTATTACATGAGATACAGCCCTGTAACAGACAAGAGACGGAAAGCGGCGGCTTAACAATAGATTTCCGTGGGCACCTTTTGTTTATAGAACCCTAAAATGTAGAAATAGACTTTTAAACTTTCAGAATCTCACCTATTTCTTTCCGAGACAGGTATCTTGAGTGAATAATTCGTCAATCGTAAGAATGTTTAAATCATTCGGATCAACCCCTATGATACTGAGGCGAGTCGCACTAAGTTAATTCATGTGTGGGTGAATCGACGATCCGATGAATACTTAAGCAATTGGCACGTTAGGAATTTTACTTTTAGATATAGGTATATAACTTTATATCGAAGGAACCTGGCATGATAAAGAAAATATAAAATCTAAGACACCGACTTCCTATATAAAAATTATTTTACATTAAATAGTGTTTTGTTTTGGAAGTAGGTTGTTTTTTACGTTATGGTTGTGGTACTGACCTCACAATTTTTTTTATACCTACACTTACTGGGTTAATAACAGTAAAAGGATTATTACAGCATCATTAACCACATTAAGTGGAAAAAAATGTATGAATTTAACTCAAAAACAACTTCAGAACTTGAACAAACTTATGGGATCACTTTTGCAGTTTTATTTACGAACGTCTCTTAAGTTTTAATCTATTGCTAAGCTACTGATTAGCGATTTTTTTATTAATAAACACTATTTAGCACTACAAAGTCGCTAACGAATTGATTTGGCGTTGTCAACATTAAATACATACTTCACACTATTTAGAGATATTGTATTATAGTTTGTTATGATACGCAGTTACACCATCTGTACCGATAGATGGTGTAACTGCGTATCATAACAGCATGTACCGACATGCATCGTCTAAGAAGATGCGCGCTCGCGTTGCAAGCGGACCATGTAGGTAATATGTCTCGTTACTGAGGTATACTGAAGTGTGTTACCTTGATGTTTTCTTATTGAAGAACAGGACCTTGAAATGTTTTCATTGAAACGGGACTTATAAACTGCTTGTTAGGGTTAGATAAAGAAGTAATTGGGTAAATGGTTTGCCATAATCTTCGATTTGGTTATAGTTCATGGGAAACACGTGGTCTGCTTCTACGGTCTTCAAAGTTACTATAGATTCTGATTGAGTAAAATTTTCCTGTGCATTATCTCTTTCCTTTTAAATAAAGCAGCGCTTTTTGTTTCAGGTCTTCCAAACGATCTGTCAGTGTATTGGCACCAGTACCCATAGATACCCGTAGCTTGGGTATCGTATTCTGCAAGCTGAGGGCTCTAATCTCAAAAGCGTAAGTACCTTATCACTTTTGAACTAAGTCATAGTATGCATCAGTGTGGTAACGTAAATTGGAAAATTTTGCCTCGAGGGAGGCGCAATTGCTGCAAATATTTAAAGCATTGTATTTTAGCACATGCCTACTGCCACCTTGGTTATACTGCGGTCAACTCATTACATGATATATGTATGTTTTACTGTTAGACTGTGTTTTTTGTTTAGGATTTCTTAACGTGTTTTATTATTATAGCAAATAGTTACGTTTGGTCCTATTTAGATAAATATTATTTATTGATGCTATTATAACGCGTATAGAGCTAACTTCACCTTCATAATCTTAATTTAACGCCGCAGGTTTCTCCATGAAGCCTCTGAAATAAGATAAGATTGCCACGTAAATCTATACTAATATTATAAAGCTGAAGAGTTTGTTTGTTTGTTTGTTTGTTTGTTTGTTTGATTGAACGCGCTGATCTCAGAAACTACTGGTCCGAATTGAAAAATTCTTTTTGTGTTGGGTAGCCTATTTATCAAGGGAGGCTATAGGCTATATAACATCACGCTACAACTAAGAGAAGCGGAGCAGTAATGAAAAATGTCGGAAAAACTGGGAAAATTTATTCCTTTTGAGAGTGTCCGTTGCGGGCGCTGCGTGAACGGTTAAAGTAACTCAAAAATAATGTATGACGGAATTGTTCCTTTTAAAAGGTTCTAAAAAAAAGTCCGCGAGAGCATATGTCTATCTTTTAAGGGTGACTCACTATAACTCAAAAGGAGCGAGCAGCAACGAAAAATGGACGAAAACTAGCAGGCAAATCGATGCGACGGGAACGGTCAGGGGAGCAAAAATTTGACGCGGACGAAGTCGCGGGCAGAAGCTAGTATCATATATTCTGACTTAGCTTAGGTAAATCCCTAATAATAGTCACTAGACGAAACACGTTCAAACCACAAATGGTAGGAAACTCTCTACAAAATCTAGAGTCAAGAAGAAACTCTAAATTTAAGTGCAGAATAATGTAAAATATGGTCTGTTTATGGATATTATAATGGGATGACAATTAGTTTTAATATATGATTATGATGTCTTACCAGGCAATTAAGAAAAAGCTCGCTTACTGAAAAATAAGTATTAAAAAGTCTCAAATCATCTTTATCCGAGTGTATCGATGGCAATCTGTATCCATTCAACTGTCCAACCGCGCGGCGATTATCTCCCCAACTGTCCGGGCATCAAATTTCACTTTCTTTTTTACGACATTGCGAAATTTTCTGCACAAAAACGATTACGACTGAAAAACTACTATAGCTATATTCTAAAAAAAAATACTCACGGAAAGCTAATAAGATATTGAATTCTAATTGGAAAAAACTAAATTAATCAAACAAAAAGCTAATAAGATATTGAATTCTAATTAGAAAATATAGGCGGGGATTTCAAAAAAATATCGGATTTATTTTTTATTTCATGTTTTACAAGAAAAATACAATAGTTACTAGGCAAAATTATTTTTATTATTATAGAACATAATATACCCTTCAAAATGACACCAATATCTAAATATAAGTATTTATTTTTCTATCAAGAAAAAACAAATACTTCTCACAAGTTCCCCGAGCCAACACTAAAATCGTGAATTACGAGTTGCGTTTGAATAATTTGTAGACTCCATCTCAATATATTTCATTTGTAAATAGCTGTTATAGTGCTAATAGTAAAGTATTTTCTTATATTTAAGCATTTATTTAACAAAAACAACCAATTCGAAAAATCGATCAACTACAATGAACGAACAATGTCCGCGCCGTCATCATAAAACATTTCCAGCTATATTATTCCATGTAAACGTTTCGAAATTGGCGTAGTAATGCATATTTCGCAAAGGAAATATCTTCACGTTTAATTTGATGTACAATAACAATATAAATGTGGTATAAAAACAGAAAACTTACCATATTTTAGTTGGAGATCCACACACAAACATAGTTCGCTAGACAACAAGGATGAACTGTCATTTTCTTTTTTTTTTCTAAATTTTATGTTGCCGGTCCACAGATGAAACTCACTCTCCTGGATAACAAATCTCATATAGCGACATCTAGTATTTCTCTAATGTACGACTATCAAAGGACTGTAGCGATAAACACGTTTCAAGTGACGAATGACGCATAAAACGTTCATGGTTACAAAAGTAACCATGGACGTTTCGACAAAATTTTATTTGGTTACTTTTGTAACCATGGACAGTTGAGTGGGTATACAGTCAGCACGGAATTTGAGTATGTAGACAACAGGAGGACTGACAAGGGAGGCTCTTAATATCATATTCAAAAGTATAATACCTACGCGGTTAAATGTATGGAACAGCAAATTAATAACCTCCGAAAAATTTTAACCCAGGGGCGGGGTTCAGAATCATGTACTCCATGAATCCATTGTAACAGGCTTTCATATGTATATAGTACCTGTCATGTTCATGCATCTCTTCTCTTTTATGAGATTTTTTTTTCAGTAGCCATGTTTTTCAATTTCCATGGAAATTGATTAACTTTCATTTAAAAATGTCTGAATGAAGATTTTAAACGAAGGGATGACACTAAATTATTCACTTTTATGTTTACCGACACAATTTAATTTGTTTGTTTTATTCAAATTGGAAGGAAACAATGAGTTCACTGTGTCCTTCCACTTCACTTCCACTTTCAACAGCCAGTCACGGTTGTGACAGGCTGTTGAAAGTGCTTCGCGTCTGTTATAATATTACATTAGATACTATACTTAATATCACCTCCTCCACCTCATCGTTTACCTAATCCTTCGGAGAAACCCAGCGCAACCCAGCGTAGTGAAATGTCGATGTATTATAGGTACACCTCTAGGTGCACCTATAACATATCCACATTTCGCCAGTTATGCGAAAGTTCCATATAAGTGGGGCGAACCTATTGCCATTAAACAGATACAAATCTAGACTCCAGGCTACTACTGAGAATTCTAGATGGAAAAACTCTAAAACACTGCCTGTCCTGCAATTAGAAGCAGCAGCCTTACGGCCTCTATACCAAAGATGACTGGATGATATTAACATTAATTAAATAAATTCTCAATGCGATGACGCATTTAAATGACCGAAAAATCGACCAGTTATTACCTAAATATAAAATGTACATTACCGGCACGTTTTTAATTAAATGGTGCGAAGTCACATTGACTCAGGGACTACGGAAATATTCGGTAATTTCAAACAGTATGCAAATTTGGCCTCAAATGAATACCAAATAAATATTGGCATATGACATTGGGGATGTCGGAAATGGTTTTGAATGATATGAGCGAGGAATTTTATAGGAAGATAATTTGAGAGTTTTTATCTTTTACCTAACTGTCTTGCTTTTCTCAAAGTATACATGATTAGATAATATCAGAGGGATAATTGCGTTAACCAAACCACACAGCCTAATCGTGGTCCACTGGGTAATAGCATTACACACATAAAATATCAGACTGTGGGAAACTGGGCCAAATAAATACAAAAATGCTGTGACAATTTGTAAGAATGTTGTCAAATTGTAGGCCGTGGAGGTAAACTTATAATCACGAATTTTCTTTCTTTTAAGAATTCGGAAATAAATGAGACTAATCTTCATACCTATCCAATCTAGCGATTGTGGGACCCCAAATTCCAACAATACGGGTGCAAAAATTCTTCGGCGGATATCACAGTGCACACCATTTATATTGGCTCACCCATGTCTGAACCACAAGCGAGAAAGTTTCAGAATCTTATATTTCTCTTGGGAACAAAATGAAATTTTTTGTACACGATGCAAGTGGGGGCCTTCATCAGCATCAGCCTTTTCCCAACAATATTGGGGTTGGCTATCAGTCTAACCGGATGCAGCTGAATGTCCGTATTTTACACGGAGTGACTGCCTTTCTGATCTCCATAACCCAGTTACTGGGTATTACGATACCCATTGGTAAAACTGGTTGTCAGACTTTCAGACTTCTGACTACCCAAAACGACTGTTAAATATCCATCAATGACAGCTGGGACCAACGGCTTAACGTGCTTTGCAGTAGTCATGGTGGATGGCTGTGAAGTGTACTCTTAATAATGTCAATCCTTTTGAAGTGAGCTATCAATTGTGTCATTCAGTGTGAAGTGAGCTGTAAGTAGTGTGAAACTCAAAGTCGATGGTAGATTTTTTATACCTACCTATCAACTCAAATATAAAATAAGGGCTTACCAAAATATTTTTGAACAGCAACGATAATATTTCTACTTTATTTTCGATATAATGTTCAACATTTCACAGTAAAGGGCACTGGACATTACTTTCCACAAAAAGCGAAAGCATTATTTATTATATAGGATTGTCGTAATACAAATAAAATCGAGCACTTGATTGTTACATAACAGAAAACCTTATAAATGTCTCGGTATTTTCTTGGAAACCTTATAAAAAGCTCGTCCGTTGTAATATGTATCATATTTCATGAGACAGATTAAAACAGACAATGCTGCTAGTTTCTTTTCTTGAATAATTCTGTTACTTACATAACGTTTTATGCCAATATCTTTATTATAACCACAGACCTACACCTAATGACTAGGTAGGATTTTTCTGGATTGTCATTTATCTCTGAATGTCCACCCAAACATTTCTTTGTGTCCGTCCTAATGTGGGCCGCAAGTGATGTGGCAGTCTAGCAAGTGACAGCTAAGTGACACATCTGTGAGAAAAAAGATTGATCACAGAGGCTCATTTATACGAGTAAAATTGGCCCCAAATAGGCGTTATCGTAATAGAAAACCCTTACAAAAATGAATCCTAGCTAGATCGATTTATCGCCCCCAAAACTCCATGTATACTAAATTTCATGAAAATCGTTGGAGCCGTTTCCGAGATTCAGATTATATTTATATACAAGAATTGCTCGTTCAAAGCTATAAGATTTGTTTTAGGGCTACCTACGTCTCAGTGCTGACAATATCAGCGTTCTCTCTAGAGAGATACCTGGCTATATGTCATCCGCTCCATCTCTACACTATGGCTGGACTAACCAGAGCCTCGAGGATTATTCTAATACTGTGGATCTTATCCATAGTGTGTGCCTCGCCATTTGCTGTGTACATTATCGGCTGGGTAAGTTTATTAAAGAAAGCATAAAATCTTATTTCAATCATCATTTCCATGTTGGAGCCGAGCTGTTCAGTTGCGGAGGTAGTGGCCGAATAAAATTTTAACCAACTGACATCCTCACACTGACCTGCAAACTACAAAGATTGTAAGAAAAGAATTTTGCGGAGTATCCTGTCGCTTCTACCATACTAAAAAACCCGAACACGATTGACGGTGCGGTGGCGTCGTGTCAAAGTCAAAGTCAGTCGAGAATTGAAGAAAATTAGAGAAAAAAAGGATCCGTGTCGAGAATGATTCCGTGATAATTTAGTTTTTTCAAAACATATAATTGAATTCACTTTAAAATTAGATGCGGCCACTTGAGTGAGGTTCGGTTCGATGAGAACTTTCGGTAGCAGAAATAGCTTCGACGATTTTAATACATACTTGGGCTGGATATTTTTTAGGTGCTCACCAATTTTTGCTACTTTTTATCCGACAGGGAAGTCCGGATCCTGTTTCTTTATTTACTGTATGTTTCCGATCGGTGTCCGATTTAATAAAAGTCTTTTATTCCTTGCGTGTTGGACCCATGTCTCGATGTAAGCGTAAAATGTCAGATTTCGTTAACAGGCCGGACTTTTTTTCGGGTAAGCTGAATGTTACGCGTTTATTTCCTAAAATATTTCCATGAACCAAATGTTTTTCTGCTCTTCTTTTGTTTTTTAACATCGGCCATACATATTTAAGTGGTACCGTTGTGTACCTATTTCGTAATGGAATTCAGATTTACGAAATGTGTAATTCCATTTTTTCATTGAGATACACGAGTTTATTACACAAAATTCAGATTTCGAATTTATCGACAACGAACAAACCTTTGTTAGGTTAAATGATTTACGTAGTGTGTAATCCATATTTTCATTGACTTACACGAATTTATTATTCAAAATAAGATTCATACATTCGAATTTATGGAAAGGTTACAAACATTGAATACTTATTGTTCGGTCAAAGACCTAATATTCGTTAGGAATACAATACAGGGACAGCATTATAATATTTAGAGAGTCGAGTTAAAGCTGCTTAGGGACCTACAGGCTTGTTGTTCCTTGACGTATCTTTAATAAAGAAAATAAAAATAAAAAACTGAACATAGACAGAATATAACAATAGAAAATACACTTAACAATATTGCATGGTGGCACGGACATCGAATTTGTAAACTGCAGGTAACTTTGAATTCAGCACATGACTCTACTAGACCCACAAACGTATACTTTTATAACGGTTAAAAAATAAAATATTTCATAGAAAAGTTCACCTTTGCGGTCAAAATGTATGGGACAATAGTTTTTTTTAAATAACGGTTTTCATCACAGGGTTTTTTTTGGTAAATATCACATTTGTGTGAATGGTTCTATTATGTTTCTTATCAAAGTACTACATTTAAAGTTGTTTGATCAACCATCAGAGCCATCATATTCATATATGTCAGAACTTTTTTTTTTTTTTTTCAGGATGGGAAATCATCAAATGACTTCTCCCGCTCTGGACGGAGCGGGAGGGCGTGTCAGACTTTTAGTGACTAAAATCCACCCGTGTTCCTTCAATTGCCCATGTGCCAGGGTCACGGTATCTCTTTCGAACAATCACGCGACCCCGGCAGACATCGGTCCTAGCAGACCCCTTCAGTATTGCTGACATCTCTTTGAGGCGCGCGTGGAACACTACGCGCCGTCGACCCGAGCTTGGTCCTTACCGGGCGGCGAGCTACCCATTGCTCGCCACCCGCAAGCTCGCGCCTACGGTGGCTGGGAGTCCGCAATCAACTCCCGATGCCCGGGGCGTCTCCTCCTGCGGCGGCTAGGGACGTGAAGGCGCAGAGACTGCCACTCCCTCACGCGCCCCGCCTCCTCCTTTGCGAGCATTACTGCTTCGCAGAAGGAGGTGATGGCTTCCCATTCCCTCTCGCTCCGTACCATGGCTCGCACCAGGGCTGGACGCGAGAGGTCGCCGCTGCCGATCGCCTCCACGAGGACACGGCGGTGCTCCGCCCAGGCAGGGCACACCTCCACCGTATGTTCCACCGTGTCCTCCAGACGATCCTCGCAATGGAAACACCCGGACGTATCCTCCCGCTTTATCCTGAACAGGAACCCACCGAAGCACCCATGCCCGGTGAGAACCTGCGTCAGGCGGAAGGTGAGGACGCCGTGGGGCCTCTCTATCCACTCCTCAAAGAGGGGACTTACCGCCACAATTGTGATGTGCCCAGCACTGGGTTGCGACAATCGTACCCGCCATGTCGCCATGAGATCACACCGGAGCTCTGTCCGCCGTGCCGCGATTTGTCGCGGCAGCGGAGTTTCGCCCCGGCGTTTCGCCTCCTCGCGCCACTCCCACATGTGGGCGAGGACCTTTGCCTCCAGATCCCATGGCGGCACTCCGGCAAGGAGGCTCGCCGCCTCGCAGGAGACCGTGCGGTATCCCCGGATTAACCGGATGGCCATGACCCTCTGGGCCGCACTCAACCGGCGCGCTGGGCGCAGCCTCAATGAGGGCGCCCACACCGGTGCCCCGTAGAGGGCCATGGACCGCACGACCCCCGTGTAGAGCCTCCGGCAGGAGGCGTTTGGACCCCCCAGATTGGGCAGGAGCCGCTTTAAGGCAGCTCCAGCCCGCTCCAGTCTGGGAGCCAAACGTCGGAAGTGCTCGACGAAGTTCCACCGGCTGTCGAGGACAAGTCCCAGGTACTTCATCGTCGACTCAACGCCGATGTGAACCCCTCCCACCGTGAGTTGGGAACCCGCAGGTGGCGCGTTCCGAGGACCATGAAAACCCATGGCCTCGGACTTGTGCAATGCCACCTCGAGTCCCAATTGCCGGATCCTATCGACGATTGTCGCAACCCCGCGTGTCATCAGTTCGGCCGCCGCCTCGTGCGACCTCCCCTGCGCCAGGACCAGCGTGTCGTCAGCGTAGCAAACTACGCTGACGCCGCTAGGGAGGTCGGCGCGCAGCACCCAGTCGTAACCGATGTCCCACAGATGCGGCCCCAAGACCGATCCCTGTGGGACACCGCACGACATCTCTCGCCGGTTCCAGTCTCCCTGGTGACCGGGGTAGATGACGGCTCTATCCGTCAAGTAAGCCTCGACCACGCGACAGAAGTAGGTCGGCATCCGGTGATACCGGAGTGCCTCCCTAATGCAACTCCAGGGCAGGGTATTAAAGGCGTTGGCGATGTCTAGAGACACCGCCAAGACGACCCCACCCGGGCCACTGCATCCCCCGTCGTGAGGGCTCGCACGCGCATGATGGCGTCCACCGTGGAGCGCCCCTTGCGGAAACCGAACTGGCTGTCCGCCAAATCCGGCCCCTCCCGCGCCAGCCACCCGACGAGGCGGTCTGCAATTACTCTTTCAAAGAGCTTGCCCACCTCGTCGAGCAGCACGATGGGCCGATAAGCGGACGGAGAGTCCGCTGGGCGCCCCGGCTTCTTAATGAGGACCAGTTTCCCCGTCTTCCAACGAAGTGGGAACTGGGCCCCTCCCCAAACATGCGCTTAGGAGCCCCCTGAGTCGAGGCCCGAGAGCCTCTAAGGCCAGGACCCAGGCTTTGCCAGGCAAGCCGTCGGGTCCTGGGGCGGTATTTTTGGCATTTAGCCGACGTACCGCCACTCTCAACTCTACCTCGGTCACCTCTGGAGCGTTGTCGTCGTCATCGGTGGTGTGGTCCGCATCGGGCACCGCAGGAGGCGGAGCCATGAGTGGAGGGCTATGTTCCCCTCGCGAAGGGAACAGAGCGCTCACCACGTCCTCCACAAGCTGGGGCCGGAGACTCTGAGTCAGCGGAGGAGCCCATGTGCGGAGTTTCTCCCGGACGGCCTTGTAGGGCCGTCCCCATGGGTCCCTGTTCAGAGTCTCCAGCGACTCCTTGCAGGCCAGTCCTCTGGCCCGCAGGATCTCGTCTTGGAGGGCGGTCTTCGCCGCTCTGTACCCCTCGTATAGCTCCGCCTGAATGGCTTCCGTATCCAATGGGCGGATACGGAGCCTGCGGTGCCTGGTGTACCGGCCGCAACGCACGCTTCGCGCAACGACGTCAGCTGCGGCGACCACCAGTACACCTGGCGCCAAGCCCGTCCTGGCTGGACTCGGGGCATAGCCACGTCACAAATCTCGGACATGGCCTCCCGGAACCACTCGGCCTCGTCGTTGATGTCAACAGGCCTGTCCGGTGGTGACACCCAGGCCTGCACGATCGAGGCTTCCAGGAGAAGCTCCCAGTCCAGCTTCTTAAGCGCCCACCGCGGACCACACGGGGCCTGTCGGACCGGCGCGGTCGAGGTCTGGGCGGAGACGTCAAACCGGATATACCGGTGGTCGGAATACGTCTCCACCCCCTCCATTACACGCCAGTCAATGACCTGCGGCGACAGAGCGGGACTGGCGAACGATGTCCACCACTGAATCACCCCGCATCCGTACGCACGTAGGGACAGAACCCCGGTTAAGGACGACTAGGCCTGTCTCCAGAGCCCAGTCCTCCACCATTCTGCCCCGTGTGTCCGTATACCGGGAACCCCAAGCCAAATTCTTGGCGTTGAAGTCCCCGAGTACGAGCACGGGGAGGGGACGGAACCCGACGACGACAACTTTCAACTCCGCAAGGGAGTTGTGGAATTCGGCGAGAGTTCGGCTCGGGGAGAAGTATACTCCTACCACGACAATCTCCCCGAACCGTGCTGCTACGCAACCCCGTCCCCTCTTGACAGCCTCGAGGGTCGGGGTTCCGGTGGCGGCCGACGAAATGAGGGTCACTGAGCCGCTCAGGTCCTCCACCCAGTCATCCCTGGGCGGGACAAAGTACGGCTCAGCGACCACGGCGATGTTAATCGACCACTGCGCCATGCTCTGGAGCAAAAGATCCTGAGCAGAGGCGCAGTGGTTGATGTTCGCCTGGAGGAGGCTTAATGGAGCAGCCATTACTGACAGTCCATATCAGCCCCCTCCCGAGCCCCCTGTGAGGGCCCTGCTGTGGCGGTACCGGCAGCGACAGATGTGGTCGAGCCGGCATCGGCAGCAGCGGTGACGACGGTGGCGGAGGGCTTGCCTCTGCCCCTGGCCTTGGCGGGTGGAGCGCAGGCCTTACCTCCCGCCCGGTGATCGGCTGGCTTGCCAGCTGCCGCACATAAGTAGCAGTGCGGCATGGCATCGCACGAGCCGGCCTTGTAACCGGGCTGACCGCAGCGGAAGCAGTGACCGCTGCGATCTACCTCCGAGGTGCATGTCACTCCCACATGGTTGCCCATTTGGCAGCGGAAGCACCTCAGAGGTCTGGGCTCCAGCAGTTTGACCTGCGCAGAGACCCAGCCCACCAGGAGCCTTCGGCCCTCCCCTGTTATTTTTTGGGCCGCCGACACGGGACAGCTCACCGTTACGGCTCGCATCCCGGTTTTGTCAGGACGGATGGTGCCTGCCCTTACCTGTTCGGCAGAGCATTCCCCCGTCCTGACGATGGCGGCCACCACCTCTGCCTCCGTTGCGCAGTCGTCCAGGCCCATGATGCGCACCTCAGCGCACTTGGTGGGCCTGGACACACGGGCCTCGTCCGCATCTAAGGACGCCCTGAGCCTTTCGGCCAGAGCGTCAGCGGTCGGGCCGCTGTCCGCACCCGGGACCTCCAGCATCCGGGCCCCAGTCGGGGTGACCCTTAACCGGAGGCCATCGGCAACGCGAAGCTCCTTGAGGTCCACCGCCGTCCTCGCCTTAGAGAGCAGGTCGCGATAGGTTACGCCCTTCTTTTCCGCTTCCGGCTGTAGTGTGATCACTACAGCTGCGGACTTCGGGGCGCGAAGCCTAGCCGCAACGCTGCTCTTCTTGCGTCGCTGCTGCCTCTTTTTATTTCGGGCCTTCCTAGCCGCTTTGCCCGCCTTCTTTTTCTCCCCGACCACTTGCCATTCGGCGGTGGCAGGGGGAGATCTAGCAGGTGCGGGTGGCATTGGCAGCCCCCTCACCTCCGTCGCTGGGGTCCTCCCGGGGGCCTGCTTGGGCCGGCCTTTTGTCTGCCCCGACCCTTTGGCTGGGACAGACGCGGCGGTGGCAGCAAACGAGGCCGCCTTTGGCTGGCCCGAGGCTACCTTCGGCTGGGCCGAGGCTGCCTTCGGCTGGCCCGAGGCCGCCTTCGGCTGACTCGAGGCCGCCCTAGGCTGGCCCGAAACTGAAACCGGCCGGCTTGCCGCTAGCGGGGGGCGCAGGACAACGGCCTCCAGAGCAGAAAATCTGCTGTGGATGGCAGCGAGCTCCTGCCGCACCAGGGTCAGCGCCTGGTCCTCGGCAGGCAGGGGCCCACCCTGCCCATGTCGCAACCCCCCCTTTGACACCTCCCGTGGGCCGGCTCCTCGGAGCGAGGCCAGGTCCGCTCGGAGCTCCTCATTTTCCTTCCGGAGGAGCTCGATGGCGGCAGTCAACCGGGCCACCTCCGCCGCCAGTCCATCGGACGGAGGCTCTGACCGAATGGCCTTCGCTGCCGCCACGATGGTTTCCGTGGCTGCGGATATGGCCTTGTCCTTTGAAGACTGAATCTTCTTCAAGGACACCAACTTGACCGCCTCAGCCACGACCTCCGCAAACCTGACCAGTTGCTCCTAATTGGAGCCAATGGCAGGGTCTGGCTCGCCACCGGAGGACTCTGAGAGGGCCCTGCTGCTGGTCCCTCCAGAGGGATACCCCTCCCTGGCTAGCCTCACCTCTCCCTGGGTCATCTCAGCTGAGCCTGCTCGGCTCGGCTTGCTGGCCTCCCTGGTGGGGAGCCCTCGGCCCGTGCCCCTCTCGTTGAGCCCACCCCACCGTGATATTTTTCGGCGGGCCGAGCTCAGCCCGCCGTCAGAAGACGACTCTTGGGCTTCCCCCGATTTGGGGCGCTTCTGGGAGAACTCACGGTTCCTCCCAGCAGCGCTCACCACTCCTCGCTTCGGGCTCGCACGCGACCCCTTCGCACTCGACGCGGCGTCGGACTCCAACCCCGCATCGCTCCCTTCCACATCCTTGGGTTTTGGGTTTTTTTTTTTTAATTTTCCATATCTGTTCCCACGAGTAAAAACATGTTTATAAAAGAAATCCAGTGGTTCGCACTAGTGACTAATTCAGCTACCCATTAGTCAAGCTGTCAGCCTCCCTCACGGTGCGCCGCCGCTTGGAGGTTTGGGGTGATTTTTTATAGAGGTTTTCTACCTCGCGGCCCGGGCAATTAAGCCAAGACCCTCGACCCCCGTCAAAAGTCAAAGACATGACCGTGACGATCTTCGGGGCTACGAGACTAACGGTGGCAGAAGGAGTACCTTCCTTCTTGCCTGCCCGGCGGCAGGTTAGTGCACACCGAGCCCGCTCTTACTCCACCGCTGTGCGCCTCTGCTAAGATCAGAGGGATACACGGTGGAGCGTTCCTCCGACAGGACATTAGCGAACGGGCACCGAGACCCCTTAGGCACACAGTACCTAATGGGGAGTCCTTGCCCGCACCCCAGGATGCACCGTCCCGGACATTGGCCTTCCCCCCGGACGTATCCATAAGGGAACTCCAACCCCCGGGCACACGAGGAGGTTTCCTGTCCAAGCACCCCTTGAACACGTGCTTGACCGGAAGTAATGTTAAAGAAAGAAACGTTTAAAATATTATGGATGGGGAGATGTTCGGTGGGATTGGGGACTGGCATTCTGATTTCAGCTCTTGTCGAGTTTGGGCATAACCCTTGAGTGCTTCTTAAGTGTGCTTAACGAATTTATTGTACTGTGGATAGTGAATATATATTGATTATTAAGAAATAAACGAGTTAATCATTTTTAAAGTGAGTATTATTGATCCTGTTGTGATGTTCCCGCAATGTGCAGTGTGAGTTTATTTGCCTACTTTTACTTTATTCGATCTAGGTCTTTAATATTAAAGTTAATCCAACAATAGTACAAAACTTGTGTGATGTTTCAGTTGTTAAAGTTGGACGATAGGACTAAGTAACTTAATATTTTTAAGGATTGGGAAATAAAATTCTTATCTTACTTAACATTTACGACTGGAAGTTATATGAAGGTGACGTTTTTATTTTTATTCCTTTCGTCTTATTTAGTACTTTCAAAAAACTCTTAATAAGTATCATTAGAATTGATTACAGTGCAGCAGCTGCTATTTTAATGAGCACTGTTTGTAATTCACATTAAAAAAAATGGGTTTAGTGCTGTACTTAGATTTGGCTGAAATCTTTTTTATTTATGCGGATTTATTAATGGAACCTACAGTTAATGACACGGATAAATAAAAAAGACTATTGCTGGTATATATAGGAATTAGCTAAAATAAAGCTCACTGGGGAAATAATTATTTAAGCTTTATTTAAATAAATCGGTTTCCCGTTCACACAATCGACGCTCTTATTGAGTCGACTGGGAACAGCCTGATGAGAGTAGCCGAAGATCGAGTGAAATCTCAACAGGACGGTGCCTCGACTCTTGTAGAACAATTTAAAAAGAATTTCCATAAAGTTTTCATAGTAATTGTAATTAGATTCGCGTCGTGCCTGGTTGCGAGAACTTTGAAATAGCATGCAATTTTAAAGGCATAGTTTTAGCACTGGACTGCTAAGGCTGATGATGATGTTGAGAACACGGTAATATATTACAAATTGCAGATTGTAAAATGATTATCCCTTTTTATTCTAACTACATATACTTAATAATATAAATATAATTAATGTTTAACCTAGCCTTTCTTGGTTTACTGTTGCTTAATTTTTTCACCTTATTTCGAGATTCTTCAGTTTATGGCGTATCCTAAACAAAAACCAAAGCTGAACAAAATATGTGTGTCACACAAGATACACGGATACGTTCCTTTTAATATACGAATCCTTGAACACATAGACTCAGAAGCGAGAATATTGTGTAGGTATTCGTAAATCATGACTGTTGTCAAAATGAAACCGCCAGTTGTTTGTTATGCCGTCACAAACCAGACAAGTGGGGTTTAATCTACTGAGAAGCTCTTAGTTTTTTCAAATTGCGGATACTTCGAAAACAGTGTGTCGGTATTCTTTTAGAACTTTGATTTATTTGTTTTACATTGTTTTGTACCGTGTGGTGCCGGACGTAAAGAATAACACCACCCCATTTCTTCCCGTGGTTGTCGTATAAGGCGACTAAGGGACTTACTAGAGAATGGGCAGCAGCGTTCTCTATGCATTTTACCATCACACTGCGATCGCCAACCCGCCTGCCAAGCGTGGCGATTATGGCAAAGCCCCCCATATTGGGGGAGGCCTAAGTCCAGCAGTGGACGTCTTACGGCTGAAATGATGATGATGATGATTGTTTTGTATTACTTCATACTTCCAAGTTTGGAGGCTTGTTTAACAAGGTTTAACATTGGTAAATGACACATTTAATTTCATAATTGTGTTTTATCACGGAAAAACTGGCAATATAAACGGTTTCAAAATTAAACTTAGGTTCGCGTGCAACAATTACTGTGGCAAACGCGTGGATGAACTGCCTATAATAAAAAATATCAGCCTTTAATATTATATTATATTCTTGATATAATTGCTCGAGTGTTTCATATAAAAGTTAAAAAACTGATTAATATATTGATTAAAGGACAAATATTTGGAGAAATTCGTTGCTACATGTATTCGGTTGAGTGGCAAAAACGTGGTCTTCCACATGTCCACATTCTTCTATGGCTGAAAAGTAGCACTAAGCCAGACTCTATCGACAAAGTAATCTGCGCTAAAATACCTGACCCTGCACTTGACCAAAAACTTTACGAAATAGTAAAGTCGAACATGATCCATGGCCCTTGTGGAAGCTTTAATCATAAATCTCCTTGTATGAAGAACAAGAGCTGCACTAAAAGATATCCCCGACCTCTATTGAGGGAAACACAAAAAGGTGATGATGGCTATCCACAGTATCGGAGACGATCCCCTAGCGAAGGCGGTTTTACCGTTAATATTCATGGTGTGGATCTAGATAACCGTTGGGTAGTTCCTTTTAACCCTGTACTATTAAAAACTTTTAACGCACATATAAACGTTGAGTATTGCAACTCTGTGAAATCAATAAAATATGTATGCAAGTATGTTAAAAAAGGATCGGACCAGGCTACATTTGCACTAGAAAATGAAAAAGATGAGGTGAAGATTTATGAGAGCGGAAGGTACATAAGTAGCTCAGAAGCAGTGTGGCGAATTCTTGGGTTTTCCATACATGAGCGTTTCCCCACAGTTGTTCATTTAGCAATTCATTTGGAAAACGGTCAGAGAGTTTACTTCAACTCAAATAATCTCGCTGACAAAATAGCTAATCCACCAAAAACGACGCTTTTAACTTTTTTCGAACTATGTCAATCAGATAACTTTGCTAAAATTTTACTTTACTCTGAGGTCCCCGCATATTACATATGGAATAAGAGTAATTTTGTAAGACGAAAAGTCGGTTAAAAAGAGGAGTAACAGTTGATGGTTGGCCTGGTGTGATGAAGGAACACGCCTTAGGTAGAGTCTATACTGTTCACCCCAACAATACGGAGTGCTATCATCTGCGTTTACTGCTACATGAAATGCGGGGCCCAACTTCATTTGAAGCACTAAAAACTGTGAATGGTGTGTTGCAGCCTACTTTCCAAGCTGCTTGCAAAATGTTAGGTTTGCTTGAAGATGACCTACACTGGCATGCGACGTTGGAGGAGGCCGCGCTTTGTCAGTCAGCAGCAAAAATGCGAGAACTGTTCACAATTATGTTAGTCTTTTGTCAAATATCAGACCCAATAGCTCTTTGGGAAGACTTCAAAGACTATTTGTCTGAAGATTTTAAGCACAGGCTGCAAAAAGAGATCGGAGACAATGTAGAGAATTTCAAAGACCAAATTTTAAATGAATGTCTATCTGATATTGAAGAAGCAGTGTTAAAATTAGGATACGTACGGTTTGCCAAAACCAACCAAGCCACAAGTTGCCGGTAATAGGGAGTATATGAGAGAAACTAATTTTGATATAGTAGCTTTGGAAGGATTTGTAAATAATAATACGCCATCGTTGACTGCCGAGCAAACGTCTGTATATAACCAAGTCATGACAAGTGTAGAAGTAAGTGAACGAAAAATTTTCTTTCAGGACGCCCCTGGTGGCACAGGTAAGACTTATCTTTTAAACTTGCTCTTGGCAAAAGTAAGAAGCACTCGAGACATAGCTTTAGCTGTAGCGTCGTCTGGGATTGCTGCTACATTATTAGAAGGAGGTAGAACTGCACACGCTGCCTTAAAACTACCTCTAAATCTTACAAATGTAGAGACACCCTTATGCAATATACCAAAGCAAAGCAATCTTGCCGAAGTGCTTAAAAATACTAAACTAATATTATAATACCTAATTCATAATTATCTAGAAAAAAAGAATTTATACTCTACGCAGACGACGTAAAATAAAATAGTAACGAAGTCAAATATTACATTGAATATTCGAGTCTGATGTTGAATATATAGTTTTTAGAATTTTTGGTCTGTTTGTTTGTATGTATGTTCCGGCTTGCACAAACACGGATGAGCGGATTTAGATGATATTTGGCACACAGATAGTTTATAACCTGGATTAACCTATAGGTTATTTTATAGGTTATTTTTTAATCCCGATTGTACGTTCCCGTCGGATATTTTTCGACATCCACGCGGGTGAAGCCGCGGGCAAAAGCTAGTCTATATATATAAAATTCAAAGTCCTGAGTGACTGACTGACTGATATATCAACGCACAGCCTAAACCGCTGGTCCTAAGGACATGAAATTTGGAGAGTGTATTCTTTGTGAAGAGTAGATATGCACTAAGAAAGGGTTTTTAGAAATTCCTCCCCTAAGAGGGTGAAATGGGGGGTTGAAGTTTCTATCAAACTTTTTATTCTCTGGGTCGATTGACACAAAAATTGGTACACATAGTCTTCAAGTATAATTATGATACACGTGTATCACAGTTTTTCCAAAAACGTCCCTTTACTGAGTCAAATAGGGCTTCGAATGGCATGGCGTGCGGGGCAGCCCGGGGAGCGCATTGTCGTCACCGGTGTCCAATCTCAACCAAGGTAACGGGAATGTATTAAACAAGTAACTGTTATTAATATGAACTAATATTTGCAAGTAATAATTAAGTACATGTAAATAAATAAAAGTTAAAAAAATAAAACTAAATAACACGCTTCCGTAGAAAACCAAACTAAAAAGTAGAAAATAATGGAAAAAAGCGTGGGGTGCTTTTTAAGGTATTTTTTGTTGATATCAGGCACCCCAAGCTTTGTTTTTCGTTTTTTAAACTATTATATATTTCTATTTTTTAGGGCGTTTCAAATTTTGTGACGTATGACAGCGTAGTTAGTGACGTATGTCAGCGTAGTTTTCGAAAACAGTTTTATTGCGGTCCTGGTAACCCTGGCAAAGATAATGGCACAAATTTATAATATTATAGTATTGTCATCGGTCCTCGATAAGTGAACTTACTCATTTACTGGGTTATAGATGTCAGATTAGAAGTTGTTCAATGTAAAATACTGGTATTCAGCCACATCCGGATTGACTGGAAGTGGAACCCAATATAGGGTAAAGTTGCCTATATTGTACCAGTCAACAAACTTCACAAGCTGTCACAAAAACTATTTAACTTTGAAGGAATATATTACTAGAAATAAAAAGGTTGTTCTATTAGCAATCATTTTTTATTGAAAGAAAATGAGGAATTTCAAAAATAAATATTAAAATTAAATTTTTTAAAAAAGTCTGAAAAAGTACAATTTAGGAAACCGGTTTCCTTAATTGTACCATAGGTATCCTAAATTGTTCTTCATATTCTAAATGAGATCAAGTGCTTGTTATTAAAAAAAAGTACAAACATCTTTATGAAAAATTTATTCAAATAGGTTTAAGTATTAATTATGTACTTAAGTACTCCAAATAAAATATGAATGAACAAGAAGAACATAATATTATCAGACTTGTTAATAAGTTAAAGTTTCTCTTATTCTACTTTTATTTTAATCAGTCTAAATAAAGCTTTCATTTTGATTTATGAACTAAAATCAGCCTTGCAATTTCAATATAGGTACTTGTATGTCTTAAGTATCCAAAATTACTTTTAATAAAATATGAAATTAGAAAAAACAAGAAATAATTGAAGAGAAAAGATTAATTAATTCACTCTTTTCCTCTTCCAACATTTTTTTACAAATATCAGGGTTGTCTCCGCATGTTTCATGAAAACATTTTTGGCATCTTACACACTTGACCCATTCTACTTTTGGTCCCTTTTTATCAAAGTAATAGCCATTACACACACAGCAATAATTTTCATCATCCATTTCAATTTCTTCATCATCGTCAGATTCGTCTTGTAGCACAATTTCTTCTATTTCAGATTCACTACTTATGGACGATTCTTTTTTCACCTTCCGCTTTTTAGTTTCTAATTTAGGTATTTTCTTCGATTTTTGTTTTTGAGTATCTGTCCCAGTCTTAGTTGTCAATTTCTGAAGTTTAGGTATTATTAGAGATTTTTTTAGCGTTTGCTTCTTCTAGTTCTTGTTTGTAGGGACTCTCAGTAAGTATAACCGCCTTTTGAGGCTTGGTATTTCTTTTTTGGGTTGGTTTGCATTGAAGCTGTATTGAACTCGCGTCCATTGTGCCCGCTGTCTTCGGGCCCGAACGACTTGGAGGCCCTGACCCCGGGACATTTTTTTTTTTTTTTGATTTGACAGCCACTTGTCGGCCTGCCGGAGCACCCTTTTGTCGATGTGAGCCAAAATTGGCTATCGCGGTTTCAGTTGGTGCAGCAGCTCGCTCAGAGTTTTGGAAGCGTTGGAGCTTGGAGTATTTGCACATCCTCCAGCAGCGCGTCAGGTGGACTGATAAAACGCAACCTTGTCGGGATTGCCAAGTGATTAGCGGACGGGAAGGCCCGTCCGGGGGGGGGTAGATATTGGCTTTACATCTGTCGTCAATTATACTAGCACCAATATTGTTTCTCATACTAAAGAAATAGTAACAAAAGCCTTTATTCGATACATCACACGACCCAGTATACCTTTTACAGACAGCCTTGACATTTGTAAATTCACACCTGCTTATGAGTGTTCTGAATAAAATTGGACTCGGATTATTTATCTGCGCTAAAGTTTAGTGAAATATTAATGGAAAATTAATTGGAAATAGTCCTCTTAGTTCATTAAAACTATTTTATGGTGTAAATAATGCGTAGGCTACTTCTAGTTGAGGCTACTTCTGACCTTGTGTTGACCTTGTCGACCGCATCATCGCTTACAATCAGAGGGTCAATTTTCGTGATTTTAAAAACGTTCATAGTCTAATTACCTCGAGCTTAAATACATATTTGACAAGTTTTTGACAATTAATTGTCACCGAGATGAGACTGCGACTAGATTTTGAACGTTTTTAGTTACAAGACCTTGCCTTCAGGTGACAAATGTTCAAACAACACCTTCTTCATCATCATCATCGTTTCAGCCGAAAGACGTCCACTGCTGGACATAGACCTCCCCCAAGCTCCGTCCCTTCGACCGGTTTTGTGCTTCTCGCATCCAGCGGATTTCTGCGGCCTTCACAAGGTCATCGGAACATCTTGCGGGAGGCCTTCCAAATCTACGTCTTCCGGTACGCGGTCGTCACTCCAGAAACTTTCCGCCCCACCGGCGATCTATTCTGCGAGCAATGTGCCCTGCCCAACAACAACAACAAACGCCACCTTACTACGTAAGAATAATGTTCCTTACCCTTTACTCCATAAGTCTAAACATCCTTCCGACAATGTCGGTAACCTTGGTACTGTCGTGAATACCATATAATTTCTGATTAGGGTAAATTAAATTAAATTAATGTGATTATTGCTGTGTAGGTGTGTGTGAGTGGGGATAAGTAGGTAATGTGGTGCTGATGTGTAAGTGAGTGGGGAGTTGTATATATGCGAGTGTGTATGGATGCGAGGATAGAAGTGTTTGTTAAAGCATGAAGGTGAGTGTGTGAGTCTTATTATTATTGTTATTTGGCGATGTAGGTCAGTAAAGTCTCCGTTTCGGCATAGTCCTGTTTAAGAAGCTATTCAGTCACTTTTAATTTTAGGTTGTGTTTGTTGAGGTCTAAGATATTCAGTTGTATATGGATCTTTTTGTAAATATAAGCGCTAATTACATAATACTGATGCTTTGCGTACATGGTCCTGTGTTGGGTGCCTGAAGGAAGGTTTCTGGGCTTGTTTGGGTTAGACGGGGGAAAGCTGCTGTGTTTCCTAAGAACAGATTGAAGCACAAAGAGCTGACGGACTGTAAGAACCTTGCAGTCTGCATATAGTTGTGTTGTTGGGTATCTATGGGGCTTCCTTGTCATTACTTTTAGTACAGGTCTTTGTGCTCTCTCTGCCCGCAGGAGGCAACCTTTCGTAGCAGCACCCCATACAGAGATGCAGTATCCTATTCAAACCAATCAGGTCCATGCCGTTGTCTTGCTTACTAGAAGTGACAGCGTAAAGTACTTAGGGGTCCACATAATGTAGATGGCGGTCTTACATGGAAAATACAACTTGACGCTGTCGCGACTAGAACTCTGCGCCTCGTTCATATATTTAAATCCCTCCGAAACTCAGCTAATGCCGATATCTTGATAATGATTTAAACTGCCAGACAATGTAAAAAATTAAATTAGAAGAAAAGGAAACCAAAAAAAAGAACACCAACTTCGTCTTCACATTTACAATAATTAAAACAATATAATTCTTTAAAAGTAAATATTCATGTCATTGTATAAGTAAAATTCATCAATGTCAATGTGTATATAAAATCAGGGAATAGTCCCGGTCTGATCATTTGAGGACCATCTGGTTGTCTGAAATGGTCTTTTGAAGAAAGAACCATACAGATTGAGTGGACCTGTCCAGTCAATGCACGCATTCGTCAGTAATCTTTCAGCTCAACTCAGAACATAAGGAGCACAACGATTCGACGAACAATACCAAAGAAAGGACATTTTGGTAGGCCGCATTAAGTACTCAAACTGCCAGATTATCATTAAAATGAAATGAGTAAGAGGGATATATATATATATATAAAAAACAAACATCTACATAGTCCTCACATTCAAAATTCTTAAAATAATAATAATAATATACTCCTCAGAGTATATATTCATGTCATCGTTAAGCAATAATCAAAATGTCAAAGTGTATAAGCAATAATCAAAATGTCAAAGTGTATATTCCCAATAAATAATTAATAAAAAAAAGGAAAGTAATTAATAATAAAAAATATCATTCAGTACAATAATAATTTAAAAATAAAAATTGGAGCAGCTTAATCCCAAGCTTTTTTGTCCTCAATATAATCTTTAACAGTGTAAAAGGCTTTCTGGCACGACTTACGTTTAATGAATGATTTAAATTTATTGAGACTTAGATCTTGAACATGGCTTGGAAGTTTATTATAAAAGCGTATACATTGACATCTGAATGAGCCACCTATTTTCTTGAGCCTTGTTGAAGGTACAACAAATTTGTGTTTATTCCTAGTATTTATACTATGGATATCACTGTATTTTTTAAACAATTTAATAGTCTTATGGGCATATAAAAGATTTTCAAAAATATACTGTGAAGGCACAGTCATTACATTAATTTCTTTAAATTTCTCTCTGAATGTGTGTCTCGGGCTTAATTTATAAATTGATCGAATAGCCCTTTTTTGCAAGACAAAGATAGTCTGAATGTCGGCGGCATTTCCCCACAACAGAATACCGTACGACATTACACTATGAAAATAGGCAAAGTACACTAAACGGGCTGTCTCTATGTCAGTTAAATTCCGAATTTTTGTAACAGCATATGCAGCGGAGCTTAGCTTTTTCTACAATTTATCAATATGTGGGCCCCACTGAAGCTTGGCATCCAAAGTTAAGCCCAAGAATACAGTGCTATCTTCAGGATTCAATTCTTCGCCCTTTATCAACACATTCGTTTTCACTTGCCTAACGTGCGGTAGCGTAAACTTAATACATTGGGTTTTTTTTTTCATTAAGAAGCAAATTATTTACATTGAACCAGTGAACTACTTTTGAGATCGCGCTATTAACATCGTCAGTAACCAGCTGCTGACGTTTAAGTTTAAACAAAAGTGAGGTGTCATCCGCAAACAAAACTATATTATGATTTTCTTTAATGAGGTAAGGCAAGTCATTAATATAAATAAGAAACAAAAAAGGACCAAGAATTGAGCCCTGTGGGACGCCCTTTGTTACGATAGATCCGGGAGACCTTTTTCCATTGACATCGACCCTCTGAATTCTATTACTCAAATATGAAGTAAGAAGATCCAGAGCGCTGTTCCGGATCCCGTAGTGGCGGAGTTTCCTGATTAAAGTTTCATGAAGAACGCAATCAAATGCTTTAGATAAATCACAAAAGATGCCCAAAGCATCGCATTTATCTTCCCATGCATTATAAATATGCCCTAGGAGTTCAACACCGGTAGTTGAAAGACCCCTTGTGAAACCGAACTGTTTGGTATGTAATAATTTATGTTTATTAAAAAATCGTTGCAATTGGTCTAAAATTAATTTCTCAAAACTTTTACTGAAGGTAGGTAGTACTGAAATAGGTCTATAGTTAGAGGGGTCTGATGTACTACCAGATTTAAATAAAGGTATTATTTTACTATTCTTCATAAGGTCAGGGAACTCCCCACAGTCGATACAATTATTAAATATAAGAGCTAAAGTAGGTGCTACAATGTCAATAATAGACTTGGCGACTTCTACAGAATTACCACACAGATCTGCTGTCTTTATGTTAAGGTGTTTTTCTTTTTGAAGTGAAAACTTCTTTAGCGGTTTTGTGCACTTTTTTTTGTAATGGGTAAAAAATGTTAAACTCGCGTCAGGACACGTGACCCTGATCGAAAATTCGTAAGACGGACAGAGAGTAGGAGAGGAAGTATCCCCCTCTCTTTCTACGGCGCGGCGAAAATGTATGCCTGCGCCTGCTGTTTCGTTTAGGCGGCGCAGGACGCTTGCGCGAATCGGTGGCAGTGCGGTCTTACGCCTAATTGCAAATGGGATGTAACAGGTTTATTTATGTTTAAGGTAAGGATATTAAAATTGAGCCATTTCATAATTTCTGCTAGAGCCGTATATAAAATATGTACTATGTTGACCAATCTATTCTAATAAACTAACTTCTTAAAACATTACTGAGGAAAATAGTTGATGTGATTTCACAATATTATGTATGTCCTAACACTAGTGTTTCAGTTGTGTATGCTATTACTACTAACAAATTGGATTTTTATAGTTTGGAAAAAAAAAGATTAATTCATATTATTCTATACATATACATACATACAATTATGACAGCTAACAAAGTTTTACGACATATATAAGCTCCTTCCTATTTAAGTTAGTAACGCGAAGCTTTAATACTCATTTACTTAACTAAAATTTCATAACTGCCTTGCCACAATAAGCCTTTATAATAATATCTCTGTGTATCTTAGATTATTTTAGACACAGACGTGATTATATCACTTTAATTGAGTTCTACTGACAGCTGTCAATTTTCCAAAGGTTAATGAACAACAAACTTCGTAATAGGATAGGATTTCCGTTTGCTGAGATATTTGTAATTTTGTTTTCGTAATACACAATAATTATTTTATGGGATAGTCTGTACTTCTACAGAGCGGCTTGTGGCTTGTGGCAGGTTCAGCTAAACTTGTCGCGGTCTGTCTGAGGATAGGTGATTATCATTACATACTAAACCCGACCATGCCGCGCACGTGGAGTCGTTGGTCCCGGCTGTCATTCGTGAATCTTTGATAGTCTTTGCGGGACGTCAGAAGCCCAAAAGTTTTACAACCAATCTTACCAAGGAGTATCGTGTTACCCAAAAACTGGGTTGTTGAGGACAGATAGACAGTCGCTCCATGTAAAATACTGGTACTGAGCTGCATCTGACTGGAAGCCGACCCCAAAAAACTTGGGAAAGCTCTAGGCAGTTGATGAGTCTCTACTCCCGCAGTTTCATTTAAGGTATGTATTTTTATAAAATGTTTTTGATCAATAAATCCCGAAAAAAAATGGATTCGATGAACATTTTTCCACACGTTTTCCCAAAATGACAAATACTTAAATGTCCTGAAATCCACTACAGCATATAATACAACTCAACCAATTTTTTCGTAATACCTATTAAGCTTTCTGGTCTCGGTAATCTCCACTTAATCTAATCTTTATAGTTCCCACAGCTCATTGGTACTCCTTTTCTTTATAGAACACAAACCGCATTCGTGATTAGTTACCAATTTTCGAAATGTTCAGTAACACGACGCATTTCGTTAATTTCATTGAGTCATTTTTAGAAGCACACTTTATTTTGAATGCTTCTGATAAAAGCAAATAATGAAATTGTCTAACGTAGCTTTTACTGTGCAACCGAGCAATGTAATGAAAAAAAAAATGCTAATTTTATATAATGTTATTCAAAAACTGATTTAGGTATGTTTAATTTTATTCATTCATTTGAATACAAAAATATTAATGTGTATGGTCATGAATTCATGAGCATAAATGTAATGCAATTTTGTATAGCAAAAGGATCAGCAGCCAGCCAAAGGACCAGCATTACGTTTGAAGTGCTGGGACACAAGCCTGCTCTCTGTGAGGGGAAGTGACCCGTATTCACCACGCGGGCCCAGGGAGGTATATGTCACATATTTACGGTTCTTGAGTGTGCTTGGGCAACTTCGTTATTTAAATTTCTCCTACGTGGAATTACAAACCTGGGGCGTGCGACAACACAGCACAGAACTTTGCACACAAGCACCTCTGTCAGCATTTCGCGCCTCTGAAGGCAGATGATGTCAAATAGACCGCTGTCGTAACACGTTCACGACCGACTTGTTTATTCCGGCAAAATACTGAGACGCAATCCTTATAATTAAAAGAAGGTGCACAATCTGATCTCAGTCACAATCTGTCAAAAATATCTCGAAATTCCATACACATTTGACATTTTTATAATTGATGGTCACCGAGATGATACTGCGATTATATTTTGAACGTTTTTAGTTACGAGAGTTGATTATATTATATTAAATCTGATTATATTAAAACTGTACAATTCTAGTAAAAGCTGCCGTGAGCCGATCAATATGTATTACAACTGAGTACCTATTGACAAACGTATTAACGTTTCTCAATTTTTTAAGACAAAACGGCCCATTACCAAAACAGATAGGATACCCGCAATACTCATCGATAGATCGAATTTCTTCAACTACTACATCTTTTATTTCGGGTCGTAAAACGATCCATTTTAACACAATCTGTAATAAATTATACGAATAACTGTATATACTCAAAGAAAAGATACTTATGACCACACATCTTTTACTGGTTTCACAATTTTGATCGAATTGAAGCCCCGTTACCTTAAGGTGAGTTTCCCGATCATCAAGAGGTGAGAATGATATTGTGACTTATCGTTCTCTGTATTACAGGTGATCCCTAAAGACCTAAATCGATTTATAGTAAGGAAATATCTTTTGAATTCCACAGCGTCTTTGTGAAACGATAAAGCGTTTGCAAACTTATCCTGACAATAGAATTGATAGTTGGATGGTACTTTAGTGGAAGATTCGTATTTTTCTTTATCTCAAATCGACACTTGAATAATTCATAGGTACTCATCAGTTCGATAGTAAGCAGATTCATCTTCTGGCTAGCTTTATCTCTACTACTTTTCCGTGTTCCTTCAGTTCTGCTAGGGCCACGATGTCTCTTTCGAAAAAATTTCGCGACTCCGGCAGAAGCAGAAGGTAAAAGAGTTATCTCCACTTCAGTACATCATAAAATGACATCAATAATACGGTGCCTTAAAAATAAGTTATGTTTGCGTATTCACTCGTTTACTTACGTATGTGTAATTTGGTGTAGGTACAAAAAACATTTTATTATTTTGGGATTTTCTATTGCGCAGATATAGTTAGTACCCACATTAAATCAGGAATTAAAGTTGGGCACAGCATATAGAACTCCGTATAGAACTTCATTACTTTCCCTTTGAATAGACAGAATTTCTTCCTGTCCATAAAATTTTACTGTACAGAAAGTGCCACCAACAAACTTACACTTAGTTTCAAACTGTTGAGAATAAATTGGCATAGGTATGTTAGTTCAGAGCACGAGAATCCAATATTTACTTCGAAACGTCTCTCGAACAAACGATATTCGTCTATCTTAATATAAACCATTTGGTTTTAGATGAAGACGTCGAGTTACGTATTATCCTCGACTTTGATGTATTATCCAGATTATAGTTTGCCTTTAAGTTAATTAAGCCTAGTCTGTGTTGATTTTTTGCTTCGTTCGTATGGGCACGATCAATATGTGAGTAGGTCTTATTAGTGTGATAGCCTGGGGCGCCGAATGTGCTTTATTTTCGGGGAACCGTCGGGTAGTCCGCGAAATTCATTTTTAACCTTTTATGCAATTTACATGTTAGCGTCAGGATGTATGATAAACAAAATATGATTCATGATCGTGACACGTATATATTTACAGAATTCTAATTGAAGAGATTCAGTGAAAATATTTTGTTAAAATGTTATCAAAATACGTCAGCAAATTAAATATTGAAAGAATAAGAAAAGTAGTAATAAAATAAAAATACTATTGTCAAAGATCGACGAATGATAGCCGGAACCAACGGCTTATGGTGGTTCGTGGCCAGCTGGAAGAAGAGCTTATAGAATTGACAACAAACGAAGAAATAAAAATCAAGTTCAAAAATGGATATCAAGAATTTTGGCTACAAAAACCGATCCCGCAATTGTACCCTGGATTGTGGTCAATTGTTCAACGATTTTTGATAGCATTCCCATCGTCATATTTGTGTGAACGTGGATTTAGTGCTGTGGCAACGCTGCTTACTAAAAAGAGAAATCGTTTGCGTGTTACCGAACGTGGCGACTTGCGGCTGTTTTTGAGTAAATTGGAACCTGATATCAACAAACTTATTGAACAGCATCAGATTCAACCTTCACATTAGTTTTTATATAAGAATTGATTATGTTTGTTTTATTTTCAATAAAAGATATTCTGTCCGAATACAATAAATTTGCGTTTCAATAATCAGTTATAAGTACTTAGCGGTTTTTAAGTATGTTTAAAAAGGGGGCCGTTAAAAAATAATTTATTCTTAAAGTGGGCAGTAGACAAAAAAAGGTTGGGAACCCCTGATTTACAGTATCCTGTATCCAATGTAAAAGGTAGCAGTAATTTTCTTATGAATCCAGTTTATATTACAAGATGTCTTCCTCATAATTGGGTCAATGGATCAGCTGCCGCTTATAAAGATTTTCCTTCACAGACTGTATTTACGTTTTTTATCCGATTTCCCTCTTTGCACTGTAATATTATGGAATATTGAAGTGTTTTCTCGCTTCATTACCGACACGCAGATTACCATGATCAAATATTATTATCAGTAGGTCTGTCCGAGTCAGTTCAGCTTTATTTTATACAAAGGAATAATGAGGGTAGATATTTAACGATACGCTTGAATGAGTTTTGAATAATTAGGAGGAAATTACAGCGTCTTAAGTCATCACAGCTTTAGAAGGAAATTACTTTGTTCAGTATTTATTTTTTTTTAATAACAAATATAACTTCTTAACAAAATCATCCAAGGTGATATTATAAGTCATAATGTCTAACTAAGTTACCACAATAAACAAAACATAATTACAAAGAATTACTCAGACGTCCTTCTATGATCATTTGTACAATTTCAATGAATTTACTCTACTAGACATGGGTAGTTCGCGAACGATTGAAGGAAATGAAGTACTTCATTTCACAAAATAAACTTATGTTTCCTTCAGTAGTCATTCAAATGTGTCTCTACTTCATTTAGTTCAGTCTTTCTTTTCGCTCGCACCAACTCAGCATTCATTTCGCTCGCATGCATGGACGAAAAGGAATCTAACTATCATTAAAAAAAACAGAAAACATACTGCTTAATATACTATGTAGTTTTGATTACTTCTGAAACTGTTAATCCTATAAGTATTAATGTTTTTTTAGTTTTTTTTTTTTTTTTAAGTCGGTTTCATATTTCATGGTTGATAGTCCTAAGCCTGTATAAAGTATGAAGGAAAATTGAGATACGTATAAAAGTGAACTAAATGAAAGCATCATTCATCGTAACGTATCACACTACGCGAGCTCGATATCTCATTGATTCGTTTTGATTTGCTGATTAAATGAAGTACTGAACTAAAAGAGTGGACTACTTCATTGAGCCAAAAGATATACTTCATTCATTTCTTTTCACTGACACAATTTGCGCATGTCTATACTCTACCGATACCGTAATAACGTTAAACATACGTGCGGCTCGTGACATACGGGGAAACCTGAGCAGGTTAGTCCTAGCCGCAAGCACGTCTTACACGGATTGCAATTGCTTTTGGAAAACGTGACATTACATACAAAACTTAATTTTTTAGTACATCAACATTTCGCCAGTTACGTATAAGTAACATGTAATAGGGGGCGAGTAACATATCTCTTACGAATTAAAGTAAATCAAATTATAAAAGATCGTTCGTAAAACGTTTACTCGAAATAAAAGCCATTTGATTGAATGGTCATTGGACAAAGGTACGTTTAGTATCGACTCGATTGCCATTCAATATAATGAACATTCCATCCGTTGATGTTTGATATTGTAAACATGAGGTGTTTGTTATCTGTTTGTCTGTTTATTATATTATCATGCTCAAACGAATTGTGCAGACAGGGTAATGCGTATATTATTGTAATTTCAAACTCACTACCTGTTGAAATCACTGTCTTGTTATGAAAGCTACAAATTATACGAATAACTCCACCTTTGCACTGATATTGCAAAAAACATACTACTAAATAACATGTTTCTGCGCTAGTAAGTAGCACACAAAATATCTGGTCCTCGCATTGGAATTTCAGCATTAAAATTATTGTCTCCACAGTGATAAAATGCAAAAGTACGCTAAAGTTATCTAGCAATATTTATAATATATAATAATTATCCTAGGACCAAACTTACCTAAACCCAAATCTAAACTTTGTTATACAGATATAAATAAACCTCCCAACTGTTTTCAAACTCTCATAAATTAGTGAATTTCATATAAATCGAGTCTTACCAGTTTGTGATTCGAACCAATAAAAGCTACTAGCTAAAATCCCTAGTATTAAGTATCTTAGCACTTAAAGCTAGCTATTTGAACAGAAATACAAAACGTTTAACAATGCAAAAGTAAATTAAATGAACTTTATTGAGAACGGGATTACTATACTTTAGGACTAATTCAAAGCACTTAGGTTATTTTTATTAGAATAAAACAAAATAAAGGAATTATATTATTTTCAGACCGACCTTCGCTTAACTGTAAGTCTACGAAAATAGTTTTAATTACGTTAACGTTAAACGAACAGCTGACTGTCAAATATTTTTATGTTACTTGAATTTTATCATAATAGGCGTGGGGCAATGTGAATAGATAAGAATATTAGTATTAGTACAATTGAACTTCTGAGTATTTAAATACAGTAGAGTCCGTTTAGTACGACTTCGCATATAACGACCAACCGTTTTTAGCGACGTAAGTATAGGCGCGTGTTTGGTTTTAATATGAGCCACTATGAAAGTACATCCGTTTATTACGACTCCGCTTACAGCGACCGACCGCTTTTAACGACGGAATTTTACACAAATTTATCCGGTTACAACGACGACGAGCGTTGACGTGTTTACAAATAAATCGTAGGTAAGAAACTATCTCCGCCCCGCGCTTCCCCCTTGCCTGCACGTCGCTGATTCGAATGCGACTGTTTAGTTTAGTTTTAATTTGCGGGTTATGCGTGATTTCGCGTACAAGAATGGCTTCTACAAAACGAAAAAGATTCCCTGTTGAAGAAAAAAAATGCCATTATTATGATCCACACTATAATATTATAAATGCAAAAGTAACTCTGTCTGTCTCAGTTTCCTGCTAAAACTACTGATCCGATTTAAATGAAATTTGGTACACAGATAGTTTAGACCCTGGGAAAGGACATAGGCTACTTTTTATTCCGTGACTTTGTGTGCGTCCGCGATAACCGACATTTACGCAGACGAAGTCGCGGGCAGAAGCTAGTACATTATATGTACATTATGTGAAACAAATAAATATTTTGAATCAAATGTTTTTTTTTCTCTGGGTCACGAAAATATTATTAAATACATTATGTTTGTATGTATATAAATGAAAGTGATTTGAATAAAAATTCAAAATTGTCATTTCGTTTAGTACGACTTCCGGTTAGTACGACGTAATATCACCGGTCCCTTCACCGTCGTTATAACCGGATTCTACTGTATTACATACACATTTTACAAATTAGCACATTCTGACCACATTGGGAGAAATCGTCCAGGGACCAAAAATCGAACATGAGTGGCATCTTTGTGATCAGCAAGGGGCCCAAGTGGTAGATTACGGCCCAGTCCCTCTCACAGAGAAGAGGCCTGTATCCCAGCAGCGTGAACATTACAGGATGATTATGTAATAAGCACTATTACCAGACCGTCCTGTAATAACTTGATTGTCTCGTTAGTAACAAGACAAATCGGCGATTCATTGTCACGAACTTACCAAGTTGATAAATTCGTGACAATGAAACTCCGAGATCCAATGTAGACTGGCATTTATTATAAAAGTATTTCTACATACTTTCACGACTCGTACATATCTATATATATAAAATTCAATGTCCTGAGTGACTGACTGTGAGTGAAATTTTAGTTTTCGAAGTAGATTATCTAGTTTACGCAAACACGATATTTTTGTGTTTTTATTCGAAACTAAGAATTATGTGTCAAACCTCTGTTTTATTTAAGCGCTAAGTAGAAGACCTATAATATGACCCACGCGTCTTTGTGCTATCGTCGTTCGTTTTATAGTCGCGTACAAATTCTCCATTGTGTTATTAGTACCCTGAAATTTTGAATTTCAACAAATAAAAGTCGCTATACCTCAAAACAAGAGTATCAATTTGCAATGAAAAATTGTTCCCTGACCGTACCGACTTCATTAATCACACTATAAAGGTTTTTTCCCAAGTAAACAAAATGAATATACCTGCCTCATTCAATGATATTAAAAAGAATCATCAACGGAGTGGAAAGCAATAAAAATATGGCTTCTCAGTATAATTTACAAAATTTTTGGGAAACTGATTTGTGAATTCCCGAAACAGTGACGTTGTACAATTTATATGACGCCAGAGCGCCGGATGGTTGGAATTCCACATAGGTAAGTATGCGTTAATATTAATATCGAGATCGTCGAGAATATTTAAGAGTAATAAAATTATTATATTATCATAGTTGCGTAGCATTATAACGTTTCGCTTCACAATAATAGAGTAAGCAGCGAGCTATAAATATACAGATTCATGAAGGGTAATGAAAACCAGTTTAGGAAGAAAACAATTCCTATGTTTCTTTGTTTCACTAATACCCTATAATTTGCCACATGGGTACACCACGATCTAGACCAGTACATAGGACACTTTTTGTCCTATATTTTTTTTCGCGATCACGATTTATTCGGGTGAAACCCCAGGCCACAACTAAAATCTATACTATATATCTATACTTATTAATATTATATAGCTGAAGAGTTTGTTTGTTTGTTTGATTGAACGCGCTAATCTCAGGAACTACTGGTTCGAATTTAAAAATTATTTTTGTGCTGAGTAGCCTATTCATCGAGGGAGGCTATAGGCTATATAACATCACGCTACAACTAAGAGGAGCGGAGCAGTAATGAAAAATGTTGCAAAAACGGGGAAAATTTATTCCTTTTGAGAGTTTCCGTTGCGTGCGCTGCGTAAACGGTTAACGTAACGCAAAAATCATGTATGACGGAATTGTTTCTTTTAAAAAGTTCTAAAAAAAAGTCCGTGAGAGCATATGTCTATCTTTTAAGGTTGACTCACTATAACTCAAAAGGAGCGAGCAGCAACGAAAAATGGACGAAAACTAGCAGGCAAATCGATGCGACGGGAAGGGTCAGGGGAGCAAAAATTTGACGCGGACGAAGTCGTGGGCAGAAGCCAGTAATATTATAAAGCTGAAGAGTTTGTGTGATTGAACGCACTAATCTCAGGAACTACTGGTCCGAATTGAAAAATTATTTTGGTGTTGGGTAGCCTATTTATCGAGAAAGGCTATAGGCTATATAACATTACGTTACAACCAAAAGGAGCGGAGCAGTAATGAAAAATGTTACAAAAACGGGGAAAATCGCACGGGTAGGCGATTCGACGCGACGGGAAGGGTCGGGGGCATAAGAAATTTAACGCGGACGAAGTCGCGGGCAGAAGCTAGTGTATTATACACACTAACGTTCCGGAATAAAGTCTCTAAATAACTATGAAAACCGCATCGAAATGACAGAAAATTAACGCAGCTGCACAGACACACGGAAAGCGACTTTAATTTATAATAAAAGCTTGTAATTATGTGCGATATAAAAATAAAAGCGTGTACCTAAAAAAGTATTGTGACGATTTCGATGAATTTATTCGTTTAAAAAGAATTACGCAATGAAAAATCGTAATTTGTATTGACTTTCCACAACAAACAAAAAAAGGTGACAGCGAAAGAGTGAGAAGAGAGTGGTTTTCGTGGATGCTGAAGCCAATAGTGTGGTCAAAACGATATTTTAAAATAGTGATTGCGAAAAAAAAATCTACTGGTTTATTTTGTAAAACAACTCACCGTGCTTGCTACTGAGATTATTGGCCTAAAAAAGTCAAAACTTCTAAGCCATTGTTAAGTTATAATATTAGATATTATACATACATACAGTCACGCCTTTTTCCCATGGGGGTAGGCAGAAACCACGGAACGCCACCTGCTACGATCTCTACATACTCCTTTTGCCTCTTTAAGGTTCATACAATTGGTCATACACACACGCCGGTTGCGAATACTACGCACCTGACCTTTCTGAAGAACATCACCAATAAGGTCACTATATGTCCTCCTAGGGCGTCCCCTCCCGGTGTTTCCACTCACATCTGCCTTGTAAATACCTTTTTCATCCCACCATCTCGGAAAGAGTATTTTTAATCTTCAATATCTGAGTGGAAAAGCCGTTTTTATTCTCTAGAGGATAAAGTAAATTGAATTTAGAACATCGTGTGCACTAAGTTTGTGAATTAAAAAAAAACATTAAACCTATTTACTGCTACCTCTATGGTGCCGAATATATCATACAACTTTTTTTTAATTTGTTAAAAACTCAGACTCGGAACCTTCTTGGTGTTCTTTTTTCAATTTGCTTTGTACGCGGTTCTTTACGCGGCATTTTTTCACGTCATTGTTAAACCTTATATTAAAAACAAGAAACTTGAAAACAAGTGAAAAAACTAAAATGAGTGATTCTAGCGACGAGGAAGTTTGCTTGACGCCAACAGAATTGACTGAAACTGTTAATAATGCGCAAATGAGCTTTCTCCCTCAACAATCACGCGAGAAGTATTTAAAACAGTACGATATGTTGAACACGTGGCGACTAGCAAAAGGAGCCAAAACATTCTCAGAAAACGTTTCATTCAACGCACCACCTGCGTTGAAATTTTAACTAGTATCGTTTTTACCGGAATCTAATTAAAAATGAGTAATCCACATAAATGATAAATAGTAATAGGCACTTATCTTGCGTTATCACACATCCAATAACTATTTTCACATGAATAAATCAATATTTTTTGACGAAATTCAGAACACGTTTACCGGTACAACAAAGACGACTTGAAAATATGACATTCTGGTTTGAAATTGAAAAACCGTCTGAATTGACACATGACAGTGACGTTTGTCTATGGTTTATCGACTAATTTAATCGTCTAGATCTGAACGCAACTACAAAAAATAATAATTTATGAAACTATGGTCCCAACCCATAGGGTGCTTTGCCCAACTGGTACTTCCAGAGATAACGCCCTACATACAAACAAACAAATTTTGCCTCTTTATAGTATCAGTATATACTATTCAGTGTAACAGTCTTGTTCAACACTAGTCGGTTGTGATATGAGATGATTTTTCATGCAAATGTAATGCTGTCATAGACTATTTTGTAAAACTAGACACATACTAAAACAGATGTATTTTATTTCATACCTTAATATTAAAAAAAAATAAGTCTGAATCTGTTTTAGTCTGTCTGGTTTTACAAAATAGTCTATGCACACAAATCGAACAAAAAATTGAAGATATATAACGAGTGAGAGACGTGATGGTGGATACCAACCCGCACCTGGCTCGCGTAGTGTGTTATGGCTCATTCCCACTCACAGAGATTAGGTCTGTGTCCCAGCAGTGTGAACATTATAGGCTGAAGCACACAAATGTACAGCACGGACCTTATGACATAGAGATTTACTCTACATCTTCCATTCCAACAGATTCCACTTTTCCTTTTGTTTTTACTTAAGTGCTGCGTCACTGATTAGCCTGCGCTATACTGTTTTACCTGAACAACCTAAATATCCAAAACGAGGCTAATTTACGATGCACGAGCGTCACCAAAAGTGGAACACATAGATAGCCACAAAACCCCGCACCTCGTCAGCTTTGTACAAATGCACCCTTATCATCTGCCTACCCTTTCTCTAATTATGGTCGGATGGCTTCTAGTTTTACCGGATGCAGCTGAATATAGCACTCTTTTATTTATTCATGAAGCAAGTACCAGTGGCGAAGGCACCATATAACACGATTCCTACCGGCTTGCCTTCAAGGATTCGCATTGGTAACTCTATCACTATTAAAAATACAATAGTATGTAAATAGTGGCTACTATTGTCAATAAATATAGTTACACTACGGGTATTTAATTCACCATAACATTCAAACAACAAAAAAGGTTATTTATACCTTTGTATTACAACAAAAGAGAAATGTTCTAAATTAACCCGGCGCCAAAACGTCATAATCGGGAACTAAAAATTCATACAACAGCGATCCCGTAATGATGTCACTTTAGGTCACGTGGCACCGCTTGATATGTACGAGAGCAAGCCGCTGTACAGCGGGTTATGACAGAGACAGGTATAGAAAAATGCGTCAGCGAGAACGAGATAGAGGAATATTGCATATTTTATTCGTTTTCATCTGTTCAATTTAATTGTATTTAATTCATTACATTCCTATATTAATTTTAGAATGATAGTAAGTATTCTTTATTGATGAGTCAGTAAGTTAAGGCCGACTTCGCTTCGGCTTCTCTTTTAGAAAAATTTACGCCTCGCCACTGGCAAGTACCTATATGATCTAGTTATTGGGGAATTTTGCCTTTGGTGCAACAGGTTGCCAATTTTTAGACTTCTGATAGCCCGTATTGATTGCCAAAAGTCCACAAATGACAGTCGGGACTAACTGCTTAGCGGGCTTTCTGAGGTACGGAGGGTTCTTGATATACAAATATAGCCTCTCGTTTACTGACCAAACACGGCAAGCATAGGTTCACCTCATCGATCATCCCGTGCGGCTATTATTATTTAGCCACAAGCTCTATTTCACACCATTCCAATCACAACGCCAAGCTTCCTAACAAAAATCACATTTACTATTAATAAGTACTCTCCCAAATAACATACGCGATTTCAAACATAATCAGTAATCAATTCCCTTTATAACGTAATACCTACATAATAATCATTGATTTTTCTACGTTGTTCTGCCGAAAAAATAATGAATGTACTTTAAACAGATGCGAACAGACAATTCGGGACTCTTGTTAGAATGCCCGACACTGACAAATTACATGTACAAAAAAAGTAGATGAATTCATGGTCCAACGAACGTTCACTGAGGCGGAAGGCGAAGGCAAAGTGATTTTTGATCACTGAATATCTTTATATATATAATTCTACTGTACGTGTGTATGTCACTGAACTCCTCCTAAACGGCTGGACCGATTTGAATGAATTTTTTTGTGTGCATTTGGGTGGCACCCTAGATGGTTTAGAATCACTATTGGACCCGGTAGGTGGCGCTGCTATCGAGTTCTACACACGAAACAGGACAACGTCTGTACGGTCAGCTAGTATATTATATAACTTTGTATGATGAAATAGTGTTCCAACATGTTCGGGAATTCGTTTTTCGATAATATTAACTATCGTGCTACGTAATTGCCAAGGTTATTAGGTGAACGGTCACAACTTTAGCAAAAGTTTGGACGTTGCTATCCAAACCCAAGCTGACAAAAAAAATTGTTTAGATGAGAAGTAATGACCGACCGTGATGTTTTTCTTCCTAACTTTTTGGCAAAGATAAGAAATCAGTGTGAAGGAACCTATAGACAAATGTTACGTATCTAATAAGTATTTATTACATAGCTGGCACTTTACTTTGTGTATTTAATTTCATTACCAGTGCTCTTAAAAAGGTGAAGTAAATTATCGTGAATAAACCGACAGTCCTAGAACCAATAAAATGGGAAGACATCATGACTTTAAAAAAAATAATCTTAAAGCACCATTTCTATTGGTATTGCGCCCTGGCTCTTCCTCGAGCCAGCTTACGCAGCTACCTGTAGCTTTAAATTCGTCCCTAAATAATCATTATTCCGATTCAGCACACCCCTGGCTGACAGGGGGCATGGCTACATGAGTCCAGCGACAGCCGACACCGACGTCCGTATCCCACCAGTGGTAAGATTTAGGCATGACTGGAGGTCTTAATTTATTAAGGTAGCCACAGGCAAGTCCGGAGAAGTAACCGACGACCTCCTACGAGTATGTTGAATTTCAAGATTTTATAAAAAAAATAATGATATCACGTTTAGATAGTTTAACAACAAATAACGTGAAATATTCTTATGAGATTGTGAATCATATTTTCTAACGTGACGCTCATAACAGCTTCATACTTGTCACGTCTGAGACACGCATTAATCTTCTTGTGTGTAAACTTGAGAGTTACAAGTATGTTACCTCGTGTTCTGAAAAGTAAAGAAAGACGAAGAACGTAGCACGTGCTAGACTTTTTAAATGTTCAGCTACAAAAGCTATGGCCGCAAATACAACATCAAATTAAATTAAAGTACAAAAGTTTGTATAGTTTCACTACCTAATTTAATTACCCCAGCGTAAACTGTTCTTTCGCCATAGTTCTCATCGCTAAATGCATTGGATGCTTGCCAAACCATATCTGTATTTGAACTTATAATACAATTAGTTACGTCGATACACTCTCCCACCACGGCATGTCCTACGGTCCTACCGCATGTTATAGGTACCGTAGTTGCATGGTGTTATCGAATTATGATGGTTTCGGATCAGACCACGTTTGCAAGGACTTTCAAAATATAGCGGCGGAATTTTATTATTCACAAAATTTTCAACTCTCGATGTTGAAATAAACATTTAGAACTCAAAAGAGCCCATCTGCTTCAAAAAATCATAGTGTTCTATTTTGAACTCTCGGCGCTAAGCAGTGTGTTGAAGATCCAGCGAGCGAAATGATCCAAATGTCTCTAAATTTATAAAGACACAAACTGCAAACTGACTGACTACACCGCTGTAATCCATTCTTGTCATGTCATACATCATACTTGCAGAACAATTATAAACGGCTGTGTCAGCATATCTATACTATAATATTATAAAGCTGAAGAGGAACCGAGTCTGAATTGAAAAATTCTTCTTATGTTGAGTAGCCTATTTATCGAGGGAGACTACAGGCTATATAACATCACGCTACAACTAAGAGGAGCGGAGTAGTAAAGAAAAATGTTGCAAAAACGGGTAAATTTATTCCTTTTGAGAGTTTCCGTTGCGTGCGCTGCGTAAACGGTTAAAGTAACGCAAAAATCATGTATGACGGAATTGTTCCTTTTAAAAAGTAAAAAATTCGGGGAGAGCATATGCCTATCTTTTAAGGTTGACTCACTATAACTCAAAAGGAGCGAGCAGCAACGAAAAATTGACGAAAACTAGCAGGCAAATCGATGCGACGGGAAGGGACAGGGGAGCAAAAATATGACGCGGACGAAGTCGCGGGCAGAAGCTAGTTACGTAATATTTACGCTTGTTTAAGTACATTTGTGTTCACCGCGTGACGCCTTCGTTTAGCTTTATTACCTATTCTTTAGGGTATAGAGATAAACACCGGATAAGTGCGTGGCGGACCGAGCACAACGAAGGGTTAATTAGCTGAGATGGCTTTGTTTAAAAACCACTTTAATATTGTAAATGAAAAACATGTTCTCCCATGCCCCTATAATGTTCCCACTGTTGGGATACACAACGCGGGTTCATATTTGCAGTTGGAGAATTAACCGTGACGTGTATCGAAGTTTGGCAGAGCATTATTTTAACTACAAAGTAAAATTAGTTCTTGGGATGAACTCATTTCAACTATAATCTTATCATTTTGCATGGTTCGACACACTCTTAAACCGAATTGATTGAAGTAGTTAAATCTAAACTATTATTATAAATAGTATAAGTTGTTTGTTTGTATGTGGGTAACTCCATACACACAAATGAATGAAACTCCAAAACAGCCAGTCGATTTTGAAAAAATGTTTATTTGTATTTGATAGCCCAATACTTGAGGAAGGTTATAAGCTATTTAATATCACAAAACAACCCTTAGGAGCAAAGCATAAAGACATGAAGGTGGAAAAAAAGCTAAGTGAAGAAGTAATAGCGCGGGCGGCCAACATTTCACGCAGACGAAGTGCTAATAAAGATAAACATAATATTTTTTTAAACCTCCATATTAAAATGTCTGTGGAACTAAATGTTTTTTTATTATGCAGACTCTTCATCTATCGAAGGGTAATTTGCATATTTACGAGCACAACAGTTGAACGCTGAAGGTTATAGCGCTGTCCAAGTTTCAACCAATTTCTACAGGTAGCTTATTTCCGTTCGACTGATAAAAGAGGCATTATTAGTCTTATCTGGTTTTCGCAGGTTTCCACTAGAGACTAGAACTAGGACCAAGGCAATCAAGTTTATGTTTATATGAGGCGATAACGTATTAAATTAATTCACACTTTGGACCAAGTTAATCGCATCCGAAAATTTACTCTTGCGAAACAAGGTCTCTGGGGTAGTAAATAATTCAGATATGCTTAATACTATTATTTAAATCTACCCGAATGATATACCCAGGCAACGAGCTGGAAGGACAAATACCTTACCCATACTTATATCTACCTGCCGGAGTCGCGTGATTGTTTGAAAGAAATACCTTGACCCTGGCACATGGGCAACTGATGGAACACGGGTGGGTTTTAGTCAGTAAAAGTCTGACACGCCCTCCCGCTCCGCCCATAGCGGGAGAAGTCATTTGATGATTTCCCATCCTGAAAAAAAAAATAACTATATCTACCGCAAAACCGGTTACCATAGATTGCAGACCCGTGCGTTGAAATTTGTTATTGAAAAATCTTCTGTTTCCTACTGAGGTTTACTTATACCGCGTATATATGCGGTAAAAGTGTATGGAAAAGCTATTTTTCTTTCAATTAACTTGCGAAAAATTTCAACACAGGGGTGTCCAAAATCATGTACTAAATCCATGATTGCAGGTTGTGCATCGGTCAGCCTGTCGTTACAAACACATATATTATACAGATAGTAACTATGTCTGTCCTTTCACGCCTTAACGGCTATACGGATTTTGATAAAATATGATACACGTAGGCCATGGACTCGGTAAGAACATAGAATAAGTATTTGTTCCCGGTAATACGTTTCCAATCCTCACACGGGCTCTTTGACGTTCTTCTTGACTTCTCTTTTAATCGTCATCTCGGTATTCACCCCCTTCCTAACTATATCTTCAAAACGTCTTCGTTCCTCCGCCTCACATGGTCATAACATAACACAATCATTTGTGTTTCGGTGAGTTTTAGTACTCGCGTTTATAAAAAGCTTTATTGTGGATCGCTGTCAATTGTTACTAACTCATCACCATCATCATCATTTCAGCCGAAAGACGTCCATTGCTGGACATAGGCCTCCCCGATTTGGGAGGTTTGCCTTAATCGCCACGCTTGGCAGGCGGGTCGACGATCGCAGTATGGTAGTAAAATACATAGAGAACGCTGCTGCACATTCTCTGGTAAGTCCCATAGTCGCCTCTTACGACACCCACGCGGCCACGGGATGAAATGGGATGGTACTATTCTTTACATCCGGCACCACACGGTGCTGTTACTAACTGCATAAAAGATATTGTCATTCATAGTCCAACCGTTATCGGATGGACACTTACGGATTTCAATTCTCATTGCACGTGTTGCGAGAAGGCAAACGCAAATAATATTCCAAAGATTTTCTCCACTTTTTTGTCCCTACTATGGAAAATTTTCTTCCATTTCGTGTTGATATGACAGTTATTAAATTTTAGTGGCCCAAAACTTCGCTGCTTTCACGACGTTATAGGTGGTAGCGTAGATGTCATCTTAACTACATGTTTTAGGGCACAGAGGGCAAGATAGAAGGTGGAACATAGTTCGTGAAACAGCTCCACATCCACACGCTGCTGCTGTTCTATTGAGGTAGCCCCACTTAACGATGATCGACTTACTCCTTCCCATGGAAAACATTTCGACTAAGTTTAATGTCTTGCTATAATTGGCAATTTGTTACACGGGACTTATAAATAAACTGCCATATATAGATGTAGTACCGTCTGCCTAGCTCTTTTAATATAACATTCCTTAAGTCATTATAAAAAGTAAATTTGAGCTGTCACAATTTGTCCGATCTCAACGATAGACTGTCAATGTATGAAACGACGAAAACACTACCCGATAGAGACCACCACTAAGAATTAATCTACATATGATTACACATAACGTCAACTGTTTTCTAGACGTTGGAAAATTAAAACTGTATTCGTACAATGCATTTAAATAAGTTCCCTGTGTTTTAAAATGTCGTGTTTGGAGATGATGCTAAGAAGTTCCTAATGAAAATACACAGTCAGTGGATCGTAGAAAATAAATCTGCTTAGTCAGCAGTAGCAATCTTAGATAAGCACTGAGCAATTACTTAATATAATCCGACTCGAAGCTTCAAACCCGCAGGCTGCCGAAATTGTTTACTAAGTTTGGTGGATTGATTGATTATTTGACGTGAACAATTACCTTCTTAATACCGTACAATGAATAACAGCTCTTATATTTAAATGGATTTATTTTAATAGCAAGTCAAGTTTGGTCTAGCACTGGGCCCGCGTGGTGGATCATGAAAATGGAAACTTCTAATCTATTGCTTCATGGGTTTGACTACATTCGTCTGCTCAACAACTTGAAAACGCAATGAACGTAGCTGAATTGTCAAAATGTAAGACATTCCGGTCAATTTTCATTTTATGTGCGTTACGCAATTACCGCACAGGTGCGTTAGACGGTAAATTACTTTCAGATTGGGTTAATAAATTTAGCCAAACGTGGGTACAATATCCTGAATAGGATGGAACCACCATTGCTTAGGAGCCCATTATAAATTCCCGCAACCTGGAACGATCACTTTGGTCGTTATTTAAAACGAGAATTGTGGTCACAACTTGGTTTGAAGTTCTTGAACATGACGGAGTGAGATCTGAGTCGATATGTAAATACCAGTTAATATAATATGAACGGTTGATAGAAATATCACGCGCTTCACGATTGTATTTTTTATATCAGTACCTAGGACCTAACTAATTATTTTCTAGCTTTTAGTTACATTATCTACACCACTATTAACCGACTTCAAAAAGGAGGAGGTTTACAATTCTTGTACATTTTTTTTTTTGGTGGAAAATAACTTTAATTGCGGAACTCGGAATTGAACTCCTCCTTATTTTTTTATCTCGTTTAAAAAAGGAGACGTAAAGTATTTCAAATATTGTCTCACTGCTGTAATGATCATTACGTTTACTTCTTACAGAGTAGACTACTTGAAGGTCAATTATTTATTATGCCAAGAAACAACATTAATGTAATGTAATTAAGACTTTACAAAATTATAACGCTAAAACAAACAATTAAATTTTCACTGAAGCAAAATTTTCAAGGTAACCGAAATAACATAAGTACTTTGAAGTTAATCAAAATATTTTAACAATTTCCTAATAATGTCATTTTTGTTTTCAAAGAACTTGCTAACGAGGTTGCCCTCTTTTTATTTCAAGGTTTAATTAGTCTACTTAAAAATAGGATGATAGTTACTAGTGATCGCCCATTGCTCGAAATTCGACCGTACTTGATTTGAATAGAAAAACATTATTAAATGAAAAAATATATATAAAATTCAGTAACACTATAGACAAATAATATTAAAGACAAATATTCTCGATATGATCATAGATTTTAAAAATTAAATAGGTTATCTATAAAATTAATTTATTACCTATGGTTATACTTGACATTCAGTAAAATTATAGACACAAAATATTAAAGACAGATGTTCTCGATTGGACCACAGATTTAGACCATAAACAAAAAAATATCTATGCATGTGTGTATTAAATACACGGTAATGAATAGTAGTGTGTGTAACGTGTTATTTATTGAAAATAATGTATTTTTACGCATAATTAAAAAAATATATTAGCATTCGTCACTTCTTCTCTGTATAAACTATAAGTGTCAGAAATTTAATAATCCTCCGTCCGCCTAATTTTCTTAAAAAGAGATCCAAAATTTTCACTTCACGTATTAATATATAGATATCATGTTGGCTTTTAAATAACTTGTAAACGAAATTGCTTCCTTTTGATTTTAAGGTTTAATTAGTATCCTTATAAATAAGATTAAAATTAAGTGAGATGAATATGAAGTAACTTTGTGCTAATTTCACTATTCTGTAGTAGAAATGCTATTGTTAGCATTGTGCTGCTATGTTGCACCGACCAATCAACTGTGCCTATCGCAAATAATGACTCCGATATTTGATTTTGTAACTCGTCCTTCTAGAGTAGTGTCGTGCCTGTCTGCGGGAGCCTTTACGGTGTAACCGTGTTGTTGCATTCACCAAAACTGAATGTCGTGCGACCGTGCAATAAAAATGCGGTATATCAACGCTACAGCAACCATAGGACAACAAAGGTAACCGACATAGCCCAAAGAATTGCCAAACTAAAGTGCCAGTGGGCAGGGCGGCAGGGCACATTGCTCGAAGAACAGATGGCCGACGGGGCCGAAAGATTCTGGAGTGGCGACCGCCTACCAGAAGATTTACTTCCCTTTTAACTGTCTTCACAAATTAATAGACGGAGGTTCTCAATTCGGTCTTTTTTGTTCATAACTCCATTTGTAACCCATTTGGAGACCTTTGCCCAGCTTTGGGCTAGCTAGCTAGTATAGGATGAAAAAAAAAACTACGTCATTTATAAACTGATTTGAAAAAAATCTTCTTTGATTTGAAAGTATATATATCTGTTAACAAAGACTTGTAATTTATTGAAGTAGTGCGGTCAGATTATTTAGTCTATCTCCAATTATAAATTCGTAGGGTCAGGATCGTTCTAAGTGTAATTAGATATTTTCTTCTAGAACATTCATTGTAAATAGAATTAAGTCTGATACATGAAGATAGGCTCAAGTTCATTTACGTTGAGACTTCTAATCAACAAAGATTTTTTTTACACATTCAAGTTGTTACTTAACATTTTAAACAGAACACTTCAACGTGGGTAAGAGATGTAATTTAAGCGTAGATTTGGTTTTTTAGTAAACTACTTTCTAAAATTATGTTTCTTGAAAAGCTTTCGTTTGCCAACATTGATAAAAAATTAACGACATTCTTAAATAGGTTTTCCAAATGATCGATATCCGTTTATGAATGAAATTAAGGCCAACATTACTTACACACACTCTAAATGAAAACAGTTATATTTCAAGTAAAATCACAGCCTACAGTCGTAAATATCAAAGACTGCAAATAGACTTTCGTTTTTAGTTATAGGACCTTCTGATCATCAACCAACCAACCACCTTAATATTTCGGAAACTAAGAATACTAATGAAAGAATGAAATTTGGCATATAAATAATGCCACATTTTATCCAAATCCGTTCAGCCGTTTTTGCATGATTGAGTAAAAAACATCCAAATACCTAAAAATACAAACTTTCACAGGATTCTGTATTTTAGTACTAAATACTTCGAGACATACTACCTACTACTAATAAGTTAGTACTTCTACTACCTATATTCCGACTCGGAAACATATTATTTCATCAACAACAAATGCAGTCAATCAATCGCTTACAAATGTTTTATATGTATAGTGCGATATTCCATTCGAAATTTTAGGATACATAGTTTATATTAGAATTTCATTGCGATATCTCTCATCGTTTTTGCATATTGAGCGGATATCTCGTTTCTACTTCATTCAGAGTCATTCATCGGTCATCAGTTTACTTTACCTACTGCATACATCGACACATTCAACTATACAGTAGAAACATTAATTCTATCACAATCGATAGTAGTACTTTAGATTACGAGTTTATTCTGACTTCAGCGAAGGTCTGCAGCAATGTTGTTGTAAAGCAAAACCGCGTGAAAATGGTGGGAAACTAAAGCTGCGGTATTTTTTTGCCCCTAATACTATTTGCGCAATTTTAAAACTTTGGTAGTAAATTTTGAAGGCCGTTGTATACAAAGTCTATCCTAGTCTTAGTTATTGATGACAAACAAACAACAGACTGATAAAGTAGTCAAACTAATAGGATTCATATTTCAGAACAAATGTGTACTGAACAAATCTCTAATCCCTTAATGAAATAACTTGGCCGTACGAGAAAGTATTTACATTATAAATATTTACTAAACAAAAAACAAGTAATTATATAACTAAACCCTACCTAAATCCTGGTAGCATTTCAGGATATCCTAGTAGGATTTAGGTAGGTTTATAGATATCCTTTTATAAATGTGAAAGTTTTCTATGTTTAGATGTTTCTCAATCACGCAAGAACGTTAGTGTTGACTAGTTCGGAATAGGGTGTATATACCCTATTCCGAACTAGTCAACAGTAACGCTTATCATACTATTAGCAGCTTAGATAACTTTTAACCCGTGACCTCACACAATGATACCGTCACCTCATTTAACAGCCCTATAGTTTCTGTTTCTTGTTATACAGGAATTCCTAGTACAAGAGCCAGGGCTACAATGATGTCTGTAACCTGAAGTGAACAATAAATAACTTATAACTTATAGTTACTTGGCTGGTTTCTTCGTTTTCATTAAAATGTAACGGAAATAGCGTTATATGCGGTAAAACGGCTTGCTTATGTGATAATACTAGTATCTTTGTTAGGAAATATACCCAAATGTCATTGATATGGAATACTTAAATAATGTAAAAGTACAATAGATGTTTTTTTCAGTCATCTACCGAACCTTTTCCCAACCATGTGGGTCAGCTTTCAGAGTAACAGCTAAATAGAATATCTTTCCAAATCCCAGTAAGGACTTTCTGCATTTGACTTCTACATTTTAATAACATTTAATGCTTCAGGGTTCTCAAGAGCCATAGTGGATGGGTGTTAAAATAAGCGGACAAGTACAAGTCCGATTCGCACTCGACGGGATCCGTACCACAAGGTAAAAAACGTCAAAAAAGACGTTCATTTTACAGTGACCCCATTCATGGGAACAAAGTTCTTTTACGTAACTTGCGGTACGCGTAAACTGGTGGGAATCGTCACGTACAAAAAGCGTTACATCCCTCTATGCTACTTTTTATCACATATAAGAGAAAGAAAGTGAGATAGATTTCGAGATTTTTCGAGGGTGCTGAAGCCAACAGTGAGATCAAAATGAAATTCTGTGATGGCGGCCATAAATTTAAAAATTTTCATCATTGATGTCGTTTTTAAGGTTATCAAGGGTCCAGAAGCCAAAAGTCAGGTTAAAATGTATTCTACTATACAAAATGGACCTAAGACGCACCTTCTTAGATTGAGTAATGATCTGACAGTCTACAATACCGTCTCTTATTTAGAAGGTAATTAATAATAGGTCTTTACCTATGAAAATGCCGTTTTGTATGAAAAAAATTAAACTAATTTTTTTCATGTATTTTTTATTTGTATTAATCGAAATAATCACCCATGCAATCAATGCATCTTTGCCAACGCAGTGGCAGTTTATTGATGCCCTTCTTAAAAAAATCAGCTGGACGGGAGGCAACAAATTCTTCAAAGGCATTTTGTACTGCCTCTCGGGTATTGAATTTTTTTCCCGCCAAGAAGTTATCCAAATTCTGGAAAAAGTAGTAGTCTGTAGGCGCAAGGTCTAGTGAGTAGGGCGGATTACGGAGAGCTTCCAACCCCAGTTCTTGCAACTTGGAGACCGTCTGCTGTGCATTATGAGGTCGCGCGTTGTCGTGCAGGAGCAGCGGAGACGAGCGATTGACCAATGCTGGTTGGAGATGTGCCAGCTTCTCCATCATTGAGTTCAGTTCTTCACAGTACACATCTGCAGTAATGCTCACCCCGTTTGGTAAGAAGCTGTGATGAATCACACCGGCGCTAGACCACCAAAAGTGACCATCACTTTTCTAGGGGTAAGTTTTCGTTTAGGGCATTGTTTAGGTGCTGAACCAGGATCCAACCAACTTGCTGAGCGCTTGCGGTTATCAAACAGAATCCATCGCAGGTAACAATGCGGTTCAAAATTCCTTCATTTGTGTGCCTGTTGAGCAGTGCAAGCCACGTCTCGACGCGTACTTCGCGCTGGCGATCATTAAGTTCGTGGGGCACCCATTTGTCAAGCTTTTTTACCTTGCTAATTTGACGCAAATGGACCAATATTGTTTTGACGCGAACGTCGAAACCTGCTGCTAATTCAACCGTAGATTGTGTATCATCGGCTTCCACAATCGCCTTTAATTCGTCATTGTCGACCAAAGTCTTCGGACGACCGCGAGGTTCATTTTTCAGGTCGAAATTTCCAGAACGGAAGCGAGCAAACCAATAACAGGTGGTGCGTTTGTTTGTAGTGTTAGCTCCGTAAACGTCGGGAGTCAATAGCGGACTCCCGGCCACCGTAGGCGCGAGCTTGCGGGTGGCGAGCAATGGGTAGCTCGCCGCCCGGTAAGGACCAAGCTCGGGTCGACGGCGCGCAGTGTTCCACGCGCGCCTCAAAGAGATGTCAGCAGCAGTGTAGGGGTCTACTAGGACCGATGCCTGCCGGGGTCGCGTGATTGTTCGAAAGAGATACCGTGACCCTGGCACATGGGCAACTGATGGAACACGGGTGGGTTTTAGTCAGTAAAAGTCTGACACGCCCTCCCGCTCCGCCCAGAGCGGGAGAAGTCATTTGATGATTTCCCATCCTGAAAAAAAAAAAAAAAAAAAAAAAAAAAGCTCCGTAAACGTCGTTGATGTTGCGTGCCGCTTGTGCCGCGTTGCTGCCACGACGGTACTCATATTCCACAATTACTCGAATTTTTAACGTATCCATGATGACGAAAAAGATTGAAATGCGATGAAAATGTAACACTAATCAATAAACAAATGACTACTTTTGGAAAAAGAATTCCATGTTTTTTAAAATAAAATTAATTTGAAATTAGAATTCTTAGACAAACAAAAATTATTTTGATTTGAAATGGCCAGTACTGCAGAATGGCAATTTCATAGGTAAAGACCTAATATTCACATGAGAGAGATAAAAGATATTCCAGATTGAGTGTTTATTATATTTTCTTTTTTAGATATAATTAAGTAACTTTTAAAATTAAAGATACCTATTCAGAATTCTGCGTTATTTAATTTCATGTCCTAAATAATCGTTCCTAAACACATAAACGGCAAAAATCAGTCAAATGGGGCGAACAAAAACTAATAAAATTACTGTATAGGCACACATTCACGCATAATATTCTTAAAAAAATACATTGAATAAATTAACATCGACTTTGCCTTGAACAATCAGCGTCTGCGTAAGATATGCAAAAACTAGTGTCCTCATTCATTTTTGTTACAAAGATGAGCCTAAAAAGAACAGTCTTTTAATGTATTCATAACATTGTCAAGAAAAGTTTAATTATAACTATGACACTGGAATATTAAGTGAAGAATATATTCAAATTACACGTTGTAAGTACTAACGAGAGTTGAATCAAGTCCTACCAAAACGCGTCTCGTGAACTTCGCCCAAGGCTAAAATGCATCTTGTTACTTTTAAAGATGTATCCACATACTAATTACTATAATATTCTCCTTTCAAGTGCAATCATTATTTCCAAGTTGAAGTTTTTGAATGAAGATAAACTTGGCTAGGTGTGACCTTTCCCGTCACCTTGGAAAGAAATACTTTCAAAGTATTTCGACCTGAAGGTCTGACATATATGAATATGATGACTCTGATGGTTGATCAAACAACGTTATATGTATGTATGTATTTTGATATGAAATATAATGGAACAATTCACACAAACGTAATATTTACCAAAGAAAAAACCCCTATGTTGAAAACCGTTATTTAAAAAAAAACACTATTGTCCCATACATTTTGACCGCAAAGGTGAACTTTTCTATGAAACATTTTATTTTTATAACTGTTACAATAGTCTATGTTTAAGGGTCTAGTAGAGTCATGTGCTGAATTCAAGGTTATCTGTAGTTTACACGTCAATATCCGTGCCACCGTAATATTATTTAGTTTTCTGTGTATTGTTACATTCTGTCTATGTTCAGTTTTTTTATTTTTACTTTCTTTATTACAGATACGTCAAGGAACAACAAGCCTGTAGGTACCTAAGCAGCCTTAACTCGGCTCTCTAAATATTATAATGCTGTCCCTGTATTGTATTGCTAACGAACATTAGGTCTTTGACCGAACAATAAGTATTCAATGTTTGTAACCTTTCCATAAATTCGAATGTATGAATTTTATGTTGAATAATAAATTCATGTAAGTCAATGAAAAAATGAATTACACACTACGTAAGTAATTTAACCTTTAAAAGGGTTGTAACTTTTCGATAATTTTGAAATATGAATTCTGTGGTTAATAATAAATTCGTGTATGTCAATGAAGAAATGGAATTACACATTTCGTAAATCTGAATTCCATTACGCAATAGGTACACAACGGAACCACTTAAATATGTATGGCCGATGTTAAATATATTAAAAAAAAACACTACAAAAACATTTGGTTTACGAAAATATTTTAGGAAAAAACGCGTAACGTCCGGCTTACACGAAATAGTCCAGTCTGTTAACGAAATCTGACATTTTATGCTTACATCGAGACATGGGTCTAACACGCAAGGAATAAGAGACTTTTATTAAATCGGACACCGATCGGAAACATAAAGTAAATAAAGAAACGGAATACGGACTTCCCTGTCGGATAAAAAGTAGCAAAAATTGGTGAGCACCTAAAAAATATCCAGCCCAAGTATGTATTAAAATCGTCGAAGCTATTTCTGCTACCGAAAGTTCTCATCGAACCGAACCTCACTCAAGTGACTGCATCTAATTTTAAAGTGAATTCAATTATATGTTTTGAAAAAACTAAATTATCACGGAATCATTCTCGACACGGATCCTTTTTTTCTCTGATTTTCTCGAATGCTCGACTTTGACTTTGACACGACGCCACCGCACCGTCGATCGTGTTCGGGTTTTTTAGTATGGTAGAAGCGACAGGATACTCCGCAAAATTCTTTTCTTACAATCTTTGTAGTTTGCAGGTCAGTGTGAGGATGTAAGTTGGTTAAAATTTTATTCGGCCACTACCTCGGCAACTGAACAGCTCGGCTCCAACATGGAAATGATGATTGAAATAAGATTTTATGCTTTCTTTAATAAACTTACCCGGCCGATAATGTACACAGCAAATGGCGAGGCACACACTATGGATATGATCCACAGTATATGAATAATCCTCGAGGCTCTGGTTAGTCCAGCCATAGTGTAGAGATGGAGCGGATGACGTATAGCCAGGTATCTCTCTAAAGAGAACGCTGATATTGTCAGCACTCAGACGTAGGTAGCCCTAAAACAAATCTTATAGCTTTGAACGAGCAATTCTTGTATATAAATATCCCATCAGAAACATAAATGTGAAATGAGAGCCAAGTTCAATATTATGATATTAGTCTTGGTTGTTGACTTCAACGACAAAAGAAGTGAGATCTAAATGGGTGCCAAATTCAAGGGTTAGTCCTGAAATTTATTTATAACTACATAAAATATCATTTCTTCTTATAACTTAGGATAATATATTGTAGCCCAAGGTCTGACTTGGCTAGTTTTCATATACGAATTATATTATATCCTTCGCAAGTTCTAAACCTGTTACTTGTCGGTTCTTATTTTATTATTCCAAAAATTTGGCTTGCTTGTAGAAACTAGCTATCGAACATAATAATTCGTATATGAGAACTAGCTACGTCAGACCTTGGGCTACAATACATAATCCTAAGTTATAACTTATAAGAAGAAATGATATTTTATGTAGTTATAAATAAATTTCAGGACTAACCCTTGAATTTGGCACCCATTTACACCAATTAGTAAACCATTAGCCCTCTCGTAACATCTTGGCCACTTCATTTGAAGTCGGTTAGTTTATTCTGAGCCACTAATGTAATGTAAATGCATAGCACGTTGAAGTAGGCTGTTTTGGTACATTACTTTAGGCCTCACAGTGGCCTCGTAAGCTCGTAGACAAACTCAATTATTTCAAAGTTTTCAAGTGAATTGGTGTCGTGTTGTGATGGCTACATTATCATACGTAGTAAGTAATCGTTTTAGATGTAGAGCTTTTTGTGAATGAGCTCGAGGTCGATTTACTTTATTTTATTAATATAATCTTAATGGATCAAAACGGGCAGGACACTCTATGGACACCCGTCCGAGGAAGAACTACCAAAATATTAGGGAGAATGGGTGGAAAGGTAGGGGTAATTTTGCGACCTAGTGGATGCAACTTAGATTTTAATTTTTACCTCACCATCGGCTTAATGCCCTCATAAACACACTAAAAAAAGACACATTTAAACGACATCCTAGATAAGCACAAAAGTTGAGTTAAATCTGTAAGTTCACACCGCTGAAAGTTTGGAAGTTTATGAGTTGAACACACGCCGAATTATTATGTTCGATAGCTAGTTTCTACAAGCAAGCCAAATTTTTGGAATAATAAAATAAGAACCGACAAGTAACAGGTTTAGAACTTGCGAAGGCTATAATATAATTCGTATATGAAAACTAGCCAAGTCAGACCTTGGGCTACAATATATTATCCTAAGTTATAAGAAGAAATGATATTTTATGTAGTTATAAATAAATTTCAGGACTAACCCTTGAATTTGGCACCCATTTAGATCTCACTTCTTTTGTCGTTGAAGTCAACAACCAAGACTATTATCATAATATTGAACTTGGCTCTCATTTCACATTTATGTTTTTGATGGGATATCATTACTTTTTGTACTAAAATTATTAGTAGGTACTTATTTATAACGAAATTAATACCAAATGATTTTTGTTAAACTACCGTATTTTCCTACGTTTATGGGGTATAATTGTCTTTTTTGTGTTATTTTCTATATTTTCTTGTATCTTTTAAACGTTCGAGTGAATTGCCAATTCAGTATCCGGTATTTTTACGCGTTTTCTGTTTATACTTATTTTGGCAAGGCGGGGCGGTATAACGCGTGCAGATGATTGTACTCAACAAAAGAGCTCACTAGTGCTTTGATTTGACTTGTATCTAAACTGATAAGATGTTCTCCATCTAAGGTCTTAACTCTGGAGAGTCCAACGTAAGTCCGCCTTTTACTAAATATAGAGGAGCCTATGTCGAGAATTGTGATTTGTGGGTAGTAATAGCATATGCTAAGCAAATAGGGAATAGTTCCCTGTGAACATATACATTACTTAATATCTGAAACTTGGTCTTGACTCGTTCTAGTTCGTAAATTAAAACCGTTAAAATCCACATGAAGACAAACTGTCATAAGCTTTGATTGCTGATTGCTGATTCTTACATTTTTTTACGTACATACAGTTATTACAGGCACTAAGTACCTAAGTGTTCCTAATAGAATCAATCGAGTGAAAAATTATAATAAAATAACCAGTTTCTGATTTATTCCTTTGTATTCACCTTATTACCTATTTGCATGCCAAATTTGCACTTTCTAGGTCATCTGGAACTGAGTTATAGTTTTGATCTATAGGTCAGTCAGTGATAAAAATGATGATTTTTGGACGTGAATATCTAAATAACCGTTTGAGATGTGCTTATGAAAAGACCACATATGTATCTTGCAAATTTCAATATATTAGCCAAATTTGACACGTTTATGTGAAATAGTTTTTGAGTTATGAGGGTGTCAAAAGTGGCTCCAAATGGTTCGTGTAATATTACACACGGTGCTGCGCGCCAGTTCTGTTATTTGAACTTGGCTTGACACGCTACCGCGTGTCTAGATGACACGCTACCACGTGTCTAGATACTCAAACAAAGAATATGCAATCGAATGGAATAGGCAGCTTCCATCGGGAGGCATTGGAATAATTCGGTGTAATGTAAGTGTTTCACCCACCCGTAATTCTATTGTACGACTCATTGTACAATATACGTAATAAAAAGATAATTATTTAAGACGATTACGTAACAAATTACCTGTTATCTACTGAATTCTCAAGAAAAACAATTTGTTACCAATAAGGTCTCATTCTCAAACTCATTCAGATTTAAGTATACATACTTAGCTACTTATAACTATACTAAAATTGTTATTATTTTTTATTCAAACTATTGCCTATACCATACGTACTCACTAAAAGTATTGTAATAATAATATAACCACAAATACTTATATAAGTTTATTTTTTTTAAGAAAACCTATGAATTTCGTAGCATAAATCGCAACCCATAGGTCAGAAATCGAGAGACAACCGGACAGCAAGTGGCGCTCGCGCTTATGAGCGCGGCTGTCACTCGCTCGGAGACGTTCGCATCATGGAGACACCGCTCCCACCTCGCTGCTCCGGCGTCACACCGCGTGCCGTGTACCGAAATGCCTATTATTTAATTATTTATAAATGTAATGATCTTATACTTATATTGTGCGCTAAATATTGAAACAATAATTATTAATACTAAATCCCCCAGTTAATAACGTAATAAATACGAAAGTCGACTATACTCCAAGTTATAAGTACTAATTCGGAAATATTTGGATAAAAAAATAAAGGTGGTAATCAACTCGTTATATATTTACGTGGAGACCTTAAAATCCACATAAAGACCGGCTGTCATAAGTTTTGATGGCTGATTACTAAGAGAATCAATTAAGTGAAAAATTATAATAAAATGATAAAAATTTACCAGTTTCTGATTTATTCCTTTGTATTCACCTAATTACCTATCCGCATGCCAAATTTTAACTTTCTAAGTCATCTGGAACTGGGTTAGAGTTTTGATCTATAGGTCAGTCAGTGATAAAAATAATGATTTTTGGACGTTAATATCTAAATAACCGTTTGAGATGTGCTTATGAAATTTAGACCACATATGTATCTTACAAGTATCAATATATGAGCCAAATTTGACATGTCTATGTGAAATAGTTTTTGAGTTATTTTTGAGTTATGAGGGGGTCAAAAGTGGCTCCAAATGGTTCGTGTAATATTACACACGGTGCTGCTCGCCAGTTCTATTACTTGAACTTGGCTTGACACGCTACCGCGTGTCTAGAACTTGGCTTGACACGCTACCGCATGTCTAGATAATCTGAATCTCGGAAACGGCTCCAATGATTTTCATGAAATTTAGTATACATGGAGTTTTGGGGGCGATAAATTGATCTAGCTAGGATTCATTTTTATAAAATGTCGTTTTATTCGTGTTTTCAATGACCAACTTTATCAATAATCAACTTGAACATATACTTATTATTTTAAACACAATATACCAAAAAATACCGAGCAAAGCTCGGTCATCCAGATATTGAAAAATAAATTGTAATGTACGTCCTTTTGTATTGTTGACCTTTTTACGGGAAGATTTCGTGTCCTTTTAAGATAAAAATAGACTGGAATACTAAAGTTGTTTCCTGGTGTTTCTGGGATCGTGACAAAGGGAGCAAATTACATGAATGTATAGTAAACAACTCGGGACTTAATTTTTATTAAAACTGAATATTTTAGGCTCCATTAGATTTCTTGAATACAGGAAGAAATCAGAGAACACGAAATACGAAAGTGCTTCATGGAAACAATAAAACGAGAAATAAAACCTGACTCTGGAAATATTCAGACGTCTGGGGTCTGAATATTTCTAGAATAAAATAAAAACAGTATCCCTTGAAAATTACTAGACCATACAATTCAAATAAAACGTAGGATAATACAGGATCAAAGAACAAAGAACCATTCAATTCCGATAAAAGTTATTCTTGCTCTTTTATTATCAAGCGTACTATTTCAAGTAATAACTAACACGTATAAAAAACGAAGGATTTCCGTGCCAGTACACAAGACGCACCAGGCGATTACTGCATGAATTTACTTTGTTTACAGTCACCGACGCCTATTTGAGGCCAAAAACTTTACTCGTTTATATAAGCCTCTGTTATCAATCTTTTTTTTCACACTTGTGTCACTTACCTGTCACTTGCTTAGACAGCCACATCACTTGCGGTCCACATTAGGACGGACACAAAGATCTAAATGTTTGGGTGGACATTCAGAGATAAATGATTATTCAGAAAAATCCTACCTAGTCATTAGGTGTAGGTCTGTGGTTATAATAAAGATATTGGCATAAAACGTTATGCAAGTAACAGAATTATTCAAGAAAAGAAACTAGCAGCATTGTCTGTTTTAATCTGTCTCATGAAATATGATACATATTACAACGGACGAGCTTTTTATAAGGTTTCCAAGAAAATACCGAGACATTTATAAGGTTTTCTGTTATGTAACAATCAAGTGCTCGATTTTATTTGTATTTGTATTACGACAATACTATATAACAAATAATGCTTTTGTTTTTTGTGGAAAGTAATTTCCAGTGCCCTTTACTGTGAAATGTTGAACATTATATCGAAAATAAAGTAGAAATATTATCGTTGCTTTTCAAAAATATTTTGGTAAGCCCTTTTTTTATATTTGAGTTGATAGGTAGGTATAAAACATCTAGCATCGACTTTGAGTTTCACACTACTTACAGCTCACTTCACACTGAATGACACAATTGATAGCTCACTTCAAAAGGATTTACACTATTAAGAGTACACTTCACAGCCATCCACCATGCCTATTGCAAAGCACGCTAAGCCGTCGGTCCCAGCTGTCATTGATGGATATTTAACAGTCGTTTTGGGTAGTCAGAAGTCTGAAAGTCTGACAACCAGTCTTACCAATGGGTATCGTAATACCCAGTAACTGGGTTATGGAGATCAGAAAGGCAGTCACTCCGTGTAAAATACGGACATTCAGCTGCATCCGGTTAGACTGATAGCCAACCCCAATATTGTTGGGAAAAGGCTGATGATGATGAAGGCCCCCACTTGCATCGTGTACGAAATATTTCACTTTGTTCCCAAGAGAAATATAAGATTCTGGAACTTTCTCGCTTGTGGTTCAGACATGGGTGAGCCAATATAAATGGTGTGCACTGTGATATCCACCGAAGAATGTTTGTACCCGTATTGTTGGAATTTGGGGTCCCACAATCGCTAGATTGGATAGGTATGAGGATTAGTCTCATTTATTTCCGAATTCTTAAAAGAAAGAAAATTCGTGATTATACGTTTTATTTATTTTTATTTATTAAAACTTTATGTACAACTAAACAATACTGTACAAAGGTGGACTTAATGCCTGAGGCTTTTTCTACCAGTCAACCTTAGGGTGATGCAGAGACAAAACATGGCAGGTGCAACCTAGGGATAGATAATTCGGAAAATAATACATACAAATATATAGATATATACATAGATACATACATACATATATAACGAAAATAAACATTGTCTGGAGAAATAACGATAGGTAGAGGAGAAAACGAATCCAGCAAATCAGCGCTGGGATATGCTCACGTGCCTTCACTTTAAACGATAACCGACTGGTTGCCTAACTGATATCCAGAGGAAGCGCATTCCATAGAAAGACCGCCTGGACAAAGAAAGAAGAATTAATGAAACCAGAGCGGTGAGAAGGACATCGTAGAAGATGATTGTGAGTGGAACGGAGATTTGTACTATGCGCAGAGCACAAGTATTGGAACTAGGAAGTCAGGTAAGAAGGAGAAGTGGGTTTGTCCAGTATGGAAAACAGCATTGAAAGAGCCCTCAACTCTCTGCGCTGACGGATGGGTAGCCATTTTAAAAGCAACCGTTGCTCGGACACATGATCGTACTTACGAAGATTGAAAACGAATCGAATGCAGTTATTTAGAAGGCGGTCAAGTTTATTGAGGAGATCTGCATTCAGGTCGTAGTAACACACATCGCCATAGTCAATTATGGGAAAGATTAGGGACTGTACAAGCAATGCCTTTATGTGTGATGGGAGAAGATTCTTTAACCGATAGAGCGACCGCAACGTACCGGTGACTTTTCTACTGACAGTCGTGACCTGCTTTCGCCAGTCAAGACAAGTGTCGACATGCAGGCCAAGATCCTTAACATCTGAGCTAAACGGGATTACTAAGTCATCGAAAATTACAGGTGGCACAGTTAAGCCATTCAACTTCTTCATACTGTGCGGGCTCCCTACAACGACCGATTGACACTTAGCGGGGTTAACCGCCACCCCAAATCGATCAGACCAGCTTTTAACCACTTCGAAATCCCGATTTAGCTCCTCAAACGCATCTGATATGTTGTCAACACTTTCCTGGCAGTAAAGCTGCAAATCATCTGCATAAAGATGATACGCAATCCGAAGTTCAGTGGTAATGAGATCAATAAAAATAGAAAACAAAAGAGGAGATCAAATACTGCCTTGAGGGACACCAGCTGTAAGATCACACAAACTCGACGAAGAGTCTCCAGCACGAACAGACTGCTGACGCCCCTGAAGATAAGAGGCGAACCATTCCAATACATCCGGAGAGACCATAAGATACGAAAGGATGGATAAAAGGACTTCGTGACTCACGGTATTAAAAGCATTGGAGAAGTCTATTAACACTAAGACTGTGACTTTAGTGTCTTCCATGCCCCGCCTAATATCGTCAGTCACTTTAAGGAGAGCTGTAGTGGTACTGTGCCCAGGCCTGAGAACCTCCACGGCCTACAATTTGACAACATTCTTACAAATTGTCACACCATTTTCGTATTTACTTGGTCCAATTTCCCACAGTCTGATATTTTATGTGTGTAACCCTTTTACCCAGTAGACCACGATTAGATTGAGTGGTTTGGCTAACGCATTTACCCCTCTGATATTATCTAATCACGTATACTTGGAGAAAAGCAGGACTGTTAGGTAAAAGATAAAAACTCACATTATCTTCCTATAAAATTCCTCGCTCATATCATTCAAAACCCCCAATGTCGTATGGGGTATATACGACATTGGGGGTTTCCAAATCGATCAGACCAGCTTTTAATCACTTCGAAATCCCGATTTAGCTCCTCAAACGCATCTGATATGTTGTCAACACTTTCCTGGCAGTAAAGCTGCAAATCATCTGCATAAAGATGATACGCAATCCGAAGTTCAGTGGTAATGAGATCAATAAAAATAGAAAACAAAAGAGGAGATCAAATACTGCCTTGAGGGACACCAGCTGTAAGATCACACAAACTCGACGAAGAGTCTCCAGCACGAACAGACTGCTGACGCCCCTGAAGATAAGAGGCGAACCATTCCAATACATCCGGAGAGACCATAAGATACGAAAGGATGGATAAAAGGACTTCGTGACTCACGGTATTAAAAGCATTGGAGAAGTCTATTAACACTAAGACTGTGACTTTAGTGTCTTCCATGCCCCGCCTAATATCGTCAGTCACTTTAAGGAGAGCTGTAGTGGTACTGTGCCCAGGCCTGAGAACCTCCACGGCCTACAATTTGACAACATTCTTACAAATTGTCACACCATTTTCGTATTTACTTGGTCCAATTTCCCACAGTCTGATATTTTATGTGTGTAACCCTTTTAGCCAGTAGACCACGATTAGATTGAGTGGTTTGGCTAACGCATTTACCCCTCTGATATTATCTAATCACGTATACTTGGAGAAAAGCAGGACTGTTAGGTAAAAGATAAAAACTCACATTATCTTCCTATAAAATTCCTCGCTCATATCATTCAAAACCCCCAATGTCGTATATACCCCCCCAATATTTATTTCAAAATTTGCATACTGTTTGATAAAAATATTTAAGTAGTCCCTGTGTCAATTAACTTCGCTTCATTTAATTAAAATCGTGCCGATAATGTACATTTTATATTTTGGTTATAACTGGTCAATTTCTGGGTCATTTAAATGCGTCATCACATTGAGAATTAATTTTAATATCATCACGTCATCTTTGGTCTGGTGGCCGCAAGGTTGCTGCTTCCTGCTGCTAATTCCAGATCAAGCAGTGTTTTATAGTTTTTCCATCTGGAATTCTTAGCAGTAGCCCGGAGTCTAGATTTGTGTCTGTTAAATGGCACTTATATATATGGAACTTTCTGGATGTATTCTAGGTGCACCTATAGGTGCGCCTATAACACATCCACATTTCACTACGCTGGTTTGCGCTGGGTTTCCCCGAAGGATTTGGTCTACCTAATACCTAAAACCCAGCGTGATGTTAAGTATAGTACCTGCCGGGGTCGCGTGATTGTTCGAAGGAGATACCGTGACCCTGGCACATGGGCAACTGATGGAACACGGGTGGGTTTTAGTCAGTAAAAGTCTGACACGCCCTCCCGCTCCGCCCAGAGCGGGAGAAGTCATTTGATGATTTCCCACCCTGAAAAAAAAAAAAAAAAAAAAAATGTTAAGTATAGTATCTAATGTAATAATATAACAGACGCGAAGCACTTTCAACAGCCTGTCACAACTGTGACAAGTTGTTGAAAGTGGAAGTGAAGTGAAGTGAAAGGAAACTGTGAACTCACTGTTTCCTCCCGAGTTGAATGTAGCAACTAAATTAAATCGTGTCGGTAAACATAGAAGTGAATCATTCAGTGTCATCTCTTCGTTTATTATCTTCAATCAATAATTTTTTTTTTAAATTTTCATTAATCAATTTCGATGAACATTGAACGGTGCATAAATGGCCGGTACTACATACATGCGAAGCCCGTTACAATGGATTCATGGAGTACATGATTCTGAACCCCGCCCCTGGGTTGAAATTTTTCGGCGGTTATTCATTTCAAACATTTAACCGCGTAGGTAATACAATTTTCAATAAATTATTAAGTGCCTCCGTTGTCAGTCCCCCTGTTGTATGCATGCTCAAATTCCGTGCTGACTGTATACAGATTGTCATCGATACACTCAAATAAGACGATATGAGACTTTTTAAACTTATTTTTCAGTAAGCGAGCTTTTTCATAATTGCCTGGTAACATATCATAATCATATATTAAAACTAATTGACATCTTAATTTAATATGCATAAACAAACCATATTTTACAATATTCTGCACTTAAATTTAGAGTTTTGTCTTGAATCCAGATTACGTAGAGAATTTCCTACCTTTTGTGGTTTGGACGTGTTCCATCTAGTGACTATTATTAGGGATTTACCTAAGCTAAGTCAGAATATATTTACGTGGCAATCTTATCTTATTTCAGAGGCTTCATGTAGAAATCTGCGTCGTTAAATTAAGATTGTGAAGGTGAAGTTAACTCTGTACGCGTTATAAAAGCATCAATCAATAGTATTTATCTAAATAGGATCGAACGTAACTATTTGCTATTATAATAATATATATTAAAAAAGAAATCATAAAAACGATACACAATCTAACAGTAAAACATATTTCTATAGTCTAATCAGTTGACCATAGTATAAGCAAGTTGGCAATAGGCCCGTGCTAAATAAAGTGCTTCAAATATTTGCAGCAATTGCGCCTCCCTCGAGGCAAAATTGTTCAATTTTCGTTACCACACTGATCTGAACTGCATCCGATGGCCATGCAATTACACAGTAGTATCTTGTAGTAGTATACTGTGACCTAGTTCAAAAGTGATTGTCTTCTGCAAGCAGAGATTAAGGCTCTCTGCTTGCAGAAGACAATACCTAAGCTGTATTTGGAGGACCTAAAACAAAAAACGGTCGTTATATTTAAAAGGCAAAAATTATACACAGTAAAATTTTACTTAGTCAGAATCTGTAGTAACGTCGAAGACCGGAGAAGCAGATTTCGTGTTGTTCTTGAACTAATCTATCGAACATTAGCACAAGGCATTTTCCAATAAACAACCCAATTACTCCTTTATCTAATCCAAACAATCCTGTTTCGAAGAAAACATTACGAGGTTCTGATCTACAAAAAAAAAAAACAGTGTTTTATATTAAATACCACAACCCAGTTACTGGGAAACACGATACTCCTTAGTAAGACGATGTTTGTCCGACATAACTACTGTCTATATTTCACTGAAATCGCCGTAATCTTTCAACGACGGCATCCTATAATGACAAAATGTAGGCAGTCAGGTAATACCATTTTCTATCTTATACTTATTTAAACTCGACCCTCGCTCCTCGCAAAAACGAGCGTCACGAACACAGGCTCGACAAGTTAGAAAACAAAATTAAAGAAACAACTTTACCCAGTTCTTGTCTTTACCATGTTCTGTCCAAAACAACTCGAAACGACAACACGATGAAAAGAAAACTTGGACGGAAAAGAAACTACGTTGATCAAAAGTAAAACTCATTTATCCCGCGTTATATATCCACATTAACCAGTTACATACATACATACAATCACGCCTTTTTCCCATGGGGGTAGGCAGAAACCACGGAACGCCACCTGCTACGATCTCTACACACTCCTTTTGCCTCTTTAAGGTTCATACAATTGGTCATACACACACGCCGGTTGCGAGTACTACGCACCTGACCTTTCTGAAGAACATCACCAATAAGGTCACTATATGTCCTCCTAGGGCGTCCCCTCCCGGTGTTTCCACTCACATCTGCCTTGTAAATACCTTTTGTGAGTCGTCCTTCATTCATCCTCTCAACATGACCAAACCATCTAAGCATTAACCAGTTCTCCCAATATAATACAAGTCTTTCATGAGTGTCAGGCAAAAATCAAGATACCAGGCCAAGAAAAGCCTACTTTGCTAACCTTGGAAACGAACCCAGTCTAACTAAAAGAATACTAGATATTGGAGGCAATCGAAAGAATACAGGCACATACATAAACTCATGCCATCGTCCTATGGAGCAGACAAACTACAGAGCGCTACCTGCTGCGATCCTAACATACTCCTTTTGTTTCATTTACGTTCATATATCTGGTCATACACGCACGCCTGTTGCAAGTACTACCTACCAGAACTTTTTGAAGAAAATCACCTTCTGATTCATCCTAGTGCGTTATTAATCTTCTTTGGTTTTACGGCGTTTTACTTACATCTGCTTTGTAAATACCTTCATAGTCGCATTTCATTCACCCTCTCAACGTGGCTTGACTATCAAAGTATCTACTCTTTTTAATTTTTGTCTTCTTTTAACCCACACCGTTGTTAGTCATACATAGTGACACATAGTGGCACATCGTTCGTTAGTCATACATAGTGACACCACAAATACTTCACAAGAACCACAAAAAATACATCTTTACCCAATTAAAATTATTTTCAGACTGCTGTTAATTGTTTCATTAGATATGACCTACTATAATTATAATTTGAGGCAATTTCCAGAAGAACGTTACACAGTGTAGGATTTAATTATAAAGTGAAACAAATAAAACAGACTTTTAGAGCCTTTATTTCTTCTTTTGTAAATAGGCATCCACCACAGCAATGTTAAATGATGTACGAAAAACGTTTAGGCCCGGATTCCTCTGTCGCTGACGTCGGTCGCGTACCGTCAGTCGCGTAGGGCGCTGACCATCAGCGCCAAAGAAAACATCCGTAGTGCGATACTGACCGCTCCACGGTACAGGCGTCTCCAAGTGGATTTGTTATGGATTTGTGAAGCGGAGTTTGAATTTGGGATATTATTATGAACCCGTTTATAAATTGTTTAGTTGCTGCAGCATACTTACGCAAGCGGAGACGGCGTCAATATATAAAAAAAAGATTATTTTAAACACATAGATTATAATAACAGATAGATTATTTTAAAATTATTATAAACACAATTATCTTTTACTTACTGATCTCCTTTTTTTTTATCATCGCCCTCATTATTGAATTCGGGAAAAAGTGCTTCATAAACTTGTAACCAAAATTTTGCTCTGGCATCGCGATCTTTGTAAAGTTCATTCGATAAATCCCACAATGCAGGACGTTGGCGCACCTCGGCAATCACACGTTCGGTATCAATGTTCATGGTGGCGGGCGACTGTACGCGCGCGTGCCGACGGTCGGGAACAGAGTGAGGACGCTCATAGCGTTCTATAGCGCGTCAGTCGACCGACGAACGCGGCGCTGACGAGCGAGACCGACGCGCGTCATCAGCGGCGCGTAGCAACTCGCGCGCCGCTGATGTCAGCTTTACAGTGTGGTGCTTCATAGAACACAACGTATATTCGTACGCGCGACCGACATCAGCGACAGAGGAATTCGGGCCTTAAAGTCAAATCAAAGCGGCCATATTATTTCGATCCTGAACAAATTCCGTGACGTCTGGAAAGTGGCAAAACGTTTTTCGTTACACCGTGATTCGTAACAACATTATAGGCTACAGTAGGTCAGTAGGCCTTTCGATGTTGTGGATTTCATACTAAACTTATTACAGGTACCTAGCCTAGCTAGTAACATTGTAAAACTGAACCAGTTAAAGACTGAAACTTATTTATAAGTGAATGAAAGAATCTTCTCTTCATTTGGTCTCCAATCTTTTTCATATAAAGGTCTTTTAAAAGTAATAATGGCTTTCACTTAGATTATGAAATTAAAATACAAACTGGAAGCTCTTAATTGGACCGTAAATATATATTTAATAGCTTAAAGTTTAATGTGTTCATTTCAGATTCCCTTTTATCTTATTTTAAATCAAAACTCAAAAATCTTGTTCAGAAATTGTCCTTTATTATAAATAGTTTTGTATTCATAATTTAGATTATGAATTCTAAATTATTTTTAAAAGGACGGGCCGAATATTCCTAGAATCAAAACGGGACAGGATTATCAATTTATAAATTGATGCCTGTTTTTCCCTGAAACCTTACGCCAACGTTACAGTACATCCACATTTGGCATGTTATTTTTTTGTGCTATGTATTAATGGGCAAGCTATTGCTATCAACGGGGCACTAATCAAGACTATACAACTGTGCTATTCTCTAAGAGACAATGTTTTGGCTGAAGACGAGCTTGTCGTCGATACAGTATTGAGATCGACCGAGCGTGCAGCGCTGATCCAAACGGTATTTACTTACACAGTTATAGTAGTCGACGAACTCAAGCTTGTAACCTCTCGTCGCTGTTTCGTAGATAAATAAGGCCTTGCAGCAAATTTCTTTAAATCACAATCGATCAGTCTCGACTGAGAGTTTAAAATATTTGAGTTGAAGTTTCTAACTGACGGCCGTCGCAATCTTGTAGCTACTCACAGCTTAGTGAATACCACACTGCCATGTTCAGAGCTGCAGCAGCGCTGCGCGCAAGCCTGTATCTTTAGATAATATCACTGTTGGGTAATTTCTAATGGAAAGGTCACTTTCCCCGACATTGAACCGAGGACCTCATGCTCAGCAGAAGCACTTGTGACCATCGGACCAACGTTGTAGGCAAATTACTTTAATATATCGATAAAAAAATAAAACAAAAACGACGTATGACAATCAGCTTTTGTTAGCTAGAAACGAATAGGCATTATCATCGGATCAAATCATAGTCGTCCCGACGATAGGGGCGACGTGACTGTAGTAGAACAATTTTGATGATAACATCGTGCGAATTGTTATATAAGAATTGCTTCGCACCGTCGCGCGTCGCCGCATCGGCGTCTAGTCGCACTAATCTGAGCCTTTAAAACAGACAGGACGATCAATGAACCACCAAAATAATTGCTATACTGCTACATCTAGGTATGTGGTGCTGTTATTTATTCGTTAATTACGCTGCCGTCAAAAGGCACCATATAAATCCAATTAAATTCATGGACTCGTGTGACGGACAGGAACAACATAAAATGCAAAACAGATGGCCATCGATCGCGGTCACTCGTGTATTCTCTACGTATCGACCGATATTACCTATTTCATTGCAATGGCGACACTATAATTATGATGGCTTGTGACGTTTGCATACTTTATGTTGCGAATGTGAATTAAAGATACAGAGAGATAGTGAATTTACAGAACTCATAAGCTGTATTTTTATACAACTGCACAATAACAAAAACAGGGTTATGTTTTTCATGCTTAATGCTGTATTTTCACCCCACTTTGTGGCAGCAAACACATGCTTTTCATGCTTTCACTATCGACGTCATTACCGTGATTCTCCTGCCTTTATCTCAATGTATTAGGGATCGGTGGAACATCTCATCATCATGTCTTTGTATTTTAGATTCTTTACAGCCTCAAAGCATCAAAATGCCTGAATGGGTTTTAATAAATGAGGTGTCTATCGATTTGTCTGGGTTGTGGGATGGCGAAAGGCTCAATTTGATTGCAATAATACCAAAATTGCGGATTTTAGACGTCTACAATTATGATTTGTAAGTTGTCGCAGGCGCCATCAATGCCGCCGGTTTATTTGCATTCTTAGTAGGTGTATAGGGGTTTAAAACCACGACCATGTGGGCCGTACATAGATTACGCATTACTTAAAAATTTAGTGAAAGAGGCTAATTGAAATTATTCACCACTTTATTAATCTATGTGAAGTCATAGGTATGTATATCATACCTTTACTTAAAAAATAAATAAATGGTCTATATTATACTTACGTATACATGACATAAGTTTTACTAGCTAAACTGAACCAGAAACAGTTACAAACAACATGTATATTTAACTTTATACGTAATATACCTTATATGTTTTTTTTCTAGGTACTATATCTAGAAAAAAAAAACACATACGAACCACAAATACTCAGAAAATTTCTATTTAATCTGAATTCAAGTACAAACTGTATATTTAGCTGTTCAATTTTCTAAAATATGGTTTGTTTATGCACACAATATTGAGATGGCAATCGCTCTCATCTAAAAACGTCAATTAGCTTTGATAAGTGATGATGCATTACGAAAAAAAAGACCACTAACAGAAAATGAAGTTTCAAAAAAGCCTCACAACATAATAAGGTCGTCTAAGTGAAATAATGAGGTTATTCTACAAGTAAGTTCACATGTACTAGTACAACGGGAAGAGAGCAAACATGACCTATTGCCCGACAGTCCGGGCCTTAGTCCATTCAACCACTGTAACAAGGTTCACCGAATTCGATTCACGTTCACTGAAATATGACTGCATGAATAGCAGAAATGAAGGGATGACACTGAGTGATTTACTCTCATGTTTGCCGACACGATTTGTACTGGTTGCTTCTTTGAAATGGGATGAAAAAATTAAGCGTGGTAGGATATTCAAAGCACTTTGTGTTTTTAATGATAATATTTTTTTATAATTCTCTCTCATTTTATCACCGATACATGACCAGGTCATACCGGATGACCTAAAAACAAAACAACCATTACGGTTACGTTTTTAATTAAAAGCGAAGTCAAATTTACACAGCATAGGTACGTAATGTAACATCCTCTACGATACATTACGTAGCTACGCTGTTATTGTGTATTGCTAAACGTAACATACTTTTCAAAAAGAGCAATGAAAAAAACCACAAATGGTTATAAAATGGTGGACGTAGTGGAAGCTCCTGCTTTGCTCAGGACGCTTAAAGTTGTCTGCAAGATGCGGCAGGATCAACACCTTTGACAGGCAGTAGAGGAATAAATTTAGCTGTAGTCTTGTGGAATGGTAACTAGGCGCCTCATCGTCAAAGGTCTCCCACACACATAGACGATAAGGCCTGAGGCCGCGGAGGGTATGCGTCAGAAAAACCCGTACAAAAAGTGGTTGTCTGCTACATACATTCTACGCCACGAAGTCCATCTAATTAGATGGACCTCGTTATCAGGGGCCTCTCATGCGCAGACGAGAGGGCCGGAGTCAGCGGGAAAGTTACATATTTGCATATTAAAGTTGCAAAATTTTAATAAGCATATTTTTTTTTTTTACATTAAAAGTACTGTATATACTTTCATGTGTTTTTTTTTAACTGTGAATTTATCATTTCAAACATACTCCAATTTCATTTACAATAGTTGTAGAGCACAATTGGTGGTAAACCGAATACAATTAATAATTGTATAGATGAAAGGAAAGGCCGGAGTAAAAAAAACCTGTTCAGGTGGACATTCACAGATGACTCCGCTCTGGTGTATAAATGTAGTGCCATCCCACAAACAATCCGACACTTGATATCTTGTCCAGCGTATCCTGCTGTTTGCATGCTACAGATGTTAATGGACGCTATTGAAAATGCTAAGCTCGTAGCCAAATTCTGGGCTAACTCTAATTAGATTGCTATCGACACGCTAAGAAGAAGAAGAAGAATTAAAGTTAACTGAATTTAGTTTTCATCAGTGATAGTTCTAGGCTACGAATTGAATGGGTACCTAGTGCGAATGCAAAGTCAATTGTTCGTTTCCTGTGTTGGGAAGCGTTCTCAATGTTTATTACAAAGAAGTTTTCCATTTCAGTGCTGGAGTTTATCTTTTTCATAGACGGCTGAAATTCTTTGGCATATCTAATGAAATGAAATTATTATTGATATTATTAGATCTTTTTAGACAGTTTTACACTTCAATATGTAGTTAGTCAATAACTTAAAACTTAATGGCGCCAGCATTTACTAGCTAACTGATCCCTAGTTGAAATGCTAAAACAAACTCAAGAGGTCATGATCTGTTTTGAAGTCTAAGCATTATTTATATGGATTTTATATGAGTTTAACAATGCAGGGTCATGTTCAGAAGGGCGTTTTGAAGAAAAAGGCATAATTCGAGCTTTGAACTAACCTGTGCCAATAGACGGCAAGCATGCATCAGTCAGCATGTATCTCAACCCTGAATAAAGTGTGTTTTGTAGACACACGGGAATTAAAAACAAATGAAAATACAAATTGTATCAGGATTCATTGAATGTAGTCAAACTTATGTTTAGTTACGTTATTATGTCTTGTTTTTTTTTGAGAAATAAATGTCTTTAACCTCTAAGTCCCTGAGATACTACATTTGGTACAGACATAATGGTTTTTTAATTGTGTCTGTAATTACGGTAATTGACTGGTTAAACCGAACTAATCTTTTGATCGTGGATCCTAAAATTCCCGCAATAAGGACAGTGTTTCGTCCCGTGACAACAGACGGACCGTTTGATTTGTTTACTCTGTGCGCCTACGTTTCTTGACGTGTAACGGAGAGTCATCTGTCACTTGTCAGTTTGATTTTGAAACTTTGTTTTGGCTTTGGAAAGATGGTCGTCGTTGTATTGCCTTGCGACCTTTTGTTGAAATTAATCATCTTGAATCGATCGATTTGTGGACAATTTGTCGTGATCCAATTGTTTGTGTGTAAATAACCCCTTTTGACGAAATTGAACGGGTTTATCTTTGGACTTGGATTGAAATAGTTTGATGTGATAGTGACTTATTTGGAGACCGCGTGCTGTGAAAACCTCTAGCGTCTTGGGGCGGCCTTGTATCCTGGAATACTTACAGAGTCACTACACAATACAATATACACTCATTTACATACATAAATCCAGGTAGGCTCCGGAACCGGTTTTCCTCAACCAGGTGAGTCTTTTGAATATTTGTATTAATCAGCTCCGCGCATGGCGGACAGTTCGCAGCCACTCTTGTCCCAGGGCCCATCACCATGCTTCCACTGCGCTCATTGAGTCCTATGGTCGGGGCCTTGGCCTAGCGTCGAATAGACAGAAACCGTTCGACTAATATAATAACTGCACACAATTTATTTTAGCACCGTTTCAAACCGTCTTCACAATTCAGCGATTCTTCAACCTCAAGCGAGATCGCTTCAGAATCTTATATTTCTCTTGGGAGTAGAATGATATGTATGTGTCCACGGGCGTTTCGCAGTATTGCTACTTGACGCCATCTCTCAAGTTTGGGGGGGGGGGGGGGGGGCATCTGCTGGCGTTTGGGGCTTCAGGTTTGCTTCATTGAGTCTTCTTCTCTCTTTACTGCCACGAATATAATCCCGTCGGGTCCTGAGAAACTATTGTTGGACTTCAACTGTATTGAAGTGGCAATTCTCTCGCGAGATCTCAACACAGCGGAGACAATATATTATAGCCGTTTCTTCTCGGATACTAGTGCACCTTTTTTGTGGGTGGGAAATCATTAAATGACGTCTCCCGCTCTGGACGGAGCGAGAGAGAGTGTCAGACTTTTACTGAGAAAAACCACCTGTGTTCCTTCAGTTGCCTATATGCCAAGGCCACGGTAATTCTTTTGAACAAATTTCGCGACTCCGGCAGGTTATTAGTGTTCCTTCTTAATGTTACACCCACCATTCTCGCAGGACGGCGCATACTGATGCCTAGGTCCAGAAAAGCCATAATTCTTGCACATTATTCAGGTGAAAGAGGCATAAGTAAAGTTTATCAGCTGTAAACACGTCGCTTTTGAAAAAAGGAATAATCGATCAAGAAATAAATGTGAAAACAAAACTAGACACAGAACAGTCAAAAGTAAGACAGTAAATTGAAAAGGAGTGTTTTGGTATATAAAGTTTTGTTCAGGCGTTCCTTTAAAGAAGGTTGTTGACTATTGTATATTTATTATTTATGAACATTTTAGTTAAATTTCCTAATAGAAAAGCGAGTCACAAACGTACAATCAAGAAACAATAATAACAAATTACTTCAGAAATTGATGGCAATTTCCCGCAAACATCTTGATCTGTTCATGATAAATAATAATACCGCCTACGAATTACATTCTTCATTTATATTCTCATAATAAACAAACATCGTTCTTACTCTCGTAATAATTATCGTGACAGTTTGATAAATACAAATAAACCCGTCTAACGTTTTGTTGGACAACTTCCTTTATCTTCCTTGTTTTTTCCTTGTTTTACGTAAATACTTTAACAAAAAACATGATTGATTTACTTTGGAAGAAAGTTCTTTAGATTAGTTCAATCTAGTCAGTGACAAAGAAACGTTATGCAAAACATTACATACATACAGGGCCAGTCATTTTTAGTTTGACCATAAATCCAATTATTCGACAACTAAATTCTAAATTCAACGTATGGTATTTGGATGACAGAACCCTAGGGGGTGATGTAGGTACAGTCTTAAAAGATTTAACTTTTTAAAAGAAAAAATTAGTACCATTGGCCTAGACCTTAACCTATCAAAATGTGAAATTTATCTTTTCGCCAAACCACTCACAAACAGACTACTATAGCAAGGTTTAATACAATAGCACCAGATATCAAAATAACGGAAAGAAATTCTCTTCACCTCCTAGGGTCCCCAATTTTCGACGAATCTTTTCTAACGTTCATTGAGGAGAAAATACAGAATTTTTATGATGTCTCGGAAAGACTTTTAAAAATTAACATTCATTCGGCCTTCACACTGATTCGGTACTATTCTTTTGGACCAAAATTAATAGCAGCAAGCCATAGCAGCAAGCCACACTTCCCATTCGCCTGGGTGGTCTCGGCGTCCGCAAAATTTCAAGTATAAGTTTACTGGCCTTCCTCTCCTCGGTCCACAGTACCAATAAATAAACCAGGAATATTCTATCTTCCACACTGGTCGATTTAGAAGTACCGTGTTTGACCGATACATTAATTGCTTGGAAAATGGCTTGTCCAAATACGGTTTTGCCCGACAACCCGTCCTTGCAGAGACAGTGGGACGTGCCGCTCTGCAGTATTATACGGAATACCCTAATAAACACGTCACCTAATACTATCGAGCGTGCCCGTCTGCTGGCTGTGGGAGAATGGGAGTCAGGCTTGTGGCTTCGGGCGCTCCCATCATCCACCATAGGTACTATGATGGATGACTTATCGTTTCGGCTCGCTACGTGTCTCCGCTTGGGCGCACCTTGTGTTGCTCCACACCGCTGTCACTGCGGTGAAGCTGTCGACAGTCTAGGGCACCGTAGCCTGTCCTGCTGCAGGAGCGTAGGCCGCATAGCACGGCTCGCCAGCACAAACGATATTATTCGTCGAGCTGTTGTCACCGCCGGCGTACCAGCGGTATTAGAACCAAACGGCTTGGTACGTGACGATGGGAAGAGACCAGACGGCATGACGTTGTTGCCTTGGAAGGTGGGTAGGCCTCTGGTGTGGGACGCAACCTGTGTCGACACCCTTGCGCCATCTCATGTTCCTAGCACGGCGGGCTGTGGTGGCGCCGCTGCTGCGGCTGCTAAGACCCTCAAGCGGCGCAAATACTGTAACCTTATAGGTAACTACAGTTTTGAGCCGTTTGGGGTTGAAACGCTCGGGTCATGGGGCCCGAGTGCGCACCTCTTTTTTAAGGAAATTTCTCATCGGCTGGTCACGTGACCAGAGGGCTGGGTCATTCTTTGGCCAAAGAATTAGCATTGCCATTCAACGTTGCAATGCTGCCAGTCTTCTGGGCACGTTTCTAGATGACAGTGATGCGGATGAGTATTTCGACGCCTAAGTGTCCTTTGTTTTTGTATTTATTTGTATAGTTAGTTATTTATTTTACAATAGTATATCTGGAACTTATTAATAAAGTATTTATCTAGTATTAAAAATATGACTTTCCATAATAAACATGTCTATTTGCAAACACTATAATTTGTGGACATTTGCTTCCTCCAAAGAAGGGGTTTGCTATAACGTCACGCTTTGCAGGTGGGTTGGCAATCGCAGTATGGTGGTAAGATGCATAGAGAACGCTACTGCCCGTTCTCTAGTAAGTCCCTTAGTCACCTTCGACACCTATGGGAAGATAAAGATAAAGAAGAAAAAATGGGAAGAAATGGGATGGTGCTATTTTTTGCCTCCAGCAACACACGGAATGCCTCACAAATAGTTCCAAAGTTTTTTATCAGGAATTTCTTAGCAGCAACCGCAAACACAACATCCCAGGACTCAGGAGACTAATTTAAATAAATTAATGTACGGATTCAAATTATATCTACCAACGTCTAGTTATTCTAGACTAGTACACATAACGTGGACCGTACCCAGTCGACGTTATGTGCAATCACATGTAAATGAGTCCCTAGCGATAGTCACTATCGCGAAGTGTTTTCATCGGTGCATACATTGGCAGTCTGCCATTACGATCGGTACAAATTGTTGCACTTGTGGCTGTTAAGCTTATAGTTTTCTTAAAAACGTAAAATGACGCCCGTATTCCATAAACGGGTAGGCAGGAATTTGACACTCATATTTGGCCGGTTATTTTTAAGTCCCATGAAACAGGTCACCAATTGTCATTAACTGGGCATAAAAACAACCTGCGGGTTGCAGCGATCAATTATGCGCTAAACCATCTACCAAAACATTTCCGAACTATGGTTAGGGACCATAATTCGCAAAAGTCTTGACAGTATCGTTTAACACGTTAACTGTCATGTCGGACTATGTGTCCGACACTTTTTGTTCCATTCAGGCCTTGTCGGACTATGTAACCGACAACACATACAAAATCTGAACATGTCGTTACTGCCTGGCGGCCATGTTTTTGGAATAAATAATGTATTTATGGAATAAATAATGTATTTATGGAATAAATAATCTATTTAAAGTGAAATTTTTTGACTTTTTCTGATTTTCGCCGTAGCAGTTAACGTGTTAAAGAGCTAACAACGGTTGACAGCTATTCATAATAAAGACCTTTGTATTAATAAAAGCGAGTAACGAGCGAGTGTTCTCGCCACTTTGAGTTTGGCGAATTTAGGTGAGCCCAATTTCACCGAAGCCCAAATGTGTTATCTTCACAAAACCTTGTATACTAATAGTTTTTAACAATTTCACGATAAAAAGAAAAATAAGATAAAGAACTCGTTGAATAATGTAAAATCTTCAGTATGTTTAATTTAAGCAGTTCTAAATAAATTTATTCCTTCCCTTGTGAAGCCGTGCGTTCGAACTAGACTTTAATGCCGATGGGAACTATGATTGTTTTGCAGTAGCGGGGCTTTTTTTATGGGTGGGAAATCATCAAATGATGTCTCCCCCTCTGGGCGGAGCGGAAGGGCGTGTCAAACTTTTACAGACTAAAACCCACTCGTGTTCCTTCAGTTGCCCACATGCCAGGGCCGCGGTATCTCTTTCAAACAAATCTCGCGATCCTGGCCCCTTCAGTACTGCTGACTCTCTTTGAGGCGCACGTGGAACACAACGCGCCGTCGACCCGAGCCTGGTCCTTACCGCAGGCTCGCGCCCGCAAACTCGCGCCTGCGGTGGCCGGGAGTCTGCAATGGACTCCCGACGTCTCATCCTGCGGTGGCTAGGGGCGTGAAGACGCAAAGACTGCTTCTCCCTCACGCGCCCCGCCTTCACATTCACGAGCATTACTGCTTCGCAGAAGGAGGTGACAGCTTCTCATGCCCTCTCGTTCCGTACCATGGCCTGCAGTAGCCGGGCTTCATTTGATTATTTTGTGGGAAGTTTGCTTTTATGGTCAATAAATAAAATTGATATTGGTTTGGCTAGTTCGACAGTTGATGTTAATAATCTATTTATTAAACAAACAGATCAAGGAATATTGAAATCAGTTTTGGTAGGTCTATTGAGAGAAAGGTTGTTCTGTGTTTCGGTAACGAAATAGTTTAATTCTAAAGGTTACCCGACTGATTAGAAAAGTTGGAAACAACAACAGTAGTGAACCGTTTTCGTTGATGCAAAAAGGTTGAACGATCCTTATTTACTCGTTTTCCCTCGTTTAAATTCATAAGTCTGGTCATAACATGCTCGCCGGGTACTAAGCATAGGAACTTTCTGAAGAACATCACCAATATGGTCATCGATTGTCCTTTTAGGGCGATCCTTCCTAGCATTTCTACTCACATCTGCGTTTTGTTAGTCACCCTTCATCCATATTCCCTCACTCTGAAGAGTAATAAAGGCAAAACGATGTCTTCCTGAGGTATAAACATCAATACACTAAAACAAGGTTAAATATTCCAGAACATGCTGACACAGCTGTTTATAATGTTTCTACCAGTATGATGTAGGACATACCGGGAATGGATTACCGTGGTGTTTGGCAGTGAGTTTGCAGTTTGTAAGTTTTAGAATCACACGAGAACTCGTGAGGCTGTGTTCGAGAATGTTATAAAGTTGACAATAACGTTTTAAAATAGGAATTCTAACTAAAATACAGAAGAGGTTTTATCATGATGGATTTGCCAGCCGATCTCCACTACGAAGAGATAAACACGTGTTCATATTGAAAAAACGGTACAAAGTCACAATCAGGAATAATGACTAACAGCTGTATGTAAAAGTAATTAATTCTAGGAATACTAATCCATAGTTTAATTTCCAAGATGCCTTTTATTGACAAGAGCGCTAAGCTCTTTTTACAAGCTTTAGTTTATGTTCACCTGTCCCGCGGTGTCAGTGTTTGAAATCTTGCAAGTTAATTTTAACCCACCTCCCGAGTTCCGATTGAGCTGAAATTTTACATGCATACGTAAATCAGATGACAATGCAATATTATTATTGACATATAAAACTTATTCGATGGTGGATCTGGACGGCCATGGGAACTCTATTATAAACCAACGCAACCCCATCGAGTTTGGGCTCGTTAGGTTCATCTTAACAAGTATTCTGGTTCTATGTAATGAAATAAATATGTATATGTATGTAAATAACAAAGATTAAAAAAAAAAATATTGAACATCACAAATACAAACTAAAAAGTAAATAAAACTAAAGAACATTTTTTTTAACGAGCTTGATTTGACCTAGATTGTACGACATAAAACTTAAGTAAACATTGAACTTTTCATATTTTCTTACAAGCTTGAAGCTTAAACGTCCTTCTTACACCTAAAGATAAGCTTCAAGCTTTAAAGAGAAAAGAGTTTATAAACAGTTTATTTTTTGTAGTACACACGCTAATACTTGCAGTAAACGCATGTCAATCTCTGTGATATCGTACCGTCGTCATCATAATTACAGCAACTGCATGTTTCCATCTGACAGGGTGTATTGAGGTATGCTTAGACGCAAGTTGAAAACGTCACAATTACTGCAACTTAACAAGTCTACACGTGCTACGATCTTCGTCTTTTTTTCTTCATACCGCACGAGGCAAAATACTTGTAACTCTCAAGCTTACACACGGGAAGATTAATGGGTGTTTCAGATGCAACGAGTATGGTTGTTATGAACTTCACGTAAGGAAATATGATTCATAATCTGTCAGGAACATTCCACGTTGTTTTGTTGAATATTTTAACAACATGAATTTCTACGAGTAGTAATTGAGCTTTTACTTTATTTAAGGTTCCGTTCCTCATAAGATTAAAACGGAACCCCCATAGGATCACATCGTAGTCCGTCCATCTGTCCGTCCGTCAAGATCCTTTTTCGTAATATGTAGGTTAATGGTCCCTTGGAGCTCTAAAATATTAAGCTTCCAAGACAACGCCTTATAAAAATATTATATAATTATTTATTTTGCTTACTCGAAAGAAAATCAAAACTATATGGTACTTTCCGATGACCTATATATGATCACTAGCTTCTGCCCGCGGCTTCGCCCGCGTGGATGTCGAAAAATGTCCCACAGGAACGTATTACCGGGATTAAAAATACCCTTTGTGTTTATCCAGGTAAACAATGGGTTATTGCACTGCTTGCTTTGTATTATCCAAGGAGCAGCGTTCGGATTGATCAATGATTGTTGTAGGATAAATATTGCTAAAACATAACAATAATGACGGAATATATAACGGAACGACAAATTACCTACTTGCATGACTTTGAAGGCAACTTTAAAGCGAAAATATAAGTTCTCTTTATTCCCTGAGAATTTTTTTATTCAAACTTTGCACACCTGTCAAAGACCGATAACGATGCAATAATTTCATAAATTTGTGCCATTATCCTTGCCAGGGTTACCAGGACAGCAAAAAACTGTATTCTAAAACTACGCTGACATACGTCTCAAAATTCGAAACACCCTAAAAATAGAAAATAAATAATAGTTAAAAAAACTAAAAAACACCCTTTCATAGAAAACCAAACTAAAAAGTAGAAAATAATGGAAAAAAAGCGTCCATTATTTTCTAGTTTTTAGTTTGGTTTTCTATGAAAGGGTGTTTATTAGTTTTTTTTTTTTTTTCAGAAACAAACAACCGCGCTCTCACTACCTCTCAATTTAATATACAAACTGACAATATCCCAAAAAAATAGGACGAAGTTCTTCGTAAAACTTAACTTATCTCTTGGATGACAGTAGTATACCTAGTTTAAATAGAACTCAAAGCGTGTGTGAAAAGATTTATTTAGAAGACAACCAGAAGTGGATAATAAACAATTAATATTGTTTACAACGAAATACTATGCCTACCGCAGTATTTCTTTGTAAACAATATTACTTTTAAAATACTTACTACTACTTAGTTTTAAATTTTACTTCAGGTGCCAGAATCACCAGGCTACTGGTCTGCACCAGACCGTGTGAAAAGCAGTTCTCCCTTAAGTCTACCCCTGTTAAATTAAGTGTTTGGCCTTGAGATTTATTTATGGTCATGTCATAGCAGACTTTGAGGGGAACTGCACTCTTTTGAACTCGAAGGGGTAGTTCGATGACGTTAGAGGAATCCTCGGAATAAACACAGACTCCTCTCTGAACAATCTGTCAGTATAGTTGCCTCGATAACATTTCGTTGCAATATTTTCTCTCCTAACCTGGTGCCATTGCATAATTTTGGCGGGTTTAAATTACGCAGCAACATAACTGGGACGCCAACTCTAAATTTTAATATGTGAGTTGGGGGACTCCCAAGAAGGCTTCAATGGGTTAAGAAACTCAACCGGGTAATGTATGGCGTCATCGTGGTTTATCACTGGACTCCACTGATTTATAATGATTTTCAACTCCTTCGAACGATCTCAAGAGAATTTCATTGATGATTGTGGTTGGTCGTTACGTTTTACTTTAATGTAATAAACTGAAATCATATTATTACTCACTGAACGTACAGATGTATGCGCCCAATTAGTTTTTACTTATAAAGTTGCATAGGTATCTATTTAACAATAGTCATTGTAGTTATTTAATTTTATTTAATAGAGAAACAAACGCGTTTTTTACATGTACTTACTTATTACTTGTCAGTCACTCAGGACTTTGAATTTTATATATATAGATAAAAATAGGAAAGAAGCAAGGTCCCACGGTACAAGTAAAGGAAAAAGTCCGAAAATGTATGTATTGTACTTTGATTATTAAAAAAATAAATGCGATTACATTTGCAGTTGGAGAATTGACTGTGATGTATATTGATGTATAGGAGAACATGTTTTTCAAATACACAATTTATTTATTTAGGTTACCCAACAATTGTTTACACAATACATTAAATTTTTACATATTATTACAAAGACAATAAGGATATTTACAATTAAAATTATGCAACATTTTTTGGTAATTCATGCGTAACAATAATACAATAACAAAAAATTTAATCTTTACATATTATAAAATAAAGTCACTTCGCTGTCTGTCTGTCCCTATGTATGCTTATATCTTTAAAACTACGCAACGGATTTTGATGCAGGTTTTTTTAATAGATAGAGTGATGCAAGAGGAAGGTTTATATGTAGATAACATGCATAATATAGTAAAGAAACGCTGATAATTTTAGACTTTCTAATGTGATGTCATAAATAAACACATTTTTTTGCGCTTACATTGCGAACGCTGGCTGAACCCTACGAAATAGCTCAAAATAATGTACTACAGTATTGTACACCTTAAAAAGTTCTACAAAAAAGTCCGCAATGGTATATGTCTAACTCTTAGGGATAACCCATAATTAATATTTTAGAAGATATCAGAGATTATAATAAAATCGCCGCAGAGCGGCTAGCGGGCCTTCCCGCGTCCGGCCGTCCCGGTTGGTAGCGGTCGGATAGTGCAGGTTTAATAGGATTGTAATATTGTAATTCATATTACTTTGGCTTCATAGTAAATGCGAATATCATGTGTGTTCGAAGTACTCAAAATAAACCTAATTGTATTATTCCAAGTAAGAGATCGCGAAATATTGCTTAGATGTTTAGATTTTTGGATGGATTTGGATTTTTGGTTATCCTGGATACTTACCATATACATAGGATACTTTATAGGTTTCCGAGTGATATTTTCCGAAAGCTATACGGGCGAAGCCACTGGCAAAAGTACTATTCTTATAACTATGTTTAATTTGGTGTCTGGTAAATAATTTGGTGTCTGTATAGGTAGAATAGGAGCGTTAAGAAAAACCGGTAAGACTTATATTCAATTCAATCCAGCCCTATGTCGCAGTCTTCTTACTCTGAATACTATTAGTTTTATTTTAAGTACACCAAACACACATGATATGTAAGGATCGTAGCAGGTGGCGTTCCGTTGTTTCTGCCTACCCCCATGAGAAAAAGGCGTAATTTTATGTATGTATAACATGGATTCATACATTTTTACCGCGGTAGTACGTCCTCTTGCGATAATTTCCGACATACACGCGGGCGAAGCCGCGGGCAAAAGCTAGTACTAAATAATTGAACAAATAACAGAATGACACATTAACGAATATAAATAATTTAAGTCTCATTATTAAATTCAAATGCATAGGGTTAAAGTAAATATAAATAAAATAGAATTTTAAAATTAAAATAGTTATTAAAGTTTGATGCTAGGATGAATATTCATCCCAACTAATCGTAACCTTCGTTGTGCGTGGTCCGATTATCTTGAACGTTAATATATGAGAACTGCCAACGGCAATAAAACATAAAACTTAGGAAAAAACAACTCATCACACGGGTATGTTGATGACGCGGTCACATTTACATGTCGGTGAAGCGAGACGATAAGTTTTGCCCTATCAAAAATCGCTCAACGCTGCCAAAGAAGTATTCACTACAAAAGCATTTTCGATCAAAACAAAAAACACAAATTACGTCAGACACTTAGTAGCATGAATGATAAACTACTAAGAAGTAATGAACTTCACCTAAAACACAGTTAGGACAATCTACGCAGTAGGTATAAGTTACAAGCAACTCCCAATTTGCGTGGATAACGTCTGAAGCTGTGACCGCGCTAACCCTTTCTTTTCTCACATGTAACTGTATCAGCAACTTCGTCTCGACTTGCCGAACTTTAGAAGTCATTAAAGAAACATCTTATTTCAAAATCGAATAAAACTTGTTAGACTGTTTTGAACCGACGACATCTAAGAACCAAAGGAAATCGCCTCCTCCATTTGAAACTTCTGTTTTTTTTTTGTATGACACCAAGACCTTAATTAGTCGTCGATTATAGATTAAGTTAGTTAGTTACAAACCAGTGGACGATTTTGAATCAAATTTAGTTTGATAAATGAAATGTTTGTGTTCTTTTAATTGAATTTTATTTTATTCATAAACTTCAACTAGATCCCACGACCTTAGGTACTTATCAGTAATGGTGACCGCCCACACATTGTGTGTGGACTACGGATATTATGACTTAAGACTACGATAATTTCTTAGCCGTAATAAACCCTTAGTGTATGATTTCCTACAAAGCTTTCTGTAAATGTGTTATTGCCAAACATTTGTTCATAGATTTCTTCACACTGTGTTTTATCTTTTCCGAAAAGTTAAAAAGAAAAACTTCACGACAGTCATTACTTGCTTTCTTAACAATTTCTCGTTTGGCCAGGGTTTGGATAGCAACGACCCTTATTTTTTGCAAAATACGTGAACATTCACCTAATGGCTTTAGCTATTTCGTAGAACGATATACGAACGATATTGAAACACTATTTTATCACAAACATTCAAATTTATTCTGAGAACAAGCATTAGTTTCCATTACATGGCATAAAGGGCGCTTGTAGCGTTCAGCCTAAGTGAACATATGTTCGACAATCTAACAAGATTTCTGAAATATCTGACCTCATCTACTTATGTAACAGTGATGTTTTCGGAGAGCAGTGGCGGCCCAGAGGTAACGGCTCTGACTTACGAGTCGGAGTAACGGTGATTTACGAGTCAGTGTCGTGGGTTTGAAACAATGCTTTACTTTGTGTTCATAATTTCAAAACAACTGCTCTTAAAACAGTGAAGGAAAACATCGTAATGAAACCGCCATGTCCTAGAACCAATAATCCGAAGACATCAAGACATCTACTAACTCGCATTGGGCTCACGTGGTAGATGACCGCCCATTTCCGCTCGAAGTACGACGGCAACTGTTTTCCAGCAGTGAGAACATTATAAAGTAATTATGGTATGTCTATGCTAGAGAAACCAATTATAATATATATGTTTCACGCTATAACTAGCCAGTTTGTACTCGTGTATGTAATTTGATGTTCGATGAATACTAGATGTGATTAGATTGGTTTATTAAAGACTTGTGGGAATTTGTTGCTATCAGTATCTTTAGTAATGTCCAACGTTTAATAGGTAGGTGATATGGTCTAGTGTCCGCAACTCCACCTTAATGTTGAATCTATTTTGTGGTCTACGTCTGGTTTAAAAATAGAGTATGATAGCATTTCATTTGTACAAAAAAATATCTCTCTTATCACAACCGTCCAGTGCTGAATACAGTCTGTTACTACTAATAGCTATGCATAAAATCCTCGTTACTCGATTATAATTTGCATTTTGAAACGAGTTTTTTATTCTATAATAGAGTTGCCAAACAAATATTGTTTTGTTTGACAAAATTATAAATGCTGAAGCTTGTTGACTCGCAACGCTATCGCACGTCAGAGTATTTAGATATTCACTCTTTACTTATGCTGATAATATAAACTGTAAAATCTTTTCGAGATATTTTTTCTTTTTTAGAGATTTAAAAAGCGGGGGCAGTAACTTCTCATTTATTCATTAAAAGAAAAAAAATGTTTTCATATCGGTCAAATAAAAAATAAATAAATAATTATAATTGCATAAGTTGATAAAAAATGCTATGCAATAGCTTTTTTATTGCATAGTCTATATACAGACTTTATAGAGTATTTCAACATAATTTCTCAGCTAGCCCCAACATAGTATGCACTGAAATAAATTAAAAAGAGAAGGGCCTCAGTCTTTAGTTTCAATCATATTCATAGAACAATAATGTCTCGCCATGGGATCTGGAGGCAAAGGTCCTCGCGCACATGTGGGAGTGGCGCGAGGAGGCGAAACGCCGCCGCCGGGGCGAAACTCCGCTGCCGCGACAAATCGCGGCACGGCGGACAGAGCTCCGGTGTGATCTCATGGCGACATGGCGGGTACGATTGTCGCAACCCAGTGCTGGGCACGCCACAATTGCGGCGGTAAGTCCCCTCTTTGAGGAGTGGATAGAGAGGCGTCACGGCGTCCTCACCTTCCGCCTGACGCAGGTTCTCACCGGGCATGGGTGCTTCGGTGGGTTACTGTTCAGGATAAAGCGGGAGGATACGTCCGGGTGTTTCCATTGCGAGGATCGTCTGGAGGACACGGTGGAGCATATGGTGGAGGTGTGCCCTGCCTGGGAGGAGCACCGCCGTGTCCTCGTGGAGGCGATCGGCGGCGGCGACCTCTCGCGTCCGGCCCTGGTGCGAGCCATGGTACGGAGCGAGAGGGAATGGGAAGCCGTCACCTCCTTCTGCGAAGCAGTGATGCTCGCGAAGGAAGAGGCGGGGCGCGTGAGGGAGTGGCAGTCTTTGCGCCCTCACGCCCCAAGCCGCAGCAGGAGGAGACGCCCCGGGCGTCGGGAGTCAATTGCGGACTCCCGGCCACCGTAGGCGCGAGCTTGCGGGTGGCGAGCAATGGGTGGCTCGCCGCCCGGTAAGGACCAGGCTCGGGTCGACGGCGCGCAGTGTTCCACGCGCGCCTCAAAGAGATGTCAGCAGCAGTGTAGGGGTCTACTTGGACCGATGCCTGCCGGGGTCGCGTGATTGTTCGAAAGAGATACCGTGACCCTGGCACATGGGCAACTGATGGAACACGGGTGGGTTTTAGTCAGTAAAAGTCTGACACGCCCTCCCGCTCCGCCCAGAGCGGGAGAAGTCATTTGATGATTTCCCATCCTAAAAAAAAAAAAAAAAGAACAATAATGTCTACTACAAAGTAAGAGGAAACGCGGTCACGTGGTCGTTGAAGTTCGTTCTATACGATTTTCTTCCTCGGTTTTCTACTTGGTAAGTGATACTACTTCAAATTCTTTACTACTATATAATGTACATCTACCACGTTCCTGTGCTTTAATTTTCAATGATATTTTTTTCCTAAAATTAATAGACATACCAACGTTACGTACATACCTACTATGTTGCTAAATAAAGTACTATGTTGGGGCTGCTGAGCAATTATGTTGCAATACACAACAAACTCAACAGTTAAAAAAAAAGCGTGTAAAAAGGATGTATGCTAGAAATAGGTTTTATTTATATCTTTCTATCTACTAAGCAATAAAAGAGAATGGTGCCGATTCTGTTGTACACGAACTAAACTAACTAAACTATCTCTAAAATTCCTTACTTCTGGCTACGAGAATTGTAACGCTATTCTGCAAGAAAAAATCTCTAAATTTAAAAAATATTTTGACACGACTAAAATCGAATTTGACAATCGCGAATCAACGTGGTATTTTTTTTTTTCTTTTGGCTTCGCAACGTAGTACTTGTGTGCGCTACGCAATGAATTTTTTGAGAGACGAAAGCGCGCGCAAGGGGGCAGCCTGGACGTGTTTTATATGGAATTTTTCACTTTTTGTTAGAAAAATAAAAAAATATATGACCCACGTGTTGAGATTAATATGTGACGCGGTTACAAAGGGGGTCGAAAATTTCATTATTTTTGCGATAGGACACGCCATTTTCGAGATATAAGCAAAAGAAAAGGAAAAAATACAGTGCTGTTTTTGCACGTGAAGGTGAGGTTTTGGTGTGAATTTTAGTTCATGACCACTAGTTTTATTCCACACCTTTTTAATCGCGATTAAACATAGTCAGATTTAGTTAAAATAAATTATCATAGTCAAAATTTTTGGTGAGATCCGGCAAACTCAGAATAGCAAAATTGTCATTTTCACTAAACTAATAACTCAGTGCAATCTTAGTGCTGTCAAACTAAAATATAGTTAAGTTGTGTCACTTTAGTCTATTTCAGAATAGGAAATCGTCATTTGACAGGAATAAACCAAATTTTAGTGATTTTTAGTTTAGTTTAGAGAATTTTGTAACAACAGAATCGGCACCATTGTACCTTAATTTTAAAAGAGTATAACTGGTGTTTCTGTGAAACTTTACGACGTTCCTCTTTTACAGGTAACATATTGTAGTTTTGAGTTGTTGAACTGCCTAGATCGTTACATCGTAAAGTAGCATAAACTTGTCTAGACAAAGATGTTGTATCCTCTGGTAAGTTCAGATATACGAGTGTATCTAAAATGAAATGCTGCATTGGGATCTATTTATTTAGAATAGGTACACCAACAGCATATACACATAACACATCAGTGGAAACAAAGTTCAAAGGTATTGTTCAGAAATATACCAGTTACACATCCACACGGGTACCTACTTTATCAAAAAAAAAAACATGTTAGTTAAAAAACATAACCTCACAGATTTTACTTTGACCAGACATTATAAAAACTACAAAAATATATCACATTTTGTAACAACTTAGTGAAATCTAATTACATTCAAATCAGGATCTGCCTTTAATTAAAACTAGACATAGTCTTTGTCTCTTACCAAAACCTTATGAAATAATTTATCAATATTTCGATGTCGAAAATTCTAGGCTTAAGAGCTTCTCGGCGTCGTCCCAACAAACCTCATTGTCAATGTCTAATTTTCTTGCCTTCTGATCCTCTTAACACATTTTCAGACACGAACAATGACTAAATTCCTTTACAAGGTCAGGCGACAAGCGAAATCGTTCTAGCCAATATTAATTCATTATAGACAGAAACGACCTTGTCGTTTCTGTTTTATAATGAGTAAAATTTAACCAAGATAAATCAATATTAGGGTAGTTAAACGAAGTAAACTGGCGTAATCATGACGAGAACGCATAAAAATGCACACAGGTAGGTAAATAAAACACATAGAAGATGATTCCAAATAGTGGTTGATCATTCAGGTTGACAGGTGAAGTCAACCTGAAGATATTTAGAAGGTGTTAGTAGGTAGATTATATACTTTTAGACAATCAGACAATGCATCATTCAATCCTTGATGCTTTGTTTCGCTTTCGCGCATAATTAATTTCATGTTTCTAGACTCAATGGTTGGTGCGTTGCCTGGCCAGCACTAGCAAAAAACAGAATTTTGTGGAAAATGGAGAGAGAGGCCTTTGCCCTACAGTGGGACAATACAGTCTAGTTGGATTAGATTAGATTATAATATAGTTCTGAATTAGTCGGAGTGATGTACAGTTGCAGTACATAAGGATTTTTAGAAATTTTCCCGCCTGAGCTAAATGAGAGCTGATACGTAACCAAACCAAAATGTAGAAATTATGGTATTAATTAACACCACAGCATTTTTTTAAAGCGTTCCATTCCAACCTCTCCCGTTAATATTGTATTTTAACTCCCATTTAGTACTTACTTCCCATTTTCACCACAGGTATTAAAATATTCCAACACACACCTACCTAATAAAAACATACGGTAAACCAAGCCACGACCCTTTCCGCATAGAAACATTTCAGATTAAGCGATTACTTAAGAAAACCTGCTGGTAGGACATAAATTCGTCATAACGCGAAGCTTAATGCTTGCTTTTCATAATAAATATGTCCATTTGCAATGTTTCACTACAGTTTGTGGACATTATGGTTGTACCTATAATAAAACGTAATAGCTATAAAGACGAAAATATAAAAAACAAAAGACGTTATGTCAGAACATTGATCAGTATGCGAAACGATATCCCAATTCGGAGGAAGTGTGTCAATGAAACTTAATCCAATAATGACTTGAGTAGCTTATGGGTTTTTGTCCAAACGTGAACCTTTATTTAATTAGAAGTTATGTGATAACAATGGACGAGGCTTCAGCGAATAGTTTTTATGTTGCATCTTTGTAATAAATACGTATTTACACAATGCAGTAATGCTCGCGAAGGAGGAGGCGGGGCCCGTGAGGGAGTGGCAGTCTCTGCGCCCTCACGTCCCTAGCCGCCGCAGGAGGAGACGCCCCGGGCGTCGATCGGGAGTCCATAGCGGACTCCCGGCCACCGTAGGTGCGAGCTTGCGGGTGGCGAGCAATGGGTAGCTCGCCGCCCGGTAAGGACTAAGCTCGGGTCGACGCGCGCCTCAAAGAGATGTCAGCAGCGCTGAAGGGGTCTGCTAGGACCGACCTAGTTTTTATATTGCATCTTTGTAATAAATACGTATTTACACAAATAAATATGATTCGACGAAAAGAAAATATTAGTTACTATCTAGGTAATATTAGGTCTTTACCTATGAAATTGCCTTTCTGCAGTACTGGCCATTTCAAATCAAAATAATTTTTGTTTATCTAAGAATTCTAATTTCAAATTAATTTTATTTTAAAAACATGGAATTCTTTTTCCAAAAGTAGTCATTTGTTTCTTGATTAGTGTTACATTTTCATCGCATTTCAATCTTTTTCGTCATCATGGATACGTTAAAAATTCGAGTAATTATGGAATATGAGTACCGTCGTGGCAGCAACGCAGCACAAGCGGCACGCAACATTAACGACGTTTACGGAGCTAACACTACAAACCAACGCACCACCTGTTATTGGTTTGCTCGCTTCCGTTCTGGAAATTTCGACCTGAAAAGCGAACCTCGCGGTCATCCGAAGACTTTGGTCGACAATGACGAATTAAAGGCGATTGTGGAAGCTGATGATACACAATCTACGGCTGAATTAGCAGCAGCTTTCGACGTTAGCGTCAAAACAATATTGGTCCATTTGCGTCAAATTGGCAAGGTAAAAAAGCTTGACAAATGGGTGCTCCACGAACTCAATGATCGCCAGCGCGAAGTACGCGTCGAGACGTGCCTTGTACTGCTCAACAGACACACAAATGAAGGAATTTTGAACCGCATTGTTACCTGCGATGAAAAATGGATTCTGTTTGATAACCGCAAATACTCAGCAAGTTGGTTGGATCCTGGTTCAGCACCTAAACAATGCTCTAAACGAAAACTTACCCCTAGAAAAGTGATGGTCACTGTTTGGTGGTCTAGCGCCGCGCCGGTGTGATTCATCACAGCTTCTTACCAAACGGGGTCAGCATTACTGCAGATGTGTACTGTGAAGAACTGAACTCAATGATGGAGAAGCTGGCACATCTCCAACCAGCATTGGTCAATCGCTCGTCTCCGTTGCTCCTGCACGACAACGACCTCATACTGCACAGCAGACGGTCTCCAAGTTGCAAGAACTGGGGTTGGAAGCTCTCCGTCATCCGCCCTACTCACCAGAACTTGCGCCTACAGACTACTACTTTTTCCAGAATTTGGATAACTTCTTGGCGGGAAAAAAATTCAATACCCGAGAGGCAGTACAAAATGCCTTTGAAGAATTTGTTGCCTCCCGTCCAGCTGATTTTTTTAAGAAGGGAATCAATAAACTGCCACTTCGTTGGCAAAGATGCATTGATTGCATGGGTGATTATTTCGATTAATACAAATAAAAAATACATGAAAAAAAATCGTTTAATTTTTTTCATACAAAACGGCATTTTCATAGGTAAAGACCTATTATTTTCTTTCCAGCCAGCTTGTTTATGTGCTCTTGCTCTTGATATAATTTTTAATCATCAGTCGATCATCGGGAGAACAGATTTGGGAGTTTCTTTTTTTTTGTCTAGATACGTTAGCGAAAGGGATCTTTTTCAAAAAATACAATTGAAATAAAATATGTTCAAATATTCGATCAACCTTGAAGTGCTCTAAAACTAATTAAATACTCGTCAATCATTAAAAGTTTAGGTTACTTGAATGTATAAAATTTATTCATTGATGAGAAGTCTCCATGCAATTGATCTTTGGCTTATCTTCATTTGTTAGTTTAATTCCAATTACAAAGATTATCAAAAGAAAAAATCTCATTCTGCTTTGAACGACCAGACGCTATATTTGAATTTATAATTGTAGAAAGACTGATGAATCTATTTGCATTACTTGAATAAATTACAAGTCTCTCTTTATAGATTTTTCTTAAGTCTATCAAAACATCTTTTTAACTTGTGATAATATGTGTCATATCAGCATAAAAAAGGAATATAAGGCAGTCACAATTTTTACTTGTGGTCGGCGCAACAAATCTATTTCTTCCATACTTCTCTAATAGTCGTCATCTCAGTAGTCACGCCCTTTCTATCCATATCATAATTCACACAGTCCATCCATCATTTCTTTGGTAAGCCTCTACTTTTATAGTCATCGACATTCATACTCAAAAGTTCTAACAAAGTTATTACTCCAGAAACGATTTCAATGTTCTATTTCTCATTTAATTAACGACAGACCAAATTGATGGTTACAGGTTCCGGGAATTAATCTAGGGCTTCCCGTTTAAGACATTGGACCCCTATGTAGCAAAATTTATGAACCTAACTTGATAATAATTTACTATCTTCTGCACCTGGTTTAGTTTTCGGATCCAAGCGCTGCCCTGATTCAGTTGATACTATCCTAAATGTAGCCAGTAGTTACAGTTTCGTGAGACTAATGGATGGATGGATGGAGTAATGACGTGAGACTAATGGTGGTAATTTGGGCTAAATTTTTAGTTTTTTTTAAAGGTATGCAATAAAGAGGTAGCGTTATAGTAGTGGTAATTCCCTACCCCCATGGGAAAAAGGCGTAAGTTTATGTATGTATGTAGGTATAAGAGGTAGAGGTATATTTATGCAGTGGCTAATTTCAGCAGAACAGTAGTGGCCTCGTGGTAAAGGCCGTGACTTACGAGTTGTAGGTCGTAGGTCCGAACCCAGACAGGCGCTTTACTTAGTGTACATTATTTCGTCAACACAGGTCTCAAAATGGTGAACGTAAACATCGTGAGGCAACCAGCATCGAAGAACGAAAATTTTGAAGATTTTTGAGATCTTTCAACCCGCTCTGGGCCAACGTGGTGGATTACGACCAACTCCTTTTCACTGAAAGGAGGCCTGTGACTAATGGAATCATTATACGCTGGTTATGCTATGCTAAATAAGCAATTACACCACTTGCAGATGAATTTCGAGCGTCGGGAAACAATTCTAAACGTATCTTCAACATAGGGCCTGTCGGGTCATGAAAAGAATTTATATGTCGCACTCTCATAATTATAATATCATCAGGGGCCAAGTGAATGTTATATTGTTTTTCTCATAAAATAAAGCATTTCCAATTAATAATTCAATTAATAAAAAGTTCCAAAACCTCAACAAAATACAGTTCAATGAACTGTATCATGTTCACGCTAAAAACAAAAGTTTATTATCAATCAATCCTCCAAAGTTAGTATCAAATTCCGGCGCTACACTTCGGATAAAAAGCTTCGAATCGGATAATTTTAATTGCTCAGTCTTCAAGTTCATCGACATAATACTGAGCTCGTAAATACAAGAGCCGTGTTTAGTAATTCATGGCTTACTCGTATAATGAACTATCTATTTGCATTTTAAAGGCTTCAAGTTTTTGTTAAAAAGGTTTCACAATTGTAGTGAAGAATTATTTTGCGAAGGAAGGAAAAGTAATACAGAAAATAGTTTGTTATCTCTTATCAAAAAACTAATAAAACTGCTACTTATATTTAAACATTAACGTGACAGTGTTTATCGCGTATGCCACTCATTCCCTACGATTACCCCCTCCAGTTGAAGGTGGAACATCCAAGCTAGTCCGCGAAATTCAAATTTTCTTAAGTTTCTTGCAACTTTCAGGTCAGTGCTAGGTTGTATGTTGGTTAAAATATAATTCGCGATCATAACACGTATTTATTTACAGAATTATAATTTTTTAAATCATTTTAATTTCATTTATTTCCACAAATGACTATTTTATGAAAACATATTTATGGAAGTTTTCATAAAAATTTTGCTGTTATTGTTTGTTGTTATAGTAAATTCGGGTGTTCTACCACTTCGACGCAAACGAAGTTGCGTGCAGAAGCTAGTTTATACTATAGATGTACCCACAACTGCTATATTTTTGAACATGGAGTCTGTTTCACAATTGTCTCAATGTATTTAATCAAGAATTTCTTAGCAACGACTCCAAACACAACATACCAGGACTCAGGAGACTTAGATACATTATTGTACGAACTCAAATTAGACTTTCCAAAGTCTAGTTATTCTAGACTGCAACCGACGGTATGCGAATATACATAACGTCGACGGTGCCCAGTCGAAGTTATGTGCAATCGCATGTAAATGAGTCTCTAACGATAGTCTCTATCGTAAGGTGTCTTCATCGTTTCATACATTGGCAGTCTGCCGTTGAGACTGGTACAAATTATGGCAGCTGAGGTAAGCCAATAGCTTTGTTACAGGTTATTCAAACTTTTAATAATGTATTCTATCTAATCTAACCTAACTAGCCTGTATTGTTTTATTACCGGGCAATGGCCTCTCTCTCCCTTTTCCACGGAATTCTGTCTTTTGCTAGTGCTGACCAGTCCTTTCGGTAGGAGTCAAGCTAGTCCCGCTATCTTCGTCTCGGCCTGCCGCGATGTCGCCATGCGTTTAGTGGGACCCAATTGGTGGTTCTATTAGCCCATTATTTTGTCATCAAACATCCGGCGGACATGTCCGGGCCAGTCTCACATATGCCGAGCAGCTTTGATAATAATTTATTTAGTAGGTTTAAATTATTTCAGAATGTAAAATTTTATTTTCGATTTCCTAAATTTTTAGGGTTTTTTACCAAAATTTAAAAAAAGGATCCTATTTGGTGAAACTCAGTCTGTCTATCCATGTGTCTGTCACAGCTGGATATTTTTCAAGAACTATTAATGCTTTCAACTTAAAATTTGGAATAGTTTTAGATAACGTTTTTCGTAGTAATGTACGAAAGGTGAAACAAACCCTTGATCATTTACGAACAAAACACGACTTTTGTTCTCGGTCAACTGTTAAAACGTTCCAATCCTAACAAAAAGCCAGCACTTCATTTTTCTTAAATTTCATACCCTGAAAAGTACACATACACACAAACTCACGCCTTCTTCCCATAAGGGTAGGTAGAAACTACAGAATTCCAGCTGCTACGATTCTTAGAAACTCCTTCCCCTCGTTTATGTTCATACATCTGGGCATAACGCCCTCGACGGGCACTAAGCATCTGAACTTTCTGAAGAAAATCAACAATAAGGTCACTGTATGTCCTTCTAGGGCATTCTTTTCCAGCATTACCAGTCACTTCTGCTTTTTGTTAGTCACTCTTCATTCATCTTCCCCGTATCCTTAGAGTAATAAAGGCAAAACGACATCTTCCCGAGGTTAATACATCAGTGCACTAAAACTTGAAACTGCTTATAATGTTCCTGCAAGTATAAGTAATATATGACATGACAGGAATTGATTACTGCGGTGTTTGGCAGTGAGTGTGCACTTTTCTATCTTTTATAATTACACGAAAAACTCGTGAGGCTATTGTTTGAGATTGTTATAAAGTTGATAATGATGTTATAAAATAGAGATCCTTACCACAGTACTGAAGAGGTTTTGTTTCCTGGATGGTTTTGCCTACGAAGAGATAAACACGTATTTGTATTAAAAATACGGAACGTAGTCACCATCAGAAATGATGTTTGTAAGAGTAATTAATTTTAGGAAGAATAATTCAATTTTTTATTTACAACACACATTTTTTAATGGCAAGGGCACTGAGCTCATTTCAAAAGCTTTTATTTAGTTTTACCCGTCCCGATGTTTGTGTTAAAATCTTGCAAGTTAATTTTGACCCACTTCCCGGGTTCCGATTGAGCTGTAATTTTACATGCATATGTAAATCAGATGACAATGTAATATTATTTTTGACATAAAACTTATTCGATGATGGATCTGGAAGATCATGGGAACTCTGTTATAAACCAACGCAACCCCATCGAGTTTGGGCTCGTTAGATTCATCTTAACAAGTATTCTGGTTCTATGTAATAAAATAAATATATATAATATATATGTATGTAAATAGCAAAAATATTTACCATCACAAATACAAACTAATAAGTAAATAAAACTAAAGAACGATTTTTTTTAACGACCCTGATACGAACTAGAACTTACGACATAAAACTTAAGTAAACATTGAACTTTTCATATTTTCTGACAAGCTTCAAGCTTAAACGTCCTTCTTACACCTAAAGATAAGCATCAAGCTTTAAAGAGAAAAGAGTTTATAAAAGGTATTTTTTTTTTTGTAGTAGAGACGCTAAAACTTGCACTAAACGCATGTGAATCTCTATGACATCGTACCGTCGTCGTCATAATTACAGCAACTGTATGTTTCCATTTGGCAAGGTGCATTGAGGCATGCTCAGACGCAAGTTGAAAACGTCACACTTACGGCAACTTAACAAGTATACACGTGCTACGCTCTTCGTCTTTTTTTCTACACACCACACGAGGCAAAATACTTGTAACTGTTAAGCTTACACACGAGAAGATTAATGGATGTCTCAAATGCGTGGAGAATGAAGTTGTTAAGAGCGCCATGTAAGGAAATGTGATTCACAATCACACAGGAACATCATCATCGTCATCATCATCAGCCTATGGCAGTCCACTGCTGGACATAGGCCTCTCCAATTGCACGCCATTTAGCTCGATTCTTGGCAACTCTCATTCAGCTGCTACCAGCCACCCTGTGAAGATCGTCGCTCCACCTAGCCTGAGGGCGTCCTACCTTACGTTTGCCGATTCGCGGTCTCCACTCAAGAACACGTCTACCCCAACGGTCATCGGTTCTACGGCTAATGTGGCTGGCTCATTGCCACTTCAGCTTGCTAATTCCGTGAGCTATGTCGATAACTTTGGTTCTCTGCCGGATCATCACTTCATTCCGGATTCTGTCCCTCAGAGATATTCCAAGCATAGCTCGTTCCATAGCTTGGGGCTGCCCCGCCACTGCAGCGCCTCGGGCATGTTCGCGGAGGCGCGCACCGATTGCTTTCACGCGACGATGCGCAAGCGGTGTGCGTCTCTGGTGCGCAGAGTGCGGGGCAGCCCCAACACCGTCCTAGCGATGATCGCCGACAGAGTGGATTGTCCATATGTCCGGCAATGTTGCAGCAAACATGTTTTTATGTTGTAAGTGTTATTTTTGTCTGTGTTTGTTATCCTGTCTGTATCCTGTTAATAGTGTCTGAATATGAGTCATGTGACTTGAATTAAACTAATTTTTTTTTATATAGCTCGCTGAGCAACTTTGAATTTATGGATCAGCTGACAGGCATGACGCATTGATTGAAGACTTTAGTCTTTAGGCTCTGTGGAATATGTGACGAGAAGACTCGACGAAGCTTCCCAAATGCTGCCCAACCCAGCTGAATTCTTCTGTTAGCCTCCTTCTCAAGGTTGTTGTTAACAAACTGCAGAGTTTGCCCGAGGTAAACGTATTCTCGAACAACTTTGAGGGCACTGCCATTGACAGCAATCGGGCCCGGAGTTACGTGTTCGTTGAACATAACTTGGATTTTGTCCAAGTTCATCCGGAGACCAAATGCTTTCCGAAGAATCAACTAGGTCGTCCAGCATCTGCTGCAAGTCCTGCAGCGATTCAGCCAATATGACGATGTCGTCTGCAAATCACACAGGAACATTTCACTTTATTTTAACTACATGAATCTCTACGGGTAGTAATCGAGCTTTTATTTCATTTTTAGGGCTTCGTACCTCATAGGACCACTTTGTGATCCATCCGTCTATCCGTCTATCAAGACGCTTTTTCGTAATACGTAGGTCTACGGTCCCTTGGAGTTTTTGGAGTAAATCTAAACTTGTAAAGAAAAGCCCATAACAGTCTCTATTTAGATCGGTTTGCATGGGAGTAATTCAAGGGTAATATAAAGGAAACTGCGGACCTCATTTATTCGAATCGATCCCAATTCACTTACCTTACATAAAGAATACAAAAATAATAAAAAGTTTACTCTCCTGCCTCGCCAACAAGTGAATTAAAAACTGAAATAAAAACAAGCTAAATGATTTAAGTGTTGAATGGGTGGGCACAAATTAAGTACAAAATATTACCAGGCCTATGTTACCCGGGATGTTGTAACGCTTCTAACAATAGGTACCACATATATTTACATAACACTCCTTTTTTGGGCACTCGTGTAATAATACCTACAAGAATAGAACATGACACGACATTTTTCTTTTCTCAGTTCTTTTATAAATCACAATTTCATGTACATTAACACACATTTAAAAGAACCATTTCAATATATTAACGAAAAGAATGGCAGTCTTGTTGACTGATGTCAGAAGTAAAACTTTAAAACAAACAACACATCACATTAGCATATCGGTGAGGCGGTAACATACACATGTCGGTGAAGTGAACCGATAAGTTTTGCCCCTATGAAAAATCGCTCAACTAGGCTAAAGAAGTTTTCACTACAAAAGCATATTTGATTAAACTAAAACCAAATATTACGTCAGACACTGTGTAGCATGAATGACAAACTACAAAGAAGAAGTGACCTACACCTAAAACATAGTTAGGATGATCTATGCAGTATAAATTACAACCAACTCCCATTTTGCGTGGGATATCGTCCTAAGCTATAACCGAGTTATTCCTTTTTTCATACATGTAACTGCATTAGCAAGTTTATCTCGAGTTTCCAAACTTATGAAGTCATTAAAGAAGCATCTTTGTTCGACTTCGAACAAAACGTGTTGGAATGTTTGAACTGACTTTTGAGGACCAAACGAAACGGCCTCTTCCATTTAAAACTTGTTTTGTTTTTTGTATAGTTGGTGTCTTATGAAATTTATGTGTTCTTTTATTTAAGTTAAATTTTATTCATAATCTTCAACTGGATCCCACGACCCTATAGTTACTTATCTCTTTTGGTGACCGTCCACACATTGTGTAGTCATTTTAATTACAGTTCTATAACTTAAGATTCTACGATTTTTTCTCAACCATTATAGGTTTATTATGGTTGAGAAAAAATCGTAGAACTTTAAGTTCGTTGTGTTGTTTCGGCACAAATAAGAAAGTAGTATGAAGTTGAAAAAAATAATAATCAAAAACACTTTTTCAGAAAGCTCCATAGGAAATCATACATACAGAACCCTGTAACAGAACCCTGTATGTTGCCGAAAAGTTAGAAAGAAAAACCTTACGACGGTCATTACTTGTTATCTAAACAATTTCTCAGTCGGTCGGTGTTTGGATAGCAACGTCCCTAACTTTTTGCAAAAGATCTGAGCGTTCACCTAATGGCCTTGGCTATTATGTAGAACGTTATTAAATCACACCGAAAAAGAATTAAGGAACATATAGAAACACTATTGTACCAAAAACCTTTATATTTATTCACAGAACAAACATTAGTATTACATTACGTGGCATCAAAGGCGCCTGTGGCGTTCAGCCTAAGTGAAGTTGGACAGTTAATTCCTCTACTATTGTACATGTTATTTGTCAGTGTCGGACATTCTAACCAGTATTCTGAATTGTCTGATCTCATCTGCTTATAATGTAATATAGACCTGTTTTGAGAGCAGTGGTGGCCTAGATGTAACGATGCCCTGCCTACGAGCCCTGATTTACGAGTCGGAGTAATGATCGTGTGTACGAAACCGGGCAGGCGCTTTTTGTTCATAATTTAAAAACGAATGCTCTCGAAACAGTAAATGACAACATTGTGAGGAAACCGGCATGTCCTAGAAACAAAAATCCGAAGACATCTGCTAACCCGCACTGGGTTCACGTTATAGATGACAGCCCAATCCCGCTGGAAGTAAGAACGCCCCTGTTTTCCAGCAGAACATTACAGGCTGATTATGCTATGCCTATGCTAGAGAAACCAATTATTTGTTTCACACTAATTTGTACTCGTGTATGTAATTCGATGTTCGATGAATACTAGATGTGATTAGATTGGTTTCTTAAAGTCGTGTGGGAATGTGTTGCTACCAGTAAGTGTTATTTTGTAATGTAGGTAATAAGTTATACGGGCTGGTGTCCGTAACTCCACGTCAATGCTGAAACAATTTTGGTCTGACTCTGGTTTAAAAAACAAATTTTATGAAAGCATTTCAATTTGTATGAAAAAAAAGTATCTGTTATCGCCACCGTCCAGTACTGAACACAGTCTGTTAGTACTAATAATTATGCATAAAATCCTTCTACCTTGGTTATGATTTGCATTTTATAACGAGTTTTTTATCCATAACACAGAAAAATGTTGTTTTTTATTTCTCCCTTTTTTTGTAGTTTTCCAAACTTTACAATACGCTGAAGCTTGTCAACATCGCGACGCTGTTGCTAGTACGTCAGTGTCGTAAGACATTTACTCTTTACTTATACTAATCATCATCTGCATAGTTCGGCTTCTAGTCTAACCGGATATAGCTTACATACCTATAACCAGTATTTTTCATATCTAACTTCCAGAACCCAGTAGCTGGGGTAATAGTGTTACCCCAGATTTTGGACAGAAGGCCGAAAGTCTAACCAACAGTCTTCTGTTTGTTAGACTTTCAGCCGTCTGACGACCCGTAACGACTGTCAAAGATCAACGATGAAAGCCGGGACTAACTGCTAATTATGCTTTCGGTCACAATAATTATATGAAAGAGGGTTTTTTTTTTCATAACTGTAGAAATATTTTATAATCATAATATAAGGTAACAAGTTGGTTGATTGGTAAATAAATACTCTTTCATTCGAAAATAAAGATAAAAACATATATCGACATTTCTTAAGAATATAAATGTTACGTTACGCATTGTGACGGATTATTTTGGAAAGTTGTTAAGTACAGTAAGCTTACCTCTTCCGTGAAAATCCGTACAATGCTAGTCCAGCTCAAGGTCAAACTGTTTCCAACGATGTGTGGTCGGTCGGTCGATGTATGTTATAAACAGTAATTTTAAATCCATAACTGTGCATTTAAGAGACCGTATATGTTTTGTTTACGGATTTTGCTGATTTATGTGATTTTATTAAGTGTTTTATAGTTAAAATACTGATAAAGAAAAATGAGAAAAATCATTTCAATTTTGATCCAAAGAATGAGCTACTTTTTTATCGTTTGATTTTGATTAATCGACTTCAAACCAGCCTACTGTATAGACCATACAAAATCTCTGATATTTACATCTCTGCAAATACGATAAATAAGTAAATAAGTTGCAGAAAGTCGCAATAGGAATTTGATAACCACTTGTTTTTTATACCATTACAGGGAAGCTCTCAACCTTCCTCTAATTTGGTGGTAAGTGATGATTAGGCTGAAAGTGGAAGCGACCTTCACCCGGAATTCTCTCCTACAGAAGAACTGGCTATCTTATATGGTGCGACAGTTTATCGGACCTCCACAACCCACTAACTAGATACATAATACGATACCCCTTGGTACAACTGTATGTCAATCTTTCGAGCTTCTGTCGACTGGTAACGACTGTCAAATATTCACGAGTAGCCGAGATTAACGGCTTACCGAAGCATGGAATCTATAATTTATGATTTTATAATAATTATATTTAAATAAAATAATAATATGATGTACTCGCCCACGTTAAGTGCTTTAAATAACACGCTGTGTTTTGCACCTGATAACTGCCTAAATCCAATTATAAACCCTTGCTTTGAAAACCTGTCAAATTCCAGAAAATTCAATCCAAATTTAATGGATTTTCTAAATAAATACAAAAGGTGCTAATACTAAAGCTATAGGTGATGAGCTTTCACTTCTTAACCCCATTGAAAGTCGAGGTCAAAGTCAAAGAATTAAGCTTAGAGTTTGACCTCAAGCTCATTTAGAAAGAGGTCTTCTAAAATGTTTAACTACTTTGTTTGATGCGCAACAAAAAAATAAATCGTGTAAATAATTCACACGTTTGCGGCACTTTCGCTTGTATGGTATCGTTTTTATTATTCAAGAATTCAAGAGTAAGGTCTAAGTATATTTGCTTTACTTGAACATTGCAATGGTAGTAAATAATTTTTTGAATGTGCCATATTTTGCTTTTTTGTCATGATAATATCGCAAGGATTTATTTTTAAAAAGCTTCACTTGATAAATATTCTTTTCTACGACTTTTTATTTCTAAACCCTATTTTAAACCTAAGTCACCGATATTCGAGAATGCAATGATAGAATGTACCATTGCATTCTGGAATACAAAATAAACATAAACGACGACATACACAAACTTAAAGTACAAAGTCACCATGAAAAAGAACTTATTATCGTATAAAACAAGATATGCTGAAACGTGTAAGAAATATTCCGCGATGAGAATATTCTCCACACTTTAAGCTGGGTATTACAAATCTCGCTCATAACACTAAAACATGCTCTCAAATTCTCACCACCATAATACGCTCTCACTAAATTCTCGACACGCTAATAGAATAATATTTCAACTTGACAACATCTCCTGAATAATGGACACTGTATAGTCAACAAAATAAGGAAGTATCCAACTACAAATACTTGTTTAACAATGTCAATCCTGAGTACTTTGTAAATCCATGACATTTCTTGAATACGAAAGCAAGAATTCTACCATTTCCTTAAATAAAGTTCATGAAAAACAAAATACAACAACGTGAAAAAAAAAAAACAGCAATAGTGAGTACCTCACGGCTGCGGCAAAAAGGTTCATTTCAGCATTAATGACAGACAGATGCTGACTGACGCTGGTTTTCTAATGAACCTTTAAGGACAAGTGACGAGAAGGACAAAACAGTTTCAACATACCTATTACTAGTGTTATACTGAAAACCTGCCAGTTTCGATGTATTTGTTTACAGTTCCATGCTCATAGGCGGCGTTAACCACTAACTCTGAATCGCCAAAGCGTAGATATTGGAAATCTAATGCCTCATATTTTCGAAAAAGTTTGCCGCTCAACAACATAAATAGCGCAATTAATGTTATTAAACCGTCAAAATTAAAGTCATTCCTACCGTTAGTGTTAAAATTCTGTCTTGCTTGATTATCACGGACTATCCAGCAACTATAAAAGAAAAACACGAATGTAATAATAATACACATTGTTAGCGTAGTACAAAGTTTTTTCCCTGCATATCAAACTGCTTTGTTTACTGTACAAGTGTTTTGCAGTATTTATAAAGGTCAATGCCTATTCATGGCCCAACCCGAACACGTTTCGAAGGATAATTAAAAAATATATTTTTTTAAAACAGGAATTATCCGCTTCACTTCTATCTTTAAGTCGCCGTCATTATAAGCAATTAATAAGTAATTTAACGTATTATTATCACTGAGAGTTTGACTGTCAGGCAAAGTTTAGGGTTGCTAGTATATTGTCAATTTAATATCGAGTCGTATATTGAATACGTCTAATCGATTAAGGATTAATTAATAATTATAAAAATCAATCCGTGTGCTCAAAGGCGTGCATTGTAATCACACGGCACGCCGTCATAATCGTGACGGCCATTTTAGTTTCTGTGAACGTAACTAATTAACTCCAGTTTAAGACAAAACAATTATGTTCAGAAACATTTCAAACCAGATATCTTATAGTCCAAACATACATAAACATGGAATAGTAATATCATTGTATTGCTTATGGCTTTGCCGTAATTAGATAAAATTAAATTGTTTAAGACCAATAATCGTGCATCGATTATTGGTCTTAAACAATTTAATCGATTATATTTCAAAATATGGCAGCATTATTCTATGATTGACGATGAAGTTGTCAGTTGACACCCAGTAAACAAATAGTTAAAGATATAAAATATAGTTTGTGTTCTTAATCAATATCATCAGAATGACAATCCTTGCACGAACTTGGATCGTGGCTCCACTTTGAATGACGACCCTAGTGTGAATGTGAAAACGGCTGCATATGACGACCCTCGCATGCATTTGGACTGCGGGAGTCTCGCTTTTACTAATGATTAATTCGGCGCGAATTCGGACCTGAGTAACTATGCTGTCCCGAACACGTCGCGTAGATTAATCGGCGCAAGCAAGGTTCGCTGTGCGAATTGAATAATGGATATGAGGCACTTACGCTTTCATCAACTCATAAATATATATTGTACAGCAATGGGTTCTTCTACAACAGGTAAGTATTATATTACTCACCTACATTAAACAATACCTTTAGAAAACTATGATAATAACAATAGCCAGTACTAATGCAAGCTTATAGTGATTTAACTTCACTACACAATATAAAACAAAGTCGCTTCCCTCTGTCTGTCCCTATGTTTAGATCTTTAAAACTACGCAACAAAGTTTAATGCAGTTTTTTTTAATAGACAGAGTGATTCAAGAGGAAGGTTTATACGTATAATAGGCGGGTGAAGCTGCTGGCAAAAGCTAGTATTAAATAAGTAAAAAAAGATATTTTTAAATACCTAAATACTTTTACTTTATTGAGAAAGTAACCAAATCTTACAGCTCATCATCTGCCTAGCCTTTTCCCAATTATGTTGGGGTCGGCTTTCAGTCTAACCGGGTGCAGCTGAATACCAGTATTTTACATGGAGTGACTGCCTATCTGACCTCTACAACCCAGTTACTAGGTAATACAATACCTCTTGATAAGACTGATCTGAATGAAAGTCTGACAGACTTTCGGGGTTCTGACGACCCGTAACGACTGTCTAAGATCTACAAAAGACAGCCGGGACCAACGACTTAACATGCTTTCTGAGGCACGGAAGGGTCTTGGTTTGTAAAGATGTTCATATACACGTATATGTACTGACGTGACATCAGCATTATTTCATTACATAGCTTTTGTATTGTTGGGGGGGGGGGGGGGGATGTTGTTTGGGACAAATGATAAGTATTGAATGATTAATAAATAAAATATATGGTGCGGTGCAAAAGTAAATATTTGTGATTCCACGCTCGACCTCCGCAGCGAACGGACGTGTTGTTACCGCGCTCGCCGCTCCGCCGCCCGCGACCCTCACTACTCCGCCGCTGTGAAAGTGCCAGTGTTAGTGTTGTGTCTGCTGCGCAACGCTCCGCATCGTAGTCGCTTCGGCTACCCAATTGGCGATCGAAAATTTATTTTCCATCGCCAATTGGTTGTCGCTCCCCGCGACATTGCCCCCACCCCTCCGGTCAACAAGACCGCAAAAAAGATCCCTCCCCCGCCTCCTGTATTCATACAGGACAAGGCGAAGTGGACGGAGATCTCCAAGTGGTGTGTTGACCAGAGAGTCAATTTCACTAATGCCCGCTCCACCCAGCAGGGCATTAAAGTCCAGACCCCTACGTCACGAGACTTTCGTGACTTGACCAAACTCCTCAGTGCACGTAATGTGTCCTATCACACTTACGCCCTGCCTGAGGAGCGTCAAACCAGGGTGGTGATCCGACGGATCCCCGTGGAGATCACCACTGATGAAATCAAGGCCGACCTCGAGGCACAAAAAGTGCCCGTAGATGAGGTCCATAGAATGCACCGGGCCAGACATGGTCCGGCATTCGACATGGTCCTAGTGGTATACCCTCCCACCGAGGGTCGCCACCCTATCTTTCGTATTAAGGCTATCTGCAGCCTCACGGGCATCCGTATCGAGAAGCCCCGTAAAACTGGCAACATTGGCCAATGCCATAGGTGCCAGCTTTACGGGCACTCTCAGCACCACTGTTTCGCGACCCCCAGGTGCGTCAAGTGCTTGGGGAATCACGGAACAGCGGATTGTCCCCGTCCCAAAGAACGAGCCCTCTGCACAGAGCCACCCAGTTGTGTTCTCTGTGGAGAGGCCGGCCACCCCGCCAACTACCGGGGCTGCCCCAAGGCCCCTAAGTCTTCCTCCTCGAAACTGGCGAAGCGCGCCAACGCTCGCCAGTTAAGAGAAGCCCCCTCGTCCAAACTCCCAAAGAGGCTGAGTCCCCAGAGACCCAGCCCCTGGAATCATTGGAACCAAGGGAACCACATGCAGGCTTTCCCTGCATTAGGTCCTCCCAAGCCCTCCCCTGCTGGGATCCCCGCGTTACTGGACCCGCGTCCTAACGCCCCAGCCCCCCCCCCCCCTCCCCCTGCGCCCCCCGCAAAGCCCGCTAAGCCCATGGCCGCTCCCGCCGCCAAAGCCGCACCCCCTGCTCCCCGTCCCGTAGTACCCACTTCAGGAACAACGGTGAACCCCCTTGATGCTTTCAACATCATCTCGGGTACGTTCACAACGTTCTTTTCCCCCAGAGCCCAACGTATGGCCCAGGAGCTAGTCGACGCAGCACGCGCCGGCAACCTGCTCCAAATCCAGGCCATCTACAACGCGTATCCGGAGATTACGCAAGCCCTTGTCTCCCTCTCTACTCAAGCCCCCCATTATGGATAGTCGAGTATTAGCGAGAACCAAACCCCGATCCCTAAAGTTAGGTTTTTTCAATGCCAATGGCATACTCAACCAACGTGATGAGATCGCCACTTTCCTCCGCGACCATCAATTAGACATTCTACTCATTCAAGAGTCCTTCCTTAAACCGAATCATCGCGACCCGAAAATTGCCAACTATCGCTTAGTTCGCAATGACAGGACGCGCTGCCACAGAGGCGGCACCCTCATTTATTATAGGAAGTCCCTGTACTGCATCCCCATGGACCCTCCCCCCCTCTCCCGTTTAGAAGTTTCGATCTGTCATTTAGGAATGACAGGTCATCAGCCGATCACTCTAGTATCGGCCTAACTTCCCCCTCAGTCCTCTACGGACAACTACCAACTCCTCACGGACGACCTCGATTTACTTCCTGGCTTGACTGAGTCCGTTATAATAGCGGGCGATCTCAACGCCAAACACCCAGCCTGGAACAGTTCCAGGACATCGACCAGAGGACGACACCTGTTCGACCTCTGTTCCACCCTCCACTTTGACGTCATCGCCCCGATGACCCCTACCCATTTCCCCCATGATCCCACCCACGTCGCAGACGTCCTCGATATAGCTCTTCTTAAGAATATCAGCCTTAGGCTGGATTCTATAGAAGCTATACCCGAGCTCGACTCCGACCATAGGCCGATAGTCATGCACCTGGCCCCCCGCTTAGGTTCCCACGATCCCACCCAACCCCCCGCTACTAAAGTGATCACGGACTGGAGGAAAGTCAGCGAAAAGCTGAAAGCCACCACGTCCCCTCACTTAGATTCCATCCCGGATCACTTCGATTCGATCGCTGACACAACGGCCGCGATCGACTCATTCACAGAGCACGTACAATCGGTCTTGAACGAATGTTCAAGGGAAGTTCCAGGGTTGGGAGACCAACGCTGGAAACTTCCGGACGATGTACGGGCTCTGCTGAATGAGAAGAACGCGGCCGTTCGTGCCTACAGCAACTTTCCCTGCGACGCGAACAGGGCTCACTTGCGTCACTTACAGCGTGCTGTAAGGACACGCATTGAGGAGCTACGTTCCGCCGGTTGGGAAAAGATGCTGGGCGATTTAGAACCGACCCACCAGGCATTCTGGGAACTTCAGAGGAAACTCAAATCCAAAGAAGTCACCACAATGCCCCCCCCTGATCCGCCCCGATGCGACACTTGCATTCGAGGATGCCAACAAGGCCGAGTGCCTAGCCGACAGCCTCGAGGCACAATGCTCGCCTAGCTTACTGCCAGTAGACCCAGATCACCTCGCTGAGGTCGATGCTGAAGTCAAGCGCAGAGCTTCACTCCCGCCCGTTGAAGACCTAGATGAGCCCTTGCCCCCCGTCACACCTGACGAGGTGCACGAGCTCATCAAAGGTCTCAAACCCCGCAAGGCCCCCGGATCAGACGGTATCACCAATAGGGTGTTCCAGCTGTTCCCCGCGCACTTGATCATGCTCATGTGTACCATCTTCAATGGTGCCCTGAGCAATAACATTTTCCCACAGGCTTGGAAGGAAGCCACAGTCATTGGCATCCCAAAGCCCGGCAAACCGAAGGCGGAGCCCTCGAGCTACCGCCCCATCAGTTTGCTCAACGTACTCGGCAAAATCTATGAGAGGCTTATTTATAAGCGTCTCAGAGATTACGCCGAGACAAAGGACCTCATCCCTAACGAGCAGTTTGGTTTTCGAACCCAACACTCGTGTGTCCATCAAGTGCACCGTATCGTCGAACATATAAGCGTTGGTTTTCAACGCGGTATGTTCACGGGTGCAGTCTTCTTCGACATAGCGAAAGCGTTCGACAAGGTCTGGCACAACGGCTTGTTATACAAGCTGTACCAACTCGGAGTGCCAGACCGTCTCGTGCTCATCCTACGAGACTTTCTATCGAACCGCACCTTTCGCTATCGCATCGAAGGGGCACTGTCCTCCCCCCATCCTATCCGAGCAGGAGTCCCTCAGGGCTCTGTCTTGTCCCCTCTCATTTTTACGCTATTTACTAGCGATATCCCCAGAAGTTTAAAGGCTCAGTTGGCTCTGTTCGCAGATGACACGGCCATTTACTTCACGCGCAGTCAAGACGCCTTAATTCGCTACCTCCAGGCCGCAGTCGACGACCTCACCGACTGGTTCAGGAAGTGGCGAATCGAGGTCAACCCCGACAAGAGTCAGGCGGTTCTCTTTACGAAACCGCGACTCAAACCCCGCCCCCCGACCCCCCTATCCATGTTCGGCAAGCAGATCGCTTGGGAGAAGCGAGCCAAATATCTAGGCGTGATCTTAGATCAGCATCTCTCCTTCTCTGAGCACATAAAGAAGGTCCGCTCGCGGGCCGCTTTCGCTCTCGGTAGGCTACACCCCGTTCTCAACCCAAAGAGCAAAATGTCACTTCGGTGCAAAAAGCTCATTTATACCGCGTGCATAAGGCCAATTATGACCTATGCTTGTGCAGTCTTTGCACACGCGAAACCCCACCACGTCCATAGGATGCAGACCCTCCAAAACCGTTTTCTCCGCAACGCCACAGGTTTGCCTTGGTACGTTCGGAATGCTAATCTCCATCTCGATCTCAAACTCCCGACTATTCATCAATTCATGAAACGCATCTCCAAGCGTTTCTTTGATAGGGCCGCAACCCACCGCAACCCTCTGGTTTTCGCGGCAGCCAACTACATCCCCTCCCGCATTAGTAAGACCCGCCGTCCGCGGCATATTCTAACCGATCCTGATGACCCCATTACCCTCCTCCAGGAGAGCAATAGGGCCACCAGTACCTTACTTAAACCGAAACGTCCGTCATACCGACCTCGCCGCCGAGGTCCGTCGTCGCGACACTCTCGACTAGCTAATAGTCCCCCCCGACCCTTGCATGAGCCTGCCCGCGTCGCTGAGCCCTTAGTTAACGACCACCCAGATCCAGCCTATCCCTTGCTGATCCCCCCCACCAGTGACTCCCTAAGCCGAGGTCCGAACCCCACAGGGGTGCCCTTAGGTCTTAGTCGCTTAGTTTGTAGTTTTTCCTTTAGTTTGTAAGCCCCTGGCTGGAGGCCTTAGATTCGCGTCTAGAGTCATCCGCAGGGAAAGCCCGTTTAAGTAGTGAAAGCCTTCGGGCTAACTACGAGACGGCACTGTCAAAAAAAAAAAAAAGTAAATATTTGTAAAGGTAAACATTACAAAATGATATATATGTATATTTTTCAACACACTTGCTCGTAAAGTGAGCCTTATTATATCGTTCTTAGGGCCATAAACCGAACTATAACATACACGTGCATAATAATATTACACACTAGTGCATAATAGAATGATCCCTACAAAGTTAAGTTAGTACCTAACTGCAAATTATATGCGAGTAAACAGAGCATTTTCAATTTAACCGGGTAATACAGTTTTTTTTTTTTTTTTAACAACAAAGAGGTTTTATGCCACCGAAAATCTATTTACATTTTTGAAATAAATAAATGTGTCCCTAATTAAGACGAAAAAACATTTATTATTATCAAGTTATTTATAATTCACAATAATTTCTTATAAAATATTTGCATTTTATCACAAAAATTATCATTTTGAAGTATAATTATCATTTGAATATAATTATAAAAATGTCAGGTTTTAGTACAGAAGATGAACAATTGATTGATTTAACCCCGCCAGAAATACTAAATGCAGCACAAAATGCAAACGAAAGCCTAATACCTGCAAAATCTAGAGAAAAGTATTTAGCTGCTTACGATAGTTTCCTGCAATGGAAGAGCAACAAAAAAACCCAGTCATTTTCTGAAAATGTGTTTTTGGCGTATTTCTCTGAACTCGCCAATACATACAAACCTAGCTCCCTGTGGTGCATCTATTCCATGTTAAGAAGCATGGTTAAGCTCAAACATGGTGTTGATATCAAAACGTACTGTAACCTGATGGCATTTTTGAAGAGACGCTCGGATGGATATATTGGTCGGAAATCTAAAGTTTTGTCACCAGCCGACGTTGAAAAGTTTTTGAATGAGGCTCCGGATAGTCAGTATCTAGCAACAAAGGTACGTTTCATATTTTTAATCGAAACGAATCTACAATATACAAGTGTGTAACTTTAGCATAATTTCTTAGAACTAATTAATTGATTTCTTTGCAGGTTGCCTTAATATTCGGTGTTACTGGTGCTTGTAGACGACAAGAGCTGTACAATATTACAACAAAAGATGTAGAAATCCACGGAGATATGCTTCTTGTCAAAATTACCCAGACTAAAACCAAGATTCCACGATCTTTTACAATCCAAGGAACGTTTCGTGAAATAGTGAAAAAATACCAAGATCTCCGTTCAACAAAAACAAAGAATGACCGCTTTTTCCAAAACTTTCAGAAAGGAAAATGTACTGCACAAACAATCGGTATTAACAAATTTGGTAATATGCCAAGAGAAATAGCGAAGTATTTAGGTTTGCCTGAGGCCGATTTTTACACTGGACACAGTTTTAGAAGAACGTCGTCGGCTACAATGTTGGCTGATTCGGGGGCTGATATACTAACTTTGAAGCGACATGGTGGATGGCGTTCTGACGCAATCGCTGAATCGTACATAGAAGACTCAATTCATAACAAAGCAAAAATCAATGACAAAATAACGCAAGCCATTAATTTGGAGCCAAAGGCAAAAAAAATATCGTTTTGAAAATTGTACATTCACCAATTGTTTTAATAATTAAACGATTTATGCAATACATATTTGTTTTTTCCTCGCAAGTGTGTTGAAAAACGTCGTATGATACACGTGTGTATTGATGATTACCGTCCTCGGCTCTCTTAAGACCCTCACCTGACGGCTCGGGTCTCAATGGCGCCTCAGCGGTAATCACCAACATTACACACTTGTACCATAATGTACTATAATTTAATAATTTAATAATGTAATAATTTAATAATGTAATAATTTATTAATGTAATAATTTAATAATGTAATAATTTAATAATGTAATAATTTATTAATGTAATAATTTAATAATGTAATAATTTAATAATGTAATCATTTAATTAATTACTTAATAGCTACTTAATGCTTGTGTGTGCATCTATGAATGAACATATGTATGTGTGATGTATGTGTAGTGTGGGGTGTGGTGTATTAGTGTGTATGTGTTTGTATGTGTTCGGGTGTATGAATGGGGTTGTGTGACTTTATTTTATTATTTTATACTTTCTAGAAGTTTTTCAGTATTTCCATAATTTTGAGAGAGAAGGAAGTCATTTATGGTAAGTTTTAGTTTACTTATTGGTAAGTGATGTAGCTGAGTATTTTTACTTATTTTGTTATATAGGTATGGACCCATATAGCACGGTTGTCTTCTGAAGAATTCTGTTTTACATGGTTTCAGGTCAAATACTAGGTCGTTTCTGCGTTTGTTTTTCAGTCTTACCGGGTCATACGTTGAGCCTTTGTGGCTTATAAGCAGAACTCTCCTGATATAAAGTTGTCGAACCGTTAATACCATACAATCCTTATATAGCTGCTCCGTTGGATACTGAAAGTTATTTTTGTGCATTACTTTGAGAACTGCTCGCTGGGATCTTTCTAGGTTTAATATATGGGTTTTGTGTGTACTCCCCCAGACTGTTTAAACTTAGAAGGTGACTATTATTCAAAAGGTTAAAATGAGTAATTACCTTTGAAATGAACAATGACTGTGTTAATACCATTCAAAAGTCATTGTAAGTGTATAAAATAAGTCAGTGCTTGTGAAAAAATTAAAAATTATAAAAAATTAAAAACTGTTTTATTTCCAAATGGCGACTTATTTTCTGAACAGATAAGTACTAGAAGGTGCTCATAACACCTTATACTATCATTCCTTACACTATTTGTAAGTGTTCACTGTGGGCCACGGTTGTTCTAATATGTGGGCATTATCCTTTGCATTATTCGGGGTATAGTGAAAGTAAGAAATGAAAGAAATTATGGTGTCTAGTTTCCCGTTTTCCCGCCTAATGTAGGTTCTATTTTTCTAAGAAACTGTGGACAATCTCCTCCTTTACGGATTTTCGTATTAGCTGGCTGTCTTTTGCTTAGTAAATATTATAATGATGAAAATTTCACAGATATTCCTTAACAGATTCTATTATCATTTTTCATCAGATTTCTATCTTTGCATTGCAATATTCATTATCATTTAAGTGTTTTCTTGCTACATACACGTCATGCAGATTACTATTTAAATCGCCTGGAAGAACCTGGGTTAAGGATAAGCGATAAGAAGCTAGGATATGAGTTTTACTTGGTCTTTGTCTGCCGTATCCGTAATAATGCGTTCAGTGGAAATAGGAAGCTTTGAAAGTTTAGATAACCTTTTCAAATTCTAATGCAAAGAAAAATGGCAGCTCGTTTCTAACTTGATCTATAAAATATCGGATAAAATTATCTCTAGCATATAGCAATAAATTGAAGTTATGAATAGCTTTCAAGAAAAGAATAATCTTACGATTTAGTAAACTTTGATGAAACCAATGTTTTGGCAGAATAGATATTTGGCTCTTACCTCAGTATTAAAATTACTGTCTCAAAATTGATACAATTTTTTTTTTTTTTTTTTTTTATTTTTTTTTTTTTTTTTTTTTTGACCTTCAAATAAACTACAAACCTAACTATTATTAACCTTCAATTATTTACAAACTCTCATAAATTAGCTATTTTCAGTCACCAATCTACAAGGTCTTCACATGATGTGACCAAGATTATGTCTGGACTTTAAAAGAGACTGAACTCTCAGTTTGTTTCGGCCTTTCCTCTCAGAGTAGTCAGTTAGAAAACGCCGAACTCATGTAGTTTAAAAAAATATCATTGACATGTTAAATGTTTGTACAAACCTACTTACAGAAATAAATCATTTATCAACCAATCATTTATCATTTACCATTTGGTAATTCAAACAAATAAAAGTCACTTACCAAAATCCGTAGGAATTAGTAGCTTTACACTTACAGTTAGCAACTTTATCAGATTTATAAAATATTTAACAATATTAAATTGGACCTATTTATTTGAGAACGGGATTTACAATACTGATTGAATGTAATTTGTTGGTTTTTCTTAGAATAAAAGGATATAATGGAATTAGAGTTATCAGAGTGGCCTTAGTTTAATTAAAGTCTATGAAAACAATTTTAATGACAAAAGTTAAATGAACCACTTAATGTCTCCGCAAATATCCGTTATTTTCAAGTTAAGTAAGACACACCAACAGTGAATATAAAAAGGAAATACGTGATTAACTCAGAAATATCTGTCAGATACTCAATAAAACAATGTACCGTTTAGCCGGTATATCGATAAAATACACTCCTATTTTATCTCTCTACATAGAGCAGTGGTGGTCCTGTGGCATCGGCTCAGATTTACGGTTGTTATGGTTGTAAATACTAACCCAGGCAGGCATTTTACTCTCACAGAGGTGGCTTGTGTCCCAGCAGTGGGAACATTATAGGCTGATTATGCTACACTCATACTAATAAAAACACGTATATTTCGGATGATTTGTGTTGTTTCATATAACCGTGTTTTGTTATGTAACATCGTGAAGACATATCATCGTCATCATCATCATTTGAGCCGTAAGACGTCCACTGCTGGACATCCGCCTTCCCCAATTGGGAGGCTTTCCCATAATCGCCACGCTTGGCAGGCGGGTTGGCGATTGCAGTATGGTGGTAAAGTGCATAGAGAACGATGCTGCCTATTCTCTAGTAAGTACTTTAGTCGCTTTTTACGACACCCACCGGAATAAATGGGGTGATGCCATTCTTTACGTGCGGCACCACACGATATGGAATACATATCAAAAGATCTTAAATAAAAGCAATAACCAAATGATCAATGCTAAAATAATCATTTAGCATATGCCATAGGAATCTACCTACTCTTGCATGCAAGAAATGATGTAAAAATATCTAACTATTGTTGAAGTTTTTTATTGCAACTTTCTACCTACTTTTAGTGATGTGTCCGAAATTTTAGTCTTGGGTGTATTGCTTCGTGCCTTTGGTAACAAATATCAATTCGAGCGAGCATCAGGCTCGCTCCAAAATGAATGTATTATTCATTCTACATTACTTAGTGCTAATTGTAATGTTTAAATCTATAAATCTCTGTCTGAACTCGAAGCAGCCACAACTGAAAATGTCTAAATAAATACGCGAATTGATATGTTCGTAAGGAGATATTTACTGCTGAACGGGCGTGCTTTTGGACCTTGGTCACGCCTCATGAAAAACGATGGATAAGATCAATTATGGTTCTTTTTCGTCAGGAATGCATGGAGGTATCAAGTTGCATTTGATATCAAACACGTAGCTCTAAGGTCTCATGGAGCTCTAAAAAAGTATAAAGCTCCTAAGTAAACACGATAAAAAATATGGCAATTTATGCGAGATTTTTGAGACTCTCAAATAAATTAAAAAGTTAAGTTTGTCTTTGGGATAGACAAGTCATTCCAACTAAAGAGTCTTTCATTGTGCGTGGTCCGACACCCACTAGGCCGGTTTTTTAACAGATCTAACTAACAAATGTGTTTAGTTTTATGCTAATGCCCAGATTTTGATGGCCTCCGATAAACTTTCATTAGCATTAATCTATATATATAAAATTCAAAGTCCTGAGTGACTGACTGACTGATATTTCAACGCACAGCCTAAACCGCTGGTCGTAGAGACATGAAATTTAGAGGGTGTGTTCTTTGTGAAGAGTAGGTATCCACTAAGAAAGGGTTTTTAGAAATACCACCCCTAAGAGTTTGTAATGGGGGGTTGAAGTTTCTATGTAACTTTTTATTCTCTGGGTCGATTGACACAAAAATTGGTACACATACTCTTCAAGTATAATTATGAGATACGTGTATCACAGTTTTTCCAAAATCATCCCTTTACTGAGTCAAATAGGGCTTCAAATATCGTACGTGGCCTGGTAAACGGGCGCATGGCGTGCGGGGTAGCCCGGGGAGCGCATTGTCGTCACAGGTGTCCAATCTCAACCAAGGTAACGGGGATGTATCAAATATGTAACTAATATTAATATGAACTAATATTTGCAAGTAATAAGTAAGTACATGAAAAAACGCGTTTGTTTCTGTATTAAATAACCATAATGACTATTGTTAAATACCTATCTTATCTCATATCTTTAAACGAGCAATTCTCGAGTCTCGGAAACGGCTCCAACGATTTTCATGAAATTTAGCATATAGGGGGTTTCGGGGGCGATAAATCGATCTAGCTAGGATTCATTTTTAGAAAATTTCGTTTTATACGTGTTTTCAATTATCGATAATAAACTTTATCGATAATCAACATAAACGTATGTTATTTTGTAAATGGAAGAAAAATAACAAAATGTAATTTGTATTTAAATATAATTTCAAAAAAACGCAATTTACCAAAAAAAAAATACCGATCAAAGCTCGGGCATCCAGGTACTGCAACTTTATAAGTAAAAACTAATTGAGCACATACATCTGTACGTTCAGTGAGTAATAATGCGACTTTAGTTTATTACATTAAAATAAAACGTAACGACCAAGCCACAATCATCAATGAAATTCTCTTGAGATCGTTCGAAGGAGTTGAAAATCATTATAAATCAGTGGACTCGAGTGAGAAACCACGATGATACATTACCCGGTTGAGTGGTTGGGTGAATTTAGAGTTGGCGTCCCAGTTATGTTGCTGGGTAATTTAAACCCGCCAAAATTATGCAATGACACCAGGTTGCGAGTGAAAATATTGCAACGAAACGTTATCGAGGCAACTATACTGACAGGTTGTTCCAGAGAGGAGTCTGTGTTTATTCCGAGGATCCCTCTAACGCCATCGAACTACCCCTTCGAGTTCAAAAGAGTGCAGTTTCCCCTCAAAGTCTGCTTTGACATGACCATAAATAAATCTCAAGGCCAAACACTTAACAGGGGTAGACTTAAGAGAGAACTGCTTGTCACACGGTCTGGTGCAGACCAGCAGCCTGCTGATTCTAGCATCTGAAGTAAAAACAAAAAATATTGTTTACAAAGAAATTCTGCGGTAGGCATAGTATTTCGTTGTAAACAATATTAATTGTTTATTATCCACTTCTGATTGTCTCCTAAATAAATCTATTCACACTCGCTTTGAGTTCTATTAAAACTATACTACTCTCATCCCAGAGATTAGTTAAGTTTTACGAAGAACTTCGTTCTATTTGTTTGGGATATTGTCAGTTTTTATATTAAATTGAGAAGTAGTGAGAGCGCGGATGTTAGTTTCTGAAAAAAAAAAATGCTGCGGGCAGAAGCTATACAAAATAAACCAATGAAATAAACACAGGCAAAAAAAATCTATTGTAATTATATTACATGCATACGTGTCGAATTCTTAAAGATGATGCTATACACTATCCTATGGAGCTCTTAAATTTATTCAACCCATCTGGTCCCCGTCTCACACACTTATCCTCAAAGTGGGTGCTCCAGCAATGCTACCATGAAATCTCAATCCGGCCAAGTTGTGCAATGGGATCAGGCCACGTGTGAAAACCTCACATCAAAACGTGGTAGAGACTCCGCCATTGTATTTACTGGCTGTGCTCAATGTGAATCGGTGTACTATATACCGCAGATGCCACTAATACCGTCGGAGTACCCATTTGAGTTTAAAAGGCTGCAGTTCCCTTATGGTATATTTCGCAATGACGATTAATAAGTGTCGGGGACAGTCACTTAAAACAGCGGGATATCATCTAACAGGGGACTGCTACGGGGCACCGGTGTGAGCACCCTCATTGAGGCTGCGTGGGCGCAGCCTCAATGAGGGCGCCCACACCGGTCGAGTGCGGCCCAGAGGGTCATGGCCATCCGGTTAATCCGGGGATACCGCACGGCAGTGGCGAAAGCACCATATAACACGATTCCTACCGGCTTGCCTTCGGGGATTCGCATTGGTAACTCTATCACTATTAAAAATACAATAGTATGTAAATAGTGGCTACAATTGTCAATAAATATAGTTACACTACGGTTATTTAATTCACCATAATATTCAAACAACAAAAAAGGTTATTTATACCTTTGTATTACAACAAAAGAGAAATGTTCTAAATTAACCCGGCGCCAAAACGTCATAATCGGGAACTAAAACTTCATACAACAGCGATCCCGTAATGATGTCACTTTAGGTCACGTGGCACCGCTTGATATGTACGAGAGCAAGCCGCTGTACAACGGGTTATGACAGAGACAGGTATAGAAAAATGCGTCAGCGAGAACGAGATAGAGGAATATTGCATATTTTATTCGTTTTCATCTGTTCAATTTAATTGTATTTAATTCATTACATTTGTAGGCGAAGCTCAATAAAACAAGCTATAGTTAGTATTTATGTTTCTTTATTGTTGTGGGCGACGCCCTATGAGACTAACTAACTTTCAACATTAATATCTCCTCGCTATTGTATTCGGTAACTCCGGTATAGCCTCTGTAAAATACCTAAACAAATACCTATACTGTTCTTTAATAAAAGTAGTAGATTTCCATGAAGATACTTAAGTAAATACCGATGTATGTTTATAATCAGCTGTATTACCATTGTCTTGACCTTTTGAATTCTAATTAACCTGCAATTACCTGTAACAATAACCTGTTGGAATCTAATTAGTCTGTAATGCCTGTGTTATGTTTGTATAAAACTAATTAGCTTATAGTTACCTAACTCATTTATTGTAAAGCACTAATTAGCTGTGAGTAGGTATGAATATACCTAAAATACCTTATGTAGTTCGTACACGATTTTGAAAGTAGCGTATGTCCAATAGGACGAGCCACATTGTTAATCCAATAAGAAAGCAGAAACCTTGAACTCGCTTACACGTGTTTTGAAATTCTCGACAAGTCGAAACCTGTACCTTAGGGAAAGTCCATTTTTCTCGCTCTCAATTGGCGGAGCGGCTAATCAAAGTAAAGAAATGTATACGCTACTTGCGGTAGGCAACAAAAGTTATAAAAGGGCCGAGCGTCTATTTTTGGATTTAGTATTTTTACAAGTTTACATGAATCATCAAGTTACGACGTAGTGTTTGTGAAGTAAGTGGCTCCGCTGCCCACTGCTTAGTCGCGATGTACCCTATATCTAGTTAGCCAGTCTTCAAGTGTAATATAGCTAGGATTCAATTATGTGTACTGCTTATTCTGACTGTATTTTATATTGTGTGCTGTGTACTCTTTTACAACCATTTGTAGTAATTTCTGTGTACCAAATATACTCAATTATTACGACATTCTGACTGGTTTAATTTCACTCTTTCGTCAAGGGAACACCGTCACCCCCGCCTACAACACCTGACTCCCGTTTTATTAACATTTTGGTCCTTGCGAGCCGGATCAGGTTCAATTAGAATAGAGTGAACCAGTCAGAATCATGAGTCACAGAAGTGAAATCACCACACGCAGCAAGTTACGAAGACTGGCGGAAGAAATGGGTACGCGACAAGCAGAGGACATCGTCTCTGACTCAGGCTTACCATCCGAAAGGGCTCCAGGTTCTCCGTCCATAGCACCGACATTGGCATCGACGTCCGCTCGCAATATTCCGCTCACCGGTGGCCGATTAATTGACCACAGTAAATTGACGTCAGAGAGAGCGCACGGGGGGCAGGCAGCGCCCAAGGGTCGCCACACCTCGCCGCGCAGCAAAATATCGTCAAGAAATAGCCACAGGAGCGTCGATTACCTTAAAAACGGATCGAGTACGAAGCGGAGCGCGAATTAGTGCAGTTGAAAGAGAACCTGGTCAAAGACAAGGAAAACCTCGTCAAGAAAAGGATGGAAGCGGAAATAGCTGAGATAGAGGCGGCCGCTGAAAGCGATGATTCACAGTCAGATGTGAGTACGACACAGCGCGTCGAAGAGTGGGTGAAAACCACGCCCCAAGTCCCCCAATTGATAGAAGTATTGGGGACGCCGGCTGTGTCAGGCGCACCTATTGAAATGGCTGCGCCCCGTGAAACATCTGACCCCCGTGAACAAACCGTAAGTAGGGTGAATCTTGTGAATAACCACCGTGGGTCGTCAGTGCCGTGTGATCTAGACCAGTCCCGAGTACCTAGGACATCCGCGTCTGTACCGTTACCTAACATAACGGCACCAATTACGTCCAGGTACATGCCAGTAACGTCAGATGGAGTAAGGTTCCAGTTACCCAGTCGTTATACCGCCTTTACCACTCCGGTCGCAAGTGTACCTCGAGTAGCCACACTCGAGTCGGATACACGGCGGCAGATGCAGTACGGAGCGGATGAAAGAGAAAGGCGGAGAGAATCGTCAGGGGACAGAGACCGTAAGATAGACAGACTGGCAGAGGCTATCACGAACATGGCACGACCACCACGACCGGTACCAAGACAGGCATATGAATTGCCCTACTTTAAAGGTGACCCAGCCGACTGGATATCATATCGGAACATGTACTGGGAAACATCACAATTATACAATTTCAAGGCGCACGAAAACTTAGCACGATTAAAAACCTCGTTACAAGGCGACGCAAAGGTATCAGTAGAGGACTTACTACGATCGTCAACTGATCCGTCCGAGATAATGCGCGCGCTAGAGGATGAGTACGGTCACCCGACCCTAGTGCTACAGTACGCCATACAAAAGGTCAAAGAATTACCTAGAGTAACGGAAAGTGGACGCGAACTAAGGAAATTCTCGTCAACGGTCCGAAATTGTGTTTCGTTACTCAAAAATATTCGTGCGGATGGATATATAAATAATCCACAGCTGGTGAGTGACCTGCTGAGCAAGCTGACCCCTGTACAGCGCGCGCAATACGGTGACTTCGCAATGGGCCTGGACAACACACAGGGGGTGGACCTAAGAGTGTCTCCAAATCTAGAAATATTATCACATTTTCTAATACACTTGACACGCTCAACGTCGTACTACACTCAGGCGAGTATGTTTGAGCCCGGTCCATCGAAGCCCCTTGCCAAGCAACAGCAGAAGTATGGCGGCGCCGGTCAAGTCTCGGCCAGCCAACGCCGCGCGCTCGGCCGCGAGCAGGCCTCCGTTGACGCAACGAGTGAACACGCAGAGCGACGAGTCTGCCGCTCCTGAAGAATGCGTTATATGTCAACGAAAGCACAACATAGAAGAGTGTGACCAGTTCAAAAAGCTTACCGTTCAACAGCGTTGGGACACGATAAAGGAGAAGAACACATGCTTCAAATGTCTCGTGAGTAAACATCCCAAGAGGTTCTGCCGTGCGAGTAGATGCAAGAAGTGCGGGTTCGGACATCACCTGCTGTTACACGCGGATAAGCAGCCGAAAGAAAAGGTGGCTACGCCGCCAGAAAGTAAGACGGAAAGTGTCACAAATATAGGCGAGTGGCGAGCTACGGCACTACTGAAAATTATGCCAGTAACGGTCAGCGATGGAAACAGTGACGATAATCAGTGTTACGCACTACTGGACGATGGTGCGACCGTGTCACTCATCGACAGCTCGCTCGCCACAGACTTAGTGGGCCCATGTGTTCCTCTCTCCTTAAAAACCGCGGGTGGCTACGGAGTAACAGACTCAACGTCGCGAGTGGTACAAGTGCGCGTAAAAGGACCTAACGGTCAGTGCCATAACATTACGTGTCGGACAATAGTGGACATTAACCTACCAACGCAAACAGTGTCCGCCACAGTGATCGACGACAACGCGCACCTACGCGACTTGGGTTGCGTAGAGATGAGGGGAGCCAAACCGCTGCTGCTTCTCGGACAGGACAACTGGGAGCTGCTCGTCAGTCAGGACATCCGCCAAGGAAAATCCGGTAAGCCAGTTGCCTCACTCACTAAGTTAGGTTGGGTCATACATGGACCATTTAATATTAATAACAATAATAATAGTAAAGAATGTGTTAGTTGCATGACCGTTTCCCTTCCTGATTTACATAATCTAGTTAAATCACAGTTTGAGCTAGAAGCGATAGGTATTTCAGAGAATTTACGTAAACATAAAGATGTCGAAAGGGCATTAGCCGTGTTAGACAGCACTAGCCATCGTATCCCTGACCAGTCACAATGGGAGGTCGGTTTGTTATGGAAACATGACAATATTCAGTTACCTGATAATTATAATCAGGCCAGGCAAAGGCTGTACGGCATAGAGAAACGTATGCGTAAAGACACTAGTTTCGCTGAGCAATATTCAGCTCAGATAGGTAGGTTAGTAGACGAAGGTTACGCGCGTAAAGTAGACGGTAACATAGACAGCTCGCCGGTTTGGTACTTACCGCATTTCGGAGTCGTTAACCCGAACAAACCGGGCAAGCTACGTCTCGTGTTCGACGCAGCCGCTACGTCTCATGGGACGTGTTTAAATGATAATCTGCTAACCGGACCTGACTTACTGAATTCTTTGCTAGGTATTTTAATTAAGTTCAGGATAGGCCCCGTCGCGTTTTCAGGGGATATCGCTGATATGTTCTTACGAGTAAAAATAAGGGCAGAAGATCAAGGCGCGCAATTATTTTTATGGAGAGGCGCGGATCACCATAAAGAACCAGATACATACGCGATGAATTCCATGATATTTGGTGCAGCCTCGTCCCCTACTACGGCAATATATATACTCAACAAAAATGCCGATGATTTCATTGATGTTTATCCCGAAGCTGTGGAAGCCATCAAATCTAGGCACTATATGGACGACTATCTAGATAGTGCTTGGACCGAGGAGAAGGCTAACACGTTAATAGAGGAAGTGACACGAATACATGCATCCGGTGGATTCATTATCCGGGGGTGGGTCACTAACTCATCGGAGCTAAGGGAAAGGCTGAAAATAGAAATGCCTGATAAGGTAGCCCTTGAGAAGGGAACAGGCTCAGTAGAGAGGACCCTAGGTTTAATATGGTCACCTAAAGACGACGAGTTAGGTTTTGATCTGTCATTTAAGAGACTACCACCGGAAATTATGAATGGTAGTTTAGTGCCCACTAAAAGACAATTTCTTAGTATGATAATGTCGATTTACGACCCGCTAGGTTTCCTATACCCGTGTGTAATTCAATCACGCATATTAATGCAACGAATATGGAAGTCGGGAATACAATGGGACGAACCCTTAAAAGAAAAGGACGCCAAAGTATGGTTTAATTGGCTCCATAATTTATACCGCTTAAACGAATTAAAAATACCGCGGTGGTACGGGTTAAAACTCGATAATTTAGAATTACACGCGTTCGGGGACGCCAGCGAGCTTGCTTACGCCGCAGTAGTATACCTAGTGGGCTCTAACTCTGAAGGAAAGAGGGAATCGGTTATGTTACTAGGGAAAGCGCGAGTAGCTCCACAAAAAGTAGTATCCATTCCCAGGCTAGAGTTACAAGCAGCCGTGTTAGCCTGTCGTATAGCAGACACTGCCCACAAAGAGTTAGGTATACGAATCGAAAAGAAATTCCTTTGGACCGACAGCAAGACTGTATTAAAATGGATAAACTCCGATGCACAGGAATTTCAACGATTCGTCTCGCACAGACTAGTCGAAATAGATAGGCTGTCAGACAGAGGCAACTGGCGCTGGGTACCTTCACAGGATAACCCAGCTGATAAGGCCACCAGGTTGTGTTGGCCCGATGACCACGCGGAGTGGCTCTCGGGCCCCTCGTTTCTATGTGACCCACAGGAGCTGTGGCCTGCGTGTCCCGAGGCTGAGGCGTCGGAAGCGGACCTTGAGCGCATCCAGCGGGTCCACGCCGCGGCAGCACCGGCGGCACCACTCCTAGAGTACGAGCGCTACTCATCGTGGACGCGCATTCAGCGTGTCATGGCGCGCGTGCTCATCTTCAGCGGCCGATGTCGCAAACGTCGATCGACTACGGAGCTGTGTCAGCGAGACCTAGAAGATGCTCACAACAGCCTGTTGAGGCTGTGTCAAGAAGAAAGCTTCCAAAGCGAGCGGGCCACCATCCTAAAAGGCCTGCCCGTTCCCAGCAGCAGCAGCATCAAGGCTCTCGACCCCATGATAGCCGACGACGGGTTGCTACGAGTGAGAGGGCGCCTGAGTGCCTGTGAGGTGCTCACGTTCGGCGAGCGGCACCCTATTATCCTGGAGGGCCGCCATCCTCTGACAAGAAAGCTAATCGCTCATTACCATGCGATGGCTCTGCACGCCAACCACGAGACCGTCGTCAACAATCTACGGGAAAAATACTGGGTCACTAAAATCAGAACCTCAGTGAAGACAGTGGTTGCCAACTGCCAACTCTGTCGCGTCTGCCGAGCCAAGCCCGCGCCACCGAAGATGGGTGACCTGCCGCTCGCAAGGCTGGAACCATCCAGACGAGCCTTTGTGCGAGTGGGGGTGGACTACTTCGGCCCGATGGAGGTCGCAATCGGGCGACGGCGCGAGAAGAGGTGGGGTGCCCTATTCACCTGCCTCACTACACGCGCCGTCCACCTTGAGTTGGCCGCTTCCCTAAGCGCCGACTCCGCCATACTAGCCTTGCGGCGCCTCATAGCGCGCCGCGGGCAACCAGCACATCTGTACTCTGACCAGGGTACCAACTTCATCGGGGCCAATACCGAGCTTCGAGCAGCCCTGAAAGACCTCAACCAAGGTCAGATAAGGGCCGAGGCCATTCACCGTGGCATCGAATGGCACTTCAATCCCCCGGCGGCCCCACACATGGGTGGCTGCTGGGAGCGCCTGGTGAGATCCGTGAAGAACGCACTTCGCAGTACGCTCAAGGAGCGTGCCCCTCGTGAGGAGGTCCTCTACACCCTCCTCACCGAAGCCGAGCTGATCGTAAACAGCCGGCCACTGAGCTACGTGAACGACGACCACGACCAGCCCGTGGTCCTGACGCCGAACCATCTACTCCTGGGCACTGCGTCCGGGAGTACTCCGTTTGCATCGAGCGACGCCGAAGACATCGACTCTCGCCGGCAGTGGCGGCGCGTGAACGCGCTCGCCGACATGTTCTGGCGGCGCTGGCTGCGAGAGTACCTGCCTACGCTCCAACGTCGGGAAAAGTGGTTAAACAATGTGCCGAACGTACGTATCAGTGACGTAGTAGTGATTGTGGACAATAATAGACCGCGAAGTGCGTGGACCAAAGGTCTCATCAAAGCTGTGTATCATGGACACGATGGTATTATCCGTGTAGTAGATGTTAAGACTGTAAATGGGGTCCTACGTCGACCCGTAGCGAAGATTATTGTGCTTCCCACAGACCAAGAATTGTAAGTCGGTTGAACCCTGTTACAGGGGGTGGAATGTAGGCGAAGCTCAATAAAACAAGCTATAGTTAGTATTTATGTTTCTTTATTGTTGTGGGCGACGCCCTATGAGACTAACTAACTTTCAACATTAATATCTCCTCGCTATTGTATTCGGTAACTCCGGTATAGCCTCTGTAAAATACCTAAACAAATACCTATACTGTTCTTTAATAAAAGTAGTAGATTTCCATGAAGATACTTAAGTAAATACCGATGTATGTTTATAATCAGCTGTATTACCATTGTCTTGACCTTTTGAATTCTAATTAACCTGCAATTACCTGTAACAATAACCTGTTGGAATCTAATTAGTCTGTAATGCCTGTGTTATGTTTGTATAAAACTAATTAGCTTATAGTTACCTAACTCATTTATTGTAAAGCACTAATTAGCTGTGAGTAGGTATGAATATACCTAAAATACCTTATGTAGTTCGTACACGATTTTGAAAGTAGCGTATGTCCAATAGGACGAGCCACATTGTTAATCCAATAAGAAAGCAGAAACCTTGAACTCGCTTACACGTGTTTTGAAATTCTCGACAAGTCGAAACCTGTACCTTAGGGAAAGTCCATTTTTCTCGCTCTCAATTGGCGGAGCGGCTAATCAAAGTAAAGAAATGTATACGCTACTTGCGGTAGGCAACAAAAGTTATAAAAGGGCCGAGCGTCTATTTTTGGATTTAGTATTTTTACAAGTTTACATGAATCATCAAGTTACGACGTAGTGTTTGTGAAGTAAGTGGCTCCGCTGCCCACTGCTTAGTCGCGATGTACCCTATATCTAGTTAGCCAGTCTTCAAGTGTAATATAGCTAGGATTCAATTATGTGTACTGCTTATTCTGACTGTATTTTATATTGTGTGCTGTGTACTCTTTTACAACCATTTGTAGTAATTTCTGTGTACCAAATATACTCAATTATTACGACATTCTGACTGGTTTAATTTCACTCTTTCGTCAAGGGAACACCGTCACCCCCGCCTACAACACCTGACTCCCGTTTTATTAACAACATTCCTATATTAATTTTAGAATGATAGTAAGTATTCTTTATTGATGAGTCAGTAAGTTAAAGCCGACTTCGCTTCGGCTTCCCTTTTAGAAAAATTTACGCCTCGCCGCTGCCGCACGGTCTCCTGCGAGGCGGCGAGCCTCCTTGCCGGAGTGCCGCCATGGGATCTGGAGGCAAAGGTCCTCGCCCACATGTGGGAGTGGCGCGAGGAGGCGAAACGCCGGGGCGAAACTCCGCTGCCGCGACAAATCGCGGCACGGCGGACAGAGCTCCGGTGTGATCTCATGGTGACATGGCGGGTACGATTGTCGCAACCCAGTGATGGGCACGCCACAATTGCGGCGGTAAGTCCCCTCTTTGAGGAGTGGATAGAGAGGCGTCACGGCGTCCTCACCTTCCGCTGACGCAGGTTCTCACCGAGCATGGGTGCTTCGATGGGTTCCTGTTCAGGATAAAGCGGGAGGATACGTCCGGGTGTTTCCATTGCGAGGATCGTCTGGAGGACACGGTGGAGCATACGGTGGAGGTGTGCCCTGCCTGGGCGGAGCACCGCCGTGTCCTCGTGGAGGCGATCGGCGACAGCGACCTCTCGCGTCCGGCCCTGGTGCGAGCCATGGTACGGAGCGAGAGGGAATGGGAAGCCGTCACCTCCTTCTGCGAAGCAGTAGAGCTCGCGAAGGAGGAGGCGGGGCGCGTGAGGGAGTGGCAGTCTCTGCGCCCTCACGTCCCTAGCTGCCGCAGGAGGAGACGCCCCGGGCGTCGGGAGTCCATAGCGGACTCCCGGCCACCGTAGGCGCGAGCTTGCGGGTGGCGAGCAATGGGTAGCTCGCCGCCCGGTAAGGACCAGGCTCGGGTCGACGACGCGTAGTGTTCCACGCGCGCCTCAAAGAGATGTCAGCAGCAGTGTAGGGGTCTACCAGGACCGATGCCTGCCGGGGTCGCTTGATTGTTCGAAAGAGATACCGTGACCCTGGCACATGGGCAACTGATGGAACACGGGTGGGTTTTAGTCAGTAAAAGTCTGCCACGCCCTCCCGCTCCGCCCAGAGCGGGAAAAGTCATTTGATGATTTCCCATCCTGAAAAAAAAAAAGAAAAGAGGGGACTGCTTCTCGCACGGCCAGTTTTACGTTGCCTGCTCGAGAGTGAGCTCATCTAGCAGCCTGGTTGTATTGGCACCTGAAGGCAGAACCTCTAAAGTAATATATAAAGAGATACTTTAAGTATAAACTAAAAAATAAATAGTCTTTAACCCCTGTGAACAGCAATGTAAGTAAAATCGTCATTTAAATAATTTAGGTAACAATTTTTTTAGAATTTCCCAGGAAATAAAGAGAACTTATATTTTCGCTTTAACGTTGCCTTCAAAGGAGAATCGGCAAAGATGTATGGAAACTGGTACCAGCACCAATAACAACCACACGTATGTCATTAGATAGGTATTTTTATGAATAACAATAACTAGTATGACGGCTCATATCAATTCGCTGTGTGGAAAAAGTTGTGGCGATGTTTGGTAGAACTTAGGTATATAACGGCGACGAAATAGAGCAGTCGAAGAGTAAATCACTTTTGGTGGTCTTGGTTTGTATATTTGCAAATGTACTCATTCCAATGCTAAGACAACAATATAGTACTAGCGAGGGGGTCTGATTATGGACCTGGTAGTTACATAACGGAACCCTTGAATAGCTACTAGTAAATCTATCGAGTGTGGGCTCATCAGATGTGTCTCAACGAGTCCTGGATATTTTACCTTATGACGATGACCTGGTGACTGACCTGGATTGTGGATAACGGAACTCTTGAATAGCTCTTAGTAAACCCATCGAGTCTGGGCTCATTAGATATGTCTTAACGAGTTCCGTTCATTTTGCCTGATGACGATGACCTGGTAACTGACTTGGATGCTGGATGACTACACTCAATATGTTTTGTCGTAGCTATTCAAGGGTTCCGTTGTATTCCGTTCAGGTAAGTTCTCAGGTCATCGTCATCAGGTCGGGCCAGAGGACTGGCCAGCAAGGAGTCGCTGGAGACTCTGAACACGTACAAGGCCGTCCGGGAGCAACTACGTCTGTTCGCGGGGAACAAAGTCCCAAAATCATGGCTCCGCCTACTGCGGTGCCCGATGCGGACCACATCACTGACGACGACTACGGTACTCCAACCTCGGTCACTTGACCGAGGTAGAGATGAGGGTGGCAGTACGAAGGCATAATGCAAGAATACCGCCCCAGGACCCGACGGCTTGCCTGGAAAAGCCTGAGTCCTGGCCTTGAAGGCTCTCGGGCCTCGACTAAGGGGGCTCCTTAGTGCATGCTTGGAGAGGGGCCAGTTCCCACTTCGTTGGAAGACGGGGAAACTGGTCCTCATTAGGAAGCCGGGGCGCCCTGCGGTCTCTCCGTCCGCCTACCGGCCCATCGTGCTGCTCGACGAGGTGGGCAAGCTCTTTGAAAAAGTGATTGCAGACCGCCTCGTTGGGTGGCTGGTGCGGGAGGGGCCAGATTTGTCGGACGGCCAGTACGGCTTCCGCAAGGGGCGCTCTACGGTAGACGCCATAAAGCGCGTGCGAGCCCTCACGACGGGGGATGCAGTGGCCCGGGGTGGGGTCGTCTTGGCGGTGTCTCTAGACATCGCCAATGCCTTCAATATCCTGCCCTGGAGTTGCATCAGGGAACCACTCAGGTATCACCGGGTGCCGACCTACCTCTGTCGCGTGGTCGAGGCTTACCTGATGGATAGGGCCGTCATCAACCCCGGTCACCAGGGAGAAAAGGGAGAATGGAACCGGCGAGAGATGTCGTGCGGTGTCCCATAGGGATCGGTCCTGGGGCCGCATCTGTGGGACATCGGATACGACTGGGTGCTGCGCGCCGACCTCCCTAACGGCGTCAGCGTGGTTTGCTACGCTGACGACACGCTGGTTCTGGCGCAGGGAGGGTCGTACGCGGCGGCGGCTAACTTAGTGATACGCAGGGTTGCGACTATCGTCGAAAGGATCCACTAATTGGGACTCGAGGTGGCCCTGCAAAAGTCCAAGGCCATGGGTTTTCATGGTCTTCGGAAAGCGCCACCTTCGGGTTCCCAAGTCACGGTGAGAGGGGTTCACATAGGCGTCGAGTCGACGATGAAGTACCTGAGACTTGTCCTCGATAGCCGATGGAACTTCGTTGAGCATTCCAACGTTTGGCTCCCAGACTGGAGCGGGCTGGGGCCGCCCTAAAGCGGCTCCTGCCCAATCTAGGGGGTCCAAACGCCTCCTACCGGAGGCTCTATACGGGGGTCGTGTGGTCTATGGCCCTTTACGGGGCACCGATGTGGGCGCCCTCATTGAGGCTACGCCCAGTGCGCCGGTTGAGTACGGCCCAGAGGATCATGGCCATCCGGCTAGTCCGGGGATACCGCACGGTCTCCAGCGAGGCGGCGAGCCTCCTTGCCGGAGTGCCACCATGGGATCTGGAGGCAAAGGTCCTCGCCCACATGTGGGAGTGGTGCGAGGAGGCGAAACGCCGGGGCGAAACTCCACTGCAGCGACAAGTCGCGGCACGGCGGACAGAGCTCCGGCACGATCTCATGGCGACATGGCGGGTACAATTGTCGCAACCCAGCGCTGGGCACGCCACAATTGCGGCGGTAAGTCCCCTCTTTGAGGAGTGGATAGAGAGGCGCCACGGCGTCCTCACCTTCCACCTGACGCAGGTTCTCACCGGGCATGGTTGCTTCGGTGGGTTCCTGTTCAGGATAAAGCGGGAGGAAACGCCCGGGTGTTTCCATTGTGAGGATTGACTAGAGGACACGGTAGAGCATATGGTGGAGGTGTGCCCTGCCTGAGCGGAGCACCGCCGTATCCTCGTGGAGGCGATCGGCGGGGGCGACCACTCGCGTCCGGTGCGAGTCATGGTACGAAGCGAGAGGGCATGGGGAGCCGTCACCTCCTTCTGCGAAACAGTAATGCTTGCGAAGGAGGAAGCGGGGTGCGTGAGGGAGTGGCAGTCTCTGCGCCCTCATGTCCCTAGCCGCCGCAGGAGGACACGCCTTGCGCGTCGGGAGTCGATAGCTGACTCCCGGCCACCGTAGGCACGAGCTTACGGGCGGCAAGCAATGGGTAGCTTGCCGCCCGGTAAGGACCAAGCTCGGGTCGACGGCGCATAGTGTTCCACGCGCACCTCAAAGAGATGTCAGTAACACTGAAGGGGTCTGCTAGGACCGATGCCTGCCGGGGTCGCGAGATTGTCCTAAAGAGATACCGTGACCCTGGCACATAGGCAACTGAAGGATCACGGGTGGGTTTTAGTCAGTAAAAGTCTGACACGCCCTCCCGCTCCGCCCAGAGCGGGTGATGTCGTATGATGATTTCCAGTCCAAAAAAAAAACCGTCATCAGGTCAAATGAGCAGGACTAGTTGAAACACATCTAATGAACCCAAACTCGATGGATTTACTAGTAGCTATTTAAGAATTCCGTTATCTAGCATTGAGATCCATCATTCGACCAGCTGGAGATTACCATATTATTTTATTGTCATCGGAATGCTTACATTTTGGAGAATTCAAACAAAGATCACTAGAAGTGATTAACTATTAAATTCAAGTTTTCCTTTACCTAGCGTCCAGTACGTCCTGCAAAATATCGCCATAACTTTTTTCACACAGCGATTTGAAACAAATCGCCATAGAAGTTATTACTCTGTATGAAAATACCTATCGAATGACGTATATGCGGTTGTTATTGGTCGTGAGGACCATTTTGTCCGATCCTCCTTTGTCATGCAAGTAGGTAATTTGCCGTTTCGTTATATAGTCCGTCAATATTGTTATGTTTTAGCAATATTTATCCTACAACAATCATTTATCAATCCGAACGCTGCTCCTTGGATAACACAAAGCAAGCAGTGCAATAACCCATTGTTTACCTGGATAAACACAAAGGGTACTTTTAATCCCGGTAATACTTTCCTGTGGGATATTTTTCGACATCCACGCGGGCGAAGCCGCGGGCAGAAGCTAGTTTAATAATAAAATCTGTTCTGGCAAATTTCTTGTTGAGTGTTCAGAAACACAATGTGTCAAGATATCGAACCAATAAAAAGTGAAATTGTGAATGCAGTTAACAATAGGTACCTCTGAAATACATTTGATAGTGTAAACTGGTCAGCAACAAAAACAAGCATAGATGATAGTAAATCCAAGTCAGAAGAAAACTACCCTGTATCTAAACCAAAAAATAGCGACAATTTATCAACTCGGCTTAACACAATCTCTAAAAATCTAGAATAATGTCCCTCTCAGGATGCGCCGTCCACTCGCCCACCTACCGCCATTTGTCTTCGACCAACTTGATTAGAAAGTACGTGGCTAGAAATCACGTATGAATAGATAGATGTCACAGGTCTGTTCTCCTTCAATATACATATACAGTCAAGTCTTTTATATCTAGGTCAGTTTTCAAATTCTTTCCTTTAACTAGTAGGACGGATTCGAAAAATCTGTTTGAATTGGATAGCCCAATTCTTGAGGTAGGTTATAGACTATTTAAGATCACGCTATGATTCTTAGAAACTGACCAAAAAAAAAGGTAAAAGAAGGCTAAGTGAAAACGAAGCATTAGCGAGCAGGCGGGTGATGGGACTTGGGAAAAGACGCGGTGGCGGCGGGACGGGGGCCAAAATTTCACACGGATAAAGTCGCGGGCTACGGGCTAGTATTTAATAACCCGATTATAAAGATCAAAATAACGTACAAATAAAAACAGAAAGCAGTCTTTTACTGTAACAATTTTAATTCATACTGACCAGGTTGGCACTACGGTCTGACATGTAAAAGCATGTAAGAAAGGTAGTTGAAAGTCATTTTGTAATATTGACATTACGACACAATAAATAATACTAATAATCGTATTATCCAGTAATTGGGTTGTGAAGATCAGATAGGCAGTCGCGCCATGTAGAATACTATTAATCAGCTGTATCTGGTTAGACTGGATGTCGATTGTCGACCCCGATATAGTAGAAAGACTTTTTTGTTACCCGTACTATTCTATTCCATCATTTTGTAAACTAGAAGTCCACAGAAAATGCATTAAAACTTTTTTCCTTGTCAGTTCGCCAACCTCAGTTTTAGAGTAATCGTACTGGCCAGCACGACGACGACTGCATGAAAAAAAAATACAGTTTTAATATTTTCTTCTCTATTCAATTTACTTTTTCATCATTTTGATTATTTTTTTTTATAATAATGTAAGAAACCATAAAATATGAGTGAGTCCAGCAGCGACGAAGATATAAATTTCACACCTGAGTTAGTGCAAGCGGGACATAATGCTGAATTAAGTTTTCTTCCGGGAAAATCGCGCGTTAAGTACATAAAGCGTACAATTTGTTCAATGCATGGTGACATTCTAAAACTTACAAATATACTTTGATTCCTCGAATCCCTAAATCTTTACAATTTTTAACATACCTACTTTTAAATTACAGCACGATCATTAAAATGTGAGACAACGCTTGTCTCGACACAAAATGGCGTAGAAAATGAACGGTTAACAAGGTTTCAACTATGAGTGATGCGGTTTCTTTTGACACTCCTAATGAAACGTAATACCTAGATGCTTGGGCACGCCACAATTGCGGCGGTATGACGCAGGTTCTCACCGGGCATGGGTGCTTCGGTGGGTTCCTGTTCAGGATAAAGCGGGAGGATACGTCCGGGTGTTTCCATTGCGAGGATCGTCTGGAGGACACGGTGGAGCATACAGTGGAGGTGTGCCCTGCCTGGGCGGAGCACCGCCGTGTCCTCGTGGAGGCGATCGGCGGCGGCGACCTCTCGCGTCCGGCCCTTGGTGTGAGCCATGGTACGGAGCGAGAGGGAATGGGAAGCCGTCACCTCCTTCTGCGAAGCAGTAATGCTCGCAAAGGAGGAGGCGGGGCGCGTGAGGAAGTGGCAGTCTCTGCGCCCTCACGTCCCTAGCCGCCGCAGGAGGAGACGCCCCGGGCGTCGGGAGTCAATAGCGGACTCCCGACCACCGTAGGCACGAGCTTGCGGGTGGCGAGCAATGGGTAGCTCGCCGCCCGGTAAGGACCAAGCTCGGGTCGACGGCGCGCAGTGTTCCACGCGCGCCTCAAAGAGATGTCAGCAGCAGTGTAGGGGTCTACTAGGACCGATGCCTGCCGGGGTCGCGTGATAGTTCGAAAGAGATACCGTGACCCTGGCACATGGGCAACTGATGGAACACGGGTGGGTTTTAGTCAGTAAAAGTCTAACACGCCCTCCCGCTCCACCCAGAGCGGGAGAAGTCATTTGATGATTTCCCATCCTGAAAAAAAAAAAATACCTAGATGCTCTTTGCTACGAGTGAATACTGTTTACTTAGTGCCCCCCCCCCCCCCCCCGTATAGTTGTGCTTGATATAAGTTTATTTCATAATGTTTAGAATTTTTCAACTGCATTGTTAAGTTTATTTTTGGAATAAATTTATCCAAACTAGGAGTTAATTAAATTAGTACTAAACTAGAAGAAATAAACATAAAACACAATAAATAATAACCTAACATTCATTGCTCGTGATTCGAGCCGTGACACTTGCCCGCTTTTTTTATCCAATAACGAAACGAACTTCTCTGGACGTCTCGTCAGCTTTAGGCATGATCAGCTTTTACTAAAGATCACTCAGTAATTGAGTGGCTATTAGGGATTCAGATTGAATCGTGCTCAAAATATCTACAAAGTCTGTATGTGACTGGCGTATAAATAGGAAAGAATTACGTAAAAAAGAGGAAAGATCACGGCGGTTCTAAAAACGTGTCAACGATACCTACTGAAAAAACGGGTTCTCACGTCTGCAACTCCTTTTTTTTATAGACCCCAAACCGCATTCGTGATTAGTTACCAATTTTCGAAATGTTCAGTAGCACGACGCATTTCGTTAATTTCATTGTCATTGAGACATTTTTAGAAGCACGCTTTATTTTGAATGCTTTTGATAAAAGCAAACAATGAAATTGTCTAACGTAGCTTTTACTGTGCAACCGAGCAATGAGATGAAAAAAAAAATGCTAATTTTATATCTAGACACGCGGTAGCGTGTCAAGCCAAGTTCAAGTAACAGAACTGGCGGACAGCACCGTGTGTAATATTACACAAACCATTTGGAGCTACTTTTGACATAATAACTCAAAAACGATTTCACATAAACGTGTCAAATTTGGCTCATATAGTGAAACCTGCAAGATACATATGTGCTCCAAATTTCATAAACAAATCTCAAAGGGTTATTTAGATATTAACATTCAAAAATCATCATTTTTATCACTGACTGACCTATAGATCAAAACTCTAACCCAGTTCCAGATGACCTAGAACGTTCAAATTTGGCATGCAGATAGGTAATTAGGTGAATACAAAGGAATAAATCAGAAACTGGTAAATTTTTATCAGTTTATTATAAATTTTCACTTAATTTATATTATTAGGAACACTTATGACAAAAAACAATTGGTATTAATTTTGTTATAAATTACTAATAATTTATGTACAAAAAGTAATGATATCCCATCAAAAACATAAATTTATATCTACATAAAATATCATTTCTTCTTATAACTTTGGATAACATATTGTAACCTGTGTCCTGGTCTGACTTGGCTAGTTTTCATATACGAATTCGAGCCTTCGCAAGTTCTAAACCTGTTACTTGTCGGTTCCTATTTTATTATTCCGAAAATTTGGCTTGATGGTGGAAAATATCTATCGAACATAATAATTCGGATATGAGAACTAGCCAAGTCAGACCTTAGGCTACAATATATTATCCTAAGTTATAAGAAGAAATGATATTTTATGTAGATATAAATAAATTTCAGGACTGACCATGGAACTTGGCACCCATTTAGATCTCACTTCTTTTGTCGTTGAAGTCAACAACCAAGGCATATTGAACTTGGCTTTCATTTCACATTTATATTTTTGATGGGATAATGTTATTCAAAAACTGATTTAGGTATGTTTTATTTTATTCATTCATTTGAATACAAAAATATTAATGTGTATGATCATGAATTCATGAGCATAAATGTAATGCAATTTTGTATAGCAAAAGGATCAGCAGCCAGCCAAAGGACCAGCATTATGTTTGAAGTGTTGGGACACAAGCCTCCTCTCTGTGTGAGGGGAAGTGAACCGTATTCACCACGCGGGCCCAGGGAGGTATATATCACATATTTACGGTTCTTAGTGTGCTTGGACAACTCCGTTATTTGAATTTCTCCTACGTGGAATTACAAACCTGGGGCGTGCGACAACACAGCACAGAACTTTGCACACAAGCACCTCTGTCAGCATTTCGCGCCTCTGAAGGCAGATGATGTCAAATAGACCGCTGTAGTAACACGTTCACGACCAACTTGTTTATTTCGGCACAATCCTGAGACGCAATCCTTATAATTAAAAGAAGGTGCACAATCTGATCTCAGTCGCAATCTGTCAAAAATATCTCGAAATTCCATACACATTTTACATTTTTATAATTGATTGTCGCCGAGATGATACTGCGATTATATTTTGAACGTTTTTAGTTACGAGAGTTGATTATATTATATTAAATCTGATTATATTAAAGCTGTACAATTCTAGTAAAAGCTGCAGTGAGCCGATCAATATGTATTACAACTGAGTACCTATTGACAAACGTATTAACGTTTGCCAATTTTTTAAGACAAAACGGCCCATTACCAAAACAGATAGGATACCCGCAATACTCATCGATAGAACAAATTTCTTCAACTACTTCATCTTTTATTTCGGGTCGTAAAACGATCCATTTTAACACAATCTAAATCTAAACTTCTAAACTATATAATATTATAAATGCAAAAGTAACTCTGTCTGTCTGTCTGTCTCGCTTTCCTGCTAAAACTACTGAACCGATTTAAATGAAATTTGGTACACAGATACTTTAGAGCCTGAGAAAGGACATAGGTTACTTTTTATTCCGGTAGTATGTTCCCGCGGGATAATTTACGACCTCCACGCGGGCGAAGCCGCTGGCAAAAGCTAGTCTGTAATAAATTATACGAATAACTGTATATACTCAAAGAAAAGATACTTATGACCACACATCTTTTACTGGTTTCACAATTTTGAGCGAATTGAAGCCGCGTTACCTTAAGGTGAGTTTCCCGATCATCAAGAGGTGAGAATGATATTGTGACTTATCGTTCTCTGTATTACAGGTGATCCCTAAAGACCTGAATCGATTTATAGTAAGGAAATATCTTTTGAATTCCACAGCGTCTGTGTGAAACGATAAAGCGTTTGCAAACTTATCCTGACAATAGAATTGACAGTTGAATGGTACTTTAGTGGAAGATTCGTATTTTTCTTTATCTCAAATCGACACTTGAATAATTCATAGGTACTCATCAGTTCGATAGTAAGCAGATTTATCTTCTGGCTAGCTTTATCTCTACTACTTTTCCGTGTTCCTTCAGTTCTGCTAGGGCCACCATGTCTCTTTCGAAAAAATCTCGCGACTCCGGCAGAAGCAGAAGGTAAAAGAGTTATCTCCACTTCAGTACATCATAAAATGACATCAATAATACGGTGCCTTAAAAATAAGTTACGTTTGCGTATTCACCCGTTTACTTACGTATGTGTAATTTGGTGTAGGTACAAAAACATTTTATTATTTTGGGATTTTTTTTGCGCAGATATAGTACCCACATCACATCAGGAATTAAAGTTGGGGCACAGCATATAGAACTCCGTATAGAACTTCATTACTTTCCCTTTGAATAAACAGAATTTCTTCCTGTCCATTAAATTTTATTGTACATAAAGTGGCACCAACAAACTTAGTTTCAAACTGTTGATAATAAATTGGATTCCGTTAGTTGAGAGCACGAGAATCCAATATTTATTAACAAACGTCTCTCAAATGAACGATCTTCGTCTATCTTAATATAAACCATTTGGTTTTTAGATGAAGACGTCGAGTTACATACCACCGTCGACTTTGATGTATTATCCAGATTATAGTTTGCCTTTAAGTTAATTAAGCCTAGTCTGTGTTGATTTTTTGCTTCGTTCGTATCGGCACGATCAATATGTGAGTAGGTGTTGTTAGTGTGATAGCTTGGGGCGCCGAATGTGCTTTATTTTTGGGGAAGCGTATTAGTCCTCGAAACTCTTTTTTCACGTTTTATGCAATTTGCAGATTATATTCAAGATGTATGATGATCAAATATGGTTCGCGACCATAATACGTATATATTTACAGAATTGTTATTATTATTTATACCTAAAAGAGATAAAGCCAAAATCCTTAATTTAGATATTATTAAAATACTTGTTTAATATTATAAGAATAATAAAAAGTAGTAATAAAATAAAAATACAATTGTTATAGGTCGATGAATGATAACCGGATCCATCAAATACGACCGTGATGCCGTCGACGAACACAGAAACTTTATAAATGTTTTCCAAGTTTCCCTGTGCCTTTAATCAAAATATATTTTCTAAGGCTAGAAAATTTGTAACGAGGTTGTTTGAACTTGTTTGTTAGTTTTTCAAGTTTTGCAATATGTTTAACGAGACTTGATTTTATTTTAAAACAGATCATTAGTTAATCTGCTATACTAACATTGCTACAATTCAATAAAAGTCACCTTTGCGTAACTTTGTAGGCTACATTTGCTACGCCGCGTAGCTGCTATGATTCACGTAGCGTTCGTTCGTAGCGGGCTACGCGGCTTCTACACTAGGCTTCGTAATGGTAGTGGAATTACCTGCCGGCCGTGGTTGAGTCGATGTTCGGCAGCGAAGAGTCCTGGGACGCTGTGGTATCCTTCTGCGAAACAGTCATGTCGCAGAAGGAGGCTGCGGAAAGGAAGCGGGTGATATCTTCCACTCACCCGGCCCACAGCAGGCGCACCGGGCGTCGGCGGAAAGCGGACAACGTCCTCTACCAGCCCCCATAAAGTGGTCCAGGGGCGAGGGATCCGGGGACATCCGTCGCCCCCTATTCTTTAGGATGTGAGACGGTGGCGCGTAGTGTTCCCTGCGCGCCTCTCCGTGATATGCGGGGTGGGGGAGGTTAAATAAATAAATAAATAAATAAACACCTCACTTCTCCCCTAACGTGAGGAGGTCTGCAGAGGCGGGCCGGCACCAGTCTGGGACCGCGGAAGACGAATTAGTTCCCGTGGTCCTCGACGTAGGTGTGGGACGGAACACCGCGGTGGTTTTAGTCAGTAATAGTGTTTCAGACTCCTCCGTCCACCCCAGGGTCGAGGACATCCATGAGGATTACCACCTCAATCTCAAACAAAAAAAATGTTAATTGAATTACAAACCAACCTCATGACTCAATTATTAGTCCAGTTGAGTCGCCTGCCCTTATTAAAGTGCAATGCACAGAAGGGTACTTGTTTATTACTGCTCAAACTACAATTAACTCAGCCTATCACAGTCCACTGCTGGACATAGGGTTGTCCCAGGCTGCACCCTCTCCACCTTCCGCATCCAAATTGTCCTAACCATCTTTTGAAGCTTGTTGATCAGTCATTACTGCTGTTATTAGTAAACTATCATTGCCATATTGAATATGTCACAAAACTCTCTCCTGCTGAATAGATTCCTTTACGAGCTGATTTATGTGTATTTTTAACTGTATATTTGCGTATTTGGTGTCTTTTAGGTGGACTGCGTCTTCTTTACCTTAATCTTATAGTGTTGCAGTCGCATCCCCATATTGATTTAAGGGCAAACGTTTTACTAAACGGTGCAGTATCACTTTGTCACACAGTTGATTAACCCATTTATACCGAAGCCGTGATCAGCGTGGCCATCTACTGGTTCAAAGTAATCTAGCTGACTAGACTAATTTTGAATCGTAATAATCGTTTCTAAAGAAAGAGGAACCCATTTATGGACAATTGGACAATTTATTTATTATGGAGCGTTCCCTGAGGAATTGAATCAGAAATTAAATGGTATTCACAGGAATACCAAGGTTACCAACATCGTCGGAAGGTTTGCTAGACTTATGGTGTAGAGGATAAGGAACATTATTCTTACTTAGTAAGGTGTCGCTTGTTGTTGTTGTTGGGCAGGGCACATTGCTCGCAGAATAGATGGCCGGTGGGGCCAAAAGTTTCTGGAGTGGCGACCGCGTACCGGAAGACGTAGAGTTGGAAGGTGTCCCACAAGGTGGACCGATGACCTTGTGAAGGCCGCAGGAATCCACTGGATGTGGGAAGCACAGAACCTGTCGAGGTGGCGGAGCTTGGGGGAGGTCTATCTCCAGCAGTGGACGTCTATCGGCTGAAATGATGATAATGATGATTAAGGTGTTGTTTGAACATTTGTCACTTGAAGGCCAATTCTAGTAACTAAAAACGTTCAAAATCTAGTCGCAGTCTCATCTCAGCGACAATCAAATGTCAAAAATGTATAGAAACTCGAGATATTATTGAAAGATTGAGACTAAGATCAGACTATGAACTTTTTTAAATTGCGAAAATTGCCCCTCAGATTTTAGCGATGTATCGGTCGACAAGGTGCTCGTTCAACTGGAAGTAGCCTACGCACATTTTAAACCATAAGTAATGATTTTAGTGAACTAAGAGAACCATTTCCAATTAATTTCCCATTATAATTTCACTGAACTTTATCGCAGAAAAATAATACGAGTCCAATTTTCTTCAGAACACTCCTAAGCAGGTGTGAGTTTACAAATGTCAAGGATGTCTGTAAAAAGGTTTACTGAGTCGGGCGATGTATTGAATAAAGGCTTTTGTTTCAATTTCACTTTTTTTTTATGAAAAACAATACTGAAGTTGGTATACATCCACAACAAATGTAAAGCCTGTTTCGAAGGTAAATATTAATATTTGTTTGGAAGAAAGTGTTTCATATAACTTCTTACTTGTGTATTGTATCAAATAAGTTTTTCACTTACTTAGCCAACGTAACTTTACCTTGAAATACAATGGAGTCATACATATTTTTTTTACGAAGTGACACGCGCTTTACTTATGAACCAAGAGTACAATTACGCTGGGAATGTGTGGGTAAAGACGAATTGTGTCAGCATATACACACACCCAAGCGTAAACCAATCTTGGCCGGTACCGATAGCTTCTGCGCTTACACACACATTCAAAGCATGTTTGAAGACGGCGCACATCGCTTCGTAAGATAAAACTAAACATAATATTATACAACAATATCTTTGTTATGTTTTAAGTTTATTGCGGAGTTTCATCTCAGAGCCAGACGCCATGACGCCCATGTTTCCTACATGGGCATCAGATTGTTTCAAAAACAAAATATAAGTAAAACTTGTATTTTGATACCTTTAAAATTAAATCAGAGAAATAATATCAGTTTGTCCACTTTTTCCGCGACGACACGACGTAAATTATACCCATCAAAAACATAAATGTGAAATGAGAGCCAAGTTCAATATTCTCATATATGCCTTGTTTGTTGACTTCAACGACAAAAGAAGAGATATCTAAATGGGTGCCAAGTTCAATGGTCAGTCCAGACTTGGCTAGTTCTCATATACGAATTATTATGTTCGATGGCTAGTTTCTACCAGCAAGCCAAATTTTGGGAATAATAAAATAAGAACCGACAAGTAACAGGTTTAAAACTTGCGAAGGCTATAATATAATTCGTATATGAAAACTAGCCAAGTCAGGACTGACCATTGAACTTCGCACCCATTTAGATATCTCTTCTTTTGTCGTTGAAGTCAACAAACAAGGCATATATGATAATATTGAACTTGGCTCTCATTTCACATTTATGTTTTTGATGGGATATCATTACTTTTTGTACATAAATTATTAGTAGGTACTTACTTATAACAAATTTATAACAAAATTAATACCAAATGGTTTTTGTTATAAGTGTTCCTTATAGAATCAATTAAGTGAAAATTATGATAAAATGATAAAAATTTATCAGTTTCTGATTTATTCCTTTGTATTCACCTAATTACCTATCTGCATGCCAAATTTGAACTTTCTAGGTCATCTGGAAGTGGGTTAGAGTTTTGATCTATAGGTCAGTCAGTGATAAAAATGACGATTTTCAGACGTTAATATCTAAATAACCGTTTGAGATATGTTTATGAAATTTGGAGCACATATGTATCTTGCAAGTCTCACTATATGAGCCAAATTTGACACGTTTATGTGAAATAGTTTTTGAGTTATGAGGGGGTCAAAAGTGGCTCCAAATGGTTCGTGTAATATTACACACGGTGCTGCTCGCCAGTTCTGTTACTTGAACTTGGCTTGACACGCTCCCGCGTGTCTAGATCCAAATGGTTCGTGTAATATTACACACGGTGCTGCTCGCCAGTTCTGTTACTTGAACTTGGCTTGACACGCTCCCGCGTGTCTAGATTTTGCATGCCCATGTAGGAATTTCGCCTCGGCATCTCTGGTGGCAGTACAGAGGTCACTATGGCTACATAAGGACCTCCCTATTCAATAATGAACATTATAAACGGTCAAAGGAGAATTGACTGTAATCACCACATTCGGTAGCCAGATAATCAGTAACCATAACAGGTATGTATAGGTTGTTATTATCGAATAAATGGACCTTATTATAGCCCGTTTATATTTACGTCACGCGAGAAGTGTCCTTCGTAAAAGACATAATACAGAGCGCGATATTCAGGGACCCTTTTCATAAATCAGGTTGGTGTAGTAAGAGTAAGGGAAGAAGGCTCCTTACCAAAAAAACTCGGCACCTAAATTATCGGCCCATAAATATCGTGTAGTCCAATAGGGGTAAGCTGTGCGACGTGGAAAAATGCGAATCATTATTATCGCGGTGCAACATTCGACATAAATCGATGAATCGAAGACCTTTACATTCCCTAAGTCAATTAAAAGTAATACCAGCACCTCACCTATTTCAATTTCCATTTTTGCGCGGTAGTTATATGAAAATGGTACCGTGCAAACATTTTCATAATAAAAACAACGTTAATATTAGCACAAAACATTTGATAAAAAAATGTTCAGGACTAATATTTTTCAAGATAATAATTTTCATCGGATTTGACCTCAAGCTGTTCCTATTTTAAGGATTAAGGCTCGTTCAGACTAGTGCGACGCAACGGCCGCGCGCGAATCGGCGACTTATATCCGTAGAACGACACGGTCATAGAAATTGTTCTATGGATATAAATTGCCGAATCGCGCGCAATGTCGCGTCGCGCTAGTCTGCATGAGCTTTTAATGGTAGTTGTTTACGTAAAAAAACAAAATGGTTTACTTTACTCTCAACAAGTCAAGATTAACATATCAAAATAACAATATTTGGCCTACTTAAAGTTTAAAATAGAGCAATCTGAAAGTATATTCAAGTTTGGAAACTTACCCGTTTAAACTCATTAGGACAGAAGTTTATAAGACTAGTCGCGCCGCGACACGGTCATAGAAATTGTTCTATGGATATAAATTGCCGAATCGCGCGCAATGTCGCGTCGCGCTAGTCTGCATGAGCTTTTAATGGTAGTTGTTTAAGTAAAAAAACAAAATGGTTTACTTTACTCTCAACAAGTCAAGATTAACATATCAAAATAACAATATTTGGCCTACTTAAAGTTTAAAATAGAGCAATCTGAAAGTATATTCAAGATTGGAAACTTACCCGTTTAAACTCATTAGGACAGAAGTTTATAAGACTAGCTGTTCTCTGCGGTTCTACCCGCATAAATCACCTGGATAAAAGTATCATAATGTGACCTATGAGTCTACTCATGTGCCCAATTTCTTCAAGTTTTTGAAAGCGTAACAGAAAAACATAGAAACTACAAAAAATCAAATCTTTTCTCCTCATAGGTAATGTTAGGTAATGAAAAAATACGTAGATGGAGATGCACTAGAAAAGGTATGCAATATGTATATTCAGTAATCTTCGTGTTTCCGAAGTAGCACGAACGACGTGCCTTAGAGTGACCACCACACATGCAAAAATTTTAATTATTGTGTTGCTGTACTTCATGGTGTGCGCAGTGCACATATCATCATCTGCCTCATCATATGCCTAGCCGTTTCCCCACTATGTTGGAGTCGGCTCCCAGGCGAACCGAATGCAGTTGAATAACAGTATTTAACATAAAGACTGCCTGTTTGACCGTTATAACCCAGTTTCTGAATAACACGATACTCCGTAGCAAGACTAATAGTCAAATTTTCGGGATTCTGACGACTCGTAACGACTGTCGAAGATCGACAAATGACATGGCAGCCGAGACCAATAGCGTGATGCGCTTTCTGAGGCACGGAAAACACTTTATTTAAGTTATTGTGGCCATAAAGTTATTGAGGTAGGTTTCTTTTATAGTTTAGCTTGGTACATAGGTACCTAAATGACAAAAAAAAAAAATATTCAAGCTGATTTCAGTTATCATATAAAACCTCTAGAATATGATTTTGTTGTTAATGTGTGTGGCGTCTTAAGATAAATAATAAATATCTTAGGATAACTAACACACCGTTATCTGATCCCAAACTAGGCAGAGCCTGTACTATGGAAACCAGACAACTGATAAACATACTTATATATTTCTAAATACATACATATTATAGATAAATTACACCCAGACACAGAACAAATGATCGTGCTCATCACACAAAGATTTGTCCTGGGTGGGAATCGAACCCACGACCTCAGTCTTACCAGTCAGGGTCACTAACCACTAGACTAACAGGCCAGTCTTAAGATACCCATAGAATTTAGTCTGTTCTGTAAACAAGGATCTAACTATAGCCTACAGAGCGAGTGCTCTGAAAAGGGACGCTCAACGCAAAAAAAAATAGCAAATCGATTCTTATTAACTTTATTCAGTGATCACCATGGCGGTGGCAACTATCATTGTGATTTATTTTAAAAGTTTCAGTCTGGTACAATACAAGGTTTTTTTTTAATGATTTTTAAATAAATCATCTCAGGTCACTGCTGGACATAGGCCACTCCCATTCTGCGCCACAATACCCATTCCTCCGCCTTCCGCATACAGTCTGTCCCAGCCACCTTTTTTAGGTCGGCTATCTATCTAGCTGGGGGTGTCCCAATACGACAATAGAAATCTGTCTAGCCTATGATTTAGGATAACTTTAAAAACGCTTAGCACTTACCGCAAACATTTCCATACATATAAACCTATGAGTTTGGTTCCATATCGATTAAAGATCTGACGAGTGATTAATTACAGAAACATAATCGAGTAGACATCGAAGACAGGCAATGCTAATGAAGTTAGTTTAAAGGCTTTGGCGTAGGCAATTGTGTCAGACTGTTTTAGTCTAAGTAATTAGTACCCATTAAGACCTAGACTGATTTATGGTCTACCAAGGGTACCATTTGTTTATTGAGTTGTTGTAGTAGTAGAACTCTTTGGGATCTCATTGTTTCTGATTCTGTGCTACATATAATATCGGCTCGTATTCGTTTCACTGCAAGGCAAAGGCTTCGTCTCATGAAGAGAAAGATCGAACTTTGATCAATGCGGTTGCTGCTCACTACGTGTTTGCGATTGCTATTCACATAAGTGCTATATATATTTTCTCCGTAAGTCACTGACAAGCAAGATGAACTTGAAAGATGCTAATTATATAGTCCAGTTCGACATAGATGACGATGTAGTTCTGCAAATTACACGTCTAGCAACACAATATCTTACCATTATGGTGTGGGAGTAGGCTATTCATACGGCGTGTGATTGTATTAACCTCCCTACGTGGAAAGTCCATGTCGATAGTATACTACAGTTCTAATTCCAACCCTTTGTACATATGAATAATGGTTATAACTAATAAGTCAGTCAAGTCCAGGAACCGTGCGGGATAGACTGAAAATCACGATATTCCTCTTAAAGTGCTTTGAGTTAGTACTGTCATTTACTAACCGGCTTCATGTACTTTGGACTAAGTTCAATTGTTGCTATTTTGTACATCAATAAGCCACTACACTACTATACCACAGATTACTAAATAGTTACTACGTAACAGATACTTCACTCAGTAGAAAATTTTCAATACCTACTGCTATAATAGCCTACTCCGTCGCGTCAGTAACCGCTGCATGCTAAAATGTGCTTAAATGCTCAAGCGTACAGTTGTGATTGCTTCGCACCGCGTGATCCCACAGCAATCGCAGGGCTGCCTCTTCGATAAAATCAAATTAACATAACTATTTGTGTCCATTTTATTGAGAACTGTGAATATGTTCGGTAGTTTAAAATTGTATCGTATAAAGGTAAAAATATCTGGATGACCGAGCTTTGCTCGGTATTTTTTGGTAAATTGTGTTTAAAATAATAAGTTTATGTTCAAGTTGATTATCGATAAAGTTGATCATTGAAAACACGATTAAAACGACATTTTATAAAAATGAATCCTAGCTAGATCGATTTATCGCCCCCGAAACCCCCTGTATACTAAATTTCATGAAAATCGTTGGAGCCGTTTCCGAGATTCAGATTATATATATATATACAAGAATTGCTCGTTTAAAGGTATAAGATATGTTTTTAATAAATTGGTGCTGACTGTGCAAATACATCTTCTAAAACATAATTATAGAGGTCAGTGTGTAGGAAAAAAAAAATCTTTAAAAGCTACATGTGTTTTATTTTTATATTTTTTTTTATAAATTTCTTACCCTTTCTAAATTCTCGGTTATTAAATTTTAATGTAGAAAACATCCTGAATCTAATAAAAAGTTTTATTAAATATTGTTTTGGGAAACAAGGGCAGGGAGAATCAAAATGTATGTCATTTAAAATTTCATAAAGAGTACTACCCGGCCTTTGTTTCATATTTTTTTCAAAATTATTAATAAATATAGTTTCGAGTTCTCTTCCATAATTATTGAAATGTATCTGTTGGCACTTTTAACTTTCCGTAAAGAGACGATGTTTTATTGAATGCTTTAAAATGGATAAACAGTCTATTCGTAGATTCATTTAAATCAGGAATGTTCTGTAATTCAGCAACAAAGCCAGAACAGGTATGCTTGAATGGAACGATTAAAATTGAACAACGTGCGTACGCTTCGCTTGCGAAAACCGCACTGAATATGGTCCGCAAACGGCCCGAGACCGCTCGGCCGGGCGGTAGGTAATTATAGCGCGCAAGTACATGGAGTGACGGAGGCCTGACTATACTACAAGACAGTTACCTTAGTACGTACCTAAACTGTAGCATACTAACTAATATTTTGTAACAATATTTTGATTTTAAAGAGTGTCTGTGTGTTTAAAAGAGTGTGTGCTTCCTGAAAGTGTAAAGTTTTCTTAACTATAGCCAAGTAGTCTTGGATGGGATACTTAGACTGTACTTACAAAATGAATAATTATTTAGATTAAACATTTAAAGCGTTGTTTCTGAATTCATATAATCACTTTAACACGTTAACTGCCATATTTAAAATCAGAAAAAGACAAAAAATGTACTTAGTGTTATTTCACTATAAATAGATTATTTATTCCAAAAGTATATATTTGTCATATTTATTGAAGTGAAAACTTCTTTAGCGGCGTTGTGCACTTTTTTTGTAATGGGTAAAAAATGTTAAACTCGCGTCAGGACACGTGACCCTGATCGAAAATTCGTAAGGCGGCCCCTAGACCTACAATAACATTGTACAATACATTTTATTGTACAATAAGATTGAGAGGCGCTTTTAATCCAAACGATCAATTATATTGCACAATAATACGAATTGCACAATGTTTTCGTGTTCAATCTGAGAATAGTATTAATACAGTTTACAACACAAAACTACACCACTTTCTGCCTTAAAATTCATCACAGTTCGATTTTTGGAAAATATAACAAAAACCCAAGCGATGCGTCTGATTTCCCGCCAGAAATTCCCGTGTACTCCTCGTTCAACACAAAACAAATACTAAAAATATTGCGCAATACTGACCCTACACGATGCAATGGAAAAATATGGTGCAATAAAAATTAAACATGCTCAAACTTTCATTCAATCATTGGCACAATCTTCAATATTAACCCTATACGGTCAATAATATTGCACAATTCGTAATATTGCACAATTTAATTGATCGTTTAGGGGCCGCCTAAGACTGACAGAGATTAGGAGAGGAAGTATCCCCGTCTCTTTCTACGGCGCGGCAAAAATGTATGCCCTCGCCTGCTGTTGGCTGCTGGCGCAGGACGCTTGCGCGAATGTTCGTGTGTGTTTATGTTACAGCGTGCCACGCGCATCCATGGATGGTGACAGTTAATAGCTCGACCGTCTGTGTAGTTGCCGTCGTCGAAATTATGGATGGAAGTTGATTTTTCTGAGAGATAAACTTTTTAATGTAATATAAATTTCATGTGTGTGTACGTTAGCGCAATAAATAAATATTGTATTCTACCACATAAATGATAGTACTTTTATACTGATAATTAAAGCAATTCGTGCAAAATTATTCCCTAACCAATCCAAAATATCAAAAATGCACAACGTTAATATTCAAGTTTTCACTTCTGCCGGCACTCCCGTCGTTTTTATTACATTTATTACACTATATATAAGCCTATTTTTGTAATTGAATTCATACATTCCAAAAATTTTATGAGAGTAAATGTAAACAAAAGTTATGTTGACACAGTGGTTTTTGTGCTCTACGGGACACTTAATATAGCTGAAAGAGTAATAAACATGCCCGCCAGGCAGCAATGACACGTTCAGATTTGGTATGTGTCAGGTGACCGACAGTTCATATAGTCCGACAAGGCGTGAATGGAACAAAAAGTGTCGGACGCATAGTCTGACATGGCAGCTAACGTGTTAAATAAAATTAATGGAAGCGACATCACTGGACCGTGACAGACTTGTTAATTTAATAAAGTAATGGAAAAGGGTCTATTAAGGAAAAACGGTAAAATAAAGGATATGTCGGGACAAATTCAACGTTTGCAGAAACTTAACGCTACAAAAAACACGATTTACGTGCACGTGAAATTTGGGAAAATATATCAAGAAATGATTTAGGTTTTAACAAACTGTTTAGCATAAAGGGTTTATTTGAAACTAGCTGTTACACGAGACTCCACTCTTATTCTACAAAAACTATTTTATGTACTTACTTACTTTCCTAGTTACGTAACTCTGCCTTTGTTCACGGCGTGTTATTAAAGCCATTTGTTAAACGTCGCAGAAATCTGTTCAGTAGTATTAGCGAGCAGTTCAAACTTACAAACAGATATATCTAACCGTGGCATTAAGATTTGTCTCCACTTTTATAAACGTTGTAGAGACGGTTAAACATTAATAAATGTTTAGATAAGACACTCGATCGAGCAGGCTCTAATATAAACTAAAAGCTGAAGAGTTACTTTGCTCTTTTGTTTGTTTCTTTAAACACACTAATCTCCAGAGATTAAAATTAACTTTTGCAATCTAAGGCATAATGGTTCCAGAACCATTATGCCTTAGATTGCAAAAGTTAATTTTACATTTAATAGGCCGATTATTGAGCTAGCTTATAAGCTATTTAACATCACGCATCATCTCTTAAGATCAGAGTAAAAATAAATAGTCAGAACGCTAAGCGAAAACGAAAATCATCAATGTCATTGTGTACCTACATAACATTATTCTTGACATCGAATGCATCCAATACAATATAATGGATAGCTTCGCGCACATTTCGGCAGGTCGCGTCGCATTGCGTTGCAAAAATCCAAGAACGTTCGTGATTGATTGTTCGTAAGAAATGCAGGAGGATTTTTGCAATGCGTTGCATCGTAGCGCGGCCCGCTACAATCTGCTCTAGCCTTTAGGGTGGGGTGAGGGTGTCATCGTTAACTAGATATACACGTTTAAAACAAAAAAAATGTAACTATGTAATAAATAACCTTTTTTCTATTTTATGCAAGTATAAGGTTAAGTAAGACTCATATTTCCAAGATAATTAACTTAAAGAAAGGCTACTTACGACATTTTTTTATATTCTACAGTTTTAGGTATAAGGTCATAGAAAAATTCCCCCTCCAAAACTAACTTAGATTATCAACGAAGGAGCAAGTTGAATTTTAATTAAGTAAATATTCCTTGTCACTTCTGCTATTTATAAACTTTTCTGGATGTTATTTTTTTGAATCATCTTGCTCGTTAAAACTTTAAATTCTTGTACCTACATCATTAAAATTCAATTAAAAGGACTTTTGAGAATGTTGTTCGTGGAAATGTTATTCCAGCTTAAAATGTTTTACAGTTCTATCTGCTTCTGAGATATTCTGTGATACCTACATTTCCGAAATACTGTTTATGAGTCGTTATAAAAAAACCTAAGATACTAACTTTAATTTAAGTATAAATTGTCAACTAAATATACTGTAAATGCCTCCGCGATTTAATTCATTAACCGTGAACAAGGCTAAGTAAGTAAAACGAAAGGACTTATGTCAGGTACTTAGATAAGGAATTGGAACTAGACGATTCTTAGAAGTACTAAAACGTGCGTAGTTTACTAATGCATGTCACAGAATTGAAACTTACAGACAGGGTATAACATATTTACTATATTCAGTTTGGAATTTAAAATGATCTGTGGAACAGTGGCGCAGGTAACTAATAAGCCGATTCCTGTCGGCTTCCCTTAGGAAATTATGAGAGTCAGTAGTTCTCAGCAGTGTTTAATAATCACACTAAATGTATTTAATCTTACACCATAAAATTAAAGTATTACAAAACCCCAACCTACATAAAAAAATTGTCTTTACCAACGAAAACAAAACATTTAAAGTGCGCGCGCATATTGCTCCAGGATAACTCGGTGTCCACCCGAGCTTATGAACACATCAATTTCTATACAAAATAATCTCGTCATGACGTCACTTCAGGTCACGTGACTCGCATTTTTTTGAGGCAATAGGAAGCCGGAAAAAGTCGAGTTAACGTGAACGTGTTGAAGGAGTATCAGTCCATTTGCTGAATTTCGTAAGCATTCGGATCGCGCCGGGTGGACGCCGGGGGGAAGGGAGAAGCTCGCTCGACGATCGGACAATAATTTTGTCATTTTAAATGTTTGTTGACCATTGACGTAAATAGAATTATAACCTTTTATTTTGTTGATACTTGTAGTTAATTAGCATATTTTTCGTTCAATTCATATAAGTTATTAGTATAGTATTAGTGTAACAATTAGAATTTGATAATTGTGAGATTGTTGTGAAATTGTGCGTTCGCAATTAGGAATTTGTGGTAAGTCGATAGATTAGCAAGTTGAAATTACTTTTTTAGAGTAGATTTGAAATGTTATTAGTAGGATAACGGCATTAATAGTTTTAGATTGTTGTGTGACAGATTATTTGCTTCGTGAGGAAACATGCTTTTCAAGGTTAAGTTTTGAAAATAAGAAACACATAATCAGACTAGGTCGTGCTCGACCAGATATGACTATAAACTACAAACGACGCGATGGGTTTTTCAAACATTTTAATGTTTCCCTTTACGATATCAATGGCTGACTGGTAGTTGTAAATTGAATAAGACGTTTTGTTTTCCATGTTTACTTTTCTCAGATTCTAGTAGTTTATGGAATAAAGAGGGTTTTACAGATATTAATAATCTGACGAATTCATCAAAAAACATGTGCCGACTGAAAAGCATATTCGTAGCTGTTTAGATTTACATGACTTCGGGAGTAGTAGGATAGAACCATTTTTCACTAATTCGCATGAAGCTCATAATAGGAAAGTAGCTCGAAATAGGAATTTAATGAAACGTTTTATTGACACCCTTATTTTGTTAGGTAAACAAGAAGTAGCTTTTCGCGGCCACGATGAACGTCCGAATTCTGATAACCGCGGTAAGTACATTGAAACCTTGTTATATCTGAGCAAGTATGACACCGTAATGGACTCATATTTGGAACTATTTTCTTCAGTTTAGAACCCTGCGTTTTCTGGTCTCACTAGTGATATTCAAAATGATTTAATACATAGTATTGCATCCGTTTTACGAGACCACATTAGAATCGAGATAGATAAAGCTCAATTTATAACGACTAAATACAGAATTAGATACTAGAACTATGTATCGGCGTCTTTTCATTGAAATAATAGACAATGTTAAGACGTAAATACAACACAGGTACCAATCACTTTCTCAAATGTGTGTGTGTGTGTGTGTGTGTTTTGTTTTTAAATCTAAGTATAGTTTTTATAGTAGATCATTTCCAGATGAAATAACTATCTTCTTTGCTATTAAAATTTCCGCAAATATTTGCGTTCACTGCTTTAAAGAACGAGTTGAAAGTCTTATACACAACTCCGTCTTTGAACAAACTAGATGTTTACGAGCTTTATCTCAATTTTCAAAATTCACTATTGTGTGACACTTTTCCATAAATTACAACATTATCTACACTATATACTATAATATTATAAAGCTGAAAAGTTTGTTTGTTTGTTTGATTGAACGCGCTAATCTCAGGAACTACTGGTCTGAATTGAAAAAATCTTTTTGTGATGGGTAGCCTATTTATTGAGGAAGGCTATAGGCTATATAACATTACGCTATAACTTAGAGGAGCGGAGCAGTAATGAAAAATGTTGCAAAAACGGGGAAAATCGCACGATTCGAGGCCACGGGAAAGGTCGGGGGAACAAGAAATTTAACGCGGGTGAAGTCGCGGGCAGAAGCTAGTGTAGTATATTTTTGACACTTCCCGTTACAGTGGCACCCGCGGAGAGGTCGTTTTCAGCTTTGAAGCGAATTCATACGTACATGCGTAATTCTCAAAAACAAGAAAGATTATCTGATCTAGCCATTTGTTCTATAGAAAAACATTTTTTGCTAAAATTTAAGAATCATCCCGGCTTTTATGATAATGTCTTAGCGCACTTTGTACGAAAGAATAGACGAATAGTTTTAGAGTATAAGTAGTATTATAAGTAGAATAAGTCAGTAGTCTTGTAGTTAGGTAGTTTTTTCTAGTAGACATCATACGTCAAAGTCATCACACTGATCACACCACAAACGGCTTTTTTCAAACCACTTTTATTATACTTGCAAGACACTGTTTCAATCTATCAGAGCTTACGTATAGTAAAGGTGGACTGAAGACATCTGATTATAGAAGACTGAAGCCAGCAAGTCAGTCACAGATTTTAAGTAACTGGACTACGTTCGCCACGTCAGGCTTAGAAAAGCATTTTTTTTGCTCCGGCTTACCTATCTAATAAAATTACCCTTCGCCACTGCTGTGGAATGTTTATGACGAATAGCCATGAGGCGATTAAAGAACCACTGGCAAATATAACGGTTCGCAAACTCCTCTTGCTTTTTTATGTTCCATTAACATTTTTAAGTGCGGTCTAGGGTATACGTTTCAACGACTTTGACTAGTATAATGGAGCTATAACATTTATTATGAACCACTAAGAAAAGAAAAGTCACCAGCACAACGCTCTACTACCCAATTACCAATAAAATGTAACAAAATATTCAGCAAAATATTGCGTTTCAACGGTAAATATTTCGACCGAATAATTTTGTTGGAAATCTTCCTCTTTGATCAACCAAATGCGAAGGCATTTTCGCGAACAATTTCCATTTCTTTTATCGATGAACATAATTGAATTCTTTTAGGACATTATGCAACATTTCCTTGTTTTTGTCTCGTTGATACGTACTTGAACCTTTGATCCTGTTTTATTATCACTTAATAGCAAGGCTTTCGTGAAACCAGGTTAATGTAGACATGCGAAAAGTTTTACTGCCTAGCCTAGTCGATATCTTCACATAATACGAGTACAATTATAGTTTACACAGTAGTTATCTAGTTGACGTAAACACAGTATTTTTGTGTTTTTATTAGCAGCTAAAGGGATTTAAGATGTATTAAATCTGTATTTTATTAAGGCACTTAGCAGACAACGGACAACGGTCGTTCGTTGATCACCGCGAATAAAATGTCCATCGTCTTCTTAGCGTCCTAAAATTTTGAATTCCAACAAATAAAAGTCACTATACCTCAAAATAAGGGTTTGCCAAAGCGTCATCTAAAGCGCTAAGTGGAGCAATCGATAGACGACTTATCAGCGATTATAGAACTTATGGAAATCTATGCAATAACGCACACGGATGTCAAACTGATCGCACCGCCGATGCTTGCTGGACGAACTCTCACGGTAATGTGCGGGCCAAACTATCGCCGCCTGCACTACGCCTAAATTACTTAAATGACAAACTTTACCGTTATTAACAGATGAAAGGACGCTGCTCGACGTTGCTGCCTATATCCTTTAGATATATCCCACGCCATTTACCTATATGAATAGTCAGAGAAATCAACTGTTAGTAAAACTTATATTATCCGTGTATTCAAATCACGACAGTGATTACTTGGCAGTTGTATAAAATGGTAGAATTAACTATGATGATCAATTCATTAACGTAGAGTATCAATTTGCAAAAAAAAATATTTCCCTACCAGTACTGACTTCATCAATCACACTTCAAAGGATTCAAAATAAAATGTACGTAACGAAAAATCGTAATTTGTAGTGACTTTTTACAACAAATAAAAGAAGGTGACAGCGAGAGAGTGAAAAGAGATAGTTTTCATGATTTTCGGGGATGCTGAAGCTGTGTGGTAAAAATGAAAACGGTTTTTTCTGTAAAACAACTCAGCGTGCTTGCTACTGAGGTTATTGGCCTAAGACAGTCAAAACTTCTAAGCCAGTGTTAAGTTATCTAATATTTTAGTTTCTTATTATTTTATGTGGTTGCATTATACATGCGATCTGAATTATATTCCTTTATCATAACTAAGTGACTCCACAATTATTTTAATCTGGAATTACGTATTTTGTTCTCGTGAATCCGTAGAGAAATTATGAGAGTGGGAAAAAAATATGGGAATTATACTACTATCATCTTATTGCCTATTTTCGTAATATCCCCGTCGCATCACATCACTTGCCTATGCTTTTATTTCTTTTTCGCTCATCTTTTTTTTTAACCTTTTTTTTCTTTTAGTTCGGCCCCTACAGGTCATAAAATGATATAAAATTCCTACAACCTTTCACAAAAAACGCATTCAAACGCAAAAATAAGGTTTCAAATCCGACTTGCATTTCCAGAGACTAGCGCGAAGAAAAACTATCTTCAGGTTTTGTTTTTTTTAAATATAGGTTCAATCAGATTTGGCTTAGAGCATTCTTTATATTAGGATTTCCTATTAGAGGTGACCGTCGTCACAGCTACTGTAATTTACATATATAGTACTCAAAGCGTATTTGATCTTGAAGCAATTTTGAACATAAGGTAAATATTTTACAATACAGACCTCACTTCCCTTTAACCCTAATCTGATCCCTCGTTTCACGTCTTACCCTTATCCATAAAAGGTAATCGACGACTGGGTAGATGGTATTATTTTCTTGAATTCCATAAGTCGACGTAAGCATGGACGCAAAAATATTGCTGTTTAGTGCCACGAGTTAAAATCGAACATTATGTTTTGTCGACTCGTTGCAGTGCACTCTGTTTGATTCTCAGTGCTCAGTTCAACACCGAGAATTCGTGGATCGCTTGGAGGACAGGGTGGAGCATACGGTGGAGGTGTGCCCTGCCTGGGCAGAGCATCGCCGTGTCTTCGTGGAGGCGTTCGGCTGCAGTGACCTCTCGCGTCCGGCCCTGGTGCGAGCCATGGTACGGAGCAAGAGGGCATGGGAAGCCGTCACCTCCTTCCGCGAAGCAATAATGCTTGCGAAGAAGGAGGCCGGGCGCGTGAGGGTGGCCGTCTCTGCGCCCTCACATCCCTAGCTGCCGCGACCCCGGCAGGCATCGATCCTAGTAGACCCCTTCACTGCTGCTGACATCTCTTTGAGGCGCGCGTGGAACACTACGCGCCGGCGGCGGCTAGGGACGTGAGGGCGCAGTGACTGCCACTCTCTCACGCGCCCCGCCTCCTCCTTCACGAGCATTACTGCTTCGCAAAAAGAGGTGACGGCTTCCCATGCCCTCTCGCTCCGTACCATGGCTCGCACCCGGGCCGGACGCGAGCGGTCACCGCCGCCGATCGCCTCCACGAGGACACGGCGGTGCTCCGCCCAGGCAGGGCACACTGCAACCGTATGCTCCACCGTGTCCTCTAGACGATCCTTACAATGGAAACACCCGGGCGTATCCTCCCGCTTTATCCTAAACAGAAACCCACTGAAGCACCCATGCCCGGTGAGAACTTGCGTCAGGCGGAAGGTGAGGACGCCGTGGCGCCTCTCTATCCACTCCTCAAAGAGGGGACTTACCACTGCAATTGTGGCGTGCCCTGCGCTGGGTTGCAACAATCGTACCCGCCATGTCGCTGGGGACCCTGCCGGAGCTCTGTCCGCCGTGCCGCGATTTGTCGCGGCAGCGGAGTTTCGCCCTGGCGTTTCGCCTCCTCGCGCCACTCCCACATGTGCGCGAGGACCTTTGCCTCCAGATCCCATGGCGGCACTCCGGCAAAGAGGCTTGCCGCCTCGCACGAGATCGTGCGGTATCCTCGGATTAACCGGATGGCCATGACCCTCTGGGCTGCACTCAACCGGCGCGCTGGGCGCAACCTCAATGAGGGCGCCCACATCGGTGCCCCATAAAGGGCCATGGACCGCACGACCCCCGTGTAGAGCCTCTGGCAGGAGGCGTTTGGACCCCCCAGATCGGGCAGGAGCCGCTTTAAGGCAGCTCCAGCCCGCTCCAGTTTGGGAGCCAAACGTCGAAAATGCTCGACGAAGTTCCACCGGCTGTCGAGGACAAGTCCCAGGTACTTCATCGTCGACTCGACGCCGATGTGAACCCCTCCTACCGTGAGTTGGGAACCCGCAGGCGGCGCGTTCCGAGGACCATGAAAACCCATGGCCTCGGACTTGAGCAAGGGCACCTCGAGTCCCAATTGCCGGATCCTATCGACGATTGTCGCAACCCCACAAAGCAGGCCTATCAAGAGCACACCGGCTGTCATTTCAATTGCAAACCTCATGAATTGATTCCGTTTCATAGTTAATTAATCCGAAATATATTCTAAGAAATGAAGGTTTCAATACATTCAATTTCAGGATAACCCTTATCCAATTGTGAATAATAGAGTCAAGTGCCTGTTCGCTTTAATTATATTTAGTAATCCGATCTATATTAATATAATAGGTACATTTTCTTAATCAAAGCAGTTCTGCTATTGATTTGTCATTTCCACAATCCTTTAAATGTTACCTGCTTACTATTGTATCGATTATAGAATATGTATATATGTTTATATGGTACATTAGTACATTTTGATCAGTCTTAATTTAAATTGTTTTATTGGATAAAACCTCGGGAGCTTCATACCGTATTTCTACTCCAATTAGAGACGGAAGTAAAACTTTTTCCTCGACACGACAACGCAACGGAGGCTACAACGTGCTTCAGTAGCCATTTCAACTACACGACTTAACACACTACACGCTATCTTTCCTTTACTTGTTTAGACTTTCTTGGAATATTCGAAGTCGTTGTGAGTCTGTTGCATTTCACCTGAGGTCAAAAACCCCTATTGAAACAGCAATTGTGGAGATTAAGAGGAAGCGCCTGGCCGCCCGAGATATAAAAAAAAAATGATTATATTATTTGTGAATGTATTTGCAGAAAAAATATTATTAAAATTATCAATGTATTGATGATTTACCCTCTAAATTCATGATCATAATTCCGTTGACTGACTTTTTCATGAACTAATTCATGAAAAAGTCAGTCTCTGTGTTGCTGTTCTCTCTTTGTCATGAATTAGTGTGCTCCCTCTTTTTCGTGAACTTAGAGGGACCTTATTCATGTCATGAACTTATTGATTATTTTATTTATTATTATATAATTCTATAAAGTCATATTTCTAACGATAGCGAATCATATTTTAATTAAAATATGTTTGTTAACAATAAAAACTTTTTGAAAAAAAAAACAACAACAACCGATTTACCTTAAAAAAAACACTATAAAGTAAAAAATAACTTTAATTTAGGAAGTCCTTGTCTCAGGATCTGTATTTAAGGTTTTTTGCCACCGACTTCCGAAATTAGTTATTTTTCACTTTGTAGTATTTTTTTTAAGAAAGTCGGTTATTTTTTTCAAAAAGTTTTTATTTTTACCTTTTTAGTTATGGTATGTACCCCGCACTAATCTAATCGCGTTATTCGTCCATTTGTCGCACACATAGTTAATGCAAAAAGACTTATATGGTTTTCACATGGATCCCATTCCATCACATCAGAATGGAACCACACGAAAAGCACCAGCTTTCAAATAAAAAAGAATCGTCAAAATTGGTTCTCTCAATCAAAAGTTAAACAAACATAAAACAGTTGAGGTAACAAACATAAAAAAATACAGTCGAATTGAGAATCTCCTTTTTTGAGGTCGGTTAACACGTTGAGTGCCAAACACAGATTGATGGTTAATCCAATATGGCCACAGATTTAGAGCGCATACAAAATTGTTAGTAACAAGCACGCGATATAGCGTGATCGGCCATAATGCAGAGCCGGTGAATCACGCGATATCGTGTTAAAAGAGACGTTGAGGTTGAGATGAGTTGATGCATATCATTTATGGTATCATAGATAGCCTGTACGTTTCGAAAGTAGGTAGGTACCTATTTGAAGGCGTTTGGTGAAACGAAACATTAATTATTCTTTTAAAGATCAGCGTAAGAGGGATCTCGACAGTAGGCAAGACCATCTCAAGAGTAAGTCACCTCCAATAAACACAAGCATTAACAAAATGGTGTTCTAATGTGCCCGCATTGTGCACGCGTAACTTTACTGCCAAGATTGATAACATTTTTTTTTTGATGGGAAATCATCAAATGACTTCTCCCGCTCTGGGCGGAGCGGGAGGGCGTGTCAGACTTTTACTGACTAAAACTCACCCGTGTTCCTTCAGTTGTCCATGTGGCTGAGCCACGGTATCTCTTTCGAACAATCACGCGACCCCGGCAGAAGATTGATAACATTAGCCACATCCAAACAGATATAACTAGTAGTAGTTTCATTACTGCTTCATTTCTGAAACGATATAATTAGATAGGTATAAACCACACGCTACCTGTATTGGCCACTTGCCTGGAGAATAATATGTTTTAACGTTTTATCACGAGCAAGTATTTGTATGAGAATTATGACGGGTTAACCGTCAAAGGTTGATCTAGTAAACTATATCCAAAAATATACAATCAACATAACTCTCTTGAATTTGTTGGTGAAGAGAAAAAATCTTATCGAACCTAAAATCAGCATCACAATTGGAGGTAATTCAGTAGCAATTGCCAGTGACTTCATCAAATAAAAACGTTAACTCCCAAGATATATAATCAGAAGTATCCTACCGATTCACAAAATCCTTTCAATACCATGAGCATATTCTAACGCTAGTAACGTACACTGGATTTTTGAACTGTGAATTTGAAGTATAGAACTTGTCGAACTCCACTTTAGCATTACTTCATGGCTTCATCTTGGCTATCCTTTAAGACTAGTTGACAGTAAGAAAAACCGAGGATTCTGCACAATCTGAAGAACCCGTATCTCCTAAAGCGGCAACTTTGGATACTCCTGCTAAGAGAACGAGAAAGACGCGTCTGCGCAAGTAACACTTTCGTCATTGTTTTTGTTAGTCCATTTACTGCACAACTTCTCAACTTGGCCGTTTTGCATGTCAATAATCTTCATGGGCCGGTATTTAAAAAGTAATATAATAAGCGTCTCACTTCTAATCATTTTACTTTTCACTTTTATTAGTGCCGGTATGTACGTAAACTTTTATTATAGGAGTCTAAAGATCTTATGTCAAAATTGACAGTATGACGGATGTTAATGTCAGTTTCACAGCTCCTACCTTAGATTATATACCCAAGGAACTTATACCCGACCTCCTGTGCGCATTCCAGGTTAGATTTAAGTTTCTTGTATATACCTAATTGTACTTAATCTAAGGCTCCTACCTATTCGCCTATGTGTCGCGTTCCATTCTACGTACATACAGTGCGATGTTTACATTACATTTTTTTAAATTTTTATTTTTTCATTCTGTTGTGTAACTTGGTTTACTATTGTAAAATTTCTACCAATATACCAGCGAGTGGGGGAGGTTTTTCTCAAAGGAAAATCTATAGTAATTAGTGTAATTTGTTTTGTATTTAAGTTATTATATTACTCTTGTAGTTTAAATATTTATATTATTTTTATATTAATATTATAATTTTGGTATATTTAAGGATGACGTAGCTGATCTTAACGATAGCTTCTTCCCGTGCTCTTCATCTACTAGTTTCGTTAGTGCGGACAGTGACCCTTCCTTACCTCTTACTTTGAATGATAAAATCTCTTCTCTTTTCTCCAATGACCCTAAGAATCTGCATATTGCTCATATAAATGCTCAGAGTGTTCCTGGTCACTATTCTGAACTTCTGGCATCCTTTAGTAGTGTTCACCTGGACGCGCTTTTGATATCGGAATCCTTTTTGAAGCCATCTCTACCCTCTAATCAATATTCACTCCCCGGCTTCGTCTTGATCCGCAATGATAGGACCGGCAAAGGTGGAGGAGGTATTGCTATGTATTTGCGTGCTGATTTACCTTACAAGGTGGTTAGTTCATCTCCTTCACGGTATTCTGAGTCGGCTGAATACTTGTTTCTTGAAGTTACTGTTCATCACACAAAAGTTTTGCTAGCAGTGCTCTACAGTCCTAATCTTCACATTGACTACTTCAATTCCCTCGATTCAACTCTCAGCGATCTTTGCCCCATGTACGAGCACGTTATTTTCTTGGCGTCAAACTCGTTAATTTCCCCTTTCCAATCCGGTTTTCGCTCAGGTCATAGTACTGTAACCGCGCTTCTTAAGGTAACTGACGACATCCGCTGGGCAATGGAGAATAAGTCCCTGACTGTTCTCGTATTGCTTGATTTTAGTAGCGCCTTCAACTCTGTGGATTTCGACATTTTACTAGGTATCCTCCAATCTATAAATTTCTCTTCTCCCTCCTTAGCCTGGTTCAGTTCTTATCTCCGGGGACGCTCTCAGTGTGTTCGCCTGGAGGAGTCCTTCTCTGATTGGTGTTGTCTCACTGAGGGTGTTCCCCAGGGTAGCGTCCTCTCTCCTCTTCTTTTTTCAATTTTCATAAACCTTGTTACCACGGTTATTTCCTCTAATTTTCATCTCTACGCAGATGACTTGCAGCTTTACCGGCATTTTACTGTAGCTGACGCGGGCTCTGCACTTGCTGCAATGAATCGTGACTTGGCTTGCATCAGTGTTTGGGCTAAGTCATTTGGTTTGCAAATTAACCCATCTAAATCTCAGGCCATGATCATAGGCAGTCGATTTGTTCGCAATGCGGCTGATGTTGCATCTCTGATGCCTTTGTATCTAGATGGTGTTCGTATTGAGTATACTGAAACCGCTAAAGATCTGGGTGTAGTTATTGACTCCAATCTTTCGTGGCGTGCTCAGGTCAATGAGGTCAGTCGAAAGGTACATTTCTCCTTTCATTCGCTGAAATGCCTTCAAAGTCTCTTGCCCTTGAAGACTAAAATTTCTTTGGCACAAACACTTATGCAGCCGATTATAGATTATGCTGACGCCTGCTACTTGGATGCTACTGAGGAGCTATTAAACAAGCTTGAGCGCCTGCAAAACCTGTGCATTCGCTTTGTTTTCGGTCTCCGAAAGTATGACCATGTTTCTCACCTTCGCAAGGAACTCAAGTGGCTCCCAATCCGCCTTCGCAGGAACACTCGGATTTTATGTCTCCTCTTCAACCTCCTACACAACCCGTCTTACCCTTCCTATCTGCGTGAACGTTTTTCTTACGCTCGCCCTAGCGATGCACCGTGCAGATCACACCTTAGATCCCTCCTTAAATCTCAACCTCATAAAACCAGTTATTATTCCTATTCCTTCTCTGTTCATGCTGTTAGATTGTGGAACTCACTTCCGCCTAGCATTCGAGATCTAAAAACTATTTCCCTTTTCAAATCCCGAGTAAAAGAGCACTACCTTTCCTCATAATTGTGTGTATTTATATATATATATATATATATATATGTATACGTATTTATTTGTATATTTTAGCTTTATGTATTTATTTAAGTATATGTTAATTTCTTGCATTATATATGTATAAGTATATTTTAGTTTAAAACTTCACATATTCATATCTTCTCTTCTTGTTTTCACACACTATTGTCTACATTTCTTTTTCATTTCTCCTTTCGCAGGTCTGCTGGAAGAAATTTCTTAAGAAATAAGCAGTACCTTTGTACTCAATTGTATTAATATGCCTTATCACTCTGTTTTTTTTTACTGTGTGTACATAAATAATAATAAATAATAAGAAAAATACCTCATGAATTTTGTACTGGAGAATAGTGTTGAGCTAAAAATATCTTAAATCTATTTTTTTTGTACATAATACTAGATTAATTAATAGCTAGTCGGTCAGTCAAATAGGTGCGGAACTGCTGACTTCAGAATAGGTATGTCTTCAACACGAAACTCAATTTGCTCTCATGTAACAAACGTTGTGTGACCAGTAAACTGTGTTACCATGTGCGAGCATTTATTTGAAGCGGCAACACTAACAACAAACTATACGGAATGAACAAAGTTATTGTTGTCAGTGTTACGTTTATTAAATCCTAGAAAGAAAGAAAAAAGAAATAAAATAACCAATAACCTCATATCCTGTGCCTATATCCTGGTGGACACAACTGTACAGTCCGTTCACAGTTATTTTACCTCTGATAGCAGCAACCCAACAGCAACCTTATGGTAAAAAAAGATCACTGTGAAACTGACAGACTTGTAAGTGGTAGCTATCGAAAAGCAGCCTAATTGTTACGAGTACAAAGATCACTTTGATTTTGACAGTGACGCAAAATCAGAGGTAAAATATGTAAATTTTACCACATATAGAATATTTGGTTGAATTATGGGGATGCGCCGCTAAAACTTACATAAACCAGATTCAAGTGATACAAAATAAATGAATTAAAACTCTATACAATTACCACTACCTAACATCAACTAAACAAATATATAACGACACTAAACTATACAACATAAAACAACTTTATATATACAAAACATGTACCCTTATTAGAAAAATAATAACAAAGGAAACGCACTCGCAATTAAATTAAAAAAAAAACAAACCACGGATACTATACCAGAAATCGCAACAAACTCGTACTCAGACCACTCAGAACCAATTACGGGAAGAAAAATATTTTATATGAAGGAGCGGTACTATACAATAAATTGCCAGAGGCAATTTTAAATGCAAAAACTGTAAATATAAAAAAAAAAAAAAATTACGTTCACAATGAAGTAAGTATCCATCAGCTAGTTCATAAAAAATGTAAAATGTATTGCCTGCTTACGATAATAAACTAACTTACTGTTTAAATTTTAAGTATTGAGAAAAATAATATTAAATACTCTGTTTAGCTTTTATCGACTCATAGAGTCATTATGTTATTTTAAACTGCATGTCTTATTTTTATATCTCATATTATAAGTGAACTGTTTGTGTTCTTTATGAGAATAAATTCTTTAAACCGAATTTTAACGGACTATAGGAGGAGTTTCAGTGCTGACACCAACCACGCAAAAGTCTAAAAAAAATTACGTAGCGTGTTTATCTACAGAATAGTGAACCCCAAAAAACTTTTTAACGTGTAAAGTTTAAATAAAACTAAGAGGTTTTTCACAAGAAATTTGTCCGTAGCAGCTCGCCCCCGTTACTTACATAGGACTTTATATAATTCATGGCTTGTCGCTAAGAAATACGCACAGGCTCTACTTATTACGCTTTTCGCGATTGGTTCGAGGATGACCCTCTTTACATACCAAGACTCCTCCGTGCTTCGGAAGGCACGATAAGCCGTCGGTCCCGCCTGTCATTCATGGATCTTTGACAGTCGGTACGGGTGCTCAAAAACCTGAAAGTCTTACAACCAGTCTCACTCATTAACTGGGTTGTAGATGTCAGATAAGCAGTCATTCAATGTAAAATACTGGTATTTAGCCACATCCGAATTGACTGGAAGTGAAACTCAATATAGTTGGGAAAAGGCTAGGCAGATGATGATAGGTTTACATAACTACTGCAAAACAATAATTTTACTGTTTACGCCCTCGCGGAATACATGCATGTTCAAAACCGGCAACTGGAAAAGTATGTAACTACACATTACTTATATAATAAAATTCGTTTTTCAAATCCAAATCCTTGTAATACAGTACGTTTTTACCTACTTTTTCGCTTTCGGTCGCAAGTTCGTTTATCATTATACTCAAGTCATCCAAGTTTTTGGCAAATAGTACAATATCGTCAGCGAATCTCAGCCGTGTCAGCGATAAACGATCCACCACGAGTCCAAGATGTTCCCAGTTGAATCCTCTAAAAATTGATTTCAGTAGGCTACCCTACTGAAATCAATTTTTAGAGGATTAGCGGGGCTAAAAGGCCCAATTTACACATATCCTCCTGTAACTCTTTATCTATTGGTTCCAAAAGAAAACTCTTAATTGTATTGAATAGCTTAATCCTTCATGTTTAAGTAATAACAGTTGAATTTGGCCAGTATTATGTGTAAAAGCCAGATAATAATGATTTTAAACATCGTATCCAATGGTCCTTTATGCCCCCTGGGCGGGGTAAAAAGGACCAGTGCTGGGGAACAAAGGACCAGTATAATTGAATGCTATTATAGTGTTAATTCAGGAAAAATAAATAAACGTAAATCATACAATTTTAACAAATCTTTATATTTATTTATTAAAAGGAGCATATTTAACAAATAATCACATTGGTTACTCAGCTTGAAGTTATGGCACAGCATTTCAGTCTTAATAATTAGTCTTCACTTCGTTTTTAAACTTAAATTTATAATATAGTACCTACCTTTAAATTAGCTTTTTGCAACATAATTATTTTACCTGTATTAACATAAGAAAAAAAATTGTGATTGGTATTAATCATCATCAGATTCACAATTATTACAAATATTGGTCAAAGACGATAAAGACGGACACATATCGTGGGCCAAACCTTTACAATTATAACTTTGCATCCAGCCTTCGCCGGGGATGCTGTCCAGAAAAGATTCACAGCACACTAAGTAAAAACATTCTTCTTCAGAACTGGAACTGTCTCCATTTTTATCTGTTATAATCTTCTTCCTAACTTGCTTATTTTTCTGTTTAACCGCTTTTTTACGAGACATCACTTTCTTCTGTTTCTTATTCTCTTGTTCTAAAGACAATGCTTCCTTTTCGGGTGTGTCAGTTAAAATGGCTGCCTTGCGTCGCTTTCTTCCCCTTGTATCTTTGCGAGCTCCAGCCTTAGGACAAGGTCTTATAAATTCGGGAGAAATCATATTACTTGAAGATGTTAACGGCTGTGGCTCAGTAACTAAAAATGGAACCTCATAGGACGTTGACGGCTGTGGTTCTATTTCGACAACATCTGCTGCAGATAAAAATGGATCACTCGATGTGAGCAAAAGTGGTGCGGTAGACAAATGAGGTGCTTCTGGATCTAGCGTCAACAAACTTGGTGAACCAGGTGAGATAGGCTGATGAGATTGAATAAATGGAGACAGTTGGGAACTAGTGGTTGCAGATGGCTCAATGGATGGTTAAGATGATGGCAATGGGTTATCAGGGTTTGGTCGATCTGTAACACAGGTCTAGCGGGGCACAAAGGTCCTAGCATGGACCTTTGTGCCCCCATGGTAGGTGCACTTTTATTTAAGGTTATAGAAAAAAAACGAAAGTGTTTATTAAAATTACTATGGTTTGACGTGAAATATGAAACTACAAACCATTGTATATCAAAAGTTTAGCTTTGTAACGTTACAAATACAAATCTCAGACGAAAAATAAGAAACGTGAAAAATATTACTTACGTAAATTTTTTACGCGGAAAACACTTACACTCTCATCGGCGCGCGGTGGCGCTCGCAAATTCACTGCTCGGGGCGGCATGTGTACCTCTCCCTTGACCCCTTCATACACCTGTCATTCAATTCTATAAAGTTCGTTTAATTTCGGAGATATGCATAGTGGACCTTTTTACCCGCGGACCTTTAAGCCCCGTCCTACCCTACCGCCGAGAAGAGTTTTAGAGAAAGAGGGTCTCCCTGTCTAACGCCATTTGTTTTTCTAGGCCACGCGATAGATTTTGATTCAGATTTCATACCATTTATAAACTTTGTTTCAAAGGTTTATGTGTCGTTATTTTGATATTTCGGTAATAGAGAAAACTTTATAATTGCAAATCGTGAAAACCATGCGAAGCACACGTGTCGGCTAGTAATAATTATAAATTAGCTTTCATTACCATTTATGATTCTATAAATTTATAGCTTATATATTATTATGAAACGAGACGTTAGCAAGCTATGCAACGATTACATAATATAATAATCATAAAAATTGTGAGTGGCTCCAATATTAACTCATGGTAACATATGTGGAATTCCATCCATTTGGTGGTGCTGTGGACATACATATGTACATTGTACGACTTAGCTCTTTCGGGAATTCGCAAATCAGTTTCTCATAAATGTTATTAATTTAGTTTTAATATTGTGAAGTCATATTATTATTGCTTTTCTATCGGTCGATGTGTTTTTTACAATAATATTGAAGGACGGAGGTATATTAGAATGATTTTGGTTACTTGGAAGCAAACCTTTCAGGTGTTACTATTGAAGTTAGTTGATATATTATTATGTATTTTGTGGATCAATTTCGATTTTTTATTTTAATGGTTCGGGGGTTTATGAATGTACCTTAGTAGTGGTCCTATATATGAATTGCATGAAAATATTCCACCTCTAAGGTTAAAAATTCGATGACAAAGTTTTATTGATTTTATCAAAAATACTGATCCGATATAGATGGGGTTTTTGTTCTTTAAATGCATTTTTTTCAGCGCAATTTTTTCAGTGGCTGCAGGAACTATAAAGTGAAATATAAAATATTTTCAGAAGTTGGTATATTTTTCAATTTCTTATATAAAAGTTTTGGAGAAAAATGATAAGAATTCCACATTTATCTAGGACATCACACGTGTATTGCCAATAATCTCCACAAACATATTGTTTTGACGTCACACGGATAATCTTCTTAGAAAACTATAAGATTACCCGTATTATGAGATTTCCAAGTGTCTCGATATATGTGCATATTTATATGTAGTCAAATACAATAATGAATATACATATTTTACTGTTACCACATAGTATGGATTAGAAGAGGTAACAAACAATATTATGTTGGTATTCCAAAATGATACCACTGTCCTCATTCGATACCTAGATGTGCTGACGTGTCCTAAATGGCTTGTTCGCATAAAATCTGTTGATCCAACAATAAATGACTGTACCTTAATATAAGAACAGGTATGTTCTGGGATCGATAACTAGGTAGGGCTTTGTGTTTTATGGGTTTTACGATCAAAAACTTCTCAATAGCAGGCCAGACTCTTGATTTTCATTTCCCTATGATGGCTCGACTCATATGACTCGACATAACGGTTAACGGTCTAGAGGTCGCATGCATCACTGCTGAGCATGAAGTTCGTAATTCGAATCTAGGGTTGGGTAAACTGTTATTGGGTTTTTCGTAACAAATTTATCAGTAGCAGCCCGGAGTGTGGATTTTTCCCGGATGTCTTTGTGACATCATATGAAATGGCACTAGGCTCGCCTCTTATTAAATTGTAAAAATATTTATATACTACTACTCCCTTATTATTTATAATTCGATATGATGATTGTAGTTTTAATAGCATTTTAATAACTGTTCCTCTCAACCAAAGCACCTGCCATCTAATCTCTTCACCACCCTCGGTTGACTGGTAGAGAACGCTTAAGGCATTAAGTGCGCCTTTGTACCTTTTTGTGTACGAGAAGTTTAATTAAATAAATAAGTAAATGGGGCTTTAACATAATCAGCGAAATGTGTCTGCACTATAGTTACCCCTCTGCTTAATCCACTGAAGATAAAAGGCATTATATAATGTTATGTTTTGTATGATTAAATCTAACACATAAAATATAAAATACGCTAACAAACCGTAAGCTAAAATCATATTTATTCATAACAAAGCATTTCATTTTGCAGATTTTCATTTCAAACTGGATTTGTGCCAACCACTGTCACGGATGTCAATTACGTTGAGATAAAATAATATGTAAGCGTTCACAAAATAACTTCAAAACAAGCCCTTATAGCACTTATCTGTAGCCAATGCCAACAGCATTATAGCAGATAAGTTTATTTAAGTATTTAGCAGAAAAGAAATTACATGTAGACATTCGTACCTTTCCTCGTTATGAATCCGGTTCGAAAAATTTGAAACACGCTCATAATTGCATATCTTTTTCGTAGATTTAAGTATCCCGCAAACAGATGGGACGTATCTGTGAGGCGCTATTCTGATAGAACAATCTCCATAATTTTTTTATAGAACTAGTAGACTAGAGTCACATCGTTTTGTCGCGTCACACCTAACTGCGGTAGCCTTTACTCTTATTTATTGGCTCCCAAATATTTGCTTTGAAGATTTAGAAGAATAAAAGAATGTATCTTTGCAAGCTAGCCTTAGCTACGTTGTTAGAATTCTACAATCTGTCGGAAGTTTACGATGAAACTAAACTAACAACATTGATTGTTAATGATGTAGCATAGCATATGATGTGTACTTTGTGGCCTTTGGTATTTGTTGGCCTACTTATGTGATTGATGTCTGCCCGAGTTTAGTAAGTTACGAATTTAATTAGAACAAAGCAAACAATGTGTTACGAGTATGTATGTCAGTGTTGATATAAAAAAAAGAACACAAATATATTTGTGTCCTTTGAGAGTAGAAGGAAAGCGGCTATTCTTTGTCAGATGACAGGATGAAATATGATTGATAGGGTGAAAATGAAAATAAGTAAGTTCAATATCTAAAACACGGCTACTGAAAAATTAAGCCTTAAAAAGTTTGAAACAGGAATATATTCTCATCTGAAAGCCGTGGTCAAGGACGTTACCTAGATCAGATAGTCAGTCGCTCCATGTGAAATACTGATACTCAGCAGCATCCGGTCTACGTGGAAGCTAACCCCGGGATACTTTAGGAAAGGCTAGGCAGATTTAGTCCACGTATGGATGTATAATTGTATATAAAGCGGTAGAATCTGAGTGAAAATTTTAATGAAAGAATATAGAAATAAAAAAATGTTTTGAACCCAACGTAAATAGCCGTATTTCTTCAATTGTTTTCTAACCTTTCAATCTGAGAGTGAGAACTATGTTAACGCAAGCAGCAATTCGATTGGAATTAAACGTGGCTTTCATCGTGAAATGATTTAAGTGAGTGAAAGCAGGTGGGACTTAACGTTTAAGGAAAAGGTGTAGGACTTTTAAGAGAAATCTTTCAACATATTAATTTGATCACCGTATATTGGCGTAAAAGCAACCTTTATGATTAGCTAATGTGGAATTTCTTAGGAAAGGTTATAAAGTGAAAATATTGAAGTCGTCATAGGAAGCTCCAAGAATTGAGTAAGTAATTTGATTTCTTTCCAAAAAGTGAAATTGAGATTTCGTAAAAAAAAGTTTGATTAATTTCATTCAATTTGGTTCTTTTGATATGAGCCCTAGCAGAACCAAATCAAAAGAATAAATCCTATTTGAAAAAGATGTAAGTATCTACAAATTATTTTCAAATATACTTATAGACGGACTTATTCAAAGCAGGACTGTAAGTATGGATATATAGCCAGTTATAAATGTATGAAAACTTTATCTGCCTTCTTCCCTCAAATATGACGATGTGTAATTGCTGATCTTTACCTTGCTCGTACTTCATTCATCTATATTCGTGAACGGGTGCTGCTTGTGGTGACAGGTGGTCCTGCTGACCATGGTTTTGTTATTGTTATTAATAATATTTTACTTCGATGGTCCTAGTTAATAACCGTACCCAAGACAAGGAAATATCGAACAGTGTCCTATTAGAATTAAATTATGTTTATCGATATAGGAATGAAAATTGTTCTCCGGGAAAGTCTTCCCATTTCCTCAATTGAAGACAAAGATATCAGACTAAAATATACGGTAGTACTATATTATTTATCGTAGCATTTTATTGGAAATATAATAGTAGAGCGTTGTGGTGGTAAGTTATCTTTTATATTGGTTCATATTAAATGTTATGACTCCATTATAATGATAAACGTTATTGTAAAGAACGTTTTAGTCACTACTGAGATAAATTGACACAAAGAAGCAAGTGTAGCTTGTGAACCGGAATATTTGCCATTGGTTGTAGAAATAAAAATTGATAACTATTCGTCTTAAACATTACAGAGATAAACCTCAAATAATTTTCTCTATTCAGAATTAAACTACGCACGTCGCAATACTTTTAAGAAAAGCTTAGTTCAAATTCCTTTTGCCTTAGTTTTAAAGTTTCTTGACCCCGTAAGTTTTGGCACATATCTTATTTGTTAAGCTTAGTTCAAGGTTATGAAAGGAAACAACGGAGGTATTTTACAATTTATTTTATGGACAATTTACATTTATATCAAAATTACTTGTGCATTTGTATTTAACCATACAACGAAATCGTTAACAAAGATTAATGGAAAATGCGCGGTTGTTCTGTTTTTTTTTAGCACGACGTAAAAATAAAAGCACTGGCGAAACCACTAATAATAATATATATCCACAACTATCACACAACGCCATCTAGTCCCAAGCTAAGCAGAGCTTGTGTTATGGGTACTAGACAACTCATAAACATACTTATATATTTCTAAATACATACATATTATAGATAAATTACACCCAGACACAGAATAAATGATCGTGCTTATCACACAAACATTTGTCCTGGGTGGGAATCGAACCCACGACCTTCGGTATAGCAGTCAGGGTCACTAACCACTAGACCAACAGGCCTGTCATGTCACTAAACGGTCTTTATAAAAACTATTTGAGAAAATTGAAAAACAACAAATTTAAAAACAAGAGTGAATAATAACCTAATTATGAACCTAAATGCGTTGCTATAAAAGTCACTTTATAAGCAAGTGTGCTGAAAAGTAATGAACAAATGCCCTTCTGTGCAACGCTCTTTAGTAAGAAGGGTAAGTGATTCAACTACTGTATTAATTATGTTTTGAGGTCGCTCTGCAATTCAACTATCATTACGGAAAATTCATTGTGGCTACCGCGTACTCCCTTGTGAGATGGTGCTACAAATATCGTAGCGGCCACGCGTAGCAAATACAGTCTACGAGTTACGTAGCTGCTTCGCGTAGCGAATGTAGGCTACCACGCAAAGGTAACTTTTTAACTAAAGGAGATGTTTCATTTTATATGAGGATCCGGCCATAACATGTACCTTTTAGCAAAGCTGGGAAACTTACCCCTGAATAGAATAAAGTAACATTTTTTTCATAATATCTAATGGTTTTTATGTACAAAATAAAAATTTAAAATGTTTGACGTTTGTCCTAAGAGATAGCAAGCAGTTATTTTGAATTAGTTTAGAATTAGAAACACACTTCAAAAATGGAGATGTAAAGATTTTTGCAACGATGAAATGGTCACGCTTAATTATGTTTACTCAAAAATATGTATAAGAGGATAATAGTAATTTATTTTTAACACTACAAGAATGCACACATTTTTTAATCAAATCAAATCAATTTATTTCGGGCTACAAAGACCCATAACATAAATACCAGACTAACATACATACAAATAAAAACAATGTAAAACTATTGTACACGAAGTGACGGCGTCGTGTTGCGCTGCGTGGTGTCGCGTAGCCTTCCGCGGAATCGCCGATACACGACACCCTTCGGCCAAAACTCTGCCTTGAGGTAGGTCTCGATTTGAAGAGTTGGAACTCGCACCACGAATGACTTGAAATTCGTGTTGTGGCGCGATTCCAACTTCTCGACCCTCAAAGTGTAGTTCGTTTTCAGTCGTACATACTCCACGATCTCCTCAATCTTCGTGGTGTAATGCAGACGTGAAATATACAGCTGCGTCGTAGGCACAGCAGGGCGCAGCAGCATGTTGGGTCCACTCGGAGCTGTTCCACACTGGTTTCGTGAACAGGGCTTCTTCTTCTTCCTTTCCACTTTCTTCTTTCTTTCACATTGATTTGATGAGACATGATTTCAGAACGAACTAAATCTGCAAACAAACGTGACGCTATGTTGAATAAAATATGGCAATAATTGAAAAACTATTATTTTTTGTACACGACAAATCAGGCCCAAATTCACCAGAGAATAATTTTCCCCAATTTGTGGTATTTTTTTCTCTTTTTAACACGCTTTTATTAGGTCGACCTGTATGTAACTGACTATGTAATGGAATCTAAGGTAACTAATTTAACCATCTGCCAAGGATCGAAGCGTCATGAAAATTGGCAGCTGTATGTAGTTCTGATGACAGTACAATAATATGGTACTGTCGAACTGATCTGATGATGGAGCCGGAAGATATGAACTGGAACTGCATGATGGAACATCGGATCCTAGCCGTGTTTGGACTTGCTAGAAAGGTCTTGTAATGAACTTTGACCACGATTAAATTTTTGGTTTTTACGTGCATTTATAAAATCGTATTTTTCTATTGTTTTTTATACTTAACATTTATTCTATAAATGTACATTTTAGATTAACTACTGATTGGTTTCAGACTAAAATCAACTCTCATCAAACATATGGATAAACTTTAAAAACTAACAGACAAGTTTAAACCATTTCACTTTCTGTTTCTACGAAATATATTGGAAATATTTATAGCTTTAAAAATATATTTTGATTAGAGGCGACTGGAACTGAAATTAAAATTAATTAAAACTGTAACGAACACACAGCGCCACCTAGTATAATTTATTCAAAGCACTATGATGAGCGGCTACATAAACAAGAAGACAGCAGGTAAGGCGACCTCTGTGGGCATGTGATGCCATCTACAATCTTCCGAGTTCAACTATCTGCGCCAGCGCCACCCGGCTTGGTATCTGCACCACAACTACAAACGACTAGTGTGAAGATTGAGCACACATACAAACCATCCACCTTTATAAGCAGAGCTGTCTTCGAACAAATCATACCCCCCGCCACTAAAGTGATCACTGACTGGAAGAAAGTAAGCAAACGCTTACAATCTAACACGTCACATCACTTAGACTCTATCCTAGATCAGTTCGACTCTGTCGCCGACACAACGGCCGCGATCGACTCTCTCACGGAGCACGTACAATCGATCGTGAACGAAAGTTCACGGGAGGTTCCAGATACGGGTGACCGTAAATGGAGACTCCCCGACGATGTACGTGATCTGCTGACAGAGAAGAACGCGGCCGTTCGTGCCTACAGCAACTTTCCCTGTGACGCTAACAAAGCTCACATGCGTTACTTACAGCGTGCTGTAAGGACACGTGTGACTGAGTTGCGTGATGCTAACTGGGACAAGATGGTGGGCGAACTAGAGCCGACTCATCTCGCATTCTGGGAACTTCAGAGGAAACTCAAATCCTCTGAGTTTTCCACAATGCCCCCCCTGACCCGCCCCGATGCGACCATTGCATTCGAGGATATCGACAGGGCTGAATGCCTAGCCGATAGCCTCGAAGCCCAATGCACACCCAGTTCGCAGCCAGTAGACCAAGCGTTTGTCGATAAGGTAAACGCGGAAGTCGAACGCAAAGCCTCACTCCCGCCCGTTGAAGACCCTGATGATCCCCTGCCCCCTGTCACACCTGACGAGGTACACGAGATCACCAAGGGTCTGAAATCTCGTAAAGCCCCCGGATCAGACGGCATCACCAACAGAGTGATCAAGCTGTTCCCCGCTCACCTGATTATGCTCATGTGTACCATCTTCAATGGTGCCTTGAGTAATAATATTTTCCCCCAAGCGTGGAAGGAAGCCACCGTCATTGGCATCCCTAAGCCCGGTAAGCCCAAAACCGAGCCCACGAGTTACCGCCCCATTAGTTTGCTCAAAGTTCTCGGCAAAATCTACGAGAGACTTATTTATAAGCGACTCAGAGATTATGCCGAAACCAAGGGCCTCATCCCCAACGAGCAGTTTGGTTTTCGAACCCAACACTCGTGTGTCCATCAGGTACACCGTATCGTCGAACATATCAATGCTGGTTTCCAGCGTGGCATATTCACGGGCGCTGTATACTTCGATATAGCGAAAGCGTTCGACAAAGTCTGGCACAACGGCTTATTATATAAGCTGTACCAACTCGAAGTGCCAGACCGTCTCGTGCTCATCTTACGAGACTTTCTTGCGAACCGTACCTTTCGCTATCGCATCGAAGGGGCACTTTCCTCCCCTCACCCGATCCGTGCAGGAGTCCCTCAAGGCTCTGTACTAGCCCCCCTCATTTTCACGTTGTTCACTAGCGATATCCCCAGAAGCAAGAAGGCAAGGTTAGCTCTGTTCGCAGACGACACTGCCATCTTCTTCTCGGGATTTAGTGACTCAGCGCTGGTTCGCTACCTCCAAACTGCAGTCGACGAGCTCGGCGAATGGTTCAGGAAGTGGCGAATCGAGGTCAATCCCGATAAAAGTCAGGCGGTCTTTTACACCCGACCGCGACGTAATCACCCCCTTCCCCGACCCATCTCAATGTTCGGCAAGCAGATCCCTTGGGCGAAGCAAGCCAAATATCTAGGTGTCATCCTCGACGAACACCTCACCTTTTCTGAGCACAAAAAGCAGGCTCGCTCGCGGGCCGCTTTCGCTCTCGGTAGGCTCCATTGCGTCCTGAACAAGCGGAGTAAAATGTCTCTTCTGTGTAAGAAGCGGCTTTACACCGCTTGTATCAGGCCGATTATGACATACGCAAGCCCAGTCCGGGCACATGCTAAACCACGATTCATCCATAGGATGCAGACTCTCCAGAACCGTTTTCTCCGTCAAGCCACAGGCTCGCCTTGGTTTGTTCGGAATATCAATCTTCATTTAGATATGAAACTCCCGACTATCCATCAATTCATAAAACGCGCTTCGAAGCGTTTCTTCGATAGGGCCGTAGCCCACCGCAACCCTCTGGTTGTGGCGGCAGCTACTTACACCCCCTCCCGTATCAGTAAAGTCCGCCGCTCGCGGCACGTTCTTACCGATCCTGATGATCCCACTACTCTCCTCCAGGAGAGTCGAAAAGAGACCAGTACAGCTAGACCAGCACACAAACACAAACCGTACCGATCTCGCCGCCGAGGTCCGTCGTCGCGACCCCGACTTAACAGTCCCTCCCGACCCTTGCAAGAGCCAGCCCGCGATGCTGCGCCGTTAGCTTTAAATTAGTCCCAAAATAATTTAACCCAGATCCAGCCAGTCCCTTGCTGCCCCCCTACCAGCGATTGCCTAAGCCGAGGTTCGTACCCCCCTCGGGGTAACCCTTAGAGCTTTCGCTTTAGTTTTTAAGTATAATATCGTATTTTTAAGTATATAGCCCCGGCTGGAGGCCTAAAAAGGTAACTTTTTAGAACTCGCCGGGCCACAATCCGTTTAAGTAGTAACAATCTTTTCAGGATTAACTACGAGATGCCCCACAAAAATAAAATAATAAATGAACAAATCATCATTCTACTAGCTAGAGGATCAGAGTTCGGTAGCCACGCAGCCAATTCTGAACCTAAGTACGACTAACTCCAGTTCGATAGCCTAGCGGTCTTCTGGAATTAGCCAGCTAGGGGAGGTCTGAAAGGCGATAGCCACGCAGTCCCTTTCATCCCTCCACTTCGGGTTGCGACTAACTTGATTTGTTTAAAGTAAATTGATGTAACAGTGAAGTTGCCAATAAATAAATAATCATCAAGATCACCGGGGCTTTCATTTCACAACCAGCAACCCTACAAAACTAAATATTGATAGATTAAAGTCTTTGTGATGGTTGATTACTCTCGCGATCTTATTTGACAGATATAAAGCTAGGGTATGTTGTGGTTTCGAAAATATTTTATTGATCTCATTCTAGCGTTTTATAACTTTAATAGTGTAGATTATGTTTCTATAAAATAATACGTAAGTGAGAAATGTTGCTAGAACTGTCTGTTTATAACGGGTTTTGAGTGTGAGAAATTGCAAACGACGGAAAAACAGCTGTGCTATCATCACGAAAACATTTTTCAGGCGTTTCTTCGCTGGGGAGCAGGCTGCCTACTTGAAGCGCGTGGTTGATATGACGTGTGACAGCTCACGGACAGTCTACGATTCCATATTGCTATTGTAAAATATACTTTAAGACAGTTAAGTTTATATCTTAATTGGTATGACAAGTTATTTCCTGTGTTTAAGCGTAGATGTTTATCAGTGATGATGTTAAAGTTCAAATCTATGAGTTGGAAAGACATTGTTGTAACTTTTGGGGGCTTAAGTCTGACTTCAATCACTGTACGAATAAAGATGAACGTGAAGAGATGAAATCTCAATATGAGCGAAGATAATCTTAATCTGTTCAAAGTCTATCAGTTCTAAATCCGATTATTTAGTATTAACTATTCTAGCGTCGTCGATTCGAGACAAGAAGATTAGGTTCCTTTCACTACAGATGGTATTAAGTATTCATCTCTCCATTCTATTATCACGCTAAGCTTGCTAGTCCTTTATAATTTAGCAGTCACTGCTCTGGAAAGAAAAGAAAGGTTGGGCAGAGGTGTGTTTATTGAACAAAATGTGGGTGTTCAATAAACACACCTCTGCCCAACCTTTCGGGGAATCAAAGCGTGATGTTGTTATGTTGATCATTGTAATGCGAATTTCAATATGGTGCCTCTTTTGTATAATATTACTTCAAGTAGACTACTTTGAGTAAAAAAAATGGAAATAATCGTAATTATAGTTCGAATCAAAGATAGTAAATTCGAATAATCTGTCAGCTTTGTTTAATGTACAGGGTCGAATAAAAAAAAGAATTATAATTATGTTCGTCGGTCCATTACTAGTACGCTACCCGCGATCCTCATAAATAGAACGAGTTTCTTCAACTGTCATTTAGTATATCGTAGCAAAACGATTCAATTTCATCACAATCTGTGATCAGTTGTATAAATAACTGTCTGCGATCAAAAAAAAAATGGTTAACAAGGTAGTATTGTCTGTAACTGTTACTCTAAACCCTTGTAACTGTTATACATATGCCAGCCGGGGTGGCGAGATTGTTCAAGCGAGATACCATGACCCCGGCACACAGGCAACTGATGGAACACGGGTGGGTTTTAGTCAGTAAAAGTCTGACACGTCCTCCCGCTCCGCCCAGAGCGGGAGAAGTCATATGATGATTTCCCATCCAAAAAAAAAAACCGTTCTACATATTGATTACCAACATTAAAAATCGTATTGCATTTTATATGTTCCTGGAAATAGTTAACTGGTTCCACAATTTCGAGCGAAATAAAGGCTTGTTTACACGAGGTAGGTTTCCAGACCGTCAAAAGGCAAGCGTTTTTAATTGTGATTTTCCGTTCTGTTCTGTTTTTAAATACCTATAAAACTAAAACAATACATTCTATGAGTTTCACAATTCCGATAGTTATAAAGAAAAAGGCTCGTGAATTGAGCAGTAACTGAGCTGTGTATGTTTAAGTCCCATGTAATTGGGGCGAGCCTATTCCCATCAATCCAGACACCGACAAATCAGTTGCTCAATAAAAGCTGCGTTAGACAGCTCGATTATTTTTCATTATCAGCAGCAATGTTTCCTTCAATGACAATGTAACAATGAATTGCGTCGCTTTCCAGAACATGTTGAGAATTGTTAACAAACCAAGAACGTGGTTTCGGTTTCGTATAGGAAAATGCGTACTTAATTGGATTACAATGAACCTTTGGGGAAGATTAGGAAATGATTACTGAACGCAAAGTCTGTAGGAATTACGGGATAGTATTGGGTTTTCTCTAAGGAAAGCGTGACGATATAATATGTCGTTTAAGTACCTTACATAATTTTGTGTTAAACGGTAACGGTTAGACCGTTACGTATAGAAATTCCTACACAATGCATACCTTAAATTTAACTGTGGAATTCACACGCATCTTCACCACGCATTCTAATTGAAAATACCTGAGGATGACTTAATGAATTACATACCCCATTGGGGATCAATTCATTAGGTTGTCCGCATGCGTAGTAATCTTCAACCGTAAGGAAGTAGTATAAGTTTCATTACCCTTTAGCAGATTGAAAACTGTTAGCAAGTCTCGCAAAGTTATAATAACAAGTTTGTATCTCAAACAATCTAAGTTACATAATACAGAGATACATTTATTTATCAAGGTTCAATGTTGTTAAAACGAGCGGAAAGTACTTAAAAGTACACAATGTCAACCTAAAATTCTTAGTTAAATGAATATTAAAGCACCGCGCTGCTAAATTAAATGAAAAGGAGCTCTCTCCTCTACCTCTAATACTTATAATATTTTTGTGTGAAATGGTTTAAAATAGGTAGGCTCAAAATGATATATAGAAGTCATTTAATCGTCTACGATCTGTGTTCCTTGTATTGTATCGTGTGTAGCCACAATTAATTACGTTGTATAACAATACAGCCAAAATGAAACTATGAATGCAGGATTTGATTCTAGAGTCCCTAGTGTATACATTTTTTGTCACATATAAAAAAATCTGCCGTTTTATAGGAAAGTGCAATTTGTGCTCGGACAAAATGTAAGGAATATACACATACTTTATGGAAACCGAAGAAAAATTTCAACGCAAGATGGTTTTTTTTTTTTTGTTTTTTTTTTTTTTTTTTTTTTTTTCAGGATGGGAAATCATCAAATGACTTCTCCCGCTCTGGGCGGAGCGGGAGGGCGTGTCAGACTTTTACTGACTAAAACCCACCCGTGTTCCATCAGTTCCGTCAGTTCGTGTCAGTCAAAGAAACAAAGGTCGTCCAAAAGCGCGTTGGGTTTGCGATATCGTCAATGTCGCTGAAAACGCGTAGATGAGAGACGGAATTAAGATGTATGGTGGAAGAAGGGGAAGGTCTATTCCAGTGGGTGATTCCGGACTGAGATGATGATGATATGATAGGTTTACAAAGAAAAACTAAAATTAGGATTTCAGTGGTGCTTCAACCTTTTGTTTATACCGCAAAATATAAACGTTTCTTCGGGTTCAGAATTAACACAGAAAAGCAATCAACGCAACTTAATTATCAAAAAATAGGATGAACTATGTCTGTCAACGATAAAAGCGTCGGAAGCTTAAGGAAAATTCAATAAATATTTTAATGACTCATCTTGTTACTAATATTGCAGCTTCAAATAGATTTCAGATTTAAAACAATTATCTATTGTTGACAGAAGAGTGTCTTCAAAACCATTTTTTTGCAAACTTTTCTTTGCGTCGTTTTTTCTCGACTCAGCGTCGCATTGACTTGACTTCAATTTCTTAAATATGCTCAAACTTAGGAAGTTTGGCCTTTATTATGGCCTGAAACTATGTATAAGTTACGTTGCCTTGGAAGATATCATCAGCCTGTAAACAAGACTGTAACTTTCTAAATGTTAGAATATTCCTGTAGATTAATTGTTTTATATTCTCTGGAACAGTTGGTAGTAGTTCCATAGGCTCACTGAGACAGTTATTAATAGTTTGTCATCTTATTAAATACCTGATCATTCGTCTGAATTATTACAATGTAAATGTGAAAGTTTAGTATAAGTGTTTGAATGTTCAGATGACATTGTGTTGTGATGAAGTTTTGTTTCAGGTAGCAAAAGGATTTGTATACCACAAAAGTTATATTGTTGTTGTGTTTGTCTAAAGGGTTTGTATGTAAATTTGTCATGGGTTAGCAAGCAAGTAATTTTATTACATTATTTAGGCCAGCGCATCCCGGCGGACAGGCGGAACGGCATCGAGGAGGATTTGTCGCCGGCCAGCGCACACTGATGACTTGCGTTGCCGCCCGCACACTATTGGATGCTGCGGCATGCCGGCCGTATCCCACATCATGCCACGGAGAAAATACAAACTGCGCGCTTGTATGCGCACACGCGTTCCCTCGCTTCCCGCCGCCAGCGGCCGTTACTTCCTGCCCGCAAATTTTCGCATACCGTCTTATGGCGACGCACCTCAACGCGGTATCCTCCAGCGTGCTCTTCAATATCGCATAGAGATTATCTATTGGTAACTTAGCCGGTTTTCGGCCACTTAAGCGAACGTATGACTTTGTGACGATTTTTCTCCATGACCTTAAAGTCGCAAACTAGTTTCTTAAATATTTTTGAACTCGAAATATAATGCAGTTTTGATATTTGTAGACCTTTTACTCGTCAACGTCACATTAAAATTACAAAAAAATAAAATGTCTGAAAATAGCGATTTCGCCTGTTTTCGGCCACCTGTTCCAGTTTCCGCCCATTATTTTGCTAGTTTTCGGCCACTAATCTGCTATTTGAAAAATTATCTCTATTTGCTAACTAGTAGGTTCTATAATGGATTAAAAGCAACAAAATACGTATGAATCAAGGATTTTAATTAAAATCTTTAAAATATTAAACATATAGAAACATTTTAAACATAATAGTAGGAACATTGGTCAAAAAGAAAAAGTATAATATGGCATAACAAAAATAATTGGGATTACGGAAATATATCTAACTCGTGATCAACATCCTCTTCTTCAATAATAACTCTAATTTCGTTTTCCTTATTTATTTCTTTATTATTTTCGAAATCAGTCTTTATAATATATTTATCAATCTCATTTATAACTTTATCAGTCTTCATAGTAGTTATTGATTTCTACATCCTGATCAATATTTTTAATATTATTGTCCGTTGTTTGTTCCTTGTTAATCACGTTTTCATCTTTGGTCTGTTTAATCTTAGGAATATTAAGTGATTTTTTGTTCTTATTAACTATTTTCTGTTTTTTTTTTGGTTTCGGTTCACATTTTCCTTCACATCTGAGCGCATCCAACTTGATTCAGATTTTCCTATTATCCAATCTTCTGGCATATTTTCGACAATCGTTTTTGGTGGTATAAAAACACCACAAGTGGAGGGCATACTTTCCCAGATGCAGTCATCATCATTTAAACCGTAAGTGTTTCTTTTTCGTTGCCTCTTTTAACAACGTAAACATTTTTGTAACCTCTCGGGGCTAAGACTTTACCTGATTTTGGCCATAATGAAACTCCAATCTCATCACCGTTTAATATTCTGTCAGAATCTTTCATGATATCTGCCATTCTGCTTTCAGTCAAAAAATATTCAAGCTCTGTAAAACATTTTCTGATTGAACTCTCTTTTACTGCTTCCTTGGCTTTATTGATACCTTCAGGTTCACGTAAGCTAATCTCCGGATGCCTTCTAAGAAAACGTTGGTACCATGTTTGTCCTGGTCGCCCTTCTGGAAACTTATCTTCTTTTCTTTTATTAATTTTTTAACTGTTTCCAGCAAGACTTCTTTGCTTACAGGAATACCACATTTTGTTAAATCAATAATCCAGTCCACAACTTTTTCTTCTCCATAAAGGCCTAATATAGGTTCTCGACCAACTTTTCAAGGCTGTTCTTTAGTTCTACCCGAAATTCGATCTTGGATTGTTGACCGAGGAACACCAAAAAGACGACAAGTTTCTCTAATGCTTTTTTTTTTTCAATTCTTATGGCCTGAACAGCTTTAGCTAATGCTTCTTCGGTATATTGAAAATGAGTTCTTTTTTTAATCATTTTTTTTAAGTTTCTTTCTCTCAGTAGGCATCTAAAAAATGAAATTACGATGATTAATACCTTTATCTATTTTACACACATTTATATATTTTTTAAATGTTTTAATAAAAAATAAAATATAAACTAGTAGCGAACATAATTTATTACCTATATTCAAAATCTTGTAATTTCTATATACCTTATTTCCACTTAAACAAATATCAACTTCAGCTTTGTATAAACTAAGATGATTTTAGAATGACTAGTAGGTACTATTGAAAAGGTCACGAAAATAATAAAACTGCATCGAAAATTTCACTTTATTTGAAGGTATTAAGGTTCTTTTTGCGAAATCACGTAATTGTGAACGTGAACAATTATATCCTACAATACCTATGCACATATCATTGTATAAACTTTTTTTATTCATTTACAATATTTATAGACTGAAACTACATAAAAATACAATATAATTTTCTTAATAATATGACAGACAACTAGATTTCGATGGCCCTTTCAAATACGGCCGAAAATTAAGTTTATGTTAACTAATTTTCGGCCACCTGCTTTTAACCTGGCCGAAAAATAAGAATTTTTAAACTGATTTTCGACCATCCCTTCAAACACGGCCGAAAAACAAATTTAAATTAATTATTTTCGGCCGTTGATCAACTTGCTTAATTTTCTAACTAGCTAATAAGATAAATTTTGGGGAAGTACCTTTATGTCTGTATTGTTCGTGTGAGTGAAGATTTCGATTCAATTAGTTGATTTATTATCATTAGCTTTTAATGGCCGAGAATCAGTTACTAAATTATTAATTTTCGGACACATCGATTAGCTTAGGCCGAAATGTAAATATTAAAATTCTAATTTTCGGCCGTCAAATATTCACTAACTAAAAAGTGTTATTACTACATAATTAGCTAAAAACATGCGGCCAAAATCTGATTACACAAATGAGAAGCGGTTCTACTTTATGTACAAAGTATTTATTTTTAAAGAATTCTTTAATAATCAAAAGAATCAATTAAATGTAAACGGTCTTCTTCCAGTTTTCGGCCCGCCGGCCGAGAAGTAAATAGTCCCCCAAATCATTATCTAGTTTCCCGGCCATCAAATTTAAATGTAAATAACATAATCCTTCTTTCAATTTAATTAAAATAACACAGAACAACAATTATATTTATAAAACCGATAAACAACTTTGTAACTTACCTTGCAAAAATTATGCGTGCACTATTTTTTTCACTAATTTCGACACACGCGTGCACCGTAATACTTTCGGAGGGTCACTGACGACACAGTTGGATCATTAAAATTCTACAAAATTCAAAACTTGAAGGGTTTATACCAATACATTAAGTTAGCGTTGCTTTTTCAAATGAGTAGGGTAAAGTGTCCTTATTATATTAATATAACAACGTACTGGCCGAAAACCAGGGGAGGCCGGCAAACCGGCTAAACTACCCTATTGAGATTATCTATTTGTTGCTTCGTGGTGCGTCTCTGAGTTTTGAAATTTATATCTTGTTAGAATTACATACGTACCAATTTACGGTAAATTTTAAATACCCTTCCCCGCCGTCCGCGAATATGAGCCATCCCTTGTCCAAATAAAAGTAACATGCATAACTAAATAAACGTTGCAGTTTCTAACAAACGGTGGTATTGCACCTTTTTACAATTTAGTGTCGAGTCACTGTCGATTAAAATAAATCTATGAATTGAGAACTTGAAAACTAAATCACAGAGAGAAAAAAAATCCGTGAAGCAATACGAAACTTTTGAAACTGAAACATAAAAGTTCAAGAAAACACTTACAAAGATTGATAGTATCGAAAAACAAATGTTTACACTTTCGACAAATTTGGGTTAGTGTAAGTTTTAAAACAATCTGATTGAAGTCAACAGGTCTACTATTGACTTCAATCAGATTTAGATCTACTCCATGAAACTGGGGCGAATTCGGAAAAACTACGTGATCCGGTAATTTCCATAAAACATCAAAGTATAAATCTGAGTCTAGAAAACCTTAAGCCTAAACGTTGTTAATTATAACAGGTTTAGTGAAGACAGTATTAATTGATGGGATTTAAGATGACTCATACAAGCATGTCTTCAGTTGGGACGGATTCGCTCATAGCTACAATGGCTCTTTTTTCAAAAAGCCCTCCAGACATAGTCCATGCGTTTTTATACTCACATCACACATTCCTTTGATATGAGATCTGTTTCTTCCTTTCTTCGTTTTGAGTAGTTATTGGCTGTTGGAATGTTACTTAAGGACAGTTGAGGTGCTTAATGCTCACTTGTTTAGTGCTTATTTTAGTTGTTTTTCGGTTAATTCCTTTATTTTAGAGAATTAAACTAAGTAAAAAATTAATTAATAAATATTACACATGCCGTCATAAGTGCCAGGCCAAGTTTGTTTAGAAATATTATATCTCGTAAACAGTTCTTAGTATGTTTCGCGCAAATTATCACGAAATAAACGTGTGTTATGAACTTAGTGTGTTTCGTTATCTTAATTATTCATGTTCATACATATTTAAATTTTAAAGTTCATTCCAAATTCCCGCCCAAAGATCGAATGGTAATTGCAACGTTGTGATTTCCGCGACCGGAAGGGAAGCTCGAACCAATGGCAGAACGTAAGGACACCGTTCATACGCCTTGGCCAATCCCGGGCCTTCATTTCGACCGCGTCCCCCGCGTCACTGCAATATGGCGTGGGAGTCGAAGTTTCGCCGGCGCAAGAAAAAACGTGCTCTCGTGCAATAAAAATCATAGTGAAGGACCTTTTATTTTTGTGTGTGTGAAGTTATCAGTCTCAACATTCCGTGTATTTTGAAGCCTCAAAACAAACTTTTACAAGCTGGAAAACAAAACGTGGGAGCTCCCAGCCACCTACCTACTGCTGCCGTATTCAGCTCCTGGACCAGGGCGTACGTAGCCAAAAGGTAAGGGCTTCTTTCTTAATTGCGGATTTCTTAAGCGTTGCAACCAGCCAATTCGATCAATACTTACTCGTGGTTGCCCCCAAAATGGGCAGGTAATGTCTTCCTGCAACATTTTTATTGGTGCCGAAACCAGGCATCTTTAGATTTACAACTCATTCAAATCGGTCTAATTTCCTCTTCACAACGTTATTTCTACACGATTAGATATATCTCTTGCAAGTTGAACAAAGAAATTGCAATTATCAACAATATTATTCTAACTATTTTACTAAGTAGGTACTTTCTTGCAAGCCTCAACCAACCGCCATTACGTAAAAATAAAATTACATATTGTGTTAAAAGTAAAACTTTTGTTTAGTACTCGAATGCAAACAAATATTTCAATATTATTAAATAAGTTCGTTGAATATCATTAGTGTTCCTCGTGTAGGAATTCATTTATTTCGTAAAAACAACGAAAAACGCGTTTAGTATAACCCGCCTAAAAAAGGTTGGTTATACACATCACATACAATTCGTTCCGTATCCGTACTTCCACGTTCGTGCAGAAGCACTACACAATTTAGTCGCGTATCATTTCTTAGAACTCGGAATAATTTTATTTCAAATTGTTTTTTAAGTTCACATTCCGTTCGGGCTAGTGTTTTGAGGTTTTTCTTTTCGCACCTATTCGTATTTAGCCTTCTCACACGCAAATTAAAATACTTCCCCAAAACAAGCGGTTATCGTATCGTGCTTAGGTAATATTCACTCGATTTCATCGACCTTATGTCATTGGTGTAAGAATCATATTCGCTTGCACTTCGCATCGGCTACTAGTCTTAGCAATTTTCTCCGAAGTGCAAATCGATTTCATCGACCTTACGTCATTTGCCAAAGAATCATATTCGCTTGCGCTTCGCATCGGCTACTCATCTTAGCAGTTTTCCCCGAAGTGCCAATCTCACCGCTTGTTTTCGTTTATTCATTTAGATTTTATAGTTTCATATTGTAGTTAATACCTATCAGTAAAAAGTTTGATATTAAATAGGTGGGTATCTTACAAAAGGTTATTTATCTATTCTCGCACTATACTTACCTACCGCGTGCTTAGCGTGCGGTCACAGGTACATACCTACCGTGTAGCGTTTATTCGTTGTTCGGTAATTGCCTACATTTTTTTCTTTTGTTGTTCGCTTTCGTTCTTACGTTGTTTACCTATTCTTGTGATAGGTAAGCTATACTTTATTTTCTTTAAATCGTTGGTTATTAAATCGTAATAAAATGTCTTACAATACTAGACGAAAGTCGAAAATGGATTATTCATCTAAGAAACGTAAATCTTTCACCGTGGTTGATGATGAACCTGCACTTACCGTTCGAGACTTACCTGTTTTGCGGCGTAAGCGTACCCTCGCATTAAATCGTTTAAGGAAGGCGCTTGAAATCACTGAGTTAGCTCAGAAAGAAACTTCTCATTTGAATGCGTTTCTTGCTCATTATTCCGTCGTGCAGAAACTAAGCGAGAGCTTTGAAGAGGCACATTCAGATATTCTTTGCATTGTAGACAGCGAGTCAGAAGAACGGGAAGATAATATTCGAGAAGAATTCGATCAGATATATTTTGACATCATGACCATCCACAGGCAGTTAGTTCCCACCGATGCAGGAGAATCTAAACAAAATTCAATCGCTATCGACCACTCTTGCATCGCTAACGTAAAGCTGCCTAAAATAAACATTCCCACATTTAGTGGAAAAATAAAAGATTGGCCGAGATTCTATAGTCTTTATAATTCGTTAATTCATAACAACAAATGGCTCTCGGACGTTGAACGCATGAACTATCTTTTTTCAAGTCTTTCTGGGGATGCTCTTCCCCTTATTCGCACGTATCCTGCAGAAGGCACATTGTATCTTGAGGCATATCAAACATTGACTCAAAGATACCAAGATAAACGTGAGTTGGCATTTACTTGCTGAAGGAAATACTCGAAATAAACTTAAAATCTACATCGCCTGACGAACTTCATCGTGCTCTCGATTCTACAACAGAGAATTTAAATATTTTAAGAGGACTTAGATTACCTACCAATGAATGGAATTTCGTTCTTTTATACCATTTCTTATCCAAATTAGATTCGCAAACGCGGTGAGCATATGAACGAAAACATATCAATACAGAGCTACCAGACTTCAAGGAGTTGTTGACATTTTTGTACACTGAGTGTGAGGTGCTCGTTCGAGACACACACTTCTCACCTCAGGATCGTTCGAAGACCCCTGGTAATCGTGGTCAAGAAAAGCCTCATATTCAGACAAAATCAAATAGTAATTCGTCAAAACCCAAAACCACAGTATTTCTTTCCAACACAGAACAGAAGTCAAAGTCTACTCCTCAGACGCCTCAATCTGTCAATCCGAAATCCTCATCTGCTTCTTCGTCATCTGCGAATCTGTTCAGAAAATCACTCTGTCAGCCATTGTAAACGGTTTGAACAGATTCCCGTCGTTAAACGTATTGAGCACGCAAGAACTAACCGTTGGTGTTTCAACTGTCTTAGACCTTCTCATCGTATCACGGAATGCAAATCCATTTTCAGGTGTCAAAAATGTCGTCAGCGTCATCATACTCTTCTTCATCTAGACCAGTCTGACACCGCAACCTCGTCACCAACTCAATCGACTTCTTCACCAACTCAATCGACTTCTTCATCAACTCAACCTATTTCTAGTGCCTCAGTCAACAACCAAGTTCAAGTACTTACAAGTCTCCGTGAGCAGCCTGTGGTGCTTCTTTCTACAGCTAAAGTTCAAGTTCGTGACTCATCAGGTAACTTTCAATCATTTCGCGCCCTTATTGATTCGGGAAGTCAGGCCCATTTCATCACTGAACGTGCAGTGCAACGGCTTGGTGCGGTTCGTAATGAAACTTCACGCCGTGTCATTGGCATAGCCCAGTCATCTGCTGCTGTTTCAGGAACAGTCCAGATTGAAATCGGTGTTAACGGTCAGTGTCTTTTCAAGGTCAACGCACTCACGTTGCCTAGCATCTGTGGCAAAATGTCATCTATTCGTATTGATAAATCCTCATGGCATCATTTGCAGGGTCTTACACTGGCTGATCCGGATTGTCACAAGCCTGCGCCGATCGATCTTCTTCTAGGTGCTGAGATCTTCGCCTCATTATTGCGTCCTGGTAGTGTGGGTGGAGGATCGCAGCAACCAGCGGCTCTTAATTCTGTCTTCGGTTGGATCTTGCTCGGCGGTACCGGTAGTAAGGATGAAGTACAATCTTTTTTCGTAAATGAAGACGACTGTCTTCATGAAGAATTCAAACGCTTATGGGAGCTTGAATCATTCGAGACGACTTCACGCCTAACTCCCAACGAAGAACGCTGTGAGGAAATATTTGCAACTCAACACACTCGCGATCCCACACACATTGTTACTTTTCCGTTTAAGGAAGAAAATCAAGATCGGTCTTTTCCAGGGTCTCGCGAAATCGCCTTGCGTTGCTTTCATTCAATAGAACGGAAAATTATCAAGGATCCTGATTTATATAAACAAAACAATGAATTTATGAAGGATTATTTAGACCGCGGTCATATGAGTGTTGTTTCGATCGATCAGCTAACAAAAGCAAAATATTACATCTCTCATCATTGTGTCCTTCGCCCGGATTCCGCCACTAACAAGTTACGTGTTGTGTTTAATGCTTCGGCGAAGGATGCAACCGGTGTTTCTCTTAACGATACCTTGTTAATCGGTCCTAAATTGCAAACTAATGTCGCTGAGATTCTTCTCAAATTTCGAACACATTTCGTGGTTTTCACCGCAGACATGCGGCAGATGTATCGCATGATCCTTATGGCCAAGGCTGACCGCGATTACCAGCGCATTTTTTGGCGCTTTGATACTAATCAACCCGTTCAGGAACATCAGCTTAACACAGTAACCTACGGCGTATCTTCCGCTCCTTTTCTCGCATGCCGTACCATCAAACAGTTGATTTCCGATGAAGGTCGTGATGTGCCAGTTGCCAGTAAGGTTTTATCTTCAGACATGTACATTGATGATGTCGTGACCGGTTTTGATAGCCTTGATGCTGCTCTGCAAGCACGAGATGAAGTCATCAAGTTACTCAAAAGAGGAAACTTTGAGTTGCGGAAATGGGCAACTAATACCCCTGAGCTCCTTGCTGATTTATCTCTCGATCACTGCTTATCCGCTTCAGTCACTCTAGACGATAAAGACAATCCGACTTTCAAGGTCCTGGGCCTAAGGTGGGATCCACTCAGTGACTGCTTCTTCTTTTCAGTTGTTCCACAGCAAAGGAAATGTACGAAGAAGAATATTCTAAGTGAACTAGCGCGCGTATTCGATCCCTTGGGTTTTCTTTCGCCCTTAACCATCGTTGCCAAGGTTTTAGTACAGCGTCTTTGGGTTCTCAATGTAGGGTGGGACGACGACGCTCCGGAGGATGTCGCTAATTTCTGGAACCGTTATCTGGAGCAGCTTCCTCTCTTACAGACGCTGCGTATTCGTCGCTGTGTATCTGTAAAAAACATCATATCTTGTAAAATACATGGATTTTCAGATAGTTCGGAGACCGGTTATGGGGCTGTAGTATACTTACGAACAATTGATGCAGATAAAAAGTTCAAGTCTTCGTCGTCTGCTCAAAAGGACGAGTAGCTCCCGTCAAATCTACGTCGCTGCCTCGCCTTGAACTATGTGCTGCAGTCCTTCTTGCTGATCTTCTGAAGTTCGTTAAGGAATTATACTTACCAGTTTTTCCTTGCACCGGTGTCTTTGCTTGGTCTGACTCTACTGTCGTACTTGCGTGGATTCGCTCCCATCCTTCACGTTGGAAGGCTTTCGTCGCTAACCGCGTAGGTCATATTCTTGACGTCATTCCAAGTGCTCGTTGGAATCACGTGGCTTCCGAAGACAATCCGCGGACGTAGTTTCGCGTGGTCAACTTCCGTCAGCTCTAGCCAACAATCGCTTATGGTGGGCGGGTCCTTCGTGGCTTTCTCAACCTATTATCTCTTGGCCTAAATCTATCGAAACGCGGGATCAAACTGTACTTGAAATGGAAGAAAAGGGTCCGCATTCGTTACTCACTCATGATGATTCTCCAGTCTCATTCATAGATACCTTACTCGAACGTTATTCGTCAATTCGCAAAATCCAACGCCTTTTGTGCGTATGGATAAAATTCCTTGGTTTCCTTCGGAGCAAACGTACATGCATCTCTGATCCTGCATCAATTCATACCCAGCTTCATAACGCACTTATGATAATTGTGAAACACACCCAGTCTCGTTACTTTACTACCGAGATGCAACAACTGCAGGCTGGAACCCTCGTATTGAAGCAGATGCGCAAGCTAAACCCATTCCTGGATGAAAAAGGAGTGCTTAGGGTGGGCGGCAGGCTGTCGAGATCAGGGTTGGAGTTTGAACATAAACATCCCGCTCTTCTTCCTCGTGAGTCAAGATTCACCTACATGATAATCGAAGCGCTTCATCGTGAAAACTGCCATGCCGGCGTTAATACCCTGCAGTATCTTTTGACTCAGCAATTCTGGATTCTTTCCCCAAAGCGCGCTATTCGACATTGCTTGTCAAAATGCTTGCAGTGTTATAAAACTAATCCCACTCCTCTCGAACCGTTTATGAGCGATCTACCTGCCGTTCGTGTAAATCAGGTGAAGCCATTCTCTGTTGTAGGTACGGACTACGGAGGTCCATTCCGTATTAAATTAGGCAAGCATCGCGGTGCCAAAATCGGCAAGGCCTATCTTGGTTTATTCCTTTGCCTTACTACAAAGGCACTTCACCTCGAAACAGTTTCGGATCTATCAACTGACGCGTTTCTCGCCGCCCTTCGTAGGTTTGTGTGTCGCCGTGGTAAGGTTAGCATTATTCACTCCGATTGTGGAACCAATTATGTAGGCGCGAGTAATCAACTTCGTTCACTCATGAAATCTGCTGCTCATATTGAGAATATTGAATTCCGTTTCAATCCACCTTCAAGTCCTCACTTCGGTGGTGTGTGGGAAATCCAGATCAAAGCTGTTAAGTCTCACTTGTATCGTATCATAGGTGAACAAGCACTTACTTTCGAGGAATTAAATACTGTTTTTGTCCAAATCGAATCCATGCTTAATTCGCGGCCCCTCTGTCCGTTGAGTTCTGACCCCAACGATTTAAATGTACTCACTCCGGGTCATTTCTTAACATTGGAACCGTTGACGTCCGTTCCTGATGAGGACTTAACTTCCATCAGTATACACCGTCTCGGTCGTTGGCAGCTTATACAGCGTTTCCAACAAGATTTTTGGAATCGTTGGAGGCAGGAATACCTCCAAACCTTCACTCAACGGGCAAAGTGGACCAAACACTCAAAACCCTTAAACGTAGGATCGGTTGTCATTCTTAAAACTGATAACGCTATTCCGTTGCACTGGCCTCTTGCGCGTGTTGAGAAACTTCACCCTGGCCCGGACGGAGTAGTGCGCGTTGCAACCGTTCGCACAGTCGATGGTTCTCAATTAATGAGACCGTTGGCAAAGCTGTGTCCTTTACCGAACCTCATCGATTAATGCGTTATTCGTTCTATTTAAGTAAGTTAGTTTTATCGTAAATTTAGTACTTACCTTTACTTTTCTATTCGTTTGCATTCAAGTCTCTAGGCACTAATTACCATTTTTCTTTAAATTTTCTTAAGTGAGAAAATACACAAGTGTATTTTGGTGGGCGGTATGTTCCGTTATCTTAATTATTCATGTTCATACATATTTAAATTTTAAAGTTCATTCCAAATTCCCGCCCAAAGATCGAATGGTAATTGCAACGTTGTGATTTCCGCGACCGGAAGGGAAGCTCGAACCAATGGCAGAACGTAAGGACACCATTCATACGCCTTGGCCAATCCCGGGCCTTCATTTCGACCGCGTCCCCCGCGTTCCTGCAATATGGCGTGCGAGTCGAAGTTTCGCCGGCGCACGAAAAAACGTGCTCTCGTGCAATAAAAATCATAGTGAAGGACCTTTTATTTTTGTGTGCGTGAAGTTATCAGTCTCAACATTCCGTGTATTTTGAAGCCTCAAAACGAACTTTTACAAGCTGGAAAACAAAACGTGGGAGCTCCCAGCCACCTACCTACTGCTGCCGTATTCAGCTCCTGGACCAGGGCGTACGTAGCCAAAAGGTAAGGGCTTCTTTCTTAATTGCGGATTTCTTAAGCGTTGCAACCAGCCAATTCGATCAATACTTACTCATGGTTGCCCCCAAAATGGGCAGGTAATGTCTTCCTGCCACATAGTGTTTTTTATTTGATAAACCAGTTGAAAGATAGTGTTTTAAGGAATGTAGTTCTGACAGATATTGCTGAGTTATTCTCACAGAATTGTATATATTTTTTTATTCACTATCGGTATGTCCCGCCGTAACTTGGAAATAATTGACATTTGTACACGTTGGAAACAGCAATAAATGTCTAGTTTTTACTTGTTTGGAGAGAACAGATGTTCGTAGTTGCAATTATATATCGGTTAGAAAATACTAGTGGGAAACTACTTCGAAGGTTAAATTCATTGTTACGTTTTAAGGTTCCGTACGTCGCATTGAAAAACGCAATCCTTATAGGATCACCCGTGTGTCTCTATCACAGCAAGTTTTCTCTGATTCGAATGGACCGATAGCTTTTCTTAAATTTAGAACCGTGCACCTACTTCTGACATTTCACAAGTGCCTATGAAGGTTTGTGTGAATGAAGTATATTTTGATTTCATTTGATTTGAAAAGGTCAATCAACCTTTTCATTTTCAGTATCATACAGTTCATTATCAGCAGCCTATAATGTTCCAACTGCTAGGACACAGGCCTCCTCTCGGTGAGAGGGAGTGGGCCATAATCCATCACGCGGGCCCAGTGCGGGTTGGTAGATGTCACATGTCTTCGAATTTTGGTTCTAAGACGGTGAAGGAAAATATCGTGAGGAAACCGGCATGGTTTCCTCACGATATTTTCCTTCACCGTTTTGAAAGCAGTGGTGATGAAATAATTTACACAAAGTAAAGCGCCTGCTTGGGTTCGAACTCATGACCTACAACTCGTAAGTCGCGGCCGTTACCACTGGGCCACCACTGCTCATTGCATACAGTTAGGTCATTCAAAATAGAAAAAAGTAAATACTAAGGAAACACCTGCTATTCTCCATATCTGCCGTGCTTGTGATATATACAGTAAGTGCCTTGGAGACACTTTTGAGAAAAAGGCGATTCAAGTTTTTCTTTTTACTTTTGACATTTCCCTAAAATATAAATTAACCCTAAGTTTTCTCAAATGTTTAAGATAAACATTGCTTAACAATTTGTATATTTTTTTTATTTTTATTTAGAAATAATATTTTAATTGTAAAGTTTAAAAAATATGTTAAAGAACGAACAATTAAAAAATAATGGTTTTTTTTTAGTATTGGTACAGTAAGTGTGTGACTTACTGTAACAATCTTTAATTTGAAGTACCTACTGCAACAATGGTTACAAAATGAAGTAATGTTTAAATAGAATAACAAAAATTACACAATTTGCCTTCCACTTACTGTACTTATGCTAAGATAATACATAAATACGTTGCGAATCTCTTAAGCATTAAAGTTATATATGCTGTTACTGTAAATATGTTAAGGTTTAGTATATTAATGTTTTATTTCCAACTTAATGTAATAATAGCAAGTGCCACTTACTGTCAATATGTTTCAGTGGTACTGGGTAAAAGATACTCATAACTTAAAAATATTTATAGCAAGATTACTTACTGCAGCATTACCTAGGAAATGGTTTTTAACTTTAATAAAAATTCAACCGTATGTGCCCATACTGCAATTACAATAAGTAGACATTGACGCTAAACGTGTCTTACTGTAATTATGCTAAACCTTATTTGACGTTCTATGCGACATTTTCACATTTTAAATATACAGAAATGTAGATCTCAATCTCGACATTCCGAATATATACACAACTTAATATCGTCAAAAATGTGACTTACTGTAATTATCATAAGCACGGCAGATATGCCTCCAAGCCGCATGCCAACCCATCTGCCATGCGTGGCGAAAATGGCAAACCACGCGCAAAGTTCTCCCTTGGGGGAGACTTATATCCAGGAGTGGACGTCTTTCGCTTGAAATGATGACGATGATGATCTGCTTTTCTTAAACGAAGGTTATAAGGGCCAAATCAAAAGTTGATCTAGTACACTTACATAATTATATCTAAAAACTAAAAAATGAATAAATTGACACGGATTAACCCCCAATCAAAATATTGCTCTTGAATTTGTTGTTGAATGACCAAATGTTTTGGTACCTAACATAAACCACAAAATTGAAGGCAATTCAGTTGCAATTACCAGCAATTTTGATCTTCAACTCCCAGCAGATCTAATCAGAAATATTCTACAGATTTCAAAAAGCCTCTAGAGCATATCTTCCCAAGTTTCTTACGTCAGTGACGTACAGTGGATATCAGAATTGATAACTGCACCCCTAGCCAAGTTGATAATCTGCAATTGTTAACGCTAGTCGAAAACTAATCAAATTTAAGGGAATGAAATCATCTCAACGTTAAGTCACGTGGTTAGAACAAACGAATAGAAAATTCGTAGCCAAGTCCATGTCGTTCAAAATGATAGAATTAATTGTTATCGTTTCTACAATGTTCAACGCTACATTCTTTGTTATAATGTGTCATTTTTCTAAAGACATTGTAGAATCGATGTCAATTTGGCTACCAACTTATCGTTTTCTACAATTGCTGACACCTAGGCGTAACCGATTGGAGAACGGAATTCGACACAAAACGGTTGTAACTTGGCTAGGGGGGCTGAAGTTAAGCACTTTTCGAAATCCACTTACCATTACCAATTCATATTTTTAAGAAGTTATTACAAATAAGAGTACGACACGTTGATTTTTCAAAAAAAAAAAAAATATGTTGTAAAAATAGTTATGTTAGTGGTAATATCACGATAAAATATTCATATTTTGAGATAACTAAATTTCAACTACAAGGAACATTACGTCCTACCAGGGTTGCGATATCTGTTCGTGTGTTACCGTGGCCCTGGCATATAGGCAACTGAAGGAACACGGGTGGGTTTTAGTCAGTAAAAGTCTAACACGCCCTGACATTATGATGACTTCCCACCCACAAAAAAAGTTACATTACGTTGTTATTGACATTTCAAAAACTACAACAAAAGGAATCACATTATGGAAGATGCGCTATTAAGGTAGCCCACAAAATTCAAACTTCCTTGCCTCATTGCAATTTGCAGTTCAGCGTCAGGTTGTTTGTTGATTAAAGTATGATTCGCGACGGTAACAAATATTAGCTATATTATACCGAATCTTAATCATTAAACTCATCAATGCAACCCTCTAAATTCATTTAATCCCATTGAATGACTATTTAATGAAAAAGTCATTCAATGAAATAGGACGCAATAATGAATTTCTTGGGCTACCCACTTTAGCGCTAACCTCTTAAGTAATGCTACAGTAGAGTTTGACAAGTTTCCAACTTCAAATTTTGAATTCAGAAACCAAATGTAAGTAAGAGCGTTGTCTGTCGGTAAGTCAAACAAGCACGAAACTATTGACGTCAGAATAGCTATGTCCTCACCACGAAGTCAATTTGCTCTCATGTAACAAACTTTGTGTGCCCAGTAAACTGTGTTACCATGTGCGAGTATTTATTTGAAGTGGCAACACTAACAAGCGAACCACACGAAATGAGGAAAGTTACTGTTGTCAGTGTTACGTTAACGTAATACGTTTATTAAATCCTGGTGGACGCAACTGTAGGCGGAGCTTCAGGGATAACACTCACCTTCGTTAAACGTAGAATTCTAAATATTTTTACGTAATGTGTTCGGCTACAGAGTGGTAAATGAAAAAAAAAACACTTTATAACGAACTAAGTTACATTACAACTGAGAGATTTTTCGCCAGGAATTTATTTTCTTGACAGTTATGCTATGTAGATATTCCATACATATTATACATTTGCTTGTTAAAGCTTGTTGTACCTACTTGTACACGTGCAGCCTGTGGCTGAATCACACACCAAAAGCATACAACTCCCTCCGCGTTCAACATAACAACGCTTTCAAAGCGTTGATCGGGCTGTTGCGAAAGGCATACTTGCCGAAGCTAGCGTCGACAGCTTCTATGCAACGATGTGTAAGCGGAGCTCAACTTTTGTATGCTTCCCCAGCAGCGTGCTGATAATGACAACTGACAGTTGAGACTGTCATTGTACATTCATACGATGCTGCAATGACTTGCACGCTACCTGCAGTCTTCAATCGTTAATGTTAGTGTAATACAGTATTGTAACGGTGCCTGGGCACGTATTACCGTGGCCGACTTGGAAATCTCACTTCAAACCCAAGTCGACTGGAGTAAAGAATAACTCCAACGAAAGGGGTTGACGGATGGCTCAGATCTCAAGTGCGTATGCGGCACCTGTACACGGCATAGTATGGAAGGATGGGGTCCGGGACAGACAATTGCCCATCCTTCCATACTGTGCTGAATTCCCTGTCACCTGGGCATTTGATGTTCTTAAGTCTCCGTCGGTGTAAGTTTTGGTATTTAATGTATTTTATTGTATTGTAAATATATTGATTGATATATATGTAATGTTTTGAATATTGTCTATTGTGTAACTTGAATTAGAATTGAAATTAATTAATAGATAAATTCAAGGTGCTTTCCATGTCTATCTTTCGTGTGTTCCTAAATCACGTGACAGATTTAGATACGAGTTTCACCTCCGTTCACAGAGTTTATTTTAAGGGTTATGTTATTACTTTCATAACTAGGTGATAGAGAAATCTTGATTATTAGTAAAGGCGTACAAACCGTGCAAAGCACACGTGTCTCTAGTTATAAGTATAAATCGGTTTACCCTTCATGAATCTGTATATCACTACTCACTAGTGAGAGATAGAGAGATCTAGTACTATTCTTATGAGACGTTCGCATACCACGCAAATATTACATATTGCAATTACACGGTATTAACTCATACTAACTTATATTGAATTTCAACCATCCGGCGCTGGCGACATATAAATTAAACAGCTTTGCTTTTCGGGTATTTGCAAATCAGTTTCCCACAAATGGTATTACTATAATTTTTAATGTTGTGAAGCCATATTTTTATTGCTTTTGATCGGTCGATGTATTTCCATTCAATATTATTGACGGACGTATGTGGGTCGTTCTTCTTTTCTACCGACAGTCAAGCTTTCTGTTTTTGTTTTTTTTGGTTTTTGAACTATCCATAATTGTGGTTTATGAGAGGGATTAAAAAAAATGCATGTGTGTTTTCATTAGGACCAGTTAAAATTTTCTTTCCGGCTATTATATATATATTTTTTTAATGTTTGTTTTTGAAAAAAATAATGTGACAGGGTGGCCTTTTTCTGTGGAGACCACATTTCGGCTTACCACTTTGTCACGGCATTCTGTGGGAAAAATACTTATTAAATATGCTGGTTAGAGAAAATAAAAATCTATCTATACTATATATATAATATTATAAAGCTGAAGAGTTTGTTTGTTTATTTGTTTGTTTGATTGAACGCGCTAATCTCAGGAACTACTGGTCCGAATTGAAAAATTATTTTTGTGTTTGGTAGCCCATTTATCGAGGAAGGCTATAGGTTATATAAAATCACGCTACAACTAAGAGGAGCGGAGCAGTAATGAAAAATGTTGCAAAAACGGGAAAAATCGCACGGGTAGGCGATTCGACGCGACGGGAAGAGTCGGGGGAACAAGAAATTTACCGCGGACGAAGTCGCGGGCAGAAGCTAGTGACATAATATTATGAGATAAGAAAAATACGGACGTTTATTTGAACCAAATTAAAAAACGGTAAATATCAATACTCCAACGAGATGCCATAACAAGACGAGGGACAGACCGTTGTCGGTAGAAAAGTGGAATGACCTAGATATGTTTTTTTTTTTAATTAATCAACTTTATTTGTTAACCAGCAGCAGCAACAGTAATCAATATTCTCTCCTATTGTATTTGGCTTTGCCTGTATAATCACGGACCATTACAACATTTGCTTATTTCGTGCTAAGAAATATATGGCTACGTCTAAATTTATAACAAATAAATTTCAGTCACACAAATAAATCGTAAAAAAGCTAACAGGATTTTGTCGTTTCAGGATTAGCGAATAATAAACAGTGAATTAACGTAGGTTAAATTTTGTTCTGCATAATAATTTCCTACCCTAGTATTAAGTTTTAGCGTTTCAGACAAACTAGAATTCCAGGAAAAACTGTTTTTTTTTTAGCAATTAGTAATGGCTACTAAGTAAAACGAATTAGATAGGTACTGTAAACCTGTTTCATAGTAAAAAAAATTAGGGGCGTAGTTGTGAACCGCACCGCTATCGCTACACGAAACTAAAAATTTTGACATCGCTACGTCGTTGCTACGCCGTAGCAACGTAGCAATGCCTACATTTTATTAAATTAAGACTGACATTTTTCAAATGCACTATTAGATGCTATCGAAACAAAAATATGCTTAGATAGATTAATGCCTACTAACAATTAATATCTACCACCAATTCATAATGCCGTAAATATGAGAAGGTATTGTAAAATGTCTCCTGGAAATTATTTATTCCTCGTAGTTGTGGTAAGTAAATATTTAAGGTTAACGACCTCCCGGGTTTTATAATTTAAAAAATTCTTATAAAAAGTAGGACATTACGAGGTTACTGACCCCTGGAAAACATAACTGTTCCTATATCTCCCGCTAAAAGGATTCATTACACGCAACGCTGCCCAAAATCTGCCCAAAATTAATGAGAATAATTAAACCAAGCCGAGAACTTGTTAATGAATTCTCTGGAAAGGATGGAATCAAGTATCCAAATGATAGATGGATATTTCAAACCACAAATGAAGTAAGGCATTGCTTGAAGGAGTTGATTTTACATATATAATATATAAATTGAAAGTATAGTCTAAGGTTTAAAAATACCCATAACGAAGCCGAGAGTTACTCTCTTCCCGTTTATTGTATTTTTTTTTGTACTGGACCATACCTGGGAACTATTGGTAGCGGAAATATTAAAGGTTATTTACATGTTTAATGTTAAAATTCAACTATAAGCACACGAAAATATCCCAAATATCCTCCGAGCCTTGAAAAACACGTTCAGCCGTTGCTCCCGGCTGTCATTCATAGATCTTTGGCAGTCGTAACGGGTCATCAGAAGCCTGACAAACATTCTTATCAAGAGGCAATGTTCTACACGGAAACTGTGTTATAGATGTCAGTTAGGCAGTCGGTCCATGTAACATACTGCTAAGGAACAGGCTAGGCAGATAATAATGATGACCACCGCGAAACATGCACCCATTTGCAGGCGTCACATTGCGTATACGGCAAATAGCGATTCGAAAATGAAACTCGTTTCCCAGCAATTATTTTTGCACCAATTAGGTTTTTGATCAATTATAATTTTTTTGATAAATGGAAAGATAATATATGAATTTTTATAACAAACTATTTTTTAATTTTTTATATTCGCAGTAGTACAAAAGTTATTTCAAAATAAAAATTTACTTTTGAATCCAGTACCGAAAACACCCGAATAAACACGAGCGCGTGTGACGTCATAATGTTTACGATGAAGTAACTAAACATTATGACGCGTTTTTAGTCACGTGATATTTTCTGAAATTTTAACAATTTTTAATGGTTTATAATTAATTGAAATATTTTTTCAAGTTTTTTGCATTAAATATCAATATTATTAATAATAAAGTTTTAAAAACATAAAAAAACATGTTTTTTGAAATTCCCAATTTTCTTTTACCATTTACAACTCTACGCATTATTTTTCGATAGTTTGTGTATGACAAACCGATTAATTATGAACTATCAAACGTTCTTGCGACGGGTCACACCTTTTTTTGTTAATTTTTCTTTTTTTTTTTTCAGGATGGGAAATCATCAAATGACTTCTCCCGCTCTGGGCGGAGCGGGAGGGCATGTTAGACTTTTACTGACTAAAACCCACCCGTGTTCCATCAGTTGCCCATGTGCCAGGGTCACGGTATCTCTTTCGAACAATCACGCGACCCCGGCAGGCATCGGTCCTAGTAGACCCCTACACTGCTGCTGACATCTCTTTGAGGCGCGCGTGGAACACTACGCGCCGTCGACCCGAGCTTGGTCCTTACCGGGCGGCGAGCTACCCATTGCTCGCCACCCGCAAGCTCGCGCCTACGGTGGATGGGTCACACCTTGTGCTAATACTAAATAGCCAAGTAACTGCTAGCAACTTGGAAGTAGCGTTCGTTCAGCTCACGCGCAGTTGGTTACAGTTCTAACGTAAACTATTCGGTCGGGATGCCCTGGCTTACTAACTGCAACCAATTCGGCTACTGTCAAGATCGACAAATCAGGGATGGTTCACAATTTAACGGGTGGTAAAATCGGACTGATTGTGAACCCGTGTCCGTAAGTGCACTTACAATTTGACGGTTTGACATGGATGAATTATAAATTATCGAAATACGTTGTAATGTAAACAGTTTGGTACAGGTTACAATACATCGACAAAATACATTCGTTAGATCATAAACTAACTTTGTTTATAATCATACGGTAAAATATTCATATAAGGGGCACATACTGATGTATACGGTATTGTTTCGTTTCTTTTATAACAATGGCAGTGTTCAATGAATTTCTTTGTTTTAGTGTCAAGAAAATAACAAGACGAGCTGAATTACTACAAGTCGGTCTAGTAATTGTGCTTGTTAGGAAAATGTCAAATACAAACTTAGTTGTGGAATGGTACTAGATGTAATAATATCAATTAGTTATTCACATTGTCCTCGCGCCTAAAATTACAAAATTCAAGTAACGTAATAATATTTGACAATCAGTTGTTCTTTTTACGTTTTAATTATGACTATTTTTATAGACTTTAATTAAATTAAGGCTGGTCTGGGAATTCTAATTCCATTATTATGTTTTATTCTAATAAAAATAAGCTAAGTGCAAATTTCTATGAACCAGTACAAATGTAAGTGAATCCAGTTCTCAAATAAAAAGGTCCAATTTAAGCCCTTTTGTATTGTTAAACATTTTTTCATTCGGATAATGTTGCTAGTTTTAAGTGCTAAGCTACTTAATCCTAGAGGTTTTAGCTAGTAACTTTCACTTGTCCGAATCACAAACTGGTAAGACTCGATTTATGTGAAAGTAGCTAATTTATGAGAATTCGAAAACAGTTGCAAAGTTTATTTTATCTATATAACAAAGTATAGATTTCGGTTTAGGCAAGTTTGGTTACGGGATAATTTATAAATATTGCACCTTTAGCGTGCTTTTGCGTTATATTGTATTAATGCAGAGACAATAATTTTATAACTATGGTAGAAGCATGGACCAGATAATTTGTTTGTCGAAGCGTTTGGTTGCATCAAAGTTTACTGAAATGGCTGTTTCTTTTTTCTTGTAAGCTTTTCATCAAATACACGCGTGTCACGTTATGGACGTACGACAGTATCTGTCGAAAGCACCTATCGACACTCGTTGACACTTGCGCGTGTCACTCGTGTGTGTACACTAAATAATCTTTCAACGATTCTCATTTCCACTGAACGCTACGCGTTACGGCAGATAGAGATTAAGTAAAGCGCAAATGGAAAGCTCCTTATCGCTTTTCCTGTCTACCATCAGTGCCACGAAGATCAAACTGATTACTGAGCTAGAGTTGGAAAATGGTAACATGTAAAGAAAAATGGTGATTGGTTTCTTGAAGCCTAGAATACATTTGCTATGTGGTACCATAAAAGCATGATAGTTTCACGCTACCTAGAAATACACAATTTGAATGTGATGAAGAAAAAAGTATTAATACGTTACACAATGAGAGCATGCTATAAATAAACTGCTACTTACTATCGAAGAAGCATGCTTTTAACAGCATGTATACTTGCACAAAAGTGGAGTTTATCTACATTTGCAGCATTCATAATCCTACACGTTCGTGTCTAGGTAGTTTTATAACAACGCGTCGCGATTATTGTAGTACAATTTCTTTGAAGTTTTATAGAAATTGTTCTAAAAGTTTCGCGCCGCGCTGTCGCGTCCCGCCTGTTTGAAGGAGCTTTTTTGCGCAATTCTTTCAACACAGTAGAGTGAATTGAAATGCACACAACATTGGAATACATTTAAATGTAAAACAAACACCTAATGTACACAAAATCAAACCATAAAAGAATGGAATGTTCATTATATCGAAGGATGATCGAAACGTTACTATGATAAACGTAGTTTTTTACAATTACCATTCATTCGAATGTCTTATATATAGAGATTTGCGTTTGATCTTTTTTTTATTTGATTTAATGTTTATTCTATGTGGCGTAAGGGTTTTTTCACTTGCCCTCCTATTACAAATTAAGTTTTGAATGTAATATTATGTTTTCCAAAAGTAATTGTAATGCGTATTTAATTATCTATGCTCCCCGTCGCCGCCGCGCCGCCCCGCGCTGAAAGACGTGCCTGCGGCTAGGACTAACCTGCAGGCTTAGCATGACCAATTCTATCTCGGTTCTACCAAGAATAGACAAAGTTCTTTCTATACAATTCGACATCTCTTAGGCCCGAGCACGGGGCGACCTGTAGACTCGTGTTTCTATGAAGACAAAGACAGTTACTCTGTCCATAGCAAGAGAGTAGTACCTAATGTAATTAAGGTGGATCCGCTAAGGACTTTTTCATTGAATAGTCATACAGTGGAATTAAGCGATCTTAGAGTATTGTATTGATGATTATATAAAATAATAAATAAAAAAAATTTTACCCCCAACTGAAACTCCGACTCAAAAGTAGAGAAAATTTAGTCGCCATGCTCGACATCGTAGAATTTTGACGACCGAAGAACATAAATATTCCCTCTCTTCAGTTTTAAAATCGCCGTGCCATTTTGTCTATTCTTCCGTCGACAAAACTCGTTTCTATGGTGTTCATGCTACGCGTGCTGCTCAAGTTTGCCCCTATGTCTCAAGCCGCACGTACAATTAACATTATTACGGTATCGGTGGATAAAATTCAATAAAATTGTACAAATGATAATTGAGGGATGACTGAGTAATTGTTTGTAATTTTGTTTATATTTCATTTTATGTTTTAAATATTTATGTACTAAGTAAGACATAGCAACTAATACCATCACCCTGAATGATTTTGTTAAGGAGTAATAATTGTTATTTAAACAAATTAATACTGAACAAAGTAATTTCCTTCTAAAGCTGTGATTTAGGATGTATAATTGTTATTTTATTTTTATTTAACCGATTGTGTTAATTAATTTTTATTTTCTTTTAATTTCACTTATTGTGGACATAATCTACTCATTACAAAGATTTTAAATGTGTATTGCAACATGTAGTTAGCTAGCGACCTCGTCAGCTGTTCATAATATCTTGCCTGACCAACCGGCAGCAAGTTCGTCATGCTCCCTTAGATTTCACTTCTTGCGGTAGCGTCGGGGGTCGGGTTACCACCTTCCCTCAAATATGGCGATGGGGGTAATGGCTGACCTTTGCATTATGCTCGTGAACGGGTGCTGCTTGTATTGACTGGTTGTCTTGCTGACCATGGTTTTTGTTATTGTTATTTGTATTAACTGTTATTTTATTTTACTCCAGAGGTCCTAGTTTAACTATTGTAACTTCAACTTAGCTATATGCATCAATGTATGTATATGTATCATTTTTCATCGCTGAATATGTAAGCGGGCACGCCCTTTATGCCTGGAGGCTTTATTTAGGTTTTAAGTTCTGTTTACGATTTTGTTTTATTATTTATTTCAGCTTGAGTTTAGTTTTAAATGTTTTGTTCGTATATTGACGTGTGCTAGCTGACATATGGCGAATAATGTATGTTTTGTTTTATAATATTAATTATTTACGCAATATTAGTAGTGTATAATTGGGGTTCCTGGATCAGAGATCCAGTCACCCCAATTATACATTTGATGTGAACAGACAATCCGTCAATCGATCAATATTTTAAGAACTAGACAATCAGTCATTCTATTAATATTTTGTGAACTGGACAATCAGTCAATCAATCAATATTTTTCAAAACATTTCATTAATTTATTTACTCTGGTTCTAGATTCAAGTATTCGAAATAATATGATTTTGTAGATCATATTATTTCGAATGCTTCTATGTAGAACATTCCATTCCATGACGCGATTATTACGATCGTGGCAGGAGGGGCGTTTCGTAGTATCTGACTACCCAGTATATGTATGTACGTATATATTCAAGTATTCTAAAATATGTACAATTCATTGCGTTGCGATGCTGTCGAGGTAGTGCGGATGTGCTACACAACACATCATTTTTATTCTCACACCTCCCCCCGCCCCCCTTGACCTTATTGATAATCACAACCACAACACGTCCTTACACTGAGTGAGTAAAGCCCGTAAAGTAGCCCATTACTAGGTACAAATCTTTGATAATACGTTTGGTGCCCAATGCACCAAATTTCATTACTAGCTCGTCTCTGTTCCAACTATAAATTGGGGTAGGCTTGTATGATAAATACTGATTGAAGCGCTGTTTAGACCCTCAATAACGATAGAAAAAAGGTAGAGCATGTTAGTGAGTTTTTGATTGACCTTTTGTTTAATAAGTTTTTGAAGGGGGAAAATGGTAAATAAAAGATTGAACTAGAATAATATTATGATACATTTATTAATGAATTTCCATTGAGTCTGAGATTTTTACAACAATATCCTTAACAGAATTATATATATTATCCATATACATATTTTTTACAACATGTTGTATACATAATTCGGCATCACATTTGCACTGGGAACTTTCACTGTCACTAAACTTTTCAGCATCATAGATTTCAATTCTAATCACCTTTCCCCCGATGGCATTAGACCCCCGCGTAAGTTTCTTCACGTAAGAAAATATAGCGGGGGACTTTTTCAGTTTCTTATTATTCGGTCCATCGAGGTTTAACAACCTTTCACCTCGCTGTCCCGCTGGTGGATTCGCAGGAATGAAGTTAAACAGATCGTTTTCAGAGTCCTGAAAATAAATAAAAACGTATGACTAACTAATAAACCTAAATAATACCTAACTCTAGTTGCCTTTATTCAAACAATAAATATTCCTACATGCTATACACATGGCTACATAATATTATATTGATTGTTGGCTTTAACTCAGCTAGGAATCGAACCCAAGGCTTACAACGAATACCACCACTTATCAATCACTCTACCCACATTACTATTTTCGTGTGTTTAAACTAAAAAAAAAACATGTCTTAACTTAAAAAATAAAACCACATTACTGAAATAGAAGGTCTACATAATATTTTAATTCGTGTGATGAAAAAGTGAATTTAGCGTAAAATGCATTAAAATGTTTGTTGCAAGCATTTCACTATTCAAATTCAATAATATGATGGTAGGATCTGTTATTAATTCAAGTTCAAACTTTTTATAAAAACAAATATAAAATAAAAGAATTAAATTAATACTCACCGACATAATTATTACTCGTTGATTTACTCGCGCTTGCTGGTAGGAAACTAAATAATAATTGATTTTGCAAGATATTTTATCCTTTATATAGGGTTCTATTAAATAATTATAAATGGATTTAAAGTTCAATATGGCTGTGAAAAAAGTCTAATAGCACATGTCATCGTAATTTTATATATTCGCGACAAAGCGACGCTATACCGTTTCAGATTACAATTAAATGCATACCATAATATAAAGCCGCCGCTAAATAGACGGCGGTGCGATGCGATAGCGTCGCGATGACGTTTCAATGCTAGCTAGGTAAGGCGTGGGCACTTCTCAACAACACAGTATAGTAATGATGGAGTAGTTTAACTTTATAGAAAACGTCCAAACCGACACGCTTCAAATCTCAGTGTATACCGGTAGACAATTGTTCGATTGCGCAACATTACGCGGATTTTTCTGCACTGCACTATTAACTTACTGTATCATTATTATGCATCATGTGTTATCGCGTTCATACTGATTTAAACAATACAAAAAATCACCGCGACGCTACCGCACCGCATCGCTATCTGTGAACTGGTGACTTAAAAGTCAATTCACATAGAAAGCGGCATCATCCAGAGCGGTACTTAATAGACATCAGAACTGGACCACCCACTGACTTATCGAGTTTAAGTATCTTGAACTATGAAGATAAAGTTCAAATTGCAAGATCTCGATGTTTATTGTTTAGGAACATATTTTTCTGCAACGTAAACTATTACATATTTGGGTGCAAGGGCTGATAAAGCATTTTTGTAACGCGTGATCTATTCCTTATACGGGATATCGTGACGTGGATTTTGCACTATTTAAGAGTGCATCCTGCAGAAGCTGGATCACATCAACACTTCAACTAGGAGCGGTTACATCTAACTCACTACCAAACTACCAGATCTTACTAACTACCAAAGCAACGTCAATCTTCTAAAATGTAAGTACTATCTACTCACTTTTCAATGTTATTTACTTTGTGTTGTTTCCACCATAATCACTATTCAATCATTAGAGTATTATAGTTATTCATTAACCTCTTCCATAATTCTTAGATAAGTTAGTGAGTCTACATCTATAAAAATTAAATTGTTTATTGATTCATAAAATTTAATAATCATTCATTCAAGTAATAAGTGCATTCAATTAATATCGCCCACACGATTAAAACAAAATGTAATTGTTACTGTTATGTACTAATTCATTGTTTTTATTTATTACAGGTCCAAGAACACGGCTGACTATATTTTCCCTACGGAGGACGAATCAACGGACGAGGAGCAAGCATCGGTGAAAACCAAGCCGAAGGAGAACAAAAAGCGCAAGCCTTCGTCAACGAGCAGCTCCCAGCCGTCTACGAGTAAGAAAACTAAGCCGACCGTTCACCCAATCACTCCTGTCACCAAGTCAACGGCTCGCGAGTTGTTCGGGAGCGACAGTGACGACGATGAAATTGAGGTGGTTGCGGGCAAGAAGAATGCCCCGATATGCTCGTACATCACTAGGAGATTGGCGAACGGATTTTCACGTCAAATGAACGAGCAGAAGAGAGGTGAGTTCTATATAGAACTCAAAGTATATAAATGTAATGAAATAGAGCGGGTCCAACCAGTAAATAGGTGGCGCCACTCGGTAATCACGATCAAAAACAAATGTGATGAGGATTCAGAATCCTGGCGTTGCCTAAACACCTACATAACAAGCACCCGGAAGGAGTTTAAAAAATGTACTCCTACTTTTATAAGCTCTTACCAATAGTTTACATTATGAGATTTAAGCTATACCAATTAATTTAATGATTAGACTAACATGGAGTTTATTTTAAGATAGAATTTTATAACCGCATTTAATCCCAATAATTAAAGTATACAATGAGAAATGTTGTGTTTTTTTTTCCAGTTATACACCCCGTTGATGGCTCATCAAATTCTGATAATAATAAAGTTAAATCCCAGTTTGATATTCCAGAAAAAGTTAAATCCCAGATTGATATTCCAGAAAAAGTTAAATCCCAGATTGATATACCAGAAAAAGTTAAATCCCAGATTGATATTCCAGAAAAAGTTAAATCCCAGATTGATAATCCAGAAAAAGTTAAATCCCAGATTGATATTCCAGAAATTGAATATGATACAAATAAGTCAAAGTTTGATAAAGTTAAATCCCAGATTGATATTCCAGAAAATGTTAAATCCCAGATTGATATTCCAGAAAAACTTAAATCCCAGACTGATATTCCAGAAAAAATTAAATCCCAGATTGATAATCCAGAAAATGTTAAATCCCAGATTGATAATCCAGAAAATGTTAAATCCCAGATTGATATCCCCAGAAATTGAATATGATACAAATAAGTCAAAGTTTGATAATGTTAAATCCCAGATTGATATTCCAGAAAATGTTAAATCCCAGATTGAAATTCCAGAAATTGAATATGATACAAATAATTCAAAGTTTGATAAAGTTAAATCCCAGATTGATATTCCAGAAAAAGTTAAATCCCAGATTGATATTTCAGAAAAAGTTAAATCCCAGATTGATAATCCAGAAAATGTTAAATCCCAGATTGATATTCCAGAAAATGTTAAATCCCAGATTGAAATTCCGGAAATTGAATATGATACAAATAATTCAAAGTTTGATAAAGTTAAATCCCAGATTGATATTCCAGAAAAAGTTAAATCCCAGATTGATATTCCAGAAAAAGTCAAATCCCAGATTGATAATCCAGAAAATGTGAAATCCCAGATTGATATTCCCAGAAATTGAATATGATACAAATAAGTCAAAGTTTGATAAAGTTAAATCCCAGATTGATATTCCAGAAAATGTTAAATCCCAGATTGAAATTCCAGAAATTGAATATGATACAAATAATTCAAAGTTTGATAAAGTTAAATCCCAGACTGATATTCCAGAAAAAGTTAAATCCCAGATTGATAATCCAGAAAATGTTAAATCCCAGATTGATATTCCCAGAAATTGAATATGATACAAATAAGACAAAGTTTGATAAAGTTAAATCCCAGATTGATATTCAAGAAATTGAATATGATACAAATAATTCAAAGTTTGATAAAGTTAAATCCCAGACTGATATTCCAGAAAAAGTTAAATCCCAGATTGATAATCCAGAAAATGTTAAATCCCAGATTGATATTCCCAGAAATTGAATATGATACAAATAAGTCAATTTTTGATAAAGTTTAATCCCAGATTGATATTCCAGAAATTGAATATGATACAAATAAGTCATAGTTTGATAAAGTTAAATCCCAGATTGATATTCCAGAAATTGAATGTGATACTAATAAGCCAAAGTTTGATAAAGTTAAATCCCAGATTGATATTCCAGAAAAAGTTAAATCCCAGATTGATATTCCTGAAATTGAATATGATACAAATAAGTCAAAGTTTGATAAAGTTAAATCCCAGATTGATATTTCAGAAAAAGTTAAATCCCAGATTGATATTCCAGAAAAAGTTAAATCCCAGATTGAAAAACCAGAAAAAGTTAAATCCCAGATTGATGTTCCTGAAATTGAATATGATACAAATAAGTCAAAGTTTGATAAAGTTAAATCCCAGATTGATATTTCAGAAAAAGTTAAATCCCAGATTGATATTCCAGAAAAAGTTAAATCCCAGATTGAAAAACCAGAAAAAGTTAAATCCCGGATTGATGTTCCTGAAATTGAATATGATACAAATAAGTCAAAGTTTGATAAAGTTAAATCCCAGATTGATATTCCAGAAATTGAATGTGATACTAATAAGCCAAAGTTTGATAAAGTTAAATCCCAGATTGATATTCCAGAAAAAGTTAAATCCCAGATTGATATTCCTGAAATTGAATATGATAAAAATAAGTCAAAGTTTGATAAAGTTAAATCCCAGATTGATATTCCAGAAAAAGTTAAATCCCAGATTGATATTCCAGAAAAAGTTAAATCCCAGATTGAAAAACCAGAAAAAGTTAAATCCCAGATTGATGTTCCCGAAATTGAATATGATACAAATAAGTCAAAGTTTGATAAAGTTAAATCCCAGATTGATATTCCAGAAATTGAATGTGATACTAATAAGCCAAAGTTTGATAAAGTTAAATCCCAGATTGATATTCCAGAAAAAGTTAAATCCCAGATTGATATTCCAGAAAAAGTTAAATCCCAGATTGATAATCCAGAAAAAGTTAAATCCCAGATTGATATTCCTGAAATTGAATGTGATACAAATAAGTCAAAGTTTGATAAAGTTAAATCCCAGATTGATATTCCAAAAAAAGTTAAATCCCAGATTGAAATTCCAGAAATTGAACATGATATGAAAGTTTATGAGCCAGATTGTTTACCAAAGTATATTAATTGTGATAAATGCAAAATGGAGATCCCAGAACATAAATACAGATATCATAAGAGAACGAGTATTCATAAATCGAATTGTTTAATAAAGTCAAAGTTTGATAATATTGATATTGTAGCTACGACATTTAAAAATAGAATCATGACTTATCGCTTAAACCCGAGATAGAGGACGAGTACCTCATACTAGAGGCGTTCTTGGGTGATAAGCGAAAATATTTTTTGAAACTGATTGAGTTATCATTATTGGAACATACTTGCATTAAAGTTAACTTTGAGCTGTTTGCTTACTTTTTACTACCACAATTAAGTGAGCAGCAGCTCAAGTCATTTAATACGAAATATGAAACTATATACAGCAGTACTGACATTAATCATTTATTCTCAAATATAATAGAAATACTCGTTTTATTTATAACCCTTTTTCGACATTACCTGTAGAGATTATTATCTAAGTATAAACGATCATTTTTATTTATTTGTGTACTTATTCGTTGAAACCAAAGCTAAAAGAACTACCAAAAATCTGATTATTGCGGGTTATAATTAGTTAGTGTTCCTGATAAGCATTATAAATACTAGAACATATATTTTTTTCTGACAGATACAAACATGAAGTGGGTCAAGCAACCAGTTTCATTAGAAGTAAAAAATATTGAGGTAGAGAAAAATAAGCTACATGCAAAGCATAGTGTTCTTTTGCCGAATAATATAAGATGTATAATATGTGGCCCTTCGAATTGTGGGAAAACGAACGTCATGATTAGTTTGTTAATCCACGAAAATGGTTTAAAGTTTAAAAATGTTTACTTGTATTCAAAGACTAGCTTTCAACCAAAATATATTTTTCTAAAACAAATCTTAGAAAGAGTACCAGAAGTAAAACTTTTTATATTTAATTTTGATGACGAAGTTATTCATCCTAATGATGCATTACCGAATTCTGTTATTATTTTTGATGACGTGGTTAGTGAAAAACAAGTTAACATACGAAATTATTTTACAATGGGCAGACACAGAAATATAGATTGTTTTTATTTATCTCAAACGTATTCAAAAATACCAAAGCAGTTATTACGTGATAATGTTAACTTTTTGATAATTTTCAAGCAAGATGAAGTTAACTTGAAACATATATACGATGAACATGTTAGTTCTGATATAGAGTGGTCGAAGTTTAAAGATATATGTTCTAAAATCTGGATACATCCTTATGATTTTTTGACTATTAATAAGGATTGTGAATTAAACAAAGGCAGATATAGACAATCATTCGACAAGTTTATTTATTGTGATTAATGGCTATATAAATTATGAGTGCAAAAAATTAAAATCATTTGAGCATAAATACTTCTTCATATAAGTCGTATAATGGACCACAACATTACAGATCAATTAATTAAGTCTGCGGACGCTATTAAGGCAAAAGTGAAACAAATGAAAGATTATGAGTTTAAAACTGACACTCATTTGAAATATTTTTTCAAGCCTCTCGCAGACCCTCTAAATGCAATCGTAGCTAACAAGCAAATTTCTACAATAAAAAATGAAGATACTTATGATGACGAAATTAAACACACTGATATAGGTTCAACAATATTTTTGCGTGATAAATCTCATGATATGTACAAACATGAATCATCTAATGAGTCAAGCTCGATAGAAAATTTTTATTCAGATGAAGGAGATAATGGATCGGAAAAAGATATAAATGCATCGTTGAAAAAAGAAGATATCATTGAAATATATGAGGATATGAATATACCATTTGGTGTACGTAGTGAGAATAACAAACATATGATCGGAAATACAATAGTTAATTTCTCAACCACTCATGAGAACTCTGGTAAAGTGTTTAACATTTGCGTAGCTAATAAACAGTATACAATAACACCTGGTCTAAAAGAACTATTGCTTCGCAAAAAGCCTGATTTAAGTTTAGTCAATTTAAAAGATAAATTGGTTTACAAAGAAATACTCCTGACAACTAATGCTCATAAAAGAGACTTTGACCCTGCAGGTCAAATTAAAGGTGATAAAGGTCTAAAATATTCTCAAGTGGTCAAACCATTATTTTCTGAGTCTTATAAATGCTTACAAGCCCCAATGGAAGCTAAATTTAGGCAAAAAAGAGGTGCTGGTTTACCGTTTCTTAAAAAATATAAAAAAAATACTGAACTTGTTTATTGGGATGATCCTAATGAATTAGTGGACAGACTTAAACTTTTGATCGCTTCTAAAACTGCAGGTAATACTAACCTTGATAACGAGATTTTATCAATTATTGAAGAACTAAAAGAAGCGGGTGTAATACACGAATAAAAGGGCTTATCATAGACATTGTTACTTAGTCTAATTTTGAAGTTCAGAAGTGACAGTTGAAAGAATGAGCAAAGTGAAAAGAGACATCATAAACGAAATTCACAGAAGTGCTAGAATCAATTTTTCTCGAAGACATGTAATATTAAAAGATATTGATGATCTTTGGCAAGCCGATTTAATGGATATGCAAAGCATTTCCAAATTCAATACTAACTACAAATATATTTTAGTGGTTATCGATGGATTCTCTAAGTATGCTTGGGCTATTCCACTTAAACAAAAAAATAAAGAATCTGTATCTAAAGCATTCAATACGATATTGAGTAGTAAAAAACGCATTCCAAGAAACCTGCAAACAGACCTAGGAACAGAATTTTACAACACAAGTTTTCAAAAAATATTAAAAAATAATTCTATCAATCACTACAGCACCTATTCAACCAAAAAGGCCTCCATTGTAGAACGACTTATAAGGACGATAAAAAGTAAGCTTTACAAGGAATTCAGTTTAAAAGGGAATTATAAATGGACTGACGGTACACTTGCTAAAGTAATTAACAGATATAATCAAACAATACATACAACAATTGGTTTACCACCAGCTCGAGTCAATCATAAAAATAAAGCTCAAGTACTAAATATTTATTTTAATCGAATGAAAACAAAGCGTCGTAAGTTTAAGATAGGTGATTTTGTTCGAATAAGTAAACATAAAGGTTATTTTGAAAAAGGCTATACTCCTAATTGGTCAACAGAGATATTTAAGATTAGTAAAGTTCAAAATACAAATCCTACTACATATTTATTACAAGACATTAAACAGCAGCCTATTTTAGGAGCATTTTATAATCAAGAATTACAAATTACCAAACATCCTGATATTTACCTTGTTGAAAAAGTTTTGAAACGTAAAAGTAGAAAAGTTTTTGTGAAATTGTTGGGGTTACCATCATCAAAAAATTGTTGGATTGATGATACAAATGTTTTGTAAGGGCTTTATAATACCATGATCTATGATTTAGGTTCTATTCTGTTTGCATACATGAACGGAGAAGGACTTGTGAATCATTTAATTAATAATTTACCGTTTGAGCTCCATTTACCGGGATATAATTACTGTGGTCCTGGAACTAAATTACATAAAAGATTGGCTCGTGGTGATAAAGGTGTAAATAAGTTAGATGAGTATTGCAAACATCACGATATCGCTTACAATAAATCCAAAAGTTTGAAAGATCGTCACAAAGCAGATATCATTTTACTAAAGATGGCGAAGAAGCGTGCTCTGTCTTCAGATGCAAACACAGGAGAAAAACTTGCTGCTAATGTGGTTAACAACGTAATGCTATCAAAAGTGAGTTCTGGATATGGTCTCAAAAAAACTTTAAAAATATAGTCTCCCATACAAGAAAATGCATTAAAAAATTGAAGCCAAAGTGTAAGAAAAAACTGATAGAATTGGCATACGCAGCTGCTAGGGAGTTAACTCATAATTCATCTACGAAGCTCCCACGGATCATACCCATTCCTAAGTCCGGCGGTGTTTTACCTTTAATTCCTATATTTGCTGGCCTGTCTGCTGCTGGAAGTATAGCAAGTGGAATTGCTGGAATCGTCAAAACTATCAACGAATATAAGGTAGCAAAAAAGCGTTTGGAACAAATGGAACGACAACATAAGAAAGTGGAAGGTGTTTGTATTGGAAACGGATTGAGGCTAAACCGTAGCAAGAATGGACTTCGATTATATCTAAATTTAAAGAAAAAAAACTAAATCGCAGGCTGCCTAACCGTGCTCTTACTAATATCGATATCATACAATTTACGGAAAATATTCCATATTTTCGTGGAGTGTATATGAGAGATACCTTACCAAGGTCACCGTTTTCCCGAGAGTGTGGAATCATTAATTTGGATGATTCTAACAATTCTGGTACACATTGGGTAGCCTACGTAATTATAAATAAATATGTTGAATATTTCGATAGTTACGGAAACTTAAAACCGCCCATAGAATTTGTTCGTTACGTGGGTTCTGACGACATCCATTATAATTACAATAATTATCAAAATAATAACTTATTTAACTGTGGACACTTATGCATAAAATTTCTTAAAGAGTTTTGGAAAAAGCAGTCTTTTTAAATGATTACTTTAAATAGAGTTTCTTACTCATAAGTCAACACTTTTACGCTGTCTGTTACAAGAAACGAATGTCAATTATATAATAGCCGAAAAAATGATAGTGTATAATATAAAATCAATAGCCAAAGTGAATAACTTTACTCGTCCTCGTATCGTCAGAAGACGCAGACATACGCGAAGTGTAAAAATAATCACTGAAGAGAATAAATTGTTTCTTCAAGCTTTGGGATTTAAACTATGAGTATTCTTAATATAAATGATTCAGCGCAGTTCGATAACTCTATAGTGAGTTATGAATATCACACTTATAATCCATACAGCAACAGTTTTAAGGAAAATGATGAAATACGAATACCCATAAATCAGCAAGATGTGTACATATTACCTTCAGCCAGTTACATTTACGTTGAAGGTCGAGCCACTGTCTCTTCCAAAGATGCATCAGGAAAACTTACACGAAAGTCTGTTAATTTCACAAATAATCCTATATCATTTCTGTTTCAAGACATTCGATATGAAATTAACGGTGTTGAGATAGATCGAATAAAAAATGCAGGAATTACTACAACTTTAAAATCATATGTGTCTATGAGTGCGGGGGAAAGCAAAGCTGCTGGTGTTTGGGGTTGGAATTTGAATGGGGCTAAAGATAATGACGGTATTTTTAGCGCTCTTATACCCCTGAATAAAGTTTTGGGATTTGCGGAAGATTATGATAAAATTATCATTAACTGTAAACATGAACTTTTACTTAACAGAAGTAGTTCTAAGCTTAATAGTGTTATTCTTGATAATAACGACTCGATTGAAATAAATATAGAGAGATTGCAATGGCGCGTGCCTCATATAAAAGTTTCAGATCGGGAAAGATTAACTTTACTGAAACATTTAGAGAAAGATCGCCCTATTCAAATAGCTTTTAGAAATTGGGACTTGTATGAATACCCTTTATTACCTAAGACTACAAAACATTCCTGGGTTATTAAGACTGCTTCTCAACTCGAGAAACCGAGGTATGTGATCTTTGGGTTACAGACAAATAGAAAAAACACTAAATCTAGAGACAGTTCAATATTTGACCATGGTAAATTAACTAATGTTACTCTTTTCTTAAATTCTAACTATTACCCATACGAATCTGTTAATTCAAAATTTCATGAAGATAAGTATTGTATATTATATGAGATGTATACCAAATTTCGTCAGTCTTATTATAACATTCGATGTGAACCGATGCTTGATCTGCTTCAATATAAAGAAAAGGCTCCTTTATTTGTAATTGATTGCTCAAGACAGAACGAGGCTTTGAAGACTGGGGCTATAGATGTGAGACTAGAAATAGAAAGTTCTGAAGATATTCCAGAAAATACATCCGCATATTGTCTAATCATCAACGACCGCCTGATAGAATATAAACCCCTGAGTAGTATTGTAAGGAAATTATCATGAACGCCATAGTCGATGTGCAAGGGTTTAAGACGGAAAATAACGAGTTTATTGTCAAAGAAATAGCAATAGCATGCAGAAATCAAATTATGGTGTTATTAATCAAACCACCATTCCCATTTTACAATCTTACAAAAAAAGAAAAATCGCAAGTTTGTTGGATAGAGAGAAACAGAAAAATTTTGTGGAAAGAAGGTTTTATATCATACTTAAAATCGCTGCAATGTATTGAACCTTATCTGAAAGATAAAAACATTTATGTTAAAGGGTGTGAAAAAGTGTTGTGGCTAAGAAACCTATTAAAACATGATAATGTATATAATTTAGAAGATAAGAAATGTCCTAGTTTACAAAAATTATTTGATGATTATAAAACGTCTAGTAATATATTTAGTTGTGTGTATCATTCGAATGTATGTGCTTTAAAAAATGTAACATGTTTAAAAAAGTGGATTGATGATAACAGTATTTTTAATTGTTTATAATTTAGAAGACAGTCTGTCTTGAAAAAAAAAATATACAAAAAAAAATAAGTAATGTTAAGTAATTACTTGCTCTTTGTATCATAACAATATAACGAAATAAATGCTTTTTTTATAAGTAATCGTTTTTGGTTTTATTTTCATAATAAACGCGTTAGACATAGAATACCACAACGAAATGTGCTTTAATTTCTTTATAAATTGAGAACACCAGATACAAGACTTCATTATTCTTTTATACATACTCGTATCGAGACCTTCTTAAAAATGCTTCAAAATTATTTCAGCCCGCGTTACGAAATATATAATAAACACAAAATTCGATTATGTTCATTTCGACATTATTGGGCTACAGTAGATTCAAAACGAAGATTGGTGATGGAAATGGCCGATGCAGGTTTTTTTTACTGTGGAAATGGTTTAAACGATAAAGTTATGTGCTTTTCGTGTGGAGTTGGCATTGAAGATTGGGAGTATTACAATGATCCGTGGATGCAACATGCCATATTTTCCCCTGATTGCTTTTATTTAAACGCTGTAAAAGGAATAGACTATGTTGCCAAATCAAGAAGTCTGTTTTATAAAGAAACAAAAATATGAAGTGATTGTAACGTGGAGCAGAATAGATTGATGCGATTGACTGTTTGATTGTCTAGTTCACAAAATATTGATCGACTGACTGATTGTCTAGTTCACAAAATATTGATTTATTGACTGATTTGTCTAGTTCACAAAATATTGATAGAATGACTGGTTGTCTAGTTCTCAAAATATTGATGGAATGACTGATTGTCTAGTTCACAAAATAATGATTTATTGGTTGATTTGTCTAGTTCACAAAATATTGATAGAATGTCTGATTACCTAGTTCTCAAAATATTGATCGAATGACTGATTGTCTAGTTCACATCAAATGTATAATTGGGGTGACTGGATCTCTGATCCAGGAACCCCAATTATACACTACTAATATTGTATAGAATCAAGTTCTTCTAACTTAACAGACAGCTGTGCTGCTGGGGAGTTTGTTCCGCCAATTCTTCTTCCCAGCTAAAGCACTAGGAAGTGTCGAAGGGCGGGCGTTTTGGGAGGCCGGTCTTGTGTAACTTTGACGTTCAAAAAGTGCTGACTCTCAGCCTAGTTTGAATAAATAACTTCTGATTTTGTTTTTTGATTTTGATGCTGTAATTTCCTCTTAATGATTCAAATGACGTTCAAGCGTATCGTTTAATATCCATCCTCATTATGCCTTTGCATATAATAAAGCTGAACTGACTCTAACAGACCTACTGATAACAATATTTGATCACGGTATCTGCGTGTCGTTAATGGAGCACGAAAATATTTCAATATTCCATAATTTCAGTACAAAGAGGGAAAAATGTTAATACAATCTGTAAAGGAAAATCTGTGTAAGTGGCAGCTGATCCATTGACCCAATTATGAGGACATCTTGTAATATAAACTGGATTCATAAGAAAATTACTGCTACCTTTTTTATTGGACACAGGCTACTGAAAATAAAGAAGACCCTCTGTACATGTCCCTTAGAGAGAATATTATTTATATTTAGGTGATAAAGGAGCGAAAAAGAGAAACCCGACGACTCGTTTCATTTGTAACTGTCACTATACCCAGAATAACGCAAACTAATAAAGTAAATCATTTTTACGATAAAACAAAATAATTTGATATGAGACAAGACCGGGGAGTGTGGCATTCTTCAGGATCACGAGATTTGTTAGAAAGAGTTACCGTGGTCCTGGGATATAGGCAACTGAAGGAACACGAGTGGGTTTAGACTGTAAAAGTCTGACACGCTCTCCCGCTCCGCCCAGAGCAAGAGACGTAATTTGATGATTTACCACCCACAAAAAAAGAAAAAACATAGCTAAGCCCGTTGGTAACAAACACAGTAGGGGTACCGTTACCTTTCAAAATACCGGTACCCCTTGGTATGACTGGTTGTTAGACTCCTGGGCTTCTGACTACCGTTATGACTGTCAAAGATTTACGAATGACAGCCAGGACCAATGGCAAAAAGTGCTTTCTCCGGGACGCAGGGTTCTCGAACTATAATGGATGGTCACCCATCCACGTACCGACTGCGGTAAGCGTAGTTTGACCTTTGATCGACCCGTGCAGTTATTATTATTTAGCCACAAACCCCTCGAGAAATCTACATCTAAACTATCTACACTTCTACACTATCTACACTTTAATATAGTAAATGCAAAAGTAACTCTGTCTGTCTGTCTCGCTTTTCTGCTAAAACTACTGAACCGATTTAAATGAAATTTGGTACACACACGTTTTTTTCTGAGAAAAGACATAGGCTACTTTTTATTCCGTGACTTTGTCTGCGTCCGCTATAACCGACATTTACGCAGACGAAGTCGTGGGCAGAAGCTAGTATAAAATAAAATTACAATTGTTGTACAAGCCACAAAAGTTCGTAAAAAGAGCTATTCATCAAGAGAATTTTACCAAAAGTTGATCCTTGTATTATGACAATCGCGAAAATAAGAAAAAGATTTCACATCCAAAAATATTATTCATTACTTTTGGAATATTCGCGTAAAGCCAATTATTTTAGAGCTTACTCTTTAACAACGATACTTACCATGCAGCCGATAGAACCAAATACGTGTGAATTTATTTTATCACATTTTAATTTTCTTTCGCGCTATAAAAGTGATTTAATGATGCCTATATTTTACTTACGAGTACAACAAAAGAGTAAAGATCCCGAATGTGTTCGGTTAATGCATCGTAAATATTTGTTTGGATCATGATGCGGGCCAATGATGATATTTCTTATGCAAAGGTAATATTTTCTTTGAGCTAATATTACAAATTCTTTTAACAGAAGCTTAATTACATGCATTTTGACATGGAAAATTTGTTTTGAAAAATGAATATTTTCTGCAATCTTAAGACCCTAACCGTTATAAAAGGAATGCAGTCCGTTTTTCTTTTTCAGTGGTATTTTATTTTTATACAGTGTTACATATCCACAAAGGGTTTTTTTATAATATAGAGTATTTTAAAATAAACTTTTTGTAGTGACTTTCAGCCTAGGTTGAATAAATGACTTTTGATTTGGAAGATGAAAGGGTCGCGTATTCTTTTGCTCTGTACCTATTCAGTATTCATCTACTAATCGCACTGGGCTCGCGTGGCATATGCAGCCCACTCCCTTGAGAAGAGAGGAGGCCTGAGACATTATAAGCTGATTTCAATGCGCAAATAAGCAACAAACCACAGTAATGATTGCACTGCACTATTATTGAAATTTGTAGAGCGAAATCATTTTTACTGCCAGTTTTCCGTGCTTAAACATTTTCAATTTATGTGTTTAATGCCATTTACACATGCTAAAATTTTGGAAACAAGTCACTAGTTCTTGAAATATGAAGTTAGTACAAAATAACGTAAAAACAGATAAATCAAAGTTCTAAAAGAATAACGACACTGTTTAGGAATACCCGCAATTTGAAGAAAGTAAGAACTTCTCAGTAGATTAAATCCCGCGTGTGTGGTTTGTGGCAGTACGACAAACAACACGCGTTTTCCATTGACAATAGACTTGATTTACGTATACCCACACAATATTCTCACTTCTGTGTCCATCTGTTCAAGGATTCGTATATTTAAAAAGAAACATTTGTAACTCGCGTGAAACACATTTTTTTACAGCTTTGGTTTTTATTTAGGATGCGAAATAAATGGAAAAATCTCATATAACGTGAGAAACAAAGGTAAATCAAGAAAGGCTTCAATATACAGGGAACAATTATCATTTTACAATCTGCAGTTTGGAATCAGTTATCATGATCTCTACATCATCATCAGCCTTAGCAGTCCACAGCTGGACTTGGCCTCTACAGCTGCACGTTATTTCATAGCCCCCGCAAACAGGCACGACGCGTAGTAGAACAATTTCTATAAAACTTCATAGAAATTTTTCTACAAGAGTCGCGTCGTGCGTCCGTAGGAACCTTCACTCGATTCTCAGTTAGGCGATTATCACCACGCATCACGCTGCATGTTGCGTGTCAACGCACCTACGAGCGTAATTACGGGACGTGTTTTCTATACAAACGGAGATACTTACATGCTACGCTAGAACACGCATTGTGGCAGTGTGTTAAATCTAGATAACTAAACTATTTTCGTTGTTACATGGTTACTAAACATTCGTCAAACCGACTTCGCCAAGTCAAATGCATTTTTTGGACATTTTCCAAATATTTTTAATCACGAGAACTTCTGACATTGGTACATTCTTTGGATCAATATTAAACAACAAAAAAAAACTAAACAATAATTAAGAACTATTCCACACAGCCACAGCATATATCGATGTTCACCTAGAAGTACACGAACACGAGAATCGCGGGTAGGTGGGTCGTCGAACGGACGAATGTTTAGTTATCAAGGGTTAATAATCTTACTCTCATCCAAGTGCTCCCAGCCGGCCCGATAACAGCGTCGTTTGGCTGAACGGGAAACCGATTATTTAAATAAGGCTTTTAAACGTTATTTCCCCTGTGAGATTTAATTATTACCTGTATCTACAGTTAACAACCCGAGTAAATAAGTAGATTTCAGCCAAATCTAATTATAGCAGTTATCTGACCCATTTTTTTAATTTTAACGTGAATTACAAAGAATATTATTTACGTAGCAACTGCTGAGCCAAAATAAAAACTGATGATATTTATTTCGAGCATTTTAATGGATTTATGAAGGTATAAACATTAAACACGTCTCCTTCATGTAACCCCTACACATAAATATTAAGTTAGGAACGAATTTTTTCCCCAATCCTTAAAGATACGAAGTTGCTCATATCTACCGTGTAAGTTAAATAACTGAAACATCGATCAAGTAACATATTATTTCCAATTCCAAAAAAGATATCCACGAGTCTGCAGTATAGTAAGTACCAACGTATAACACGTTAAACAACTTAACATTACTTCAGTAAGGCGTTGCTCATATTTCATCACTCCTCCAACTTAGTTCCCTGCACACAAATTTTACGTGGAAACCCAGTTCGGGGTCGATTTAAATAAGTTATGGCGACGACTACTAAAGCATTAGCTCCCTAGATGTAACATCTTGGCCATTTCGTTTGGCGTCGGCTAAATCGTTTTGAGCCAGCTGTTTGTAGGCTGTATTGGTACACCATTTTAGGCCTCACAATTGGTTCGTAGACCAACTTAATTATTTCAAAATTGGAAAGTGAAATGGCGTGTGTGTTGTAACACCTACGATATCAAACGTAGTAGGTAAAGAGTTGAGTTGTGTGTGTGTATTAGGTCTAAGTAAAGCATTTATTTCATTTAAACCATTAACAGACAGTTTTGAACCGTCAATGAGTGGGCCAGTTGTCAAAAAGTTGAGGCAGCACGGCAGTAATTTTGTAAGTTTCTTCTTCATTTGTCGTATTATGATAAATAGTTTATATAAACGGCTTAGCCAGATATTTTGAGTAAGGTGTAGAGTTTGTGAAAATAGAGCTTGTAGAGTTAGGGCGTGTAGAGCTAGGAGCTTGGCTCTACATGAGATCTGAAAACTTTCTGATAGGCGGAGCCATATGTTCTCATTTTAGCAAAATTATGTTATAAAACAGGCAATTACCTCGCACTGTGTAAATTTGGCTTATTTATACTCAGACATAACAAGTACGGGTTAGGCCTCATTTACGGAGAAGCGGGGCGTCGCGCGTGGCGTTGGGTGGCGCGGCCCGCACTGAATTCAAACATATAGTGTAGTATGAATGCGTTTACGGAGAGGCGATTTTACACGCGTTTGTTTGAAATGAAGCGTTTTTTGCGGCGGCGCCCGCGGCGGGCAACGCCGTGTCGCACGCGGCTTTCATCGCGGCGGCGCTCGCGGCGGCAATTCTCGATGAAGCGGTGCCCGCGGCGGAATCTTCTGCCTGTCTTATTTTTTTTGGAAATCGCACAACGCAGACGTATTTACCGTAGCAATAGAGTACAATATCATCGACTTTTTTAGCAGAAAATTCTATGTTAAACGTGAATTATTTAATATAAGAATTAGCCCATTTTACAGCAAAGGAACACGAGCAGTTTGGGGAATATGCAATTCTTTATAGGTCAATAAGAGAAAGTGGTTATGATGTCTTTCATGGCTATACACGGATGTCTACTACAACTTTTGATTATATAGAAAACAATATGGAAATAGTTGGTTTTATTGAGTACCTACCGCGCGTACGCCGCAGGGATGCCCACCGCGTGCGCCGCTACACGCTTAAAAAATCACCGCGGGCGACGCGGCGGGCACCGCCACTCTGCCTGCCTCCCGTCTCTATGAACAACATCGTATATTGCCATATGTTTGTGTTTACGCGTGCAATTACGCGTGCCGCTTCACGCGCCGCCTCTCCGTAAACAGCAAAAACGTCCGACGCGCCGCGCGACCGACGCCACGCCGCACGCGCCGCGCGACGCCCCGCGTCTCCGTAAAGGAGGCCTTAAGCTTTTATAAACGCTGATCAATATTAATATTTATTTGGAAAATCCATTTATATTATGTGCTGAAATACCGACGTCTGACAGGTTTCAGAACAAGGTGCAATACCGTTATTGACTACATTTCCAAAAAATAATACCGTTATTTACAAAAATTAACAATCGACTTCCTTAAAAAAAAACACTACAAAGTGAAAAATAACTTTAATTTCGCGGTATCTCTTAGGATCTGTATTTAAGGTTTTTTTTTGCCACCGACTTCCGAAATTAAAGTTATTTTTCACTTTGTAGTGTTTTTTTTTTTAAAGAAGTTGGTTGTTATTTTTTGTAAAAAGTTTTTATTTTTTACGTTTTAGTTATGGTAGATATCCCGTACTAATCTAATCGCGTTATTCGTTCATGTGCGCGCAAATACTTTATGCAAATTTAAGACTTATATGGTTTTCACATGTATCTCATTGTTTGAATGGAAATAAATTAAAACAAACGGGATGTACCAGCTTTCGAATAAAAAAAGAATCATCAAAATCAGTTCACCCAGTCAAAAGTTATGAGGTAACAAACAAAAAAACCGGCCAAGTGCGAGTCGGACTTGCGCACAAAGGGTTCCGTACAAACCTGTAGGTATTCTCGGTTTATACAGAAGATTCATGTTTATGAAAATAAATGTTTTTTTTTTAATTTTTATATTTCTGTTGATTAAATGAAAGATAAATTGCGGTTTACGATTTATGACGTTTTAAAAAAAAACGACTTACTCGATTTCGTTCAAACCAATTTTCGGTGGTAGTTTACATTGGTAATGTACATCATACATTTTTTTAGTTTTATCATTCTCTTATTTTAGAAGTTACGGGGGGGGGACACACATTTTACCACTTTGGAAGTGTCTCTCGCAGAAACTATTCAGTTTAGAAAAAAATGATATATAATAAACCTCAATACCATTTTTGAAGACCTATTCATAGATACCCCACACGTATGCGTTAGATGAAAAAAACCATTTTTGAGTTTCAGTTCTATGTATGGGGAACCCCACGATTTATTATTTTTTTTCTATTTTTGTATGAAAATCTTAATGCGGTTTACAGAATACATCTACTTACCAAGTTTCAACAGCATAGCTCTTGTAGTTTTGGAGAAAAGTGGCTGTGACATACGGACGGACAGATAGACAGACAGACAGACAGACAGACAGACAGACATGACGAATCTATAAGGGTTCCGTTTTTTGCCATTTGGCAACGGAACCCTAAAAATATAGTCAAATCCCTTCTTTTTTCAAAGTCGTTTAAAAATACGGCACTTAACAAGAGAGAAAAATTGTTTGTTCTCTAATATTGTTAGGTACTTTATTACATGTACGACATCTGCTGTGTATAATAAAGTACCTAACAATATTAGAGAACAAACAATTTTTATTATAATTCTGTAGATGATTTTGATTTGAGACTTTGATGAAAAATTTATTTACTATATCACTTCGTAAATTACTTTATTTTACATTCGTTTATCTATAATGCTCATAGTATTTTTGCATTCCTTAAAGGCAAAATGAACAAGGACATTAAAAAAACATTTAATTTGTAACACATTCTTTGCAACTAAATATATTTTATTCTGCCTCACTAGCTTAGCCTTTTCCCAACTATTTTTAAGGTTGGCTTCCAGTTTAACACTTTCACTGTCCATAAAGTAGACACAATAGTAAAACAATCAACGTGAACCATACGTAGTTCATGCGACAGGGAATGAGTTAATTGATTACAGTTGATTGCCAGTATTTTACATGGTGCAACTGTCTACCTAACCTCCACAACCCAGTTACACAATACACGGGTAACACAGTACCACTTGCCAAGACTGGTTGTCAGACTTTCGAGCTTGTAACCTGTAACGACAATCAAATATCCACGAATGACAACTGGGACCAACAGTAACACGGTTTCTGAGACACAGAGAGATCTCGGTGTGTAAAGATGATTACCATCTTCAGATCAACCGCGGTTGTTATTACTTAACTTCGAACCCCTCTCTCCTTCAAGGTATATTATAAATCATGAATTATAGATTATGTTTAAATTGAGACCAAGTTCTACCATGTGCTGTATTGTTCGCATCACTGATTGTCAGTCTCAAGCTATAATCCCAATTTCCGAAGAAGTAGTGAAAAAAAGGTTTATGTCCTAATTCAATACTTTTGCGTTTTGTATATAACCCGGGCTAAAACAGAGTAGAAAAGATTTTACGATACCCCCTTTCAACAGTTCGAATGTTGCTTACAAAACTGTAGATTTATAAGTATTTTATTTTAAGTACGTAAACGAAACATAAAATAGTAAGTACAGAGTAAGACATAAATGTACTTACTATTTTATGTTTCGTTGTTGTTGTCGTATGTACCTTGTTGATCTCTTTAATCCTCAGAAAGGTCAGGTGCGTAGTACTCGAAACCGGCGCGCGTGTAACCAAATCTTTGTGAGACGAGCAACTTGAGAATTGCGGTCAGTATTATTAATGACCGGTACACAATTTATTTATTTTTTTGGATGGGAAATCATCAAATCACTTCTCTCGCTCTGGATGGAGCGGGAGGGCGTGTCAGACTTTTACAGACTAAAACCCACCCGTGTTCCTTCAGTTGCCCATTTGACAGGGTCACGATATCTCTTTCGAACAATCCCGGCAGGCATCGCTAGCAGACCCCTTCATTGCTGCTGACATCTCTTTGAGGCGCGCGTGACGAAGAAGGTGACGGCTTCCCATGCCCTCTCGCTCCATAGCTCGCACCAGGGCGGTGCTCCGCCCAGGCAGGGCACACCTCCACCGTATGCTCCTACGGACGGTAGCGCAGTATTCTCTTATCAAAATAGTCAAAACAATTCTAACATTTATTTTTAACCGACTTCAAAAAGGAGGAGGTTATCAATTCGGTTGTTTATATTTTTTTTTTTTTATTTTTTTTTTATGTATGTTCGGCCATAACTCCGTCATTTATAAACGGATTTGCAAAATTCTTTTTTTGTTCGAAAGAAGTTTATTCCGAAATGGTCCCATATAAATTTCATATAGATCTGATGATGAGTTCCGGAGACAGACACCGGAACTCTTCAAAAAATGACAGCAAATCAATCGCGATTTCTGCTATCGCATAATATGCTTTGTTTGTTTGGAATTAGTGCGGAGCGGTGCGTGTACCATAACTAAAAAATTAAAAAAATAAAAACTTTTTTACAAAAAAAAACAACCGACTTCCTTAAAAACACTACAAAGTGAAAAATAACTTTAATTTCGGAAGTCGGTGGCAAAAATCTTAAATACAAATCCTAAGACACCGACTTCCGAAATTAAAGTTATTTTTCACTTTGTAGTGTTTTTAAGGAAGTCGGTTGTTTTTTTTTGTAAAAAAGTTTTTTCGTCTATCTGTTTGAAACTTAACCAACCATGAATCGTTTGAATTCTCGTAAACATTTTTTTCAACCACACAGATTAAAATCAGGGACCAAATACAGAATATTTCAATCTTCAACTTTTCGTAATAGCCTTTTCACATCTTCAGGAAACTAGTCTCTTCTGAATTTCCTTTGAAGCTTTGACCTAGCACTTTGAAAAGTGAAATTACTATCAAATAGTCTAGAAAATTACCAAGGAAATTACAAATTCAGAAGGAATAACGATTCACCTTTTTGTTGGAAAGTGATGGGATACTTTAAAGACCTATTATCAAGGCAACTATACCATAGATACATAACTTTTTATGATTTAAAAAATGTAATAGGTACTTTTAATACAAAATAATAGCCCCGAGAATTAAAAAAAACCAGCAAAGACCGTGTAGAACCCGCACATGAAGATTTCCGTACCACAAAGGCGAAAATGTCACAGTGTGTATTGATAATATTGACGCTATGAAAATGAATAAAAAAAAACATATGACAATAAAAATAAAATTAAGTTAGTAAAAATTAAACCAACATTTTTGTTACCCTATAAGAAATGTGTTTTTTTTATTTCTTAGCGCCAATAGAAACACCTACCTTAGTATGATTTTCGTCTTTTTTTTAACGTAATATTTTTCTATTGTCAAACTTAATATACATGGATTAGAAATTAATAATGTGGATGATAATAAGCGCACACTAAATTTGTCCCTGATCTGTGTATCCCTGCATAGCAGCAACGAGCAGCGAGTAGCGTCTGTTGGAAATCCAAAAAATTATGTTAGTATTGGTAAATAATGCAGGCATTTAGATGCCAACGTGTATTAATTTTCTCGTAAACAATAGAAAATATTTACCTTAAGACATTACATAATAACATACAGTTAAAGAAAACAATAATGTTTCCAAACGAAAAAATTACTCATTACAATCCAATCTCCTGTCCACTTATAATTTCTGACTAGTCGTTATAACTATATCAATTTCCTCCAGAATTACAAGAAAACATCGGAAAGGAAATTCCGCTTCGCGTAAATGAATGTAGGGGTCAATGTGCGACTCGTAGACGATTCTCGTTAGGGAAACACGAAAGGATGAAATTAAAACAAGTGAAGAGTGATCAATCTGCATCAAATTGCGGTATGTAACTGAAGTTTCTCATCAAAGTTTGCATTTACTCCGACACTGCTAAAAAAAAAACCGGCCAAGTGCAAGTCGGACTCGCGCACCGAGGGTTCCGTACAAACCGTATTCACGGTTTATGCATAAGGTTTATGTTTATGAAATTAAATGTTTTTTTTTTATTTGAGTTGATTGAATGAAAGGTAAATTGCGGTTTATGATTTGTGACGTATTAAAAAAAAACTAGTTTTATCATTCTCTTATTTTAGAAGTTACGGGGGGGGGGGGGGACACATTTTACCACTTTGGAAGTGTCTCTCGCGCAAACTATTCAGTTTAGAAAAAAATGATAATAGAAACCTTAATATCATTTTTGAAGATCTATCCATAGATACCCCACACGTATAGGTTTGATGAAAAAAAATATTTTCAGTTTCAGTTCTAAGTATGAGGAACCCCAAAATTTATTGATTTTTTTCTATTTTTGTGTAAAAATCTTAATGCAGTTCACAGAATACTTCTACTTACCAAGTTTCAACAGCATAGCTCTTATAGTTTCGGAGAAAAGTGGCTGTGACATACGGACGGACGGACAGACAGACAGACAGACAGACATGACGAATCTATAAGGGTTTCGTTTTTTGCCATTTGGCAACGGAACCCTAAAAAGAAACAAATAAGCAAACTTTGATGAGAAACTTCAGCTGAAGTTCACAAATAACTTTTGTATGCTAAGTGATATTTGGAAGTAGGGAATGCTTATAAGATGTTAAGAACTTTTTGTTAAAGTAACGCCTTTTTTTTTCAGGGTGGGAAATCATCAAATGACTTCTCCCGCTCTGGGCGGAGCGGGAGGTGGTGTCAGACTTTTACTGACTAAAACCCACCCGTGTTCCATCAGTTGCCCATGTGCCAGGGTCACGGTATCTCTTTCGAACAATCACGCGACCCCGGCAGGCATCGGTCCTAGTAGACCCCTACACTGCTGCTGACATCTCATTGAGGCGCGCGTGGAACACTACGCGCCGTCGACCCGAGCCTGGTCCTTACCGGGCGGCGAGCTACCCATTGCTCGCCGCCCGCAAGCTCGCGCCTACGGTGGCCGGGAGTCTGCTATCGACTCCCGACGTCCGGGGCGTCTCCTCCTGCGGCGGCTAGGGACGTGAGGGCGCAGTGACTGCCACTCCCTCACGCGCCCCGCCTCCTCCTTCGCGAGCATTACTGCTTCGCAGAAAGAGGTGACGGATTCCCATTCCCTCTCGCTCCGTACCATGGCTCGCACCAGGGCAGGACGCGAGAGGTCGCCGCCACCGATCGCCTCCACGAGGACACGACGGTGCTCCGCCCAGGCAGGGCACACCTCCACCGTATGCTCCACCGTGTCCTCCAGACGATCCTCACAATGGAAACACCCGGGCGTATCCTCCCGCTTTATCCTGAACAGGAACCCACCGAAGCACCCATGCCCGGTGAGAACCTTTGTCAGGCGGAAGGTGAGGACGCCGTGGCGCCTCTCTATCCACTCCTCAAAGAGGGGACTTACCGCCGCAATTGTGGCGTGCCCTGCGCTGGGTTGCGACAATCGTACCCGCCATGTCGCCATGAGATCACACCGGAGCTCTGTCCGCCGAGCCGCGATTTGTCGCGGCAGCGGAGTTTCGCCCCGGCATTTCGCCTCTTCGCGCCACCCCCACATGTGCGCGAGGACCTTTGCCTCCAGATCCCATGGCGGCACTCCGGCAAGGAGGCTTGCCGCTGCGCACGAGATCGTGTGGTATCCTCGGATTAACCGGATAGCCATGACCCTCTGGGCCACACTCAACCGGCGCGCTGGGCGCAGCCTCAATGAGGACGCCCACACTGGTGCCCCGTAGACGGCCATGGACCGCACAACCCCTGTTGTTTACTCACTGATTGTAATTTATAACCACGCATTACTTTATACAGAGTAGACCGAATTTGATAATTCTTTGTTTTAATATTGGATAGGGTAAACCTTGCCAAGTATTATAAGTACATTAAAACCACAAAAAAAATATAAAATAAAAACTTTTTAACAAAAAATTAAACCGTTTTTTCGCAAAACACAATTATTGATTTCTCTACATCGTTGGTCCGAATGTGCCCAGAAAAACAATAAATTAATCTTAAACAGATGAGAATAGACAATTCGGAAATCTTGTTAGAATGTCCGACACTGACAAATTAGATACACAAAAGTAGAAGAATTCATTGTCCAAGGAATGTTCATTGAGGCGTAACCCGACAAGCGCCCTTTATGCCACGTAATGGAAAAGTGCTGTTTGTATGATGAAGTAGTGTTCCAATATATTTCGTAATTCTTTTTCGATATGATTAAATATCATTCTACGTAATGGCCAAGGTCATTAGATGACCGGTCACGACTTTCACAAAAAGTTGGGACGTTGCTATCCAAATCTGCTGTCCAATGCTGACTGAATAATCCACACTTCCACACTATATCTATATATATAAAAGAAAGTCGTGTTAGTTACTTCACTTATAACTCAAGAACGGCTGAACCGATTTAGCTGAAAATTGGCAGGGAGGTAGTTTAGAGCCAGGAGAAGGACATAGGATACTTTTTATCCCGTTTTTTTTTTTTTTTTTTTTCCCCTTTTTACGACCGCGTTCCCGTGAGACGTCACATAAAACGTCAAAGAGAATACAAGTCACTATAAAACGTGGTACTATGACAAAAACGTTGCCTTCGAAGTACCAGGTTATCATAACTTGACAGGAGCTTACCAAACAAAGGAGTGTCAGCTAGAAAACGCTTTATGCCTTCGAAGTACCAGGTCATCATAACTGGGTAGGAGCTAACCTAACATATGAGTGTCAGCTAGAAAACGCTTACCAGATCACCACCGCGTACCAGGTTGTCAAACTTGGTACGTTTATAACAACATTTATTGAATCTGAGGCGATACGAAGTTCGCTGGGTCAACTAATTATCTATACTAATATTATAAAGCTGAAGAGTTTGTTTGTTTGATTGAACGCGCTAATCTCCGAATCGAATCCGGTCCGAATTGAAAAATTCTTTTTGTGTTAGGTAGCCTATTTATCGAGGGAGGCTATAGGCTATATAACATCACGCTACACCTCAGAGGAGCGGAACAGTAATGAAAAATGTTGCAAAAACGGGGAAAATTTATTCCTTCTGAGAGTTTCCGTTGCGTGCGCTGCGTAAACGGTTAAAGTAACGCAAAAATCATGTATGACGGGATTGTTATTTTTAAAAAGTTCAAAAAAAAAGTCCCAAGAGCATATGTCTATCTTTTAAGGTTGACTCACTATAACTCAAGGAGCGAAAATGGACGAAAACTAGCAGGCAAATCGATGCGACGGGAAGGGTAAGGGGAGCAAAAATTTGACGCGGACGAAGTCGCGGGCAGAAGCTAGTAATATTATAAATGCGAAAGTAACTCTGTCTGTCTGTCTTTCTGTCTGTCTGTCTCGCTTTCCTGCTAAAACTACTGAACCGATTTAAATGTTTGATACACAGATAGTTTAGAGCCTGAGAAAGGACATAGGCTACTTTTTATCCCGGTAGTATTTTCCCGGGGATAATTTCCGACTCCACGTGGGCGAAACCGCTGGCAAAGGCTAGTTGTTCATATAACAAGTGTTGATAGAAATATCGCGATGTTTTTCTTCCTAACTTTTTGGCAAAGATAAAAAAGCAGTGTGAAGAGATCTATAGATAAATGTTACCTATCCATTAAGTCTTTATTGCAACGGTCTGTAGAAAAACGTACTTAAAGGGTTTATTATGGTTAAGTATTCAATCGCGAATCTTAAGCTAACCGTTAATCAAATCACTATACTATGTTCTCCAAATCACTTAAACAACCTACAACTATTGCCCAGACACGTAATAAATTTAAAATAAGAAGTATGGTCTAGCTAGGGGCTATATTAGGACCATCTCTATCATTTTTAGGTACTTTGAAAGGGATTCATTATGAGTTAGAGACCAATGTACTGCAAAGTTAAAAATGTTAATAAAAAGAAATACTAACAATGTGTACCTTATATGATATGATACCCCATTCTCGCGTATAGGCAGAGAATAAGAATAGCAGGCACGAAGAAGAAGAATATGCTGCTCAGTTCTAGAAGTGGAGACGGTGCCATCAGCGCACAGAACGCAGAATCCAGCGATATAATATATTACCGGAATCTAAAACAAAAAACTTTTTCAGTTAAAATAATCCGACTTCGATAGATCTTTAAAAGTATGGATGTCGTAAAACTAGATGAGTAGATAGCACTCTTGTAGAGTAGACAATTGATGTTCAGTCAACAGGTCGATATACAAGTAGACAACAACAGCAACTTTATAATCCATGTTGTGCGTGTGCTGAGTAGTAAATTCTTGTAAAGATAGTATTTTTTGTTTCGTCTGCATACTAAACTTTTTATCCAACTTCAAAAAAAAAGAGGAGGTTATCAATTCGATTGTATTTTTATTGTATTTTTTTTAAGCTATTGCATAGCTTTTATCGAGGGCTTTGAGCGCGGCGACCGAATCAAGAAATTCCGTAACGAAAAAAAACCTAACACAAGTCACTTCCCGGTCTGTCTGTCCCTATGTAGGTATGCTTAGATCTTTAAAACTACGCAATGGATTTTATTGCGGGTTTTTTTAGTAGATAGAGTGATTCAAGAAGAAGGTTCAAATGTATATAACATGCATAATATAGTAAAGAAACGCTGATAATTTTAGGGGTTTCTAATGTGATGTCATAAATAAACACATTTTTTGCGCTTACATTGTGAACGCTGGCTGAACCCTACAAAATAGATCAAAATAATGTACTATAGTATTGTACAACTTAAAAAAGGTCTACAAAAAGTCTGCGACAGTATATGTCTATCTCTTAGGAATAACCCACAATAACCATTTTTTATCCTTTACTTTTACGAGAAATAAGGGCTTATTTACGAAGCGATTTTAAGCATTACAGTACTAATCCTTATCCAATTAAGTACCTTAAATACATTGTGCATTAAATATAGATCAATATGGCTCTTTACAGCATGTATTTTTTTATGTTTGTTACCTCATAACTTTTGACTGCGTAAACCGATTTGGATGATTCTTTTTATTTGAAAGCTGGTGCTTCCCGAATGGTCCCATTTTAATTTGGTTCCATTCGGACAATGGGATCTTAAATTTGCATTAAGTGTTTGCGGCGACAAATGAACGAATAACGCGATTAGATTAGTGCAGGGTATCTACCATAACTAAAAAGTTAAAAATAAAAACATTTAACAAAAAAAAAAAAAAAAACTAACAACCGACTTTTTGTGGACTAGAGACTACTAAAATTATGGCACTCGTAAAAAACGAGATTTCAAGACGAACCTATTAAGTTCCTAAGTATATCTACAAGCAATCGGTGCCACAAAAAAAAAAAAAAAAACAAAAATATGCATGCATTGAGGAAGCAATTTCTGTCGCTTTTCAAAAGTCGCCGGAACCAAAACAATTCAAGAATTTAGATTCGAAGTTGAACGAAGACGTATCTTTAAAGGCTTTTAAAGTGTAGCAAGTCGAGACGAATTGATGTAGTTACATGTGAGAAAAGAAAGGGATAACTCGGTAACAGCTTGTGTAAGCTCGGGTAAATTTCAATGAATCTGAACGCGATCAGCACATTTAAACACGAAAAGTATCTAATATATAATGATGTCAGTCCCGACTTACGGCTTGTAGGTCGTGAGTTCAAACCCGGACAGGCACTTTATTTTGTGTATTTTTAACCGACTCCAAAAAAGGAGGAGGTTATCAATGCGACTGTATTTTTTAATTTTTTTTTATGTTTGTTACCTCATAACTTTTGACTGGGTAAACCGATTTTGATGATTTTTACTTTATTTGAAAGCTGGTGCTTCCCGAATGGTCCCATTTTAATTGGTTCCATTCGGACAATGTGATCTATGTGAAAACCATTTAAGTCCTAAATTTGCTTTAAGTATTTGCACGACAAATGAACGAATAACGCGATTAGATTAGTGCGGGGTATCTACCATAACTTTAAAGTTAAAAATAAAAACTTTAAAAAAAAATTACAACCAACTTCTTTAAAAAAAAAAACACTACAAAGTCAAAAATAACTTTAATTTCTGAAGTCGGTGGCAACAAAACCTTAAATACAGATCCTGAGACACCGACTTCCAAAATTAAAGTTATTTTTGACTTTGTACTGTTTTTTTTAAGGACATCGGTTGTTATTTCTTTTTTCATTACCCCGGATCTCAAAACTGTGAAGTACATTATTGTGAATAAACCGACAGTCCTAGAACCAATAAAAAAATAAACATCATGAGTTAAAAAAAAAAATAATCTTAAAGCACCACTTCTATTAGTATTACGACGCCCGGCTCTTGCTCGAGCCAGCCTACGAAGCTGCCTGTAGGTTTAAATTCGTCCCTAAATAATAATTAGTCCGGTCCAGCCCACCCCTGGCTGGCTGGGGACATGGCTACAGGAGTCCAGCACAGCCGACGCCGACGTCCGTATCCCACCAGTCGCAAGAGCTAGGCGTGGTTGGAGGTCTTAATTTATTAAGGTAGCCACAGGCAAGTCCGAAGAAGTAACCAACGTCCGTGACAAAAACTTTTTAACAAAAAATTAAACCGCCGAAAAAACTGAATTAAATTTTTTGTTAAAAAGTTTTTATTTTATAATTTTTTGTGACTTTAATGTACTAATAATACTTGGCAAGAAAAACAAACAAAAAATGAATTATCGAAATCGGACTACTCTGTATAAAGTTATGCGTGGTTATACCTTACAATCAGTGAGTGAACAATCAATCATCCCCTGTTTTCCGACCCTTAGGGTTCAATTTTGTTTTCCAAATTTATATGGGACTACCTTGGGAATATACCCTTTCCAATAGAAGAAGAATGGTCACAATCAGACAACTGTATAAAAAGTTATGCGTGGTCATACATAAAAAAATATACGTGTCGAATTGAGAACCTCCTCCGTTTTTTTTCGTCGGTTGAAAAACGGCCAAGTGCGTGGCGAACCAAGAACAATGAAGGATTCTTATACTTCTACTTTTAATTGTATTCAGTAATTTGACAGATGAAGGAGCCAGATTTAGATAAAACTAGCTGACCGTACAGACGTTAGCCTGTTTCCTAGAACTCGATAGCGGCGCCACCTACCGGGTCCAATAGTGAATTTAAACCATCCAGGGTGCACATGCAAACGCATACAAAAAAAAACATTCAAATCGGTCCAGCCGTTCAGGAGGAGTTCAGTGACATACACACGTACAGTAAAATTAGTGACGTGGTATAAGAATGAACGAAATTGAATGAACTTGAAATAAAGTACTTACGGACATGCAAATTATTTATTTTAAATTTAATAACTTGTGTTAAAACACGATTTATACCATATCGATATCATCGTCTATTGTTGCCAGAGGAAATAATTCTCCTTCATAGCTTCTTGAGGAAGGCTATTATTTAACATAACAAAATGACTCTTAGGAGCCAAGCATAAAAACATAAATTTGGAAAGAAAGCTAACTGACAACGAAGTAATAGCGCAGGCGGCCAAAATTGCACGCAGATGAAGTTGCGGGTGAAATGCTAGTATTCGTAAATAGTAAAGATAGTAATTTAACAATTATTTAATGTCCATATTAAAATGTCTGTTTAACTCAATGCTTTATTATTATGCAGAATGTTCATCTGTCTATGGGTATTTTACATATTCAAGAGCACAAAATTTAATGCTGGAGTATATAGCGTTGTCCAAGTTTCAACCAATTTGTATAAACTTATAACTTATACCCGTTTGGGAGATAAAAAAAGGCATTAGTCTTATCTGGTTTTCGCAGGTTTCCACTAGAGACTAGAGCTAGGACCCAGGGGCGATCAAGTTTATGTTCATATGAGGCGATAAAATATTAAATTAAATTCATAGTTTAGACTAATTTTGTCGCATCAGTTACATGCGACTACCCTTGCGTAACAAGTCTCTGGGTTAGTAAATAATTCGGATATGTTTAAGGATTTCATATATAAATCTACCCGAACTTAATACCAGGGGTAACTACCGAGAAGAACAAACACTGACCTTATCCATACTCATTTCATTTATAATATATACAGGAATGACATGGACGTCGCCGCACAACCAGTTACCATAAATTGTAACCCTGCGTTGAAATTTCTTATTTGAAAAAGAATTTTGCTTCCTACTAAAGGCGTATAGCTAGTGCTCTAAATGTGTGGAAAAGCTATTGTTCGTTTTAAATAACCTACGAAAAATTTCAACGGGGTATCCAGAATCATTTACTGAATACATGATAACAGATTGTGCGTCGGTGAGCCTGTCATCCTGTAAACCAATACAAGTACATATTTTAATAAAAAAAGTCATGTTTAGTTCGTTGTTGTATTGATCTATGTGAAGTTAGGAGACATCCCCTCCACGAATCACAATGGGGGTGATGTCTGGCCATTTTGCAATGGGAGATGGGACACTTTCGGCGACTGGGTAACCGCAAGGTTCTCTTGTGACAACACATGTACGGAAATAAAGAAGATACTGGTGCGATAATAATAGTTTCATTTTACTAGGACATGACGGTTTCTCATGATGTTTGCTTTCCATTTACCGATACAATTGGACCACCTCTGCTCTCTATGTATTTAGCGTATAACTATAAGCTGCAGTCCAGAGGTTGGATTTGTTTCCAGTTCATGGCAATTACACAGGATTTAAAAATAAACTCCCAAATATAGATGTAGTACCGTCTGCCTAGCTCTTTTAACATAACATTCGTTAAGTTACGATAAAAGTAAACTTTGAGCTTACCACAGCTGTCACAATTTGTCCCGATCTCAACGGCAGACTGTCAATGTATGAAACGATGAAAGAACTACCCGATAGGGACCACCGCTAAGGATTAATCTACATATGATTGCACATAACGTCGACTGTTGTCTAGACGTTGGAAAATTAAAACTGTATTCGTACAATATGCATTTAAATAAGTTCCCCGAGTTTTAAGATGTCGTGTTTGGAGATGATGCTAAGAAATTCCTAATGAAAATACACAGTCAGTGGATCATAGAAAATAAATCTGCTTAGTCAACAGTAGCAATCTTAAATAAGCAGTAAGCAATTACTTAATATTATTATAATCCGACTCGAAGCTTCAAACCCGCAGGCTGCCGAAATTATTTACTGAGTTTGGTGGATTGATTGATTAATTATTTGACGTGAACAATTACCTTCTTAATACCGTACAATGAATAATAGCTCTTATATTTAAATGGATTTATTTTAATAGCAAGTCAAGACTGGTCTAGCACTGGGCCCGCGTGGTGGATTATGAGAATGGAAACTTCTAATCTATTGCTTCATGGGTTTGACTACATTCGTCTGCTCAACAACTCGAAAACGCAATGCACGTAGCTGAATTGTCAAAATGTAAGACATTCCGGTCAATTTTCATTTTATGTATGTTACGCAATTACCGCACAGGTGCGTTAGACGGTAAATTACTTTCAGATTGGGTTAATAAATCTAGCCAAACGTGGGTACAATATCCTGAATAGGATGGAACCACCATTGTTTAGGAGCCCATTATAAATTCCCGCAACCTGGAACGATCACTTTGGTCGTTATTTAAGACGAGAATTGTGGTCACAACTTGGTTTGAAGTTCTTGAACATGACGGAGTGAGATCTGAGTCGATATGTAAATACCAGTTAATATAATATGAACGGTTGATAGAAATATCACGCGCTTCACGATTGCATTTTTTTATATCAGTAACTAGGACCTAACTAATTATTTTCTAGCTTTTAGTTACATTATCTACACCACTATTAACCGACTTCAAAAAGGAGGAGGTTTACAATTCTTGTACATGTTTTTTTTGGTGGAAAATAACTTTAATTGCGGAACTCGGAATTGAACTCCTCCTTATTTTTTTATCTCGTTTAAAAAAGGAGACGTAAAGTATTTCAAATATTGTCTCACTGCTGTAATGATCGTTACGTTTACTTCTTACAGAGTAGACTACTTGAAGGTCAATTATTTATTATGTCAAGAAACAACATTAATGTAATGTAATTAAGACTTTACAAAATTATAACGCTAAAACAAACAATTAAATTTTCACTGAAGCAAAATTTTCAAGGTAACCGAAATAACATAAGTACTTTGAAGTTAATCAAAATATTTTAACAATTTCCTAATAATGTCATTTTTGTTTTCAAAGAACTTGCTAACGAGGTTGCCCTCTTTTTATTTCAAGGTTTAATTAGTCTACTTAAAAATAGGATGATAGTTACTAGTGATCGCCCATTGCTCGAAATTCGACCGTACTTGATTTGAATAGAAATACATTATTAAATGAAAAAATATATATAAAATTCAGTAACACTATAGACAAATAATATTAAAGACAAATATTCTCGATATGATCATAGATTTTAAAAATTAAATAGGTTATCTATAAAATTAATTTATTACCTATGGTTATACTTGTCATTCAGTAAAATTATAGACACAAAATATTAAAGACAGATGTTCTCGATTGGACCACAGATTTAGACCATAAACAAAAAAATATCTATGCATGTGTGTAATTAAATACACGGTAATGAATGGTAGTGTGTGTAACGTGTTATTTATTGAAAATAATGTATTTTTACGCATAATTAAAAAAAAATATTAGCATTCGTCACTTCTTCTCTGTATAAACCATAAGTGTCAGAAATTTCATAATCCTCCGTCCGCCTAATTTTCTTAAAAAGAGATCCAAAATTTTCGCTTCACGTATTAATATATAGATATCATGTTGGCTTTTAAATAACTTGTAAAAGAAATTGCTTCCTTTTGATTTTAAGGTTTAATTAGTATCCTTATAAATAAGATTAAAATTAAGTGAGATGAATATGAAGTAACTTTGTGCTAATTTCACTATTCTGCAGTAGAAATGCTATTGTAAGCATTGTGCTGCTATGTTGCACCGACCAATCAACTGTGCCTACCGCAAATAATGATTCCGATATTTGATTTTGTAACTCGTCCTTCTAGAGTAGTGTCGTGCCTGTCTGCGGGAGCCTTTACGGTGTAACCGTGTTGTTGCATTCACCAAAACAGAATGTCGTGCGACCGTGCAATAAAAATGCGGTATATCGCTACAGCAACCATAGGACAACAAAGGTAACCGACATAGCCCAAAGAATTGCCAAACTAAAGTGCCAGTGGGCAGGGCGGCAGGGCACATTGCTCTAAGAACAGATGGCCGACGGGGCCGAAAGATTCTGGAGTGGCGACCGCCTACCAGAAGATTTACTTCCCTTTTAACTGTCTTCACAAATTAATAGACGGAGGTTCTCAATTCCGTCTTTTTTGTTCATAACTCCATTTGTAACCCATTTGGAGACCTTTGCCCAGCTTTGGGCTAGCTAGCTAGTATAGGATGAAAAAAAAACTACGTCATTTATAAACTGATTTGAAAAAAATCTTCTTTGATTTGAAAGTATATATATCTGTTAACAAAGACTTGTAGTTTATTGAGGTAGTGCGGTCAGATTATTTAGTCTATCTCCAATTATAAATTCGTAGGGTCAGGATCGTTCTAAGTGTAATTAGATATTTTCTTCTAGAACATTCATTGTAAATAGAATTAAGTCTGATAAATGAAGATAGGCCCAAGTTCATTTACGTTGAGACTTCTAATCAACAAAGATTTTTTTTACACATTCAAGTTGTTACTTAACATTTTAAACGGAACACTTCAACGTGGGTAAGAGATGTAATTTAAGCGTAGATTTGGTTTTTTAGTAAACTACTTTCTAAAATTATGTTTCTTGAAAAGCTTTCGTTTGCCGACGTTGATAAAAAATTAACGAAATTCTTAAATAGGTTTGCCAAATGATCGATATCCGTTTATGAATGAAATTAAGGCCAACATTACTTACACACACTCTAAATGAAAACAGTTATATTTCAAGTAAAATCACAGCCTACAGTCGTAAATATCAAAGACTGCAAATAGACTTTCGTTTTTAGTTATAGGACCTTCTGATCATCAACCAACCAACCACCTTAATATTTCGGAAACTAAGAATGCTAATGAAAGAATGAAATTTGGCATATAAATAATGCCAAATTTTATCCAAATCCGTTCAGCCGTTTTTGCATGATTGAGTAAAAAACATCCAAATACCTAAAAATACAAACTTTCACAGGATTCTGTATTTTAGTACTAAATACTTCGAGACATACTACCTACTACTAATAAGTTAGTACTTCTACTACCTATATTCCGACTCGGAAACATATTATTTCATCAACAACAAATGCAGTCAATCAATCGCTTACAAATGTTTTATATGTATAGTGCGATATTCCATTCGAAATTTTAGGATACATAGTTTATATTAGAATTTCATTGCGATATCTCTCATCGTTTTTGCATATTGAGCGGATATCTCGTTTCTACTTCATTCAGAGTCATTCATCGGTCATCAGTTTACTTTACCTACTGCATACATCGACACATTCAACTATACAGTAGAAACATTAATTCTATCACAATCGATAGTAGTACTTTAGATTACGAGTTTATTCTGAATTCAGCGAAGGTCTGCAGCAATGTTGTTGTAAAGCAAAACCGCGTGAAAATGGTGGGAAACTAAAGCTGCGGTATTTTCTTGCCCCTAATACTATTTGCGCAATTTTAAAACTTTGATAGTAAATTTTGAAGGCCGTTGTATACAAAGTCTATCCTAGTCTTAGTTATTGATGACAAACAAACAACAGACTGATAAAGTAGTCAAACTAATAGGATTCATATTTCAGAACAAATGTGTACTGAACAAATCTCTAATCCCTTAATGAAATAACTTGGCCGTACGAGAAAGTATTTACATTATATTTACTAAACAAAAAACAAGTAATTATATAACTAAACCCTACCTAAATCCTGGTAGCATTTCAGGATATCCTAGTAGGATTTAGGTAGGTTTATAGATATCCTTTTATAAATGTGAAAGTTTTCTATGTTTAGATGTTTCTCAATCACGCAAGAACGTTAGTGTTGACTAGTTCGGAATAGGGTGTATATACCCTATTCCGAACTAGTCAACAGTAACGCTTATCATACTATTAGCAGCTTAGATAACTTTTAACCCGTGACGTCACACAATGATACCGTCACCTCATTTAACAGCCCTATAGTTTCTGTTTCTTGTTATACAGGAATTCCTAGTACAAGAGCCAGGGCTACAATCAATCAATCAATCAATCAATCAATCCTTTATTTCAGGCTACTAAGGCCCATAAAAACAATACATAAATAATATAAAATCAATAACTATAAACTAATACATATTCTATAAAACTAAACTAAACTAAAACTGTCTCTAAACACGTAATGACGTCGTGTTCCGCTGCGTGGTGTCGCGTAACCGTCCTCGGAAGCGTCGAAACATGACACCTTTCGGCCAAAAGTCCTCTCTTAAGTAGGTCTGTAGATGGTCGGTTGGAACTCGTACCACGAACGACTTAAAGTTGATGTTGTGGCGCGACTCCAACCTTTCGACCCTCAGAGTCCAGTTGGTCTTCACTTTCAAAAACTGCACTACTTCTTCAATCGTCGTGGAGTAGTGCAGGCGTGAAATGTACAGCTGCGTCGTAGGCACAGCAGGGCGCAGCAGCATGTTGGGTCCACTCGGAGCGGTACCACACTGGTTACGTGAACAGGGCTTCTTCTTCTTCCTTTCCACTTTCGTGAAACCCTCTTCATCAACTTGGCCCGTTCTCGGCAAGGAGCTACGGACCGCAGCCAGGGCAGGTTGGGCACCCTTCTTCTGACAATGATGTCTGTAACCTGAAGTGAACAATAAATAACTTATAACTTATAGTTACTTGGCTGGTTTGTTCGTTTTCATTAAAATGTAACGGAAATAGCGTTATATGCGGTAAAACGGCTTACTTATGTGATAATGCTAGTATCTTTGTTAGGAAATATACCCAAATGTCATTGATATGGAATACTTAAATAATGTACAAGTACAATAGATGTTTTTTTCAGTCATCTACCGAACCTTTTCCCAACCATGTGGGTCAGCTTTCAGAGTAACAGCTAAATAGAATATCTTTCCAAATCCCAGTAAGGACTTTCTGCATTTGACTTCTATATTTTAATAACATTTAATGCTTCAGGGTTCTCAAGAGCCATAGTGGATGGGTGTTAAAATAAGCGGACAAGTACAAGTCCGATTCGCACTCGACGGGATCCGTGCCACAAGGTAAAAAAACGTCAAAAAAGACGTTCATTTTACAGTGACCCCATTCATGGGAACAAAGTCCTTTTACGTAACTTGCGATACGCGTAAACTGGTGGGAATCGTCACGTACAAAAAGCGTTACACCCCTCTATGCTACTTTTTATCACATATAAGAGAAAGAAAGTGAGATAGATTTCGAGATTTTTCGAGGGTGCTGAAGCCAACAGTGAGATCAAAATGAAATTCTGTGATGAGAACTAGCTAAGTCAGACCTTGGGCTACAATACATAATCCTAAGTTATAACTTATAAGAAGAAATGATATTTTATGTAGTTATAAATAAATTTCAGGACTAACCCTTGAATTTGGCACCCATTTAGATCTCACTTCTTTTGTCGTTGAAGTCAACAACCAAGACTAATATCATAATATTGAACTTGGCTCTCATTTCACATTTATGTTTTTGATGTATAATATACAGGATAAGTTTTTAACCACTGCGCAAATTTTAACAAATTAAACTTAAACGAGTTATAATAACTATGGTTTTTTTATTTTAATATATTTTAGTACAAAAAATTAAGTTATCGTTAACGAAATATGTTTATTTTGAAACTGGTTTTAATGGTAAATTGCGCGCGGCGGCGAAGGTGAATGACCGAGCGTAGCTACCAGCCATTCGACCGGTCAAAATTCTAAGAAGTTCGAAGTACCGAGCCTGGCCCGGTGGCGAAGGTGAACGACCGAGCGTAGCTACTAGTACCTACCAGCTGTTCAATCGGTCAAATTCTAAGAAGTTCGAAGTACCTACGCCGGCGCGCGGTTACTGATCTATTACTATTTCGATCTTATATTACGAAATATGTAGGGTATCCACAGTTTACTGATATAAGGTCGGATAAAAATTAAAAAAAAAAGTATTGAAAAAATAATTGAAATGTATTGTGTACTGCTGATACACCAAAATAAATTTGCGCACTGTTAAAAAAAATCCTATATTATTTGATGTCTGTTTAGTCTATATAAAATGTAAATATTTCACAATAAAAATTTCAGTATCACAAAACCAAAAAATATTTTGTATAAGTCTACATCACAAGTTGAACAGTTTAACGTTGCCTAAATCAGGCGTTGCTTATATTTCATCACTCCTCCAACTTAGTTCTTTACTTACAAAGTGTACGTCGGAACCAAGTTGGAGAACAATTTAACTAAATTATGGCGACAATTAGTAAACCATTAGCCCTCTCGTAACATCTTGGCCATTTCATTTGAAGTCGGTTAGTTTGTTTTGAGCCACTAATGTAATGTAAATGCATAGCACGTTGAAGTATGCTGTTTTGGTACATTATTTTAGGCCTCACAGTGGCCTCGTAAGCTCGTAGACAAACTCAATTATGTCAAAGTTTTCAAGTGAAATAGTGTCGTGTTGTGATGGCTACATTATCATACGTAGTAAGTAATCGTTTTAGATGTAGAGCTTTTTGTGAATGAGCTCGAGGTCAATTTACTTTATTTTATTAATATAATCTTAATGGATCAAAACGGGCAGGATACTCTATGGACACCCGTCCGAGGAAGAACTACCAAAATATTAGGGAGAATGGGTGGAAAGGTAGGGGTAATTTTGCGACCTAGTGGATGCAACTTAGATTTTAATTTTTACCTCACCATCGGCTTAATGCCCTCATAAACACACTAAAAAAAGACACATTTAAACGACATCCTAGATAAACACAAAAGTTGAGTTAAATCTGTAAGTTCACACCGCTGAAAGTTTGGAAGTTTATGAGTTGAACACACGCCGAATTATTATGTTCGATAGCTAGTTTCTACAAGCAAGCCAAATTTTTGGAATAATAAAATAAGAACCGACAAGTAACAGGTTTAGAACTTGCGAAGGCTATAATATAATTCGTATATGAAAACTAGCCAAGTCAGACCTTGGGCTACAATATATTATCCTAAGTTATAAGAAGAAATGATATTTTATGTAGTTATAAATAAATTTCAGGACTAACCCTTGAATTTGGCACCCATTTAGATCTCACTTCTTTTGTCGTTGAAGTCAACAACGAAGACTAATATCATAATATTGAACTTGGCTCTCATTTCACATTTATGTTTTTGATGGGATATCATTACTTTTTGTACTTAAATTATTAGTAGGTACTTATTTATAACGAAATTAATACCAAATGGTTTTTGTTAAACTACCGTATTTTCCTACGTTTATGGGGTATAATAGTCTTTTTTGTGTTATTTTCTATATTTTCTTGTATCTTTTAAATGTTCGAGTGAATTGCCAATTCAGTATCCGGTTTTTTTACGCGTTTTCTGTTTATACTTAAATTGGCAAGGCGGGGCGGTATAACGCGCGCAGACGATTGTACTCTACAAAAGAGCTCACTAGTGCTTTGATTTGACTTGTATCTAAACTGATAAGATGTTCTCCATCTAAGGTCTTAACTCTGGAGAGTCCAACGCAAGTCCGCCTTTTACTAAATATAGAGGAGCCTATGTCGAGAATTGTGATTTGTGGGTAGTAATAGCATATGCTAAGCAAATAGGGAATTGTTCCCTGTGAACATATACATTACTTAATATCTGAAACTTGGTCTTGACTCGTTCTAGTTCGTAAATTAAAACCGTTAAAATCCACATGAAGACAAACTGTCATAAGCTTTGATTGCTGATTCTTACATTTTTTTACGTACATACAGTTATTACAGGCACTAAGTACCTAAGTGTTCCTAATAGAATCAATTGAGTGAATAATTATAATTATAAAAGAGGATACACTGGCAACACTGTCCGAGTGACATGTCAAAATTTTGTTCCGTATTTTAAAATTAGTTTTATTTAATTTTTAAGTGTAATTAAGGTGTAATAATATAACTATATGTAAAATAACTGCCTAAATACTAAGGATTATTGTTTTCCTGCAAATTAACGAAGTAAAAGACAGTGTTTGGTTACTTAACGATACCGGTAACCTATCACGAACAGCTGATGTTTGACCTGCGGATTTAAACGGGAAGTATTGTTCACTTTGTTTTATAATTAGCAAACAATCGTCACTTATACTTAGTAACACATTTATCCAGTCTTAGTCTATTGGTTAATTGCAAACTTTAACTATGCAAAACTAGAACTAAACTTTTAATCTAGGCATCCTACCCACTTATGTAAAAGTAATATTAAGACAATAAAATCAATATATCTTGTACTTAATCAGCATTTAGATAAGATACACCAGCCCATCTCATCAACCTTAACATTAACTATTATCTATTATCATTAATTTCTCCCATTTTCCCTTTCACTTCTAGCTTTCCATTTTTTTATTTATCTTTCTAAGTAGTTCTCACTGTTCCTTTAATTATCCTTTCAGTACTTACGCTTGAAACCATGCCTGTGATGACCCGTAAAGCTGCTGCTCAGGAATTGGAGCTTAAGTTGAGAACAACCCTTCACGAACTACAGGCTTCCAAAATTAAATGTCAAGAGCTGTTAGACGAGAGAGAGGAAAGTGAGAAGGAAGTCGAGAAAGTTGTCTACAAAAACACAAGCTTAAAACAGGAGCTAGTAGACCTACATCTCCAATACCTCAGTGTTGTTGCTGAACGGGATCAACTAAAGGCGGTTACAGATGGTTTCAACAACTGTAGTAATTTGTATGAGCAGGCTTTAAGTAAGGTTAGGGACCTAGAGGATGAATTAATCCATGCAAATGTCAAAATTCAACAGTTAGAAAAGGATAAAGAACGTAATCAGGTCAAAGAAACTGACCATTTGTTTAATGAATTGTTTAATACAAATTGTAACCCACACTCTATAACGACAATTGACCTAACCGAGGATTCCTTACTGAAACATAACTGTAGTCATAAAATAAGTCAAAATAAATTTAAAAAATATGCGCGACTGAATAAAATTATTAAAAAATGTAATAAATTCAAGAAACATCAAAAACATTATTCCACAAATATTCAATTAAGGAAAGAACGTGTTTCTCTTGTCAACAAATTGAAAAATTATCAAATTAAATTAGAAGATAGCATAAATATATATGAAGTAGACACTCAGCGCTTACAGTCTGAAATTCAAGTTCTTGATGAATCCCTTAAGTCACTTTATAATAAATATGTATGCTCTAAGCACCAAATTAAGGAACATATCCTTGCTACAAATGAATTGGTAGACAGAGTGGATTTGCTGACTCTCAGTAACACTCAGTGCACTTGTCGAAGGGTATCCAACCCTGATGCCCTCCAGCCTGAGGCAATGGTGAACCCGTCCCAAGTTGTGAGTAGTCTGCACTCTATCTCCATTCAAAATATACCTGATACTGTGCATGAACAATCTCAAGGGGTACAGGTAGTAGCTAGTAGTGTTACCCCTTGTTGCAGTCAACTTGGTTTTCAGTCCGTTATGTTTTCAGATAGTATAGGAAGAGGTTTAGGGAAATTAGTTAGTAACAAGTTGAATATTTCGAATCAAAATAATTGTTTGCCTGGGAAATCCTTTACAGAAATAATGACATCAATTATGAGATATCAATATGATTGTAATACCAACATAACTGTATTTGTAGGTAATAGTTCAAAGGTCAAACAAAATGATATAACTGACAGTGTTACTCAGCTTTTAAAGATTAATTGTAACAAAATTATTTTGTGTGCATTTCCATATTTTGAGAAATTATCTAGTAGGAAAAACAAACATATTCATATGCTTAATAATCATATGCAGTTTTTGGTCAGTCACTACAATGATAAACTTATATTTTTTGACACTAACATTTTTGTTGATAAGTTAAAATCGACAAGGAATACAGTGTATCTTCCCCTTAGGTTTAGACATCAAATAGCGAGGCTATTAGCTTATATTAACTCAGACATAAGTAGTATGTCACAGTCTTATTTAATTAGTGTTGGTAGTGATACTAACACTACTATTGATACGCCTAGTAGTTTAAACTACTAGGTGCGACAACGGATGAGCCGCATATGTTGAATGTTGTTCATCAAAATATGCAGGGTCTGTCCGGCAAAGAGTTAGAGTTAAGTTTATTTATAGAGAACCATGATGTTCAGGTATTATGTTTAACTGAACACTGGTTGAAAGAACATGAAATAGTGTTTATCAATGATGATAATTTTACTGTACAAAGTGCATTTGCGAGAAAAAGGGCCATCCGTGGTGGTTCTTTAGTTCTTGTTTCAAACAAGCTAAAATGTAAGCAACGTTCAGATTTAGTAAATCTCTCTATTGAGCGCACTATTGAGTTGTCTTGTGTTGAACTCGAGCGATACGTTATAATTTGCGTTTATCGACCCCCCTCTGGGGATTTCGTTTGTTTCGAGTCAGTAATGGAGGATTTACTCAATAAGTTAAAATCAAGTAATAAAAGTATAATTGTATGTGGCGATTTTAATATTAATATTTTAGATGTTACTCCATTGAGTATTAGACTTCTCAATCTTTTCAGGTCTTTTAATTTATTTAACTTGTTTTTTGAACCAACTAGGATCACAGCTTCTTTGTCAACTTGTCTTGATAATATATTTAGTGATGGTGATGCCAAAAATAAATTAGTGCTAACTGATTTAACGTCCGACCACTGTGGTTTGCTATCTAGCTTCCCTATGTCATTGTTTAAAAAGGCACATAAACTTGAATGCAGGCCTTATACAGCTAGTCGTTGCACCAAGTTTAAAAATAATGTAGCTCGTAGAATTACACCATCCATAGTAGAAAACGAGAATCCTAATGCAATTTATGAAGCCCTCTTTAATGTAGTGCAAAAAGAGTACAAATCTACTTTCAAGACCAAAACCATTGACATTAATGGCACCTCCGTCGGCTTTAACCAATGGGCTACTCCAGGTATTTATAAAAGTAGAGCGAGGCTGTACGAGTTATATGGTTTAAAAAAATACAGGTTTGATACTCCTTTCCTAGAGTATGTAAAAAAATATTCAAAATTATTTAAACAGGTTAGTGCTTTTGCTAAATCTAAATTTTTAAGCGATCAAATTAAAAATTCAAATAATAAAATAAAAACCACTTGGAAAATCATTAACAATGAAACGGGTAAATCGGTTAAACAAGAAAAACAACTTGAAATTATGGTCGACAACAAATTAGTAAATACAGCAGCTGACGTAGCACAGGCATTTAATGAGTTTTTTGCCAACATACCTATAACTACGACTCGCTCCTTAAATTCCTCCCCGTCTAAAGCTGAAAACCTTTTGCATAGTAGTGTGCCTAAAAGTAGTTGCCTATTCAATTTTGAACATGTAACGCCTCGTGATGTAGTTAATGTTTTTAACACACTTAAGTCTAAAAACACTGGTGATTTCTGGGGCATTTCCATCAAACTATTAAGTAATATAATAGACATCGTAGCCCCCTCTTTAGCTGTTACTTTTAATAAATGTGTTGATGTCGGAACTTTTCCTGACCTCATGAAGAGTAGCAAAGTCATACCATTATTTAAATCAGGTAATAAAAAAGACGTTTCTAATTTTAGGCCTATTTCTGTCTTACCTGCATTTAGCAAAATATTCGAAAAGTTAATACTCAAGCAGTTGTTAAGACATTTTAATTTAAACAGCCTCCTTCATAATGAGCAATATGGCTTTACGAAAGGTCGTTCAACTACAGATGCGGGTGTTACTCTCTTGAAACACATTTTTAACGCATGGGAGAACTCGCAAAATGCTATCGGAGTATTCTGTGATCTCTCCAAAGCCTTTGATTGCGTGCACCATGACACGCTTTTGCGTAAACTACGTCATTACGGTGTCCATAACGAAGCTTTAAACGTAATAAATTCTTATTTACATAATAGGTTCCAATGTGTAGATATTAATGGTGTAAAATCTACCGGGCTACCGGTTCAGTTAGGTGTGCCTCAAGGCTCTATACTCGGCCCATTCTTGTTCTTAGTGTATATCAATGACTTACCATTCTTTTTAAAGGGTATTTGTGACGTTGTACTGTTACTTCTCTTATTTTTAAAGTAGATAGGAACAGACAAGATTTTGAAGACGTAAACAGTGCACTCTCAATGGTTACGGATTGGTTTACGGCAAATAACTTAGTTCTCAATGCCAAGAAAACGAAATGTGTAAAGTTCGCCTTACCGAATGTTAGAAATCTAGGTCCCGAAATCGTCTTAAATAAAGAGGTTCTTAAAACTGTAGACTCGACAGTTTTCCTGGGCATAGCAGTGGATGGCAAACTACAGTGGGGCCCACATATTTCAAGTCTAGCGGGGAGGCTCAGTTCAGCCGCCTACGCCGTCAGAAAAGTAAGACAATATACTGACGTTAATACAGCTCGGTTAGTCTATTTTAGTTATTTTCACAGCATTATGTCTTACGGTATTCTACTGTGGGGCAAAGCCGCTGATATTCAAAATATTTTTGTCCTTCAGAAACGAGCTGTTCGAGCAATTTACCAGCTAGGTGCCAGAGTTTCTCTAAGGAACTTTTTTAAAGATATTGGTATTCTTACGGTAGCATCACAATTCATCTTCGCCAACATCTTATATATTAGGCAAAATTTACACTTACACGCTAAAAACAGTGATTTTCACACTGTTAACACTAGGAATAAGGACAAACTACGTGTTCCCTTTCACCGGCTTCATAAGGTGCATAACTCATTTGTTGGGCTTGGTATAACATTTTACAACAAGCTACCACCTTATTTACTAGAATTACCTTTTAATGCGTTTAAAGCTCAAGTAAAATCCAACCTTTGTCTAAAGGCATATTATTCCATCAACGACTATTTAAATGACAAAACTAGTTGGTCGCTGTGATTAACTCAAGACAATGTTTGTGTTCTTTCTCCAGTACCGTAAAATGGGGATACTTTGATCAATTTTTAACTTTATATGACTGTAGCATTCTCATTTTTAGCAAAATTATTATTATTTAAAAGTATAATAATCGGTTTTTTGTGTAGATTTTAATAAGCTAATTTTAACATGCTAAATTTTAATAATTTAAGAAAAAAAAAATAAAAAGTAAGCGATCAAAGTTAAACCGTGAGTGGGGATACTTTGATCACCCATGTTTTTACTATGGAATTCGAAAGTAGACTCGAAACTATACTACGGAAAAAAATAATCAAAAAAATCGACCGGTAATTTTTCATTTTATAAGCATTTTAATGCTTTAATGCTGCTTTTAAAACTTTGATCATATAAATAAAACAGATTTTACTCTAATCAGTCTTTATCTTACGACTTAGGAACATAATTTGTTTTTACTTAACTAAGCAATAGTTTAACTATCAAATCACCGAAAATTGAATTCTAATCAGTTCTTTTCTTATTTTTAAATTAAATTATTAAGTACAATGTCTACTGACTAAACAACAATCAACATTCCCTATTAATTAGGCAGACACCTGATTGGCGCTTATTATGAAACTTATCTAAAAAAAATATATAACCTCTGAGTAACAAATTAAAAGAACTATTAAACGTTGAACATGATAAATTTATAAAAAACAATAACCAATATGATATCATCACTTTAACTCTAGAATGTCTACATCAAACGGGAATTCTACTTTAGAGGTTGGCTCTTCCTCATTTAAAGACTTTGGTTCTGGAAGAAATGAAATTATATCACATTTTTCTATATCCGAAATGTCACTTCTAACTAATTCAAACACCTTTTTATTTTCTAATGACTTATATCCTATTACCACAATGTGCGGTGATGTATCAATTATCCGACAAACATATTTAAATGTTTTTTTCCCACGAGGAGTAAAAAATTTTGCAAGTACGTATCTGCCAACACAAATTTCATTTTCGTTTCTTTCAAAATCAGCTGATGTAGACGAAGGGCCAGGTAATTCTTCATTTGCTTCAGAAGACGAAGGGCCAGGTAATTTTTCATTAGCTTCAGGAGATGAAGGGGCAGGTAATTCTTCATTTGCTTTAGGAATTGTTGTAGAAGCGCTAGCACCTGGAGCTAAGTTTAAGCGCGTTCTTCTGCGTACAGCTGATGAAGAAGAGTCACCAAATCTTTGTGTGCGTAAATAATCAGTTAAAACCGACTCTACCGGCGGATTTGAGTTTTCAAGTGCATTGTTATCTGGCAATCGTTTCAAGACTTGCTCTTTGTTAAATGGAAATATTCCAGTGGCTTTGAAACCACTTCTCAGATTACGTTTTATTCCTGAAGACTCAGTACAAAATGGTGTATTTGGCTTTGCTTGTGCTGAGTTCATTTTAAGCAGAGCCTTAGTAAGCAGTCGGGGGAAAGTGTCTTTAGGGACACTTGTGATTCGCATATTTTGAGCTTTCCACTCTGCTAGGATTGCACGCCAGGCAGCCTTCATAGGGCGGAAGAATGCTACATCCAATGGTTGACACAAGTGGGTGGAATGTGGCACCAAGAAGACGAAATCAATTTCATTTTCTGCACAAAGTCTCACAACATCTGTGTCTAAATGGGACGATAAATTGTCGCCAATCATTACCTTGCGCCCTGGTAAATTTTTAGCATGAGGTAGAAAGCATTTAATAAACCAATCTCGAAATGTCTCAGAGTCAAACCACCCACTGCTGGTTCTATTAAATCTTGTTCCTCCCGCACAACAACGTTTATCACAGCAAGGCGGTCCAGATGGCGCTCCTTCTTTCTATGTATCATATAAGTGTTGGCTCTTGTAAATAACATATGGTGGTAACATCACACCATCTGCTGATCCACAAATCATAATGGACGTAGCACTTTTGGAAAAATTTGTCACTCGCTCAGGGTATTTAACACCCCGCTTGAAGATACCTTGCTTTTTTCCTGGGTCGTCGCTCAAATTTGATTCGTCGTAATTAAAAATATTAGATCCCGGAAGATCTTTGATAAGTGGCTCTAAATTGTCAAAAAATACATTTAAACTTTCCCTTGAAACGCCTGCCCTGGATCTTTTTATATTTGCGGCGACTCTTGTCGAATATTCGTCCTTGTGCCTTTTTAATATAGAATATGCCCAATCGGGGCCTGGGAGATTGTTTTGGAATCTAGCAACATGTCGGCCTTGTCTGTCTAAATAAGCTTTTGCTAAAAACCTCAAATCAAGTGCGGTTAAAGGATAACCCCAGTAAGAACATTTTGCTGCCGCCTTCAACAGAGATTTTTCTTCGGTATGGCTAAAAATAGGTTGTGCACCTGGAGTTCTAGTAAAGTTTCCTTTAGATTTATTGTACAGAGTTCCAAAGGGAATATCATATTCTCTGGATGCAGCCCGTAAAGACATAGCTCCTGTCACTACTCTTGACAAAGCTTCATTTAATAATTCGTCACTGTAGTTTATATTTCTTCTCGTTCCGGTTTTTTTTTTGTAATCTCGCGGCATGATGTTTCTGAAGCAATAGATTAATAATAATATATAAAGAATCATAAGAATCGGATAAAAGTAGTTAACCACACCCTTACTTTAAAACGTAGGGTTACTTTGATCACCGATCAATCTCACCCAGCCTGTTGATCAATGTCACCCCGCGTCAATTTTTTGCCAATTACACAAGCAAATTTTAAGGTTAGGAAATCACAATATTTTTTTATAGTTCACAAATTAAAGTTAAACTAACCGAATATAAATTGCATTATGCCTATACACAAAGCGAATTAGTTACGGACAAAGTTTTGCAGGCTAAAAAAAGATATTAATATGTAGTTACTCACATTTTCAATTGTTTTAAGTAAAACGAGCAGCCGCACTCGCCTATGCTTCTAAGGGAAAGATGGCTGACGATCAGTGTTGCCAACACGAAAAAAAAAGTGGGCTAATGCGTTCCGTTTTCTCAATATTTGCACTTAAGTTTCTAAAAGAAGTTTCGATCAATGTCACCCCGCGATTTAAAGTAACCCCATTCTACGGTACTAGCGTACCTAGTGATAGGTTATATAGCTGTAATATAATTTTTATTATATATTTTTTTTACTGTGTTAGTCATTTTTTTTTTGTGTATTTATTGGTTTTGACATGTTCTATGCTTTGACATATTATAATGATTAGTATTGCATAAAATGATTAGCTAGCGACCTCGACAAGTTGTCATTCAATTCTTGCCTGAGCAACCGGCAGCAAGTTCGTCATGCTCCCTTAGATGTCAATGCTTGCGGTAGCGTCAAGGGTCGGGTTACCCCCTTCCCTCAAATAAGGCGAGGGGGGTAATGGCTGATCTTTGCGTTATGCTCGTGAACGGGTGCTGCTTGTGGTGACTGGTCGTCTTGCTGACCTTGATGTTGGTATTGTTGTTAATTACCTACCTGTTTATTTGTTTTTACGCCGATGGTCCTAGTTTATCATTTTGAGGCCTGGAGTTGTAACTCGGGTCGTAACAGCTATGTGAACGTGATTCAGCATTGCATATGTAAGCTGTCACGCCCTTATGCCAGGAGGCTTTTATTTTGGTACCTTTATTTACATGATAAAAATATTTTTTGCTTTTGCTTGAGTATAGATTTCATTTTATTTCCTGGATTATTGGGTTGGCTAGCTGACAGATGGCAAATCATTTAATTTAATGTTTTGTGTCTCATAATGTTACCTCCTTACAATTGTATAGAATCAAGTTCTTCTAACTTAACAGACAGCTGTGCTGCTGGGGAGTTTGTTCCGCCACTTCTTCTTCCCAGCTAAAGCACTAGGAAGTGTCGAAGGGCGGGCGTTTTGGGGGGACTGTCTTTTGTAACTTTGACGTTCAAAAAGTGCTGACTCTCAGCCTAGTTTGAATAAATGACTTTTGATTTTGATTTTGATTTTGAATAAAATAACTAGTTTCTGATTTATTCCTTTGTATTCATTATGTACTTAAATTATTAGTACTTAAATTATTTATTCCTGTTATTTGAACTTGGCTTGACACGCTACCGCGTGTCTAGATGACACGCTACCACGTGTCTAGATACTCAAACAAAGAATATGCAATCGAATGGAATAGGCAGCTTCCATCGGGAGGCATTGGAATAATTCGGTGTAATGTAAGTGTTTCACCCACCCGTAATTCTATTGTACGACTCATTGTACAATATACGTAATAAAAAGATAATAATTTAAGACGATTACGTAACAAATTACCTGTTATCTACTGAATTCTCAAGAAAAACAATTTGTTACCAATAAGTTCTCATTCTCAAACTCATTCAGATTTAAGTATACATACTTAGCTACTTATAACTATTATAACTATACTAAAATTGTTATTATTTTTTATTCAAACTATTGCCTATACCATACGTACTCACTAAAAGTATTGTAATAATAATATAACCACAAATATATAAGTTTATTTTTTTTAAGAAAACCTATGAATTTCGTAGCATAAATCGCAACCCATAGGTCATAAATCGAGAGACAACCGGACAGCATTTTTTTTTTTTTTTTTTTGTGGGGCATCTCGTAGTTAATCCTGAAAAGATTGTTACTACTTAAACGGATTGGGGCCCGGCGAGTTCTAAAAAGTTACCTTTTTAGGCCTCCAGCCGGGGCTTATTATACTTAAAACTAAAGCGAAAGCTCTAAGGGTTACCCCGAGGGGGGTACGAACCTCGGCTTAGGCAATCGCTGATAGGGGGGGCAGCAAGGGACTGGCTGGATCTGAGTTAAATTATTTTGGGACTAATTTAAAGCTAACGGCTCAGCATCGCGGGCTGGCTCTTGCAAGGGTCGGGAGGGAACCGGACAGCAAGTGGCGCTCGCGCTTATGAGCGCGGCTGTCACTCGCTCGGAGACGTTCGCGTCATGGAGACACCGCTCCCACCTCGCTGCTCCGGCGTCACACCGCGTGCCGTGTACCGAAATGCCTATTATTTATGTGTAATTATTTATAAATGTAATGATCTTATACTTATATTGTGCGCTAAATATTGAAACAATAATTATTAATACTAAATCCACCAGTTAATAACGTAATAAATACGAAAGTTGACTATACTCCAAGTTATAAGTACTAATTCGGAAATATTTGGATAAAAAAAATAAAGGTGGTAATCAACTCGTTATATATTTACGTGAAGACCTTAAAATCCACATAAAGACCGGCTGTCATAAGTTTTGATAGCTGATTACTAAGAGAATCAATTAAGTGAAATATTATAATAAAATGATAAAAATTTACCAGTTTCTGATTTATTCCTTTGTATTCACTTAATTACCTATCCGCATGCCAAATTTTAACTTTCTAAGTCATCTGGAACTGGGTTAGAGTTTGATCTATAGGTCAGTCAATGATAAAAATGATGATTTTTGGACGTTAATATCTAAATAACCGTTTGAGATGTGCTTATGAAATTTAGACCACATATCGTCGGTGATATTCTGAAACCGCGGAACTAACAGTGTTTAAAACCGCGTATTTACAAAAGTAGCAAAATCGAGATTTCGCGGGCTTAGCTTCGTTGTAGTGATTGGCTGCGTTCTGTGATGTTGGCCGGGCCGATTATCTAATAGGAAGCCGTGAAATCGAATGTCTTTTAAACCGCGTAACGTCAGGTGATTGTTTATTGTGCCCAAACCGCGTATCTGCGCATCATAACATGAAAGGTGTGTTTGTTTAACGAAGCGTGCGTGAAATAGTGTGATTTAATTATAAATGCTGCAATAACTGGTAAGTGAACACATTAAATCCATATTATATTAGATAAGTTACTTTTTAGGATAGTTTGTTATTTGAATTATTAATATTTACCCTAAGAAAACGTCTTTAACTACTTCGATGTTAGATACGCGGTTTTAAAACTGATAACGTTTTTCGTTTTCTGTTACATACGCGGTTGCAAAATTTATGTACTTACTCGTAAATCAGGTTAATTTGTTGTATTTATTATCATAAAAGTACACTGCGACTGGATGTGTCTGTACGGTCTGTACTAATACCTACTAGTAGGTAATAATAGTAGGTGGGACGTAAAGTTTTTCTGTTTGTGGAAAGTAATCTCTGGATCTTTTGAACCTATCTTTGAGAATTCAACTAGGTACTATTTACTTGTAGTTTTGGTAACTGACCTACCTTTGTTTTTTGTTTTAGTACGTCATGGAGCAAGAAAAAGAATGTGCAGATGTGTCTGTTGTCACTTTAAGGGATCTAGCAAAACGTCGCGCCGAACTTGTGCGTAAAAAGCAGCTAATCTTAGATAAACTTAATAATACTAACTTACACAACCCTCAAACATTAATTGAATCGTCTCCAACGACACAACTGCCGTGTTTCCCAAATGCCTCTACATCCGAAAATGTTCATGATAGCATTGCATACTGTGAAACTCTGACAACAGTTTTTGAGCCTGCCCCTGGCCCTAGCGCATCATCTATGATGATTTCAAATATTCCAGAAGCTTTAGATTTTTCTTCGGATGATGTAGATAACGATCCCGATTACGTTCCATTATCCGAAATAACAAATTTACAGCCTATTGCTACTCCATCTGAGTCTATTTCTAATGAAATCGTTGAATGGTATGTGGAGAGAGAAATTGAGCCTGAAGTGGCCAAAGAGTCACGTACAAGAAAAAGAAAGGCTGATCAAAGTTCGTGGGCAGTATCAATTAATAAGAAAAATAGAATGTTAGGCAAAGAGTACATAGGCTTAAACAAAATTGACAACCTTATTCAGAAACAAAAAAGATCTAAAAGAGCAATAGGTACTAAATGTAATTCAGCGTTTTGTAATAAAAGCAAAGTAATGTTTTGCTCACAATTAACGGAAGATTTACAAAAACCTATTTTTGAAGATTTTTGGAGTAAGTCGTGGCAAGAAAAGAAAATATTTGTGATTTCAATGATTGACAAAGTACCTGTTCGAAGAGGGAAGAAAGGACATAACTCTAGACGTTCTAATACTAAATTTTACTATCTACAAGTCAATGGCAGGAAAAAGAGAGTTTGCTTGAAAACGTTTCTAGCTACTTTGGGTATAAAAGAATGGACTGTACGCTATTGGTTAGGCGAAGGAAGAGGTAATGCTCGCTCTAATACAGAACTTACAACAAATTTAAATACTACCGCTACTCAAGATTACAGTACAAGCAAAAAATCGTCTGTTAAGGATTACCTGACTTTATTACCGAAGTTACCATCTCATTACTGCCGTAAAACAACCACTAAACAATATCTGGAACCTTTATTTCAATCAAAATCTCAGCTGTATAATTCGTACGTAGAATTTGCATCATCAATGTCTAAGCCAGTAGCTTCAAGAAAGTTGTTTTGTGACATCTTAGATGACCAAAACATTGCACTATTTCAACCCAAGAAAGATGCATGCGATTATTGTTGCTCATATAAAGCCGGCAACGTTTCTGAAGAAGACTACCAATACCACATCCAACTGAAAGAATTGGCTCGAGCTGAAAAACTTAGCGACAAGGAAAGCGCTCAAAGAGGACTTCTTCATGCTGTGACCGCCGATTTGCAGGCTGTTAAGCTGTGCCCTTCGCTAGCAGCTAGTGCTTTATACTTTAAGACCAAATTAGCTGTGCACAACTTTACTTTATACGATATTGCAACGGGTCATGTAACTTGCTACTGGTTCGACGAAACCGCCTGTGATTTAAGAGCTACCACTTACGCATCTTTTTTCATTGATTATTTGACTAAGTTATTAGAAGAAGATTGCAGGGATGTTGTCATCTGGACGGATGGCTGCACTGCACAGAACAGAAACTCAATAGTTTCTAATGCCCTTCTAAGATTAGCAATAGACAAAAATACAACAATTACACAAAAGTATCTGGAAAAAGGTCACACTCAAATGGAAGTTGACTCCGTACACTCAGTGGTGGAAAGAAAGCTGAAAAATGTTGAAATTTTTCTTCCATCTCAGTATGCTTCAATTACGAAAGAAGCCAGGAAGCATCCTTCTCCATACCATGTGTTTCAACCAGATTACACCTTTTTTAAAGACTACAGTCTAAAAGAATACCAAATTTATGATTCCATTCGTCCTGGGCGTTCTGCTGGGGATGATTGCGTAGTGGATCTGAGGGTTTTAAAGTATAATCCTAATGGCACAATAGAGTTTAAAAAACACTTTAAAGATGATTTCAGCCCACTTCCTCGGAGACCGAAACCTATTTCAGCCGTAGTAAATAATTTACCTTCCCTGTATTCATCTAGACTGCCTATATTAGACAGTAAGTATCAGCACTTACAGCAATTAAAGAGTGTGATACCTGCAGATTGTCACTTATTTTACGATAATTTACCATTTAAGAAAAAGTAAAGTTTTATTGATCTCATTTTTTAACAAAGACCTCAAAGTGCAATTATTATTCTACTCTGAAGTAATATTTTTATACATTTTGTTTATTCATTTTTAGTTTTAACTGTTAATTAGTAAGTACCCTACAACAAGGTTTTTTAACATACTTAGCTATAGAGAGCAATTTTTTTTTTAACTTTATGGGGATTTATGGTGTTATTTTCCTGTATATTGTTGATTACGTTATGTACCGATGATAATTATGTGCCAAAAATTGAACTGAGAAGTTGACTGAATAAATAATAATAAGATTTTGATTGTATTCTTTTGTTTTATTTCGGCCGACAATTCCGCGTAAGTGACATAAAAAACTTATTTTGATTTTATTTGTGATGATAAATCCGCGAAAGTCGATTTTCTAATTCATTAATACATATTTTACATAAATAATGCCTACAATATTAAGAGGAGTAATATAATTTGACAGTTTAAAAGTTTAAACAATAGAAAGTCAAGTGGTTTAGTAAATATTAAGTTTTTCCTCGTTCCTGTAAAATTCACTGCACCTACCTTACGCGGTTTTAAACACTGTTAGTTCCGCGGTTTCAGAATATCACCGACGATATGTATCTTACAAGTATCAATATATGAGCCAAATTTGACATGTCTATGTGAAATAGTTTTTGAGTTATGAGGGGGTCAAAAGTGGCTCCAAATGGTTCGTGTAATATTACACACGGTGCTGCTCGCCAGTTCTATTACTTGAACTTGGCTTGACACGCTACCGCGTGTCTAGATAATCTGAATCTCGGAAACGGCTCCAATGATTTTCATGAAATTTAGTATACATGGAGTTTTGGGGGCGATAAATTGATCTAGCTAGGATTCATTTTTATAAAATGTCGTTTTATTCGTGTTTTCAATGACCAACTTTATCAATAATCAACTTGAACATATACTTATTATTTTAAACACAATATACCAAAAAATACCGAGCAAAGCTCGGTCATCCAGATATTGAAAAATAAATTGTAATGTACGTCCTTTTGTATTGTTGACCTTTTTACGGGAAGATTTCGTGTCCTTTTAAGATAAAAATAGACTGGAATACTAAAGTTGTTTCCTGGTGTTTCTGGGATCGTGACAAAGGGAGCAAATTACATGAATGTATAGTAAACAACTCGGGACTTAATTTTTATTAAAACTGAATATTTTAGGCTCCATTAGATTTCTTGAATACAGGAAGAAATCAGAGAACACGAAATACGAAAGTGCTTCATGGAAACAATAAAACGAGAAATAAAACCTGACTCTGGAAATATTCAGACGTCTGGGGTCTGAATATTTCTATAATAAAATAAAAACAGTATCCCTTGAAAATTACTAGACCATACAATTCAAATAAAACGTAGGATAATACAGGATCAAAGAACAAAGAACCATTCAATTCCGATAAAAGTTATTCTTGCTCTTTTATTATCAAGCGTACTATTTCAAGTAATAACTAACTCGTATAAAAAACGAAGGATTTCCGTGCCAGTACACAAGACGCACCAGGCGATTACTGCATGAATTTACTTTGTTTACAGTCACTCGAAACAAAATGTCACTTACAAGTTTATTACGTCATCGGAAATTCAGAGGACGATATCCTTATTGTTTTTTGAAGAACTTGAAATCGATTTTATGTTTTCGCGGCCACTACCTATTTTCAAAGCCTAGGTGAATTTTTAAGTTTACTTACTAAGTATTCAAGGATTAACCTTTCTGCCCCTTACGACACCTATTTGAGGCCAAAAACTTTACTCGTTTATATAAGCCTCTGTTATCAATCTTTTTTTTTCACACTTGTGTCACTTAGCTGTCACTTGCTTAGACAGCCACATCACTTGCGGCCCACATTAGGACGGACACAAAGATCTAAATGTTTGGGTGGACATTCAGAGATAAATGATTATTCAGAAAAATCCTACCTAGTCATTAGGTGTAGGTCTGTGGTTATAATAAAGATATTGGCATAAAACGTTATGCAAGTAACAGAATTATTCAAGAAAAGAAACTAGCAGTATTGTCTGTTTTAATCTGTCTCATGAAATATGATACATATTACAACGGACGAGCTTTTTATAAGGTTTCCAAGAAAATACCGAGACATTTATAAGGTTTTCTGTTATGTAACAATCAAGTGCTCGATTGTATTTGTATTACGACAATCCTATATAACAAATAATGCTTTCGTTTTTTGTGGAAAGTAATGTCCAGTGCCCTTTACTGTGAAATGTTGAACATTATATCGAAAATAAAGTAGAAATATTATCGTTACTTTTCAAAAATATTTTGGTAAGCCCTTATTTTATATTTGAGTTGATAGGTAGGTATAAAACATCTACCATCGACTTTGAGTTTCACACTACTTACAGCTCACTTCACACTGAATGACACAATTGATAGCTCACTTCAAAAGGATTTACACTATTAAGAGTACACTTCACAGCCATCCACCATGACTATTGCAAAGCACGCTAAGCCGTCGGTCCCAGCTGTCATTGATGGATATTTAATAGTCGTTTTGGGTAGTCAGAAGTCTGAAAGTCTGACAACCAGTCTTACCAATGGGTATCGTAATACCCAGTAACTGGGTTATGGAGATCAGAAAGGCAGTCACTCCGTGTAAAATACGGACATTCAGCTGCATCCGGTTAGACTGATAGCCAACCCCAATATTGTTGGGAAAAGGCTGATGATGATGAAGGCCCCCACTCGCATCGTGTACCCCACAATCGCTAGATTGGATAGGTATGAGGATTAGTCTCATTTATTTCCGAATTATTAAAAGAAAGAAAATTCGTGATTATACGTTTTATTTATTTTTATTTATTAAAACTTTATGTACAACTAAAAAATACTGTACAAAGGTGGACTTAATGCCTGAGGCTTTTTCTACCAGTCAACCTTAGGGTGATGCAGATACAAAACATGGCAGGTGCAACCTAGGGATAGATAATTCGGAAAATAATACATACAAATATATAGATATATACATAGATACATACATACATATATAACGAAAATAAACATTGTCTGGAGAAATAACGATAGGTAGAGGAGAAAACGAATCCAGCAAATCAGCGCTGGGATGATTCTGCCAACTTCTTATGAATATGCTCACGTGCCTTCACTTTAAACGATAACCGACTGGTTGCCTAACTGATATTCAGAGGAAGCGCATTCCATAGAAAGACCGCCTGGACAAAGAAAGAAGAATTAATGAAACCAGAGCGGTGAGAAGGACATCGTAGAAGATGATTGTGAGTGGAACGGAGATTTTTACTATGCGCAGAGCACAAATATTGGAACTAGGAAGTCAGGTAAGAAGGAGAAGTGGGTTTGTCCAGTATGGAAAACAGCATTGAAAGAGCCCTCAACTCTCTGCGCTGACGGATGGGTAGCCATTTTAAAAGCAACCGTTGCTCGGACACATGATCGTACTTACGAAGATTGAAAACGAATCGAATGCAGTTATTTAGAAGGCGGTCAAGTTTATTGAGGAGATCTGCATTCAGGTCGTAGTAACACACATCGCCATAGTCAATTATGGGAAAGATTAGGGACTGTACAAGCAATGCCTTTATGTGTGATGGGAGAAGATTCTTTAACCGATAGAGCGACCGCAACGTACCGGTGACTTTTCTACTGACAGTCGTGACCTGCTTTCGCCAGTCAAGACAAGTGTCGACATGCAGGCCAAGATCCTTAACATCTGAGCTTAACGGGATTACTAAGTCATCGAAAATTACAGGTGGCACAGTTAAGCCATTCAACTTCTTCATACTGTGCGGGCTCCCTACAACGACCGATTGACACTTAGCGGGGTTAACCACTACCCCAAATCAATCAGACCAGCTTTTAACCACTTCTAAATCCCGATTTAGCTCCTCAAACGCATCTGATATGTTGTCAACACTTTCCTGGCAGTAAAGCTGCAAATCATCTGCATAAAGATGATACGCATTCCGAAGTTCAGTGGTAATGAGATTAATAAAAATAGAAAACAAAAGAGGAGATAAAATACCGCCTTGAGGGACACCAGCTGTAAGATCACACAAACTCGACGAGGAGTCTCCAGCACGAACAGACTGCTGACGCCCCTGAAGATAAGAGGCGAACCATTCCAATACCTCCGGAGACCATAAGATACGAAAGGATGGATAAAAGGACTTCGTGACTCACGGTATTTAAAGCATTGGAGAAGTCTATTAACACTAAGACTGTGACTTTAGTGTCTTCCATGCCCCGCCTAATATCGTCAGTCACTTTAAGGAGAGCTGTAGTGGTACTGTGCCCAGGCCTGAGAACCTCCACGGCCTACAATTTGACAACATTCTTACAAATTGTCACACCATTTTCGTATTTACTTGGTCCAATTTCCCACAGTCTGATATTTTATGTGTGTAACCCTTTTACCCAGTAGACCACGATTAGATTGAGTGGTTTGGCTAACGCATTTACCCCTCTGATATTATCTAATCACGTATACTTGGAGAAAAGCAGGACTGTTAGGTAAAAGATAAAAACTCACATTATCTATATATATAAAATTCAAAGTCCTGAGTGACTGACTGACTGACTGACTGACTGATATATCAACGCACAGCCTAAACCGCTGGACTTAGAGACATGAAATTTGGAGGGTGTATTCTTTGTAAAGAGTAGGTATCCACTAAGAAAGGATTTTTTGAAATTCCACCCCTAAGAGGGTGAAATGGGGGGTTGAATTTTCTAAGAAACTTTTTATTCTCTGAGTCGATTGACACAAAAAATCGTATATATGCTCTTCAAGTATAATTATGTTGCACGTGTATCACAATTTTTCCAAAATCATCGCTTTACTGAGTCAAATAGGGCTTCGAATATCCTACGTGGCCTAGCAGACATGCGCATGGCGTGCGGGGCAGCCCGGGGAACGCATTGTCGTCACCGGTGTCCAATCTCAACCAAGGTATCAAGAAGTATCAAATACGTAACTGATATTAATATGAACTAACTAGCTTTTTCCCGCGACTTCGTCCGCGTAAATATCGGTTATCGTGGATGGAGACGAAGCTTCGGAATAAAAATAGGCCTACGTCCTTTCTTGGGGTTCAAACTTACCCCGTACCAAATTTATCTTTCGCAATTTTTATTTTCATAAAAATAATCGTATGTAACTTCGAATAGGGTAGAGCGGGGCTAGAAGTCCGGTGGGTAAGAAGTCCCAACATATATAACACAGTATCTAGTCGCGCTAGAAACAGACGGTCTACGTGATCTGGAGTGGGGTGAGGGGAGACGACGAAGCCGCGAGCCGCTAGTCGTCGCAGAATGCACATTAGGGTGGAGCATGAAAGTATGAAAAAAAAAATTTTGTGAGATTTTTTCTTGTAATAGAGGGGGATTGGTGCCTTATATTAAAGTTGAAATAAATACATTTTTTCAATCAATTTGATAATTATCTTCTGCCTCCGCACTGACCTCAATTTTTTTATTTTAATGAAAATAGTCTAGTACAGATAGGCCAAATATTAAACGTAATTTAACGGTAAATGGGTGAATAAACAATACAAAATATACAATTCAGATGTTTATTTATCACAAAATCACGAAATTTAAAAAAAAAACTATTATTGAAAAATACAATTAATTTGCACGAAAATCTCTTTTAGTCTCAAATTTTGGCATTACGTTCCGTGATTCCATTTTGGCTTTTATTACACCCAATCGTGATTTTTTTGTACTTTGAGAAGTGGCAGCTTCCGTCGTCACTTTTATAGCCCGTTTAACAGTTTAAGTATGGCATGGAAGCCCCGTGAACAACACTTCATCCTCACCACTTGATTCAACGATAGACTGAATTTCTTAGTCAGACAAGTTTTTCGTAGTCGGTGGTTCAGTTATTATTTCCTGCCAATTTATTAATCCAATATACTCGTATGTTGAAGCATTGAAATTTATAGACGGCACTACAAACATTATAGGTGTTCATCTTGCGTGCCTTAAATTTGCGCTTAGCTGCCAGTTCTCAAATGTGTTTCCTGTCATCTGTTGCAAGGAGAATGCTCTCGAGATGTGTAAAATAGCTATTGCGTTGAATGATAGGATCAAAAACCTTTATGTCCTCTGAAGGCTTTAATCATGTTAAAAAGATGTTGCGTGCCATCTTTGTATGATGGTATATTTTTTATATAGAACCAAGATGGTGAGTAAACTTTTACTACAAATGTAGATAAAGTTGTCAAGTTTTTTGATGGTGTCTCTGTTGTAACATACAATCGTAGGTTGGCACGTGTGAGCCAAAGGGCATGTGACATTTTGCCTGGAGATCTGATTGCTAGATCTTCTGGGAAATCGCCCGAAACTACCGCTGAGACAATCTTGTGCAAGTTCTGTTGATTTGTACTCAAATCTTCCATCAATTATCCTTCAATACGCAGATTATTTTTTAACAGGCAATTTTCACAAGTCTCAATTGCTTTCATGTTCCAGTGTAAGACTTAGGCCACGAAGTACCTCAGTCAAGATGAAAAAACAAGTTGCTGGTTTGCGAGAATAAGGACATAATTTAAAATTCTGTCAAACTGAATACTGTACGCCAAACGATCATTAATCTTTGATATTTTGTCGTGAACAGAGATGCAACGAACGATTTCGAAACGGCGAACTAACGAACGTTGATTCCAAATCGGTGTTGCATCTCTGTTTTTGATATTATCATAGATTTATCGTCGTTTGGCGTACAGTATTCAATTTGACAGAATTGTGAATTACGTCCTTATTCTCGCAAACCAGCGGTGTCTCAAATTAAGTTCAGTCATGTGGAGTAAACAAATAGCTTTTTTCAAATAGTCTGGGGATGTTATAACATCCCCATACTTGCCAGTATTCACATTGGTACCATCCCAACCGTTTGCCATAAGATGATGTTGTGAAATGCCTTCATGTGACTAGAACCCTATCATCGCAGTTTATATTCCTTTCGCTAAACCAAAGTTAGGTACTACGTACCCTCCCGCGCGCCCTCACTTTCTTATTTTAAATTATAAACATATGTTTATGCAGTCTTTTTGTTATGTTTCGAAAATAAAGTGTAACTGCAATAATTTTTGGGATTAAAATCGGTCAGTTTATTAAAATTTCACACATTTACATGTCGTCAAATTGGAATCTAAAATCTTTCTTTTTTCAAAAATTCTCTGACCTTGCGGAGGCTGTTACTGTTAATCAAATCAAATAATATTTTGCATGGATTAATTTAAGTCTAAAAGGCATACATTTTTCACTATTAGATCTCTCACAACCAAAAATTTTTTTTTCGCTCCACCCTAATGCACATGCGAGTATTAAGGCTATCGGCATTTTTTCGTGCCCAAAAGTAAAAAACCGGCCAAGTGCGAGTCGGACTCGCGCACCGAGGGTTCCGTTCAAACCTGTAGGTATTTTCGGTTTAAAAAAATATATATATTTTAATTTTTATATTTTAGTTGATTGAATGTAAGGTAAATTGCGGTTTACGATTTATGACGTTTTAAAAAAAAACTACTCACTCGATCTCGTTCAAACCAATTTTCGTTGGTAGTTTACATGGTAATGTACATCATATATTTTTTTTAGTTTTGTCATTCTCTTATTTTAGAAGTTACGGGGGGGGGGGACACATTTTACCACTTTGGAAGTGTCTCTCGCGCAAACTATTCAGTTTAGAAAAAAATGATAGTAGAAACCTCATTACCATTTTTGAAGACCTATTCATAGATACCCCACACGTATGGGTTTGATGAAAAAAAACATTTTTGAGTTTCAGTTCTATGTATGGGGAACCCCAAAATTTATTGTTTTTTTTCTATTTTAGGATGAAAATCTTAATGCGGTTCACAGAATACACCTACTTACCAAGTTTCAACAGCATAGCTCTTATAGTTTCGGAATAAAATGGCTGTGACATACGGACGGACAGACAGACAGACATGACGAATCTATAAGGGTTCCGTTTTTTGCCATTTGGCAACGGAACCCTAAAAAAGTGTTTGTTTTCGTTTCTTTCATAGATCCACACTGACTTTAAAGAAGAGATTAGGGTAAGTTCGAATTGCAGTCTTATTATATACATTAGTAATGCATGGTAGTAAAATGTTCTTTTTGTTAATCGATTTTGGTTTATAACCTTGCAAATCACTGGACAAGGGTATGGGGCAAGAAGTACATCGACTGGACTTTTTCCAGCTCTTTCATCTGTTAATATTATCTAGGGGTTTCAGGCAACAGGTATGTATGTATTATGCTCCAAGTAGTGTTACAGATCGTCCCTTTGATGTTAATAACACTGAAAATATATCTCAGTCTGAGTAAACTCAGCCAGCACAATCGAGCATAGAACAACGCGCGAAATACCTCCTTAACTTTCAACGTCTAAAGCAGCATTTTCCCCTGTAACCGTTTTACCTGTGCCCAAAATCGGACACTGTAAAACCTCAAACACCAGAAAACGTCGCAATGCAACAATTTTAACTGACACGCCAGAAAAAAATTAGTTAGAGAAAGAACAAGAGAAGAGTAAAATGAGAAAAATAAATCAAATAAGAAGAAAATGACTGTAAAGAAGAACATTTTTAAAGAGAAGCGCCCGTAACTTGTCGCTGATGATGAAGAGTATTTATGCATTATATGCATCATATTCAGAAAGCAAGTCAGGAGAGCAGTGGATTGAATGTTCAATCTGAAAAGATTGGGCATATGAACGATGTGTGTGTTTTAATTCAAATTTGAATTTTATCTGTCTAAATTGATAACGATGAAGATTAAGGTGATTCTAAAAAGCTGGTTATGGATTAAGATTTGAATTTGCTGCCAATATAATAAAATGCTGATTTTGTGTCTGTTTAAAATCAAAGTTTAAAATAATTTAGGTTTTGTTTTATTTCATTGTTTTTAAGTTGGAAATTAAAGTTGATTATATTAAGATTAATATCTGGATGACCGAACTTTGCTCGGTATTTTTTGGTAAATTGTGTTTAAAATAATAAGTTTATGTTCAAGTTGATTATCATAAAATTAGTCATTGAAAACACGAATTAAACGACATTTTATAAAAACGAATCCTAGCTAGACCGATTTATCGCCCCCGAAACCCCCTGTATACTAAATTTCATGAAAATCGTTGGAGCCGTTTCCGAGATTCTGATTATATATATATATATATATATACAAGAATTGCTCGTTTAAAGATATAAGATATTGAAGTTTTAATAAATAGAATATTAATAGATGTTGATTTTAAAATAATGCATTTTTATTTACTCTACTAAGTGACCATAAATACCTAGTTAGCTAGCCTTTAGGATGTATAGACTTCTTACCCCCTAACCTGGGACTTTTTACACCGTAAGTGGGGCAAAAAGTACAGAATTCCATTTTGCATTTATCGCTAAAGTTTTCGCAAATTAATTGAATATTCACACTTTCCACAATTTGAGCGTTAAGCTGAATTGTGAAAGGTTTCATACAAACTTTTTAATTAACAGTAAGTATTCAATTTTAAAACATATGGGTCCTGGAGTGAAAACTGGGACTATTAGCCCCGCCCTACCCTACCTCCAAGAATATGTGTACAAAATTTCATAATGATCGGTTAAGTAGTTTTCGCGTGAAAGCGTAACAAACTTAATATGTATTAGTAGGGATATTTGCAAATTAAAACAGCCGCACGGGTCGATCGTTCAGGTTAAGCTACTCTTGCCGCGGTTGCTCCGTGGATGGGTGACCATCTTTAGATAATAAGACCCTTCTGTGCCTCGGAAAGCACGTTCAGCCGTTGATCCCGGCTGTCTTTCGTAGACCACAGTTACGGGTCGCCGGAAGCCTGAAAGTCTGACAAGGAGTCTTACCAATGGGTATCGTGCACATACCTACTATAATACTTTACGCACTAACATATAAATCTGTACGTTCAGTGAGCAATAGTGCGATTTGGTTTATGCATTAAACTGAAACATAACGACCAAGCCACAATCATCTATGAAATTCTTTTGAGATTGTGCGAAGGAGATGAAAATAATTATAAATTAGTGGACTCGAGTGATGAACAATGATGACGCCATACATTACCCGGTTTAGTTTCTTAACACATTAAAGCCTCTCGGTCTCTCAACTCACATATGTAGGTATAAAAATATAAAGTTGGCGTCCAGTTATGTTGCTGCGTAATTTAAACCCGCCAAAACAATGACACCAGGTTGTGAGTGAAAATATTGCAACGAAATGTTATCGAGGCAATTATACTGACACGTTGTTCCTGAGAGGAGTCTGTGTTTATTCCGAGGATACCTCTAACGCCATCGAACTACCCCTTTGAGTTCAAAAGAATACCGTTTCCCCTCAAAGTCTGACAAGACCATAAATAAATCTCAAGTCAAATCACTTAATTTAACATGGGTAGACTTAAGGGAGAACTGCTTTTCACACGGTCAGTTATACGTGGCCTGCTCAAGAGTAAGCTCACGGAGCAGCCTGGGGATTCCAGAACCTGAAGTAAAAACAAAAAATATTGTTTACAAAGAAATTCTGCGGTAGGCACAGTATTTCGTAGTAAACAATATTAATTGTTCATTATCCACTACTGATAGTCTCTTATATAAATCTTTTTACATACGCTTTGAGTTTTATTAAAACTATACTACTCTCATCCCAGAGATTAGTTTAGTTTTACGGAGAACTTCGTCCTATTTGCTTTGTTTAGGATATTGTCAGTTCGTATATTAAATTGAGAGGTAGTGAGAGCGCGAATGTTTGTTTCTGAAAAAAAAAGTTTTTTTTTTTTGTTGGCCACGCGGGTAAAGGCGCGGGCAGAAGCTATTCAAAATAAACCGATGAAATAAACACAGGCAAAAAAAACATCCGTCCTAATTATATTACATGCATACGTGTCGAATTCATAAGGATGATGCTATACATATATCCTAAGGAGGTCTTAAATTTATTCAACCCATCTGATCTTCGTCTCACACACTTATCCTCAAAGTGGCTGCAGTAATGCTACTACAAAATCTTAATCCGGCCAAGTTGTGCAATGGGACCAGGTTGTGTGTGACCATTGTATTTACTGACTGTGATCAAGGTGTATCGATGTACTATATACCGCAGACACCACTAATACCGTCGGAGTACCCATTCGTTTTTAAAAGGCCGCAGTTCCCTTATGGTTTAGCAATGACGATTATTAAGTCTCGGGGACAGTCACTGTAAACAGCGGGATATGATCTTTGAGGGAACTGCTTCTCGCACGGCCAGTTTTACGTAGCCTGCTCGAGAGTGAGCTCATCTAGCAGCCTGGTTGTATTAGCACCTGAGGGCAGAACCTGCGGGTGGCGAGCAATGGGTAGCTCGCCGCCCGGTAAGGACCAGGCTCGGGTCGACGGCGCGTAGTGTTCCACGCGCGCCTTAAAAGTTTTCAGCAGAACAGAAAGGGTCTGCCAGGACCGATGCCTGCCAGGGTCGCGAGAATGTTCGAAAGAGACACCGTGACCTTGGCGCATGGGCTACTGAAGGAACACAGGTGGGTTTTAGTCAGTAAAAGTCTGACACGCCCTCCCGCTCCACCCAAGAGTGGGACATATCATTTGATGATTTCCCAACCTAAAAAAAAGAGCAGAACTTCTAAAGTAGTATTTAAATATATACTTTATGTATAGACTAAAAAATAAATAGTCTTAAACAACTGTAAACAGCAAGTTAAGTAAAATCTTCATTTGAATAATTTAGGTAACATTTTTTTTCGAAATTTCCAGGGAATAAAGAGAATTTATATTTTCGCTTTAAAGTTGCCTTTAAAGTCATGCAAGTAGGTAATTTGCCGCTCCGTTATATATTTCGTCACTATTGTCAGTTTTTAGGATTAATATCCTACAACAATCATTTATCAATCCGAGCGCTGCTCCTTGTATAACACAAAGCAAGCAATGCAATAACACATTGTTTACCTGGATTAACACATAGGATACTTTCAATCCCGGTAGTACGTTCCTGTGGAATATTTTACGACATCCACGCGGGCGAAGCCGCGGGCAGAAGCTAGTCTTCCTATAAAATTCCTCGCTCATATCATTCAAAACCCCCAATGTCGTGTGCCAATATTTATTTCAAAATTTGCATACTGTTTGATAAAAATATTTAAGTAGTCCCTGTGTCAATTAACTTCGCTTCATTTAATTAAAATCGTGCCGATAATGTACATTTTATATTTTGGTTATAACTGGTCAATTTCTGGATCATTTAAATGCGTCATCACATTGAGAATTAATTTTAATATCATCACGTCATCTTTGGTCTGGTGGCCGCAAGGTTGCTGCTTCCTGCTGCTAATTCCAGATCAGGCAGTGTTTTAAAGTTTTTCCATCTGGAATTCTTAGCAGTAGCCCGGAGTCTAGATTTGTGTCTGTTAAATGGCACTTATATATATGGAACTTTCTGGATGTATTCTAGGTGCACCTATAGGTGCGCCTATAACACATCCACATTTCACTACGCTGGTTTGCGCTGGGTTTCCCCGAAGGATTTGGTCTACCTAATACCTAAAACCCAGCGTGATGTTAAGTATAGTATCTAATGTAATATTATAACAGACGCGAAGCACTTTCAACAGCCTGTCACAACTGTGACAGGTTGTTGAAAGTGGAAGTGAAGTGAAGTGAAAGGAAACTGTGAACACACTGTTTCCTCCCGATTTGAATGAAGCAACTAAATTAAATCGTGTCGGTAAACATAGAAGTGAATCATTCAGTGTCATCTCTTCGTTTAAGATTTTCAATCAATCATTTTTTTTTAAATTTTCATTAATCAATTTCGATGAACATTGAACGGTGCATAAATGGCCGGTACTACATACATGCGAAGCCCGTTACAATGGATTCATGGAGTACATGATTCTGAACCCCGCCCTTGGGTTGAAATTTTTCGGCGGTTATTCATTTGCTGTTCCAAACATTTAACCGCGTAGGTAATACAATTTTCAATAAATTATTAAGTGCCTCCGTTGTCAGTCCTCCTGTTGTATGCATGCTCAAATTCCGTGCTGACTGTATACAGATTGTCATCGATACACTCAAATAAGACGATATGAGACTTTTTAAACTTATTTTTCAGTAAGCGAGCTTTTTCATAATTGCCTGGTAACACATCATAATCATATATTAAAATTAATTGACATCTTAATTTAATATGCATAAACAAACCATATTTTACTATATTCTGCACTTAAATTTAGAGTTTTGTCTTGAATCCAGATTACGTAGAGAATTTCCTACCTTTTGTGGTTTGGACGTGTTCCATCTAGTGACTATTATTAGGGATTTACCAAAGCTAAGTCAGAATATATTTACGTGGCAATCTTATCTTATTTCAGAGGCTTCATGGAGAAATCTGCGTCGTTAAATTAAGATTGTGAAGATGAAGTTAACTCTGTACGCGTTATAAAAGCATCAATCAATAGTATTTATCTAAATAGGATCGAACGTAACTATTTGCTATTATAATAATATATATTAAAAAAGAAATCATAAAAACGATACACAATCTAACAGTAAAACATATTTCTATCGTCTAATCAGTTGACCACAGTATAAGCAAGTTGGCAATAGGCCCATGCTAAATAAAGTGCTTCAAATATTTGCAGCAATTGCGCCTCCCTCGAGGCAAAATTTTTCAATTTTCGTTACCACACTGATCTGAACTGCATCCAATGGCCATGCAATTACACAGTAGTATCTTGTAATAGTATACTGTGACCTAGTTCAAAAGTGGTAAAGTACTTACGCTTCAGAGATTAAGGCTCTCTGCTTGCAGAAAACAATACCTAAGCTGTATTTGGAGGACCTAAAACAAGAACGGTCGTTATATTTAAAAGGAAAGAAATAATACACAGTAAAATTTTACTTAGTCAGAATCTGTAGAAACGTCGAAGACTGGAGAAGCAGATTCTGTGTTGTTCTTGAACTAACCTATCGAACATTAACGCAAGGCATTTTCCAATAAACAACCCAATTACTCCTTTATCTAATCCAAACAATCCTGTTTCGAAGAAAACATTACGAGGTTCTATAAAAAAATCTACAAAAAAAAAACAATGTTTTATATTAAATACCACAACCCAGTTACTGGGAAACACGATACTCCTTAGTAAGACGATGTTTTTCCGACATAACTACTGTCTTATCTACATTTCACTGAAATCGCCGTAAGCTTTCAACGACGGCATCCTATAATGACAAAATGTAGACAGTCAGGTAATTACCATTTTCTATCTTATACTTATTTAAACTCGACCCTCGCTCCTCGCAAAAACGAGCGTCACGAACACAGGCCCAACAAGTTAGAAAACAAAATTAAAGAAACAACTTTATCCAGTTCTTGTCTTTACCATGTTCAGTTCAAAACAACTCGAAACAACAACACGATGAAAAGAAAACTTGGACGGAAAAGAAACTACGTTGATCAAAAGTAAAACTCATTTATCCCGCGTTATATATCTATATATTAATACGTGAAGCGAAAACTTTGGATCCCTTTTTACGAAAATTGGGCGAACGGAGAAGTATGAAATTTCGCAAACTTATAGTTTATACAGAGAAGAAGTGACGAATGCTAACATTTTTTTTTAATTATGCGTTAAAATACATTATTTTCAATAAATAACACGTTACACACACTACTGTTCATTACCGCGTATCTAATACACTCATGCATAGATATTCTTTTGTTTATGGTCCAAATCTGTCTTTATTATTTTTTTTTTTTTTTTTTTTAATTTATTCCTGACCATGGATACATGTCCTTCAGTCGTAATCATTAAACATACTACTCTTATTCTCAGCTAAGTACATCCCGAAACAATTAAATTTTTTCTACAGTATTCAGTAAATATCTAAATAATGAATTGAAATAAACTGTGTTGGAAAGTAATTCCTGAACGTGGCGGGGAACACATAAAAGAGTTTTGTTCTGCTATATCACTAATTTCACATTATTATACTCTTTGAATTTCACTGACAAGTAACAGTCTTTGCATGGCGAACGATTCACAGTCTAACGTGTTTTATATCCGCATTTTCTTCAGAACAATAGGTACATTTGCTTTGACTGATGAATCTTAGCTTCAATGTCTTCAGTAATTACTTTAAAATATGTATTTATGTTTTTGTTGTATTCTCTTCCGTTTCATCTTCACATTCTTCATCTTCAAAGTTTTCGTGTGATTCGTTCTCAATTAGTAGCAAATCATAGATCTCGTCGTGGAATAAAGCAGCTGTTTCAATGTTAACATTTTCGTAGAAATCTGAACTGTTAACATCAATTTCTTCAACATTATTTGGTTTTTCATCCATATCTTGAATTATATTAATAAATATAAAATTATTGAAAACTTTTTGTATCTTTCCCGCCAATCACCATTTTCCTTCCCTGTCTTTATTATTTTGTGCAGTGTTACCTACATCCAGAAATATTTATCCCTAAAGCTTAAGTTAAAAACCCCTAAAACTGCCACAATTACTAAAAAAATTCCCTAAAAAAATTATAATGAAAATAACCAACGAATGTTCAGTAATCATAGACCGGCACACAGTAGTAATATTTGTCTATATTTATTACGCGACATTTGTTTATCATTCACTCTGCATTCTTAGTATCGAGGAACCGTACTAGAAGTCGCTAATACTTTTATTGTAATCAAAAACACAATGAGAAATGTAAGATGGAAAAAAATCCCTAAGAATACCCCTAAAAATGGAACGCCCCTAAAAAATCTCAATCCTCTTATTTACCCCCTAAATTTGGGAAAACCCCTAAATTGGTAAGCCTGATTTTGTGTCAATAGTCTTACTGAATGTCAAGTATAACCATAGGTAATAAATTAATTTTATAGATATATAACCTATTTCATTTTTAAAATCTATGATCATATCCAGAATATTTGTCTTTAATATTATTTGTATTAGCGACGATAGGAATTTAGTTTAGATTTATAAGAAATATTTTTTGTGGTTTTATGGGGAGTGTCAAGTATGGCATTAGTAAGTTTCCCATACAAAACTTAGTGTCGTGTGCAAACTGTAGAGGTTGTATGCCTCACGATTGTACAGGCTGGTCATAGTTGTACAGGCTGGTTATAATTATGACATTTGGAACCGTCATAATTAACTAAAAATTATAGGGAAAATTCTATGAAAACAGAACAAATTTCTGTGATAATTCATTCCATATTGTTCCATATCCAGCAGTTAGAAGTATTAAGAAAATAAAGAAGAGAGTCCTGAAGAAGTATTCTTTACTCATTACACCTACGTCCTGGTCCTCGCCATCACCATCCCGCCAGCGAACCCTCTCCACAGTAGTACAGCAACAATTTGTCTAATAGTGTTACTGAATGTCAAATATAACCATATTATTTTATATATTTATTATTATCTATATTTTTTCATTTAATAATGTATTTCTATTCAAAGGAAGTACGGTTGAATTTCAACCAATGGGCGATCACTAGTCCACATTAACCAGTTCTCCCAATATAATACAAGCCTTTGATGAGTGTCAGGCAAAAATCAAGATACCAGGCCAAGAAAAGCCTACTTTGCTAACCTTGGAAACGAACCCGGTCTAACTAAAAGAATACTAGATATTGGAGGCAATCGAAAGAATACAGGCACATACAGAAACTCATGCCATCGTCCTATGGACAGACAAACTACAGAACGCTACCTGCTACGATCCTAACATACTCTTTTTGTTTCATTTACGTTCATATATCTGGTCATACACGCACGCCTGTTGCAAGTACTACGTACCTGAAATTTCTGAAGAAAATCACCTTCTGATTCATCCCAGGGCGTTATTTTCTTCTTTGAGCGTTTTACTCACATCTGCCTTGTAAATACCTTCATAGTCGAATTTCATTCACGGGACAGGATTATCAAGTTATAAATTGATGCTTGTTTTTCCTTGAAACGTTACGCCAACGTTACAGTACATCCACATTTTGCATGTTATTTTTTTGTCCTATGTATTAATGGGCAAGCTATTGCCATCAACGGGGCACTAATCAAGACTATACAGCTGTGCTATTCTTTAGGAGACAGTATTGAGATCGACCGAGCATGCAGCGCTGATCCACACGGTATTTACTAACACAGTTATGGTAGTCGACGAACTCAAGCTTGTAACCTCCCGTCGCTGTTTCGTAGATAAATTAGGCGTTGCAGCAAATTTCTTTAAATCACAATCGATCAGTCTCGACTGAGAGTTTAAAGCATTTCAATTGAAGTTTCTAACTGACGGCCGTCGCAATCTTGTAGCTACTCACAGCTTAGTGAATACCACACTGCCACGATGTTTCACAGCTGCGGCAGCGCTGCGCGCAAGCCTGTATCTTTAGATAATATCACTGCTAGGTAACACCTGATGGAAAAGCCCACTTTTCGCGACCTTGAACCGAAAACCTTACGCTCAGCAGAAGCACTTGTTCCGATCGGACCAAAGTAGCAGACAAATTACTTTAATATATTGATAAAAATAATAACAAAAACCGGCCAAGTGTGAGTCGGACTCGCGCACCGAGGGTTCCGTACAAACCTGTAGGTATCCTCGGTTTATGCATAAGGTTTATGCTTATGAAATTAAATGTTTTTTTTTTAATTTTTATATTTAAGTTGATTGAATGAAAGGTAAATTGCGGTTTACGATTTATGACGTATTAAAAAAAAAACTTCTTACTGGATCTCGTTCAAACCAATTTTAGGTGGAAGTTTACATGGATATGTACATCATATATTTTTTTTTAGATTTATCGTTCTCTTATTTTAGAAGTTACGGGGGGGGGGGACATTTTACCACTTTGGAAGTGTCTCTCGCGCAAACTATTCAGTTTAGAAAAAAATGATAATAGAAACTTCAATACCATTTTTGAAGACCTATTCATAAATATCCCACACGTATGGTTTGATGAAATTTTTTTTTTTGAGTTTTGGTTCTAAGTATGGGGAACCCCAAAATTTATTGTTTTTTTTTCTATTTTAGTATAAAAATCTTAATACGGTTCATAGAATACATCTACTTACCAAGTTTCAACAACATAGCTCTTATAGTTTTGGAGAAAAGTGGCTGTAACATACGGACGGACAGACAGACAGACCGACATGACGAATCTATAAGGGTTCTGTTTTTTGCCATTTGGCAACGGAACCCTAAAAACGACGTATTACAATCAGCTTTTGTTAGCAAGAAACGAATAGGCATTATCATCGGATCAAATCATAATCGTCCCGACTATAGGGGCGACGTGACTGTAGTAGAACAATTTTTATGATAACATCGTGCGAATTGTTATATAATAATTGCTTCGCACCGTCGCGCGTCGCCGCATCGGCGTCTAGTCGCACTAATCTGAGCCTTTAAAACAGACAGGACGATCAATGAACCACCAAAATAATTGCTATACTGCTACATCTAGGTATATGGTGCTGTTATTTATTCGTTAATTACGCTGCCGTCAAAAGGCACCATATAAATCCAATTAAATTCATGGACTCGTGTGACGGACAGGAACAACATAAAATGCAAAACAGATGGCCATCGATCGCGGTCACTCGTGTATTCTCTACGTATCGACCGATATTACCTATTTCATTGCAATGGCGACACTACAAATTATGATGGCTTGTGACGTTTGCATATTTTATGTTGCGAATGTGAATTAAAGATACAGAGAGATAGTGAAATTATAGAAGTCATAAGCTGTATTTTTACACAACTGCGCGACAGCAAAAACAGGGTTATGTTTTTCATGCTTAATGCTATATTTTCACCCGACTTTGTGACAGCAAACACATGCTTTTCATGATTTCACTATCGACGTCATTACCGTTATTCTCCTGCCTCTATCTCAATTTATTAGGGATTGGCGCAACATCTACATGTCTTTGTATTTTAGATTCTTTACAGCCTCAAAGCATCAAAACGCCTGAATGGGTTTTAATAAATGAGGTGTCTATCGATTTGTCTGGGTCGTGCGATGGCGAAAGGCTTAATTTTATGAAAATAATAACAAAATTGCGGATTTTAGATATCAACAATTATGATTTGTAAGTTGTCGCAAGCGAGCGCCATCAATGCCGCCGGTTTATTTGCATTCTTAGTAGGTATATAGGGGTTTAAAACCACGACCATGTAGGCCGTACATAGATTACGCATTACTTAAAAATTTAGTGTAAGAGGCTAATTGAAATTATTCACCACTTTATTAATCTATGTGAAGTCATAGGTATGTATATCATACCTTTACTTAAAAAATAAATAAATGGTCTATATTATACTTACGTATACTTGACATAAGTTTTACTAGCTAAACTGAACCAAAGACAGTTAAAATAAATATGTATAATAAGTAACTTCATACGTAATATTACGGAACAAATTAATAATTATAATCTTCATTTAACGAAGCACGTTCCTTCAAATCAAATCAAATCAAATCAAATAATTTATTTGCGTAAAACATGGTATTCAATGGTGTTAAGCATAGGTCAGATTGGCACAAACATGTTTAGCTAAGATAAAACAAAGCATGCAAAAATTTCATGTTACATGTTACATTTATAAGTACAATAACGTTAGAGTAGAATGTCAGTATTTTTTATCCATAAATTCTTTCAAACTATAAAAGCTACATTCATTTAGCCATTTGTATAGTTTGTTTTTAAATAATCTTACATTTAATAATTTGAAATTGTTTGGTATTTTATTATAAGTACGCACACACATTGCTAGACAGCTTTTATTATATTTGGCTAGCTTTGGTAAATTATTTAATACTAGTCCATAAGGATCACGTCTGCTCCGAGGACATACATCGCTTGCTGTCTTGAATAATTGTTTATTCTTGGTCACAAACACACACATTTCGTAAATATAAAGAGATGGAAGCGGTAACAAACCCAGTTTTTTAAATATTGGCCGACATGTATCATCCGGCTGAAGTCCATAAATTGATCTAAGGCACTTCTTTTGAGCGATGAACGCTCTATTTAGATTAGTGCTATTACCCCACATGATAAGACCATAGCGTAGTAACGATTCAACATAAGCATGGTAAGATATAATAGCAGTTTTTATGTTTGTTACGTTTTTGACTTGCTTCAAGGCGTACACGAATTTATTGATTCTGCCACTGATGTTATTTACGTGTTCTTTCCAGTTTATATCTTGATCAATTATTACTCCTAAAAATTTTGTATGTGGTACTTGTTTAATTTTATTTATGTTAAGTTTGATATCATTTTTATTATTATTAGATTGATTGAATTGTATGTATACGGATTTGTCTAAATTTATTTTCAAATGGTGCATGTCAAGCCAGTGTAGTAGTATGTCAATAGTTTTATTAATGTCAGTCTCGTGATCTATAACGGTATTTTGTTTTTTATCAGATGTCACAATTATGGATATATCGTCAGCGAATAAGATGCATTTATGATTAGTTATTTTTATAATGTCATTTATATATAAAAGGAATAATATTGGGCCTAGTACGCTACCTTGGGGGACGCCATATTTATTATGTCTATATTTCGACGAGTATGATGTGATATCTTTGGTTTCGTTGATTTTACTGATAATAACACATTGTTGCCTATTACTTAAGTAGGATGATATCCATTGGAGTACAGGTCCCCTAATCCCAATTGTTTCCAACTTTTGGAGCAGTATATCGTGTGACACCAAATCGAAGGCTTTAGACATATCAAAGAATAGAGCTGTAGTCAGATAGTTATTATTAATATTTGTGAGTATAATTTTCATAAGAGAATAAATAGCTAACGTAGTGGATTTGTCTTTTTGGAAGCCAAACTGTTCGCTACTTATAATTTGATATTTGTTGCAATAATCAATCAGTCTTTTAAACATACATTTTTCGTATACTTTTGATAAAATTGGTATTAAAGTAATGGGCCGGTAATTATTGATATCATATATATCACCCTTTTTGAATAAGGGCTTTACTATTGATAATTTTAATTTTTCGGGAAAAACTCCGATCAAAAACGATATATTAATTAAATGAGTTAAAACACCTGTCAGCTCATTACAGCATGCCTTTATGATTTTCGTGTTAATTTCATCGTAGCCTTCCGCTTTGGTGTTGCGTAGTGACATTATTTCCTGGCTCACCTCACTTTCCAACATTGGTTTCAGAAACATTGAGTTAACACTATTATTTTTCCTAAAGCTTGGGTCGACACCTTTTTGTGTAGGTAAAGGCGATAAGTTTACGTAATGGTCGTTAAATACCGAGGCTATTTCTACAGGGTCTGTAACCATAGCATCGTTTATCTTTATGCTTTCTATATTGGTTTTAGGGTTAGTATTATTAATTTCGTTTTGTATGACGCTCCACGTCGCTTTACACTTGTTATCATGCTTATTGATATAGCTTATATTCGCGTTCTTTTTGGAACTATGGACACATTTTTTCAGTAGGTTTGAATATTTTTTATATTTAGTTTTATTAGTTAAGTTTTTGTTTTTGTAGTAATGATAGCGCAAATAACGTTTAGTTTTACAACTTTGTTTTAAACCTTTGCTTATCCATTTTTGTGTGTTCTTATTATTGCTATTGACCTTGACTCTTACCCTAGGAAAACACAGATAGTAAAATAGACAGAACAATTCATGAAAATCATTGAATGCATGATTTGCATCAGTGGTGTTTGCGTAGATATCGGACCAAGAGAGATTTTGCAAGCATTCTTTGAATTTCCGGATATTGTCCCTGTTGAAATCTCTTTTATAAATGTAATATACCGGCGATTTCAATCGTTGTTGTTTACTAGGAAAGCTTAACATTTGTGCGGTGTCATGGTCTGAAAGATGCAGAGGTAGTACCGTTGCAGTTGCATCGTCAATGTTGCTTAATATGTGGTCAATACACGATAGTTTGCGCGTAGGGACATTGATGTGAATTTTTAAATTATAATTTTTACACAAGTCCTGTAACGCATTTGTAATGTTGCCTTCTTTAAGGGTATTTATATTTAAATCTCCGGTTATGACTATATTTATTTTAGTTTTGTATTTCTTATCCAAATCGTTTAAAAGTTTTTCCAATTTTGTTAGAAACTGATTTGGATCAGACTGAGGCGTTCTGTACACACATATAATTACTAATTTATTACTCAACTCTAAGCCACAGGCTTCAAATGTGTTCTGTGTTGCATAGGATTTTATGAATGTCAATTCTTTGTAATTTAATCCGTTTTTTACTAGTATACAAGTGCCTCCCCTTTGTTTGTCTCGACAAAAGTTGGTAGCCATTCCATAGTTGTATACTTTGATATAGTTTTCACAGCCTTTTTTTACAAAAGTTTCTGATAGGCAAATTACATCAGGATCATTATTTGCTTCTTTTAACTCCTGGATCGTCATTTCTAGTATTCCTTGTGTTCTTCACGGGGCTTGTGGCTAAGTAATAACAGCCGCACCCGCAACCCGTGCGGCTGTTATTACTACACTTGCCGCGGTTGGTCCGTGGATGGGTGACCATCTTTACATACCAAGACCCTTCAATGACTCGGGAAGCACGTTTAGCCGTTGGTCCCGGCTGTCTTTCGTAGATCTTAGACAGTCGTTACGGGTCGTCAGAAGCCCGAAAGTCTGACAACCAGTCTTACCAAGGGGTATCGTGTTACCCAGTAACAGGTCAGATAGGCAGTCGCTTCATGTAAAATACTGGTACTCAGCAGCATCTGGTTAGACTGGATGCCGACCCCAACATAGTTGAGAAAAGGCTAGGCAGGTGATGATTTAACGAAGCACGTTTGTTTGAGTCCCTGAAATAAGATAACATCTCTACTTAAATATATCTAATAACAGTACCTAGAAAAAAAAACACATGCGAACCACAAGTGCTCGGAAAATTTCTAGTTAATCTGAATTCAAGTAAAAACTGTATATTTAGCTGTTCAATTTTCTAAAATATGGTTTGTTTATGCACCCAATATTGAGATGGCAAACGCTTTCATTTAAAAATGTCAATTAGCTTTGATAAATGATGATGACAAAGCAGAAAAAAAAGACCTTTAACAGAAAATTAAATTTCAAAAAAGCCTCACACCATTATAAGGTCGTCTAAGTGAAATAATGAGGTTATTCTACAATTACTTGTAGAATAAACTCATTATTTCACTCACGTGTACGTTCACGCGTACTAGTGCAACGGGAAGAGAGTAAACATGACCTATTGCTTGACAGTCCGGGCCTTAGTCCATTCAACCAGTATAACAAGGTTCACCGAATTCGATTCACGTTCACTGAAATATGACTGCATGAATAGCAGAAATGAAGGGATGACACTGAGTGATTTACTCTCATGTTTGCTGACACGATTTGTACTGGTTTCTTCTTTAAAATGGGATGGCAAAATTAAGATAATAAATCCTTTTTTATAATTCTCTCTCATTTTATTACCGATACATGATCCGGGTATGACCTAAAAACAATACATGCATTACGGGCACGTTTTTAATTAAAAGCGAAGTCAAATTTACACAGCGTAGGTACGTAATGTAACATCCTCTACGTTACATTACGTACCTACGCTGTTATTGTGCATTTACTTTAGCTGTTGTTGTGTGGAATGGTAACTAGAGGCGCCTTGACGTCAACGGTCTCCCACACACATAGACGATAAGGCCTGAGGCCGCGAAGGGTATGCGTCGGAGACCTACCCGTACAAGAAGTGGTTGTCTGCAGCATTCTGCGCCACGTAATTAGATCGACCTTGTCATCAGGGTTCTCTCATGAGCAGACGAGAGGGTCGGAGTCAGCGGAAAAGTTACACATTTACATATTAACCGCTAAGTCCCTGAGATACCAAATTTGGTATAGACACAATCGTTTCTTAATTGTGTCTGTAATTACGGTAATTGACTGGTTAAAGTTGTACAATTTTTTAATAAGAATAAAAATATTTTTCTGGTTTGAATTAAAACTACCGTAAATATTTTCATGTGATTTCTGTTTTAAAGCTGTGATTTTATCATTTCAAATAGACTTCAATTTCATTTACACTAGTTGTTGATTGAATTTAGTTTTCATCAGTGCTAGTTGAAGACTACGAATTGAATGGGCACCTAGTGCAAATGCAAAGGTCAATTTTATTGTTCGTTTCCTGTTTGGAAGCGCTCTCAAAAAATCAGTGCTGGAATGTATCCTTTTTAATAGTCGGCTGAAATTCTTTTGCAAATAATGAAATGAAATGCAATTATTGCTTGTGTAAGTAGTTCTTTTTAGACACTTTTCAAAGTCATATACTAAGTCAATATTTTAAAACTTTTTTACAAAAAAAAAAACAACCGACTTCCTTAAAAACACTACAAAGTGAAAAATAACTTTAATTTCGGAAGTCGGTGTCTTAGGATTTGTATTTAAGATTTTTGCCACCGACTTCCGAAATTAAAGTTATTTTTCACTTTGTAGTGTTCTTAAGGAAGTCGGTTGTTTTTTTTTGTAAAAAAGTTTTGATTTTTAAATTTTTAGTTATGGTATCTACCTCGCACTAATTCCAAACAAAAAATGCATATTTATGCGATAGCAGAAATCGCGGTTGATTTGCTGTCATTTTTTAAAGAGTTCCGGTGTCTGTCTCCAGAACTCATCATCAGATGTATATGAAATTTATATGGGACCATTTTAGAATAAACCCCTTTCGAACGAAAAAAGATTTTTGCAAATCCGTTTATAAATGACGGAGTTATGGCCGAACATACATTAAAAAAAAAAAAAAACATCCGAATTGATAACCTCCTGATTTTTGAAGTCGGTTAAAAACTAAATGGTGCCAGCATTTCCTATTATAGCTAACTGGTCCCGAGAAAAAATGCTGAAATAAACTCAAGAGAGAGAGGTCGGTTTTAAATTTCAAGCATGTTATTAGGACCCTATGTAAACCTAACAATGCAGACTCATGTCTGGAAGGGTTTTTTAAAGAAAGAGCCATTGCAGCTTTGTGCCGACCTATCTATACAGAAGACAAACATCAGTCATCATTTAGCTCAACCCTGAATGAAGTGGTTTTGGATACAAATTGGGAATTGAAAAGCACTTGTTTAGAATTGAAATACACAATACTAGGAAGTCATCGAATATAGTCATAGTGATGTTAAGTAAAGTAGAGGATAAAGATAAGAAATAAAAGGATATAACCCACCACACTAATCTTTCGATCGTGGGTCCTAAAGTTCCAACAATAGGGACAGAAATTGTTCGACCAATTTAATAAATGCACACAATTTATTTTAGCACCATTCAAACCATCTTCACAATTCAGCGATGTTTCAACTTCAAACGAGACTGCTTCAGAATATTATATTTCTCTTGGGAACAAAATGATACCGGGTTTGTTACATTCTCTAAACATTTTTTTTGAAGAAACCGTCTTTTAACTGCATTTGATATCTTACTTTTATAATTATATTTCCCGTATTGCTAGCGCATACGTTTCGCTCATTTGCTTCTAATCATCAAATGACGTCTTCCGCTCTCGGCGGACCGGGAGGGCGTGTCAGACTTTTACTGACTAAAACCCACCTATGTTCCTTCAGTAGTCTGTGTCAGTGTTATTTATGAACATATACGTATGATTTCGTAATAGAAAAGCGAGTCGCAAATGCACAATCAGAAACAACAATAATTGCAAATTACTTCGGAAATTGATAGTAGTTTCCCGACAAAATACGTTGTCCTGTTGATGATAAATTATAATACCGCTCTGGTATTACTTTCTTCATATATTCTCATAATAAACAAACATCATTCTTACTCTCGTAATAAATATCGTGTTACTCAGATAAATACAAATAAACCCATGTAACGTTTTGTTGGACGACTTCCTTTATATTCCTTCCTTATTTTTTCTTGTTTTACGTGAATATAAATAGACAGACATGATTGATTTACCTTGGAAGAAAGTTCTTTAGATTAATTAAATCTATTCAGAGTCAAAGAAATATTAGGTACATAAAACAAAACGAACAAATAAACTTAGTAATATTGTTTTTGAAGCATTTTTTGCGACTCAGAACGAATTCGTTTTCAGTACAGCATTTGATTTTTTTTTAAAAGCATTTTAAAGGTGAGTTTCTTACCAATCTGAAATCAAACCATTCTAGAATATAGGCTTAAATTTTTAAAGACAAGAATATTTCACCTACCTATCGCGCTTTCAGATTATACCACTTCGTTGACCCGCGCCAGAATTTAAGACAAATTGTAGTATATGACATAATTTATCATGTCTTGTCACAAACGTCTTTGGTATACCAGTGCTTGCCCCGCAGCTTAGGGACAAACAGCAAACAACACTGAACATTACTGATCACAAAAAAACAAAAGCATCTATGTAAAAGAATTGTTGTAATACAAAAATACAAATAAAATCCAGCACTTTATAGTAAGACAACATTCTCTATAATTGGGACAATCTAAGAAGTCGGATATGACGTTTCTCATTTGACATGCCGCGATAACTTCGTATGTAACAAATTGAAAAATCAAATTCATAATCCTAAATAATTACTACATTACCCATACTCTATAACAACGAGTATCATTCGTAAACCTCAAGTTTGTCATATACTACATTCCATATACTGACATATTTTACATATATTGACAATACATATATTGACATATTTTGATATTATAACGCCACTGATGCATAATACTAAATGTATTCCGCCACTGGTGCATAATACATAAACCTTCCGGAAGAAATTAGTATGTCGAGTTTTAGTTTACGTCTTGTTTTCGTTTTGAATCTCACCCAAATTTAAACTTCATTGGAATTTTTGTAATAACTGTTAAATATTATAAACTCGTACGTGTAATTAAACGATATTCCTCAAAAAACAGTTTTAAACTATCTAATTACAATAGTTGATTGTAAACACTAACTATTTTAAATCGATAAGTCTCAAGAATCGGATTTTAAAACAACCGATGTTTTTTTTGCCCTCACTACACAAAGTATTTTGATAGCTGTCATACCGGACTTCTTAGATTGTCGCCAAAATAAAATCTCATAAATCTTATAAAAAAGCTCGTCAATTGGGAATATATATATATACGTTTTATATTTCATGAGAAGGATTATTGAATTTGTTTTGCTTTCGAATTATGCGGTTGTGTTTGTTATACTTGTATGTACAATATAGGGTTGCCTACTCTGCCGTCCTTACGAAAAGTGCAATAACTAGGTTAAACCTGATTTCGAGAAAAACGCGTGTATAGATTTTATTTTTGTTTTGTTTGTATCTCCAATACTAATTAGGCTTAGTATTAAAACCGGGTACGTCATAGATACGTAAAAAGTGTCTAAAAAGAATATATAGATCTCGTTCTGCAAATTCCGAATATGAACTTATCTCAATTCGGCACAAAACTCGAGTTATTGCACTTTTCGTAAGGACGGCAGTACTGGAAGAGCCTTAGAGTAATAATGCATAGAGAGATAGCTTCATTCGAAATTCCGTTTAAAATTGAAGCAACAACACAATCAATGTGTGCATAAGCGGCACGTAAAAACATTCACCGACACACACAAAAGCAAACTAGTAATGTTGCAAGTAATTGATATTTTCCCCAAATAGTGTGAAAAATAGAACTGTTTCAGGATTCGTGAGTAGAAAAACTATTAAATAAAACATGAAATTAAAAATATTTATTATATACCAAGATCGATTACTTAAACTACCTTACTTAATAACCCTGAATTTGCAACTGTTTTCTAAACAACTGCCGCTTTGATGACGCTATTCGCGAAATATTATCTTCGGTAACAAGAATTTAGGTAGAATGTAGAATATAGGTAAATTCTTAGGTTGGCAAGCGGGACCCCCAATAGTATTAGGCTAATAAAAATACCTACTTAAATGTGATTTTGCAATAAAATTGGCAGTACATAGTTATAACAACAAAAAATGGGGTAAAATGTTTTTCTTTGCCTAGCAACACTTTTATTGTAATGGCGTCTGTCAAATTTACGATTTATTTATTTTGTTTCGATGAATGTTTTAATCAAAAATATATGATGTTAGGCAATAGTTACCCGTGAAATGGAATCTTTAAATGTTTTCCGTGGTTATGTGATGAGTTGTGACACCCTTTCACTACACAGTACGTCATTTTTTTGTGAAATTGCGGGAGCTCTTTACAATAGCGCTTGGTATTTTGTACTAACGGTCCGAAAGTCGTACTTAGCCTTAAAAGGCTACCTTGAAATGGCTTCACTTTTCGTGCAACTACTGCGGTTCTATGCGTTATTATTCTAAGGGAAGAGCAATGAAAGGCGCGAGAGTCTAATGCCAACTGGTTATATTTCGAAGTAAATTAAGTTTATACATTCTGTATGGTGTGTGCGTATGCGTGTGCATGTGTGTGTATGTATGTATGTGTATGTTCCTACATGTTTTTTTTTTTATGATTTCAAAATGTAGAATATAGAGTTGTTTTTAAAATCTTAATTGTCTTCAACAGACAAGCTTTCAGTAGTTTTGTGAAGGCGTTCCTTAACCTATAAAATCCCACAGCGCGTCTTACATAATTCACTTATCTAAGGATACATTAACTTGTACTTTACTGATACGTCATTCGAAGCAAAAAGTACAGCATTTGAATTTAGATCGTTTAATACCAATACCCTTGTTAAACTCACAAACTAAAACTAGGTAAGTCGGATTCTTCTAAATAATCATTTATCCCTGAATGACCACACAAAGCATTTATTTGGGTCCGTCTTAATGTGACCCGCAAGTGATCTGGCAGTCTGGCAAGTGGAAGTGACTGTTGTCATGCATGTGAAACGATAAAAAAGATTGGTCACATTTTAGGCTCATTTATACGAGGAAAGTGGCTCGCCTCAAAAATTTATCGAAAAAGTATAAAAAGTTAACTCGCGAAAATAGCGCGTACGATAAACTGATGTGCCACAAGTGGTACCGCTGAGAATGAGGTCCTGGGTTCAATTCCCAGGTCGAGCAGTGTTATTCAGTTTATCATTATGGATTTTTTCAGTAGCAGCCCGGAGTCTGGATTTGTGTCTGGGTGGTGGAAATAGGCTCGTTTTTGGCCTATAGCAGTCCCCTGCTGGACATAGCCCTCTCCAATTCGACCGTAGCAATTAACATTGTCGGATCTACATTTTTGCAATTTCCATTTTATTGCATTGAAGGTCTTAGAATAAGTGTATAAATACCCCCGCAAATTTTTAGTTTCCTAAAATCAACCATATTTGTTTTTCCAAGTAGAAAAAGTAGCATGTGTTCAGTGCGCACGATTAATATTGTCGCATAATACGTTGAGACGTTAGTTGCGGGATGCGGGAGGGGAAAAGACGCGAGCGCGCGGCGCGGACCTGCCACTTCGGCCAATGTTAGCGGGAGGAGCGCACTCGTCGGTTTAATTTTTAAAACGTTAAAAGGACAATGCCCACGTACTAGAACAACCGTGGCCCACAGTGAACACTCACAAATTGTTTAAAGAATTATAGTATAAGGTGTTATGAGCACCTTCTAGTACTTATCAACTCAGAAAATAAATCGCCATTTGGAAATAAAACAGTTTTTAATTTTTTTTAATTCTTAATTTTTTCACAAGCACTGACTTATTCTATACACTTACAATCACTTTACAATGGTATTAACACAGTCATTGTTCATTTCAAACTTACTCATTTTAACCGTTTGAATAATAGTCATTTTATACAGTAAAAAATTGGTACAGTTAATGTTATGGGTAGCTAAAAAAATTTTGGAGCTATTTTATTTATTAATCAATACTTATCATTTGTCCCACAACATCCCCCTCCCCCCCCGCCCACCAACAATACAAAAGCTATGTAATGAAATAATGCTGATGTCACGTCAGTACATATTAAAGGCAAGCAGCTGAAGGATGTCTAATTTCATTCCATGATGCATTCCAACATGAATGACAAACACAATCATTGCTCGAGATATGCACCTGAAAATGCAATTAATTATTTATTTATTGCACAGCAAACGATGAGAAAGAATGAAATGGAGAGCTTAGAATGGTGTATATATATATATAGGAAGGGCTTGCGGCTCAGTAAAAATAGCCGTACGGGTTGATCGTTCAGGTTAAGCTATGCTTGCAGTGGATGGGTGACCATATTTACATACCAAGACCCTTCCGTGCCTCAGAAAGCATGTTAAGCCGTTGGTTCCGGCTGTCTTTCATAGATCTAAGACAGTCGTTACGGGTTGTCAGAAGCCCGAAAGTCTGACCATCAGTCTTATCAACGGGTATTGTATTACCCAGTAACTGGGTTGTGGAGGTCAGATAGGCTTCACTCCATGTAAAATACTGGTATTCAGCTGCATGCGGTTAGACTGGAAGCCGACCCCAACATAATTAAGAAAAGGCTAGGCAGATGATGATGAGCTGTAAGATTTGGTTACTTTCTCATTAAAATAAAAGTATTTAGGTATTTAAAAATATTTTTTTCACTTATTTAATACTAGCTTTTGCCACCAGCTTCACCCGCCTATTATACGTATAAACCTTCCTCTTGAATCACTCTATCTATTAAAAAAACTGCATTAAAATCCGTTGCATAGTTTTAAAGATCTAAGGATACATAGGGACAGAGGGAAGCGACGTTGTTTTAAACTGTGTAGTGAAGTTAAATCACTATAAGCTTGCATTAGTACTGGCTATTGTTATTATCATAGTTTTCTAAAGGTATTGTTTAATGTAGGTGAATAATATAAGACTTACCTGTTGCGGAAGAACCCATTGCTGTACAATATTTATTGATGAGTTGATGAGAGCGTAAGCGCCTCATATCCACTATTCAATTCGCACAGCGAACCTTGCTTGCGCCGGTTAATCCATGTGGCGTGTTCGGGACAACATAGTTGCTCAGGTCCGAATTCGCGTCGGATTAATCATTAGTAAAAGCGGGACTCCCGCAGTCCAAATGTATGCGAGGGTCGTCATTAATATGCAGCCAGCAGTTTTCACATTCACACTAGGGTCGTCATTCAAAGTGGAGCCACGATCCAAGTTCGTGCAAGGATTGTCATTCTGGTGATATTGATCGGAGTCCATTGTCATAAAAAAGCTCACAAAAGAACACAAACTATTTATTTTATAATGTTTAACTATTTGTTTACTGGGTGTCAAATGTCAAATTCATCATCTGTCATAAAATAATGCTGCCATATTTTGAAATATAATCGATTACGTGCATCGATTATTGGTCTTGAACAATTTAATTTTATCTAATTACGGCAAAGCCATAAACAATACAATGACGTTGTATATACCATTCCATGTTTATGTATGGACTATAAGGTATCTGGTTTGAGATGTTTATGAAAATAATTGTTTTGTCATAAACTGGAGTTAGTTAGTTACGTTCACAGAAACTAAAATGGCCGTCATGATTATGACGGCGTGCCGTGTGATTACACTGCACGCCTTTGAGCACACGGATTGATTTTTATAATTATTCATTAATCCGTAATCGATTAGACGTATTCAATATACGACTCGACATTAAATTGACAATATACTAGCAACCCTAAACTTTTCCTGACAGTCAAACTCTCAGTGATAATAATAACTTAAATTACGTAGTGCGGTCCAAGAGTTCTTAGCCTAACATAGAAGGACAGATGGAAATTAAACAAAACTAATATTATTTTTCAATATACTCTCCCATTATTGCAACACATTTTTCAGAACGTCTGATTAATGCTTCTATGCCACTATAAAAATGGATAATATTTTTGTGTTCACCAAAAATCTTAAGGTACATCTATGTATGCATTTCTAAAATATTGATCTTAAACCCGTTTAATTGTTTTACTATAATTAAACTACTCGGCCAACAAAATATGTTACATCAAACAAATTCCAAATTAACACCAAGATATAACACTTTTTTATTGTAGTGCGCTGCAAATATTCTACTGTAACAATAACTATTTTATTCTTCCCCGAAAAATACTGATCGTGCACCAAATATTCCTGAATGTTACACAAAATTTTTAGTATGCATCCTAGTACCGTATACCCATTTAAAACGGTTTTGTACAACTTTTATGTTACTGAAATAATTATAATTGAAGAACAAATAATGCATTTCGTAAAACATTACTTCTAAGACTTATATTTATTTTACTGAAAATGGTTTTGGCGCGCTTGCGACGCGATGTCTGCCTATTGCTCTTTGTTGTGCGACGGAGACGGCGCGCGGCGGCGCGGCGCGGCGGCGTGGCGATGGCAGGCGGGGCGGTTCGTTGAGTGAGATAGAGATATTGCAGGATCATAGGAGAAAGCGAGACGTTAGATACACGTGCGACGTTGCCGGCATGCTTCTAGTGTTTGTTAATTTACTATTATCCTGTGCGCGGCGAAGAGATTCTGATTTATTGTTTTAAATGTGGGATCTTTTGTTTTAATTAAGGAATAGTATTAAACAAATAGTTAGTTTTTGTTGTTGTTGAATATATCGAGTATTTTAGTATGGAACCAGAACAATTACCACTTGATATAGAAAATCAAGATGATATTCCCGTGTATTGTTCGGAAAGTGAATCTGAAACGGAAGAACCGTCTATTAAAAAGAAGAGGAGTGTAGGTAAAACCTGGGTATTGGTATCAAGATACGAAAATGTTCAAGAGGCAGAAAAAGCAGTATATGATGAGAAAGTATGGTCATTGAGGAAGACTTGCAGAACAGAAGAAGGTATAAAAAAGTACTACCGCTGTAACCAAGTCAAAGCTCGTGGCCCTCAGTGTGCATCACAACTATATTTACTTTTTGAAGCCACTTCTGATGCTGTTATTATTTATCGCTTAGACGCTGATCATGATCACGAGAGTATTAGTAGTCAAAGAAAATATGGTATTTGTCAAGATACAAAAGAAGAAATAAACAAGTTATTCTCATTGCATTTAAAACCGAAGGCTATATTACACCGTTTAAGTCAGACACCGGGTATCACAGTACCTACGATAAAGCAACTGAACAACTACTTGTCCGATCGCCGCCGCGCAGTTTACGGACCTTCTGTTATCAGTCTGGGGGAACTGGAGAAATGGCTAATTGATCATTCTGCGATACCTGAAGATGAAAATGAACCGTATGTTATCTTCTACTACGTATATGAGTGTGAGTCTCCCGTTTTTCGTTTTGGTGTCAGTACAAAGTCTTTGCTAAAATTGACAACAGTGGCAACCAACATACACGCAGACGCTACGTATAAGATTGTGTGGCAAGGATTCCCCGTGTTAGTGGTGGGAACTACTGATAAAACCAAAAAATTTTATCCTTTTTGTTTGGCCATTTCTAGCTCAGAACGCAAAGAAGATTTTAAAATGTTATTTGAACAGCTTAAACATAGCGCTTACACTCTGTATTTGCATGTAATGCAGCCGAAGGTTTTAATTTGTGATGCAGCCAAGAGTATTCAAAATGCGTTTACGGAAGTATTTGGAGTTGAGACTACAGTCAGAATGTGCTGGGCTCACGCTAAAAAGAATATTCAGAAACAAGTAGCTAAACTAGTAGACAAACGACTGCAGAAAGATCTTCTACAAGGCATCGACATTTTACATTCTGTCACAGCACCGGGCGTGTTCAACACCGCTTTAGCAGCTTTTTTGAACAAATATAAAAGTCAAAAGGCTTTTATTACATACTTCAAGGAAGAATGGGTAATACAAAACCCGAATTGGTACCTAGGCGCTTCGGATGGATCTCCATCTACGAATAATGCACTCGAGGCTTTCAATAGGAGCATAAAAGATAGCCACACCCTTAGAGAACGAATTCCACTGTCCCGGTTTCGTGCTGTTACTCTTGATATGGTCAAGCAGTGGTCCGAAAATTATAAAGTGGACTCGTTTTCAAGCACACCTTTGATAGAACTATCTGATTGGACATCAGCATACCAATGGGCGAAATTGAACAAAAAAGTGAAAACCATATCAACAACAGCGATACAAAAATCTTATCTAGTCGAAGGTTCAGCAACCAATAATGTTCCAAACGGGCAAAGTTGGGAGACATTCGATGAATTTCAGAAATTTGCCTTTACTCACTGGACAGTTGTCTTGCCTTCCCAAAATAGTGACTGGGTAAATGGTCAATGTAACTGCCCCGAGTTTTTTAAAAATTATAAATGTAAACATGTTACTGGACTTGCGATCAGGCTGAAATACATAACACCTCCAGTAGAGGCCAAAAACATAGCTATCGGGCAAAAACGAAAACGTGGGCGTCCTACAAAGGCAAAGTGCGCTTTATTGGTGCAATAATTTAAAGAAGTACTGCAGAGATTGAGTGGACTGATAATGTGAACATTGTAGGAGTAAAGACTTTGTTTAACATTTTGAATTATTATGGTTCGTACTGATTAGTGTTAAAAAAACATTTTTAGTAAGCATTACATTTTATAATGTGTTCATTTTTTTATTAATAAAGCTACATTGGACATTAATTGGTGTTTGATTCAAATACATTTTGCAGTGCATTATCTGAAGTAAAACTAAAAAAATAAATGCTTGTTTTTAAAATTAGGTGTATTACTATTTTTACAAATTTGCAACAGTTGTTAAATAGATGCTCGTTATGACATATTTTAATTAACATATTTTGGTGCACATTCAGTATATTTGGTGGAACACAGGCAAAATTAGGTAAATGAAATGGGAATAAATTGAAGTACTTTTAAATACCATCCTATAAAAATATGCTGAATCTTTACTATCAAAGTGGTCGTAAACAGCCTGTTTAATTTGTTCATCGTTGTTAATTTTTTTCCCTCTCAAATCAGATTTTAATTTTGAAAACAAAAAATAGTCTGAGGGGGCCAGGTCAGGACTATAAGGAGGATGATTTAACTCTATGTAGCCGCATTCCTTAACTGTAGACTTCGAAATCGCAGCAGTGTGGACTGGAGAATTGTCGTGAAGCAATCGGACACCTCGAGTTATTATCCCTAGTCTTTTTTCAATAATTTTCTGGCGTAACTGCCGTAGTAAGTCACTATAATAAGCTACGTTTACAACCGTGTCACTTTCCTTGAAATCGATGAGAAGGATACCCTCATAGTCCCAAAAAATTGAAGCCATGAGCTTCTTAACGCTTCGAGTGACCTTAGTTTTTTTTGGAGCCGGTTCTCCCTTTCTGTGCCATTCCATCGAGTCCCTTTTAGACGTCAGATCGTAGTAAAGAATCATAGTTTCATCGCCCGTCACAATCCATTGAATAGCTGCTTCCTAGTCATCGCGGCAAAGCTCTAAAAAATCTTCACAACATTCAACACGTCGCTGCTTTTGGACTGCACTAAGAATCCGTGGCACCCACCTTGCACTAATTGTTGTCATGTGTTGCTTGTGAAGAATTCTAAGAACACTTGTTTTTGAAAGTCCAGACTGTGCAACAATTTCTTCTTTTAATCTACGGTCACTTAGAACAATATCTTCCATAAATTGAATATTTTCTGGGGTCGTCATTGTGGGCCTACTTCACGTGGATCATCTACCAATGATTCTCTACCCCATCGAAACAGCTTAGACCAGTTTTTTATTGTTGCATACGAAGGGCAATAGTCACCGTAAACGACAGTCAATATTTCTTTTATTTGCGTAAGCGTTAGACGTTCTTTAGTTAAAAACTTTATAACAGCGCGATATTCAATTTTATACATTTTGTGAAAATCACTCGACTGCATGTATGTAAATCGCTCTCAACACTAAAGTACCAAATGAAACAAGTTGAAACTCAACACAGTGCATGTTGAGACTTGTACCTACTTTATGAAGGAAAAACCAAATTACGTTTTGTTTATTTTCTATGTGAGGCTAACAACTCATGGACCGCACTACGTACTTATATATTTGTTATAATAACGGCGACTTCGTTAGAGATAGAAGTTAAACGGATAATTCCTGTTTTAAAAAAATATATTTTTTAATTATCCTTAGAAACGTGTTCGGGTTGGGCCATGGATGGGCATTGACTTTTCGCCAACTTTGTTATAAATTTAATGTTTTCGTTATGTCGAGGTCAAGACAGATATTAGACTTATTGAATCCACCAGTTCCGCCACAAAACAATCCAAATTTTCAATTAACGGACACTAATTATGTGGAAAGTAATCTAGGAAAAAAGAGAAAAAGTAAGTAAAAACTGTTGCTTATAACATTTTATCATACCGAGCCTAAACATAATTAATTTTTGCTTATTATCAGCAACTAAGTGAATTCATTTTTTTTTTAAGAAATGTTGCAACTACTCTGAACAGACAAAAATGTTGTTTGTGCCAGACACAACAATGTTTATGGTTTTCTATTTCGTTTACTGTGTCGGAAGTGTCACATACTACATTATTGCTTGTTCGGAGATAGTTTTATTTTGTCGGATATGGTACAACAGACTTTGTTGCATGTTCATTTTATAAATAGTATTGTATGATGTACCACTTCCTACATTATTGACTGCTGTGTGTTTGATTGTATTTTGCCGGATAAGGAATTACTGACTTTGTTAGCTGTTTATTTCCCATTTCTTGGTGTCGAATGTTGAACATTCGACATTATTGTTCGCTTTATGGTAATAACTACTGTCGAATATGGTGGCGGTTTGGTACTTTGTTGAAAGTTGATTTTTTTTTTATTTACGAGGAATCAATTAGTTTTTTTTTTCAATTAGGATTCTCTTAACTTAATTATAATAATCTTTCTAACTGCACTTACTTGGTTTGGTTTTTTTTTTGGATGGGAAATCATCAAATGACTTCTCCCGCTCTGGGCGAAGTGGGAGAGCGTATCAGACTTTTACTGACTAAAACCCACCCGTGTTCCTTTAGTTGCCCATGTACTAGGGTCACGGTATCTCTTTCTTAACAATCTGGCGACCCTGGCAGGGACTTGTTGGTTTGGTTTGCTTGCTTTCTTTGCTAACATGGTACCGTCGCCTCTTCCTGTTGGCTTTGAAGACGAGCTTGTGCAACTGGAAGATTTGATTGGAGACATTTTTGATGACAGTTCAAAGAGCCTCGCGGGAGTTATTTCTGATATGGTGAATCCGGTAAAGTCTTTTTCAGATTTCCAACTTCTGTACCTAGTTTCACATGCCTGCCACATGCGGCTTGTCAAATTTTCTCATTTAACGTAATATAATAGGTGTTTTATGTTTTTCAGAGCCATGTGAATCCAGTAACTCAACTCAAGACACCATCTCCAAGCGCTCCTGCTCGTGACAGCTTAGCAACAACTCACAACTCGCCAAAAGTTCTGAAAACCAATGAGAGTGAAGTGTTCACACAATTTGATAACACAGTAACAACACAATTGCCGTCCCCGAGTCTCACTTCTTGGCTTCCTAATGATGGTGTGAGTTTCAATACAGGAACACTTCCCACACACGAGGTTTATGAAAACATGGGTACACCATCCGATATCTCTTCTGTAAGTCAAGTCCATACGCCATCTTCTACAACCAGTTCCAGAAAAAAAGCTTTTAAAACTGATAAGGGAAAGAAGCGCCTTGCGCATAAAGACAGGTGGCTTGTGGTCCAAAGAAAACTGAAGAAAAACAGTGGTGAAGAATTCGTGAATAAAAAGGGGAAGGTGGTCGAAAGTAAAGAATTAAAGGATCCTTGTACCGATAAATGTCGATTGAAGTGCTTCGGTGGGTTCCTGTTCAGGATAAAGCGGGAGGATACGCCCGGGTGTTTCCATTGTGAGGATCGTCTGGAGGACACGGTGGAGCATACGGTGGAGGTGTGCTCTGCCTGGGCGGAGCACCGCCGTGTCCTCGTGGAGGCGATCGGCGGCGGCGACCTCTCGCGTCCGGCCCTGGTGCGAGCCATGGTATGGAGCGAGAGGGAATGGGAACCCGTCACCTCCTTCTGCGAAGCAGTAATGCTCGCGAAGGAGGAGGCGGGGCGCGTGAGGGAGTGGCAATCACTGCGCCGTCACGTCCCTAGCCGCCGCAGGAGGAGACGCCCCGGGCGTCGGGAGTCAATAGCGGACTCCCGGCCACCGTAGGCACGAGCTTGCGGGTGGCGAGCAATGGGTAGCTCGCCACCCGGTAAGGACCAGGCTTGGGTCGACGGCGCGTAGTGTTCCACGCGCGCCTCAAAGAGATGTCAGCAGCAGTGTAGGGGTCTACTAGGACCGATGCCTGCCGGGGTCGCGTGATTGTTCGAAAGAGATACCGTGACCCTGGCACATGGGCAACTGATGGAACACGGGTGGGTTTTAGTCAGTAAAAGTCTGACACGCGCTCCCGCTCCGCCCAGAGCGGGAGAAGTCATTTGATGATTTCCCATCAAAAAAAAAAAAGTGTACCCAAATATTTTCTCATGAAGATCGAAAGCGAGTCTTTAAATATTTTTGGCTTTTAGGTGAGAAGAAAAAGCACTGGGAATTTGTTATTAAAAACACAAAAAAGGGTCTCAAGCGACGCCAAACTACGGAAGTTACGAAGCACGATAGAAAAAACACTTACCAGTACTTTTTGCCGGATGCAGAAAAGAAACCAGTGAAGGTATGCAAGACGAAGCAGTAATGCTCACGAAGGAGGAGGCGGGGCGCGTGAGGGAGTGGCAGTCTCTGCACCCTCACGTCCCTAGCCGCCGCAGGAGGAGACGCCCCGGGCGTCGGGAGTCCATAGCGGACTCCCGGCCACCATAGGCGCGAGCTTGCGGGTGGCGAGCAATGGGTAGCTCGCCGCCCGGTAAGGACCAGCACCCCTAGCCAAGTTGATAATCTGCAATCGTTAACGGTAGTCGCCCAACGTTACGTCACGTGGTTAGAACAAACGAACAGAAAATTTGTAGCCAAATTCACATCGTTCAAAATGATAGAATGATATTTTATCGTTTCTACAATGTTCAACGCTAAATCCTTTGTTATAAGGTGTCGTTTTTCTAAAGACATTGTAGAACGAGCGGCCGACTCAGGCGCTTCAACATGGCTACCAACTTATCGTTTTCTACAATTGCTGACACTGAGGCGTTACCGATTGTAGAACGGTAAGCGTTTGTGACTTGGCTAGGGGGGCAGGCTCGGGTCGACGGCGCGTAGTGTTCCACGCGCGCCTCAAAGAGATGTCAGCAGCGCTGAAGGGGTCTTCTAGGACCGATGCCTGCCGGGGTCGCGTGATTGTTCGAAAGAGATACCGTGACCCTGGCCCATGGGCAACTGAAGGAACACGGGTGGGTTTTAGTCAGTAAAAGTCTGACACGCCCTCCCGCTCCGCCCAGAGCGGGAGAAGTCATTTGATGATTTCCCATCCTGAAAAAAAAAAAAGGTATGCACGACAATGTTTCTCAACACTATAGCGCTAATTGAACGCGTAGTGAGTATGGCATGGAAGAAGTTTGATGGGAACACGGTGATAGAAGATGACAAAAGGGGTCGTTATGAACATGAAAGACGCGTTTATAATGATTCCATAGTAAAAAGTGTTTGCGATCACGTAAGATGTTTTCCAGTAGTTGAGGCTCATTACGTTCGTAAGAATTCAAGAAAGCTCTACCTAGAAGGCGTTGAGAGCATATCTCGGATGTATAAACTGTACTGTGAATGGTTTGACGCTACGAAATATTCTTCAAAAGCAACTACGAAAAGGCAGTATAGAGAAGTGGTTAATGCCAACTTCAACCTGGCGCTACACAGACCTAAAAAAGATAAATGTGATGTCTGCCACGTGTTTGAGAACAAATTGACTAGAACAGACGAAGAGAAAGCTGCGTTTGATTTACACCAGCATCGTAAAAAAAGGGCACGAGATTTAAAGAAATCCGACAAGCAAGAGGCTCAAGTCAACAAAGATGACGTGGTCACTGCTACCTTTGATTTTCAAAAAGTTTTAGTGACCCCTTACGGAGAAATCAGCGTACTCTACTACAAGAGGCGGTTTGCCACATTCAATTTCACGGTCTATGATTTAGTATCCAGGATAGGCACCTGCTACATGTGGCATGAAGCGATCGCTCGGCGTGGCTCTATTGAAGTATCTAGTTTTCTACTCAACTTCATCAAATTTCATGCTGAACGAGGTGTCAAGGAATTTCGATTTTGGTCGGATAACTGCGCAGGTCAAAATAGGAACCGGATCGTGTTTTCGCTCTACATGTTCGTAGCAAAAAAGCTCGGAGTAACTGTGACCCATCGTTTTCTAGAAAAGGTCATACACAAAATGAGGGCGACAGTGTGCACGCGACAGTAGAACGGTATAGCAAACACAAAACGATTTGGGTGCCAGAAGAATGGTATTGCTTAGTTCGTTGGGCCAAATCTGAAGGTGATCCTTACGCCGTGAAAGAAATAAGACAAGGAGATATTTTCGATTTCAAAGCCTTGCTAGTAAACAAGAATTGGACAAAGAATACCAAAAATGAGAAGGTGTCATGGAATTCCATAAGAGAGGTAAAAGTAAGTGCAGGACAGAATGACAGAATAGAGTATAAGTACGATTTTGATGAAGAACCAAAGACAATCGTTGTGTTGCGATCTGGCACCCGAAACAAGAAAAGGCATTTTCCAAAATGATCTTGGCATTTTCCAAAATGATCTTGAACTGAATCAGGCGTATCAAGAGCTTTTGCCCATCAATAAAGAAAAATACAGATCTTTGCAGAGAGGGCATCATTCCTGAGCGCTACCATGACTTTTATTTAAACCTACCTCACTCCAACGCTTCTAATCTTACTGCTGAAGAAAGTGATTCAGAAGACGATTAGTTTAAAACCGATCTCATCTAAAACATAAATGTGAAATGAGAGCCAAGTTCAATATTATGAATATTACGATCCGAGGGACGAACAATAAAGTACGGTGTACCACAGGGCAGCGTCCTAGGGCCACCCCTTTTCTTAACGTATATCAACGATTTGCCACGTCATATTGATAATCCAATGGTATTATTTGCAGATGACAGCACCGCGTTAGTAAAATGTAAACATCCAGATACCTATGAACAGATCATAAATAAGACCCTGGACGATATCATACATTGGCTTGACAAAAACAACTTGGTTATAAACTTACAAAAAACTAACATTATGCACTTCCATCAACGTACAATTTTAAGAGAAGTAACTATAGAATACAATAAACAAAAAATTCACCAAGTTAAAGAAGCAAAATTTTTAGGAATTTACATTGACAGACAACTAAATTGGCAAGCACAAGCAGAGGAAATTTGCAAACGAATGAATACGGCGGCATATGTCCTTTCAAAATTGTCCAAAAAACTTGACATTCAAACTATATTAGTAGCTTATCATGGTCTAGTTGCATCAATTCTAAGATTTGGCATTATTTTCTGGGGAAATTGTAGCTCAAGGGAGTACATATTCAAGGCACAAAAACGATGCATTAGAGCGATGTGTGGCTTGAAGACTACAGACAGTTGCGAACCGAAGTTTAAATCCCTTAAAGTGCTTACATTTCCGTCATTGTATATTCTAGAAACGGCCATGTTTGTAAAAACGAATAAAAGCCTATTTCCCACGATGACAGAAACAAGAAAACGACCTGTCAGAAACCAGTACAAAAATTTATTACACATTGAGTCCTGTAACACGTTATTGAGAAAAAGTGTTATTTGTATGGGTCCTACCATATACAATAAATTACCAGATGCCATGAAAAATGATACAATTAAAAACTTTAAAAAGAAATTAGTGGCCTTCCTAATAGAAAAATGTTATTATTCGATTAATGATTTTTTAATGGACAAAACTTTTTAATATCACATGTACCTAATTTACATTTATTTTTTATTTTCATTCTAAAGTAACATTTCGATTTGACCATTTTTATTATTAATGTATGTGTATTTGTAATAATTCTATGACATTTTTTTTTATATATAATAATTCTAACTGTGACAAAATTTGTAATTTAATTTGTAATTTAATTATTTGATATAAGTTTATAAATTTTTGCGTGCCTATTTCCAGGCAGAATGTACATGGCTCACTTTTATCTACTCCACCTGTATTTTTATGTAACCTACATTCGTTGCAAATAAATGATTTGATTGATTGATTGATTGATTGATATATGCCTTGGTTGTTGACTTCAACGACAAAAGAAGTGAGATCTAAATGGGTGACAAGTTCAATGGTCGGTCCTGACTTGGCTAGTTCTCATATACGAATTATTATGTTCGATGGCTAGTTTCTACCAGCAACCCAAATTTTCGGAATAATAAAATAAGAACCGACAAGTAACAGGTTTAAAACTTGCGAAGGCTATAATATAATTCCTATATGAAAACTAGCCAAGTCAAGACCGACCATTGAACTTGGCACCCATTTAGATCTCACATCTTTTGTCGTTGAAGTCAACAACCAAGGCATATATCATAATATTGAACTTGGCTCTCATTTCACATTTATGTTTTAGATGAGATATCATTACTTTTTGTACATAAATTATTAGTAGGTACTTATTTATAACATAATTAATACCAAATGGTTTTTGTAATAAGTGTTCCTAATAGAATCAATTAAGTGAAAAATTATAATAAAATGATAAAAATTTACCAGTTTCTGATTTATTCCTTTATGTTCACCTAATTACCTATCTGCATGCCAAATTTGAACTTTCTAGGTCATCTGGAACTGGGTAAGGGTTTTGATCTATAGGTCAGTCAGTGATAAAAATGACGATTTTTGGACGTTAATATCTAAATAACCGTTGGAGACATGTTCATGAAATTAGAGCACATATGTATCTTGCAACTTTCATTATATGAGCTAAATTTGACACGTTTATGTGAAATACATTTTGAGTTATGAGGGGGTCAAAAGTCCTGCCGGGGTCGCGTGATTGTTCGAAAGAGATACCGTGACCCTGGCACATGGGCAACTGATGGAACACGGGTGGGTTTTAGTCAGTAAAAGTCTGACATGCCCTCCCGCTCCGCCCAGAGCAGGAGAAGTCATTTGATGATTTCCCATCTTGAAAAAAAAAAAAAAAAAAAAAAAGAGGGTAAAAAGTGGCTCCAAATGGTTCGTGTAATATTACACACGGTGCTGCTCGCCAGTTCTGTTACTTGAACTTGGCTTGACACGTTGCCGCGTGTCTAGATTAAGTTCAATCTTATTCTGGAATAGTTTTTTATTAACGGTTATACGTATATTAAGGTAATACTTACCAAGTGCCATAAAAGGTTGTGAATTTAGATTAAGCTAGGTACCTACGTATTTTTTTAAATGAGAGATTATTATGACTATGTTATTGGTATTGTTTTGTCCCTATTGTTTTGACTATATATGATATTTTTATAGTTCCTACTAAAAATATAATCCTAGGTACGTGTTGTGTAACTATCTATCTACTGTAGCCTAATCTATCAATGTAGTCTTGGATCTAATTTTTTGTGGTTATGGTAAATAGATACGTAAAAGTAATAATATGTTTATGTAAAATGAGGCTGTTTTCAAATGTAACTTACTAAGACTGTCAATTGTTTTGTTGTTTACTTGTAGGAAACTCAGTTCCTGTTTTGTTAATTCATAGGCGAAGTTATTTAGGGTTTGCGTTATAAAACTCTAAATTGTTATTTAGTTTTCCAATAAAGGATTTTAATTTGACTACATTACACAGTGACTTTTTATTTTGTGGGAACAAATAAACTGTCTGGCATGTACCTTGCCTTTTTTACCTGCCTTTTTGGATTGTAAAATCATCAAATGAGTCTTCCCGCTCTGAGTGGAACAGAAGGGACTGTCAGACTCTTACCGACTAAAAACCACCCTGTCCCTTCGGTTACTCTTTGCGTTCCAGAGCCGTGGTACCCGGTTTAGACAGTCCTGCGACCCCGGCAGGCGTTTGACCCCATAGGAGCTCCATTAGTTTGCTGACAGCTCCTTGAGGCACGCATGGAACACTACACGTCGTCGAATCGGGCCTGGTCTTCGATCGAACGGCGACTACCCATTGTGTCGTGAGGTGAAGGATATCCTCTCCCTCACGTATTTCGCCTTCTCCTTCGCTCGCGTTACTGCTTCGCAGAAGAAGGTGTCTGTTCCCCATTCCCCCTCGCTCCGTAATATGGCCTGAATCTGGGCCAGACGCTCAGGTCGTCGTCGCCTATCGCCTCCGTGAGGACACGGTGGTGCTCCACCTAAGTGGGGCATACCTCTACTGTATGCTCCACTGTGTCCTCCGGTCTGGCATGTAATTAAGACCACGGTATGTAACTCAATATTGTATTAGGTACCAAAATCCCGAAATAATGTAAGTGGTATCTACATCATAAAATATTTATATCTTAGGGGCAATAACGTAATAAGTGGTACATCAAACATAAATAAGATTTCAAAGTCCAGGGAATAATGCGGGTTATGCCACATCCGACCAAAGTCAGAAATTCTAGTGCGGTTAATAATGTCGGATCTGTCATTTCCGACAATACAGTTGCATGATTTAGCGGTTAACAATGTTGCATGTGCAGTTTCTCATATTTCCGATACCTTTTTGATAAACGTGCATATACTACTACGTCAGGTAATTAATATTTATACGTCATGTCAAATTTGATAAGGGTACATTGACTATTGTTAACTTTATACATATTTGAAACTTCAAACTGCCGTACCCTAAAGTAGCGATTCTTCACATACGACTATGTTAATTGCTACGGTCGAATTGCACGCCATTCAACTCGATTCTTGGCAACTCTCATCCAGCTGCTACCAGCCACCCTGCGAAGATCGTCGCTCCACCTGGCCTGAGGGCGTCCTACCTTACATTTGCCGATTCGCGGTCTCCACTCAAGAACACGTCTACTCCAACGGTCATCGGTTCGACAGCCAATGTGGCCGGCCCATTGCCACTTCAGTTTGCAATTAATCCTATGAGCTATCTCGATAACTTTGGTTCTCTACCGGATCACCTCATTCCGGATTCGATCCCTCAGAGATACTTCAAGCAAAACTCGTTCCATAGCTCGCTGAGCGACTTTAAATTTGTGGACCAGCCGTACCGCAAGTGACTGCGTTTCGGCTCCGTAAGTCATAACAGGTAGGACGTACTGGTTATGGAAATAGGCTCGCCCCTATGAAATTGGACACAAACATAATGAATGAAATGTCGGGTGTACGGGGTGTAGATACACCTACATATATGCATCCTTTCTAGGAAACAAGGCGTGATTTTATGTATCGTGATGATGTCGAAAACCAAGAATCGCTAGCCTTTGAATTTTGTTTTGAAGTTTGTATGCGAAAACAAGATCGCCTTTTAGTTTTTATTAACTTTTCGAGAAAATCGTATGAAAATTCTCGTATGACGTATTTGTAGGTGAGTTTTTACGCGTGACCAAACAAATGCGCGTGACAAACACATTCATCCGATAATCGCCTGGCACGCCTTTTCGGCGACACATGCTTGGGTACTCTCCCTATTTTGACGGGCATGATATTGTCCTTATATAAACGAACCTTTATCACGGCAGTTTGATTCTAAAAAGGTCAAGTATTACGTGTTTCTTTTATATTATTCTCATTGTTTGATATACTTTGATCACAGACAATCAGAATATAGTGGTTTTGTTTCTAGTCATTGCTCACGTACGTTTCATTTGAAATGTAATCCCCAGTGATTTTACAAGGGATCCTCTTTTGTATTTTGTTCTTGAAATAAGCAGGTGTCTGGGATTGGCATGGTCTGTCTTTCGTTCTATCAATCTTTTTCATTTTATTGTTTCTAAAAGCACTTGAGTACCCATATTTCCTTCTTTTGATCACGGAGACACAACAAATATTTAGCATTTTGTTTACATTAAGAACTACAGAAAATTTCAATTTGTTGGTTTTTGTGACGTCTTTTATTCAATTTTTATCTTAAAAGGACACAAAATCAATGTTATAAATAGGTCTAGAATGAATAAGGACCATTAACGATATCCATTACTTTCACTAGTTTTTGCCCGCGTGGATATCGGAAAAAATTAAAAATATGTTGAACCTAGGTTAAAAACGATCTTTTTGCCAAATTTCACCCAAAACCTATTGTTTTTGCGCCGGTTTTTGTTAAAGCAACTAGTTTATTTTTTATTTTTTATTGAGCAGCCCCTTAAGAAAAAGTTTATACAAAGCCGATCCGTTTCTTGAAATACTTACGTAGCCGTGTGCAGGCAGCTGCATCGAAAGTAACCGAAAAGGTTTTACCCTGGGGTAGGCCGTTTCTTGATTTACATAATATCTTCGGTCGGTATTCGATTTCATTAAAGCCTTTTAGTTCCTACGTGTTGTACGGGTTGGACCCATGTCTCGATGAAAGCCTTAAATGCCAGATTTTATTAATAAACCGGATTTTTGTTGGTTATTACGCGATTTAGCCTAAATAATTATTTCCCTAAATCACATACTATGTGTTGTTCTTTTTTACTTCACAATTTATGTGACTCAGTCTTTTTCTGTGATGAAGCTCGATATATGAATCCTTGTGTAATTCAATTCTTTCATTCACATCAGTGAATTATTATTTAAGCATTCAATTCACCTGTTGAAGTTTATTGAAAGGTTAGACTCATCAGCGTATAATGTAATTTCCTGGGACTCTGGCCTCTCTCCTGGGAGAAAGTCACTACGCGGGCCCTGTGCGGGTTGGTGGATGTCATATGTCTCTGAATTTTAGGTTCTAAAACCGTTTTATGTCGGTTTCCTCACGATGTTTTTCATCATAGTTTTGAGAACAATGGTGATGAAATTAAATATCCACAGTAAAGGCCTGCCTAGGTTCAAACTCACGACCTAAAACCCAATATAGTCTTCTTTAAGGGTAACACGATGCATTCTAGCTTTGGGCGAAGTTTACGAGACGCGCTTTAGTTAATACATTTTCAAACCAAATTCAACTGCCGTTAGTACTTATAGCGTGAATTCGAATATATTCCTCGCTTAGTATTCCAGAGTCATAGTTATAATAAATCTATCCCTGAAAGGTTCTAAATGCTTTAGGCTTTTTTTGTCACTAAATTAACCGCAGACATTTTTCTTAGACAGAGTCTGTGCTAAATATTCATGTAAATGATTGAATGGTTCTTATTTAGCAAGATAATAGGTCTTTACCTATGAAAATGCCGCTTTGTATGAAAAAAATGAAACGATTTTTTTTTCATGTATTTTTTATTTGTATTAATCGAAATAATCACCCATGCAATCAATGCATCTTTGCCAACGCAGTGGCAGTTTATTGATGCCCTTCTTAAAAAAGTCAGCTGGACGGGAGGCAACAAATTCTTCAAAGGCATTTTGTACTGCCTCTCGGGTATTGAATTTTTTTCCCGCCAAGAAGTTATCCAAATTCTGGAAAAAGTAGTAGTCTATAGGCGCAAGGTCTGGTGAGTAGGGCGGATGACGGAGAGCTTCCAACCCCAGTTCTTGCAACTTGGAGACCGTCTGCTGTGCAGTATGAGGTCACGCGTTGTCATGCAGGAGCAGCGGAGACGAGCGATTGACTAATGCTGGTTGGAGATATACCAGCTTCTCCATCATTGAGTACAGTTCTTCACAGTACACATCTGCAGTAATGCTCACCCCGTTTGGTAAGAAGCTGTGATGAATCACACCAGCGCTAGACCACCAAACAGTGACCATCACTTTTCTAGGGGTAAGTTTTCGTTTAGGGCATTGTTTAGGTGCTGAACCAGGATCCAACCAACTTGCTGAGCGCTTGCGGTTATCAAACAGAATCCATTTTTCATCGCAGGTAACAATGCGGTTCAAAATTTATTTATTTATTTATTTAAGGATCGCCAACAAATGTTACATTAAACAATTACACAGATTAGATAACAGCAATATAACATACACTAAATGCACATTCAATTATAGGCAACCACAGCTTGCACATTGTAATTAAAAATGAGTAAACATACATCAAGACCGTTAAGATAAAATCAAATAGTAAATAATCGAATAAAAATTTATCAAACATTCATAAAATCAAATAATAATATCTATATCTATATATCAAACAGATTGTTTAGAATAAGACAAGGAAATGCCTATTCGAACCTTAGGCAGATAAAAGCTGGCGTACCACAAGGAAGTGTACTAGGACCGGTCTTGTACCTACTATACACTTGTGATATTCCTGAGCTAGAAAATGGGGTAATTGCAACCTTTGCTGACGACACTGCTATCATGGCTGTTGGAAATAGTCATGAGGAAGCCATAGAAAAGGTTCAAGAATCCGTAAATCGTGTTTATGAGTGGGCTGCAACATGGCGTATCAAACTTAATGAAAGCAAATCTATCCACATTAACTTCACGAATAAAAAGCCACAATACAGCCCGGTATTCATGAATAATCAACAAATTCCATACGCGAATTATACTGCTAAGTATCTTGGCATGACCCTGGATGCAAAACTACGTTGGAAAGAACATGTCAAAAAGAAAAGAGCCGAATTAGATATTCGTTACAAAAAAATGTATTGGCTACTTGGTAGACAGTCGCCATTGTCAATATGTAATAAATTGTTGATATATAAACAAGTCTTAAAGCCTATATGGACCTACGGTATACAGCTGTGGGGCTGCACCAGTCAAAGTAATCGTCAATTTATACAACGATTTCAAAATAAAGTACTTAGGGATATAGTCAGCGCGCCCTGGTACATAAGAAACCGCGACCTTCACCGGGACCTTAAAATGGATGTCGTAAACATAGTAATACAAAAATATGCAGAAGCTCATGAACACAGACTTCATCATCACGTGAATGTCGAGGCGATCCAAATCCTCGACAACACTGAATTAGTGCGAAGACTAAAAAGGGCTAATAGGCTAGATTGTAATGTGAATAAAATATCATCAAATGTGATATTTTATAAAGCAAAAAATAATAATAATAATAATAAAGACAATTACATAATAATAAACTAACATACGAATAAATTCATTAAATAATTTAAACTAAGATTTAATTCTAATTTAATTTAAATAAATAACAATAAGATAGGTTAAAATACAATTTGAAACAATTTTCCTAAAAATATCTTAAAAAATCATATAATCATAAAATCATAATGTGGTTAACTAATTAGAACATAATTAAAACAATCAGATAAGAATAATTAACAACTAAAACTATCGCAATCAAAAACCCTGGGCTGAAAAGTATGAATTTAGTTTCCTTTTAAACATTGTCAGGTTGTCATGATAAATGTCGAGCTCCGCCGTTCGACAAATTGCATTGTATAGTTTGGTGGCTCTAGAAAGGGGGGAGTTACGTCCTAAATTGGATTATATGATACCTCTTTGAAAAGTTTAAAGGTGTGCAAACGAGGCAGTTTGTATGGTACGTTAATTGCAACCTTTGTTAGAAAGACGAGATCCAAGGTCTTTCTGCGGTTGGTTAGACTTACAAGCTTGAAGTGCAGGGCACGGTCCTTATACGACTTTAGAACCTTTTCTTTGTTGTTCTGATACGCTAGGTGATAGGCAAATTTTCTCTGAAGTCGCTCAATGCGTTGCTCATGCACAGCATAATGTGGTGACCATATTTGAGAACAATATTCTAAATTACTACGAACTAGCGTGTTATATAACATTATTTTCGCTTTATTGGACTTGAATGGCTTTGTGGTCCTCAATACAAAACCCATCATTTTGTTGGCATTAGCTTCCTAAATTCCTTCATTTGTGTGTCTGTTGAGCAGTGCAAGGCACGTCTCGACGCGTACTTCGCGCTGGCTATCATTGAGTTCGTGGGGCACCCATTTTTCAAGCTTTTTTACCTTGCCAATTTGACGCAAATGGACCAATATTGTTTTGACGCTAACGTCGAAAGCTGCTGCTAATTCAGCCGTAGATTGTGTATCATCAGCTTCCACAATCGCCTTTAATTCGTCATTGTCGACCAAAGTCTTCGGACGACCGCGAGGTTCATTTTTCAGCTCGAAATTTCCAGAACGGAAGCGAGCAAACCAATAACAGGTGATGCGTTGGTTTGTAGTGTTAGCTCCGTAAACGTCGTTGATGTTGCGTGCCGCTTGTGCCGCGTTGCTGCCACGACGGTACTCATATTTCATAATTACTCGAATTTTTAACGTATCCATGATGACGAAAAAGATTGAAATGCGATGAAAATGTAACACTAATCAATAAACAAATGACTACTTTTGGAAAAAGAATACCATGTTTTTAAAATAAAATAAATTTGAAATTAGAACTCTTAGACAAACAAAAATTATTTTGATTTGAAATGGCCAGTACTGCAGAACGGCAATTTCATAGGTTAAGACCTAATATTTAAGTCAGCACTTTTTTGTTCTCTTCAAACCTAATTTAGAAACCTTTTTGTGTTAGTAGTTCTTAGCAATTTATCGTTAAAATTACCAGAACCCTCGCCCATCGAATAAAAACACTTTTTTTTTAAATGTTCCATTAGTTTTCTATATTGATACCCAACAAGTTGGTTAAGTATCGCCAGCTAATTAGCCTGTATACGAGTTATTTTATTTAGTAAAATAATTGTTTCATCCCGTGACAACAGACGGACCGACCAACCGACCGTACGACCGTTTGTCTTGTTTACTCTGTGCGCCTACGCATCATGATGTGTAACGGAGTGACAACTGTCACTTGTCAGATTAATTTTGACTCTTGGTTTTGATCTTTGGAAAATGAATGGTCGATGTAATTTGCCTTGCGACCCTTGTTGTAATTACTCTTCTTGAATCGATCGTTTGTGGACAATTTGTCGTGATCCAATTGTTTTGTGTGTAACCAACCCCTTTTGACGAAATAGAACGGGTTTATTTTGGAATTTAATTGAAATAGTTTGAGGTGATAGTGATTCATTGTGAACCGCATGCTGAGAAAATCTCTAGCGTATTGTAGCGGCCTGGTATCCTGGAATACTTACAGCTTCACTACACAATACAATATACACTCATTTACATACATAAATCCAGGTAGACTCCAGAACCAGTTTTCCTCAACCAGGTGAGTGATTGAATATTTGTATTGATCAGCTCCGCGTACGGCGGACAGTTCGAGTCCACTCTTGCCCAAAGCCCACCATCACGCTTCCACGGACTCATTGAATCCTATGGCCGGGGCCATGGCCTGGCGTCGAATATTTTGGTAGCAGAGCGTGGTTGTAAGATATACAACCAACAAAAATAGTAATTTACAGTAAGCTAATTACTTGGCAGTCTCTTTAGGGAAATAGTAATTCGCTGTAAATATTTGTTAACTGTAATTATTTGTTTATTGAAGTAATTTGTTTGAAATGTTGAGACAAGTAAACTGATGTTACCAAAGTCAGCCGGGTTACATGTGCTAATAAAGTTGATTGGATTGGGCTATGTTGCAGCCCCTTGTTGTAGCCCCTTGTTGTGTCTGACTTGTTGTTGTTAGATGTCTGGAGGACATTACAATGGAGGGAGTTGTTGTACCATTGACATAGTTGTTTGTGAGAATTAACATTTGAAGTTGACATTTTTGAACATTAACATTATTTTAAATTAAAATAAAAGTTTATTGTTGTTCATTAATTTGGAACCAATATTTTTTGTTGTTGTCTTGAGTTGTTACAGTTTAATTGTTTGCTTTGTATTTCCTTTTGTTGTTTCTTGAGTTGTTGACTAGCAGTTTGGCAGTTTAATTGTTTACTTTGGATTTCCTTTGTTATTTATTGCTGAACTTTGTTATTTAATTATTTTTTTGTTTGTTTATTTAAATTGTTTTGTTTGTGCAATGGCATACAAAGCGGTGAGAGAGGCAATCAGTGGATTGAACACACAGCTACGGTGGTTCACTTCAGCTGCAGCGACCGCTGAGCGCCCGGATCTTGAAAGGGTCACGCTTGCTCGGTTCGAGCAGTTGAACCTGAGACTCGGCAACGTTGATAATCTACTCACTCGCTTCAACGAGTTCATTTGTGAAGTGGATCTGGAAGAACTGGACCAGGCTGCGATAAGGTCCTTGCTGACTACGACCAGATCTTGGACCTGGATGTCATTGGTCAACGTGCTCGGGAAATATTGGAGAGCCGGACACCAGTCCAGGTCAACCCGGAGACCTCGGTTGTTTCAGGTCCCGGACTATTGAGTAGACTGCCTACGTTGGAACTGCTACACTTTGACGGTCGCTTGGACCATTGGTTGGGTTTCCAAATAAATGCGATGCTTTGGGCATCTTTTGTGATTTATCTAAAGCATTCGATTGCGTTCTTCATGAAACTTTAATCAGGAAACTCCGCCACTACGGGATCCGGAACAGCGCTCTGGATCTTCTTACTTCATATTTGAGTAATAGAATTCAGAGTGTCGATGTCAATGGAAAAAGGTCTCCTGGATCTATCGTAACAATGGGCGTCCCACAGGGCTCAATTCTTGGTCCTTTTTTGTTTCTTGTTTATATTAATGACTTGCCTTACCTCATTAAAGATAATCATATATAAATCATCATCAAATAAATAAATAAATAAAAATAGCGCGATCTCAAAAGTAGTTCACTGGTTCAATGTTAATAATTTACTTCTTAATTAAAAAAAAGCAAATGTATACGCTACCTCACGTTAGGCAAATGAAAACGAATGTGTTGATAAAGGGCGAAGAATTGAATCCTGAAGATAGCACTGTATTCTTGGGCTTAACTTTGGATGCCAAGCTTCAATGGGGCCCACATATTGATAAATTGTCGAAAAAGCTAAGCTCCACAGCATATGCTGTTAGAAAAATTCGGAATTTAACTGACATAGAGACAGCCCGTTTAGTGTACTTTGCCTATTTTCATAGTGTAATGTCGTACGGTATTCTGTTGTGGGGAAATGCCGCCGACATTCAGACTATCTTTGTCTTGCAAAAAAGGGCTATTCGATCAATTTATAAATTAAGCCCGAGACACACACTCAGAGAGAAATTTAAAGAAATTAATGTAATGATTGTGCCTTCACAGTATATTTTTGAAAATCTTTTATATGCCCATAAGAATATTAAATTGTTTAAAAAATACAGTGATATCCATAGTATAAATACTAGGAACAAACACAAATTTGTTGTACCTTCAACAAGGCTTAAGAAAATAGGTGGCTCATTCAGATGTCAATGTATACGCTTTTATAATAAACTTCCAAGCCATGTTCAAGATCTAAGTCTCAATAAATTTAAATCATTCATTAAACGTAAGTTGTGCCAGAAAGCATTTTACACTGTTAAAGATTATATTGAGGACAGAAAAGCTTGGGATTAAGCTGCTCCAATTTTTATTTTTTTAAATATTATTGTACTGAATTATATTTTTTTTTTTTTTATTATTAATTACTTTCCTTTTTTTATTAACTATTTATTGGGAATATACACTTTGACATTTTGATTATTGCTTATACACTTTGACATTTTGATTATTGCTTAACTATGACATGAATATATACTCTGAGGAGTATACTATTATTATTATTTTAGTAATTTTGAATGTGAGGACATGTTTGTTTTTTTTTATATTTACTAATTTCATTTTAATGATAATCTGGCAGTTTGAGTACTTAATGCGGCCTACCAAAATGTCCTTTCTTTGGTATTGTTCGTCGAATCGTTGTGCTCCTTCTGTTCTGAGTTGAGCTGAAAGATTACTGACAAATGCGTGCATTGACTGGACAGGTCCACTCAATCTGTATGGTTCTTTCCTCAAAAGACCATTTCAGACACCTCCATGTACATGATCCTCAAATTATCAGACAGCGACTATCTCCTGATTTTATATACACATTGACATTGATGAATTTTACCTATACAATGACATTAATATTTACTTTTAAAGTATTGTATTGTTTTAATTATTGTAAATGTGAAGATTAAGTGGGTGTTATTTTTTCTTTCTAGGTTCCTTTTCTTCTCATTTATTTTTTATCAAAGTCTGGAAGTTTGAGTAATTTATGCGACCTACACAAATGTCCCTTCTTTGGTATTGTTCGTCGAATCATTGACCTCCTTAAGTTTTGAGTTGAGCTGCATGATTACTGACAAATGCGTGCACTGATTGGACAGGTCCACTCAATCTTTGTAGTTCTTTCCTTAAAAGACCACTTCAGACACCAATCCACATGGTCTTCACATGATCTAACCAAATTATGTCTGGACTTTAAAAGAGACTGTGACCTCTGAGTTTGTTTCGGCCTTTCTTCTCAGAGTAGTCAGATAGGAAACGCCGACCTCATCTAGTTTAAAAAAATATGATTGACTTGTAAAAGTGTTTGTACAAACCTACTTGCAAAAATAAAGTCATTTATCATTTACCAAGTTTGGTTGATGCACGCTCGGACCTCAGACCCGCCCAAAAGTTGGCCTATTTGTTGTCTGTCCTGGAAGGTGAGGCCCGAGCCTTGGTACAGCATTTGTCAGTTACTGACTCAGCCTACCCTACCGCTTTGGAACTACTCACCCGGCGGTAACAAAACAAACGTTTTTTGGCTGACGTTTATATTAAACAGATTTTGGGGTTACCGGTCATTACTAGATTGTCAGCATTGGGTATTGACCTGTTGAACCCGTTGATGGCAGCGACCAACGCTTTAAAGCGATTGGAGTTGCCGGTGGACCATTGGTCTTACGTTTTGGTGCATGTTGTGCTGCAACGGCTTCCTGCCGATTAGAGGGCTCGTTTCGAGCAAAAGTATGGTGGGGATAGTGTCACACATCTCCCCCCATTTGGTGACCTCGTCCAATTTTTGGAGGATGAGTGTCGGTTTGTGGATAACTCTAGCGTTGCCACCGAGTCACGCCAACCGTCTTCCCGGCCACGAGACCAGGGACGGACTAGGGCTCGCGGGCCTGTTGATGGTTGCCCCGCCACCCGTTTTGCTGGCACCCAGAGTCGTCGTGCTTGTGAATTTTGTAGAGACACGGGGCATGGCATGGCAACTTGCGAACCTTTTTGAAATTGCAGGTGAGTGCCCGCTGCCGAATTGCCAATGCACGCCGTCTGTGCTTCTCATGTTTGGGGACTCACTTCCATCGGGACTGCCCCAACCCCCGCCCTTGTAGAATTTGTAGGGGGTCCCATTTGGACATTTTGTGCGCTAACGCGATCCACGCTGGCAGACCAGCCTCTGATGGAGGTTCGCGCACGGGGGTTTACCATGGAGTTGGTCACCGGGCTTCTGGCTCGCCGGTTCAGAACTGGGGAGAGGCCCGCAATTTTGAGCGCCACACTCCACTCCCCGCGCAAGTTGATCGGGAGCCGCGCGACCGCCATTTGGTCTCCCCCCGTAAAGGCGATTACGCAGCTGTTGCTAGGCAGCGCTGGCCAGACCAGCACCGCCTTCCCTCCCCTCCATTGGCGGAACGTCCCCGGTTGGAGTCACGCCCCCCGCCATTCAGGCATCCGGTAGGATATGCCCTTCCAGCGATGGCGCGTGGCTCGGGACACCGCGCGGACGAAGAATTTGACCTCCATCCTCGTCGCGAAAGACTTGAGCCAGGGTGCGGCGATCGGTCGCCGCCCAGGCATTGTTAGGAACTTGGCGCCTGCCCCGCTAAGGTACCCTCTCAGATTGATACGGTTTTGTTACCAACGGCATCGGTCAGGGTCTGGGGGCCCACGGGGGACTCTGTTGTGATCCGTGCCATTTTGGACACGGGAGCCCAGGGTTGCCTTTTGTCTATTGTTTGTGTATTGTTTTGGGCGAAATTTTTTCTTCAGCGCCTTTGGACTGCGGAACTCTGTTGGGACGAGCCACTTCGGGAAACCCTGTTGGAAGATTGGCTCCAATTTGTATCCGCACTCCTTGCAGTCAACGAGATCGTGTTACCCCGCGCTATCCTCCCCCCTGGGAGCTACACTGCTACCCTTCATGGGTTTTGTGATGCGTCTTCGCACGGTTATGCAGCTGTTGTTTATCTGCGCACCGTCAGCGCGACAGGCCAGGTGAAGTTGTCACTGGTCATGGCCAAGAGCAAGGTGGACCCCCTCCGGACGGCACTGACCATCCCTAAGTTAGAGTTGTCAGGCGCGGCGCTTCTTGTGCGTCTATTGAACTACGTTGCTCACACTTTGGGTGGAACTGTGGACATTCGGGCTTCTTACGCCTGGACGAACAGTCAAATTGTTTTGTGTTGGTTGAAGACGTCCGTACACTCTTTGGAGGTCTTTGTCGCGAACCGAGTGTCCCAGATACAAAATTCTGAAACGCCTTTGATTTGGAGGCACGTGCCTGGAGATCTGAACCCAGGCGACGTGGCCTCACGTGGGTGCATGGCACCCCGCCTGATTGCTCACCCGATATGGTGGGGACCAGACTGGCTGACTCACCCCGAGGATAATGGGCCTCGAACGCCAGTCTTGATGTCGGGTCCTTTGCCCGGGCTCAAGGTGCTCGCTGTTGGAACGAAGGACTCTCCGTTTGACCTACAAGGTTTTCATACATTTTGCTAAAAAAGAAGATGGAGATAAGTTAATCAAATGTCAGAAGTTAGTTGAATTAGGAGTAAGATGTCTTCTGTAAGGAAAGCGTGACGATATAGTATGTCATTTATGTACGTAACATACATATTTTTGGGTTAATAACCGTTACATAAATTCCTACATAATCTTCACCACGCATTCTAATTGAAAATACCTGAGGATGACTTAATGAATTACATACCCCATTGGTAACCAATCATTAAGTTGTCCGCACGCGTAGTAATCTTCAACCGTAAGGAAGTAGTATAAGTTTCATTACCCTTTAGCAGATTGAAAACTGTTAGCACAAGTCTCGCGAAGTTATAATAACAAGTTTGTGTCTCAAACAATCTAAGTTACATTACACAGAGATACATTTATTTATCAAGGTTTAATGTTGTTAAAACGAGTGGAAAGTACTTTGAAGTACACAATGTCAACCTAAAATTCTTAGTTAAATGAATATTAAAGCTCCGCGCTGCTAAAATGAAAAGGAGCTCTCTCCTCTACCTCTGGTGCTTATAATATTTTTGTGTGAAATGGTTTAAAATAGGTAGGCGCAAAATGATATATAGAAGTCATTTAATCGTCTACGACCTGTGTTCCTTGTATTGTATCGTGTGTAGCTACAATTAAGTTACCGCTGTGTAACAATACAGCCAAAATGAAACTATGAATGCAGGACATGATTCTAGAGTCCCTAGTAAATGTATATAACATTTTTCTTCAGATATAAAAAAAATCTGCCGTTTTATAGAAAAGTGTAATTCAAAATGTATGGTATATACACATACTTTTTAAAAACCGAAGAAAAATTTCAACGCAAGATGGTTTAGAATCATTTATACTTAATCCATGGTAACAGATTGCGCGTAGATGTCTCAGCTACCCTGAATGTTAAATGGCTACTAATTGATACAATATCATGGAAACAATATTTAAATTGTAGACAGTTAAATTAATTGTTGTCAATGTTTACGTCTATCTGAGGCTGAACGTTCGAGGTTATTATTTACCTAACTGGCAAATTGCCGAAGTCTTTTTCAACAACTCCGTAGAAAGTATCACCATAGACTCTTTTACGCAAACCAAATTATATTATCTAACAAGTGACTGACATATTCCTTTAAGATAGGTGTACATTTCATTAGTAAGACGAGGAGATGGCCGATGGAGTAATGCACTGGCCGAGATTAGGCCAAAGAAACAAAGGTCGTTCAAAAGCACGTTGGGTTTACGATATCGTCAATGTCGCTGAAAACGCGTGGATGAGAGACTCACGGAACCGAGATGAATGGTGGAAAAAGGGGGAGGCCTATTCCCAGCAGTGGGTGATTCCGGGCTGAGATGATGATGATATGATAGGTGTACAAAGAAAAACTAAAATTAGGGTTTCAGTGGTGCTTAAAACCTTTTGTTTATACCGAAAAATACCCATAAACGTTTCTTCGGGTTCAGAATTAACACAGAAAAGCAATCTACGCAACTTAATTATCAAAAAATAAAATGAACAATGTCTGTCAACGATAAAAGCGTCGGAAGCTTAAGGAAAATTCAATAAATATTTTAATGACTCATCTTGTTGCTATTATTGGAGCTTAAAATAGATTTCAGATTCAAAACAATTATCTATTGTTGACAGAAGAGGGTCTTCAAAACCATGGTTTTGCAAACTTTTCTTTGCGTCGTTTTTCCTCGACTCGGCGTCGCATTGACTTGACTTCAATTTCTTAAATATGCTCAAACTTAGGAAGTTTGGCCTTTATTACGGCCTGAAACTATGTATAAGTTACGTCACCTTGGAAGATATCATCAGCCTGTAAACAAGCCTGTAACTTTCTAAATGTTAGAATATTCCTGTAGATTAATTGTTTTATAATCTCTGGAATAGTTGGTTACAAGTTCCATAGGCTCACTGAGTCAGTTATTAATAGTTCGTCATCTTATTAAATACCCGTTCATTCGTCTCAATTATTACAATGTAAATGTGAAAGTTTAGTATAGGTAAGTGTTTGAATGTTCAGATGACGTTGTGTTGCGATGAAGTTTTGTTTCAGGTAGCAAAAGGGTTTGTATACCACAAAAGTTATATTGTTGTTGTATTTGTCGTGGGTTAGCAAACAAGTAATTTTATTACAATGTTTAGGCCAGCGCATCCCGGCGGACAGGGGGAACGGCATCGAGGAGGATTTGTCGTCAGCCACCGCACACTGATGACTTGCGTTGCCGCCCGCACACTATTGGATGCTGCGGCATATCGGCTGTATCCCACAGTATACCACGAAGAAAATACAAACTGCTCGCTTGTATGCTGGGTCCCGGCGCACACGCGTGCCCTTGCTGCCCGCCGCCATCGGCCGTTTCTTCCTGCCCGCAAGTTTTCGCATACCGTCTTATGGCGACGCACCTCAACGCGGTATCTTCCAGCGTGCTCTTCAATATCGCATAAAGATTATACTATTTGTTGCTTCGTGGTGGGTCTTTGAGTTTCGAAATGTATATCTTGTTAGGATTACATACGTACCAATTTACGGTAAATTTTAAATACCCTTTCCCGCCGTCCACAAATATGAGCTGCCCCTTGTCCGAATAACAGTAACATGCATAACTAAATAAACGTTGCAGTTTCTAACAAACGGTGGTATTTCACCTTTTAACAATTTAATGTCGAGTCACTGTCGATTTAAATTAATCTATGAATTGAGAAATTGAAAACTAGATCACAGAGAGAAAAAGAAATCCGTGACGCAATACGAAACTTTTGAAACTGAAACGTAAAAGTTCAAGAAAACCCTTACAAAGATTGATAGACAAATTTTTACAGTTTCGAGAAATTTGGGTTAGTGTGAGTTTTAAAACAATCTCATTGAAGTCAATAGGTCTACTATTGAATTCAATCAGATTGTGATTTAGATCTACTCATGAAACTGGGGCGAATTCGGTAAAACTAAGTACGTGATCCGGTAATTTCCATAAAACATCAAAGTATAAATCTGAGTCTAGAAATCCTTGAGCCTAAACGTTGTTAAATATAACAGGTTTAGCAAAGACAGTATTAATTGATGGGATTTAAGATGACTCATACAAGCATGCCTTCAGTTGAGCCGGAGTCGCTCGTAGCTACAATAGCTCTTTTTTCAAAAAGCCTTCCAGACATAGTCCACGCGTTTTTATACTCACATAAAATGTTAACAATATAATATTGGACTTTATAAGAGACCATGACCTTTGAGTTTGTTTCGGCATTATTTCTCAGGGACCAGTCAGCTAGGATGCCGGTGCCATCTAGTTTTAAAATATTGACTTGTAAAAATGTCTTAAAAGATCTACTTTCACAAATTAACATTTACTTTAATTAAAATTTACTGATTTAAAATTCCTTTGATATGAGATCTGTTCCTTCCTTCTTTCGTTTTGAGTAGTTGTTGGCTGTTGGAATGTTATTTAAGGACAGCTTAAGTGCTTAATGCACACTTGTTTAGTGCTTATTCTAGTTGTTTTTCGGTTAATTCCTTTATTTTTAGATCTTTAAACTAAGTAAAAAATTAATTAATAAATATAACACATGCCGTCATAAGTGCCAGGCTAAGTTTGTTTAGAAATATTATATATTGTAAACAGTTCTTCGCATGTTTCACGCAAATCATCACGAACTAAGCGTGTTTTATGAACTTAGTGTTTTTTATTTGATAAACCAGTTGAAAGATACATTGTTTTAAGGAATGTTGTTCTGACAAATATATTGCTGAGTTATTCTCGCAGAATTGTATATATTTTTTTCATTCACTATCGGTATGTCCCGTCGTAACTTGGAAATAATTGACATTTGTACACGTTGGAAACAGCAGTAAATGTCTAGTTTTTACTTGTTTGGAGAGAATAGATGTTCATAGTTGCAATTATATATCGGTTAGAAAATACTAGTGGGAAACTACTTCGAAGGTTAAATTCATTGTTACGTTTTAAGGTTCCATACGTCGCATTGAAAAACGCAATCCTTATAGGATCACTCGTGTGTCTCTATCACAGCAAGTTTTCTCTGATTCGAATGGACCGATTAACTTAAAAATTGGTATACTGATGAACTTCTGTAACTCTAAATGTAACATAAATAAATAAACTTTGAATATGAGGGTCACTTTTACAGGTAAATTTATTTTATAACTAGCTTTTGCCAGCGGCTTCGCCCGCGTGGAGGTCGGAAATTATCCCGCGGGAACATACTACCGCGATAAAAAGTAGCCTATGTCCTTTCTTAAGCTCTAAACTATCTGTGTACCAAATCGGTTCACTTAAATCGGTTCAGTAGTTTTAGCAGGAAAGCGAGACAGACAGACATACAGACAGAGTTACTTTTGCATTTATAATATTAATATGGATAAGTGTGGATAGTGTGGATTACTAAAGAAAGAAATCCAAAGGTACTTGCTTCTTTTTCGACTGTTTAGATAACCAGGAAAAATGAAGGCGGATTCTATGAAAGTAACGAGTCTTTTTCTGCAGGTCATGAGCACGCATAGATCTACTATATTATATGTTTCTGAAACTAAACAGTATTGCAAAATCCAATAATATCAGGGCAGAGTCAGCTGCCTATTTGCCAACTATATCGAGGTCGGCTTCAGTCTAATCAAATTCCGATATTTTACACGGTGCATCTGCCTATCTGACCTGCACATCTTAAATACTAGTTTTCAGACTTTCAGGCTTCTGATTACCTGGAAGTTAAAATTTAGCACACAAATAGACCAAGACTTGATCAATCACATAGGCTACTTTACATCCTGGATCGCAGGCGGAGTTGCGGGCAACAGCTTGTGTGTTATATTATTAAAAAATCATCTCAAGCTTTTGTCAAGACATAAATGTTTTAAAATATTTAGATTTTACAGAAACAATACTATACATATCGCGCGATGATAGACAGTGCATGTATTAAAATCTATCCCGCCATTAGGATGCTTCGAGGCTATAAAGAATCTAACATTCAAAGACACATAAATGATCCATAGATGATGATGGGTTCCTGGGATCCTTAGTTGTGGATTGCTTTTAGTTTGTATTTAACTCCTTTTTTAAAACACTCAGACACAATGTAAAGTTGTAAATTAATTAATTAAATGTTATGCGTGAAAGACATAACCCAGTCTTTGCTGTCATTGTCTTTGTTGTCGCCACTCATAACATTATACAGTATGGGGTTGACAGTCGCCGACACGTAGTACAGCGCTCCCGCGACGTTGAAGAGGTGCTCGTTGATGACGTGGAACTGCGAGAGGTTGTACCCGTAGATGAAGAACAGGCGCTGCACGTGGAAGGGCGTCCAGCACACGAAGAATGCTATCACTACTACCGCTGGGAAAAATAATTAAATTAGAAACTATTTATACTTATTATAAACTAGCTTTTGCCAGCGGCTTCGCCCGCGTGGAGGTCGGAAAATATCCCGCGGGAACGTACTACCGTGATAAAAAGTAACCTATGTCCTTTCTCAGGCTCTAAATTATCTGTATACCAAATTTCATTTAAATCGGTTCAGTAGTTTTAGCAGGAAAGCGAGACAGACAGACAGACAGAGTTACTTTTGCATTTATAATATTAGTGTTGATGTGGATTATGGTCGCTTTCTGTTTCTGTCCGTATAACCACATTGTTCTTGTAAACTACGCAACGAATTTTAATTCGGTTTTCATCATATTTATTCCAAAATGTTTATGTGTTTGTTTATTTAGTACATATATAATTATTAAACTCACATAACTATGAAATAAAAGGAGTGAAACTCGGAACTCGTGAATAATATACAGCATGTTAATGTAGATCAAATATTTGATACCCAGGGTTAAGTTTCAGTAGTTAATTAAGCTAGAATTTTTGGCAATTCTAATTTTTTTGCACTTAGAAATGAATACTCTGTTAAATTACGTGGTTAACTACTATAAACTTGTTTAATACTAAACATTTTAAAGGGCGTACCTGGCATCACCGCACTGCTACGCCAAACTAAAAATGTTGGCATCGCTATGTCGTTGCTACGCCGTAGCTGTATAGCAATCCCTACATTTAAAAAATTAAGGCTAATATTTTTTCAAACGCGGTTAAATGCACTATTGATTGCTAATAAAATATATTATGTCTATCACATTAATACCTTTTAACAATATTAATATCTACCACCAGTCCATCATGCTGTAAATAAGAACAGTTAGTGAAAAATGTGTCCATGAAACCGTATATTCTAATTAGTTGTAGCAGGTTCATTAGCGACCTTACGGATTTTCTCATTTAAAAATATTTTGAATCGACTAGGACGTTATAAGGTTACTGACCCCCGGAAAACATAAATTTTCCTAATTTTCCGGCTATAAGGATTCATTACACGCAACGCTGCTCTGAAAACTGCCCAGAATTAATGAGATTCATTAAACCTAGCTGAAAACTTGGTATTTAATTCTCTGGAATGGATTCAATAAAGTATCCAAATGATGAATGGATATTTCCAATCACAAATTAAATAAGGTGAAAAAAAAAATCAAAGAAGTTAATCAGATATAAATTGAAAGTCTAGTCTAACTAGTTTAAAATACCCTTAACGAAGCCATTACTTTCTTTCCGTTTGTTATAATATTTTATACTGGACCATACCTAGGAACTATTTGGTAACGGAAATATTATTAATACTTGTCACTTTTTAACATTTTTTTAATAAAAACATAATTTTAATGTCAAAACTTATCTTTCAACACCCTACGAAAATATACCGAGACCCTTTCGTACCTCATAAAGCTCGTTAAGCCTTTGGTTCCAGCTGTGATTTGTAGTTCTTTGAAATGTCAAACCTATCCGACATTCGGGCTACTGACGACCTTTGATGACTGCGTCAAGGGTCGTCAGTAGCCCGAAAGTCGGACAACCAGTCTAAGCAAGAGGTGTCGTATTACTCAGTAACTGAGTTGTAGATGTGAGTTAGCAAGTTGCTCCATGTAAAACACATCCAGTGGGATTATACTAAGTTAGTTATTAAATTGATTTGATTTTAAAATCATCTGTATTGATGATTTTAAAATCAAATCAATTTAATTCAGGCAACAAAGACTCATATCATAAATAGGTAGCTACAGACTAACATACATACAAATAAAAACCATGTAAACATAAAACAATTTCCGAAATATATATTATAAAATTTTGTTTTAATTTACGATTTTAATGACTACAATCATTACTTGAAAAAAAAAAGAAATATTGTTTATTTCGTAACCATATTCAGATAAACACGTTAGTGATTGGAGCCTCCCTTTAAGCAAACAATGCCTGTATTAGGAGACTAATTATGTAAGGCCATATTTTTTCACGATCACGAATCTTATTGCGAAGCATTTGTGGTGTGACTATGAATGAATCTTATTTTAACCAACACACAACCTGATACTGAACTGTAAATTATAGAAAAAGTTGAATTTCGCAGGATACCTTAGCGGATACTGCTTTAAAATTAGCCCTTTGGCCTTAACGGTAACTGTAAGGGGCACAGGCTGATATGAACCGAAATATATCGCACAATATGTACGAGTCGTGAAGGTATATTGTCATACTTTTTTAATAAATGCCATTCTGCGTTAGATCTCGGAGTTTCATAGTCACGAACATAACAATTTGATAAGTTCGTGAGAATGACTGAACGACTTGTTACTGACAAGACAAGCAAGTTATTACAGGACAGTCTGGTATCTATATCTATATATTAATACGTGAAGCGAAAACTTTGGATCCCTTTTTATGAAAATTCGGCGGATGGAGGAGTATGAAATTTCGCACACTTATAGTTTATACAGAGACGAATGCCGAACGACGAATGCTATTTTTTTTTTTAAATTTTGCGTAAAAGTACATTATTTTCAATAAATAACACGTTACACACACACTACTATTCATTACCGTGTATTCAATACACACATGCATAGATATCTGTCTTTAATATTTTGTGTCTATAGTCTTACTGAATGTCAAGTATAACCATAGGTAATAGATTAATTTTATAGTTAAATAACCTATTTCATTTTTTAAATCTATGATTATATCGAGAATATTTGTCTTTAATATTATTTGTATTAGCGACGATAGGAACTTAGCTTAGATTTATAAGAAATATTTTTTGTGGTTTTATGGGGAGTGTCAAGTATGGCATTAGTAAGTTTCCCATACAAAACTTAGTGTCGTGTGCAAACTGTAGAGGTTGTATGCCTCACGATTGTACAGGCTGGTTATAATTATGACATTTTGAACTGTCATAATTAATTAAAAATAATAGGGAAAATTCTATAAAAACAGAGCACTGTGATAATTCATTCCATATCCAGCAGTTAAGAAGTATTAAGAAAATAAAGAAGAGAGTCCTGAAGAAGTATTCTTTACTCATTACACCTACGTCTTGGTCCTGGCCATCACCATCCCGCCAGCGAACCCTCTCCACAGTAGTGCAGCGTCAACAATTTGTCTAAAGTGTTACTGAATGTCAAATATCCATATTATTGTATTTTATATTTATTATTATATATTCTTTTTCATTTAATAATGTATTTCTATTCAAATGAAGTACGGTCGAATTTCGACCAATGGGCGATCACTAGTATTATATTAATACGTGAAGCGAAAACTTTGGATCCCTTTTTACAAAAATTGGGCGGACGGAGGAGTATGAAATTTCGCACACTTATAGTTTATACAGAGAAGAAGTGACGAATGCTAATAAAGAAAAAATATGCGTAAAAATACATTATTTTCAATAAATAAATAAATAAAATAAATATCTTAGGACAACCAACACAACATTATCTGATCCCAAACTAGGCAGAGCCTGTACTATGGTAACCAAACAACTGATAAACATACTTATATGTATATTTCTAAATGCATACATATTATTATAGATATATTACACCTAGACACAGAAAAAATGATTGTGCTCATCACATAAAGATTTGTCCTGGGTAGGAATCGAACCCACAACTTCAGTCGTAGCAGTCAGGATCACTAACCACTAAACTAACAGGCCAGTCACACACACAACACGTTACACACACTACTATTCACTACCTTGTATTTAATACACACATGCATAGATATTCTTTTGTTTATGGTCCAAATCTGTGGTATAGTCTTACTGAATGTCAAGTATAACCATAGGTAATAAATTAATTTTATAGATATATAACCTATTTCATTTTGAAAATCTATGATCATATCGAGAATATGTGTCTTTAATATTATTTGTCTATAATGTTACTGTATGTCAAATATAATCATATATTTTTTTATTTTTTTATTATTATATATTTTTTCATTTAATTATGTATTTCTATTCAAATGAAGTACGGTCGAATTTCGACCAATGGGCGATCACTAGTTTGTGTTTATTACATAATCAGCCTATAATGTTCACGCTGCTGGGACATACAGGGCCGTAATCTACCACTTGAGCCCCTTGCTGATCACAAAGATGACACTCATGTTCGATTTTTTGGTCCTTGGACGTTTTCTCCCAATGTGGTCAGAATGTGCTAATTTATAAAATGTGAAATATTTAAATACTAAGTAGTGCAATGGTACTAGTACTACATATTATTCTTATCTACTCACATTGCCCCGCGCCTATTATGATAAAATTCAAGTAACATAATAATATTTGACAGTCAGCCGTTCGTTTAACGTTAATGTAATTAAAACTGTTAGACTAGCTAAGCGAAGGTCGGTCTGAAAATAATATTACTCCTTTATTTTGTTTTATTCTAATAAAAATAAGCTAAGTGCTTTGAATTAGTCCTAATCTATAGTAATCCCGTTCTCAATTAATAAAGTTAATTTTATTTCATTTTACATTGTTAAATGTTTTGTATTTCTGTTAAAATTGCTAGCTTTAAGTGTTAAGCTACCTAATACCTACTCGGGATTTTACCTAGTAGCTTTTATTGGTTCAAATCACAAACTGGTAAGACTCGATTTATATGAAATTCACTAATTCATGAGAGTTTGAAAACAGTTGGAAGGTTTATTTATATCTGTATAACAAAGTTTAGATTTGGGTTTAGGTAAGTTTGGTCCTGGGATAATTTATAAATATTGCTAGATACTCGTAACTTTAGCGTATTTTTGCGTTTTATCACTGTGGAGACAATAATTTTAATGCTGAAATTCCAATGCAAGGACCAGATATTTTGTGTGCTACTTACTAGCGAAGAAACATGTTATTTAGTAGTATGTTTTTTTGCAATATCAGTGCAAAGGTGGAGTTATTCGTATAATTTGTAGCTTTCATAACAAGACAGTGATTTCAACAGGTAGTGAGTTTTAAATTACAATAATATACGCATTACCCTGTCTGCGCAATTCGTTTGAGCATGATAATATAACAGAGTGAATTGAAATGCATACAACATTGGATTAAATTTAAATGTAAAACAAAAACCTAATGTTTACAATATCAAACATCAACGGATGGAATGTTCATTATATCGAATGGCAATCGAGTCGATACTAAACGTACCTTTGTCCAATGACCATTCAATCGAATGGCTTTTATTTCGAGTAAACGTTTTACGAACGATCTTTCATAATTTAGATTTACTTTAATTCGTAAGAGATATTTTACTCGCCCCCTATTACATGTTACTTATACGTAACTGGCGAAATGTTGATGTACTAAAAAAGTCAGTTTTGTAAGTAATGTCACGTTTTCCAAAAGCAATTGCAATCCGTGTAAGACGTGCTTGCGGCTAGGACTAACCTGCTCAGGTTTCCCCGTATGTCACGAGCCGCACGTATGTTTAACGTTATTAAGGTATCGGTGGAGTAAATTCATTGAAATTGTACAAATAATAATAGAAGGACGTCTGAGTAATTCTTTGTAATTGTGTTTAATATGTTTTGTTTATTGTGGGTACTTAGTTAGACACTGTGACTTATAATATCACCTTGGATGATTTTGTTAAGAAGTTATATTGTATTTGTTATTTCAACAAATAAATACTGAACAACGTAATTTCCTTCTAAAGCTGTGATGATTTAAGACGCTGTAATTTCTTCCTAATGACTCATTCAAGCGTATCGTTAAATATCTACCATCATTATTCCTTTGTATAAAATAAAGCAGAACTGACTCGGACAGACCTACTGATAACAATATTTGATCATGGCAATCTGCGTGTCGGTAATGGAGCGAGAAAACACTTCAATATTCCATAATATTACAGTGCAAAGAGGGAAATCGGATAAAAAACGTAAATACAATCTGTGAAGGAAAATCTGTGTAAGCGCCAGCTGATCCATTGACCCAATTATGAGGAAGACATCTTGTAATATAAACTGGGTTCATAAGAAAATTAGTGCCACCTTTTACATTGCCCACACGATACTGTAAATAGAGAAAACCTGTACATTTCCGTACATATCCCTTAGAGAAAATATTATTTATATTAGTTGATAAAGGAGCAAAAAAGAGAAACCCGACACCTGCGTCCTTTCATTTGTAACTTTCACTATACCCAGAATAATGCAAACTTATTCTGCAAATAATTTGTACAGCAAACAAAACAGTTTGATGTGCAAGACAAGAACAAAGAGCTTTGGACAAAGCGTAACAATATTTACCTATTACTTAAATTGCGTAGTTAGGTTCTTATTCTGGCTTGTGTTTAAGTCATAACAGCTGCACGGGTCGATCGATCAGGTTAAGCTTCGCTTACCGCGGTTGGTCCGTAGATAACAATTACATACCAAGACTTTCTGTGCCTGGGAAAGCACAGTAAGCCGCTGGTCCTGGCTGTCATTCGTGGATTTCAGTCGTTACGGGTCATCAGAAGCCCATTATTTTGACAAAAAGTCTTACCAAAGGCTATTGTGTTACCCAGTAACTGTGCTGTAGAGGTCAGATAGGCGGTCGTTTTATGTAAAATACTGGTATTCAGGTGCATCCAGTTGGACTCCAGGAAGCCAGCCCCAACATAGTTGGGAAAAAGCAAGGCCGATTGAAGCGATATCGTCAATGAAAAAGAACGATTACAAACATGATGTGTTACGAACGTGTAAGAATCATTCCAAGATGAGAATATTCTTCACACTTGAAGCTCAGTGTTATAACACTAGCTCATAACACTAATACTTGCTCTATATTGCTCACTGCCATAATTCGTTCTCACTGAGATCACGTCACGCTAACAGAATAATCTTTCAACGTGTCAACACGTCCTTGATAATGTACCTGCAGTAGACAATAGAGAGAGTGATGCTCACACACTTACTCTTTAACCAGTCTAGCAACCAGTGTTTCTGGTTCTTACACCTTTGGACTTCTAATTATTCGATATGACTCAAAGACTGATGTCAAAGAACGACAGCCACTTTCTGAGGGACGAAGGGCTCTCGATATGTAATGGATGGTGACCCATCCACTTACCGACAGCGGCAAGCGTATTTTAACCTTCATTTGACCTGTACGGTTATATTCTTTAGCCATAAGCTTCTCGTGAAATATAAAATAAAATTAAAATGGTTGTAGAAGTCATAAGAGGTCGTAAAAGGGCTATTCATCAAATGAAATTTTATGAAAAGTTGATCCTTGCATTATGACTATGGCGAAAATAAGAAAAATATTTTACATTCAAAAAATTATTTACTACCATTGGAACGTTCACGTAAAGCCAATTTATTTAGAGCTTACTCTTTAACAATAAAAACGTAAATTCTTACCATACAGCCTATATAACCGTGTAAATTTTTTACACGATTTAATTTTCTTGCGCGCTATAAAAGTGATATAATGATATATTTTGCTTACAAAAAAAAGCATGAAAATCGCGTATGTGTTTAGTTAATATATCTTAATATTTGTATCGAAAATGTTGCGAGCTAGTGATGAAATCTTTTGGTCAGTGCCTATTCATGGCCCAACCCGAACACGTTTCGAAGGATAATTAAAAAATATATTTTTTTTAAACAGGAATTATCCGTTTAACTTCTATCTCTAACTAAGTCGCCGTCATTACAAGCAATAAATAAGTAATTTAACGTATTATTATCACTGAGAGTTTGACTGTCAGGCAAAGTTTAGGGTTGCTAGTATATTGTCAATTTAATTTCGAGTCGTATATTGAATACGTCTAATCGATTACGGATTAATTAATAATTATTAAAATCAATCCGTGTGCTCAAAGGCGTGCATTGTAATCACACGGCACGCCGTCATAATCATGACGGCCATTTTAGTTTCTGTGAACGTAACTAACTAACTCCAGTTTAAGACAAAACAATTATGTTCATAAACATCTCAAACCAGATATCTTATAGTCCAAACATACATAAACATGGAATGGTAATATCATTGTATTGTTTATGGCTTTGCCGTAATTAGATAAAATTAAATTGTTCAAGACCAATAATCGATGCACGTAATCGATTATATTTCAAAATATGGCAGCATTATTCTATGACAGATGATGAAGTTGACATTTGACACCCAGTAAACAAATAGTTAAAGATATAAAATATAGTTTGTGTTCTTTTGTGAGCTTTTTTATGACAATGGACTCCGATCAATATCACCAGAATGACAATCCTTGCACGAACTTGGATCGTGGCTCCACTTTGAATGACGACCCTAGTGTGAATGTGAAAACTGCTGGCTGCATATGACGACCCTCGCATGCATTTGGACTGCGGGAGTCCCGCTTTTACTAATGATTAATTCGGCGCGAATTCGGACCTGAGTAACTATGCTGTCCCGAACACGTCGCGTGGATTAACCGGCGCAAGCAAGGTTCGCTGTGCGAATTGAATAATGGATATGAGGCACTTACGCTCTCATCAACTCATAAATATATATTGTACAGCAATGGGTTCTTCCACAACAGGTAAGTATTATATTACTCACCTACATTAAACAATACCTTTAGAAAACTATGATAATAACAATAGCCAGTACTAATGCAAGCTTATAGTGATTTAACTTCACTACACAATATAAAACAAAGTCGCTTCCCTCTGTCTGTCCCTATGTTTAGATCTTTAAAACTACGCAACGAATTTTAATGCAGTTTTTTTTAATAGACAGAGTGATTCAAGAGGAAGGTTTATACGTATAATAGGCGGGTGAAGCTGCTGGCAAAAGCTAGTATTAAATAAGTAAAAAAAGATATTTTTAAATACCTAAATACTTTTACTTTACTGAGAAAGTAACCAAATCTTACAGCTCATCATCATCTGCCTAGCCTTTTCCCAATTATGTTGGGGTCGGCTTCCAGTCTAACCGGGTGCAGCTGAATACCAGTATTTTACATGGAGTGACTGCCTATCTGACCTCCACAACCCAGTTACTAGGTAATACAATACCTCTTGATAAGACTGATCTGAATGAAAGTCTGACAGACTTTCGGGGTTCTGACGACCCGTAACGACTGTCTAAGATCTACAAAAGACAGCCGGGATCAACGCGGCAACGGCTTAACATGCTTTCTGAGGCACGGAAGGTCTTGGTTTGTAAAGATGGTCATATACACGTATATGTACTGACGTGACATCAGCATTATTTCATTACATAGCTTTTGTATTGTTGGGGGGGGGGGGGGGGGGCCTGTTGTTTGAGACAAATGATAAGTATTGATTGATTAATAAATAAAATATATGGTGCGGTGCAAAAGTAAATATTTGTAAAGGTAAACATTACAAAATGATATATATGTATATTTAATTTAATATTTAATCATTTAATAATGTAATAATATAATAATTTAATTAATTACTTAATAGCTACTTAATGCTTGTGTGTGCATCTATGAATGAACATATGAATGTGTGATGTATGTGTAGTGTGGGGTGTGGTGTATTTGTGTGTATGTGTATGTATGTGTTCGGGTGTATGAATGGGGTTGTGTGACTTTATTTTATTATTTTATACTTTCTAGAAGTTTTTCAGTATTTCCATAATTTTGAGAGAGAAGGAAGTCATTTATGGTAAGTTTTAGTTTACTTATTGGTAAGTGATGTAGCTGAGTATTTTTACTTATTTTGTTATATAGATATGGACCCATATAGCACGGTTGTCTTCTGAATAATTCTGTTTTACATGGTTTTAGGTCAAATACTAGGTCGTTTCTGCGTTTGTTTTTCAGTCTTACCGGGTCATACGTTGAGCCTTTGTGGCTTATAAGCAGAACTCTCCTGATATAAAGTTGTCGAACCGTTAATACCATACAATCCTTATATAGCTGCTCCGTTGGATACTGAAAGTTCTTTTTGTGCATTACTTTGAGAACTGCTCGCTGGGATCTTTCTAGGTTTAATATATGGGTTTTGTGTGTACTCCCCCAGACTGTTTAAACTTAGAAGGTGACTATTATTCAAAAGGTTAAAATGAGTAAGTAACTTTGAAATGAACAATGACTGTGTTAATACCATTCAAAAGTCATTGTAAGTGTATAAATAAGTCAGTGCTTGTGAAAAAATTAAAAATTATAAAAAAATAAAAACTGTTTTATTTCCAAATGGCGACTTATTTTCTGAACTGATAAGTACTAGAAGGTGCTCATAACACCTTATACTATCATTCCTTACACTATTTGTAAGTGTTCACTGTGGGCCACGGTTGTTCTGTATGTGGGCATTGTCCAATTATGGTTATAGTTCTATAAAAACGTATTTTACTAGAGGTTCAAATACAGGTATTTACGAATAAAAGTGGAAAGTATTTGAGGTCTAAGAATATGTTAGTGATGTACATATTTTTATTGCCATTTTAAGACTTTAAGATTCTAATTTTTTTATGGGTATTTTATTTTTATACAGTTTTACATTTCTTCGTGTTGCTATACATGTTAAAATAAACCATTTGCATAGAGTTGATAGCATTTGACGTTCAAAAAGTGCTGCTCTCAACTTTGTTCGAAAAAATGACTATTGATTTGGAGTATGAAAAAGTCGCGTGTCCTTTTGTTCTATACGTCAACAAGCAACAAGCAACAGTGATGGAAAATGAGTAGTGGTGGGTCAGTGGCGACGGCCGTAACTTACGAATTTTATGTTGTAGGTTCAACCCAGACTACCTCGCCGCCCGATAAGGAACAGGCTCGGGTCAACGGCGTATTGTATTCAACGCGCGCCTCAAAGAGATGTCAGCAACAATTGAAGGGGTCCGCTAGGACCGATGCCTGTCAGGGTCGCGTGATTAATTCAAAAGAGTTTCTTTGACCCTGGCATAGGCAAGTGAAAGAATACGGGTGGGTTTTAGACAGTAAAAGTCTGACACACCCTTCTGCTTCACCCAGAGCGGGAGACGTCATGATTTCCCATCCACAAAAAGAGACTAATTACAACTACCAACCCGCACTGGGCCCGCGTGGTAGACTGCAGCGCACTCCCTTTCTTCGAGAAGAGGCCTGTGTCTCGACAGTGGGAACATTATAGGCTGATTGCTATGTGCAGATAAGCGAATAAGCCAGTTGACCACAGTAATTATTGCACTGTAACGTTATTAAAAATTTTAGTGAAAATTGTTTTAGTGCCAGTTTTCCGTGCTTAAACACCATTTTGAATTTATGTATTTAATGCTATTTAGAAATGTCAAAACTTTAAAAACAAGCCTCCAGACCATTAAATATGAAGTTAGTAAAACATAACGTAAAAACAGATAAAACACAGTTCTGAAAGAATAACGACACTGTTTACGAATACCCGCAATTTGAAGAAAGTAAGAACTTCTCCGTAGATTAAACCCTACTAGTACGGTTTGGGACGGCATGCGGCATAGCAAACAACTGGCGGTTTCATTTTGACAACAGTCATGATTTACGTATACCTACACAATATTCACGATTCTGAGTGTGATGTTTATCCGATGTTTATGGAATAGTTTACGAAAACGAAGCATTTGTAACTTTCCTGCCAAACATTTTTTTACAGCTTTGATTTTTGTTTGGATTAAAGCACACGAAATAAATTGAAAAGTCGCCAAATTACGGAAGGAAAATTGAAGTAACAGTTATCCAAGAAAGGCTAGAATAAACAAAATTAATCATAAGTATTAATCAATAAAGAAAGGGTAATAATTACATTATCTGCATTTTGGATTCAATAATCGTGTCCTCATCATCAACATCAGCCTTATCAGTCCACTGTTGGACTTAGGTCTCTACAACTACACGCTATTTCTCGGCCTCCGCAAACAGGTACGACGCAAATCTAGTATTACAATTATTATGAAAACTTCATGGAAATTCTTTCCAAATTGTTCTACGAGAGTCGTGGCACGACCGTCCTGCTGAGCCTTCACTTGATCTTCGGCTACTCTCATCAGGCTGTTCCCAGTCGACCCAATAAGAGCGTCGATTGTCTGAACGGGAAACCGATTTATTTAAATAAAGCTTTAATCATTATTTCCTCAGAGCTTTATTTTAGTTACTGCCTGTAGATACCGGCAGTAAGTCTTTTTTATTTACTTGTGTCATTTTGACGGTCGATTCCATTAATAATCCGAATAATAAAAATAAAAAAGATTTCAGCCAAATCTAAGTACAGCACTAAATCCATTTAAAAAAATAATTGAATAACAAACATTGCTAATTTACATAGCAGCTGCTGCACTGTCATCAATTTTAATGATACTTATTTCGAGTTTTTTGAAAGTTCAAAATAAGACGAAAGGAATAAAAATCGTCCAAGTTTAACAACTGAAACATCACACAAGTTTTATACTATTATTCCCAAATCCGAAAAAGATTTTCACGAGTCTACAATATAGTAAACTAAGTACCAACGTATAACACGTTAAACAACTTAACATTACCTCAGTAAGGCGTTGCTCATATTTCATCACTCCTCCAACTTAGCTCCCTACACACAAATTTAACGTGAAACCCAGTTCGGGATCATAACATAACATAACATCACGCCTTGTTTCCCCGGAGGGTTGGGCAGAGGTGTACCTATAGTACTCCCACATTTCGCCAGTTATGTTTAATTCCCATGTAACAGGGGGCGAGCCTATTGCCATCAACCGGGCACAAATCCAGACTCCGGGCTGGAATTTAAATAAATATGGCGACGATTACTAAAGTATTCGCTCTCTAGATGTAACGTCTTGGCCATTTCGTTTGGCGTCGTTTAATTTGTTTTGAGCTGCCAATTTTCACGGCGATTTGAAGTATTGATACATCGTTTAGGCCTTACAGTAACTTCGTCAATTTGTAGACCAACTCAATTATTTGAAATTGGAAAGCGAATTGGCGTGTCTGTTGTAAGGATAAACAATCAAACGTAGTGAGAAACAGTTGAGTTGTGTGTGTATTAGCTCGAAATAAAGTATTTATATTTCATTTAAACCATTAACAGACATTTGAACCGTGAATAAGTCGGTCGGTTCGAAAGTTGAGGTAGACCAACACTAATTCAGTAAGTTTTTCGCATTTTTAAAATTATGATAAGTAGTTTAAATAACTTATTTATACATACATATACATGTACCACCCACGTACATACATTCCGGTCAAAATCGTAACCCTCCCAGAATTAAAGCAACGTAAGACTTTTATCGTTACTACGACTTATGTATGGCATAGGCAAAATATCACGCACTGTGTAGATCAGGCTTATTAATACTTAGACACAACCTAGATACTGGGTAATACTATATATACCCTTTGCTAAGACTAGTCGTCAGACTTTCGGGTTTCTGACGATCTGTGGTGAATTAAAGATCCATGAATGACTGCCAGGACCAAAAGCTTACGGTATTTTTCGAGACACGGAGAAATCTCGGTGTGTAGAGATGGTCACCCATCCATGGATCGACCGCAGCTAGCGTAGCTTAACCTGATCGGTCAACCAATGCACCAGGACCACTTCTCTTCTTTGAAGTATTATTATAAATCTTGAATGATAGATTTCGTCGAAAATCAGACAACGTTCCACCATGTCCTGTAATGTTCGCATCACTGCGTAAAAGTCACAAGCTATAAAGAAACACAATTTCCGAAGAAGTAATGAAAAAAAGTTCTATCACCTTATCCAATACTTTTTCGTTTAGTACGTAACCCGGGCTAAAACTAACGAGCAAATATTTTAGAGTAACCCTTTCTGTAGTTCCAATAGAACGTTAACCAGTTAAACTAGAAATTATAGCAAATACTGTGCTCCATTATTAAAAAAAAGAAGATTGCTTACAAAACCGCAGATTTATATGTACTTCATTTTTAGTACTTAAAAGTAAACATAAAACAGTAAGTACACGGTAAGACATATAATGTACCTTGTTGGTCATGATCTTCAGAAAGGTTAGGTGCGTTATACCAGCGCGCGTGTAACCAGATCTATATGATACGGGTCACTTGAGAAGTGCGATCACTATGAATAATGAGCGGTCTGTATACATAACGCCCGTATCAATCAAGTGGGCGATATAAGTAAAACTGCTTGACTAATCACTTCCCAAACAGTATGAATAATGACTACCCTATATTAGCTAAAATAATAAATAACATAATAATAACAGCAAAGCTGAACTGGGTGCTTACTCTTGAAACTTTTCGTATTCTTGAATTTGATGCTAGGACCAAAATGTGTTTAAATTGGGTGTCCATCATAATAATTATAATTTTTTAGGAACTAAGTGGAATCGAGATCGGGCGTTGTTGTTGTTCCAATGTTGACACTATTGTTTTCAAGAGTACCGAATTACGTGTATGCTAAATTAACATTGCAATCGTATTGGCATTAGATTGGAATTAAAATTAGGTTGAAGAGTAAGCCCCCTGTTTTAGTTTAAATTATACATACATAATTTTTATTGATACGTACAGCATAATACTTTAAAATAACGTCAACAATTAAAGTTCATTAGAATAATATCACCTTTCTTTTATTTCGATTAAAATATTACCAGTAATGAGGAAAAAATTTACTGCAATATTAAAAAAACGATTGTACAAGAATTTAATTACTATTAAAATTATTATCTCCTTTTTAGGGTTCCGTTGCCAAATGGCAAAAAACGGAACCCTTATAGATTCGTCATGTCTGTCTGTCGGTCTGTCCGTCCGTATGTCACAGCCACTTTTCTCCGTAACTATAAGAGCTATGCTGTTGAAACTTGGTAAGCAGATGTATTCTGTGAACCGCATTAAGATTTTCACACTAAAATTAAAAAAAAACAATACATTTTAGGGTTCCCCATACTTAGAACTGAAACTCAATTTTTTTTTTATCATTCCCATACGTGTGGGGTATCTATAAATAGGTCTTCAAAAATGGTATTGAGGTTTCTAATATCATTTTTTTCTAAAGTGAATAGTTTGCGCGAGAGACACTTCCGAAGTGGTAAAATGTGTCCCCCCCCCGTAACTTCTAAAATAAGAGAATGATAAAACTAAAAAAAATATATGATTTACATAACCATGTAAACTTCCACCGAAAATTGGTTTGAACGAGATCTAGTAAGTAGTTTTTTTTTAATACGTCATAAATCGTAAACAGCAATTTACCTTTAATTCCATCAACTCAAATATAAAAAAAAAACATTTAATTTCATAAACATAAACCTTATGCATAAACCGAGAATACCTACAGGTTTATACGAAACCCTCGGTGCGCGAGTCCGACTCGCACTTGGCCGGTTTTTCAAATGTCTCTTTACTTTGCAAATCGATAATTCACGTCTTAACATTAACAATACTTTTACAATACCGATATCTTTTGGATAAAGACCAAAGTGAGAAACCGCCATCTCAATGAGGTTTTGGATAAAAACGCTCAAGTCGCGGGAAAACGCTTTCTGTTTCGATTCTCAAGTCCAAGAAGAAAGTTTAATTCGTTATTCTGTTGTCGTCCCGGTTGTTTTTACAAGTAATTTATCTTAACTTTTTTAGCATTCCCTTGAATTAACCCGTAGTTCATTTACGGAAGAATTTAATTATTTGTAGTAAATTTTCGAAGTTTGTAAAGTTACTCAATCACGTTTTAACAGCTTTATAAGCGATTTTGAATGGGATTTGGGGCACTGGTATATCTAGATTGACCACTGTATTATTTATATCTTTTTACATGCACCTACCAAGTAGTCTGCCTAGGAGGTGTGTGAAAGGCTAGCTAATTATGAACCCTTAGCGTTTACACGACATTATTTAAAGGTATTATTCACTGTCCCCTCTAGTTTCTATCGTGCGTGATAAATTAGTGGATTTAGAAACAAAACAAAACATTTTTAGTTTCGTATAACAACTAAAACTTCAGTCATCTTTGTTCGTCCGTCTGTACGCTAAGTGCTTTTCTGTTTTAATCAGGCTTAATATACGAATCCTTTTTGTTTATGGAGATGAATGAAAATCTTCTTCGATAGGTTTAGGCGTATAATTAATGATTTGAGTTTTTACAAGATTAGTGCAGTTGTATGTGCGTGCTTGTCGAGCGGTAATGGAAGTGACGGTTGCGCCGCGCACGGTGCAATTCGGTACTACGCCCCGCACTCCTCCCCTCTGCCGTCCAGTAGTGGTGGGCTCGCCGCTCATGATGATGATGATGATGATGATGCGTAGACACTTTTATCGTTACTCCAACGAGTTTTCCTTCGGCATCGAGTTTAATATTTACCAGTTAATTACTTTAAATGGAGTAGTAAATCCAGTTCACTGATTTTAATTTTGATAATTTAATATATAATCGAGGAATTTGAAACTTGGGGATCGGTTTATAATAAATATGTTTAATATGTTCCTCTCCACTTGATGTTTTAATTAATTCTGCTAACGGAATTATTTCAAATATTCATGTTAAGCCTATGTTCCTCTCTTTCTTAATCTTTCTGAGGGAAGTATGACTTGTGGTCAGTCAGTTTCAAGTCAAAAACAGAACAAATCTGGTCAAATAGAATAAATAGTATTAAATTTATCTGCTAACAGCATATGAGCATAGCTTATTTTACAAGCTCTTATATAACTAGCCTTGTTAGTTAATACACATGTATTGATCAAATCTTACAAACCGAATTAAAACCACTTTCTCTTATTACAAGGAGTTGTTTTTTTTTTTTTAATCAAATCACTGACACAATATCGCAGAGAGCATAGTTGATTATGTTTGTAGTGTTGTATTTATTGGTTGTGTATAAAGTTACAGGTACGGTATAATTGAACACAAATTGTAGAATCAAATTAATTCTGATGAATACATACATATATGTATATTTTTGAAGCTGACTGTACCTAATCGCGAAATCATGTAAACGTTATTATTTTCTAAGGTAACGCTACTAAAAGACGGCTGACACCTTCTCGACAACCTTGACAATCCTGAGCGGTAAATCGGGATTTAAAATTTGCATGTATAAATAATGCCCTTTTAGCTAACACAAGAAAACTGTGCGTAGGTTTAGACTAGATTGAATGTAAATGATAATATTAATTAATGGACTTTTAATAGATTTTGGACTGATGACCGTATGTAGGCCGCAAGAATCCTTTGAATGCGGGAAGCACAGACCCTGTCGAAGTGGTGGAGCTTGGATGAAGTCTGTATCCAGCAGTGGCCGTCTTTTGGTTGAAATGGTGAAGATGATGAACTACTTTACCTACTGATCAAACACGGCAAGCATAGGTTAACCTCATCGATCATCCGGTACGGCTATTATTATTTAGCCAAAAGCTCTATTTCATACCATTACAACGCCAAGCTTCCTAACAATAATCACATTTACTATTAATAAGTACTCTCCCAAATAACATACGCGATTTTCAAACATGATCAGTAATCCCTTTATAACGTAATAACCACATAATTATTGATTTCTCTACGTTGTTCTGCCGGAAAAATAATGAGTGTACCTTAAATAGATGCGAACAGACAATTCGGGAATCTTGTTAGAATGCCCGACACTGACAAATTACATGTACAAAAAAGTAGAAGAATTCATGGTCCAACGAACGTTCATTGAGGCGGAAGGCGACAAGTGCCCTGTATGCTACGTAATGGAGGGGTGATGTTTGATCTCTGAATATATATTATATAAGTTTGTATGATGAAATAGTGTTCCAACATTTTCGGGAATTCGTTTTTCGAAATGATTAACTATCGTGCTACGTAATGGCCAAGGTTATTAGGTTAACGGTCACATCTTTAGCAAAAGTTTGGAGGTTGCTATCCAAACCCAAGCTGACAGAAAAATTGTTTGGATAAGAAGTAATGACCAACCATGATGTTTTTCTTCCTAACTTTTTGGCAAAGATAAGAAAGCAGTGTGAAGGAACCTATCGACAAATGTTACGTATCTAAGAAGTCTTTATTACATAGCTTTGTAGAAAAACATACTAATGAATTGCACCGATCCTAGCGTGGTTTGACCAGACTCGATTAATCGAATGAACCCCGAGATTTGCACTAGCCCCTGAAGCCTCATGATTCATGGTGCTACATAGGCCATTGCATATCAAGAAGTAGACCGGGGGGCGCTGTAATGGTAGGGAAGACGTGCCCATAGGATAGGAAAGAATTACGAGCCTACCAACTATGCAGCCTTTTTTTTTTTTTTTTTTTGGATGGGAAATCATCAAATGACTTCTCCCGCTCTGGGCGGAGCGGGAGGGCATGTCAGACTTTTACTGACTAAAACCCACCCGTGTTCCTTCAATTGCCCATGTGCCAGGGTCACGGTATCTCTTTCGAACAATCACGCGACCCCGGCAGGCATCGGTCCTAGCAGACCCCTTCAGTTTTGCTGACATCTCTTTGAGGCGCGCGTGGAACACTACGTGCCGTCGACCCGAGCTTGGTCCTTACCGGGCGGCGAGCTACCCATTGCTCGCCACCCGCAAGCTCGCGCCTACGGTGGCCGGGAGTCCGCAATCGACTCCCGACGCCCGGGGCGTCTCCTCCTGCGGCGGCTAGGGACGTGAGGGCGCAGAGACTGCCACTCCCTCACGCGCCCCGCCTCCTCCTTCGCGAGCATTACTGCTTCGCAGAAGGAGGTGACGGCTTCCCATTCCCTCTCGCTCCGTACCATGGCTCGCACCAGGGCTGGACGCGAGAGGTCGCCGCCGCCGATCGCCTCCACGAGGACACGGCGGTGCTCCGCCCAGGCAGGGCACACCTCCACCGTATGTTCCACCGTGTCCTCCAGACGATCCTCGCAATGGAAACACCCGGACGTATCCTCCGCTTTATCCTGAACAGGAACCCACCGAAGCACCCATGCCCGGTGAGAACCTGCGTCAGGCGGAAGGTGAGGACGCCGTGGCGCCTCTCTATCCACTCCTCAAAGAGGGGACTTACCGCCGCAATTGTGGCGTGCCCAGCACTGGGTTGCGACAATCGTACCCGCCATGTCGCCATGAGATCACACCGGAGCTCTGTCCGCCGTGCCGCGATTTGTCGCGGCAGCGGAGTTTCGCCCCGGCGTTTCGCCTCTTCGCGCCACTCCCACATGTGGGCGAGGACCTTTGCCTCCAGATCCCATGGCGGCACTCCGGCAAGGAGGCTCGCCGCCTCGCAGGAGACCGTGCGGTATCCCCGGATTAACCGGATGGCCATGACCCTCTGGGCCGCACTCAACCGGCGCGCTGGGCGCAGCCTCAATGAGGGCGCCCACACTGGTGCCCCGTAGAGGGCCATGGACCGCACGACCCCCGTGTAGAGCCTCCGGCAGGATGCGTTTGGACCCCCCAGATTGGGCAGGACCCGCTTTAAGGCAGCCCCAGCCCGCTCCAGTCTGGGAGCCAAACGTCGGAAGTGCTCGACGAAGTTCCACCGGCTGTCGAGGACAAGTCCCAGGTACTTCATCGTCGACTCGACGCCGATGTGAACCCCTCCCACCGTGAGTTGGGTACCCGCAGGTGGCGCGTTCCGAGGACCATGAAAACCCATGGCCTCGGACTTGTGCAATGCCACCTCGAGTCCCAATTGCCGGATCCTATCGACGATTGTCGCAACAACTATGCAGCCTTAAGTAAGCATTGGACTAGTGGAGAGAGGGGTCATATTTGTCTTTAGGAGAGCATCTTTTCACGTCGTCGCCGGCATGTTGATCCAGGTCGAGCTTCACCGATGCATCTTTTGGTGGGGTTAACCGTTTGCTTGGCTCTTTTCTATGTCGAGGCTTCGCTATGTTCCGTGTTGTCGTTTTCTTGGTCGTTTTCTGAGTTCTTGCTGGTATCAGTTTCTGGTTTTTTGTAGATATCACTAGCCGCTTTCTTGATCTTATTTCAGTCTCCAGCCGTGTCCCTCCAAAACTGGATATCCTTGTCGAAGTATTTCATGTCCTGTTTTAGGTTGTCATTCCATTAGTAAATAGGTCGTCCGACCTCTTTAGATTTGGCCCTGTACTGCATTGCTGCATGAAACACGTGTGGTTCAGAGCGTCTGAAAATGTGTGCTAGGTAGCACATCCTGTGGTTCTTGATGCGTTTTGTTATGGTTTTCCCGTCTAAGAATTGATGCATTTTCTCTGTCTCGGTTTGTTGATCAAGTCTCTCATGATAACTCGTTCATATCTTCTCGGTCTTGATCGGTTCGGCTTTGTGAGTGCTGATACTTTTAAGTCATACTAGTGATCGCCCATTGGTCGAAATTCGACCGTACTTCATTTGAATAAAATACATTATTAAATGAATATATATATATATATATATATAAATATATATATATATTCATAAATATAAAAAATAATATGGTTATATTGTGTAACATACCTATATATCAATGGTTATATTTGACATAGGTAGGTGTAATGAGTAAGGAATACTTCTTCAGGACTCTCTTGTTTATTTTCTTAATACTTCTTAACTGCTGGATATGGAATGAATTAACACAGAAAGCTCTGTTTTTATAGAATTTTTCCTATTATTTTTAATTAATTATGACAGTTCAAAATGTTATAATTATAACCAGCCTGTACAATCTACGACCAGCCTGTACAATCGTGAGGTATAAAACCTCTACAGTTTGCACACGACACTAAGTTTTGTCTGGGAAACTTACTAATGCCATACTTGACACTCCCCATAAAACCACAAAAAATATTTCTTCTAAACTAAATTCCTACCGTCGCTAATACAAATAATATTAAAGACAAATATTCTCGATATGATCATAGATTTTAAAAATGAAATAGGTTATATATCTTTAAAATTAATTTATTACGTATGGTTATACTTGACATTCAGTAAGACTATAGACACAAAATCAGGCTTACCAACTTAGAGGTTTCCCCAAATTTAGGGAGTAAATAAGAGGATTGGGATTTTTAGGGGCGTTCCATTTTAAGGGGATTCTTAGGGATTTTTTGCCATCTTATATTTCTCATTGTGTTTTTGATTACAGTAAAAGTATTAGCGACTTCTAGTAATATTACTACTGTGTGCCGGTCTATAATTACTGAACATTCGTTGGTTATTTTCATTACAGACTGCCCTTATAACATACTACGCCTATGTATATGCATGGCTTAGTTACGGCATTATAATGTGGGGCAACAACACAGATGCACCATCACTGTTTACGATACAAAAGAAATTTGTTCGTATCGCAGTAAACATACAACAAATAGATAGCTGCAAACCCCATTTTGTAAGGCTAAACATTTTAACTCTGCCATGCATATATATACTCGAAATATGCAAATTTGCTCACAAACACACAAGACTTTTACACTAAACGAGAAGACATACAAACACGATACACACTTAGATACAAAACACGATTAAACTTACTAACATCCCGCCTAAAAATACACTCATCTGGCCCTCTGGTTATGTCGATAAAAATATACAACAAGTTACCAGAATCCATAAGTACAGAGAAAAAAAGCCATCTATTTACAAATAAATTAAAAAAGCTGCTCTTAAATAAATGTTATTATAGCGTCAACGAATTTTTAAATGATAAATCCCTGAAATTATTTTAGAAAAGTGCAAAGCATGTATTTCATCTATTTTTAATTACTATTTTAGAATAAGTTACATTATAAGATAATCAATAGGTCCTCCTCTCTACCTACTGTATTTTTCTTTGCTGTGCCCGACAGGGTCCACAATTGTTTCTAAATAAAATGTTTTACCACCTAAGCATATACATTGTGGAATGCAATAAAGTATTGAGTATTGAGTATTGCATTATATTTTTTTAGGGGATTTTTTTAGTAATTGTGGTAATTTTAGCTTAAGCTTTAGGGGTAAATATTTCTGGGTGTTGGTATCACTGCACAAAATATTAATGACAGATTTGGACCATAAACAACAACTCATAATTTTAAAAAATATTAGCATTCGTCACTTCTTCTCTGTATAAACTATAAGTGTGCGAAATTTCATTCTCCTCCGTCCGCCCAATTTTCGTAAAAAGGGATCCAAAGTTTTCGCTTCACGTATTAATATATAGATGTCATACAAGGTACGATAATATCTCCAGCTGTGTCCATCCAAAACTTGATTCCCATGTCGTAGTACTCGTATTTCATGTCTTGTTTTAGATTGTCGTTCCATTTGTAAGTAGGTCGCTCGACCTTCTTACATTTGGCCTTGTACTGCGTTGCTGCATGCATGCGTGGTGTGGTTCACCGTGTGCTAGGTAGCACATCCTGTGGTTCTTGCCGCGTTTTGTTACGGTCTTACCGATTCCATGTTTTATTGTATTGATTTTTTTAAATTTATAATATTAATGATTTTATTGTATTATGACTGTGTTAATTTATAATTTTAATGAGTGTTGTTTGTGTTGTTTTTTTTAATTTTTATTTATTATGTATGTTTTCAAACACAATGTGAATTGTTCCTGAAATAAATTGAATTGAATTGAATTCAGATTTGATGCAGTTTCTTATGTCCGCAGTTTCCTGGTTTCCTTTTTCTTTGCTTCTGAGCAGCAATAATGTGGTATTGGATGCGTTTTAGTTCTTCCAGCTCATCTGTAATGAGGATAAGGTCGTCCGCAAATGATAATACCACCTGGAGTGATGATGATTTCCTTTGCTTCTTTCGTCATCGGTATTTCGCTTTTTGCTTCGATTATCAGTTTTGTTTTATTAACCGTCGGTATATGAAGGCCCTCGTACCTTTTTTTCTCTCATTTGGATATCGCTACCCTGCTCTTTTTCGTTTTTGTTTGTTGCTTTTTTTTCCTGTGGAATGTGTTGAGCGTTTGCATGTGTTTTGCGGGGTGATTTTTTTCCCCTAGTCCCTTTTGGAGTGTTGTCTGGCTTTCTTTTACGTGATTATGCATACTGGAGTTATTTGGTTGCTTGCTTTGTAGAAATTTGGCCTTCTGTAGGTTAGGAAGGGCTCTCCCTTGAGTAAATCGTCTGACGAGTCAGAGTTACATCCATTACAATGTTCCAGGGTACTTCGATGTTTTCATTCGTTGAGGTGATTACTACATTTGTTAGTTTTTTGTTATACAGTCTTGGTATTTTAGTTTGGTAGAATTTCTATTCAACGCGGCACATTTGCATTGTTTGACATACTTGATCTCAACCGTTGTTACATTCGTACCTTGTCATTGTTTTTGTGTTTGGTTTTTTCCCCTTTTTGTTAACTGTTCTATGATATTTGATCTTGGCAGTCCCCAAATTATTTTATTGTATTCTATTTGAAGTGTTTCCCTGTTAGCAATATTCATTAATAGTTCACCGTTGTACTTGGAATCTTCATTCTGAAGCGTGTGTTGCATCATACCTTGGCGTTGGATACTTCAACCTCGACCAATATGGGCGTAGAAGTGCCGTATTTGCAGCGCACCTTTCCTTGTTTTTCGTCTAATCAAGTTTAATACGTTTGTAAAAGATCTGATTGCTTTCTAAGTACAGCTGTTAGGGTGTGAATTTATTATGTACAGAGGAGTTGGCTTGTCTTTTCCCATGACAACCTCAAGGGTAGGTGATATCGCGTCCGTATACTTTTTTGGGCATCTTTTCTTAATAAAATTGCAAGGCCCCGGTGTGTGTTACTCGCAATTCCTGAGAGGTGTCATTCGTAGTGTGTGGAGATATACGTTCTTGCATTCATCCCTGTTCCCCGTAGATTGACTATATGAATGCCTCTACGTGAAAGTTCAGCGTTTACAAATTTTTTTTTTGCTGGTTTTGAATCGCCGCGATCGTTTCAAGTTGCAATACTCAGATCTAAGCAAGTGTACTTTTTTGCGGTGGTGGTCAGGTTTCTGGTGTAGGTACATGCAGTATCGTCTGCGATTATGTCTGATAACGGTGTAAGTAGTGTTGCTTCTCGTTGTTTGCACGGTGTTAATGAGATAACTAATTGGGGACTATTCGTTTTGAAGCTGACGTTTTGTGGCTTTTTCATGTACTTCTCGTGTGTTGTACCGGTTACCTAAAGGTCTGGTATAATGTGTGGTGGTACGATGCGTTGGTTGAATTTAGCGTTTTGTTTATCCAGTTGTTGTATTGTTACTTTGATCAGGACCCAGCTATCATATTGCTTCGTGTAGAGGATGTGTATATGTATTGGCGGATTCTCTCGATCGCCGATCGGTGTTTTTCTGCGTTATGTTTATGTGTATTCACATTTACGAGGTACTATTCGGACGCGGTGATGATGATATATTCGATATACCAGAATGTTTAATTAATTGCACGGTTATTATTTTGTTATCCTTTGTTCCTGGAAAAGAATGCTGTTGGGGAGAAATTCCTATATATTATTTAGAAGTGCTAGGCGAATTATATCATCCTGTCAATGTTTCAAAACATAATTATGTAGCGAGATCTTGACGGAAATTCTTGTGATCAAATGTTATTTGGCGAGATATCTTACTAGACAAACAGTTCCCGTCTAACAGTTCCCGTATTTTGAGATGAGCACGATTATAAACATTGTTATTGCTTTTGTTTAGTCAAACACATTTGTGTCAGGCTTCAGGGTTTGGCTGAAACTGTCTAATTTGTGAGCTTGACCTTTTTTTGTATCGTTATCTGTAGAGCAAAAACGTCTGGTGCAAACTTAAGAGTTCGGGATATTTTTTTTTATTATCTCTTCAGTCCACATGCATATTTAGATTCCGGTGACCGTGGCCTTTTGCAAAACAATTTCAGGAATTGGTTACCATGGTACAAACGTCGACAAATCAAGCCATTCATTTCCAGTATAAACTGACTTCTCATTGTACGGAAAGCCTATACATTGCGAGGTCTGTTAAAACTGGAAATCCATAGCTTGATATGTAGCCGTGTGTACAATTATAAGATCCTTAGGTAAGGCATCCTTAACGATATCATATTTAGCGCCAGAATAACAGCGTGAATTTGTCTATGTGAAGACACCGGTCCGCAACGGCTGCCTGGGATGACGTTGCGTGCGCGCGCGGCATATCTAGGCCCGTCTACGCAGTTTAGCTAACGTATCCCTGTAATATTAAGAACGGTCTCACCGGGTACAACGCCATGGGTTACTCGTCCTCCGGCAGCCAGTCTTCACTACAGCATGAACCTATGACACCTTCGCTTCCTTGTTTTGTTATTACGACACAGAGAGTCACACACAAAAAACGCGTTTTGATTTCGAAGTCGGGCGAGCCGACATGTGTTGCGCGCACGCACAGACGACCGCTTGCGACGAGGGTTCAACTTGAACTCGCTTTGTAGAAAAACGTACTTATAGGGTTTATTAGGTATGGTTCGGAAATTACCCGAGAATCTTAAGCTACTTAATCGTTAATTAAACCACTACTAATAATGTTCTCTAAATAAATATCCAACTAACATTTAACTATTGCCTAGACACATAATAAAAATGAAAATATGAAAGTTATCCTAGCTCGAGGCTATGTAGACCTGTCATTCTCAGGTACTTAAAAAGGTCTTTATAATGAGTTAGGGACCAACATACTGCTAAGTTAAAACTTTTAGTAAAAAGAAATACTAACAAAGTGTACCTTATATGATACCCCATTCTCGCGTATAGGCAGTGAATAGGAATAGCAGGCACAAAGAAGAAGAATATGTTGCTCAGTTCTAGAAGTGGAGACGGTACCATCAGCGCACAGAATGTAGAGTCCAACGATATGTTACCGGAATCTGAAACAAAATGTTTTCAATAAATATAATCCAATTCTGGCAGGTCCTAAAAGTGGAAGTAAGGAAGTAGTAAACTTAGATGAGTAGGGAGTACTCTTGTAGAGTAGATGATTGATGTTAAATCAACAGATTGATATACAAGTAGATAACAACACCAACTTTTTAATCCATGATGTGCTGAGTAGTCAACTCTTGTAACGATATTATTCTTTGTCTCGTCTGCAGACTAAAGTTTTCTGTAGACTAGAGACTGCTAAAATTATGGTACTCGAGAAAAATGAGATTGACGACCACAACGACGACGACCCAAGCCATGGGCCAGGTGCCTCAAATTTTTTTTCAGGGGCAGTGGACAGAGACAGTTTCCTTCGGTTCTCAAAAGTCGTCTGTTCAAAACAGTTTAGCGCTACGACCACTCCCTAAGGGTTACCTTTAAGGAGGGCTCTTAGCGTGTAGCCGCTTTAATCTATACATCTATACAAATAAGTTAAGACAAGTCCGGTTAAGCACCCGACAACCTCCTAGGTTGAACTGCGAGATGTAATTAACAACAAAATAACACGGATTATTCTTGTGAGATTGTGAATCATATTTTCTAACGCTCTTTACATCTGCATACATGTTGCACCTGGGACACGCATTAATCTTCTTGGGTGTAAGCTTGAGTTTCACAAGTATGTTGCCTCGTGTTGTGAAAAGTAAATAAACACGAAGAACGTAGCACGTGCTCGAGTTTTAAATGTTTAGCTACATGATTGATAGCTGCCCATCAAATTAGATTAAAGCACCCAAGTCTGTATAGTTTCGCTATCTAATTTAGTTATACCCTGTATAAACTGTACCTTCGACATAGTTTCCATCCCTAAATGCGCTGGACGCTTGCTATTCTGTATTTGAACTTATATTACAATTAGTCACGTCGACACGCTCTCCAACCACGCCATGTCCTACGGCCCTATCGCATGGTATAGGTACCGTAGTTGCATGGTGAAATCGAATTATGATAGTTCATGAATGGATTATCAGATTGCATACTAAGCATGGCATCGCAAAAACACACTATTCGATGTTTAACTCTGAGCGTTGAGCAGTCTGTTGTAGATACAATGCGCGGAAAGATTCAAATGTGTCTACAAAGACACAAAATGCTTACTCACTGACAACACCCCGGTTATTCATTTCTGTCATGTTATACTTGCAAAAACGTTATAAACAGCTTTGTCAGCATATTACGTAATAAGTATTTACCCTTGTTTTGGTACATTGATGTTTACCTGCCTCGGGACGCCATCGTTTGGCTTTATTACCTACGCTTTATGTAGGGTATGGTGTAAAAAACGGACAAAAGCGTGGCGGACCAAGAACAGTGAAAGGTATTTGGGATGACTTTGTCTATAAAACAACCCTAACATTGTAAATGAAAAACATATTCTGCTATAGATCGATATATGTTACGGTCAATTTTGAACCTGAAAATATAGGCCTGCGTGGTGAATTACGGAAAACATTATAGACTGCTTATGTATGTAAGGAACTAAACCTATAGGCTGCTTCCTGTTGTTCCAAAATCATGCAATTTGGTAAGAAGCAAGGTCTTACAACAAGAATAAAGGAAAATTGGTAATACGTAGTTTTATCACATTTTCCAACCATTACCAACTAAAAAGTCAGCAAGTAAAGTTTTCGTTGTTTTGTAGAGTGGTGAGTGCATGATTTATGCTACAGTTTTAAGTATCTGTGTATGTCACGAAGTAGTGCAATTAAATCTATACTAATATTTTAAATCCTATAATTTGTTTGTACACAAAAACAAACAAATAAAACTCAGGAACAGCCAGTCTAATTCTTGAGGAAGGTTATAAGCTATTTAACATCACAAAACGACCCTTAGGAGCCAAGCATAAAGAAATAATGTTGGACAGAATGCTAAGTGAAAACTAAGTAATAGTGTGGGCGGTCAAAACTTTACGCAGACGAAGTCCCGGGCGAAAAGGTACATAATGGGCTAAGGTGCTAAGACTGAGGTCGTGGGTTCGATTCCCACCCAGGACAAATCTTTGTGTGATGAGCACAATCATTTGTTCTGTGTCTGGGTGTAATTTATTTATAATATGTATGTATTTTATAAGTATGTTTATCAGTTGTCTGGTTGCCATAGTACAGGCTCTGCCTAGTTTGGGATCAGATAACGTTGTGTTAGTTGTCCTAAGATATTATTTATTTATTTTGTAATCACTTTATAAATCACCATCCTAAAATGTCTGCAACTAAATGGTTTATTATTATGCAGAATTTTCATCTAACTATGGGTTTTTTTCAAATCCAAGAGCACAACAGTTGAACGCTGGACAATATAGCGTTATCCTTGTTTCAAACAATTGTTATAGAGTAGCTTATACTCGTTTGGGCAGAGGCATTAATCTTATCTGGTTTTCGCAGGTTTCCACTAGAGACTAGAGCTAGGACCCAGAGCAATCAAGTTTATGTTTTTATGAAGCGATAACATATTAAAGTAATTCATACTATAGACCAACTTAAACACATCCGAAAGTAAACCCTTGCGTAACAAGGTCTCTGGGGTTGTCAATAATTCTGAAATGTGTAACCTTTTGAATCATTGCCTATGGTACTGTGTGGACTTAGAAACTTAAACAAATTTCTCTTATTACAGTATATATGTTACAGTCATAGTGATTAAACAGCTATTATACATAATGTCTGGTTATTATATATAATGACTAAATTGTCTAAACAATGTGATAAATTAATCACTTTATCCGAATATTATTCACAATAACAGATAAAAAATAAACGTGTATTACAGTTGATACTGTTCCTGAATACGAAGTTACCATCCGAGAATATGTAAAAAAGAGTCACATCTTAACGACCAAAGATTTCAGCATTGGAACTGTACTGGCAAATGCGTTTCTATTAGGGCAAAAACGAAAAGTCAAGCCTGTTGTGTAACTCACAACTCACAAGTCACAAGTCTCAATGTCCAAATTGGGGGACCCCAATGTTCAAGTGTTATAAATCCCATCAAAAACATAAATGTGAAATGAGAGCCAAGTTCAATATTATGATATATGCCTTGGTTGTTGACTTCAACGACAAAAGAAGTGAGATCTAAATGGGTGCCAAGTTCAATGGTCAGTCCTGACTTGGCTAGTTCTCATATACGAATTATTATTTTCGATGGCTAGTTTCTACCAGCAAGCCAAATTTTCGGAATAATAAAATAAGAACCGACAAGTAACAGGTTTAAAACTTGCGAAGGCTATAATATAATTCCTATATGAAAACTAGCCAAGTCAAGACTGACCATTGAACTTGGCACCCATTTAGATCTCACTTCTTTTGTCGTTGAAGTCAACAACCAAGGCATATATCATAATATTGAACTTGGCTCTCATTTCACATTTATGTTTTTGATGGGATATCATTACTTTTTGTACATAAATTATTAGTAGGTACTTATTTATAACAAATTTAATACCAAATCGTTTTTGTTATAAGTGTTCCTAATAGAATCAATTAAGTGAAAAATTATAATAAAATGATAAAAATTTGCCAGTTTCTGATTTATTCCTTTGTATTCACCTAATTACCTATCTGCATGCCAAATTTAAACTTTCTAGGTCATCTGAAACTGGGTTAGAGTTTTGATCTATAGGTCAGTCAGTGATAAAAATTACGATATTTGGACGTTAATATATAAATAACCGTTGGAGATATGTTTATGAAATTTGGAGCACATATGTATCTCGCAAGTTTCACTATATGAGTCAAATTCGACACGTTTATATGAAATAGTTTTTGAGTTATGAGGGGGTCAAAAGTGGCTCCAAATGGTTCGTGTAATATTACACACGGTGCTGCTCGCCAGTTCTGTTACTTGAACTTGGCTTGACACGCTGCCGCGTGTCTAGATCAGTACTCATGACTCATTCCACATAAATCTCTGTGTTTTTATTTTCGTGGCTTATGGCTTTCAATTTTGTTTTTTTTTATTATTATATTTTGAATATAAAATTTTGAAAACGTATAATAAACATTATTATTTTTTTAAAAATCTAGCTTTCACTGTCCCACTTCTGGCCTACCTCCACTTTTTTCCATTTTTCGCGAGACTGTGCGTCCAGTTTTAACGGAATCTATTTAGCTAGTACCGCCATCTCCTACCGGCTCACTGTCTCAGGGCACCAGTTCTATGGTACTTGGGCCAGCAGCATGCGGCGAACATATCCTGCCAAGTCCAATTTATATATTTAATGATCAGCTTATAATGTTCCCACTGCTGAGATACGGAAGGAAATGGGTCATAGTCCATCACACGGGCGCATTGCTATTTGTAAGATGTCAGATATCTTCGAATTATTAATTCTAGGACATGACGGGTTCTTTACGATGTTTTCTTTCACAGTTTTAAGATGTGAGAGTGTGTGTGTGGGTGATGAAATGAAATACGCAAAGTAAAATACCCATCTGGGAGTACTCAGCCTTACAAGTCAGGACAGATACCACTGGGTCACCACTGCTCTCAAGTATATTTAGCGCATAACTATAAGCTGCAGTCGATTGCAAAACGATTACTGTTTGAGTTACAGTTTGTATGTATGCTAGTTGTGTGGTAAACTCTGCTTGCGTGATTCAGTGATGCAGTTTATTGCGTGACGTGCGTGTGATGCGTAGATTGCATGCGGTGGTGTAAATGTCACTACCATAGGATAAAAAGTTATTTTTAAGCTTACTGCAGCTGCCATCATTTGTACCGGTCTCAATGCAGACTGTCGATGAACTTGAAGATTAAGCAATCAAAATAATTCGACTCAAAGCTCTCTCTCGACCTCTGCCGAAATTGTATCCTTACTTTGGTGGACTGACTGATTATAAACTGATTTGACGTGGACAATTTCTTAATACCGTACAATGAGCGATTCTTATGTTAAAATAAATTTATTTTAACACCAATTCAAGACTGGTCAAGCCTGGGTTGGGTTGTGGATTATGGGAAATGAAATTGCTAATGTGTTGCTTCATGGGTTTGCCAAAATTTGTCTGCTCAACAACTCAAAAACGCAATGATCGTAGCTAAACTGTCAATATGAAACATATTGCGATATATTTTAAATTCATGTGTGTTCGCTCTTTATTTGCCTTTTAATATTGTGTTATATATTATTTAAGATTTAGTATTGTTACTTCTTTTTATTATGACTAGTGATCGCCCATTGGTCGAAATTCGACCGTACTTCATTTGAATAGAAATACAATATTAAATGAAAAAATATAGATAATAATAAATATAAAAAAATAATATGGTTATATTTGACATTCAGTAACACTATAGACCAATTGTTGACGCTGTACTACTGTGGAGAGGATTCGCTGGCGGGATGGTGATGGCCAGCACCAGGGCGTAGGTAATGAGTAAAGAATACTTCTTCAGGACTCTCTTTTTTATTTTCTTAATACTTCTTAACTGCTGGATATGGAACAGAAACACAGAAATTTGTTCTGTTTTTATAGAATTTTCCCTATTATTTTTAATTAATTATGATGGTTCCAAATGTCATAATTATAACCAGCTTGTACAATCTATGACCAGCCTGTACAATCGTGAGGCATACAACCTCTACAGTTTGCACACGACACTAAGTTTTGTATGGGAAATTTACTAATGCGATACTTGACACTCCCCATAAAACCACAAAAAATATTTCTTCTAGATCTAAACTAAATTCCTATCGTCACTAATACAAATAATATTAAAGACAAATATTCTCGATATGATCATTTGATCATAGATTTTAAAAATGAAATAGGTTATATATCTGTAAAATTAATTTATTACCTATGGTTATACTTGACATTCAGTAAGACTACAGACACAAAATCAGGCTTACCAACTTAGGGGTTTTCCCAAATTTAGGGGGTAAATAAGAGGATTGAGATTTTTTAGGGGCGTTCCATTTTTAGGGGTATTCTTAGGGATTTTTTGCCATCTTACATTTCTCATTGTGTTTTTGATTACAATAAAAGTATTAGCGACTTCTAGTACGGTTCCTCGATACTAAGAATGCAGAGTGAATGATTAACAAATGTCGTGTAATAAAATAATATAGACAAATATTACTACTGTGTGCCGGTCTATGATTACTGAACATTCGTTGGTTATTTTCATTATAATTTTTTAGCGGATTTTTTTAGTAATTGTGCCAATTTTAGGGGTTTTTAACTTAAGCTTAGGGGTAAATATTTCTGGGTGTTGGTAACACTGCACAAAATAATAAAGACAGATTTGGACCATGAACAAAAGAATATCTATGCATGTGTGTATTAGATACACGGTAATGAACAGTAGTGTGTGTTACGTGTTATTTATTGAAAATAATGTATTTTAACGCATAATTTAAAAAAATATTAGCATTCGTCACTTCTTCTCTGTATAAACTATAAGTGTGCGAAATTTCATACTCCTCCGTCCGCCCAATTTTCGTAAAAAGGGATCCAAAGTTTTCGCTACACGTATTAATATATAGATTTGCTGCACCGTCCGACGTCACACGTCAGCGCCGGCTGTCGCTGAAAACCAGCGCTGGGGCTCTGTCTCGCATAGAGTCGCAGTATTATGCTGAGCGATGGCCGTTTTGCGTGGATTTGACGCATATTTTCCCCAGCTATTTTTTTATATTTTTGTTGTGTTCAGTTTGTTTTTGCGTCTTATTTACCGCAAATAAACGTATTTTCTTTCTTTCTTTCTTTCTTTTCTTTACACAATTACCCAACTGCGGTACCGGTGCGTTAGACAGTAAAAAAAATTCAAATCGAGTTAATAAATTTAGCTTAACGTGGACACAATGTCCTGAATACAGTGGAACATCTATTATATAGAAGCCCTTTATAAATTCCAACAAGCTGAAACGATCAATTTGGTCGTCATTTAAAAAGAAAATTATCACTGTATTTTTCGGTGAAATAACTGTGTTATTAAAAAAAAAAATCAGAGAATTGTGGTCACAATTTGGTTTGAACTTCTGGAACATGACGGAGTGAGACCTGAGTCGATATATAAATACCAGTTAATATAATATGAACGGTTGATGGTTGATAGAAATATCACGCGCTTCACGATTATATTTTTTTATATCAGTACCTAGGACCTAACTATTTTCTAGCTTTTAGGTACATTATCTACCCCATTATTAACCGACTCCAAAAAGGAGGAGGTTTACAATTCTTGTACATGTTTTTTTGGTGGAAAATAACTTCAATTGCGGAACTCGGAATTGAACTCCTCCTTATTTTTTTAACTCGTTTAAAAAACGAGACGTAAAATATTTCAAATATTGTCTCACTGTTGTAATGATCGTTACGTTTACTTCTTACAGAACTACTTGAAGGTCAATCGTTTATTATGTCAAGAAACAACATTAATGTAATGTAATTAAGACTTTACAAAATTATACCAAAAAAAAAAAAAATTTCACTGTAGCAAAATCTTCAAGGTAACCGAAATAACGAAATACCGAATACCGAATTACTTTGAAGTTAATCAAAATCTTTTAACAATTTCCTAATAATGTCATTTTTGTTTTCAAAGAACTTGTTAACGAGGTTGCCCTCTTTTTATTTCAAGGTTTAATTAGTCTACTTATAAATAAGATGATTGTTAAGTGAGATCATTGCAATGTAACATTATACTAAAAAAAACGAGCACTGGAGACCCACAGAAAGTACGTTTGAAACTCGATAAAACATTTGAGTAGATACCTATTTATATTCTGAAATAAATATAAGGCCCTTACTCAGAAATTTCTTTGAAAAAACAGAATAAACATAGTACGCACAGCCACACATCGAGCTATACATTTCATTTTGCAGTATAAGCTGACATCTCATTGTACGACAAGCCTATACAATGCGAGGTCAGCTAAAACTGGAAATGTATAGCTCGACCTGTAGCCGTGTGTACGTAGATAACTAGTATATATCTTTGCGACAAGCACAATGTTCTTAATGAACGATAAATAAATAATCGCTCCCCGAGACAGAACCACAATAATAAACAAGATGTCACCGAGAATTTATATTCAAACTCAAACTCAAACTCAAAGTCTTTTATTTGTGGTCATAGGTTAACAAAGATGGTGCTTAATATTAATAAATGTATCACTATGTCCTGCTAGTAAAGCGTACAAATATTAGGTTTAAGTATAGTCTACATAAAAACATTAATCTTAAATTATAATTATTAAACTCTATTCTACTTTATCAACTTAATTATCTAATGTTATCATCTAAATATTCTGACATAGTATAGTAAGCCTTATCTAATAAAAATAAATCTCCTTTCTTCAAAATTTTTATAGGTAGTTTATTATATATTCTTGTTGACATACTAAAAAAACTCTTGTCAAAAAGGGCAGTTCTGTGAGGTAGCGAAGAAATCTTTAAAGCATTCCTAACAGATTGCGGTTTTGCAAACAGATGTTTGTTCGTTTTAACAAAAATCGCTACCTCATAAATATATAAAGATGTATAAGTCATAATTTTTAACTTCTGAAAGAAAGGCTTACATGAGTCTGGTACATGAATATTGGCTATAGCACGCACACATTTCTTTTGTGCTTTAAATACGTACTCTGTATTAGTGGCGTTTCCCCAGAATATTAAACCATATTTAATGGTTGATGCCACATATGCATGGTATGCTGTCAGTACAGCTGATTGGTCTACTACTTTAGCTAATTTATACAAGGCATACGAATATTGGTTTAATTTTTTACATATTGTATCAATGTGTGTTTGCCATTTCATATCATTATCAATCCAGATACCCAGAAATTTTGTACTATTAACTTCCTCAATATGTGTCCCATCATATTAAATATTCAAAGCGTGTTGTATTTCTAGTGGGTATGTGACAATTTTTGTTTTATTTAAGTTAATCACTAAATTGTTTCTTAATAACCATTCTATAACTAGCTTAAGAGTAGTGTTAATAGCGGACTCTAAGGAATTTAATTCTTTTTCTGTAAAGATGACGGTGCTATCATCGGCAAAGAGAATCATCGGATGTTCTATGGCTTTAGGGAAGTCATTGATATAAATTAGAAAAAGGAGCGGCCCTAGTACGCTACCTTGAGGTACACCGAATTGCACTTTCATGTAATTTGAGTGATAGCTTTGTACTGTTCTACTCAGTGGACATATGCTGTCTATTTCAACCCTTTGATATCTGTCAGTTAAATACGATTTTAATAATTTATGGACATTGCCTCTAATTCCGTAAGCATTTAATTTATCTAGAAGGGTTTTATGATCCACATAATCGAACGCTTTAGTCATGTCCTTGTACAGTGTAGCAGTAGGAGTTCGATTATATAAAAGATAAACAGCTGCCTTCTCTCAAAAATGAAGGTGCTATTACAATGGATAATGGAAATATAATAACAACAAATATCTGATGATAGTGGTATGTTAAAGCTCATACCTCTCTGTGGATATTTATATCCAAACATATCTTTTAGCTTTATGTAAAAAAAAAACGATTTTCGTGAGTTAATAGTCTCGCTTTTCGATTCTGTTTGTGTTGTTTTTCTAAGTTGATGCGGATTTTGCGGAAAGTTTGTGAGTATACCATTATTAACTAAAGTATCATATTGTTTAATCATTGTGAAGGTGAAGACTGTGTGGGTATGTTTCTTTTATCTTTCTTTATTTGTCAAGTATGTTGTAATTATGATCTGGCAGGTTGAGTAATTTTTGCGGCCTACCCAAATGTCCTTTCTCTGATATTGTTCGTTGGATCATTGAGCTTCTCAAGTTCTGAGTTGAGCCGCACGATTAGTGACAAATGCGTGCACTGACTGGACAGGTCCACTCAATCTGTTTGGTTCTTTCCTCTAAAGACCATTTCAGACAGCTATCTACATAGTCTTCACATAATGTTACCAATATTATGTCTGGACTTTAAAAGAGACTGTGACCTCTGAGTTTGTTTCGGCCTTTCTTCTCAGAGTAGTCAGATAGGAAACGCCGACCTCATCTATTTAAAATGAAGCTTAGACTGGAAGCCGGCCGGCCGGGTTGGCAAGCCGGCCTCATTAAGGTTGTCCAGAAATCGCCTGTGAATACGAGGTCTTAGTGTAAGGCCACTTGTGCTGGTCACCATACTTTTCAAATGAGAACAATGATATTTCAAGTAACAACACTGCCGACGGTCGTTAACACCGAAAAAAATTCAGTAGAAAATAATTAATTATGTTTTATCGTATTAAGATACGGATAATCACTCATCTGCATCCTAATCAGAATCTAATGTTGTTTCATATTTTCGCAAAATGTTGTCTGCACAAAAACGTAAATAACGCAATGAATGTTGTTGAACTGACAAAATGAAAGCCATTCCGACTGTTAGTAAGATAAGATAATATTTATTTGCATAAACATGTGTCATACATACAGAAAGACTCTCATGCAAGACGACGAAGATGACAAAGACGATGTATGTGACGCTTTCACCCGCAGGTCTGCGTAGTTTTGCTAGCTAGTTTAATTCGGCCATTTTTATAAAATGCAGTACCTCTACCTGTCATGACCAGTTCTAATTAAATAAAATTGAAAATTCAATATAATAGCAGGTAACGTATAATTGATTGCTGCCTAAACTTTTCTCATCGTTTATACTTTTGCTATAAGATTGTAGATTTAATTTAATGAAACTCATGGCTGATATCGTTCATAAAATTTTCCAGACTACGTTTATTAAACAATACGCTGTTATTTGACGCCACTTTATTACAGAACTTAGTTTGATAAATTACTTCAAAAGTAAGAATCGCTTTTTTGTATTCTCATTTTATAAGGTAGATAAAGAGCAGAGGTAGAGCAGTGGTGGCTTCGATTTACGAAAGGGTTACCGGGGGAAAGGGAAACCGGTATGTCTTAGAACCAAAAATTCGAAAACATGTGACATCTACTAACCCGCACTGGGCCCGCCTGGTGGATTATGGCCCACTCCCTCTCACCGAGAAGAGGCCTGTGTCCCAGCATTGGGAACATTATAGGCGGCTGATGAATAATGTGGTATGTGTTGTGGTTTCAGTGTGTTGTAACTATAAATCTAACAAACCTACAAACATTAAGCGCCTACGCCTACGATCCTTCCATACTCTTTTTACCTCGTTAACGTTTATAGATCCGGTCATATACGCACGCCGCGCGCCGGTTACAAGTACTATGCACCTGACCTTTCTGAGAAACTTCACCAGTAACGCCACATTATAAACACACTAATAATATGTCCGGCAACAGTGGTGATAGAAGAATTAATAAATACATTGTATAAATATACACATTGCAGCAATTAAATCAGAGAATTCGCGTATTTTCAAAAATGTGTGAAAGCATTCTAATCTCTGTCCCAATCTGTCAGAAATACCTCTGAATTCTCTAAAATTTGGACAAGTCAATTTGGTCTTGACATCGATTTAGTTGTTGCGACGGTTCATCGGTCATCAGTTTACTTTACCTACTACATACATTGACACATTCAACTATACAGTAGAAACATTAATTTCATCACAATCGATAGAAGTACTCTATTTTACGAGTTTATTCTGAATTCAGCGAAGGTCTGCCGCAATTTTGTTAAACAAAAACGAACGGAAACGTGTGGAAATGGTGGGAAACTAAAGCTGCGGTAATTCTTTGCTCCTAACACTCTTTGTGAAATTTTAAAAGTTTGGTAGATACTAAGTTATGAAGGCCATTCTATTTCGTTTATTTAGTCTATACATAATCTTATTTGTTGACGTCAAACAAACAACAGACAGATAAAGCAGTCAAACTAATAGCATCCATATTTCAGTACATATGTGTACTGAACAAATCCCTAATTCCCTACTGAAATAACTTGGACCTACGAGAAAGTATTTACTTTATATTTACTAGACAGAAAATAAATATTATCTAAAAGGATATATATTCCTTTCTAAACCCTACCTAAATTCCGGTAGGATTGCAGGATATCCTAGTGGGATTTAGGTAGATTTATTAACGTTTTCTATGATTATATGTTTGTGCAAGAACGGCCGAACGGATTTGGATGAAGTTTGGCACACAGATTGTTTATAACCTGCACTTTTCATTACGGCACTAGGTTCTCGTGGGATATTTTCCGACATCGGCGCGAAGCCGCTGGCAAAAGCTAGTACTTTCACAAAATGTTGAGATGGCTATGAAGGTAAGAAATCATTACTTGTAAACCTTAAATAAGGAAAGACAAATGAAGTTCGATAGGAATTTATTAACTTAAAATTCTTTAGGCACCTTTCCCACCATCGGAAAACAAGCTAACAACAAGTAAGCGACCAACAAGCAGCCAGTGCGTAACGGCGGCGTCGAGCCATCACTAGCTTGTCTGAGTATGTACTAAGCGTGAGTCTCTCGGCATGTGTTTTACACACGCCGAGCAAACGTATCTGAAGTAAGTACACTCTTTAAGTACTAGCCGATGATGTGAACAGTAAGCGGTGATATATTGTACGTTTCTCGAGCGAGAAAACGTGAACAGCTAGTCGCTTCCTCGTCGACAAAAGAAGAGTTTCTTGATCGTCGTCTTAATATTAGCATGCCCATGCGAGACTGGTTGGCAAGTCGCCACTGTCGCCAATGGTACGTTCCTGTCGACGAAAGAGACAGACTAGTCTTGTAAACGAAGGTTTATACTTCTGTCTATATACGGACAATGGTGATGTATTAGGTAGACTTGTGAGAATGGTGATATATTATATAAGACGTTTTTTGACAGTCAGCCTTTGATTACCTATATCTGTGTGAACTTAGCTTATCTACAAATGCAGTTGTTTACCTCAGTATATTCCGCACACATTACTCATGGCGGCTTTCCATCTGTTGTTGCAAATAGGAATCCTACTTAATCGTAATAGGTAAATATGTAATAAATCTATGTTTTTGGATTGCTGTAGGCCTGCTAGCCATTGCGCGAGGTATTAAATTAAACTTTTCAGTCCTTTGTTAGAAATGCATTGGGATTCCGTAAGATTCTTGTTATAGTATGTCTGGATTATAGGCTGTACTCGTTTATTATTTACTAGCTTCTGCCCGCGACTTCGTCCGCGTTAGTTGTATTGTTCCCCCGACCCTTCCCGTTGCGTCGAATTGCCTACCCATGAGATTTTTCCCATTTTTCCAACCAGTAGTTCCTGAGATTACCGCGTTCGCCCTATTTCCGCAGCCCTTTAGTCCGTATTTTCTGCGTGACTGGTTTCGTCGTTGTCATAAAAATGTAGCGGAAATAGGACTATACACGGTAGAAAAGGTTTTTTGTGTGATAAAGCCGGTATCTTTGTAGTGAAGTAAATGAAATGTCGTTGTAATGGAACACTTAAATAATGTCACAGTACAAAAGATGCTTACCGAGCCTTTTACCAACCATGTGGGGTCGGCTTCCAGTGTAACCGGATACAGCTGGATACAAGTATTTTATACAGGTCAGCTACCTATCAGACCTCCACAACACTTTCTGCATTTTACTTCTGCACTATAAAAACATCACACAATATCATCATTACATATTATAAAATAAAGTCACTGCCCGCTGTCTGTCTGTCCCTATGTATGCTTAGATCTTTAAAACTTCGCAACGGATTTTGATGCGGGTTTTTTTTAATAGATTGAGTGATTCAAGAGGAAGGTTTATATGTATATGACATGCATAACATAGTAAAGAAACGCTGATAATTTTAGAGGTTTCTAATGTGATGTCATAAATAAAGTCATTTTTTTTGCGCTTACATTGCGAACGCTGGCTGAACCCTACGAAATAGATCAAAATAATGTACTACAGTATTCTACACCTTAAAAAGGTCTACAAAAAAGTCCGCGATGGTATATGTCTACCACTTAGGGATAACCCACAATAACCATTTTTTATCCTTTACTTTTTACGAAAAATAATGGCTTATTTACGAAGGGATTTTAAGCAATACAGCATTAATCCTTATCCAATTAAATACATTAGATACGTTGTACATTTCATGTAGATCAAAATTGCCCTTTACAGCATATCATTAAAATGAATATTTTAGAAGATATCAGAGATTATAATAAAATAGCCGCGAAGCGGCTAGAGGGCCGTCCCGCGTCCGGCCGGTCCCGGTTGGTAGCGGTCGGGTAGCGCAGGATTAGTAGGATTGTAATATTTGTAATTCATATTACTTTGGCTTCATAGTAAATGCGAACATCATGCCTCCACTCGGTGAGCGGGAGTGGGCCGAAATCTACCACGTGGGCCCAGTGCGGGTTGGTAGATGTCACATGTCTTTGAATTTTTGGTTCTAGGACATTAGAGCTAGACATTAGCTGGTTTCCTCACGATTTTATCCTTCACCGTTTTGATAGCAGTGTTGATGAAAATATTTACTCAAACGCAAAACGTAAAGCGCCTGCCTGGGTTCGAACCCACGACCTACAATTCGTAAGTCGGGGCTGATACCACTGAGCCACCACTGCTCTCACTCAACTGCTCTCTTATTACCTATATAACCTGGATTAATGCATTCAAAACATTAACCGCGGTAGTACGTCCTCTTGCGATAATTTTCGACATCCACGCGGGCGAAGCCGCTGGCAAAAGCTAGTGCTTAATAATTTACTTTATGTTATTTTACTTTAAATAGATTATTTATTCCATAAATACATTATTTATCCTAAAAATGCCGGAATGAGAAGAAGAAAATGTAGAACCCTCTAAGTTCATAATTATAATCCCATTGGATGACTTATTATGAATAGGCCTTATATTTAGCCGTATGTTTACAAAATATAGCCTTATGTTTATAAAATATCTAGAGGATTATATAGACTTCCTGTTTTCTGATCTCCTTAAAACATTTCGAACGGCATTTTCTTATCGAATTTCGACCAATGGGCGATCACTAGTAAGTAATAACCAGATAAGTAGGAACCAAACGCAGTAAAAGAAACTAAATCTTCGAACAATGCATTTTATTCCCAAGAGAAATATAAGATTCTGAAATGTTCTCTCTTGTGGTTGAGACATGGGTGAGGCGTGAAGACGGTTCGAAACCGTGCCAATATAAATTGTTGAACCATTTAGAGAACTATTTTTATGCCCGTATTGTTGGAATTTTAGGTACCACAATCGAAACATTGGATAGGTACGTGGATTATCACATTTATTTCCGAATTCTTGAAAGAAAGAAAATTTGTTGATTAAGTATACTCTTTACCTCGACGGCCTATATTATGACAACATTCTGATAAATTCCCACACTATTTTTGTATTTACTTAGTCCAAATCCCCAGAGTGTGCTATGATGTGTATAATGCAAAATTACCCAGTGGACCACTATTAGGCTGAGTGGTTTGGTTAACGCAGTTACCCCAAAAATTACGTCCTCGCATAATTCAAAATCATTTTCGTTTTCCCCAATGTCATATACCAATATTTATTTGGTTTTCATGAGAGGCAAAATTAGCATACTTTTTGATATTACCAACTATTTACGTAATACCTGTGTCAATTTGAATTCGCATCATTTAAATAAAAACTTGCCGGTAATGTACATTTTGTATTTAGATCAGGTTAATTTAATTTATAAATATGATCACGATATCGTTGATCTATTGGCCGTATGGCTGCTGCTTCGGATCCCGGGTTGGGTAGTGTTTTTCGGTTTCTCCATCTTGAATTAGAAGTCCGGGGTCTAGATTGGTGTCTGTTTGATGGCAATGGGTACGCCACGTATTACATGGGGTTGAAACATAACTGGCGAAATGTGGTGTACTATAGGTGCACCTACCTCTACCTAACCCTTCGAGGAATACAGGCGTGATGTTATGCTATGTAATGTATAATAACAGACGCGAAGTACTTTCAACAGCCTGTCGCAGTTCACTTTATCCTCCGAATTTGGATGACGCAACCCAATTAAAAACGTGTCGGTAAATATAAAAGTGAATCATACAGTGTCATCCCTTCGTTTAGGATGTTCATTCAATCATTTTTTCAGAGCGTTTGTCATCTTATTATTATATGAAAGACAAACCATATTTTAAAAAAATGTGCAATCAAATGTAGAGAATGTTCTTGACTCCAGATTATGTAGAGCATATCCTAACATTTGTGGTTTGAACGTGTTTTGTCTAGAGACTAGTATTAGGGATTTACATAAGCTAAGTCAGAATATATGATATTTACGTGGCAATCTTATCTTATTTCAGAGGCTTCATGGAGAAACCTGCGTCGTTAAATTAAGATTATGAAGGTGAAGTTAGCTCTGTACGCGTTATAATAGCATCAATAAATAGTATTTATCTAAATAGGTACGAACGTAACTATTTGCTATTATAATAAAACACGTAAAGAAATCCTAAACAAAAAACACAATCTAACAGTAAAACATACATATAACATGTAATCAGTTGACCGCAGTAAAACCAAATTGGCAATAGGCATGTGCTAAATAAAATGCTTTAAATATTTGCAGCAATTGCGCCTCCCTCGAGGCAACATTTTCCAATTTACGTTACCACACTGATCTGTACTGCATCCAGTGGTCATGCAATTACACAGTAGTATACTATGACCTAGTTCAAAAGTGGTAAAGTACTTACGCTTCCGAGTTTAAGGCTCTCTGCTTGCAGAAGACAATACCCAAGCTGTATGGGTACTAGTGCCAATACACCGACAGATCATTTGGTGGACCTAAAACAAAAATCGGTCGTTAAATGTAAAAGGAAAGAATACACAGTAAAATTTTACTTAGTCAGAATCTGCAGTAACGTCGAAAACCGGAGAAGCAAATTTCGTGTCATTCTTGTACTAATCTATCGAATATTAGCGCAAGGCATTTTCCAATTAAACAACCCAATCACTCTTTTATTTAACCCAAAAATCCTGTTTCGAAGAAAACATTACAAGGTTCTGATCTACAAAAAAAAAAAACAGTATTTTATATGAAACGCTACAACCCAGTTACTGGGAAACACGATACTCCTTAGTAAGACGATATTTGTCCGACATAACTACGGTTTTATCTATATTTCACTGAAATCGCCGTAAACTTTCAACGACGGCATCCTATAATGACAAAATGTAGGCAGTCAGGTAATTACCATTTTATATCTCACACTTATTTAAACTTGACCTACGATCCTCGCAAAAACGAGCGTCACGAACACAGGCTCAACAAGTTAGAAAACTAAATTAAAGAAACAACTTTATCCAGTTCTTGTCTTTACCATGTTCTGTTCAAAACAACTCAAAACGACAACACGAATGAAACGAAAACTTGGACGAAAAAGAAATTACGTTGTTTAATAAAACCAGTTGATCTACTAATATATTGTACTTTACTCAAATCAACATCAACATGGACATTATATGACAATCAGAATAACTTCAGTATAAGCTGTAAACTGTACTTTAGCTAGGTCGACTGCTCTCTGCGAACTGACCGAGTGAGCCAAAGTGTGAGCTAGTTTTCTCATCACCCCACCATCATACTATTCAAACGGCAGGGCGGTTGGCTGTGTTGCCAATTGAAATAAATAACAATCCAGAGTGGAGTGCTTTAAACAAGAAATCATGACATTCGGCCATCCGACAAAGTGCTACTCCCGGAGCACAACTCTCACTTTAACTCGCTCAATCAGTTCTTAACCCAAATATATGGTATTTGGGTTGGTAATAATAATAACACTAAGCGCAAGAGCCAGAGCATAATTATGTTTGTAATTTTGAAGTGTAAATGAAAGAGTTATACAAACAAAAATAATTTTCCATAATTAATAAATCTAACATTTTTTAAAATAACAGTATCGTTAATATTTTTTTTTATATGTTTTTACTAAGCTTAGATAAATCATGACATTCGGGGCACTTCGTAGTCTAATATTGTGCTAACTAAATTAATGTTACAAAATTGTTATCTTCAAAATGAAAAAAATAAATAAAAAACTATACTTATAGGAGAGAAAAAAAAATCTAGCAACTAGTTTCCTCATCAGAACTAATATTGACATTGTCATCAAGCTCAAGAGCCTGGAGATGTATCCAGGGTCTAATTCTATCTGAAGATACTACACTTATATAATTATTATTTCTTTTCATATTAAAACCAGGTACGTCACTTATCCTATATCTGTCGTTACCCAATACTTCTACAATCTTAAAAGGGCCAATAAACTTTGACAGAAGCTTTGCACTCTTGCCGTCATTACTATAATTGGTCCGGGTTAGTTTAACTAAGTCGCCAACCTGATACTCGGGGGCAGGAGTACGACCAATGTCATGTTTACGCTTTTGTTCTTCTTGATTCTTCTTAATAGATTCACTGATATTCTCGCGAAATGAAAGCAAATCTTCGTTTTGTGACTGTTGTGGAATATTTAACTTATTTGATAAACTATCACGTATTTTCAATCCAAACAAGGCCTCTGTTGCAGTTTTTTGGGTGGTCGCATTAACAGTGTTGTTAATGCCCCACTGAATCCTACCTGACACTTATCCCAGTCACGCTCATTTCCATTAAAATTTTGAGCAGACCATGAATTTAGAATAGTTTGATTAAACCTTTCGGCTTGTCCGTTTGCTCTGGGACAAGCGACTGCATTAAGTACATGTTTAATACCAAGACAATTACAAAAGTTGGCGAAAGCTGTTGATGTGAACGAAGTGCCACGGTCAGAAATGATCCTAGCCGGTGTACCAAAGTCAGCGAAAATATTCTCCAAGATTTTAATTGTGCTCTTTGTTTTCGTATCTTTTGCTGCCCTGACAAATACGTACTTAGTGAACCCATCTACAATCGTAAGTATGTAAGAATTACCGTTTCTGTTCCTTACGAATGGTCCTAAATGGTAAATATGAATTGTGTGAAAAGGTGTGCAAGTTTTTTCTATTGGAAAAAGTAAACCCTGTTTTTTTTAGCCGCACTATCCTTACTATAAGCACATTCTATGCAGGAACTTACATATTTCTTGACAAATCGTCGTAATTTAGCGAACCAAAATTGGCTTTTTATTCTTTCCAATGTTTTTGCATAGCCTAAATGTCCAATTTCGTCGTGGTTGGCTCTACAAACTTGCCAACGGGCATTTCGTCGTACTACAAGACATAAACGGTTATCAACTTTGCGATAAAGTGTATTATTCGTAACCGTAAATTTTTGTTTTAGATCTTCAAACTCGGGACCAGCTTCAGGTTTAAGAACTCTTACAATTCGAGACGTTTCGGGGTCACCCATTTGTAGGGTTAAAAGCCAGTTATCAGAATCAATATTAAGTACATTGACAGGCTTAACAGATCCTTCCGCGTTAAGGCAAGTGTTTCTGCTTAATGCATCTACATGCGCCATATTAACACCCGGGCGATATTCAATTTCAAAGTGATATTCGCTTATTTGCAACCACCACCTGGCTATTCGCGGAACGAGATCTCTCTTTGTCAATGTTGTTCTAAGTGCCGCGCAATCAGTAAATACCTTAAACGGGACTCCTAACAAATACACCCTAAACTTCTTTAACGAACAGACTACGGCCGTCTCTAACTCGTAAGAATGAAAATGTTTTTCATGCACCGTAGTCTGCCTACTAAAATAAGCGACAGGTTTTAAAACGCGGGGGGATGCTTGCCATTGCATCAGTATTCCCCCGATACCAAGAGCGCTGGCATCCGTATGTAACTCGGTCTCCAACTGCGGATCATACAGTGCTAAAACTTGCCTAGTTATTAGGCTTTCTTTCAAAGAATTGAATGCAGTTTGTTGATCACTGCCCCAATACCACATAACATTTTTCTTAAGTAAATTCGTTAGTGGTTGCGCTATCTCGCCATATCCTCTTATAAATTTACGGAAATATCCCGTAAGCCCCAAAAATTGACGGACTTCGTGAATGTTACTGGGACAAGGGAATTCTTTGACAGCCAACACCTTTGCTTCTCCGGGTTTTACACCCTTCGCAGATATTTCGTAACCTAAATAGCTGATTGTGGTATCAAAAAACCGGCATTTGCTTAATTTTAGGGTAAGTCCGAATTCTCGAAGTAATTTTAAAATTTCTTCTAAGCGTTCAAACCCTTGTTCTACAGTTTTAGACGGAATTAGTAAATCATCTAAATAAGCAAGTGCATAATCAAACCGTCTATTCCCAAGAATGTTATTAATCGTTCGCTGGAATACGGCCGGGGCGTTGGCTAACCCAAACGGCATTCTCTTAAACTCATAATGGCCGTCTGGAGTAACAAAACCAGTGAGATGCTGACTCTCGTGAGACATAGGAATCTGGTAATACCCAGACGCAAGATCTAACGTTGTAAAAAATTGATTTCCGCTTAAATTAGTTAACTGGTCATCAATAAGTGGAAGAGGAAACCTGTCCTTAATAGTTTTGTTATTAAGGGCTCTAAAATCTACACAGAGTCTTTGCTCACCCGATTTCTTACGGACCATTAATATCGGGCTAGCGTAATCTGAACTAGATTCTTGTATAATATCAGTATTTAATAGTTCATCAACAATTTCACGCACCTGCACGCGTTCTGGAAACGATAACCTGTACGGCCTGTAAATAACAGGTCTGTTATCTGAAAGATTTATTTTCATTTCAAAGTTTTTAACACAATCTATTTCTTTCATATTGCTGGCAAAGCAATCGCGATACTTTTGTAATAATGTATACAGCCTGTCTTTGTTGCTAGTGCTTACTTGCCCACCGACTTGAATATGCGTTTTGTCTAATGGTTCTATAGAAAGAGAAGAATTTTCTAAAACACGGTTAACCCGACAGTTGTTGGCCTCAGTAAGTGGAGAAGACCGCGCAATTAATGTTTCAGACTTGAATAAAAGAGGGCTCCGTGACAAGTTCGTTACGACTATTTCTCCAGTCCCGTTGGAGATGCCATAAGTCCCTTGCAACAAACGAAATTCTCTACCAGGTTCCAATGAGTTATAACCTTCGACGAAAACGTCACCGGAAAAGGAAGTATCCTTGACTGTGATGGGTACCATACCGGTATTTGCAATCTTTATGGGCCCTGAGGTAAACATTTTGAGAGTGATTTCAATTGGGAAGAGATTTTGTCCTGGAGTTCTGTAAAAGATTAATTGATTACAGTCTTTAAGGACTGTAATAAAAGGTAGTTCGGTAAAGTTTTGTCCGATTAGGAGACTGTTTGTCATGAACTCATCACCAACTACTAGGACGTCTAACTGGGTCTCAATATCATCAAGTTTTAAGTTTAAAGCAGACTTATACAAAGGTGAAACACATGAATTGCCAAAACCTCTAATTACCGGAAGGCTGTCAGAATTTCGCACTAGCTGGAGTTCTATTGCAAGGGTCTCTCGAAGCAAACTGCAATCACTACCGAAGTCTATGTAAGCTATAAAAGGCCGACCGTTTATTAAGACAGGTTTAAAAAACTTATCATTGCATGCCGTGAATGTAGGCGACGCTTTAGAGGTGTCAACAGGTTTAGGGCTTATTTGATCATTTAACGCGACGATTTTCAATGTGTTCTTCTCTACGGTACTCCGAGTATCGTCGGTTTTGGATCTTGGGATGTAATTTTCAGCAACGGGCCTCAATTTACAATTATGATCATGACCTATTCTGTTACATTGCTTACATTTTATCAGAGGTCTTGGACACTTATGATAAGGGTGACCTTTGTAACGACAGTTAAAACATATTATAGGACCTTCGTTAGACCCAGAATTATTGGTTACCGTATTAAAATTTGATCTATGTCTATTTCGGTCTCTTACTCTGTTCGAATAGAACGTAATACGCTGAGCATAAAGAAAGTTAAGCAAGTCTTCAGGTTCCTCGCAGTTAAGTGCCTGTGCACCACTCCTAACTGACCTATCAGCGATTCCGTGAATTACACAATCAACAGATCTCTTTCCCTTTATTTCACAACGATTCAATAGATTTAATTTGTCATAAAAATAGTCTCGTAAACTTTCATCGACACGAGTGGTGCGAGCCAGCATTTCCTCTAAAAGTCTACCATAATTTTCCTCACTAGGGAATGCTCTTTTTAATTTGGCTTGCCACTCGTCCCAAGAAAATATGACCGTAGGAAGAGACTCGAACCATTTCTTCGCAAGTCCAACCAGTTTTTGGAGGGAGAAGTGAATGGTTTGCTTCTGATCCCAGTTATAAATTTGTGAACATTCATTAACTTTCCGTATCCAAGCTTCAATACTTTGTGACCTATTAGCCGGATCAAATTCAGGTATTACGTTGTGAAGTTGACTACTTTGCAAGGAATTGGCGTTCTTACTTGGTTCAGCCTTCCAGGAAGTCAGGATGTTCATCACGTCCTCCGTGGTCAGTCCTTTAGAGCGTTTTCGAGACCGTCTTTGAATCCTTTCTGAAGTAGACGACGAGGACGAAGACGACGATGATGATGATGATGACGACGGTGGTCCTCGTTTCTCCCTGCGTCTATTACGCTTTCGAGTAGGAGTATGCGATTCATCAACGTACACTGCGTCACTCATGGTAGCTGAAAGGTTCCATAACATCTGGTTACATTCTATTCACGATATCAAGGTCACTCACTGGAAATATCTTATCCCGATGCATGTGTGTAGTGGTGTTTGTAAAAGTATAAATGTGTGTATGAAGGAAGAATGTTTGTTGTTGTAGTAGCATTTTAGTTTAATATAAGGTCATAAAATCAGGAATTGACAACCAAACACATGGTATACATAGTCTTTGAAATAAAGTGTCAATAGCCTTTATATTCGAGTGGCAATAGCCTCCAAAGTCAAGTGGCATTAGCCTCAAAAGTCAAGTGGCAATAGCCTCCATAGTCAAGTGGAAATAGCCTCCATAGTCAAGTGGCAATAGCCTCCATAGTCAAGTGGCAATAGCCTCCATAGTCAAGTGGCAATAGCCTCCATAGTCAAGTGGAAATAGCCTCCATAGTCAAGTGGCAATAGCCTCCATAGTCAAGTGGCAATAGCCTCCATAGTCAAGTGGCAATAGCCTCCATAGTCAAGTGGCAATAGCCTCCATAGTCAAGTGGCAATAGCCTCCATAGTCAAGTGGCAATAGCCTCCATAGTCAAGTGGCAATAGCCTCCATAGTCAAGTGGCAATAGCCTCCATAGTCAAGTGGCAATAGCCTTCATAGTCAAGTGGCAATAGCCTCCATAGTAAAGTGGCAATAGCCTCCATAGTCAAGTGGCAATAGCCTCCATAGTCAAGTGGCAATAGCCCCCATAGTCAAGTGACCACAGCCCCTAGGTCAAGTGGCCACAGCCGTCAAGGTGATGTGGCCATAGCCCTCCAGGTCAAGTGGTCATAGTCTCCAAGACAAGTGGCTGACCCAATTTAAAACCTAACAGGGCTTACATAGTTGCACAAGGTGCAACAAAACAAACGCAAGTCCCGAAAATAGTTTGTTCATAATTTACTACCGAATCGATTTCCGTAACTTGATGTAATTTGTCATAACTAGCGCAAATTAAGCCAAAGAAGATTAAATCTTATAACAATGCGGTAAGACTCAATTTTAAATGCATAAGTAATGCAAGCTCAACATGATTTTCTTAATAATAACACTGGGTTTCAAAAAAAGAAAAAAAAACTAAACGCACTTCCCGGAAGTAGTTTGTTCATAATTGACTAAGGAATCGATTGCAGAAACTTGATGTTATTAGTCATAACTACCACAGATTAATCCAAAAAAATTAAATCTTATTTCAATGAAGTAAGACTCAGTCTTAAATGAATTAATTAACGCAAGGTCATAATAGTAACAGTGAGTAAACACTTTCATAATAATGACAGTGAGATTAAAAAATAAAAATTCTTGTAAAAGTTACTATAGGATACTCATGCTTAGTCTTTTTTTTTTAACTAAAAACAACATAACACAGTACATCCCAGCCAAATACTGTTGAAGAGTAGCCTCAACCAATTATTCGACAGAAATATAATGCATCTATTTTTGAAAGAACATCATTCCAACGAGGTAGCACTTTAGCGCACCATGCCCCGGCAAAAAATACTAGCGAAGAGTAGCCTCGCTCAAGTATCAAAGCCGAGAGCATCGCACACCATTGCTATACCATGTTGAAACTACCAGCGTAATAAGCACACCATGCCTTAGCAAAAATACTGACGAAGAGTAGCCTCGTCCAAGCATTCAAGACAAAAGCACGTGCACCTCTCAGCACTAGTAACTTTTATAAAGTTAATAAACTAAGCATGAAAATCACAGTAAACTCTGTGTAATAAAACCTAGCATATTACTCTTTTACTGAAGTGCATTATACCCCCAACAAAAACACTAACGAAGGGTAGCCTCGCCCAAGCATTTAAGTCAGTAGATAGTGAACTCTTAAGCCTGATTACACTATCGAGGAGTACCCCGAGTCTAATCGAATCCAATGTAGAATAAGATACCAATGTTTTTTAAATTAATAACTTCAAATTAAATGATACGTAAGAAATAGCCGTACAAGATCATAGTCGATAAATTAAACGTTATTTAGAGGGTACATACCTTTTAAATAAGTTTTAGCGACGGTGGGCGCGTACTGTTGGTCGTGTCACTTCTGATATTTAATAAAACCAGTTGATCTACTAATATATTGTACTTTACTCAAATCAACATCAACATGGACATTATATGAAAATCAGAATAACTTCAGTATAAGCTGTAAACTGTACTTTAGCTAGGTCGACTGCTCTCTGCGAATTGCCCGAGTGAGCCAAAGTGTGAGCTAGTTTTCTCATCACCCCACCATCATACTATTCAAACGGCAGGGCGGTTGGCTGTGTTGCCAATTGAAATAAATAACAATCCAGAGTGGAGTGCTTTAAACAAGAAATCATGACAGTTGTCCAGTTGTCCAGTTGTCCCATGGACGTAGTTATGCAAAAAGGATCCAATCCACATTCAGTTAATTTTGAATTATTGACGTTTTAAGTACAAGAGGTATTTTTTTCATTACTTAAAAAAAAAATTGTCTGTGGAATATTAACACGTTTTTTATTAGTAATGGTATAATAACATATTTTGGTACAAATACTAGTTAAGAACCAGAAAGTTTAAATAGTTTATACTGAAAAACTTTTTACTCACATCTGCCTTGTAAATACCTTCATAGTCGCATTTCATTCACCCTCCCAACGTGGCTTGGCTATCAAAGTATCTACTTTTTTAAATTTTTGTCTTCTTTTAACCCACACCGCCTTAGCACATCGTTCGTAAGCCATACATAATGACACCACAAAAGCTTCACTAGAATCGCCAAAAAAATACATCTTTTTCTAATTGGAAATATGTATTAATTGTTTCATTATATATGACCTACTATGACCACATTATAATTAGACGCAATTTACAGACGAACGGTACACAGTTTAGGATTTAATTACAATGTTAAACAAATGAAACAGACTATTAGAGCCTTTATTACTTCTTTTGTAAATAGGCAACTACCACAGTGATGTTAATGATGTGCGAAAAACACTTTAAGTTAAAACAAAGCGTCCATATTATTTCGACCCTAAACAAATGATGTGATATGTATGACATCGCAACGCAACATGAAGAATGCAAAACGTTTTTTATGTCCACACAATCACTGTCCATTCCAAGATTACCTGGAAGAGATCGCAGAAAGCGATAAGGCCGCCCATAGTATGTTTTTTGTTGATGTATATTTTCTGATGTACAATAAAGCATATATAAATAAATAACCGTTTTTCGCCCCATCGTGATTCGTAACAACATAATTGGCTACAGCAGGTCATTCGATATAATGGATTTCATTCTAAACTTATTATAGGTACCTAGCTTAGCTAGTAACCTATAACCTAAAGAAGTAAAACTGAACCAATTAAAGATTGCAATTTATTTATGAGTTAATGAAAGAATCTTCATTTGGTCTTCAATATTTTTCATTAAAAAGTCTTTCAAAATTAATAATGTCTTTCACGTAGATTATGAAATTGAAATACAAACTGGAAGCTCTTAATTGTACCATAAATATTTAATAACTATAAAGTTTAAAGTGTTCATTACAGATTCCCTTTATTTCTATTATACATAGTTTAAATCAAATTCAACAATCTTCTTCAGAAAATTTTCCTCTAATCTAAAATAGTATAGTATTCAAAATTCAGATAATGAATTATAAATTATTTTATATCAGAGGACAGCTCGAATATTCTTCAATTGAAAACAGGAGGGGATCATTATCAAGTTGACGCCTGTTTTTTTCCCGAAACAAGACCAACTTTATAGAAAACCCACATTTCACTTGTTATTTTTAAGTCCTATGTATTAGTGGGCAAGGTATTGCCATCATCCGGGCACTAATCTCGACTCTGCAGCTATGCCATACTCTAAGAGACAATGTCTTGTCTGAACAACGAGCTTGTCTTCGAGACAGCATTGAGATTCGGGATCGACCGAGCGTGCAGCGATGGACGAACTCTAGGCTGTAATCTCCCGTTTCTGTTTTTTAGACGAATTATGCCTTGAAACAAATTTCTATAAATCATAATAATCGATCATCCTCGACTGGGAAAAGAGAATGAGTTTGAAATTAAAATATTTGATTTGAGAACTTCTACTTCACGGTTGTCGCACTCGCAGCTTAGTGAATACTACACTGCCGTGATGTTTCGCCCCTGTGGTAGTGCTGCGCGTAAAGTTGTATCCTTAGGGAATAGCACTGTTGGGTAACAGTTTCCCCGTCCTCGAAATGAGGACTTGACGCTCAGCAGTAGCACTTGCGATCACCGGACCAACGTCATCATCATCTCCTAGTCGTTTCCCAACTATGTTGGGATCGGCTTCCAATCCAACCAGATGTAACTGAACACCAGTATTTTACATGGAGCGACTGCCTATCTGTTCTCCACCATCCAGTTACTGGGTAGTAGGATACCCCTTGATATGACTGACTGCCAGAATTTCGGGCTTTTCACGACCCGTAACGACTATCAAAGATCCATAAATGACAGCTGGGACCAACGGCTTAACATGCTGGCCGTGGCATGGAGGGGCTCTGGTATGTAAAGACCAGACTAACGTAGCAGGAAAATTAGTTTTAGGTATCAATAAAACAATTAAAAGCAAGTGCAATTCGGACGCGCTCTCGAAAGGTTCCGTACAATTATCTATAAAAACGGTAAAAAAATCACGTATGTTCCTTAAATAACCTTTATCTTGCTTTTAGATTTTACGATGTTCTCACGAACTAATTTTACTTAAAAAAAAAACTCCCAAATAGTAGTGGCGACTCAGTGGTAAACCCTTGGACTTACAGGTCGGGCGTTTGAACCCCATCATTACTGTGTGTAATTTATTTCATCACCTCTGCTTTCAGAACGGTAAAGGAAAACATGGTGAGGACATGCAGGTCCTTGAGTAAAAAAATCGAGGACATGTGACATTTACCACCCCAACTGGGCCCGTGTGGTGGATTACGACTCACTCCCAAAAAAGCAGTGAGAACGTTATAGGCTGAATATGTATTGAAGTAGGAAGAGACTAAACACGACCTATTGCTCGAAACTCCGGGCCTCAGTCCTTAAACCATTAAACCAATATGACAAAGCTCAACGTAATCGATTAACTTTCATGGAAAAATGATTGAACGCATTTCAAAATTGAAGGGATGACATTGAATGATTCACTTTTATTTTTACCGACACGATTTAATTGTGTTGCTTCATTGATACTGAATGGCAAAATTAAGCGTGATAGGGTGAATGAACTTTGTGTATCTAATGATACTAAATGCTTTTTGATACTCTCACTCCTTATTAGTATCCGATACATTCATCCGTTATTACCTTAATACATTACGAGCACGTTTTAATTAAATGAACGGAAGTCAAATAGGTACAGTGGATAAGTACGTGAATATGCGATATGATCAGTCAGAAAATTTTGCTTATCTCCAATATTTTGTAGCCTACCAACTGACCATCTATGCAAAATTTGGACAGAAACTATCTACCTAGTTATTTATCTGGTATTTGCGTGATGACGACGTGTACGTTGCATTCAGGCAAACAGGCAAAAGTTCTAAAAACTTTATTTTCGGCATTGGAATCATTCTAAAACCTTGATAAATTTATGTTTTCCAAAAAATATTGATCTGAACTTCGAGACTTCAAGCTTTTACTCCTTTCTAGTACCGTGGATCGGATTTCGGTTTAAAAAAAATATTTATTGACTTAGATAATAGAACCTTTCTTTAGTGTGTTATTTTTTTTTGTGGGGAATTCTTATTATATTTCTAAAATGAAAGTAGCCTTACTATCTGAATAGTCAGTGAATCATCATAATTTTTCTGCCCTTATCCCAATTTATTTGGGGTCGGCGCAACATGTATTTTTTTTTTTTCAAAACAGTCCTTGAAATGAATTTCCTATCAAATACAAACCAGCCGTATCAAAGGCAAGCTTGTATCATTCATCGTGTAGCTCAACTCTGAATGAAGTGGTTATGTAAACGAACAAGATTTCGATACAAGTGAATAAACAAATTGTGTGGGAATTCATCGAATGTAGTCATAATGATGTAAAGTTATGCAGAGGTAAAATTGATACTAATGTTTAACATGAAATGATATCCAATTATTTTTGGGTGATAATTCACCCAAGAATAAAGCGATTGTGTTTCATTTGAGTTCGGAAATTATATACAGCAAAAAACCGTGTAACATTTTATTGGACAACTTCCTTCCTTAATTTTTTTCCTGTTTTACGTAAAAATAAACAAAATACATGATTTACTTAGGAGGAAAGTTTTTTAGATTAATTCAATCTACTCAGAGTCAAAGAGACGTTATGTAAAACAAAAATAATAGGTACTTAGACATAGTAATCATTTAAAAAGATGCACATTTTTTTGCGACCTAGACGGATTTCGTTTTCAGTATGGCAATTGAATGTAGATTTAAAAAAAATCTTGCCAATCTGAATTCAAATCATATATACGCTTTAATCTTTGAGAAGAAAAGAAAAGTAATGCGCTTTTTCTATCGTGCGTCTTTAACATTTTATGATATATCACTCAGACAAGAAAGTCACGTCGCGCCTCCAGATTGTATCACTTGGTTGACCAATGCCAGAATTTAAGACATATATACATGACATAATTTATCACTTCTTGTCACAAACGTCTTCAGTACGCCCTTGCTCACCCCGCAGCATAGGGACAGACAGCAAAGGACACTGAACATTACTGTTCATAAATAACAAAAGCATATTTGGGAGCGTCCAAGCCAAGCGGGCCACTGGGTGCTGGCAGCGGCTGTTTTGTAAAAAACACGTTCTGTTCAACTCGCTCACAAGATTTGGGAAATAGCTAAAAAAAAATTAAAACACATAATTCGATAGATTTTAAGCTGTTCTTTTGAATGGTGCTATTCGTTTTTACCAAAATAATATTCTTTATAGTGAAAATTAAGATTCAATTTGAGGTTACATTGCCCCGAAAAATGTATTTTTTTAATTTTACTTTTTCACATTTGTCAAAAGTTTAACCCTTCTACAACATTTCTGTAAAATTTAAAGTTGGGAAGGGCAACGGTTTGCAAATGACAAGCAAATCAAGTCGTCGCCGCGTCGTCTTGCGCGGCCGCGCGCTGCCGCACTGTATATATTTTACTGATAGCGCAGCGCAACAGTTTAAAAATAAGTACAACTTTCAAAATATGCTCTACCATTTAGATAATTTTAATATCGGGGTAGAATGGCACTTCCACGCGACAGCTCATGGCAAAAATGCGTGTGACGGTATTGGAGCTTCCGTAAAAAGCAATGCACGACGAGCTAGTTTGAGAACGACATCAAAAAATATTTTAACGCCTCAAAGTTTGTATAACTGGGCAAATTCCCATTTTAAAAACATAACGTGCTTCTTCTGCTCTACAAAAGAATACTTGCTCGCAAAAGAAAAATTAAAACTACGATTCGAATCAGCTGTTACGATTCCAGGAACGTTAACATATCACTATGTTAAACCTACACAAGACAAAAAACATTAGAATTGAAAGAATTTTCGACGTCAGACGAATCAATAACTTTTTCGTTCATTAAAAAAGATACCAAAAGATCTGCCAGAGTTAATGATGTTGTCAAGACTGAAAAAGTGAGAAAAACTATCCCAGGAACCAAAGGTTCAAAAAAGTCAGTAAATAATAAAAAATGTTAAAAGAACAAAATAATAAAGTTAGTTCAAGTTATTGGTAATATTAATTATTCTTATTATTGGATGTTATATGACAAATAGCATCTTTATTAATCGCTTCATAAACTCATACTTCCGTAAATGCACTTCTCGCTATTTTACGTGTGATTTAACTGAGAATTATTGAGTATCATATTGTGATTGTATAACAGTAGCACCAACAGAAAGAGTAACTAAACAATCACGGGCATGAGGGTTTATCGTATTTTGAGTTAGTTTGCCTCCGATCGTTGTAAGTGGGTGGTGTGGTGAAAAAAATGGGTCCAACCTTTATGGCAGAATTTTTTTCGTCATAATATTATTTTGCATAACAGCGGATAGCATGAATTTCATTTCGCAGAAAATCATTTGGCATACACTTATCTAAACTTCTAAACTAATATTATAAATGCAAAAGTAACTCTGTCTGTCTGTCTGTCTGTCTGTCTCGCTTTCCTGCTAAAACTACTGAACCGATTTAAATGAAATTTGGCACACAGATAGTTTAGAGCCTGAGAAAGGACATAGGATACTTTTTATCCCGGTAGTATGTTCCCGCGGGATAATTTCCGACCTCCACGCGGGCGAAGCCGCTGGCAAAAGCTAGTTTATCATACATTCACAACGCATAATTTTATAACTCAGAATCATCTTTAGGAATAAATTTTATATCCATAATAATCAAAAGGGAAAACCATCATATCGCAGAAAGTTCGCAGTCAGAATCGTCTCTTGGCATAATTTCATATCGATACTCATTAAAAGGCAGAACTATCATATCTCAGAAATTTTACAGTTAGAATCATCTTTTGGCATACATTTCATATCCATAATAATTAAAAAACTCATATATTACATTACAGAAAAATCATAGTTAGCACGCTGCATTCAGACGACAGCAAACAAGCATATACACCATGCATGCAGCATGCAAGCAAGCATGCAGCATGCAAGCAAGCATACAGCATGCGAGCAAGCATGCAGCATGCAGGCGAGCATGCAACATGCAGTATGCAAGCAAGCTCACAGCATGCAGGCGAGCATACAACATGCAGCATGTATGCTTTCTGTCACGGCTCCGGCGCTGCGAGGCTCCGGCGGTCCCACGCGAGCTCATCGTCGCAGATGATTTTGATGCGCGCCGCCGCAGCTGAGGCTGGCCGGGAGAAAATATCATTCTGCCGTCTTAAAAGTATGCCAGCGTAAAGTCGGACATATAAACATTCGGCCAAACAATGATTATGCTAAACATTTTTTATGCCTTACAAATATTCGTTTAAATAAGATTATGCCAAGTGTGTTATGCCAAATAAAATTCGGAGCATCAAGCTTCTGCCAGATAGAGGGAACCCGAAAAAATCGCATCACTTGACGTAGCGGCGTCGTCTGCAGTACAGTCCGGCAGGCGCGCGGCCGCGCAATACGACGCAGTGACGACTTGATTTGCTTGCCATTTGCAAACCGTTGCCCCTCCCAACTTGAAATTTTACAGAGATGTTGTTAAAAGGTTAAACTTTCGAACGACGTGAATTTAAAAAAAAAAAATCGAGGCAATCTAACCTCAAATTGAAGCTCAATTTTCACTAAAAAAAAAATATTTTGGTAAAAACGAATAGCACCATTCGAGAGAACAGCTTAAAATCTATCGAATTATGTTTCAATTTTTTTTTTAGCTATTTTTCAAAGCTTGTGAGTGAGTTGAACAGAACGTGTTTTATGCAAAAAAGCCGCTGCCAGCGCCGAGTGGCCCGCTTGGCTTGGACGCTCCCATTTATATAAAAGGATTGTCGTAATACAAAACACAAATAAAATCGAGCACTTTATTGTAAAACAACATTCCTTAGAACGTCATAAATCTATTTTCTTGAAATCCTGATAAAAAGCTTGTCAGTTGTAATACGTTAATGTTTCATCCGAAGGATTATGTTACTGAATTTGTGTTGCTTTCGGAATATGCGATTGTACCGTGTACCAATTCCGGAAAGTAAAATAACATCATAATTTCAGCTAAAAGACTTCCACTGCTGGACATAGGCCTCCCTTGATTTGGGGGGGGGGGGGGGGTGCTATAACCGCTACGCTTGGCAAACGGGTTTGCAATCGCGGTATGATGGTAAAATGCATAGAAAATGCTGCTGCCCATTCTATAGTAATTCCCTTAGTGTCATCTTGCGTCACCAGTGGGCAGAAATGGGATGCTGCTATTTATACGTCTGGCACTACACGAAACATTTATACTTATAATAAAACTGTAGAGAGGTCAATTCTGTACGTTGAATATACATTCAAAATTAATATTGGAGGATGAATGGTGATCGATAGTGATGCCAAAAATGCAATCAGTTATTTTTTTGTCTGTCTGTCTGTCTGTATGTGCACGCATGTATCAAAAACTACTGAAGGGATTTTAACCAAACTTGGTACGATTGTAGTCCATACTCCTGGAAAGGTTATAGGCTATATAACATAACGCAAAGACACATAGAAGCTGAGCAGTGACGATAAATTTTGGAGCAAGTCGGATGGAAATGCGCTTTCGAGCTCTTATCCTCGCATACGTTGATCATACACCAAAAGTATGTATTACAAAGATGATGGTCTTCAAAAGATCTACAAAAAAATCCTCAATAGTATATTGCTATCCTACTAAATTCGGAACACAGTTAGTTTATAACCTGGATTAACACATAGGGTATTATTTATCCCGGTAGTATGTTCCCGCGAGATATTTTCCGACCTCCATGCGGGCGAAGCCGCTGGCAAAAGCTAGTTATTAATAAAATTGTTATGGTCTTCAACAGACAACGTTTCAGTACTAGTCAGATGGTCAGCGTTCAATAACCTAAGACCCCATAGCGTGTCTTATTTAATTATCTTATCTATAGTAACCTTTACTCGTACTTTACTGATACGTCTTTCAGCAACATTTAAATGTCATCCATCAGTAAACGGTAAGCCACAAAATGAAAACAAAAGGTACAGCAGTTTAATTCAAATCAAACTGCCTAAAACAAAACAAACTGCAAAATGAATTAAACTGCCGTACCTTTTGTTTACACCCACCAACTAAAAGTAGGTAAGTTGAGTTCGTCTGAATAACAATTTATCACTGAATATCCACCAAAAGCATTGATTTGTGTCCGTCCTAATGTGACCTGCAAGTGATTTGGCAGTCTGGCAAGTGAAAGTAACAGTTAATTTTCATGCATGTGAAACGATAAATAAGACTGGTCACATTTTAGGCTCATTTATACGAGGGAAATTGCTCGCCTCAAATAATTTATCCAAAGGGGATAAAAAGCTAACTCGTGTAAATAGTGCGTAGCAAAAACGGATGTATTATAAGCGCACCTGCTAAGCATGAAATTCTGCGGTGGATCCTCAAGTCGGGAAAACTGTTATTAAGTTTTTCTATCTGGAATTTCTCAGTAGCAGTTTTGAGTCTGGCATTGTGCTTAGTTGAGGGTAACAGCCGCACCCCCAATATCATGGGACTTAAACATAGCTGGAGAAATGAAGGTGTACTATAAACATCTCTGTCAACCCTTCGCGGAACAAGGTGTGATGTTATGTTACGTTATGATAAACTGATGTCGAAAACCAAAAATCGCTAGCCCTCGAATTTTATTTCGACGTTTGTCCGCGATAACAAGATGATATTTTTAGTTTTCTATTAACTCTTCGCGAGAACGGTCTGACGATTCTCTAAGGACGTAATTGTAAGTGAGTTTCAACGCGTATAATTCAATAATCGTCTGGCGCACCTTTTCGGCGACACTTGCGCGGGAACTCCCCCCATTTTGACCGGTAAGAAACTCTCCTCATATGATGAACCTGTATCATGCCAGCTTGATAATAAAGGGTCAAGTAGGTATAACGTATTTCTTTTATATGTTTGATATACGTTGATCACAGACAATCAGAAAATAATGCTTTTGTTTCTGATCATAGCTCTCGTACGTTTCAATTGAAATGTAATCCCCAGTGATTTTACAAGGGATCCTCTTTTGTATTTTGTTCTGGAAATAATCAGATGTCTGTGATTTTTATGCTTTGCCTTTTGTTCCATCAATCTTATTCATTTTATTGTTTCTAGAAGCACTTGAGTACCCATATCCCCTTATTTTGATCACGGAAACACAACAGATATTTAGTTTTCTTTTTACATTAAGAACTAAAGAAAATTTAAATTCGTTTATTTTTGTGACGTCTCCAGAAATATATAGAGCTATTCTGGTACTTTATTCAATTTTTATCTTAAAAGGACACAAAATCAATCTTGTAAAAAGGTCTGGAATTAAAAAGGACCATTAACGATTACTTTGTGATTTCTTACGATATCCACGCGGGCAAAAACAAGTGGTTTTCGCCCGCGTAGATATTGTAAGAAATCACACAGAAACGTAATACTTATTAAAAGTACCTTATGTCGAATCTAGTTTAAAAACTATCTTTTTGCCAAATTTCACTCAAACCCTGTTGTTTTTACGCCAGTTTTCTAAATTCTCTAGTATTTTTTTACTGAGTAGTTCCAATAAGAAAAAGTTTACACAAAGCCGATCCGTTTTTTGAAACACGTAGCCGTGTCCAGGCAGCTACATCGAAAATAAGCGAAAAAGGTTTACCCTGGTGTTATACTGTTTCTTGATTTACATAATATTTTCGGTCGGTGTTCGATTTAATTTAAGTCTTTTATTTCCTACGTGTCGTACCGGTTGGACCCATGTCTCGATGTAAGCCTTAAATGCCAGGTTTCATTAACAAACCGGATTTTTGTGGGTTAGCCGGTTATTACGCGATTTAGCCTAAATATTTCTCTAAACCACTTAAATCTGTGTTGTTATCTTTTTTTCATCGTCGGGCTTTAGGTACACGTTATTTAAGTAACTCAGTTCTTTGATGTTATGAAATCTAATATGAATAATCGATATATGAATTTCAAATTCGTACAATTGTATTTATCGGAAGGTTAGCATAATCAGCTTATAATGTAATTCATATTGCTGGGACTAGGCCTCCACTCTATAAATGGAGTGGACCAGAAGGTTTGAAAAAAATATTTTTTTGTTCTAAATCCGGTTTAAGCCGGTTTCCTCACGATGTTTTCCATCATCGTATTGACAGCAGTAGTGATGTAATTAAATACCCACAGTAAAGGCCTGCCTGGGTTCGAACTCACGACCTAAAACCCAATAAAGTCTTCTTTAAGGATAACATGATGCGTTCTAGCTTTGGGCGAAGTTTAAGAAACACGCTTTAGGTAATACATTTTCAAACTTAATTCAACTCTCGTAAGTACTTACAGCGTGTAATTCAAATATATTCCTCGCTTAGTATTCCAGAGTCATAGTTATAATAAAGCTATCCCTGAAAATGTTCTAATAACATTAGGCTCTTTTTTGTAACTAAATGAACAGCAGATATTTTTTATCAGAGTCAGTCTACATTAAATATTCATGGTTGACTGGATCTTATTTAGCAAGATATTTAAGTCAGCACTTTATTGTTCCCTCCAAACCTAATTTAGAGACCTTGTGTTAGTAGTTCTTAGCAATGTATCGTTAAAATTACCAGAACCTTCGCCCATCGAATGTAAAACATTTATTTTTTAAATGTTCCGTTAGTTTTCTATATTGATACCCAACAAGTTGGTTAAGTATCGCCAGCAAAATACTAGTATACAGGGTAATTCCCTGTATACTAGTATTTTATTTACTAAAATAATACTGCTAGTTAAACAATAATTCTGCTACTTTGAAACAGACACTTCAATTTTATGAATTTTTATGTTTAGAAGATAATATTATGTTTTTCATATATCGTATAAACTTGCTTTGTAAACTTCAGACACGTTAACTCAACCTGGATTCTAAAAAAAAAAAGTGTTTAATAGTTCTGCTGAAAACAATGGCGACTCGCTGAGTCTCGCATGGTCATTGTCGCCTTTTGAGGGTAAAAACTCTTGTAAACGAGGCATAAGTAAGGACACATTTGTCTTTTTCTATTTTGAGGTTTACAGCTAAAGTTTCTACCATCGTAGCAATGTCAACATTCTGTGAATGTATTTAATTTCGTTTATGGACATCGTTTCAGAGAATATTTATTTACTGTCTGGTGAACAAAATGTCGATGCGTACCTTAGTTTTTTTTTTTGGATGGGAAATCATCAAATGACTTCTCCCGCTCTGGGCGGAGCGAGAGGGCATGTCAGACTTTTTCTGACTAAAAACTACCCGCGTTCCTTCAGTTGCCCATGTGTCAGCGTCACGGTATCTCTTTCGAACAATCTCGCGACCCTGGCAAGTACGTAGGTCTAAGTTATTTCAGTAGGGATTTGTTCAGTACACAATGTATTGTATTGTTGTCGTCATCTTAGTTATAAGAATGTTTCTATGTAAATAAGTGTAGACACAGAGACTTAATAAACGTTAACTAAACGACATATAAAGGTAAAAATACATTTAATAGTTTTATTGATTCATGTTTTTTACTGCGTCGTTAGTCTAGTGGTAGCAAACGCTACTGCTGAATATGAGGTCCTGGGTTCGATTCCCAGGTCGGGCAAAGTGGTATTAGATTTTTATATCTGTGATTTCTCAGTAGCAACCCGGAGTCTGGATTTGTGCCTAGTTGATGGCAATAGGCTCGCCCCCTATTACATGGGACTTAAACATAATTGGTGAAATGGGGGTGTACTATAGGTACACCTCTGTCTAACCCTTCGGGGAAACAAGGCGTGATGTTATGTGTATGTGTTTTATGAAAAATATTCGCTTTTTTTGTATTCCGGAAAAACAGGTTTTTCGAATGAACTCTAATTATAAAAAAATTTTTGTCTACCTTATGTGACTTAGGAACTTGGAATTATCTAATTTTTAATGTTTATTCGTTAGGCTCTTTTTCATTTTTTTTTATAAACTAAACTAAAAGTGATTAAGCCAGCTCGTTTTAAATTATTTGCGTTTCCCATTTATCCACTATTTGAAAAAAATAAGTGATCTAGTCGTAAAGTAAATAGATGTTATGTACCTCACTTAATCTTCTATGTTTAATTTCAAGAGGGTAGATATGTACCAAACAAATAACGGCAGTAAAATGGACTAGGTACTCACAGTATTTAACCTTAACTTTCTACTGCCTACAATCCTAAGTCAATATGTCTCCCTCAAACTCATTTGGTAAATAGTCTTACAAAATTATTTCACCTAAATTGATGTAGGTATTCGTATTGTGAGAGAGTACAGCGGGTCCAGTCAAACAAAAATTAACCGGTTTTTAGGTAGGTACCTAACCTCACATTAATGAAAAGTAATTAGATACCTTTTTGAACGTTCATTGAAGTTTGAAACCTTTATTAGGTAATAAAATTGATTATTTTGAGAATTCATATATCTAAGGACTTGTATTGCCATTTAATTTATTATCTTTTTCGATGGCTATGTAAAAGTTTCAATCAGTGTCTTACAAAGCTTTGAATATAAATACTTATCAGTAATCTTAGGTAATAAAAAAAAGTTTTATCGAAACTGTGAAATATTTTGTTCTGTTAGCTGCGTTTCAAATACAAATGGATATGTCTGACTTACTGCCTGGTCATCACACATAATCATAAACGCACTCTAAATATAAAAGTAGCCAACAACAAGTGACCTTGGTCACTTCCACCTACTAAAATCTGCAGTACTAGAGGGATCACCGATGCGTTGCCATACTGAAAATATCGCTGAAACGTCTTGTGTGCCCGTTATTATACCAGCAAACACTAACTACAAAAAAAAAAACGAAACATAGCAATCAGCTTGGCATACTTCAAGCCGACATCAGATGCTCCTCTCAAGTGATTGGTACACACAAACGAAGGATCGGTCGCAGCCAAAACTGGCGGTCAGCTGGTATGCACCGTTGCCGTCCACACCGCGAAGAGACATTCTATAGTTATACAATCTTTTTTTTTTTTTTTTTTTTTTTTTCAGGGTGGGAAATCATCAAATGACTTCTCCCGCTCTGGGCGGAGCGGGAGGGCGTGTCAGACTTTTACTGACTAAGACCCACCCGTGTTCCATCAGTTGCCCATGTGCCAGGGTCACGGTATCTCTTTCGAACAATCACGCGACCCCGGCAGAGTTATACGATCTCCGTCACATATACTGTACACCCGAGCGAAGCCGGGGCGAGTCACTTGTTACTAGTAGGTATGTTCTGCAACAGAATTCCTAGACGTATCTCGTTATAATCTATACTTATAATAAAACTGTAAAGAGTTCAATTCTGTACATTGAAAATATATTCAAAATTAATATTGGAGGATGAATAGTGATCGATACTAATGCCAAAAATGCAATCAGTAAATTTTTTGTCTGTCTGTCTGTCTGTCCGTCTGTCTGTATGTGCACGCATGGGTCAAAAACTACTGAAGGGATTTTAACCAAACTTGGTACGATTGTAGTCCATACTCCTGGGCAGGTTATAGGCTGTATAATATAACGCTAAGACACATAGGAGCCGAGCAGTGACGATACCCGCGGTATATTTTCCGACCTCCACGCGGGCGAAGCCGCTGGCAAAAGCTAGTTATTAATAAGTAAAACAAATAACAATTAAGAAGTTTTATTAATTTTATAAGATTAGTATTAAATAGGCTTTATTTTACTTTTTATTTCATTAAGCTGCCATTTCTAGTTTCTGAAATATTAAGGTCAATGTTGGTGAACCTGATTAATCGCTCCCGAGTGACTTTTTATAATTAATAGATACATAGGTACTGCTGGTAATTTTGTTTCAAGACTTATTACTCACTAGTCTTTGCCAGCGGCTTCATCCGCGTATTATGAATATAAACTTTCCTTTACATTCCCTTCCTTAACCTCTTGAATTCTTCTGTCTATTGATGAAAATCGCAATAAAATCCGTTTTGTAATTTAAAAAACTTAAGCGTCCAAACACGAAATGCATCTTTGTTTTATACTATGTAAAGATGATGATGAAGAAGATGATGATGTACAATAACATCACACTTGTATTCCCTAAAGACTTAGGCAAAGGTGTGGTGTACCTGTGGTACACCCACATTTCGCCAGTTATGTTTAAGTCCCATGTAATAGGGTGGCGAGCTTTTTGCCATCGATGGGGCACTTGGGGCATAAATCTAGGCTCCTCCTAAAAAAAATCGGATGCACAAACTCAATCGAATCAAGGACCTCACAACAACAGGGCTTGGAATCACCACACCAACGAGGCAATAAAAGCTATTAAAACATAACATCCACATTGAAACATAACATGTGGTGTAGCGATAAAAAATTTAAGTTTGACTGACATTTAATTATAAACTTGCGTCTAAAGTTCTTTGAAATAATGATCAAACTATTAACCCATTGAATACCGTAATTACAGACACAATTAAAAACCATTGTGTCTATACCAAATGTGGTATTTTAGGGGCTTAGAGGTTAATAGGCACATTCAATATAGTAGGTAATTGTTGTGAACCAACCGCATTCAGTTGATCAATAGCGCCCGTATGACAAAGTAGGAAGGATGGTTATCGTAATGAAAGTGTTAGGTATGTACGGTTGACTCTACCTAATATATATTGGATGATCATGAACTTACTATATTGAGTGAACATGTCTTACAAACGTGTATCTATTAATAGAACAAAGTTGTATCCAGTTCCTTTTTTCGTTGAAAGTTATTATGTAAGACGAGATAGGAAGTTAAAGGTTCGAAAAACACAGACACACTACTTCTTCCAAAAAAGTTAGAAATATATACATACTAGCTTTTGCCCGCGGCTTCGCCCGCGCGGATGTCGGAAATTAACGGGTATTTTTCTTAAATAAAAGATTTTTTCTAAAATAAAAGTAGCATAAGTTACTTCTTGTTACATCAGCTATCTGCCAGTGTAAGTCCCGTCAAAATCGGTCCAGCCATTTTAGAGATTAGCCGGAACAAACAGGCAGACAGACAGACAGACAAAAATTGTAAAAAATGTTGTTTTATTATATGTACCGTGTATACATCCATATACATTTAGTAAAAAATGGTTATTTGTATAGATGTATAGATAAGAGAGCAGTGGTGGCTAAGTGGTATCAGCCCCGACTTACGAATTGTAGGTCGTGGGTTCGAACCCAGGCAGGCTCTTTACTTTGTGTAAACATTTTCATCAACACTGCTCTCAAAACGGTAAAGGATAGCATCGTGAGGAAACCGGCATGTCCTAGAACCAAAAATTCGAAGACATGTGACATCTACGTACCAACCCGCACTGGTCTCCCGTGGTAGATTACGGCCCACTCCCTCTCACCGACAGGAAGCCTGTGTCTCAGCAGTGGGAATTATATAGGCTAATTATATAGAGGTAATAAATACTATCTGTGTGCCATTTTCGACCAAGATCCATTGAGCCGCTTTTGCATGATTGTGAAACAAACATCCAATCATACAAATGTTCACATTTATAATATTAGCACCTGATAAGTAGGTTTATAATTCATATTACTTCGGATTCATAGTTTATGGGAATATCATATGTGTTTGATGAATAGTATTCAGAGTAAGAAGACTGTCAAATAGGGTTGGGTTGAATTGATATAAGTCATCCTGGTTTTTCTTAACGCTCGTTTTCTACCTATACAGACTCAATTATTTACCAGACACCAAATTAAACATAGTTATAAGAATAGTACTTTTGTCAGTGGCTTCGCCCGTATAGCTTTCGGAAAATATCACTCGGAAACCTACTACCGGGATAAAGTATCCTATGTATATGGTAACTATCCAGGATAACCAAAAATCCAAATCCATCCAAAAATCTAAACATCTAAGCAATATTTCGCGGTCTCTTACTTGGAATAATACAATTAGGTTTATTTTGAGTACTTCGAACACACATGATATTCGCATTTACTATGAAGCCAAATATATGAATTACACCGCTACCAACCGGGACGGCCGGACGCGCGAAGGCCCGCTAGCCGCTCTGCCGCGATTTTATTATAATATCTGTATCTTCTAAAATATTAATTTTAATGATATGCTGTAAAGGGCAATTTTGATCTACATGAAATGCACAATTTATTTAAGGTACTTAATTGGATAAGGATTAATGCTGTATTGCTTAAAATCGCATTCATAAATAATCCATTATTTCTCGTAAAAAGTAAAGGATAAAAATGGTTATTATGGGTTATCCCTAAGAGTTAGACATATACCATCGCGGACTTTTTTGTAGAACTTTGTAAGGTGTACAATACTGTAGTACATTATTTTGATCTATTTCGTAGGGTTCAGCAAGCGTTCGCAATGTAACCGCAAAAAAATGAGTTTATTTATGACATCACATTAGAAACCTCTAAAATTATCAGTGGTTCTTTACTATATTATGCATGTTATATACATATAAACCTTTCTGTTGAATCACTCTATATATTATAAAAACCTGCATCAAAATCCGTTGCGTAGTTTTAAAGATATAAGCATACATAGGGACAGACAGACAGCGAAGTGACTTTATTTTATAATATTGTTACGTAGATCGTAAAGTCTAGAAGCATCATGCTAACTCCGTCTCAGAAAGGGGCAGTGTGACGTAAATCGAAAAGTCTAGAAACATCACGCTAATTCCATCTAAGGACGGGGCAGTGTTAGAAACTACTGGAAATGGCACGCTAACGCCATCTGTTATTGAGTAGCAAGTACTACACGAAATTGTACGTAGACGCTACTGCCATCTATTGTCGAATAGTGGGATTAAACAGTTCAATGGAAGTTACTAGAAGCTTCTACGCTGTGGCGGTGTCGAATGTTCGAGAATGTTCTGCTCGGGATATAAATAGCGGATTGTCGGGCCGACAAGCAGTTCGATTTCGGAAGCGAGCGAATACGATTCGAGTGATACAGTAGCGAAGCGAAACAAGTGATTCCAAGTGACGTTTCTTGTAGTTGCGATATTTGTGTTTATTTAATTAAACTGTGTTGTGTGTTTTGGTAAATTGGTTTAAATTAATTTATCCCGAACCCCAGCTCGTAACATTTGGTGTCAGAAGTAAGGGATAAATTATGTCAGTTTTACCGAAGGAGGATACGGAAGGTATCCGTACCAGGAGTCAGCGCCAGCAGGAGGTGGATCAGAGGCGGTTTGAAGGAACTTCTAGACAGACACCTGGGGGTAATCAGCCGATGACGGAGCCAGTCTCCCAAGCGTCTGGTGTTGCTACAGCATCACCAGCCATGGATCTTTCTGCGCTAATGGCGATGCTGCAGGAGCAGGCCCGCCGACAGGAAGAACAGGCCCGCCGACAGGAAGAACAGGCCCGCCGACAGGAAGAACAGGCCCGCCGCCTACAGGAACAGCTGCAGCAGGACAAAGAAGAGCAAGCTCGCCGGCAAAAAGAACAGGTCCGCCGCCTACAGGAACAGCTTCAGCGTGATAAAGAGGAGCAGGTTCTCCTTTTGAAAGATCTACACTCGACATTTGGAAAGGACATCAAAGCCATGAAGGAGACTGTTCAGGTACATGAAAATCGTATCTCCGAGGCCGAAGTCCAGATCGCTGATATAAGAAAAGCGGTTGGAGTTCTGAAAGCTGGAGAACGGACTACGGCTTCGATAGTTGCTGCACCTTCCGTGCGCGGGTTTAAAGTGCCACCCTTTGACGGAACATCTTCCTGGTCGGCATACAAAATTCAATTTGAAGCTGTCATGGAAGCAAATGGGTGGACAACAGGCCAAGCCATGACCGCGCTTACTTTGGCCCTTCGTGACCAGGCTTTAACTGTGTTAGAGGCTCTCGGCAAAAATGTAACCTACGAGCAGCTCGTTGAGGCGTTAGAGGCCAGATACAGTGACGCGCACCTGGAACACGGTTTTCGTGCCCAGTTGAAGGATCGTGTGCAGCGCAGTGGTGAAAACCTGCAGCAGTGGGCCCTGGAAATCGAAAAGCTGGTTCGAAAGGCGTACCAGACTGCGCCCGCGCTCATCGAGGGTATACTAATTCAAACCTTCATAGATGGCATACGGGACCTGGAAGTAAGGGCAGCTGTGAGACTCGGGCACCATGAGACCCTCAAGGACGCCTTGGCCCATGCGTTGGAGGTGGAGGCAGTGAGGCAGGATCATCGAACCCATCGCATTAGGGAGGTTGCGGCGTCACCTGTTCGTGACCGTGTTAGGTACAGCCCTAGATGCTACATTTGCGGAGAAAAAGGCCACCTTCGCTCAAGTTGCCCGAAGCGAAGCACGACTAACGAAGACCAGACCCAGGAATGAAGGGCGGCTGATGTCACCGCCCAGCAGCAGGAAAACTAATAAACGCCAGGACTGCGGGGCGGGTGCTGGCTGGTGTTAAAATAGCCCCAAGAATTTCGGTCTCACAAGCCTATGATGGGAACACCCTAGTCATAAAAGGTGAAGTGAACGGAAGACCATGTAAGCTGACATTGGATACTGGAGCTTCTCGCACGGTTGTCAGTTCCCAACTAGCGAATCGTTTTCTTGGGGACTTCTTCGGTAAGCATGACGGCGTAAATTTAGTAACAGCTACCGGTCAGCACATAACCGTCCGTGGTGAGAAGGAGGTGGAGTTAAAACTGGGTAACACAATCTACCGGCATAAAGTCATCATGGCCGACATAGTAGACGACTGCATCCTAGGTTTGGACTTCATGCGACAGCACTGTTGTGAGATTGACGTTAATCAAGGAGCTCTAAAATGTGGGTCAGAAGAAGTCTTCATGGAAGGTGCACCATCAGGGAAAGTGTACTGCTTGAAGAAGATTGTTCTTCCTCCCCGATCGGAAACAATAGTTCCAGTAAGTCTCCCACATAATTCTGGGCAGAAGAACCGATGTATTCTCATTGAAGGATTGGATGATAACCTTCCATGGAAGATTGCGCGGACCTTGGTAAAGGCAATCGACGTTGCAGCCGTACGCATACTGAACCCAAGTGAAAAGGAGCAAGTAATCAAGAAGGGTACATTGATGGGTTCCTGTGAGGAAGTAGCTTGGATGCGTGAATGCCAACATGGGCCTCCTCAAAATAACGCCCAAAGTGCAAGATTTAACGTGTTAAATCTTTTGGAAGACTGTCGTAAAGATCTATCAGAAGAAGAAAGAGAGAAGGCTAGGAAGATGCTACTTCAATATGCAGACATATTCTCTACAAATGATGCTGACATAGGGAAGACTGGATTGGTTCAACACAGAATTAATACCGGAAATGAGTTACCGATACGACAGCGACCAAGAAAAGTACCAGTGGCAAGAGAAAAGGAGGTAGATACCATGATTAAAGGAATGGTAAAGGATGGAGTTATAGAGCCTTCGTCTAGTCCATGGTGTTCTCCTGTGGTCCTGGTAAAAAAGAAAGATGGCAGCATGCGGTTTTGTGTAGACTATCGTAGATTGAATGACGTTACTAAGAAAGACAGCTATCCACTACCCCGGATCGACGACACGCTGGACACGCTGTCAGGAATGAAGTGGTTTACCACGTTAGACCTAAAAAGTGGCTACTGGCAAGTGGAAATAGACCCTGAGGACAAGGAGAAAACTGCATTTTCTACGGGAAAGGGACTATGGCAGTTTAACGTCATGCCATTCGGATTGTGCAATGCTCCTGCAACATTTGAAAGGCTAATGGAGCTAGTTCTCATGGGACTAATTGGAGACGCCTGCCTTGTCTATTTAGATGACATCATCATCGTGGGCCGCACATTCGAAGACCACCTTCAGAATTTGGAACGTGTTCTATCAAAAATCCGAGGAGCCAATCTCAAGCTAAGTCCAAAGAAGTGCTCATTCTTCAGACAGCAAGTAAGCTTTTTGGGGCACGTGGTTTCGAAGGAAGGAGTACAAACAGATCCTGAGAAAATCGTCGCCGTCAAGGAATGGCCAGTCCCGAAAGACAAGACGCAGGTCAGGGCATTTTTGGGTTTGTGCTCGTACTATCGACGGTTTGTCAAGAATTTTGCTGACATTGCCAAACCTCTTCACAAGCTTACTGAGGAGAAGAGACCGTTCTGTTGGGATGAGAACTGTGACATCGCATTTCGAGACTTAAAGGAACGTTTGTGCAATACCCCAATTTTGGGCTACCCAGACACAGAAAATGAATTTATAGTTGACACGGACGCAAGTAATACTGGAATTGGCGGTGTGTTATCTCAACGGAAAGGAGATTATGAAGTTGTGATAGCTTACTTCAGCAAATCTTTATCAAAGCCAGAAAAAAATTATTGTGTCACGAGACGCGAACTTCTTGCCGTCGTCAAGACATTGCAGCATTTCAGCAAATACTTGCTTGGACGTAAATTCCACCTGCGGACTGACCATGCTGCATTAAAGTGGTTGTTGCAATTTAAGAATCCAGAAGGACAAGTGGCCAGATGGATTGAACTGCTACAAGAGTATGACTTTGCAATTGAACATCGTAGTGGGAAGTCTCACGGTAACGCGGACGCTTTATCAAGAAGACCTTGTCCTGAAGACTGCAAGCATTGTGTCAGGCAAGAAGCTAAGGAAACGGTACCTGTCAGGATGCTAAGAACGGACCTTAGGGACGAATGGAAGGAAACCCTACAGTATGCTCAGCAAAGTGACAGAGATATCAGGCCAATTCTCGAGTGGATTAAAGCTAATGCTCCCAAATCGAAATGGTGTGATGTTGCAGCGTTGAGTACCACCACAAAAATTTATTGGGCACAATGGGAGAGCTTGGTGATCCAGGATGGTGTGTTGTGCCGAAAATGGGAAAATGCTGGAGGGAATAGCTGTCACCTGCAAATGGTAGTCCCAAAAACGAAGGTACCAGATGTTCTACGGCTCTACCACAATGGTTCTTCAGGAGGTCATATGGGAGTAAGAAGGACTTTGTTAAAGATCCGAGAAAGGTTTTACTGGATCCACTGTCGAGAGGATGTGGAGGACTGGTGTCGCAGATGTACCAGTTGTGCAGCGGTAAAAGGACCACACACGCAGCAGGGGTGCATTGAAAGTGTACAACGTGGGAGCCCCGTGGGAACGGATAGCACTAGATGTCGCTGGGCCGTTCCCTGAAAGTGAAAGTGGAAATAAATATTTCATGGTTGTTATGGATTACTTCACCAAGTGGCCGGAAGTCTTCGCCATCCCTAATCAAGAAGCTTCAAAAGTCGCTGATAAATTAGTCCACGAAGTCTTCTGTCGGTTTGGGGTACCCTTGGAAATCCACAGCGATCAAGGAAGAAATTTTGAGTCTCAAGTGTTTCAGGAAACATGTCGGGTTATGGGTACTCACAAAACCAGAACCACTTCATACCACCCACAATCTGACGGAATGGTGGAGAGATTTAATCAGACGTTGGAAAGATATCTGGCAAAAGTTGTAGCAAGCAGACAAAAGGATTGGGACAAGCACATACAACCGTTTCTTCTGTCATACCGAAGTGCAGTTCACGAGAGTACAACTGTGACGCCAGCCTTCGCAAACTTTGGAAGGGAGCTAAGGTTACCAGCTGATCTAATAACCGGCATTCCCCCTGATTCACCACGGAGTATAACAGATTATGCAAATGATCTGCGCAACAGGATGAATGACGTATATGAGCATGTCAGAGAATCAGGCCAACAGATGTCCGAGAGAATGAAAACTCGTTATAAGCGGAAGATGAACAATACTGGCTTCGACGAAGGTTCGCTAGTGTGGTTGCATAACCCAGTGCGCAGCAAAGGAAAGTCCCCTAAACTACAGGCAAAATGGGACGGGCCGTACCGTGTTGTGACCAAGATCAACGACGTCACGTACCGAATTCAAAAGGGTATGCGAACTGCACCCAAAATTGTCCATGTAGATCGATTGGCACGATACTACGGGAATAATGATGCTCGGGACGAGCATGTCTAAGGAGGGGGCAGTGTTACGTAGATCGTAAAGTCTAGAAGCATCATGCTAACTCCGTCTCAGAAAGGGGCAGTGTGACGTAAATCGAAAAGTCTAGAAACATCACGCTAATTCCATCTAAGGACGGGGCAGTGTTAGAAACTACTGGAAATGGCACGCTAACGCCATCTGTTATTGAGTAGCAAGTACTACACGAAATTGTACGTAGACGCTACTGCCATCTATTGTCGAATAGTGGGATTAAACAGTTCAATGGAAGTTACTAGAAGCTTCTACGCTGTGGCGGTGTCGAATGTTCGAGAATGTTCTGCTCGGGATATAAATAGCGGATTGTCGGGCCGACAAGCAGTTCGATTTCGGAAGCGAGCGAATACGATTCGAGTGATACAGTAGCGAAGCGAAACAAGTGATTCCAAGTGACGTTTCTTGTAGTTGCGATATTTGTGTTTATTTAACCCATTCTTGACCACTGTACCAATTTGGGAACACTTAATAAATGAGGGTAACTAAAAGAAGTTATGGCAATTGTTAGTATTATTTTAGTTTTTTGTGCAGTCGAGAGTGTGTTCATTAGGAAATACCATCGGAATATACAAATTTATTCAAAAATCTTACTTTTGGATACACTAAAGTTTGTTATCTGGAAGACAGTACAGGTAAGCGTACTTTTGTAATTATTATTTATTACAGGTGATGAATATTGTGAATATTGTTTATATTTTAATAAAATAAGTACCTAACCTGACATTCAAAGTTATATTATTACAGTTAACTAACACATATATTGAGATATAGTGACATATATATTGGTGTGCCTATTTGGGTACAATGGCTACAAGTGGACAAAAAAATAACCATTTTATTTACAGAAACAAAATGAATCTCAAGCAATATTTTATTGGCACTAATGACTTCAGGGGCTTAGAAGAAGCTATCAGCACAATAGCAGAGGATAGGGACGACGGCTTGGAGTATTATATAGCTATTATTCCACCAGAGCCAAGTGTCGTAACTAACGAAGAAGAAGGTGATGATGATGTGGCACCTAGTACCCTACCAAACGATGTCCCGGGTAATACCGAGGTATTTGTTCGCAATGTGGGTAGTCATTCCGAATCTGAGAATACCAGTGATTATGAACCTTTGGCTGCTAAAAGGTCACGACCTTCTTTTAGATCGACCCAACCAGAGCAGCCCACTGTCTCTGCGCGCCGACAGTCATCCACTCTCCCACTTTGGTGAAGGTGTCCACGAAATTACTCGACAACCTTTGAAAAATCTGACGATATATTAGTTCTCTAAAATCGCATCAAGCAAGAGCTAAAAGAAATGACACCAGTTTCGATATTTTTGAGAAGCTTTTTGACGTAGAAGTTGTTTCAATGATTACTGAATTTAGTAACTTGTTGTACATGGTTGACATGACCATGTCAAATGCATGGCGACTGCACGTTATCACTAAAGAAGAACCAATGGACCAATTACTCTTCCACCGAAGTGTTGCCAGACATTTCCTCAAACTGTCACCCCAAAGATGTGCTCGCCCTTCATCATCTAATATTGAAAGTTCGCAGTAGGATGGGGTTGATCACGTCCCTGTAAAACTTCCAAAACGAGTGCGATGTGCTGTGTGCTATATCAGAGGCCGTTGGGGTTGCAAGAAGCGCAAGAAAACCCTGGTTATTGAAAAATCGTGTTTTGCTCATTTTCACTCATAAGAGGCCACTGTGCCAATTTGGGAACACCTCTTAAAACACACGAATTTTTTTTAAATTCTTTTTTTTTGTCATTCCTTATAATCTTGTACTTACTATATTTCAATTAAATGAAAGAATTTTGAAAATCCGCTCAGTAGTTTTGATTTGGCCACTAATGGGTTAATTAAACTGTGTTGTGTGTTTTGGTAAATTGGTTTAAATTAATTTATCCCGAACCCCAGCTCGTAACAATATGTAAAGAGATGTCTATCGAAAGAAACATGACTACGGGATTTCATTTGGCAACGAAACACAAGTTTGAAGTTGGCGCGCTACGACAGAGTCTAGCCTGACTTTCGTGCGAGTCGACGGGGCACTACAGCGCCGTGGCACAGTTGGATTGACCATTTGACTTCATGCGGGCAACAAGTGTCTAGAAACTGTCCAACGTTTCGTTTGGCGAGTTCAAATATAACCTAAAATTCAATAATCATCTTAAGAGTTTTTATTCTCACCTGCAGTGCATATCTACGCCCAGTAAAATGTTCAACTGTTAAGAATCCAGCTCCAATCGGACTCTTGTCACGACATGTCGATGATGTTTCATCGTAATCTATATTCATTTTAAGGAAATCCACTTTACAAAGTGTGAGATGTGTACATGAATATATCGAAGTATTAATTTTTCACAGAGATATTTATAAATATTGTATTATGAAACGTAAACACAAGAAATTACTTTTATTTTTTAAGTATATTTTATATAATAAATTCCTATTATAAAGTGGCTTCAAATAACAGCACATTGTTTAATAACGCCTAGAAAATAATATTAACGATAGTAGCCATCACAATGATTAAATAAAATCAAACAATAAATTGTGTTTTAATATCAAAAATATAAATGATGAAAAAAGTTTTGACAGCAATAAATTATATCTACCTTGCCTGCTATCTTACAGACTTTCATTTAAATAATTAAAATAGTCTTTAGACGTACTCAACTATCATAATGTTATTAAATTTCGTTTTAATAATCGAAACAGTTCATGACAGAGTTTCTCAATCTTAAATATGTCAATCTGCGGGATTGTCGTTTATTAACAATCGATATCTTAATTAGGTTAAGATAAGGAATACTTAGTCTAGATACTTCTCATGTCGGTGTCACATAAAATCGATTATTTACATGTGATTCAGACAAATGAGTAAAATGTCGTGCGGAAAGTTTTGAGTTTGAATATCGAAGGCTGGAAGAGTAGAAGAAGGCCAAAGAAACGATGGACAGACTGTGTGAAATATGATATGGCTAGAAAAAGTGGGTGTTGTAAGAGGTGACTAAGGGACTTACTAGAGAATGGGCAGCAGCGTTCTCTATGCATTTTATCACCATACTGCGATCGCCAACCCGCCTGCCAAGCGTGGCGATTATGGCAAAGCCCCCCAAAGTGGGGGAGGTCTATGTCCAGCAGTGGACGTCTTTCGACTGATATGATGACCCAGATGACTACTAATAGAGAAGTATGAAAATTGGGTGGTCAGGAGAATGATGATGAATTATGAGGATTTATATTGATCTGTATTCAACTAACAAGCCGCAACAGTTGCTATTATCTATGGCAACTGTCTATTTTATTTCGAAAAACTAACTTGATATTCAGCCGTCAAACAGAACTGGTTAAATCCAAATATTTCTACGCAATCTGTATTTTACACTATTCCATTCGATAATACAAAATCCATCATCTTCATCTGGCAAGCCGTTTCTCAACTATGTTGGGGTCGAATCCCAGTCTAACAGGTGAGTCGTGTGCCACTTTAGCTATTTTATATGAGTAAAGTGGACTGTTTCCTGATTTGCAACTTTGCCGAGGTAATAGCATTACACACTAACTGAAGAAATGGCTTTCATTTTTGAGAACACAAATTTTCCGAATGTCAGAAGCAATAGATGGATCTGACTAACAGTGTGCTACGCAATTAGGCGCGCATTCCAGCTTTAGAAGTAAATATCGTGTCAGTGAATCAAGATAATTATTTGTGATACAACGACTACTTGATAGCTATTATCATTTAATGAGGGTATAACCTTTCAGATTTATTCATACATGAGTTCAAAATATATTCATACATTGAATTTTATATATATAGATGAGGACAAATAGAAATTGAGCTTTATTTCATGTCCTAGTATAAGGACATTTCATTTAGGCATAATAATAACCCACTGCTCTACCTATGTGCTCCACCGTGTTTAGTTAGCAACACACAAATTCTAGTTATGCTGTGCTCATAAGTTCTGTGTAACAATATTAAGCATTCTCGTTTTGCTTGTTTTGGACTTGCAGACGTTTGTTGTGTGGGTATTAGTCAACATTTGTAGTCACCTTCATGTCTACCTGACATTGTAGTGTTTAGTAGGTTGGTCACTTTGTCATGATATTACATACAGATGTTTTTGTTAACTGACGAAAAAAACGGAGGAGTTTCTCAATTCGACGCGTATTTTTTTTATGTATGACCACGCATTACTTTTTACATAGTAGTCCGATTGTGATAATACTTTTTTCATAATTATTTTATTGTTTTTGGAAAGGGCATACTTCAAAGGTGGTCCCACGTAAATGACAGTGGGCATAAATGTATGGGAGTTGGTCCAATCGTCGCCAAGGATGAATCATATACTAAATGAAAGGGTACAATATACTGTTCAAACTTGCAGAAGGGCATCAAAATCCGTCCGAGAGATTTCGAGAAATGATAGCTTTTTTTTGCCTCAGAAGATATTACGGATTTTTTATTTTGCTTCATTGTCGAGTATTATTATAGTTTTTTTCTTGTTATTTAAAGTTAAAAATCATTACTTAATACTTATCATCATCATTATTTATCATCATCATCATCATCAACATCGAGTAATGATAGATTTTATATTTTTGTTACATTGTCGGTTTGTTATTTGATACAGGTAGGTATTACGTATTTTAATAGTTTATTAATGGATCATCTTTTCGGTTTGGTCCTCCTTCGCCATTATAAACAAACAAGAGATAAAAGAAAACAAGAAATGTTTTTTTAAGCGTATATTAAAAAATCTATATATATAAAATTCAAAGTCCTGAGTGACTGACTGACTGACTGATATATCAACGCACAGCCTAAACCGCTGGACTTAGAGACATGAAATTTGGAGGGTGTGTTCTTTGTAAAGAGTAGGTATCCACTAAGAAAGGATTTTTTTAAATTCCACCCCTAAGAGGGTGAAATGGGGGTTTGAATTTTCTATGAAACTTTTTATTCTCAGGGTCGATTGACACAAAAATTGGTAAATATACTCTTCAAGCATAATTATGTGACAAGTGTATCACAATTTTTCCAAAATCATCCCCTTACTGAGTCAAATAGGGCTTCGAATATGCTACGTGGCCTGGTAGACGTGCGCATGGCGTGCGGGGCAGCCCGGGGAGCTCATTGTCGTCACCGGTGTCCAATCTCAACCCAGGTATCAAGAAATATCAAATACGTAACTGATATTAATATGAACTAACTAGCTTTCTCCCGCGACTTCATCCGCGTAAATATCGGTTATCGGGGACGGAGATGAAATCTGGGAATAAAAATAGGCCTATGTCCTTTCTTGGGGTTCAAACTTACCCCGTACCAAATTTATGTTATGTTACTTCGAATACCTCCAAGAATATGTGTACAAAGTTTCATAATGATCGGTTAAGTAGTTTCCGCGTGAAAGCGTAACAAACAAACTTAATATGTATTAGTAGGGATATTTGCAAATTATAACAGCCGTACGGGTCGACCGTTCAGGTTAAGCTACGCTTGCCGCGGTTGCTCCGTGGATGGGTGACCATCTTAACATAATATGACCCTTCTGTGCCTCGGAAAGTACGTTAAGCCGTTGGTCCCGGCTGTCTTTCGTAGATTAAGATCTACGAAAGACAGCCGGGACCAACGGCTTCACCATCTATACGGGTCGTCGCCATTCGACCATCGTTACGGGTCGCTGGAAGCCCGAATGTCTGACAAGGAGTCTTACCAAGGGGTATCGTATTACCCAGTAACTGGGTTGTGGAGGACAGGTAGGCAGACGCTCCATGTAAAGTACTAGTACTCAGCTGCATCCGGTAAGACTGGACACCGAACCCCAACATAGTTGGGAAAAGGCTAGGCAGATGATGATGAAGTAAGTACATGTAAAAAACGCGTTTGTTTCTGTATTAGATAAAACTTAATAACTACACTAACTATTCTTTAATAGATACCTATGCAACTTTATAAGTAAAATCTAATTGGGCACATACCTACTATAATACTTTACGCACTGGCATATAAATCTGTACGTTCAGTGAGCAATAGTGCGATTTGGTTTATGCAATAAAATAAAACATAACGACCAAGCCACAATCATCAATGAAATTCTGTTGAGATCGTTCGAAGGAGATGAAAATAATTATAAATTAGTGGACTCGAGTGATAAACAATGATGATGCCATACATTACCCGGTTTAGTTTCTTAACACATTAAAGCCTCTCGGCCTCTCAACTCACATACGTATATAGGTATAAAAATTTAGAGTTGGCGCCCAGTTACGAGTATGTTGCTGCGTAATTTAAACCCGCCAAAATTATGCAATGACAATATTGCAACAAAATGTTATCGAGGCAACTATACTGACACGTTGTTCCTGAGAGGAGTCTGTGTTTATTCCGAGGATACCTCTAACGCCATCGAACTAGCCCTTTGAGTTCAAAAGAGTGCAGTTTCCCCTCAAAGTCTGCTTTGACGAGACCATAAATAAATCTCAAGTCAAAACAATTTATCAGGGGTAGACTTATGGGAGAACTGCTTTTCACACGGTCAGTTATACGTGGCCTGCTCAAGAGTAAGCTCACGGAGCAGCCTGGGGATTCTAGAACCTGAAGTAAAAACAAAAAATATTGTTTACAAAGAAATTCTGCGGTGGGCACAGTATTTCGTAGTAAACAATATTAATTGTTAATTATCCACTTCTGATTATCTCTTATATAAATCTTTTTACTTACGCTTTGAGTTTTATTAAAACTATACTACTCTCATCCTTGAGATTGGTTTAGTTTTACGGAGAACTTCGTCTTATTTGCTTTGTTTGGGATATTGTCAGTTTGTATATTAAATTGAGAGGTATGTTTGTTTCTGAAAAAAAAAGTCATTTGTTTGTTGTAGGTCACGCGGGTAAAGCCGCGGGCAGAAGCTATACAAAATATACCAATGAAATAAACACAGGCAAAAAACATCTGTCCTAATTATATTACATGCACACGTGTCGAATTCATAAGGATGATGCTATATCCTAAGGAGGTCTTAAATTTATTCAACCCATCTGGTCTTCATCTCACACACTTATCCTCAAAGTGGGTGCTCCAGTAATGCTACTACGAAATCTTCATCCGGCCAAGTTGTGCAATTTTGTGTGTGACCATTGTATTTACTGACTGTGATCAAGGTGTATCGGTGTACTATATACCGCAGATACCACTAATACCGTTGGAGTACCCATTCGTGTTTAAAAGGCCGCAGTCCCCTTAAGGTTTAGCAATGACGATTAATAAGTCTCGGGGACAGTCACTGTAAACAGCGGGATATGATCTTAGAGGGGACTGCTTCTCGCACGGCCAGTTTTACGTAGCCTGCTCGAGAGTGAGCTCATCTAGCAGCCTGATTGTATTAGCACCTGAGGGCAGAACCTGCGGGTGGCGAGCAATTGGTAGCTCGCCGCCCGGTAAGGACCAGTCTCGGGTCGACGGCGCGTAGTGTTCCACGCGCGCCTTAAAAGATTTCAGCAGAACAGAAATGGTCTGCCAGGACCGATGCCTGCCAGGGTCGCGAGAATGTTCGAAAGAGACACCGTGACACTGGCACATGGGCTACTGAAGGAACACAGGTGGGTTTTAGTCAGTAAAAGTCTGACACGCCCTCCCGCTCCACCCAAGAGCTGGACACGTCATTTGATGATTTCCCATCCTAAAAAAAAGGGCAGAACCTCTAAAGTAGGATTTAAATATATACTTTAAGTATAGACTAAAAAAAAAAGTCTTAAACCCCAGTGAACAGCAAGTTAAGTTAAATCTTCATTTGTATAATTTAGGTAACAATTTTTTTCGAAATTCCCAGGGAATAAAGAGAATTTATATTTTCGCTTTAAAGTTGCCTTCAAAGTCATGCAAGTAGGTAATGTGCTGTTCCGTTATATATTTCGTCACTATTGTTAGTTTTTAGGATTAATATCCTACAACAATCATTTATCCATAGATATCCATGCATTTATCAATCCAAGCCACGATATCCAAGCGCTGCTCCTTGTACAACACAAAGCAAGCAATGCAATAACACATTGTTTACCTGGATTAACACATAGGATACTTTCAATCCCGGTAGTACGTTCCTGTGGGATATTTTACGACATCCACGCGGGCGAAGCCGCGGGCAGAAGCTAGTAACATATATAATCTGAATCTTGGAAACGACTCCAACGATTTTCATGAAATTTAGTATACAGGGGGTTTCGGGGGCGATAAATCGATCTAGCTAGGATTCATTTTAAGAAAATGTCGTTTATACGTGTTTTCAATAATCAACTTTATCGATAATAAATTTAAACATTTTATGTTTTTTTGTTTTATTGGATGAAAAATAACAAAATGAAATTGACAATTTGTATTTAAATATAATCTTAAAAACACAAATTAACAAAAAAAAAAATACCAAGCCAGGTACTAATCTATATATATAAAATTCAAAGTCCTGAGTGACTGACTGACTGATATATCAACGCACAGCCTAAACCGCTGGTCCTAGACACATGAAATTGGGAGAGTGTTTTCTTTGTGAGGAGTAGGTATCCACTAAGAAAGGGTTTTTAGAAATTCCATCCCTAAGAGGGTGAAATGGGGGATTGCAGTTTCTATGAAACTTTTTATTCTCTGGGTCGATTGACACAAAAATTGGTACGCATACTCTTCAAGTATAATTATGAGACACGTGTATCACAGTTTTTCCAAAATCATCCCTTTACTGAGTCAAATAGAGCTTCGAATATCCTACGTGGTCTGGTAGACGGGCGCATGGCGTGCGGGGAAGCCCGGGGAGCGCATTGTCGTCACCGCTGTCCAATCTCAACCAAGGTAACGGGGATGTATCAAATATGTAACTGATATTAATGTAAACTAATATTTGCAAGTAATAAGTAAGTACATGTAAAAAACGCGTTTGTTTCTGTATTAAATAAAATTAAATAACTACAGTGACTATTGTTAAATAGATACCTCTGCAACTTTATAAGTTAAAAGTAACTGGGCACATACATCTGTACGTTCAGTGAGTAATAATGTGACTTCAGTTTATTACATTAAAGTAAAACGTAACGACCAAGCCACAATCATCAATGAAATTCTCTAGAGATCGTTCGAAGGAGATGAAAATCATTATAAATCAGTGGACTCGAGTGATAAACCACGATGATGCCATACATTACCCGGTTGAGTTTCTTAACACATTGAAGCCACCCGGCCGCCTCCTCCCGAATTTAGAGTTGGCGTCCCAGTTATGTTGCTGCGTAATTTAAACCCGCCAAAATTATGCAATGACACCAGGTTGTGAGTAAAAATATTGCAACGAAATGTTATCGAGGCAACTATACTGAAAGGTTGTTCAGAGAAGAGTCTGTGTTTATTCCGAGGATTCCTCTAACGTCATCGAACTACCCCTTCGAGTTCAAAAGAGTGCAGTTTCCCCTCAAAGTCTGCTTTGACATGACCATAAATAAAGCTCAAGGCCAAATACTTAATTTAACAGGGGTAGACTTAAGGGAGAACTGCTTTTCACACGGTCTGGTGCAGACCAGCAGCCTGGTGATTCTAGCACCTGAAGTAAAATTTAAAAGTAAGTTGTAGTATTCTAAAAGTAATATTGTTTACAAAGAAATACTGCGGTAGGCATAGTATTTCGTTGTAAACAATATTAATTGTTTATTATCCCATTCTGATTGTCTCCTAAATAAATCTTTTCACGCTTTGAGTTCTATTAAAACTATACTACTCTCATCCCAGAGATTAGTTAAGTTTTACGAAGAACTTCGTCCTATTTGTTTGGGATATTGTCAGTTTGCATATTAAACAGAGGTAGAGAGAGCGCGGATGTTTGTTTCTGAAAAAAAAAAATGCCGCGGGCAGAAGCTATACAAAATAAAGCAATGCAATAAATACAGGCAACAAAAATCTGTTGTAATTATATTACATGCATACGTGTCGAATTCATAAAGCTGATGCTATACACTATCCTATAGCTCTTAAATTTATTCAACCCATCTGGTCCCCGTCTCACACACTTGTCCTCAAAGTGGGTGCTCCAGCAATGCTACCACGAAATCTCAATACGGCCAAGTTGTGCAATGGGACCAGGTCACATGTGCAAACCTCACATCATACGTGGTAGAGGCTCCGCCCATTGTATTTACTGACTGTGCTGAAGGTGAGGTGTGCTGATATTTTTCGACATCCACGCGGGTGAAGCCGCAGGCAGAAGCTAGTAACTTATATAATAGTTACATTCGCTTCAGACGTCAATAATTACTGAATCCAAAACCTCTGCCGGTCTATGTATGGATTCTTGGTGACGAGCAAAACCCAAGAACCACACTATAACCATTATGTGGGCGCAGCAACCTAACGTGCGTTTATCGGCTTTGCAAGAGCAATAATAATAATTAATAGCGTCTAGTCCCGTTTCGTTTCACCTATAGTGACAAATACGGGCTTCCTATTATGAGTCATAACGAAACGTAATAAGAGTCATTTGGAGTGTTCTAAAATATCAAGCTATATATGAACGATTCTGGGATTCTAAGAAAGGATTTTATGGCTTTTAAGGGGAATAAATAACCATATACATATTTATCCTATTAATTAGTTAGTGAGTGGCAATGATATAATAGATGATCGATTAATAATGATGATGATAAAACTATAGTAACATTCGTCATAGAAACAAAAAAAAAAAACGATACCTAATAATTTAAAGTAAACTTATCGTTACTCGATGATGATGATGTATAATGACGATCATAAAAATTCAGTTATGACTTTCAACTATAAAAATACCAAGGAAAAACCATAATAATATTGACAATGAGACAAAATAATAAAAATCAGTAATAACTTCTTAGACAAAAATAAGCTATCATTTCTCGAAATCTCTCGGACGGATTTTGATGCCCTTCTGCAAGTTTGAACAGTACATTGTACCCTTTCATTTGGTATATGATTCATCCTTGGCGACGCTTGGACCACATTTGCCCACTATCCTTTGGAAAACAAAATCGAACCCGAAGAGCCGGAAAACAGGGGATGATTGATTGTTCACTCACTGATTGGAATGTATAACTACGCATAACTTTATACAGAGTTGTCCGATTTCGATATTTTTTTTTCATTGGATAGAGTATATCTTGCCAAGTATTATTAGTACAGTAAAGCCACAATGTTTTTTAAATAAAAACTTTTTAACAAAAAATTAGACCGTCGAAAAACTGAAAAGCAAAAAAAAAAATTAACCTTAAAATTCTGAGTCGGCGCTGAAAAATCAATGAACAAAGTTCACTCAAAGCGCCGAATCATAATTTTAAGGTTTATTATTTTTTGCTTTTCAGTTTTTTCGGCGGTTTAATTTTTTGTTAAAAAGTATTATTTTTTATTTTCCCATACGATTTATAGGTGGTTACCAGTTGTCAAACTTTAATAAAATAGTTGGATAGCTGCTCGATGCGAGTTCATTTCGATTACCTTGCAACCCTACAAGATATAAGATAAGATAAGGTGCATTTATTTGTCAGAAACACGTGTAGGTTTAAAATCAGTTGGCGTGATTACAGAGGAAAAGTTTCAACATGTTTTGCCTAAAAAGGCGTACGAATATAATAATAATGTTATTAAAAAGAATTATACAATAAAAATAAAAAATAAAATGAAGTCACGTTAAATCAAGCAAAAATAATAAGAATAGTAAAAATGTCTGAAATACATCATTTAGATAGTCAGCAACAATATAATAGTATTTATTTATTAAAAGTTTCTTCATATTTTTACTAAAACTATTTATATTTAAATCTTTGTATGCCTTTGGTAACTTGTTGTGTAATTTAGGAGCCATACAAAGTACACTTTTACGAATGAGAGCCGTTTTAGCATTATACATCCATCATCACGTTGACTTCTTTCAGTACTATCTGAAAACTTTGTAAACAGTTGCGGATTCTTTTTAACAAATAATACTGTTTCTAATATATACAAGGAAGGAAGTGAGAGAATTTGATGTTTAATAAAATATGGTTTGCAACTGTCCGTAATCCCAAGGCCAAACATAGCTCTTGAGCATCGTTTTTGCATTCTAAAAATAACATCGTTTTGTGTAGAGTTTCCCCAGAAAAGAATACCGTATCTAAGGATCGATGCAACAAGTCCGTGATAGGCAGCAAGCAACGTATCCGTATTTACAATTGGGACGAGTTTATGCAATGCGTAGGATGAATTACTAATTTTTTTACAAATTTCATCAATATGATCTTTCCAATCAAGTTTTATGTCTATGGTTAGTCCAAGGAATTTTGCAGTATCAACTCTGCATATGGTGTGATTTTTATAGTTTAAGTAAATGTCATTCTTTACTGGTACTCTTTGACGAAAATGTAAGATTTGTGTTTTATTTAAATTATTTTTTATATTATTATTTTCTAACCAAGAAATTCAATAATGTCAAGTTCATAGCTGTCAGTTCCTGCCGGGGTCGTGTGATTGTTCGAAAGAGATACCGTGACCCTGGCACATGGGCAACTGATGGAACACGGGTGGGTTTTAGTCAGTAAAAGTCTGACACGCCCTCCCGCTCCGCCCACAGCGGGAGAAGTCATATGATGATTTCCCACCCTGAAAAAAAAAAAATAGCTGTCAGTTTTCTGACATGCTATTGTGACTGTGCTATCGTCTGCAAAAAGAGTCATTGGATGTTCAATAGATGTCGGAAAGTCATTTACATAAATAATAAACAATAATGGTCCCACAACGCGGGGTACACCAAATTGAGAGAAAATAATAGAGAATAGAATTGATAGAGAGAAATACGTCGTGACTTTGATTGTTGTGATTTGCTTTCTATTGGACACATATTATTCAATTATTTTAAGAATATTGCCTCGAACTCCATATGCGTGAAGTTTATTCATTAAAATCTTGTGATCAACGTAGTCGAATGCTTGTGTCATATCGCATAGTACAGCGCAAATAGGAGTCCTTTTATCTATCTTTAACATTACAGTTTGAAGAAAATCATAGACCGCCATATTTATTGTCTTATTTTGTCTGAAACCGTTTTGCTCACTGCAAAGAATATTATTTTTTTCCATATACGAATATAATTGTTTGTAAACGTATTTTTCAAAGATATTCGACATGATTTGTATCAGCGCTATTGGTCTATAATTTTCTATTAGGTATCTGTTACCTTTCTTGAATAGTAGTTTTACTATTGATGTTTCCATAGGTGTCCTGTCAGTTCACCAAAAAATAATTTACAAATTTTTACTTGACAAACAACGATTAGCAAAAACATGATTTGTCCTTTCATCATTATACAACAACAAATTTGACAAATAATTCACTTAAAAATATAATTATCCGATAAAAAAAAATTTAATAACGCATTATTTGACAAACAATTCATTTTATTTTTCATTTTATCTCATAAAACAACGTTTGGAATATAAGTCATTCGGCCATTAGGCTATTAAGGTTGTGTTTTTTTAAGCCTTGAAATACCCTTCGGGGCAGATCCGACATGGTTTGGAGAGGTTAGATTAGGTTAAAACTGTGACCTCCTACGAGCCGAGCGAGCGAAGCAAGCGGTGCTGCGGCAGCGGCCGGCGAGTGCCAAAAACGATTATATCTCATAAAACAACGTTTTGAATATAAGTCATTCGGTCAGTAGGCTATTTGGGTTGTGGTTTTTTTAAGCCTTGAAATACCCTTCGGGGCAAACCCGATATGGTTCTGGGAGGTTAGGTTCGGTTAGGTTAAAACTGTGACCTCCTACGCACGAGCCGAGCGAGCGAAGCGAGCGGTGCCGCGGCAGCGGCCAGCGAGTGCCAGAAACGACTAGCTTTTAGGGAGGTAGTTCTATAAAATTATGCAATATAATACCGTCATAATAACTGGTTTAGAAAATGTATTATAAAATGGTATTTAGCATAAACGTAATTTTACCAAAATAATCTAAATATTATATGAAAAATGCATAAATGATTAAATATTGTCCGACACATTTGTTCAGAGAAGCATTTGCCAAATAAATGTTTGTTTAGCAAGTGTTTATAAAATAAAACATTTTTGGAATAAAATATTTGTGAAATAAATGGTATATACGAAACGTTGGTTGTAAACTAAAATTTTGTCAATGGTGTTTTGGTGAAACATTAGTGAACCGTTTAGGTGGTATACCTAAACATTAGGGTACTTTTGTGCCTTAATATACTTCTTCAGTAAAATATGAAAATCAATTATTAAAATACGAATCATGTTACCATGGATGCAGGCGGCGAACGTACTCAAAGTTTCATTTTTGTTTTATTTTGGTTACCTTCGTCGGACAATTCCTTAGATCACATAGAGTTTTCGTATCAAAACGCGTAGAAATAACAACAGACATTACTGAAACCTCTCTCTCATATCACAGTTCGTTGATCACAGATTTTACTTTGACCAGACACCATAAAAACTACAAAAATATATCACATTTTCTAACAAAGATAACAACATAGTGAAATCTAATTACATTCAAATCAGGATCAGCCTTTAATTAAAACTAGACATAGTCTTTGTCTCTAACCAAAACCTGACGAAATAATTTATCAATATTTCGGTGACGAAAATTCTAGGCTTAAGAGCTTCTCGGCGTCGGCGTCGCCCAACAAACCTCATTGTCAATGTCTAATTTTCTTGCCTTCTGATCCTCTTAACACATTTTCAGACACGAACAATGACTAAATTCCTTTACAAGGTCAGGCGACAAGCGAAATCGTTCTAGCCAATATTAATTCATTATAGACAGAAACGACCTTGTCGTTTCTGTTTTATAGTGAGTAAAATTTAACCAAGATAAATCAATATTAGGGTAGTTAAACGAAGTAAACCGTCGTAATCATGACGAGAACGCATAAAAATGTACACAGGTAGGTAAATAAAACACATAGAAGATGATTAGTAGATTCATGTTTTACTGTAGCTTGTTCGGATAGTTTGGGGGCCTGGAGACCTGTAACACAGGTATTCCTAGTACAGGCTCCAGTCTCCACGACATCAATGTATTTTTGTTACCACTGTTATGTATTGTACTGATTTATCATCATGTAGTGGAGAAAATAAACGTTTTTTTTATTTATTTTATTATTCCAAATAGTGGTTGATCATTCAGGTTGACAGGTGAAGTCAACCTGAAGATATTTAGAAGGTGTTAGTAGGTAGATTATATACTTTTAGACAATCAGACAATGCATCATTCAATCCTTGATGCTTTGTTTCGCTTTTGCGCATAATTAATTTCATGTTTCTAGACTCAATGGTTGGTGCGTTGCCTGGCTAGCACTAGCAAAAACAGAATTTTGTGGAAAATGGAGAGAGAGGCCTTTGCCCTACAGTGGGACAATACAGTCTAGTTGGATTAGATTAGATTATAATATAGTCCTGAATTAGTCGGAGTGATGTACAGTTGCAGTACATAAGGATTTTTAGAAATTTTCCCGCCTGAGCTAAATGAGAGCTGATACGTAACCAAACCAAAATGTAGAAATTATGGTATTAATTAACACCACAGTATTTTTTTTAAAGCGTTCGATTCCAACCTCTCCCGTTAATACTGTATTTTAACTCCCATTTAGTACTTACTTCCCATTTTCACCACAGGTATTAAAATATTCCAACACACACCTTCCTAATAAAAACATACGGTAAACCAAGCCACGACCCTTTCCGCATAGAAACATTTCAGATTAAGCGATTACTTAAGAAAACCTGCTGGTAGGACATAAATTCGTCATAACGCGAAGCTTAATGCTTGCTTTTCATAATAAATATGTCCATTTGCAATGTTTCACTACAGTTTGTGGACATTATGGTTGTACCTATAATAAAACGTAATAGCTATAAAGACGAAAATATAAAAAAACAAAAGACGTTATGTCAGAACATTGATCAGGATGCGAAACGATATTCCAATTCGGAGGAAGTGTGTCAAGGAAACTTAATCCAATAATGACTTGAGTAGCTTAAGGGTTTTTGTCCAAACGTGAACCTTTATTTAATTCGAAGTTATGTGATAACAATGGACGAGGCTTCAGCGAATAGTTTTTATGTTGCATCTTTGTAATAAATACGTATTTACACAATGCAGTAATGCTCGCGAAGGAGGAGGCGGGGCGCGTGAGGGAGTGGGCCAGTCTCTGCGCCCTCACGTCCCTAGCCGCCGCAGGAGGAGACGCCCCGGGCGTCGGTCGGGAGTCCATAGCGGACTCCCGGCCACCGTAGGTGCGAGCTTGCGGGTGGCGAGCAATGGGTAGCTCGCCGCCCGGTAAGGACTAAGCTCGGGTCGACGGCGCGTAGTGTTCCACGCGCGCCTCAAAGAGATGTCAGCAGCGCTGAAGGGGTCTGCTAGGACCGATGCCTGCCGGGGTCGCGTGATTGTTCGAAAGAGATACCGTGACCCTGGCACATGGACAACTGAAAGAAAACGGGTGGGATTTAGTCAGTAAAAGTCTGACATGCCCTCCCGCTCCGCCCAGAGCGGGAGAAGTCATTTGATGATTTCCCATCCAAAAAAAAAAATGTCAGAACATTGATCAGTATGCGAAACGATATCCTAATTCGGAGGAAGTGTGTCAAGGAAACTTAATCCAATAATGACTTGAGTAGCTTATGGGTTTTTGTCCAAACGTGAACCTTTATTGAATTCGAAGTTATGTGATAACAATGGACGAGGCTTCAGCGAATAGTTTTTATATTGCATCTTTGTAATAAATACGTATTTACACAAATAAATATGATTCGACGAAAAGAAAATATTAGTTACTATCTAGGTAATATTAGGTCTTTACCTATGAAATTGCCGTTCTGCAGTACTGGCCATTTCAAATCAAAATAATTTATGTTTATCTAAGAATTCTAATTTCAAATTAATTTTATTTTAAAAACATGGAATTCTTTTTCCAAAAGTAGTCATTTGTTTCTTGTTTTATTAGTTTACATTTTCATCGCATTTCAATCTTTTTCGTCATCATGGATACGTTAAAAATTCGAGTAATTATGGAATATGAGTACCGTCGTGGCAGCAACGCGGCACAAGCGGCACGCAACATCAACGACGTTTACGGAGCTAACACTACAAACCAACGCACCACCTGTTATTGGTTTGCTCGCTTCCGTTCTGGAAAGGATAATGCCAGAAACTCTATAGAGCTTTGACCCATAAAATAAAAGTTTGTTTACAAGCATGAAAAATGCAGCATTCTATTGCTGCTTCATTAGAGATATCTTAATTATGTCTTAATGCCTTTAGAACTTGCTGTGTCTGTTTAAATTTACAATGCTTATTATTTAGGATTTTTCAGTACGGTAAAATCCGAGCAATAAATACCGTAGTATTTACATACCTGTTACAACAATTTCCATGTTGCAACAACATATCGTAGCATCAACGTACAAATGACCATTTATGCACCTCGACATCGGTACCCAACTCGAGCATTGTTCAAAATGGAAGCAATAATCAGAATCCGTGGCAAATAGTAAAAAGTCGGCAAATAGGCGAGTTCGAGTCCGTGTACAAGAGCGAAAGTCGTCGGGATAATGTAAACGTAATAATATTGATCACGTTGAGATTAGGGAGCGTAAAATACAAACAGCAATGCAACGGCAAACAGAACAGAGCTAATGTCAAAAAGTCAAAGAATGACTTTTTGTAGTGGTGGGCGTTACGACAACGAACCGTTTCCGAAGATCGTTTTATGTTTTGCAACGATGAAACCGTTTTTACGTCCTGGGTCCAAACAGTCTTCGTTGCACAAACCAGTCTTCGAATTACTAGATGCGATTATTTATTTTACAGCTAAGAAAATACGGTCGAGAACCCATTAATTCAACTATCACACTCGTCGCGTCGTCGTCCTTAGTCCAACCCAAAGACCGTTTTATATTCTGCGACGACTACGACGATGAAACTGTTTTTACGTCTTGGATCCAAATAGTTTTCGTTACATAAACCAGTCTTCGAATTACTTGATGCGATTTTTTATTTTACTGCTAAGAAAATATGGTCGAGAACGCATTGATTTTATTGATTGAACGGCTCTTCAAACCAGTTGCGACGACAACCGTTTTCTGCAACCGTTTTCGCCGTCGGAAAACGGTTGCGTTTCGTCCATCAAAAATTCGACAACGACCCACCACTAACTTTTTGACATTACGATTAGCTCGTCAATGACGTTTCAATACACCTTAACCTACTAGTGCTCTAATGCGAAACATTTATTAGAATATATTGATAATAATATTATATAGGTATTCACAAAGATTATTTTCATTAACTGTGTGTAATTTAACCAAATACATATTAATATCCGTATATAGTAAATTAATAGATATAATTTTTTTAATTAAGTAACTGTTTTTGTTCCGCGTGTGTGCGTACTAAGTAATGCAGATGGTCGCGATTAAAACAGGAAATACGTCTTAGGTTTTTAAATTCCTTTTTATCGCTAACTTATTATCCGCAACTGTAACAGAATAATAGTTAAGCAACAAAGAGTTATAATTTCTTGTGATATTTTTGATTAAGTTACATTTCCGGTACGGTGGTGAAGGGTGGGGTAGGATCTGGCATTGTCATTTCGACCTGAAAAATGAACCTCGCGGTCGTCCGAAGACTTTGGTCGACAATGACGAATTAAAGGCGATTGTGGAAGCTGATGATACACAATCTACGGCTGAATTAGCAGCAGCTTTCGACGTTAGCGTCAAAACAATATTGGTCCATTTGCGTCAAATTGGCAAGGTAAAAAAGCTTGACAAATGGGTGCTCCACGAACTCAATGATCGCCAGCGCGAAGTACGCGTCGAGACGTGCCTTGTACTGCTCAACAGACACACAAATGAAGGAATTTTGAACCGCATTGTTACCTGCGATGAAAAATGGATTCTGTTTGATAACCGCAAGCACTCAGCAAGTTGGTTGGATCCTGGTTCAGCACCTAAACAATGCCCTAAACGAAAACTTACCCCTAGAAAAGTGATGGTCACTGTTTGGTGGTCTAGCGCCGGTGTGATTCATCACAGCTTCTTACCAAACGGGGTCAGCATTACTGCAGATGTGTACTGTGAAGAACTGAACTCAATGATGGAGAAGCTGGCACATCTCCAACCAGCATTGGTCAATCGCTCGTCTCCGTTGCTCCTGCACGACAACGACCTCATACTGCACAGCAGACGGTCTCCAAGTTGCAAGAACTGGGGTTGGAAGCTCTCCGTCATCCGCCCTACTCACCAGAACTTGCGCCTACAGACTACTACTTTTTCCAGAATTTGGATAACTTCTTGGCGGGAAAAAAATTCAATACCCGAGAGGCAGTACAAAATGCCCTTGAAGAATTTGTTGCCTCCCGTCCAGCTGATTTTTTTAAGAAGGGAATCAATAAACTGCCACTGCGTTGGCAAAGATGCATTGATTGCATGGGTGATTATTTCGATTAATACAAATAAAAAATACATGAAAAAAATTCGTTTAATTTTTTTCATACAAAACGGCATTTTCATAGGTAAAGACCTATTATTTTCTTTCCAGCCAGCTTGTTTTTTGATATAATTTTTAATCATCAGTCGATTATCGGGAGAACAGATTTGGGAGTTTCATTTTAGGGTTCCGTTGCCAAATGGCAAAAAACGGAACCCTTATAGATTCTTCATGTCTGTCTGTCTGTCTGTCCGTGTATGTCACAGCCGTTTTTTTCCAAAACTATAAGAGCTATGCTGTTGAAACTTGGTAAGTAGATGTATTCTGTAAACCGCATTAAGATTTTTGCACAAAAATAGAAAAAAAAACAATAAATTTTGGGGTTCCCCATACATAGAACTGAAACTCAAAATTTTTTTTTTCATCTTACACATACGTGTGGGGTATTTATGGATAGGTCTTCAAAAATAATATTGAGGTTTCTAATATCATTTTTTTCTAAACTGTATAGTTTGCGCGCGAGACACTCCCAAAGTGGTAAAATGTGTGTGAAGTTACAGGGGGGGGGCCCCTGTAACTTCTAAAATAAGAGAATGATAAAACTAAAAAAAATATATGATGTACATTGCTATATAAACTTCCAACGAAAATTAGTTTGAACAAGATCTAGTAAGTAGTTATTTTTTTATACGTCGTAAATCGTAAACCGCAATTTACCTTTCATTCAATCAACTCAAATATAAAAATTCAAAAAATAACATTTAATTTCATAAACACAAGCCTTATGCATAAACCGTGAATACCTACAGGTTTGTACGGAACCCTCGGTGCGCGAGTCCGACTCGCACTTGGCCGGTTTTTTTTTGTCAAGATACGTTAGCGAAAGGGATCTTTTTCAAAAAATACAATTGAAATAAAATGTGTCCAAATATTCGATCAACCTTGAAGTGCTCTAAAACTAATTAAATACTCGTCAATCATTAAAAAATTAGGTTACTTGAATGTATAAAATTATTCATTGATGAGAAGTCTCCATGCAATTGATCTTGAGCTTATCTTCATTTGTTAGTTTAATTCCAATTACAAAGATTATCAAAAGAAAAAATCTCATTCTGCTTTGAACGACCAGACGCTATATTTGAATTTATAATTGTTCAAAGACTGATGGATCTATTTGCATTACTTGAATAAATTACAAGTCTCTCTTTATAGATTTTTCTTAAGTCTATCAAAACATCTTTTTAACTTGTGATAATATGTGTCATATCACCATAAAAAAGGAATATAAGGCAGTCACAATTTTTATTTGTGGTCGGCGCAACAAATCTATTTCTTCCATACTTCCCTAATAGTCGTCATCTCAGTAGTCACGCCCTTTCTATCCATATCATAATTCACACAGTCCATCCATCTTTTCTTTGGTAAACCTCTACTTTTATAGTCATCGACATTCATACTCAAAAGTTCTAATAAAGTTATTACTCCAGAAACGATTTCAATGTTCTATTTCTCATTTAATTAACGACAGACCATTTTGATGGTTACAGGTTCCGGGAATTAATCTAGGGCTTCCCGTTTAAGACATTGGACCCCTATGTAGCAAAATTTATGAACCTAACTTGATAATAATTTACTATCTTCTGCACCTGGTTTAGTTTTCGGATCCAAGCGCTGCCCTGGTTCAGTTGATACTATCCTAAATGTAGCCAGTAGTTACAGTTTCGTGAGACTGATGGATGGATGGAATAATAGGTGGTAATTTGGGCTAAATTATTAGTTTTTTTTTTAAAGGTATGCCATAAAGAGGTAGTGGTATAGTAGAGGTATATCCCTACCCCCATGGGAAAAAGGCGTGTGTTTATGTATTATTTAGGTATAGGAGGTAAATGTATATTTATGCAGTAGCCAATTTCAGCAAAACAGTAGTGGCTTTGTGATAAAGGCAGTGACTTACGAGTTGTAGGTCGTAGGTCCGAACCCAGACAGGCGCTTTACTTAGTGTACATTATTTCGTCACCACAGGTCTCAAAATGGTGAACGTAAACATCGTGAAGCAACCAGCATCTCCTAGAACGAAAATTTCGATGATTTGTGAGATCTACCAACCCGCTCTGGGCCAACGTGGTGGATTACGACCAACTCCCTTTCACAGAAAGGAGGCGTGTGTCCCAGCAATGGAATCATTATAGACTGGTTATGCCATGCTAAATATGCAATTTCACACTTGTGGATGAATTTCGACCGTCGGGAAACAATTTTAAACGTATCTTGAACACAGGGCCTGTCGGTTCATGAAAAGAATTTATATGTCGCACTCTCATAATTATAGTATCATCGGGGGCCAAGTGAATGCTATATTATTTTTCTCATAAAATAAAGCATTTTCAAATTATTAATTCATTTATTAAACGTACCAATACCTCAACAAATATACAGTTCAATGAACTGTATCATGTTCACGGCAAAAACAAAAGTTAATAATCAATCAATCCTCCAAAGTTAGTATAAAATTCCGGCGCTACACTTCGGATAAAAGTTTCAAATCGGATTATTTTAATTGCTCAGTCTTCAGGTTCATTGACATTTTTACTGAGCAAGAGTAACACAAGAGTCGTATGCAGTAAAGAACGACTTTTATTGAACTATCTATTTGCACTTTGAAGGCTTCAAGTTTTTGTAATAAAGATTTCACATTTGTTGTGAAGGATCATTTTGCAAAGGCATGAAAAGTAATGCAGAAAAGAGTTTGTTATCTCTTTTTATATTAATTAGTAAAACTGCTACTCAGATTTATGATATAACGAGACAGTGTTTATACCGCGTATACCACTAATTCCCTACGATTACCGCTTCTAGTTTAAGGTGGAAGATCCAAGGTAGAACGCGAAATTCAAATTTTCTTAAGTTTCTCGCAACTTTCAGGTCAGTGCGAGGTTGTATGTTGATTAAAATATAATACGCGATCATAAAACGTATTTATTTACAGATTTATAATTTTTTAAATCATTTTAAGTTCATTTACTTCTACAAATGACTATTTCATGAAAACACATTTATGGAAGTTTTCATAAAAAATTGCTGTTATTGTTTGTTATTATAATATATGGCAATACAGATCCTTAGACACCGACATCCGAAATTAAAGTTATTTTTCACTTTGAAGTGTGTTTTTAAGGAAGTCGGTTGTTATTTTATACAAAGCGACTGCCTCCCTGATACCCGTTGGTAGGACTGTTGTCAGATTTCGAACTTGTGATGATCTGTAATGGCTGTCAGATGACCCGAAAGATCCACAAATGACAGCTGGGATCAAAGGCTTAACGTACTTTTCAAAGCACAGAGTGGTCTTAGTATAGTCAGCCATCCACAGACCCACCGCGGCAAGCATAGCTTAACCTTTGAATGTCTTAAGTTACACAGTTCGACATAAGCAATTGTATTTCTATTGTGTCTCTAATTACGGCATTCGATGAGTTAATTTGATAAATTTACCCGTCCGGCTGTTATTACTTTATTATAACCTGCGGCTGTTTTGCCCCTATCAAAAATCGCTCAACCGCGGCTAATAAATAGATTATCACAACAAAAGCATCTTTGATTAAAACCAAAAACAAATATTACGTCAGACACTTTGTAGCATATACAATACTAGCTTTTGCTAGCGGTTTCACGCGCGTGGAGGTCGGAAATTATCCCGCGGGAACATACAACCGCGATAAAAAGTAGCTTATGTCCTTTCTCAGGCTCTAAACTATCTGTGTACCAAATTTCATTTAAATCGGTTCAGTAGTTTTAGCAAGAAAGCGAAACAGACAGACAGACAGAGTTACTTTTGTATTTATAATATTAAGTGTGGAAATGTGGATGACAAACTACGAAGAAGTAGTGACCTACACCTAAAACATATTTAGGACGATCTATGAAGTATAAGTTACAAACAACTCTCTATTTGCGTGGGATATCGTCCCAAGCTGTGACCGCGCTATCCCTTTCTTTTCTCACATATAAATAAAACTTCATCAGCAAGTTCATCTCGAGTTGCCAAACTTTGGATGTCATTAAAGAAACATCTTCGTTCAACTTCGAATAAAACTGTCTTGTTAAACTGTTTTGAACCGACGACAACTGAGAACTAAAGGGAACCGCCTGCTCCTCACTAAAACTTCAATTACTCGCCGGTTATAGATGTTTAGTAAAAATCAATGAATATTTTCGAATGAAATTTAGTTCGAAACATTAACTTTTTTTTTCAATATTAAATTTTATATTATTCACAAACTACAACTAGTTCCCACGAACTAGTAACTTATCTCTTTTGGTGACCGTCTACAGATTATGTTGTCATTTAAATTACGGATATTATGACTTAAGATTCTACGATGATTTCTTAGCCGTAATAAACACTTTATGTATGATTTCCTACGAACCTTTTTGAAAAGTCTTATTGCATAACATTTTTATTAAGATATTTTCACACTGCTTGCTTATCTTTGCTGAAAAGTAAGAAAGAAAAACATCACGACGGTCATTACTTGTTATCTAAACAATTTCTCGTTTGGCCGGGGTTTGGATAGCAACGACCCTTTTTTTTGCAAAAGACGTGAACATTCACCTAATGGCTTTAGCTATTTCGTAGAATGATATTAAATCTCACCGAAAAAAGAATCAAGGTACATATTGAAACACTATTTTATCACAAACATTCAAATTTATTCTGAGAACAAGCAGATTTCCATTACATGGCATAAAGGGCGCTTGTAGCGCTCAGCCTAAGTGAACATATGTTGGACAATCAAACAAGATTGCTGAAATATCTGACCTCATCTACTTATGTAACAGTGATGTTTTCGGAGAGCAGTGGCGGCGCAAAGGTAACGGCTCTGACTTACGAGTCGGAGTAACGGTGACTTACGAGTCAGTGTCGTGGGTTTGAAACAATGCTTTACTTTGTGTTCATAATTTCAAAACAACTGCTCTTAAAACAGTGAAGGAAAACATCGTAACGAAACCGCCATGTCCTAGAACCAACAATCCGAAGGCATCAAGACATCTATTAACTCGCATTGGGCTCACGTGGTAGATGACCGCCCACTTCCGCTCGAAGTACGAAGGCAGCTGTTTTCCAGCAGTGAGAACATTATAAGCTGATTATGGTATGTCTATGCTAGAGAAACCAATTATATATAATAATGTTTCACGCTATAACCAGCCAGTTTGTACTCGTGTATGTAATTTGATGTTCGATGAATACTAGATGTGATTAGATTGGTTTATTAAAGACTTGTGGGAATTTGTTGCTATCAGTATCTTTTGTAATGTCCAACGTTTAATAGGTAGGTGATATGGTCTAGTGTCCGCAACTCCACCTTAATGTTGAATCTAGTTTGTGGTCTACGTCTGGTTTAAAAAAAGAGTATGATAGCATTTCATTTGCATAAAAAATATCTCTCTTATCACAACCGTCCAGTGCTGAACACAGTCTGTTACTACTAATAGCTATGCATAAAATCCTCGTTCCTCGATTATAATTTGCATTTTTAAACGAGTTTTTTATTCTATAATAGAGTTGCAAAACAAATATTGTTTTGTTTGACAAACTTTATAAATGCTGAAGCTTGTTGACTCGCAACGCTATCGCACGTCAGAGTATTTAGATATTCACTCTTTATTTATGCTGATAATATAAACTCTTTAAAATCTTTTCCATTTGAAGAACAAAAGCAACTTTCATCAGCGATTGGATTCAATTTGCTGTTATCAACAATTTTTCGTACCACAATTTTCGATTCTTCAAGGTCGACTTGGTTTTGAGAAGGATATCTTTATTGTGTCATCCCATAAGGGAAGTCCCTTTTATTATGTTAGGTGTGAATTCTGAAGGTCGCTTCCACTTTCAGCCTAATCATCACTTACCACTAAATTAGAGGAAGGTTGAGAGCTTCCCTGTAATGGTATAAAAACAAGTGGTTATCAAAATCCTATTGCGAATTTCTGCAACTTATAATACTTATTTATCGTATTTGGAGAGATGTGAATTTCAGAGATTTTGTATTGTATAATAAGTACCTATAAAAGTATTTATATCATAAAATGGTAATGTATGGTATAATTGCTTAATACTAAACGTTTATTCCAAAAAGTTTAAATCGTTATTCGTTCTTATCCGTTCGCAGTAATTTTCTAGACCATTTGATAGTAATTTCACGTCAGAAAGACCTAATGTCAAAGACTCAAAGGGAATTCAGAACAATCTTGTTTCCTGAGGATGTGGAAAAGTTGTAGGAAAAAATTATCTTTATTTCATGTCTGATTTGAATGTCTGGATGTCTAAAGTTATTCCGGAGAAATCTAACAGAACTTCCGTTTAATTTCTCTGAAATATCTTTTGGCAACTCTTTGAGTTCCAGCCGCCAGAACAAGCCGGTTTTCGAAAAGGCTTTAGTACCGTAGACCACATCCATACTGTTCGGCAAATTGTACAGAAGACCGAGGAGTACAACCAGCCGCTATGTATGGCATTTGTGGACTACGAGAAAGCCTTCGACTCCATCGAAATATGGGCAGTTCTGGCCTCTCTGCAACGATGTCGTATTGACTGGCGCTACATCGAAGTGTTGAGATACTTGTATGACGCTGCCACGATGACTGTCCAGATCAAGGACCAAAAAACCAAGCCCATCCAACTGCTGAGAGGGGTGAGACAGGGGGATGTAATATCCCCGAAACTGTTTACCAACGCATTGGAGGATGATTTCAAGACGCTGGACTGGACTGGACAGGGTATCAACGTGAACGGCGAGTACATCTCACACCTTCGCTTTGCCGATGACATCGTCATAATGGCAGAGACGCTGGAACAGTTGGACCAGATGCTGCACAGCCTGAATGGAGCCTCCCGGCAGGTTGGCCTCGGCATGAATTTGGACAAGACGAAAGTCATGTTCAACTCGCACGTCTTGCCGAGTCCAATCCGCATCGAGGGTTCGCTTCTCGAAGTTGTGAAGGAGTATGTCTACTTAGGCCAAGTCATCCAGGTTGGTAGACACAACTTCGAGAAGGAAGCCGACAGGAGGATCCAGCTAGGTTGGGCAGCATTTGGAAAGCTTCGTCAAGTCTTCTCCGTCACCTATCCCGCAATGTCTGAAGACTAAGATCTTCAACCAGTGCGTCCTGCCCGTAATGACATACGGTGCCGAAACGTGGACACTGACAGTTTGGCTGGTCCACAAATTCAAGGTCGCTCAGCGCGCTATGGAGCGGGCTATGCTCGGAGTCTCTTTTAAGGATAAAGTCAGAAACGAAGTTATCCGGAAAAGAACTGGAGTTACCGACATAGCTCGCAGAGTAAGCAAGCTTAAGTGGCAGTGGGCTGGCCATATCTGTCGAAGGACCGATGGCCGGTGGAGCAGACGAGTCCTGGAGTGGAGACCGCGTATCGGCAAGCGTAGTGTGGGACGCCCCCCAGCTAGATGGACCGACGACCTTAGGAAAGTGGCTGGGGTAGACTGGATGTGGAAGGCGGAGGACAGGGTGTTGTGGCGCAACATGGGAGAGGCCTATGTCCAGCAGTGGACTGCGATAGGCTGAGTTGATTGAACTCTTTGAAGTTTCAAAAGGATAGACGAAATAAATAGACCAAAAATAATGGTCGATTCTGACAACTGAGATAAGAGTAAATGTAGGAAAGACCGTCTACCTTCGTCTGACATCTTTCAAATTTGATTAAAATAGGAAGGTAGATAAGATTTTTTTTTAACTTCAGATTTGTTTCAACTCCCGTCGAATACCACCGATTTAATAACCAGTATAAAATTTAAATACTGGCTCGCACTTAGTCTAATCGCTCCCTTAGTGCTTAGAAAGGTCGAGATTGATCGTGCGTGTTAGTACGTGTTTGCCCGAGTAAAATTCGTTCACAAACGCGTCGAAAGTGCGCGCGGGTTTAGGATGCTAAGTAAGTTTATCCAAGTAAATCTAGATAATGACTGTACATTCCTTTTCTTTGCGATTTGATTTTTATGAGAAAAGCTTCATATGTTAGTAGCTTTCCCTTATTTTTTTATTGTATAGCTATATACTGTAGACTTTATAGAGTATTTCAACATAATTTCTCAGCTAGCCCCAACATAGTATGCACTGAAATAAAAAGAGATGGGCCTCAGTCTTTAGTTTCAATCATATTCATAGAACAATAATGTCTACCACAAAGTAAGAGGAAACGCGGTCATGTGGTCGTTGAAGTTCGTTCTATACGATTTTCTTCCTCGGTTTTCTACTTGGTAAGTGATACAGCTTCAAATTCTTTACTACTATATAATGTATATCTACCACGTTCCTATGCTTTCACTTTCCATGATATATTTTCCTAAAATTAACAGACATACCAACGTTACGTACACACCTATTATGTTGCTAAATAAAATACTATGTTGGGGCTGCTGAGCAATTATGTTGCAATACACAACAAACTCAACAGTTAAAAAATAAGCGTGTAAAAAGGATGTATGCTAGAAATAGGTTTTATTTATATCTTTCTATCTACTAAGCAATAAAAGAGAATGTGCCTTAATTTTAAAAGAGTATAACTGGTGTTTCTGTGAAACTTTACGACGTTACTATTTTACAGGTAACATATTGTAGTTTTGAGTTGTTGAACTGCCTAGATCGTTACGTCGTAAAGTAGCATAAACTTGTCTAGACACAGATGTTGTATCCTCTCTGTTAAGTTCAGATATACGAGTGTGTCTAAAATGAAAAGTATTCGAGAGAAAGGTCTCAAGATGTAGGCGTATTTATTTTTTCCACTTGTCTGCGTATTAATAATGGAACTTATTGAATACGTAAAATACTTGCTCCTAACTGGTGTCAAGCTAAGCGCACATTACTGCCGTATTGGGCAGTAGCATATTGCATTTCACTACAAAAAAGCACGTTGCGGCTCGCTCGTAAAGTGCGATGGCTCATACAATATGTGAAATGATCTAGCAGAAATATGGGAATGGTAGTTTACCTATAATATGTCGAGCCTTAAGAGCGCACCGATCTTCAAGAAAAAACGACTTTTTCCAAGAGATTCACGCAAAAAACGATTGTTATTTGGCTTTATCATCCATAGGAGCATTAGCACTAACTTTTGCGGTAAAATAACGAAATTTATGTAACTGAAATCGAGGAAAGGTTCTTTGAATTGAAATTGGTACGTCTGTAGGAGTTCCGTGACTTACACACTTTTTTTCTAAAATCGTGACTAGACTTTCTTTTTATTTGCGATCATTTGCACGTGCCGAATTTATTACGGCTTTCTATATCGTTTCGCTAATCATCGTACTGAATTGGAAGTCTTTCGTAATACATTTATGGGTATTAATATTATAAATCTACGGTACCTCTGTTTGTTTGTCATATTTAACAATTCGAATGTTTAATAGTGCACGGCGGATTGAGTAAGACCTCGGTTTGGACATAGAGTTCGTTTTTCGGGTTCCGTACCCAAAGAGTGCCAAGGGAACACTATTATAATAAGCCTCTGCTGTCTATCCGTCCGTCTTTTTAGCAGCAGGCTCATGAATTTTAATATACAATTATTTTTTTTACAGTGTTTGTATTTTTATTGACTTACGAATAAATAATAACATTAAAATTAACAGAAAACTATACAAGAAACGTCAAAATCATCATCATTTCAGCCGCAAGTAATCTGCTGAACATAGATCTCACTCAAGCTCCGCCACTTCGACCGGTTCTGTTATTCCCGCATCCAACGGATTCCTGCGTCCTACACAAGGTCATCGGTCCACCTTAAGGGAGGTGTTTCGTGGTGGCTATGACAAAGCAAATATAAAAATTCATTTGAAATAAATAAATGTTTCTTTTTTAGATCAGTGTAAGTGAAACAAAAATTTATAGGTAAGTAACTTTTTTGTTTTGTGCAAAACGAATGGACCAAATATAATACTTGTAAACGATAGGGATGGGTTGGAAAATATTAACAAAGATGGATCCAAAAAATATTCTCTTTTTTGTAAAACCTTATAGATAAAAATCGAAAGCTTTTAGTGTATTTGTTTTAAGGTTTATTTAGGTATCGACCTCTATATTGGTGGCCATTAATTATTTCCTACGTTCGTTTTATAAAACAGAATATAAATAGGTTGTAATGTCCCAGAGTCCAGGGGTCACCCGATATTTGAACTGAGCAAGTACGTATCAATATGATTGTCCCAAGTATGTTAAATGTAACATAGAATCACGCCTGTATTCCCCGAAAGGTTAGGCAGAGATGTACCAATATTACATCTACATTTTGCCAGTTACGTAATGGGGGCGAGCCTATTGCGGTAAACCGCCGGAACAAATCCAGACTCTGGGCTGCTACGGTGACATTTTACATGTGAAAACATAATAACACTGTCCGACTTGGGAATCGATCCCAAGATCTCATGCTCAGCAGAAGTGTTTACGACCACTGAACCAACGAGACAGTCAATATACTTCAGCATCAATAACACGCAACAATGGTATGTAGTTGGATGCACCTCTTTCCTTCGTCATATGAGAAGATATTATTACTGTATTAGGAATATTACTGGCTGGTATAATATCATAAATATACCCAGTAATACCCATTGTATATCAATATTTCCTTGGTATAGCTTTCCGAGACACAGTAGTCACGTGTCGTGACACAAGTCTTCGTCATCAATGCTGTGCTACCAGTAGTAAGTAAAAATAACTCACCAACTATCTTTATACCTGTACGAATCAGATAAATAACGAGGTTTTGAGTAACAATTACGTTGATACACTCATGTTAAAATTGAATTGTATACATGGTAAGAAAAACCAAACCATTATTTAAATGTTATATTATATATTTTTTTACAGAATAGTGCCTGAAAATGTTTCCATAATTTTGTATTTTTTTGTAATTATGTGACATCAGGATAGTGACGTAAATATTTATCACTCCCTGAATGCAAGACCTAGTTTTTTAGACCATGAATATACCTTCCTATCATAATTATATGAAAATACTTTTTAGTAAGGTAGATCGATACAATTCTTCTCGCCTTAATAAAATCATTTTGAAAGTTCCAACAAAAGGATCAAGTTCTGGTTGGTATTTCCAATATACTTCAAGGGTCAGCAATTGGAAACTTCAGGCGATTCATTTGAACCGTGTCGACAGTGTTACATTCCGCACTGAAGTTTGAAATGTACCAACAGTGGGTACCTACTGAGTATTGTAGCGTTGGATTCTATTCATTTATGTATTCTGAATCGATTTATGACCGATGATTTTTTCATAAAAAGTCATTGAATGGGATTATATGAAGTAAGAGTAATTTTGATGATGACGATGACTTCAGAAATATTTTTTTATAAGGAGAGGAGGTTTAGCAGGAATTGGAATACATTATTCGATAAGCAGAGATTAAAGTACGTAATCAATACATCGAATGGAGGTCAATTTCTTAACTACGTTAACCAATTCTCTAGCTACAAACTCCTCCGATATTACACTCGTTATTTAAGGCAACCGCATGATTACTACTCGCTAAAATAATCTCTGTAATTCAATCAGGCACATGAATTTATTACTCAATTTCAAGTAATAAACTGGTAAATATTAAACTCGACGCCGAAGGAACGCTCGTTGGAATAACGATAAAAGGATTCATATATTTAGCCTGACTAATCCAGAAAACCACGAGGGATAGGTACAGGAAGATCAAAGATAGTTGAGACTTTGGTTGTGGTTTTGTTTCTGAATTCACTATCAAGCACGTAAGTAATTAGAAGGGAGAGTGAATACCTTAACGTAAACGATAAGGGTTCATTATCTAGTTTTTCACTGTCCTAGGCAGGCTGCTTGGTAGATACATGTATAATATCCCTAGCCTTTTCCCAACTACATACATTGGGGTTGGCTTCCAGTTTAATCGCATGCAGCTGAATACCAGCATTTTATAGAGAGCGACGGCCTCCACAACCTAGTTACTACCTAGTTAGTTTATTGACGAATAAACTCGAGTTGAAAGTCTTTAGGTTTTGACCTCGAGCTCATTCATTCACTATACAAATAAAACAATTACCTACTACGTTTGATGCCGTCACCACAGAAACACCAATTAATTCCCAATTTTGATATAATTGAGTTTGTCTACGACCTTATGAAGATTCTTAACTGAAAAACTGTTACTAATCCTAAATGAAGATCTAACTATGGCCCTATAGTGATGTACCAATACAGCCTACTTCAACGTGCCGAGAAAATTGGTGGCTCAAAACAAATTGCCAATTTCAAACGAAATGGCCAAGAAGTTACGGGTGGCTTTAGTAATTTTCTCCAAAATTTTGTTAAATTGATCCTTAAATCCTACATACAAGTTGTGAGTAAAGAAGTAAGTTTTGAGGAGTGATGAAATATGAGCAACGCCTGACTTAGGTAATGTTAACTGTTCAGTCCCGTTTAAATTGGTTACTCGCCTTCGGAACGCGCCCGAACGGAGTGACATCTGACTTGTCAAGTTTGACTTTGACACTTCTCTTTGATTTTGTTCTTGAAAAGGGATGCCGGTCTAAATTGCGCGTGCGACCCTGTTGTAAAGTAATCCCTTAGAACCGGTCGTTTTGGTGGACAATAAGTCATGACCCAATTGTTTTGTGTTAATAACCCCAGTTTGGTGAAATAATACGGGTTGAGTTTGGATATATCTTTGTTGAAACTTTGAGGTTAATGTGTTAGTGTTGGAGACCGCATGTCTGGATGGCAGACCTCTTGGAGCGGATTGTAACCTGGAGATACTCATAACGTCACAACACAATACAATACACACTCACTTACATACATAAATCCAGGTACCACCCAGAAGCAGTTTCCTTCGACCATGAGGTGAGTCTTTTGTTTGTTGTATTGTAATTGAATTATATATTGTCTGCTCCGCGCACGGCGGACAGTTTCGCTCGCCACTTCTTGTCTCCAGAGCCCCCCATCATAACTTCCACTGCACTATTGAAATCCGATGGTGAGGGTCTGGTCTGGCAGCGAACATTAACCAAGATGCAACGAGGAGACTAATGCTTTAGGAATCGTCGCCATATTTTAGTTAAATTTGATTCCCTAACTTGGTTCCCCCCTACAATTTGTGAGTAAAGAACTAAGTTGGGTGACTGATGAAATATCAGCAACGCCTGTGTTAGGTAATGTTATGTTTGTAATGTTATGTGTGATTCTCAATCCAAGAGAGCATCCCAGCGCGACAAAAACAAACATTGTTGTTTTAAAAGTAAAAGGAAACACGGAACCCGCGTAGGATCACTTTGTTGTCCGTCCGTCTGTCTGTCAAGGCCCTTTATCTCGGGAACGCGTGGAAGTATCGAGTTGAAATTAAAACGATATACTCAAGTCTAAAATCTCTTGAAGCTGTGAAAAATCAACCTTCTAAGCTAACGTAAACGGCTGTTTAAAGCGCAAAAAACCTATATTCGACACTCTCAAGGGAATCAAAATGGGTATATTCCGTTGACCTAAAACTATGAATTTTGGCAAGTAATACCGTCTTATTCTACAAGTATAGGGAAAAGCCTGAAAATATGCATTTGTAATTAAATCCCGTTAACCGTGTCATGTCAGGTATCATGTGAAAGGGCTTAATTGGCACAAGCTTAAACAGATTTTTAATTATTTTTACGTTGTAAAGTTTTCGATTTATGATGACAAATGAAAAATATAAGTACCGACAAATTTGTACGAAACCCTCGGTGGGCGAGTCCGACTCGCACTTGTCCGGTTTTAAACTCTCGGCGCTAACCAGCGCGTTAGTGCATCCAGTGCCCGAAAAATCCACCGCGGGATGAAATGGCCCCTGTGAACAGGGCTAAGGATAAGCCATAAAATGCTTTTCGTGCGTGTTTCACTTAGTCTCTGTCTGCCATATCAGTGATAAAGAGTTCAGTGAAAATAGGAAGCTTCAAAAGTTTTAATAACCTTGCCAAAACGCAAAGAAAAATGGCAGCTCGCTTTTAACTTCATCTTTAGAATGTCGGATGAAGTTATCTCTAGCATATGTATAACAATAACTTGAAGATATGAAAAGTTTTCAAGAAAAGAATAATCTTACGTTTTAGTAAACTCTGATGAAATCGTTTTGACAAAATAATAATATGGCCCGTACTTTTGCCTCTGTTAAATTTACTGTCATGAAATTGATACAATTTATCGTTAAAGTTGGTACGTTAAAGGGGTAATGTTTATCAATCATCCCCAATACTTTGCTAACACAAATCCAAGCTTTGTTATACAGACCTTGAAATGACCTAAAAACTTATTTATTATTATTTCAACTATTTTCAGACTCTTATAAGTTCGGCCTTTTCAAATAAATCAAGTTTCACCAGTTTGTAATTATAACACATAAAACTCACGGCCAAAATCTGTAGGATATAGTAGCTTAGTACTTACAGTTAGCAAAAGCAGAAATACAAAATGTTTAACAATATAAATTGGACCTATTTATTTCAGAATGGGATTTAAAATACATTTACACTGATTCAAAGTAATTTGTGGTTTGTTTTTCTTAAAATAAAATAAAACGAAATAATGGAATTAGAATTCCCAGAGCGGCAGTAATAATAGACTATGAAAACAATTTTAATTAAAAATATTAAATGAACAACCAACTGTCAAATTATTATGTTACTGGATTTTTATGATTGTAAGCGCGAAGACGATGATGAATAACTGAGATTATTAAAACGAATCCCTATGTAGTCACCAGACAAGGTCGGAACGGCACTTCCCGTATTAGTGAGAACGCTTCTTGAACTTCAGAAGTTCCGCTCTGACAGAAAGTCGATAAACGCATCAATACCACAAGGAAGTGTTGTTGGATGTCTTCTATTTCTCGTCTACATTAATGATCTCCCAAAATTCATAGCAGAATCTGGACCATGCGTTTTATTTGCGGACGACATCTCCATTCTCACCCCATGTCATGACAACCGAAACCTAAACAATACCCTCAACGACATATTTAGCAAAATAATAACCTGGATGAACGAACACAACCTAGAAATTAGCTTTACAAAGACTAATATCATAACATTCCACCCCCACCAAAAAAATCCCTTAAATGTAGTTTTTTCTTTTAATAATCATGAAATAGAAACAGTCAACGAATTCACCGTACTAGGCATAACCATAGACAAAAATATAAATAGGAAGTCACGCGTACAAAAAATTAAAACAAAACTTTCCAAATTCATATATGCTTTTCGCGAAATTAAAAAAACCACAAATTTACAGACTGCCCTTATAACATACTACGCCTATGTATATGCATGGCTTAGTTACGGCATTATAATGTGGGGCAACAGCACAGATGCACCATCACTGTTTACGATACAAAAGAAATTTGTTCGTATCGCAGTAAACATCCAACAAATATATAGCTGCAAACCCCATTTTGTAAGGCTAAACATTTTAACTCTGCCATGCATATATATACTCGAAATATGCAAAGGAGACGGGCATTTCTGGGCCTGATTGTAATAAGAGGAGAACTGGTTTAAAAAAAAGTTTATATTTTTCTAATTCAAAGTCTGAAAAATCAAGTCTATTTACAATCTGGAAAATGAGAAATCCTAAAATTCAGTTAAGGTTCTGAAGTAAATGGAATATCGATTAAATTATAATCGATTAACGTGACACTGACAGAATTCATACTATTTAAGAAGATGCCTTCACCAGATGATTATTTCAATTAAAATAATTAAATCTATTACTATTAACGTATTGAACAGCTTAAACCAATTCAATATTTATATAATTAAGATAAATTGATCCACGTTTACTAATCGATTATTGTGTGTTTAGTCTGTGCTAACTCTGACATGACATGCATGACATAACACTGACACTCACTCGTTTCTTACTGTTTAAGTACCTATCGTGTTTGCTCCCATAGTTTTATTTGTATTTTCCTCGACCTTTGCTTTCATTCTACGGATTTCTGAGCCACCTTCCTGTACGACCCTTGCCATACCAGACACGGAAACCCCGCGTAAACACTGGACTTGGATTTGTTATTTTGAATTCTACGAACGGCCTACCAATTGAAAATTGACACCATGGATCGTTGCGTAAATTGTGGTATAGCGACTAATCGCTGTTATACAACAGATCGTCGAGCTTTGGATGACGAAATGATATTAGCAGTGATTCGTCAATGGCGTGCACCACAATCTGTAAGTACTTACTCACTTCCTGTTTAGCTCATCAACATCTACCATGCAGGCTTGCAATCTTTACAGTGTTTTCTTTCACCATTATACTACCAATGTAATAAAGTATCGATAGGTAAACAATTAAAACTCCCATGAAGATACTTTTTATATTGAACTCAGTAACTATCGAACCGAGATTATTTTAAAGTAATCATGTTATCTGTTATTAAACACTTTTTACATATTTTAGGTAAAATGCAGTAACCTTTTCACTGGTAGCCTCCGTACTACCGAGGATGAAAATTTCAATTAGATTGCTCCCCTACGTAGTACCGAGGATGGATCGTGGTCACACTGTTTTGCGATTATCTATGAAACTACGTAGCCTATCTCTTTCGTTCTTATGTTAAAATGAACAAGGAAGACAAAGCTTTTTATATGTCCTTCACTGCTACTAACATTATGGCACTTTTGAGGCGCTGTGTTGGACGCAAAACACACTATAAAAGTTGGCACAATCGCGGGCCGACGCTCTCAACGAAACAATAAAAAAAAACTGTGATTTACTGGTGAATTTGGGTTTTATAAGCATGAATACGTAACTAAAGTGTATGACCTTTCTATTTAATTATTAGTTATATGAAGTTTATTACATTTACGCATATATTTTGCGAAAATAAGTTGTCGAAGTGAAAAAATGGGCGGCGTAGAAATTCTTTGTGACGGCTTTTCGTATACATATTTTGTCGTAAATGGCTGAAATACTATTGAAACGTTACGACAATTTCATTAACTATTCATAAATATACAATGTGGTGCAAGAAATTCAATTATAGCAACAAAATATTGCAATTTTAAAATTTCATTCCTCTATTTTTATTTAACGCGGCCGCCATTCCAAAGTCGATGACGTCATCGCCCGATTTCCTTTCTTTTAGCTTTAATTGTTAGAAACGATTAAAGCTATGGTATAATGTGTAATTGAGAGGTAATTTAATTAAGTTATTGGAACAATTTTCACATTTGCAATCAATTGTGCACTTCATAAGTTAAACCCGTTTTTTGTGAAGCACATTCTTTTCTTGTTGTAAACTACTGTTTTTTACCTATGTTTTTAACAGGAAATATTTACGACTTCTGCTCATTTTGAACACTTGTAAATATTTCTTAGGGTAGCGTCACTCTTGAACTAACTAAATGAACACACTGTGACATATTTATGACCACAAAAAACAAAGGTGAATGAATGTTGACGTTGTATAAACATTCTAAACGGCCACTTGAGCCGCGATAAGAATATCGTCTTTTGTTTATGCTTTGACTGCTTAGTGTACTGTGTTTATTATGTAATCGTTGTTATGGTGTAATAGTGATTAAAATTAAATGATTTTTATATTAAAATATGTCTTTCACAAAAAATCTGGGACTTATAATGATAAAAATGGGACGAAAATAATAAAACTTGTTTTTAATTTGAATGATACTCGTTTTATTCTGAATCAAATTACATAAGTGTCATTCACCGAATAGTAAAACTTGTAAACATTACGAAACAGTCACAATCTTGTATGGGGTTCATAGTAAAATTTCAAGAAATTGGGGTTTAACCACAAGTGGTCCGAAAAGAGGCGGGATCTCGTCATGGCTTTATGCAAGATGGAGCGGAGTCGCATGTTTGACGTTGACAGATAAACGCCAAATGAATGGGTAACCATGTTTGCCAAGTTTGCTGGGAGTTGGATCAAAGACCACTTCTTGTTATATCAATAATATGGTATCTTAGCTGGGCTAGGTACCAAGATAATCCAGCCAAGGGCTGCGTTGAAGAGTGCTTAAGTGTCCCCGTAGCCCCCGGTGCAAGTGTGCGAAGGAACACGGGGTGGTTATAGTCAGTAGTTGTTTGACAGATCCCTCCGTCCGCCCCAACGTGGAGGACATCCATGAAGATTTCCACCCCGAAACCAAAAAAAGGGTACCAAGATAATATAGAAGCACCTGAAGATGAATAAAAAATATTACTAAGAAGCATTTTTATTTTTAACTCTTTCAGTCACGCTTTGACATTAAGAATATTTTAAAACTAAAACTGCCATAAATTCAATAAACCACCAGTCGGTCTCTTCTTGTTAAGTATGATTCAAGCTTTTATGATGATGCAACCGATTGTGGTTACATGGCACAGATATTAATTTTAAAAAATCGGAGAGAGGTCGTTAGTGAGACTAATCACCAAGACATCAAATCAAGTCAATCTACAAAACATTCCCTTCTCACTCTACAAATTATATAATATAAATTATCATCTGCCTAACCTTTCCCTAATTATGTTGAGATCGGCTTCCAGTCTAACCGGATGCAGCTGGGAACCAGTATTTTACATGGAGCGACTGTCACGGAAGAGTCTTGGTTTGTAAGGATGGTCACCCATCTATGGACCAACCGCGGCAAGCGTCGCTTAACCTGTACGATCAACCCGTGCGGCTGTTATTACTTAGCCACCAGCCCTTCTACAAATATAATTATGTATAAAGAATAGCACCACCCTATTTCTTCCCTTGGGTGTCGTTATAGGCGACTAAAGGCCTTACTAGACAATGGGCAGCAGCGTTCTCTATGCATTTTACCAGTATACTGCGATCGCCAACCCACCTACCAAACGTGGCGATTATGACAACTCGCTCCCCCCCCCCTCGAATTCGGGGAAGCTTATGTCCAGCTGTGGACGTCTTTCGATTGAAATGATGATAATGAATTATAATTATATTCTTTATCTATCTATATTATAAAGAATGAAAATCGAACCCCAAAAAATCAGCTGTTAAGTGTAAATTGTTACTCAACCTCACTATTCGTAAATATCTTTTTACTCGGCTCTCAGATTGCCAAATTCTGCAAAATTTTCAAGGATTGTTTAATAATATAGTACCTATCAATTGACACCAATTCAACTTTTTACATCCAGGCCCAAAATTGTATGAAAGCGTATCCGTCTCCTTTGCTCACAAACACCAAGACTTTTACACTAAACGACATACAAACACGATACACACTTAGATACAAAACACGATTAAACTTACCAACATCTCGCCTAAAAATACACTCATCTGGCCCTCTGGTTATGTCGATAAAAATATACAACAAGTTACCAGAATCCATAAGGACAGAGAAAAAAAGCCATCTATGTACAAATAAATTAAAAAAGCTGCTGTTAAGTAAATGTTATTATAGCGTCAACGAATTTTTAAATCATAAATCCCTGAAATTAGTTTAGAAAAGTCCAAAGCATGTATTTCATCTATTCTTAATTACTATTTTAGAATAAGTTACATTATAAGATAATCAATAGGTCCTCCTCTCTACCTACTGTATTTTCCTTTGCTGTGTCCGACAGGGTCCACATTTGTTTCTAAATAAAATGTTTTACCACCTAAGCATATACATTGTGGAATGCAATAAAGTATTGAGTATTGAGTATTCTAAAGCTAGTTCATAATTATTTTACATCCAATAGCAACCTTATTAGAGCAAGAATAAAGATCACTGTGATATTGACGAGCTTGGAAGTGGCAGCAAACCAAAATCAACCTTCTAGTAACAAAATCAAATGAGAATTGGCATTCTGGTGGTATTTATAACTACTCCGCTTCTGCCCGCGTCATCGTATACGTGTTTTTTTTTTTGTCTTAATTTAAAATACCTATATCCTATAGCAGCACAACGCCCGTGACTTCGTATTCTCTTAGCGTTATTTCTGCCTCTTTTTCTTTTAACTCGGCATAGCGTGATGTTAAATAGCCTGTTACTTTCCTCAAGAATTAGGCTATCAAATGCAAATAAAACTTTACCACGTCCAACAAAAAAGAATCTGCTATTTCATAAATAATACCTACGCGGTTAAAATGTGTGGAATAGTTTGTTTTTAGTAATAACTGACGAAAAATTTAAACCCGGGGGTTCAGAATCATGTACTAAAAAAATACTAAACTAAAAAAATCTACGGTAACAGGGTGCGTCCCTTTATCCCTGCAATCCTGTATAGACTTGCAATTTATTTCGAAACAACTTCCTTATAGAACACCTTACTTTTTTCTTGTAGTTTGAAATATTCATCCGTCATCTGGAATCCTCAAAATGATGTGGTATTTTTTTTTTCAAGGCTTGTTTTAATTTATCTCAACAATTTTAGGCCGTGTTTAAGCATTGCGTGTAATGAATCCATAATAGACGGAGAAATGGGAAAGTTGTGTTTTCCGGGGGTCAGATACATAATAATGTCCTAGTTGTTTTATGATACTGTTTAATAAGACAACCTGTGAAGCTGTTTACTTCACAAAGAATAAAATCAATTCTTCCAAAGAAATTCTCATAATGTTGTAGTTTTTGAGTGACAACATTAATCTTTCCTAGTTTTTTAAAATATATTTTTCACTTTGTATTGTGTTTTTGGAAATCGGTTGTTTTTTTTCTGAAAAAGTTTTTATCTATATTTTTCACATGGTATACCAACCACTGGCTCAGTGAATAACAGTGACAGGATGTATTCGTCTTAAGTCATCACAAAGTTGAATAAATAAGTAAGTATAATTGAAGCTAACGTAGAAACTACCCAAGCAAATTTAATATTTATATGGGACCACCCCTCAGCCAAAAAGACCCTTAGACCTTTTAGAATTTTAGAAACTGATCCACAATTGGTGGCGTTCGCGGAACATACATTGGTAGAGAAAAATCAGATGAATAACCAAACCCCCCTGTTCTGTCCCGTTTATTATCTGTGCGCCTAACGGAATGCGCGTGTAACAGAGTGAGAACTGACTTGTCAGTTTGACGTTGACACTTGACAGCTCTCTTGTTAATTTGCCGCTAAAAAGGTCCGTCGCGCTATTGGGACGCCCGCGACGCGTTTGTTGATATTAATCCTTTTAAATCGATCCGTTTGTGACAATTAATCGTGATCCAATTGTATTAATTGTAATAACCCCTATCTTGACGTAATATTACGGGTTACGTTTGTTAAAACTGAAGTTCTTGAGGGGGAGCTTCGTCGCCGCTTGAGTCTCGCGATCTTTTTGTAAAGTAATCCCTTACCCCTGAGAACCGGTCGTTTTGTGGACAATCTGTCATGACCCGATGGTTAAGTGTTAGTGACGCTATTGGGAACGAGTGATTTGAAGACCGCATGCTGTGATTGCCTCCAGCCTAATTGGAAGCGGATTGTTACCAGGAGAATACTCATAACGTCACGACACGATACACATACACTCACTTACATACATAACTCCTGGTAACCAGAAGCAGTTTCCTTCAACACCAGGTAAGTTCTTTTGTTGTATGGTAAGTGTTTGATTTGATTGTCTGCTCCGCGTACGGCGGACTAGTTGCGCTCGCCACTTCTTGTCTCTAGAGCCCCACGGTTAGCACACTTCCACTGCGCACTTGAAATCGTATTGTGAGGCCTAGCCTGGCAGCGTACACCCCCTTTCTTCCCTTTGTTGTTTATTTGATTGAACTTATCGAAGACTGTTAAAAAGTAGTTAGCAATTCGCAAGCTTTTATCTGATTCTATCCACTTAGGTAACAGTTGTCTTTCAAATACAAAGATCAGATGCCTTCAGATCCCACATTCACGTTATATAAATAATAAGTTTACGCACCTTCAATTATAACAAATCGAATTATCAAGATTGGATCACTAGACCCTTCCAAGTTTAATCAAACATTGAGGACAAATTACCTTTCTCACCTCACAGAGAGGGATCATTGGTACAAGTGGCTTCCCATTATTTACTCTATCGGAGCCATTGTCAAGCATCGACCTTTTGCTAAAAGGAAAATTATGTTTGTAGCCACATAGGTAGGAAAAAGACCAACCAGTAAAATTCACAATTTTCTAAGAGGCTCTTGGATATTAATAAGGTTACCCGTACGGGTCGATCTTATATTTGGGTACTATATCCGCGGCCGGTTCGTGGATGGGTGAACACCCATTACATGTCGAGATACCTCCGTGCCTCAGAAAGCCCGTTAAACCATTAGTCACAGCCGTCATTTGTTGATCTTTGACAGACGTCACGGATAGTCACAAGCTCGAAAGACTTAGAAAATATTTTTCATCCCACCATCTCGGAAAGAGTATTTTTAATCTTCAATATCTGAGTGGAAGCGCCGTTTTTAGGGTTCCGTTGCCAAATGGCAAAAAACGGAACCCTTATAGATTCGTCATGTCTGTCTGTCTGTCTGTCCGTGTATGTCACAGCCACTTTTCTCTATAAAAGCTATGTTGTTGAAACTTGATAAGTAGATGTATTCTGTGAACCGCATTAAGATTTTTACACTAAAATAGAAAAAAAAACAATAAATTTTGGGGTTCCCCATACTAAGAACTGAAACCCAACAATTTTTTTTTCATCAAACCCATACCTGTGGGGTATCTATGAATAGGTCTTCAAAAATGGTATTGAGGTTTCTAATATCATTTTTTTCTAAACTGAATAGTTTGTGCGAGAGACACTTCCAAAGTGGTAAAATGTATGTCCCCCCCCCGTAACTTCTAAAATATGAGAATGATAAAACTAAAAAAAATATATGATGTACATAACCATATAAACTTCCACCGAAAATTGGTTTGAACGAAATCCAGTAAGTAGTTTTTTTTTAATACGTCATAAATCGTAAACCGCAATTTACCTTTAATTCAATCAACTCAGATATAAAAATTAAAAAAAAAAACATTTAATGTCATAAACATAAACCTTATGCATAAACCGAGGATACCTACAGGTTTGTACGGAACCCTCAGTGCGCGAGTCTGACTCGCACTTGGCCGGTTTTTATTCTCTAGAGGATAAAGTAAATTGAATTTAGAACATCGTGTGCACTAAGTTTGTGAATTAAAAAAAACATTAAACCTATTACCTCTATAGTGCCGAATATATCATACAACTTTTTTTTAATTTGTTAAAAACTCAGACTCGGAACCTTCTTGGTGTTCTTTTTTCAATTTGCTTTGTACGGGGTTCTTTACGCGGCATTTTATCACGTCATTGTTAAACCTTATATTAAAAACAAGAAACTTGAAAACAAGTGAAAAAACTAAAATGAGTGATTCTAGCGACGAGGAAGTTTGCTTGACGCCAAAAGAATTGACTGAAACTGTTAATAATGCGCAAATGAGCTTTCTCCCTCAACAATCACGCGAGAAGTATTTAAAACAGTACGATATGTTAACACGTGACGACTAGCAAAAGGAGCCAAAACTTTCTCAGAAAACGTTTAGCTGGCATATTTTATAGAATTATCCGAGAACAAGAAAGCAAGCACTCTATGGAGTACGTATTCGATGCTAAAAGCAACAATAAAGATGAAAAAAGACAAACATATCGATACCTATCCTAAATTAGTGGCATTTTTAAAAAGAGCCTCATCTGGTCATCAACCAAAAAAATCGAAGGTTTTCACAGTATCTGATATTGAAAAGTTTCTTAACGAAGCATCCGATTCCGTATATTTGGCGGCAAAAGTAAGTCAGTTGCACATTCAGTTTCTACTTAAGTATATTAATCTCAATTAAATAGTATACTTAGTAGATGTTGATAGGCATAATTATGCGTTTGATATATGTAATTATTATGTGTAATTATTATGTGCCTAATATTGAATTATGGAATTAGTAAATGATTTTTATTATAAACTTATTTTTGTATAAGTCAAACACTGATTTGACTCAAGCCGTCAGTTTATGAATCATACTTGTTTGTTAACGGGTATAAAAGGCCGGAGCCACAGTGAAACTGTCAGTTGCTTGGCAGATGTTCAGTTGGCTAGTTCTAGTGCTGTTGTTGTGTGGAAGGATCGACCAGAGGTCACGTAAGTTAAGTAATTGATATTATATCGTAATTATTGCCTATTATGACATTGTTGTTGTACTGTTTATAGTGTTGCCAATATTGCAAATGTTTTAAATCCTATAAATGGAATATTCATATTCTTTTCCTAGATATTATTGTTATATTTTGATTATATTGATATTATTCTGAGTTCTCTTGGACAATGGTCCAAGAGATAGAATTAATGTATTTAAGATAATGATAATGTATGGTAATGTAAGAAATGTGTTGATATAATACTTCAATACTGTTTCCATGGAGTTTCTTGTCCTTCTTCTCCATGAAGACCTAGTTTGGAACGGACGACTAGCTTTCTGATTAATTGCTGACAAGCCTAATTGAAATAAAGGTCTAGTCTTGTCTTTCTGTGCTTTATTTATTGAAACCCTTCCCTATACATAATTAGTACATACATATACACTTATAGTTATATACTGCTTAATATAACATCAGAAGTGGCGATTGTTCCCTGTCCTTTTAAAACTGCTTACTAATGAATGTTATTTTCTTATTTTCATGCTCGATGGTGGGGCCACTAACGGTCTATTGGAAACCGTTCGTTGGCGGATCGCTGACTACACTTGCGCCTTGACATCTGAGCTGCGGTGCTGCAAGTTGCTGTATGAGGTTTGAAACTGCGGAACCTCGACTTTTTGTAATAATATCCCGAAGTTTTCAGGAAATAAGTAGTAAATGAAACCGTTGAAATCCTTAGAGGCCCTTCTACATTAAAACGAAATACAAAGGGATAAAATGATTAAATTAAGGGATTAAGTATTGCCAATCACTTTTACATCATCATTCAATAGATAATCAAGTACCAAAGGGTTATTGTGGATGGAAACATATTAACTACTTAATAGTCATTTTACCTTTGTTTTTTTCAAGTATTGTAAGAGGATACAATTTTGAAAAAAAAGGGGAAGTAGTATGATGCAGGTGTTCACAGAAATGAAACTTCACGATGTCAGATGTTTAGAAAGTATTTATTTGCACAGAAAGAGGTACCGGTTACAGATGTTAAAGTTTAAAAAAAGAACCTAGCCACTTTTTAAGGAGGTCGGTTGTTGTTTTTTTTTTTTGAAAAGGGATTTCTATTTTTAACTTTTTAGTTATGGTATGTATCTCCTATATCACTGCTGGCCACGTGAAAAGCAGTGACAGGACTATTAGAATATTATCATGATAAACAAAGTGGATTAAATTCGTATTATCGATGCTAATGCAAAAACTACCAAAGCAAAGTCAATGAAATTCAAATGGGACAACCAATTTAAAAAAAGAATCATCAAAATCGTTCACCCAGCCAAAAATTATGAGGTAACAAACATAAAAAATACAGTTGAATTGAGAACCTCAAGTGAATCCGTTTTTCGTAAAGTTTTAATGATGATACACGTACTAACAACAAGAAATCGTTACATTAGGCCCGTAATACACACTTGGCTGGCCACGTATTTTATTATTTACCGTAGCATTAGAAAAGTTTAAGGAGAAACCGTTCTTCTTCTTAGTGTGTCGATAGCAATCTAAATATAGTCAGCCCAGAATTTGGCTGAGAAACCGTTGATTAGGTTACAAATAAATCGGGAGTGCCGAGCGATATATCGTCAGGGTTTGGAGTTCCCATTATATTGGGATAAACAAGAAGTATAAACAGTTACAGCGTTTTAAAATAATATTAATTACACGATATAAAAAGAAACACAATAAAAAGGTAACAGATGGTAAAGTAGGTTAAAACAATACAGTTCGACGAACAAAAGGTTACAGTTCGTATAGAGGCCTAAGCGACCCAAATACAAAGTGTATCTTTCGCTATTTAGCTAGTCATCAATACACCTATGTGAATATACAGCAGCGCTGTACCAGGTAAACCGACAGTTTTGTCGGGAGCAGAGGCTCTGTAATGAGTCTAATCCGAAGATAGACTGACTTGCTCACTGAGTGCCAGCTCTTTTATAGGACAATGTCTCGCCTTAATATCCATGACAACTCTGTCTGATGGCGCGCGGAAGTACGGCACGTGTTTACTTAATACAAAACGCTAAAGTATGCTTAATCTAATAAGACTTACATTATTAAGTAATCAAATATTACAAGAATAATTGTCATAAATAAACAACGGTGAATTTAGCAACGCCAATCATTTTAAAATTAAAGTAACAAGTCATTTGTTGTTTTGAACAAAAGTATCGGTTACAATTATCGAAATAAGTAGCCAAAAATCAATTAGTGCGTACACCAAGTACTCAATAATTATGCTCTGATTTATAAGACAATATCTGATAGAAACATCACCTAAATGAATGATAATAAAAACAATTCATAACAAATTATGCGGACTACCCACAATTTGTAATTGTTAACAAACTCCGACAAATATATGAAATTATTACTTTTAGAAAAAAATAAGATGCTAAAAACGTCATAATGTTGACTAATTGTTTTCTGCATTTTTAATTTTTGTCTTAATCTGCGTTTGCTATTTAATTTTCAAACATGTAAACAAATTAGTTCAAAAATAATAATCTTGATACCTACACGTAAATCTAAATAGATATTCAAGTTTCTATAAAATAAATTTGTTATTAGTGTTTGAATACACTATAGATAGACTTATTTCTCCGACATAAGATATATTTTAAGCGTTAATTCTTCACAGCTTGTTCATTATTAGCTTTGAAACATGTCACGGACGGTGTATGCCCAAGGTTGTTCTAGCATTTTGAAATCAATCGATTAACGGAGTAAATATGAAAAAATATTTGATATGGTAGTAAACGCAGAAATCATAGATCAGATAACACCTTGTTTAATTATAAAAGTGATTATGTAGATCTCAGTACTTAATGCAATTTTAGTTTCATTTCTTTTGAAGGATAGGTATATTATTTTAAGATATTTAGAATTAGCTTGTGAGGTTTTTATTATAGGGACATACTCACAGGGATGAGACCTGAGACAAAACCTTATTATTTAGGTTTGGTTAAAGTGAAATAACCGGATTTATAAAACAACACAAATAAAAGAAAAATAAACTACACAATTCGAGGTGAATTTAATTGTGAAATAAATGAAAATTAACCGCTGGAGTCTTAGGCCTGGTGTTAGGAGACTCACGTGCAGCGGGTGAGACCATAACATCACTTGGGTCATAGACCAATGAAAACAATATAAATGTTCCTCTTATCGCTTTTGACACTTGTACTTCGAGATGACGTACAGTTCGGCATGGTCGTAAAAGGTTATTTTCAAATTATAAGCATTTTTGTCCATTTCAGTTGTAATGAACGTTCAAACGATATATTGACAAAGATTAGATTTATTATGATTTATTGGATAATTATTATGGAAGATTAAGAAAAAGGTATTGTGAATACTGATGTAATAACATGATGTAACAATTGTAATGGGCATTTACCATTTTTTTTTTGTAGTTATGGTCTGATCCTTTATATCTTCAGTTCTCAAATTATTTCCTTTATCAAGCTCACCTCATTAAGCTACGATACTGAGCAGATTATCACATAGAAAATTAAATTAAATTGGATTACAGCGATTACCGATAAAGCAACCCAAATCTTTTATTTTCAATGGCCTGACCATTTTATGAAAAATAAATAAAATGAAAACAACAGAAAATAATGATGCTGTTAGTGTCACACTATTGATTCGGTTTGACATATTAAGATGATAGCTGAATGTCATTCTGTGCTAATGGACGTTACAAACATTTACAACTGTTGAGTCGGTGAAGCTGTACGAATACAGTTTGGTTGACTGTACAAGTACTATAAAAACAATGTTATTTGAGAGATTTTTAAATGCCATTCAAATGTTCACGGTAATTTAAAATGACTTGTTTAGGTTCTGATGTTTATAAATTGTTTCGGAGATAATTTTAACGAAGAAAACAACACATAGTAAGTAGTAGTTTAACGACCTGAAAATTCAATTTATACTTCGGTATGATCCTCCATTTTTTCTTCAATCGGTCACTGGACCCGTTTAAGCGGACAGTCAGGCTCCGTTGACTCTGTGAGAAAGTAGCTAACACCACCTACTGAAATTAATTTGAGGATGTGGCTTCTTTTACTTGGATTAATTCTTTATTTTCTCCAAAGTAGTGAGCATCACATAGTACAGAAAATAAACAGCTTTTCTCAAGATTAACCTCTGTGAAATAATTGTTTTTACTTTGGTTTGTTAGGTATTAGTGACAGTTATTACTTCCAAAGTGAAGTGGAAATGTTGTGGTCGGAGTGGCCATGTCAAAAATTTGTGGAAATGTTAATAGTAAATGATTATTGAATACGGTTTTCGGTAATATTGTCAGATTGACCGAGCGATGAATTATTCGAATCATTTTCATGATCACTGGCTACTGTTTTGATACAACGGTTAATTTTTAATTTCAATAGTTAAAAGGTAGTCAATAGCAATGGCTTTTTTTAATTATTTCTAAAATAATTGTTTTGTAAACTAAATTATACCGATACACGATTCATTATTTGTCAAAATTGTTAAAGTATTTAACCTGTTTCTATTACATTAGAGAGGTAAAGAAAAAAAAAACAAAAGGTTTCGATACATAGGTAGATAAGTTTTATTACGCTTAGAGAACCTGAAATGAGAATCAAAGAAAAAGTAAAGATTCGCTGGGCGATCGTTTACTTGGTGCTTGTCTATCTCACCAGCAGTGGGTGAATAGGACTTGCATGACGAAGTAACCGATAAAATTTGTTTCCGCTGGTCGGTCATTTGCTTGGTGCAAGTCTATACCACTAGCAGCGGGTGGAGGGGACTTGGCACGTCTAGGCACTTGGCAAAACAAAAGGATAAAAAAAAACAAAAGGAAAAAAAAAGAACAGTTGTAGAAAACAAGGTATCTAATGTACTTCGAGAGCGAAGTACTTGTCAGTATGGCCGTGATATATGTAATTATTATGTGTAATTATTATGTGCCTAATATTGAATTATGGAATTAGTAAATGATTTTTATTATAAACTTATTTTTGTATAAGTCAAACACTGATTTGACTCAAGCCGTCAGTTTATGAATCATACTTGTTTGTTAACGGGTATAAAAGGCCGGAGCCACAGTGAAACTGTCAGATTCCACGCTCGACCTCCGCAGCGAACGGACGTGTTGTTCTCGCGCTCGCCGCTCCGCCGCCCGCGCCCCCCACCACTCCGCCGCTGTGAAAGTGCTCGTTCAGTGTTGTGTCTGCTGCGCAACGCTCCGCATCGTAGTCGCTCCGGCTACCCAATTGGCGATCGAAAATTTATTTTCGATCGTGAATTGTCTCAAACTGTCTTTTTCAAGACAAATTGTTTCTTTATTCGGATACGTCTAAAACGTAGTGGCCCCTTCTGGGCAAATCCACAGTTTCGTGGTCCTCGGTGGAAACCTCACGGTGTCAACGAAACCGAGTGGGTGCTGACCCAACGCACCCGCCTATCCCCTTCAGGGCTAGGCGAAAGTTTGGACGGGTCCCGGATCGCTGGCCTTGGGGGCTTCCCTCGTCAGTCCCGGTGACAGTTTTGCTTCCACAGCCGCGTACTAGTGCCGCGGGTATTTCTATACCCCCCGCACTAGACTGGTCAGGGTATCTCTATACCCATCCGCACTGACCGGTTAGGGCCCCGTCGCACAATAAGATTGGCGACGGTACACACAGATTAGGGCTCACGCAGTAGGTCACACCTCCCTGTCTATACCCGACAGGGAGTGCTACTCACCCCCGGGCACACCCACCCGGGGTTTAGGGCTTGTTAGGTTGTTAGGCGCTCCGATGAGCGAATAGGGTCCCCTCTTTTCCCAACCATGTTGGGCTCGAAGGTCTCCGAATGGAGCTCAAAAGAGCGAGAAAGTTTTTTCTCGCTCTGCGAGCTTTTCATGGACGACCCCGAGTTCAAGGGGTTGTTCAAGCGCTTGTCTAAGCGCGCTCTGGTTACCCAAGCGCAGACCATCGCCGCTGACGCTACTTCGACCCCCGAGACTAGCGTCGCTACATTTAGTGACGCCCTAGAGTCTCCCCCCGTGCCCAGCTCTCAGGTGCCCATATTGATGGACACCGAAGAGGTCTCCTCTGGCGAGGAGGAAAACCGAACAGCAGACTCGGTCTCCTCCCCCTCGTCTGACGAGGAACATTTCACGCTCGTTTCCCATGGCAAGGGAAACAAGCGTAAAAAGACCAAGTCTAGCGCCGCCCCGGCCGCTAAGTTCGCCGCAATAGAGGAATCATCCCCTCCCTCGCGTGCCCCCACCCCGCAGGCTAACGCCGCGTCCATCCCCACCCCTAAAGCGTCAACCTCCGCAAAGGTTGTCGCTCCCCGCGACATTGCCCCCACCCCTCCGGTCAACAAGACCGCTAAAAAGATCCCTCCCCCGCCCCCTGTATTTATACAGGACAAGGCGAAGTGGACGGAGATCTCCAAGTGGTGTGTTGACCAGAGGGTCAACTTCACTAATGCCCGCTCTACCCAGCAGGGCATTAAAGTCCAGACCCCTACGTCACGAGACTTTCGTGACCTGACCAAACTCCTCAGTGCACGTAATGTGTCCTATCACACTTACGCCCTGCCTGAGGAGCGTCAAACCAGGGTGGTGATCCGACGGATCCCCGTGGAGATCGCCACAGATGACATCAAGGCCGACCTCGAGGCACAAAACGTGCCCGTAGATGAGGTCCATCGAATGCACCGGGCCAGACATGGTCCGGCATTCGACATGGTTTTAGTCGTGTGCCCTCCCACCGAGGGTCACCACCCCATCTTCCGGATCAAGGCTGTCTGCAGCCTCACGGGCATCCGCATTGAGAAGCCCCGTAAAACTGGCAACATTGGCCAATGCCATAGGTGCCAGCTTTACGGGCACTCTCAGCACCACTGCTTTGCAACCCCCAGGTGCGTCAAGTGCTTGGGGAACCACGGAACAGTGGACTGCCCGCGTCCCAAAGACCGAGCCCTCTGCACAGAGCCACCCAGCTGTGTTCTCTGTGGAGAGGCCGGCCACCCCGCTAACTACCGGGGCTGCCCCAAGGCCCCAAAGTCTTCCTCCTCGAAGCTGGCGAAGCGCGCCAACGCTCGCCAGCTAAGAGAAGCCCCCTCTTCCAAACTTCCAGAGAGGTTGAGTCCCCAGAGACCCAGCCCCTGGAATCACTGGAACCAAGGGAACCACATGCAGGCATTCCCTGCATTAGGTCCTCCCAAGCCCTCCCCCGCTGGAATCCCCGCGTTAACGGACCCGCGTCCTAACGCCCCAGCCCGCCCCCCTGCGCCCCCCGCAAAGCCCGTTAAGCCCATGGCCGCTCCCGCCGCCAAAGCCGCACCCCCTGCTCCCCGTCCCGTAGCACCCCCATCTGGAACAAAGGTGAACCCCCTAGATGCTTTTAACATCATCTCGGGTACGTTCACAACGTTCTTTTCCCCCAGAGCCCAACGTATGGCCCAGGAGCTAGTCGACGCAGCACGCGCCGGCAACCTGCTCCAAATCCAGGCCATCTATAACGCGTATCCGGAGATTACGCAGGCCCTTGTCTCCCTCTCTACTCAAGCCCCCCATTATGGATAGTCGAGTATTAGCGAGAACCAAACCCCGATCCCTAAAGTTAGGTTTTTTCAATGCCAACGGCATACTCAACCAACGTGATGAGATCGCCACTTTCCTCCGCGACCATCAATTAGACATTCTACTCATCCAAGAGTCCTTCCTTAAACCGAATCATCGCGACCCGAAAATTGCCAACTATCGCTTAGTTCGCAATGACAGGACGCGCTGCCACAAAGGCGGCACCCTCATTTATTATAGGAAGTCCCTGTACTGCATCCCCATGGACCCTCCCCCCCTCTCCCGGTTAGAAGTTTCGATCTGTCATTTAGGAATGACAGGTCATCAGCCGATCACCTTGGTATCGGCCTATCTTGCCCCTCAGTCCTCGACGGAGAACTACCAACTCCTCACGGACGATCTCGATCTACTTCTTGGCTTGAGCGAGTCCGTTATAATAGCGGGCGATCTCAACGCCAAACACCCAGCCTGGAACAGTTCCAGGACCTCGACCAGAGGACGACACCTGTTCAACCTCTGTTCCACCCTCCACTTTGACGTCATCGCCCCGATGACCCCTACCCATTTCCCCCATGATCCCACCCACGTCGCAGACGTCCTCGATATAGCTCTTCTTAAGAATATCAGCCTTAGGCTGGATTCTATAGAAGCTATACCCGAGCTCGACTCCGACCATAGGCCGGTAGTCATGCACCTGGCCTCCCGCTTAGGTTCCCACGATCCCACCCAACCCCCCGCTACTAAAGTGATCACGGACTGGAGGAAAGTCAGCGAAAAGCTGAAAGCCACCACGTCCCCTCACTTAGATTCCATCCCGGATCACTTCGATTCGATCGCTGACACAACGGCCGCGATCGACTCATTCACAGAGCACGTACAATCGGTCTTGAACGAATGTTCAAGGGAAGTTCCAGAGTTGGGAGACCAACGCTGGAAACTTCCGGACGATGTACGGGCTCTGCTGAATGAGAAGAACGCGGCCGTTCGTGCCTACAGCAACTTTCCCTGCGACGCGAACAGGGCTCACTTGCGTCACTTACAGCGTGCTGTAAGGACACGTATTGAGGAGCTACGTTCCGCCGGTTGGGAAAAGATGCTGGGCGATTTAGAACCGACCCACCAGGCATTCTGGGAGCTTCAGAGGAAACTCAAATCCAAAGAAGTCACCACAATGCCCCCCCTGATCCGCCCCGATGCGACACTTGCATTCGAGGATGCCGACAAGGCCGAGTGCCTAGCCGACAGCCTCGAGGCACAATGCTCGCCTAGCTCACTGCCAGTAGACCCAGATCACCTCGCTGAGGTCGACGCTGAGGTCGAGCGCAGAGCCTCACTCCCGCCCGTTGAGGACCCAGATGAGCCCTTGCCCCCCGTCACACCTGACGAGGTGCACGAGCTCATCAAAGGTCTCAAACCCCGCAAGGCCCCCGGATCAGACGGTATCACCAATAGGGTGTTCCAGCTGTTCCCCGCGCACTTGATCATGCTCATGTGTACCATCTTCAATGGTGCCCTGAGCAATAACATTTTCCCACAGGCTTGGAAGGAAGCCACAGTCATTGGCATCCCAAAGCCCGGCAAACCGAAGGCGGAGCCCTCGAGCTACCGTCCCATCAGTTTGCTCAATGTACTCGGCAAGATCTATGAGAGGCTTATTTATAAGCGTCTCAGAGATTACGCCGAGACAAAGGGCCTCATCCCCAACGAGCAGTTTGGTTTTCGAACCCAACACTCGTGTGTCCATCAAGTGCACCGTATCGTCGAACATATCAGCGTTGGTTTTCAACGCGGTATGTTCACGGGTGCAGTTTTCTTCGACATAGCGAAAGCGTTCGACAAGGTCTGGCACAACGGCTTGCTATACAAGCTGTACCAACTCGGAGTGCCAGACCGTCTCGTGCTCATCCTACGAGACTTTCTATCGAACCGCACCTTTCGCTATCGGATCGAAGGGGCACTGTCCTCCCCCCATCCTATCCGAGCAGGAGTCCCTCAGGGCTCTGTCTTGTCCCCTCTCATTTTTACGCTATTTACTAGCGATATCCCCAGAAGTTTAAAGGCTCAGTTGGCTCTGTTCGCAGATGACACGGCCATTTACTTCACGGGGCGCAGTCAAGACGCCTTGATTCGCTACCTCCAGGCCGCAGTCGACGACCTCGCCGACTGGTTCAGGAAGTGGCGAATCGAGGTCAACCCCGACAAGAGTCAGGCGGTTCTCTTTACGAAACCGCGACTCAAACCCCGCCCCCCGACCCCCCTATCCATGTTCGGCAAGCAGATCCCTTGGGAGAAGCGAGCCAAATATCTAGGCGTGATCTTAGATCAGCATCTCTCCTTCTCTGAGCACATAAAGAAGGTCCGCTCGCGGGCCGCTTTCGCTCTCGGTAGGTTACACCCCGTTCTCAATTCAAAGAGCAAAATGTCACTTCGGTGCAAAAAGCTCATATATACCGCGTGCATAAGGCCAATCATGACCTATGCTTGTGCAGTCTTTGCACACGCGAAACCCCACCACGTCCATAGGATGCAGACCCTCCAAAACCGTTTTCTCCGCAACGCCACAGGTTCGCCTTGGTACGTTCGGAATGCTAATCTCCATCTCGACCTTAAACTCCCGACTATCCACCAATTCATGAAACGCATCTCCAAGCGTTTCTTCGATAGGGCCGCAACCCACCGCAACCCTCTGGTTGTCGCGGCAGCCAACTACATCCCCTCCCGCATTAGCAAGACCCGCCGTCCGCGGCATATTTTAACCGACCCTGATGACCCCATTACCCTCCTCCAGGAGAGCAATAGGGCCACCAGCACCTTACTTAGACCGAAACGTCCGTCATACCGACCTCGCCGCCGAGGTCCGTCGTCGCGACACTCTCGACTAGCTAATAGTCCCCCCCGACCCTTGCATGAGCCAGCCCGCGTCGCTGAGCCTCTAGTAAACGACCCCCCCGATCCAGCCAATCCCTTGCTGATCCCCCCCACCAGTGACTCCCTAAGCCGAGGTCCGAACCCCACAGGGGGTGCCCTTAGGTCTTAGTCGCTTAGTTTGTAGTTTTTCCCTTAGTTTGTAAGCCCCTGGCTGGAGGCCTTAGATTCGCGTCTAGAGTCATCCGCAGGGAAAGCCCGTTTAAGTAGTGAAAGCCTTCGGGCTAACTACGAGATGTCAGTGCCAAAAAAAAAAAAAAATGAAACTGTCAGTTGCTTGGCAGATGTTCAGTTGGCTAGTTCTAGTGCTGTTGTTGTGTGGAAGGATCGACCAGAGGTCACGTAAGTTAAGTAATTGATATTATATCGTAATTATTGCCTATTATGACATTGTTGTTGTACTGTTTATAGTGTTGCCAATATTGCAAATGTTTTAAATCCTATAAATGGAATATTCATATTCTTTTCCTAGATATTATTGTTATATTTTGATTATATTGATATTATTCTGAGTTCTCTTGGACAATGGTCCAAGAGATAGAATTAATGTATTTAAGATAATGATAATGTATGGTAATGTAAGAAATGTGTTGATATAATACTTCAATACTGTTTCCATGGAGTTTCTTGTCCTTCTTCTCCATGAAGACCTAGTTTGGAACGGACGACTAGCTTTCTGATTAATTGCTGACAAGCCTAATTGAAATAAAGGTCTAGTCTTGTCTTTCTGTGCTTTATTTATTGAAACCCTTCCCTATACATAATTAGTACATACATATACACTTATAGTTATATACTGCTTAATATAACACGTTCATATCAATTTTATTCATTTACAATACTCTTTACGTTACAGGTTGTTCTTATTATTGGAATAAACAGAGCATGTCGAACTAATGAACTAACACTAATTAATGTCAAAAACATTGAGAAACATTCAGATGACTTACTATTAATTAATTTACCTAATACAAAGACAAAAAGAGACCGCAACTTCGTCATTCGCAAGGAATACGTAACGATTGTTGAGAAATATCAAGCCTTACGCCCGCCTAACACTCCAATCAATCGATTTTTTCTACAGTATCGCAATGGAAAGTGTGTTAGACAGCCTATGGGTACTAATAAAATTGGCAGTATCCCACGAGAAATAGCAACATTTCTTGAACTTCCAGAACCCCTGTTGTACACGGGTCATTGTTTCCGACGAACTTCAGCCACACTTTTGGCTGATTCCGGAGCTGATCTCCTGTCCCTTAAGCACCACGGAGGCTGGAAGTCCAATGCAGTTGTAGAGGGATACATAGAGGATTCCATCCAAAATAAGTCTAAAATATGTGAAGGCATCGTAGGAGCCATTACACTGAAAGAGCCTCAATCGGATCCTTGGACTGGCCCTTCTACATCAAAAATAAGCCGTTATGAAACACCTAACCATCTCCCTCTCTCTCCAACATTCACGCCAAGGGAATCCGATGAATCGGTACAACTATTAAGTATGACAGATAGTTTACCGAAAAACAGTACACAAGTGACTAACACCAATATTACAGTACCAAACAAAAATATTACACTCAATTTAAATAACTGTATCAACGTTACTTTAAAATTTTCTTAATTATACCTTAGTATTATTTTGTTATAATTTAAAGATTATTCTGTAATACTTACCTGTCATAATGTAGTAATTAATACCTAAACTGAAATAAAAGTGTACCTATCTTGTGATTGTAAAGGTTTTTTTTTTGCATTTAGTCATTTCCTCGCTGAGGTGGAATGAAAAGTTACGTGTTGCACTCGAGTGCAAAGATTTTTCACCTCGTGCTCTTTTGATTCCCTCGCTAACGCTCAGGATTCTAATTTTGAATCACTCGCTGCGCTCATGATTCAATTTTAGAATCCTTCGCTTGCTCGGTCATCAAAATTGAACACGCGGTTAAAAAGCAACTTTGCACTCTTGTATAACAAATAACTATTAATAAGGTGTAATCGTATTACCTAATAACTGAGTTGTAGAGGGCAGATAGGCAATTGTTCCATGTTAAATACTTATAATTAGCTACATCTAATTGGACTCGAAGCTGGACCTTGTCCGAACTATGTTTGGGTCAGTTTTCAGTCTGACAAGCCTTAGCCTAGTAGATTGATTATTATATAAATATTTTCTTAAAAAAAGCTAAAACTCGCCATTTTTTGCCAATGTCCCAATGTCCGCAAATGTCCGTTATTTCAAGTTAAGCGAGACACACCAACAGTAAATATAAAAAAGAAACAAGTGATTAACTCAGAAATATCTGTCAGATACGCAATAAAACAATGTACCGTGTAGCCGGTATATCGATAAAATACACTCCTATTTTATCTCTCTACATAGAGCAGTGGTGGTCCATCGGCTCAGAGTTACGGTTGTTTTGGTTGTAAATATTAGGTCTTCCGGTTAGTTTTGAGGGAATGTTTTAAGTAGCTATCACGACATGTCAGTACAAGTTATTTGGATATTTATTGCGGCGTGTTAAAACTTGTCGTCTAGTCAGTTGAAATAACGCAGTTATCGTGAAGCACGCACGTTTTTAGCGCAAATTTAAGTATGGATCGCGATAAATACCATTTTCGTCACTTGTTACTATACTTTTTTGATATAAAAAAAAACTGCTGCAGAAGCTCACAGACTTATAGTAGATACTTATCATGAATCTGCCCCATCTATTAAAACTTGTGAATACTGGTTTCGACGATTCAAAAGTGGTGTTTTTGATTTGGAGGACAAAGAACGCCCAGGCCAACCGAAAAAGTTTGAAGATAGTGAATTGCAGGCGCTATTGGACGAGAACCCAGCCCGCACACTACAAGAGTTGGCTGAAGCCTTGAATGTAGGTAAATCAACAATTTCTGATCGTTTACACTCAATGGGAAAAATTCAAAAAGAAGGGAAATGGATTCCACATGAGTTTTCCAAATTGGCTATGCAAACTCGCATAACCATTTGTGCTTCACTACTATCTCGTTACAAAAAAAAATCTTTCCTGCACCAAATCATCACTGGTGATGAAAAATGGCTCTACTGTGATAATCCAAAACGCAGAAAAACCTGGCCAGCCGTCCACGTCAATTCCGAAACGTGACATTCACGGAAGTAAGGTTATGTTATGCATTTGGTGGGACATGAAAGGTGTTGTTTATTACGAACTTTTAAAACCTAATGAAACTGTCACGGCTGAGCGTTATAAAGATCAGTTAATCAGGCTAAACAATGCATTGGACCAACAACGCCCGATAACTGCACAAAAAAAACGCAAGGTGATTTTACAGCATGACAATGCTGGAGCACACGTCGCGAAAGCCGTAAAAGATACGCTTTCAGCTCTTCAGTGGGAAGTGTTAACACACCCCGCGTATTCTCCAGATTGTGCTCCTTCTGACTACCACCTCTTTCGGTCCATGCAGCACAGCCTTACAGACCAACACTTTAAATCTTACGAAAGCATAAAAAAATGGATCGATGAATGGATCGATGAATGGATCGCATCAAAAAATGAGAAGTTTTTTTATGACGGAATCCATTCATTACCAGAAAAATGGGCAAAGGTAATATCTAACGATGGAAAATATTTTGACTGAAATATAATTTATATTCTTTGTAATACATGTGTATTTTATTTTTAATTAATCCCTCAAAATTAACCGGAAGACCTATTACTAACCCAGGCAGGCATTTTACTCTCACAGAGAGGTGGCTTGTGTCCCAGCAGTGGGAACATTATAGGCTGATTATGCTACACTCATACTAATAAAAACACGTATATTTCGCATGATTTGTGTTTTTAAACGGACTTGATACGCACTAATAAACTGCTTATTACTGTAAACATTGTTTCATATAACCGTGTTTTGTTATGTAACATCGTGAAGACATATCATCGTCATCATCATCATTTGAGCTGTAAGACGTCCACTGCTGGACATAGGCCTCCCCCAATTGGGAGGCTTTGCCATAATCGCCACGCTTGGCAGGCGGGTTGGCGATTGCAGTATGATGGTAAATTGCATAGAGAACGATGCTGCCCATTCTCTAGTAAGTCCTTTAGTCGCCTTTTACGACACCCACGGGAAGAAATGGGGTGATGATGCCATTCTTTACGTGCGGCACCACACGATATAGAATACATATCAAAAGATCTGAAATAAAAGCAAATACCCAAATGATCAACGCTAAAATAATCATTTAGCATGTGTCATAGGAATCTACCTACTCTTGCATGCAAGAAATGATGCAAAAATATCTAACAATTTTTGAAGTTTTTTATTGTAACTTTTTACCTACTTTTAGTTATGTGTCCGAAATTTTAGTCTTGGATGCTTCGTGCCTTTGGTAACAAATCTTATACCTTTAAACGAGCAATTCTTCTATATATATATATATATATATATACAAGAATTGCTATATATATATTTATCCTGCTAATGATATGGCGTCCCACATAGCCCGAAATGCATTTAATCTGGCGTCCACCGGCTTTAGACGTCCGCATACCGGACGCCAGTTTTTTAGTCAGTGTTACTTTGGTCCTTTTGGCTCTAGCGACCTGTACAACAAAAATTGCCGGAAGGCAAAAAATCACTGAAGCGCTTGCATTTGTATAACTAGAACTTCCGCGAAATCCCGCATCAACGGTGCGTCGCTCGTGTAGCGCGTATATCGTCAGTGCGTATACTCATCTAAGACACTTTCGATAAAGCCGATTATTTGGCGTCCAATTGCGACGTTGCCAAACCGACTGTATTTGAACGGTTCGAAATATTTTATAAATGAAAACAACAAATCAGTTATACACAGTTTGCCGAAGTTGCCACATACGTATCGCTGCTTATTTGACGCTCGGTTGCAAAATAAGTATTGTGCCCTCACTTGTGAAAATCAGGCGTTGGCCATCCGTAAATTATACCTACAGCTATTTGAAGTCAATTATATGATTTTGATTATATTATACGTTCGGAATATGCTTAGCACACCTAATAACAATACAACAATCTAATATCTAATATTTTCTTAAAATTAATTATGTTAGATCTGAAAGTCACAAAAGTAAATTGTCATTAATACGTTGAATAATACTAATTATTTTACGTAATTTTTAGGGATTGATTTTTAAAGTTTTATAAATACAGAAAACTATTTCAATTGTTTTCACCTGTCATACCTATAGGGTAACCCATCTGTCTATAATAAAATAGTAATCTTAAATTTATGTGTGTTTATTTCATTATTTTTCCTTGCGACTGTAGAAAAATACACGGATGTCGAATATGGTGCGGCATGAGTAGTATGTACCGTCAACTGAAGTTTGTTTATGGCTTCAAAGCTGCGCGACACATATACGGATGTCAGTTTGACGCATACTTTTTATACTGTACGATATTTGACGTCCGTATACATGAATCTATGGCACTACGTTAGAAAAATAATCGGACGTAGAATATGGTGCGGCATGAATACTATATACTGTCAACTGACGTCCATATATAGCTTCAAAGCTACGCGACACTTATACGGATGTCGGTTTGACGCATACTTTTCATACTGTACGATATTTGACGTCCGTATACATGAATCTATGGCACTACGTTAGAAAAATAATCGGACGTCGAATATGGTGCGGCATGAATAGTATATACTGTCAACTGACGTCCGTATATAGCTTCAAAGCTACGCGACACTTATACGGATGTCGGTTTGACGCATACTTTTCATACTGTACGATATTTGTCGTCCGTATACATGAATCTGTGGCACTACGTTAGAAAAATAATCGGACGTCGAATATGGTGCGGCATGAATATTATATACTGTCAACTGACGTCCGTATATAGCTTCAAAGCTACGCGACACTTATACGGATGTCGGTTTGATGAATACTTTTCATACTGTACGATATTTGACGTCCGTATACATGAATCTATGGCACAACGTTAGAAAAATAATTGGACGTTGAATATGGTGCGGCATGAATAGTATATACTGTCAACTGACGTCCGTATATAGCTTCAAAGTTACGCGACACTTATACGGATGTCGGTTTGATGCATACTTTTCATACTGTACGATATTTAACGTCTGTATATATGAATCTAATAGCACTTGTTCCTTTTCCTATAAATGCATAAGCTCCCATTATGAATGTATGACCCATCGCCGTCTCAGATAAATAAATCATAAATAATTTTATTTGCAACCAAGTACTTAAGCCTAGCATACAAGGACACTTTTTTCCATTTTTTGGGTGGGAAATTATCAAATAACTTTTCCCGCTCGAGGCGAAGCAGGAGGGCGTGTCAGACTCTTACTGACTAAAACCCACCCGTGTTCCTTTTGTTACCATGTTGCCGGGGGCCACGATCTCCCTTTCGGACTTCTTCGCAACCCTGGCAGGCATCAGCCCTAGTGAACCCGGTCAATTCCGCTGACATCTCTTTGAGGTGCACGTGGAACACAACGCACCGTCAACCCGGGTCTGGTCCCTATCGGATGGCGAGCTACCCATTGCTCACCGACCGCAAGCCCGCGCCTACAATGGCCGGAAATCGGCCTGCGATTCCCGATGCCCAGGGCGTCTCCTCCTGCGGCGATTAAGGGCGTGAGGGCGCGAAATTTGCCTCTCTCTCACGCGTTCTGCCTCCTCCTTCGCGAGCATTACTGCCACCCAAGTCGGGCAGACCTCTACCATATGCTCCACCCTGTCCTCCGGGTGATCCACTCAATGGTGACACCCGGGCGTTTCCTCCCGCCTTATCCTGAACAGGAACCTCCCGACACAACCGTGACCCTGCGTCAGGTGGAAGGTGAGGACGCCACGCCGTGGCGCCTCTCTAGCCACTCCTCAAAGAGGGGACTTATCGCCGTAATTGTGTCGGGCCCAGCGCTGGGTTGCGACAATCGTACTCTCCATGACGCCATGAGATCCCACCGGAGCTCTGTCCGCTGTACCGTGATTTCTCGCGACAGTGGAGTTAAGCCCCGGCGTAAGATATAAGGACCCTGGAAGGGTTTCGCAACGATCAGATAACTTATAATCAGGTACACTAGTGGCTCTGTGAGTTGTAGACCTCGCGAGACTGTCTTTTTTGCATAACTAAGACGACGGTGAACTTGAGCGACCTTCTTCAAGGTACCTATACAGCAAAAGAAGTAGAGAATGTATTGGTACATATGAAGCGCGGAAAATACCCGGGACACGACGGGCTCGGTGTGGAACACTTAAAGAACGCTGGTATCCATTTGCCCAGGGTACTGGCTTTGTTTAATAATTGTTGTGTGTCGCACGCTTATCTGCCAAAGGATATGATGAAAACTATTGAAGTTCCTAATGTAAAAAATAAGACTAGTGATATATCAGATAAAGCGAACTGCAGACCAATCTCTCTCTCTTTTAAAGAATGATGTCAAGCACCATGATGCTCAACATGGGTTCAGAGAGGGCTTATCTACGGAAACTGCAATTTTATGTATAAAAAGACTGTAAAATATTATACAGGAAATCAGACTCCTGTTTTTGCCTGTTTCTTGGATACCTATGTCAAAGGCATGGTGTTTTGTGACAAGTTATGGTCTAAATTGTGTGTGCCCAGTGAATTGATGAGTGTTTTTAAAAACTGGTACACACATCAAATTAAATGTGTAAAATGGGCAAATGGACGGTCGGATGAGTACGTGAGGGAATGTGGAGTTAGACAGGGTGGATTAAGCTGTTTAATTTATATATAAATGTGCTTATTCTCGAGCTCAGCAGTTTGCATGCTGGCTGCTACATAGATGGGCTAGCATTTAATAACATTAGCTACGCTAATGACATGGCGCTGCTGAGCCCGTCTATGGCAGGTAGAGATGGGTCGTACTAGGTAAATTTTGTACTAGGTGCACCTAGTCCAAGTCCGTACAAATACTAGATCCAAATACCGATTCCACCTAGTCCACCTAGTCCATGAAATACGCATACTTTATAGATGCTTAGTCTTTGCGTACCACCGATACGCGTAGATTCGTACGTCAGCAGTAATAAATTGTACCTTCATAATTTCTGCAGGCTTAGGACTATCAACGTAAAATTAAAACATGTTGGCCTTTGTCCGTAAAATGATCACAAGCGACATTTCTTTTTTTGGGAGCCATTTTTAAAACAAAACTTGAGAGGTGGCAAGGGACACCCGGATGGAACGAAGTTCCTTTCCAGGATTCATGATTGTTTTTTTTTTATTATTTATTAAGGAAAAAAAAACCTGTATACACTCAACAAAAGTATTATCTCTCTCTCTCTCTCTCTCCTTCTCTCGCTCGCTCTCTCTCTCTCTCTCTCCCCCTGTCTCTCCCTCTCCTTCTCTCTCCCTCTCTCTCTCTCTCCTTCTCTCTCCCTCTCTCTCTCTCTCTCTCTCCCTCTCTCTCTCTCTCTCTCTCCTACGTTCCAAAACAAAATATATACAGTCGAATTGAGAAACCACCTCCTTTTTTTAAGTCGGTTAAAAACTGTCGTTGCAACTTTTTCTCTTAATTCCGTCTAGCCCCCTTTCGCAACGCGCCATAAGGAACTGCGTTCCAATAAACAAATTAATTAATGTCACAATAAAAAAAGATCTAAGTTCTTAAGGATTTATCAAAATTTCGTTACAAAAACCGATCACTAAATAAGTCCGATAGTACGTGTTTGCGACGTCGAGTCAAGCGAGATCACATTCGCATGAGTCCGTATTTGATACTAGACTGCATCATCATAGTCTTCATTAGTATCGAGTATTGTCAAAGTACCTATTCTATAAAATACTCCTATTCCGGACTAGTATCGAGTTTCGAGACTAGTCCGACAGACAAGGATGGAAGGACTGCGGAATAGTGTAGTTAAAAAAGGACAGTATATATTTTAGCACAACACAGTGCGTGTCATGTTACTTTTATGCCATTGAATGAGGGTTCAAATTCAAGTGACTGACACACGAATGATTTTGTCAAACATGAATGAGCTATGACTATGCTGCTATCTTGCTTCGCCGCGTAGTCGGTACTTCAATTCGCGCGGACCGCGGCGCGGGTGCTGTGTACTGCGTAGGCACAGTGAGACTAGGTGGATCTAGTATTTTAAAAGTTGAAATAGGTGCAACCTAGTCTCTTTACATACCTATTCCCTGTACCTATTCTAGTATATACGCCTCATCTCTAATGGCAGGTCTCAGAAAATTTAATAAAGTTTGTGAGCGTTATGCTGAGGAGCATGGTTTTAGATATAACACGGACAAAAGTCAGTTGCTTATCGTTAAGGTGGCCAATAAAGGCGCAGAGAGATACCCTACTGTCACTTTAAATGGTGGTGTCATATGCGTATTGTAGCGGAGGATTTGAGGAACAATCTAGATCGGATCAATGAATACCGGGAGCGAAGAGCATTATCAGTCAGATGTACCTAATAGTTTTTTACTCGTGTAGCGTTTGGACTAGTTTCACTCAAAAAGCTGTTAATGCTCTTCGTGTCCAGTGCACCAATGCATTCAGGATGCTGTTGGGGCTGCCACGCTTTTGTAGTACCACGAAGATATGCTCAGCAGTGGGCGATTACAGGCTGTGAATAATATTATATTATCAGAAAAATCTAGTTAATAGTACTCTTTGAATCTAGTCAAATTAAACTTAGAAAAACCCGTAGTAAACTCATGCTAATATTAGGGTTCCTTCGTTCGATGAGGAAGAACAATTGATTCCACAGCAGTAGTAACATCTTGTATAGGTATACAAAAATGAACGAATAACGCGATTAGATTAGTGCGAAGTATCTACCATAACTAAAAAGTTTTTATTTGTAACTATTTAGTTATGGTAGATACCCCGCACTAATCTAATCGCGTTATTCGTTCATTTGTCGCACAAATACTTAATGCAAATTTAAGACTTATATAGTTTTCACATGGACCCCACTGTCCGAGTATCCAAATTAAAATGTAACCATTCGGGAAACACCAGCTTTCAAATAAAAAAAGAATCATCAAAATTGGTTCACCCACTCAAAAGTTATGATTATGAGGTAACAAACATATAAATATACGGTCGAATTGATAACCTCCTCCTTTTTTGAAGTCGTTTAAAAACACGATTAATAATTTTCAATACTGTGTCGCTGTATTTAGGCTTTCATTCCTTAAGTCAGGATAGAGAACTTTTATCTGACTATTAAAATCAAAACCCATAAGGTGGATTTGTGTTTTTATTTTTAACTCTTTAGTTATGGTAGATACTCTGCACTAATCTAATCGCGTTATTCGTTCATTTGTCATTCAAAATATAATCATCAAAATCACCCAGTCAAAAGTTATGAGGCAACAAAAATAAAAATAAAAAATAAAAATACAGTCGAATTGATAACCTCCTCCTTTTTTTTTGAAGTCGGTTAAAAATGAGAATAGCCCAAATAAGTCAGCGGTCAACCGTGAAACTAAAAAAATATTTACTTAGAATAGACAATGCGTTTTGCGAGACTCCGTGAAAGAAAGAGATAAGTATAAATAAACGAATCATAATGCTGGCAACGTCGCACTTTGAAATTTGGACGTAAAAATATCCACGCAATAGATTAATAATATTGATATACGTAGGAGGTCAATAAAGCTTCACTATTGTGCGGGGTCCAAAAATGTTTGGGCCTAACTACAAGAAGAATATTACCGCAAATAAATGAGCAAGAAAATTAAGTATAGGATGGAGTAGGAAATCAAAAAACTAAGCAATATTCATCAACAGATGATAAAAAATGTTAGCAGAACTGGTGGACGTCGTAATGATGCGCAACATGCTTGACGCCAAATGAGTTCCTGGATGTAAATATATATATATATATATATATATATATATATATATATGCTATATATATATATATATATGCTATATATATATATATATGCTATTGCTATATATATATATATATATATATATATATATATATATATAAGGTTTTAAGGTCCTCACATAAACTCTCATTGGCATCTATATATATAAAATTCAAAGTCTTGAGTGACTGACTGACTGACTGACTGATATATCAACGCACAGCCTAAACCGCTGGACTTAGAGACATGAAATTTGGAGGGTGTGTTCTTTGTAAAGAGTAGGTATCCACTAAGAAAGGATTTTTTGAAATTCCACCCCTAAGAGGGTGAAATGGGGTGTTGAATTTTCTAAGAAACTTTTTATTCTCTGAGTCGATTGACACAAAAATTCATATATATACTCTTCAAGTATAATTATGTTGCACGTGTATCACAATTTTTCCAAAATCATCGCTTTACTGAGTCAAATAGGGCTTCGAATATCTTCGAATATCTTCGAATATCCTACGTGGCGTAGCAGACGTGCGCATGGCGTGCGGGGCAGCCCGGGGAACGTATTGTCGTCACCGGTGTCCCATCTCAACCAAGTTATCAAGAAGTATCAAATACGTAACTGATATTAATATGAACTAACTAGCTTTTTCCCGCGACTTCGTCCGCGTAAATATCGGTTACCGTGGATGGAGACGAAGCCTCGGAATAAAAATAGGCCTACGTCCTTTCTTGGGGTTCAAACTTACCCCGTACCAAATTTATCTATCGCAATTTTTATTTTCATAAAAATAATCGTATGTAACTTCGAATACCTCCAAGAATATGTGTACAAAATTTCATAATGATCGGTTAAGTAGTTTTCGCGTGAAAGCGTAACAAACTTAATATGTATTAGTAGGGATATTTGCAAATTAAAACAGCCGCACGGGTCGATCGTTCAGGTTAAGCTACTCTTGCCGCGGTTGCTCCGTGGATGGGTGACCATCTTTAGATAATAAGACCCTTCTGTGCCTCGGAAAGCACGTTCAGCCGTTGGTCCCGGCTGTCTTTCGTAGATCTTAGACCACAGTTACGGGTCGCCGGAAGCCTGAAAGTCTGACAAGGAGTCTTACCAAGGGGTATCGTGCACATACCTACTATAATACTTTACGCACTAACATATAAATCTGTACGTTCAGTGAGCAATAGTGCGATTTGGTTTATGCATTAAAGTGAAACATAACGACCAAGCCACAATCATCTATGAAATTCTTTTGAGATTGTTCGAAGGAGATGAAAATAATTATAAATTAGTGGACTCGAGTGATAAAAAATGATGACGCCATACATTACCCGGTTTAGTTTCTTAACACATTAAAGCCTCTCGGTCTCTCAACTCACATATGTAGGTATAAAAATATAGAGTTGGCGCCCAGTTATGTTGCTGCGTAATTTAAACCCGCCAAAACAATGACACCAGGTTGTGAGTGAAAATATTGCAACGAAATTTTATCGAGGCAACTATACTGACACGTTGTTCCTGAGAGGAGGCTGTGTTTATTCCGAGGATACCTCTAACGCCATCGAACTACCCCTTTGAGTTCAAAAGAATACCGTTTCCCCTCAAAGTCTGCTTTGACAAGACCATAAATAAATCTCAAGTCAAATCACTTAATTTAACATGGGTAGACTTAAGGGAGAACTGCTTTTCACACGGTCGGTTATACGTGGCCTGCTCAAGAGTAAGCTCACTGAGCAGCCTGGGGATTCCAGAACCAGAAGTAAAAACAAAAAATATTGTTTACAAAGAAATTCTGCGGTAGGCACAGTATTTCGTAGTAAACAATATTAATTGTTCATTATCCACTACTGATAGTCTCTTATATAAATCTTTTTACATACGCTTTGAGTTTTATTAAAACTATACTACTCTCATCCCAGAGATTAGTTTAGTTTTACGGAGAACTTCGTCCTATTTGCTTTGTTTAGGATATTGTCAGTTCGTATATTAAATTGAGAGGTAGTGAGAGCGCGAATGTTTGTTTCTGAAAAAAAAAGTCATTTGTTTTTTGTAGGCCACGCGGGTAAAGGCGCGGGCAGAAGCTATTCAAAATAAACCGATGAAATAAACACAGGCAAAAAAAACATCCGTCCTAATTATATTACATGCATACGTGTCGAATTCATAAGGATGATGCTATACATATATCCTAAGGAGGTCTTAAATTTATTCAACCCATCTGGTCTTCGTCTGACACACTTATCCTCAAAGTGGCTGCTCCAGTAATGCTACTACAAAATCTTAATCCGGCCAAGTTGTGCAATGGGACCAGGTTGTGTGTGACCATTGTATTTACTGACTGTGATCAAGGTGTATCGGTGTACTATATACCGCAGACACCACTAATACCGTCGGAGTACCCATTCGTGTTTAAAAGGCCGCAGTTCCCTTATGGTTTAGCAATGACGATTATTAAGTCTCGGGGACAGTCACTGTAAACAGCGGGATATGATCTTTGAGGGAACTGCTTCTCGCACGGCCAGTTTTACGTAGCCTGCTCGAGAGTGAGCTCATCTAGCAGCCTGGTTGTATTAGCACCTGAGAGCAGAACCTACGGGTTGTGAGCAATGGGTAGCTCGCCGCCCGGTAAGGACCAGGCTCGGGTCGACGGCGCGTAGTGTTCCACGCGCGCCTTAAAAGTTTTCAGCAGAACAGAAACGGTCTGCCAGGACCGATGCCTGCCAGGGTCGCGAGAATGTTCGAAAGAGACACCGTGACCCTAGCACATGGGCTACTGAAGGAACACAGGTGGGTTTTAGTCAGTAAAAGTCTGACACGCCCTCCCGCTCCACCCAAGAGTGGGATGTCATTTGATGATTTCCCATCCTAAAAAAAAGGGCAGAACTTCTAAAGTAGTATTTAAATATATACTTTAAGTATAAACTAAAAATAAATAGTCTTAAACCCCTGTAAATAGCAAGTTAAGTAAAATCTTCATTTGAATAATATTTAGGTAACATTTTTTTTCGAAATTCCCAGGGAATAAAGTGAATTTATATTTTCGCTTTAAAGTTGCCCTCAAAGTCATGCAAGTAGGTAATTTGCCGCTCCGTTATATATTTCGTCACTATTGTCAGTTTTTAGGATTAATATCCTACAACAATCATTTATCAATCCGAGCGCTGCTCCTTGTATAACACAAAGCAAGCAATGCAATAACACATTGTTTACCTGGATTAACACATAGGATACTTTCAATCCCGGTAGTACGTTCCTGTGGGATATTTTACGACATCCACGCGGGCGAAGCCGCGGGCAGAAGCTAGTTTAATTATAAAATCTTTTCTAGCGTAGTTATTTCTTGTTCAGTGTTCACAAACACAATGTATCAGAAAATAGATTAGATAGTTTAACATGTCAGCAACAAATACAAGCTTAGATGATAGTACGACAGCAGGCCTAGCCTATCTCTGAACCAAAAACTAGCGACGATTAATCAACTCGGCCTATCACAGTCTCTAGAAATCTAAAATAATGCCCTTATTAAGTGGCGCTGTCCACTCGCCAGTCTACCGAAATTTGTCTTCTACCAACTTGATTAGAAAAGACGTGGCTAGAATTGGGTCTGTGGGCTAAAATCACGCGTGAATAGGTGCTGGTCACAGGTCTATTCTCCTTGTATAGTCATATCTTTTACATCTCGGACAGTTCTACCTTTATCTTGTCAGGCCACTTAATACATTTTGGAGCTACGACATAAGAAACTATACCGGGTGACATTTTTTTAACCTCTAAGTCCCTGAGATACCACATTTGGTATAGACACAATGGTTTTTAATTAGGTTAACGTCTTGAAAAAAAAAATGGGTGTAATAGGTGAAAGGAGTAGAAGCCTTTGGCATAGATTTATTTATTATTGAATAACATGTAACGAAATTGATCTAGCAATAAATACTACACATTTAAAGTAACATTTTCATACTAGAACAACAAAAACAGGAAATTTGAAAAAACAAAAAGAAAACTATTAAAATCTATCGAAACTCAAATTATACGCACCCTACTCAATGCGCGGCATATATCAGTGATTTCGTAGCGCGGTCCTACCCTTTGAAGCCAGCCGATAGGCGGCCTCATTGATCTTTCGCAAGCGCACGAGCCGCACACGCATCCCCGTTCGCCCGCATTCCGCGCTCCTTTAGTCAACTGCGATGAATCTGAGGGCCTTCCTGCCTTCTATTCTAGTTACACAGCACACCAAATGAATGTCGAGACGGTAAAAATGTCATCCGGTATTTATCAACTAATTGTATAAAAAGATTAAGTTTGGTTGTAGGGGTTAATCTCTGAAACTGTTGGATTTGATAAAATCATTGCATTGGATAGTCCAATTCTTGAGAAAGGTCATAGGCTATTTAACATCACACTACGTCCCTTAGGAACTGACCAAAAGAAAACTATAAAGAACGCTAAGTGAAAGCGAAGTTTTAGCGAGTGGGCGGGCGATGGGACTTGAGAAACGTCGCGGTGGCGGGTGGCGGGACGGGGGCCAAAATTTAAATCGGATGAAGTCGCGGACGACGGGCTGGTATTTAATAAATTGATTGATGATATTAAACAAAGATCAAAATAACATACATAAAAAAACAGAAACAATTTTTATTTCGGGCTGACCCTACGTCTAACACTACGGTCTGACATGTAAACGCATGTAAGAAAGATAGCTGAAAATATTTTTTTGATATTAAAATTACAAGTCAATAAATAATGCTAATAATGGTACCTATTACCCAGTAATTAGGTTGTGGAGATCAGACAAGCAGTCGCCCCATGTAAAATACTGGCATTCTGCTGCATCCAGTTAGACTGGATGTCGACCCCGACAGGAACAGCTGAAAATGCTTGACGGATGATGATATAATTCTAATAATGCCCTATAGTTTTTTTTAATTTTTTATATCCGACTTCAGTTCGTATAAAAGCACCTGAAGAAAAGTAGCCGCAGCAAATCGCAGCAAAATCTTTTAAATGACTTTAATAGTTAAAATCCTTATTTAATCCGGACACCAGTCTCGCTTGCCTTCAATTATAAATGGTTTTTTACCTCACAAACTCGGAAAGATTCGGTTTATCATTCGAAATCTGAGTTCGAAAGTGCATTTTACCAGAGAGTGTGTGGTTTTTTAATCGAACCTTTCTATTCAATCATATCGAAATCACTGAAAATGGATTAAAACTTATGTGCGCCAACTTCCGTTTTCGAATAATCGCACTGGACAGCGCGACGTCTGCATGCAAAAAAAAACTTTTAAATATTTTCTTCTCTATTCAATTCACATTTTCATCATTTTAATTGGTTTTTTGATAACATCATAAGAAATCATAAAATATGAGTGAGTCCAGCAGCGACGAAGATATCAATGCTGAATTATGTTTTGTTCCGGGAAAATCACGCGGTAAGTAGGTACATAAAGCGTACAATTTGTTCATTGCATGGAGACATTCCAAAACTTACAAACATACTTTGATTCTTCAAACCGCTAAAGCTTTAAAAAATTAACAAATTCAACAAGACCTACTGTTAAATTACAGCACCCCCATTAAAATGTGTGCCAACGCTTGTCTCGACACAAATTGGCGTAGAAAATGGGCCGTTAACAAGGTTTCAACAATGAGTGATGCGGTTTCTTTTGACACTCCTAATGGAACGTAATGCCTAGATGCTTTTAGATACGACTGAATTCTTATTACTAGGCCGCCCCTCTGAATAGTTTTGCTTGACGTACGTTTATTTCATAATGTTTAGAATGGCCGTCCTGAATAATAAACATAGTGCTTTACTACTAACTGCCATTTAGGCGAAACACTTGGCGGTCATATGACAAGTCAAGAAAAAAGTTCGAAAAATCGTTAATTTCTAGTTTTCTAACTTATAAAATGTTTGTTTACGATAAAAAGACTTACATTTGCAGTTGTAGAATTTACTTAAAGGGAGAACATGTATTACAACTGCATTGTTATGTTTGTTTTTGGAATACATTTATCCCAACTACATACCACCCTTCATTGCGCGTGGTACGACACACACAATTATCTGGTATTTTTTTTATCCAATGACGAAAGAAATTTCTCTAGAAGTCGCCACTCTTTAGGCAGGATCCGCTTTTTGCTAAAGATCACTCAGAAATTGAGTAGCTGTCAGGTATTCACATTCAATCGTGCTCAAAATATCTACAAAGTCTGTATGTGACTGGCGTAAATAGGAAAGAATTACGTGAAAAAGAGGAAAGATCACGGCGGTTCCAAAAACGTGTCGAAGATTCCTACTAAAAAACGGTGTCTCCCGTCCGTAACGACAGAAAAGCACAAAGCTTGCGTATTTGTACCAAAAAAATATTTAATAACTCGGAAATGCTAACTACTTGAAACACCAACCTGTGTTTCCAATAACAGCAACGAGCTGAGCCATTAAAGTAGGCAATTATTCAATTTTCCTCCTACTTTCGACGGTATTATCGTTAATGTCGACTCACTTTTTTCGGTAATTAGTTCTCTTGATTGCTTTTTTGTGACGTTCCTGAAGCCAACAAAATGGTTCTTCGATTTTCCAGTACAAATGAGAGGTATAATCTTGCGGTATATAGACTATTCTTCGGTATATACATTTTTCTTTGCATACCTACCTAAATTGTACGTTAAATTGTAATATGGTGTAATTTGCTTTATATAAATAAAATTTTAATATTTTGGTGGTATTGTCTATAAGTGTTGTTGAAAACATCTCGTCACTATGCCACGGAGATAAATACCAACTATCCTCGTACCTACATGAAAAACGTAAAGTTGGTCAGCAACTTAAACATTCAAGACACTGTCTTACTTTGACAGTATGAAATGGCTATATATAACTCGGCAAATTTACACTGCGGCAATTCCATGAACTAGTATTTTTTCTGACCGTATATATGTATGTTGACCAATCTATTGTACTAAACAATTTTATCTTCTTAAAACATTAATGAAGTAAATAGTTGATGTGATTTCACAATATTATGTATGTCCTAACACTAGTGTTTCAGTTTTGTATGCTATTACTACTAACAAATTGATTTTTTATAATTTGTAAAGAAATGATTAATTCATGTTATTCAATACATATACATACATATAATTACGACAGCTAACCGCCGTTGCGAAACTTAACGACATATATAAGCTCCTTCCTATTTAAGTTAGTAGCGCGAAGCTTTAATACTCAATAACTTAACTAAAATTTCAGTACTGCCTTGCCACAACAAGCCTTTATAATAATATATCTGTGTAACTTAGATTATTTTATACACAAACTTGATTATATAACTTTGATTGAGTTGTACTGACAGCTATCAATTTTCCAAAGGTCAATGAACTAAAAGCTTCGTTACAGGATAGGATTTCCGTTTGCTGAGATATTTGTAATTTTGTTTGCGTAATACACAATAATTATTTTATGAAATAATCTGTACTTCTACAGAGTGGTTTGTGGCTAAGTCATAGCAGCCGAACGGCTCAATCAATCAGGTTCAGTTAAACTTGCCGCGGTCTGTCCGTGTATAGGTGATTATCTTTACATACTAAACCCGACCAATCCGCGGTAAGCACGTGGAGTTGTTGGTCCCGGCTGCCATTCGTGAATATTTTATAGTTTTTACGGGTCGTCAGAAGCCCAAAAGTTTTACAACCAATCTTACCAAGGAGTAACGTGTTACCCAAAAACTGGGTTGTTGAGGATAGGTAGTAGCTCCGTATAAAACGCAAGAAGTAAATTGCATCTGGACTGAACTACTGATCTAGACTGGAAGCCGATCCCAACGAAGTTGGGGAAATTCTAGACAGATGCTCTCAATTTCCGCAGTTTCATTTAAGGTATGCATTATGAAGGTCAAAGAGAAATCCCAGAAAAATTGTGTAGTGACATTTTTCCACACGCATTCCCAAAATGCCAAATATTTAATGTCCTGAAACCCACTACAGCAGATAATATAACTCAACCAATTTTGTTCGTAATACCTATTAAGCTTTCTGGTCTCGGTAATCTCTACTTAATCTAATCTTTATCGTTCCCATAGCTCATTGGTACTCCTTTTCTTTATAGAACCCAAACCGCATACGTAATTAGTTACCAATTCTTGGAATGTTCAGTAACACGACGCATTTCGTTTGTTTCATTGTCATTGGAACATTTCAAGAACCTTTATTTTATTGCTTTTGATAATGGAAAATACTTTAATTTTCTAACGCAGCTTTTATTGCAACCGAGCGTTGTAATGTTAATACAATGCTCATTTTATATAATGTTATTCTAAAACTAATTTAGGTATGTTTTATTTTATTCATTCATTTGAATACTAAAATATAGATGTTCATGAATTCACGAGCATAAACATCTAGTGCATTTTATTGTATAACATAAACATTTTCAGCCCAATAATATGTTCCAACTGCTGGGCACAAGCCTCCTCTCTGTAATGAGTGGGTCACAATTCATCACGCGAGCTCAGTGTGGGTTGGTAGATAACACACGTTTTCGTTTTTTTTCGGTTCTAGGACATAACGGGTTTCCTAACAATGTTTTTCTTCATCGATTTCAGAGCAGTGGTGATGAAATAAATTACAAATAGTGAAGCGGCCGCTTGGGTTCCAATAACAAGACCTACAAATCGTAAGTCACCGCCGTTAGCACTGGGCCACCACTGCAATGTTTTTTGTATGTATGGGTATTATTTACACTTACACAGTCGTAAACTGTTAACAGCAAGTGGCGCCCTCTAGTTTTGTTAACAAGTTCCTGGATTCACTGATAAGATTCGATGAGAATGACACTGGTGACAGTCACTCTAGCAGAGCGTCGTATCGAAGTTTGCGTGGCGGCTGTGTTCTGATGACAGACGATGTCAATGGAGCCGCTGTCGTACCACGTTCAAGACGAGCTGCTTTATCCCAGAACAAGCATGTAGTGACCTACTTGTATTTTATTGTGTATTCCAATCACCTTAATTAATTAATATTACTATTAATACTTACATGTTAATATTATATAATATCAAAAAGCAACTTTTCATATGTATCTATCTAAATTCAACAAATCAACGGACAAACAAATCTTTTCTATTAGTAGATAATTATTCACCAGGTAGTCGGACCGCTATGACGCGTCCTTTGTTTTAGCGTGGACCGGTCGACCGCATACGTCACAGACGCCACGAGTGCGAGCGAGACGGCACAATGTATTAGCGTCGCGCTCGCGCACGCGAGTCGGTGTCCAGCGACGGCTCGCCAGTATACTCATGCGCTCTGCTTATAGCTACCGCCTTACTTTTTGAATTGTTTAAAATCTAAATCTAGCTTCACTCTCGCTGTGCTTACTCTGTTCTGCGCTATCCATAACTTTCACTCCTTCTTCTTCGTAGTGTAACTCTTGTGTGTCGTGGAACTGTAACCCGTGTCTGTGTAATAAACTTTTCTTTCTATCTCCCTCTACCTATACTTCGGACTTATTTCTTTCAACCCTTCACACACACAACCTATCATACCTACATTGGTGACCCCGATCAAGAGCACGAGGATGGCTGAGAGCAAAACTGGCGAAAGCCAAGATAGCGGCAAAATGGCAGCGGAAAGTTACCGTGTGGGCATGCGGATACCGCCGTTCTACCCTGACAAGCCGGGATTATGGTTCTCTCAGATGGAGTCGCAATTCATGCTGGCCAACATCAAGTCAGACGAGACCAAATACTACTATATCACAGGCAACTTGGACTACCAGTACGCGTCAGAGGTCGAAGACATCATCGATCACCCACCACCCACCGGAAAATACGAAAAGCTAAAGGGTGAGCTTATTAAAAGGCTTTCGGCATCGCGTGAGAAGAAGGTCAAGCAGCTTCTAATGCACGAAGAGCTGGGTGACCGGAAGCCTTCTCAGTTTTACCGCCACCTTCTCAACCTGGCTGGTCCAGGTGTACCAGAGGACTTCTTGCGAACTATCTGGACAAGCCGCCTACCCGCAAGCACCCAAGCTATAGTAGCTTCTCAGTCTAAGACCGATTTGGCTGAGCTAGCAGAGCTGGCGGACCGGATCCACGACGTCGTCGGCACCCAGGTGGCATCAACATCTGCCATCACGACTGCAGCACCGTCGAGCAACCCGGGCAATTCCGAGATCGCCGCTCTGACCAGGCAGATGGAGAAGCTGACAGACAAGGTTGAGCGAATGTCTCGCCTCAGAGGACGCTCCCGTAGTCGCACGCGCCATCGTTCAGCTTCAACCAGATCGCAATCCAGCTACAGAAAGTTCCCGCAGTGCTGGTACCATAAAAAGTTCGGAGACCAGGCGAAAAAGTGCGTGAAGCCGTGCGACTACCCTACGTCGGGAAAAGTGCGGGGCAATCAGTGATGGCGACCGATGATTGTCCGAGTGCTGGTCGCTTATTCGTCACCGATCGAACTTCTAAGGTGCAGTTTTTGGTCGACACTGGTAGCGACCTCTGTGTCTACCCCCGATCGGCACTATCAAGACGTGTAAACAAGAGCAATTACCAGTTATGTGCGGCTAACGGGACATCTATTATAACTTATGGTTTTATTAACATTTCACTAAATCTAGGGTTGCGCCGCGACTTTACTTGGCGATTTATTGTCGCAGATGTGACAAAGGCGATAATAGGCGTGGATTTTTTATCTTTTTATAACTTGGTTGTTGATTGCAGGAACCAACGCCTCATCGACAACAACACTACGCTTTCCACCCCGGCTTCGCCTGTCCGTCGTTCTGATGATGTTTCTTCGGTGAAAGTAAGTCTTGGTGATTCCGCATACACTCACATACTGCAGGAATTTCCTGACATCACTCGCCCACCTGGTATACACCGCACTCCGAAACACAATACATTACATCATATCCGTACCACACCAGGGCCGCCAGTATCCAGTTCACCGCGTAGGTTGGCGCCGGACAAATTAAAAATCGCCAAAGACGAGTTTGACGCCATGTTGCAGTGTGGCACCTGTCGCTCGTCCGAGTCACCGTGGTCGTCGCCTCTCCACCTAGCGCCTAAGAAAAACGACGGTTGGCGCCCCTGTGGCGATTACAGGATGCTGAACGCTCGGACCATTCCAGACCAGTACCCTATCCGACACATTCACGATTTTGCACATAGCCTGTCTGGCTGTACCGTGTTCTCACAAATTGACCTTGTGAAAGCATACAATCAAATTCCAGTGCATCCAGACGACATCCCGAAGACTGCAATCACGACGCCATTCGGTCTTTTCGAATTTCCGTACATGACGTTCGGACTTCGAAATGCCGGACAGACGTTTCAACGTTTCGTGGATGAAATGCTCAGGGGTGTGGACTTTACGTACGCGTACTTGGATGACTTCTTGGTATACTCGAAAGACCAGAAGACTCACGAGCATCATTTGCGTCAGCTTTTCACCAGGCTCAGAGATTACGGTATGGTCATCAACAGTGCTAAGTGTATCTTCGGTGTAGCGGAAGTCAACTTTTTGGGCTACCACATCTCAGCCAAGGGTACCAAACCATTGCCTTCCAAGGTTGAGGCTGTTCAAAATTTTCCAGCACCCAAGACCGTGAAAGAGCTGCGAAGATTCCTCGGGATGCTCAACTTTTACCGTAGGTTCATCCCAGGTGCAGCTAAGTACCAGGCACCATTAAATTCTCTCCTCACAGGTTCTGTTAAGGGTTCACACCCAGTACATTTTTCACCCGAGGAGGATGAAGCGTTCCAGAACTGCAAGAATACCCTTTGCCAAGCAGCACTTTTAGCTCATCCCGACTGCAGCGGTAAGTTGGCGTTGGTCACGGATGCTTCCGACAAAGCTATTGGCGCAGTCTTGCAGCAGCTGAACGCAGGAGCATGGGAGCCTCTAGCCTTCTTTTCACGCAAGTTGAATGCAACACAGGTTAAGTACTCGCCTTACGACCGTGAGCTGCTCGCCATTTACGAGAGTGTGAAGTACTTCAGGCACATGTTGGAGGCTTGTGACTTTGTCATTTACACAGACCACAAGCCTCTCACTTACGCCTTCCATTCTCGTAAAGAGAATTGCTCCCCACGGCAGTTCCGTCACTTGGATCTCATAGCCCAGTTCACAACGGATATCAGACATATTTCTGGTAAGAACAACGTCGTGGCGGACACCCTTTCGCGCGTAGAGGAGATTACTCAACCTGTGCCTGCTGAAAGGATCGCGGCAGCTCAACCCGAGGATCCGGAACTGAAGCAACTGTTGGCTGGAGAAACTTCATTACGCCTGCAACAAGTAAGGATCCCCGGTTCGGAGAAGCAGCTATACTGTGACGTCAGCGGCCCCACTCCAAGACCATTTGTGCCCAAGGAGCTGCGCAGGTTAATTTTTAACAGCCTGCACTCCTTGAGTCATCCAGGTTCCAAGGCCTCTGCTCGGTTAGTTGCTGACCGATACGTTTGGTCTGGTGTAAGGAAAGACTGCCGCGAATGGGTACGTTCATGTCTGGCTTGCCAGCGTTCAAAGACCACACGGCATGTCTTTACTCCACCAGGTACCTTCAAACTACCTCAATCCAGGTTCGCATTTATCCACATTGACCTCGTTGGACCTTTGCCACTGTGTCAAGGTTTTCGCTATTGTCTCACCGCAGTTGATCGATTTACTCGATGGCCTGAGGCAATACCACTAGCAGATATTACTGCAGAAACTGTGGCAAAGGCCCTATTATACGGCTGGATTGCTCGTTTCGGATGCCCATCGGATATCGTAACCGATAGAGGTAGGCAATTCGAATCAGCACTTTTCAAATGCCTGTCTTCAATTGCTGGTTTTAAACATCGCCGAACAACGGCATACCATCCTGCCTGTAACGGACTGGTGGAAAGATTTCACCGTCAACTCAAAGCTGCTATCACCTGCCATGTAAACGACAGTTGGGTGGAATCTCTTCCACTAGTTCTGTTAGGTGTTCGCAGCGCATACAAAGAGGACGCGCAGGCTTCAGCTGCCGAACTTGTTTACGGCCAACCACTGCGTCTTCCAGGTGAATTTTTTGATCCTCAGCCCGACAACACCGTTGACACAACGGATTATTTGTCGAGGCTTCGAAGTATTGTCAGGAATCTGCACCCATCACCAGCAGCCTGGCACAACAGCAAATTAAAAACTTTTATTTACAGGGATTTATCCACATCCACTCACGTATTCCTTAGGGACTGCACTGTTGGTGGTGGTCTGAAACCGGCATACTCTGGTCCTCACAAGGTCATACAAAGACGGGACAAGGTATTTACATTATTGGTAAATGGTAAACCGGTTACCGTATCGATAGACCGCATTAAGCCGGCCTTCATACTGCGTGACCCTGACAACACACCATGCTCACCGACCACTAACATTCATCATAACACACCACAGGCACCACTCAACACTTACACTCATCACCATACACCCAACGCGGATAACCAAAACTTACCTCCCACTGACGACAGCGTCGTCAGGACGACGCGATCAGGACGTCGCGTTAAATTTCCCGTCTACTATCGCCCTTGACGGTCTCTGGAAGGGGGTGATGTAGTGACCTACTTGTATTTTATTGTGTATTCCAATCACCTTAATTAATTAATATTACTATTAATACTTACATGTTAATATTATATAATATCAAAAAGCAACTTTTCATATGTATCTATCTAAATTCAACAAATCAACGGACAAACAAATCTTTTCTATTAGTAGATAATTATTCACCAGGTAGTCGGACCGCTATGACGCGTCCTTTGTTTTAGCGTGGACCGGTCGACCGCATACGTCACAGACGCCACGAGTGCGAGCGAGACGGCACAATGTATTAGCGTCGCGCTCGCGCACGCGAGTCGGTGTCCAGCGACGGCTCGCCAGTATACTCATGCGCTCTGCTTATAGCTACCGCCTTACTTTTTGAATTGTTTAAAATCTAAATCTAGCTTCACTCTCGCTGTGCTTACTCTGTTCTGCGCTATCCATAACTTTCACTCCTTCTTCTTCGTAGTGTAACTCTTGTGTGTCGTGGAACTGTAACCCGTGTCTGTGTAATAAACTTTTCTTTCTATCTCCCTCTACCTATACTTCGGACTTATTTCTTTCAACCCTTCACACACACAACCTATCATACCTACAAGCATAATGATATTGAGTCTACTGAACCAGTAATACGATGACCGTTTCTGGTAAAGGCTATCGTGCGCCGTTCAATTTGTAATCCAACTGAGTACCTATTTATTACGTTAACCCGATTTTTTCGACAAGACGGCCCATAACTAGGACAGATAGGCTTCCCGCAATACTCATCGATAGAACGATTTTGTTCAACGGCTATTTATTACTTCAGGTCGTAAAACGATCCTATTTCAACACAATCTGTAATAATTTGTACGAATAACTGTAAGTACTCAAAGAAAAGATACTTGTGATCACACATTACTGGTTTCACAATTTCGATCGAATGGATTCTGCCTTTACTCAAGGTGAGTTTTCCGACCACCGGTGAAAATGATTGTGTTATTTATCGTTCCTTGTGTTGAAGAATATCTCAAAGTAAATATTGTATATTCTATCAGTTTTACAATTGCAATCGCTAGTTTAGAAGGAAATACAACAAAACAAACAAACAACCAAACAAACTAAAATCAAGAAAACTAACAAACAACTACCACCACCACCACTACCTACTGTAGTTTGCTAGTTTTAACTAGCAAACTACAATCGTCAATCGTCTTCATCTAGATGAAGACTTCGACTTTGATGTATTTTCTAGATTATAGTTTGCTTTTAAGTAAATTTAAGCCTAGTCTCTTGTAGATATTATGCTTTTATTGTATCAGGACGATCTATGTATTAACAGCCCATGTTATCGTGACAGCCCGGAGTACCAAATGTGCTACATTCTGGGGAAGAGTTAGGGTAGTGCGTGAATTATATTTACGTTTTGTTCAATTTGCAGGTCAGTGTTCAAGATGTATAATGATCAAATATGGTTTGCGACCGTAACAAGTTAAAAAAAACAGAATTGTAATTTTATTTATAACTGAAAGAGATAAAGCCAAAATTATTTTATTTAATTATTGTTAAAATGAGGCCGCCCATTGTATGTTTTTTTTTTTTTGTTAAATATTCTTGTTGTAATGTATTTTCTGGTGTACAATAAAGCATATATAAATAAATATAAATAAATAAATACTTTAATAAATAATATATTAGAGAAAAAGAAAAGATGTAAACATACAATTGTCAAAGACCCACAAATGACATCCGGGACCAATGACTTACCGTTCTTTCCGATACACTACTTAAATTATGAAATGCTAGAATATTATATGGTCACGAAAATACTTTCCATCAGGTACGATCGCGATGCAATCGACGATCACAGAGACTTTATTTTTATCGACATTTTTCAAGTTCCAGTCACCTGTAATCAAAAAATCTTTGATTATATATCTGTCTAGATGACACATTGGCCGTACCGAACGGCTCAAAAAAAGTCTACTAAATTTGGTAGACTCGCTTCTCACCGACGTCAGTGTCATTTGAATCACTTAGGGGTACTGTGCTCACGAAAAATTATTAATTACGCTGGTTTGTGCTGTCAAACTGTGTCGCATTTATGTGGGAAAGCTATATAATAATACCAAAATCAGTTATCATCACTAAGTTTTGTTATTTAACCACATTTTTTTAAAGAAAACATGAATTTTTAATTCGATCCTTTGTAGGTTACTTTGATTAGCCGGTGTTGCCAGTTTATTACTAGGGAGATTTGGCGAAAATATGGGAAACATATTACAAATATCATTAAAACTTATGATTATCTGCCGTGACCGAAATTCAATCAGGAGAATAATAAATTATTATTTAAAAACTGATGGTATTTATTTGATCTGAAAATGAGAAATTACGAACATAAAATAAATAAAATCCATGACGTCATGCACGAAATAGTATTGTTGTTAGTTCTTTCTAATATTTGCGTTTTAGATTTCCTACGGATTCCGTAAAAGCAAATTGCTGGAGACATACTGTAATAATTAAATAAAACACTAACACAAAAATCATTATTTCATTTAACCTAATTTGTTTAACATTGATCTTATTAAATGATGGAAGAAAGGTAAGTTAATCAGTTAGAGCTGGCATCTCTAAACACGCACACTTTGACAGTTTGATTACAATAAGTACGCGAGCGCTACTCACACATAATCGCGAAACTGGGGACAGTTTTTGTGCATCGTTTGTTTGCATTACTCTATCTAGACAGGTATATAATCAAAGCAAAAAATATTTTCTAAAGTTAATAATACTGCCAACATATTTAGTAGCGGGTAACAGAAAATATCTAACGAGGTTGTTTGAACTTGTTTCTTACATTAAAAAAATCTATATGTTTGACCAGATTGTTTGATAGATTTTATTTTAAAACAGATCATTCGTTAATCCACTATACTAACATTGCTACAATTCAATAGAAGTCACCTTTGCGTTGACTGGCCTGTTAGTCTAGTGGTTAGTGCAGGGTCACTGCAAAGACTGAGGTCATGGGTTCAATTCCCACCCAGGACAAATCTTTGTGTGATGAGCACATTCATTTGTTCTGTGTCTGGGTGTAATCTTATATCTTTAAACGAGCAATTCTTGTGTATCTATATATATAAAATTCAAAGTCCTGAGTGACTGACTGACTGACTGATATATCAACACACAGCGTAAACCGCTGGTCGTAGAGACATGAAATTTGGAGGGTGTATTCTTTGTGAAGAGTAGATATCCACTAAGAAAGGGTTTTTAGAAATTTCATCCCTAAGAGGGTAAAATGGTGGGTTGAAGTTTCTATGAAACTTTTTATTCTCTGGGTCGATTGACACTTTTTTTTTTTTGGATGGGAAATCATCAAATGACTTCTCCCGCTCTGGGCGGAGCGGGAGGGCATGTCAGACTTTTACTGACTAAAACCCACCCGTGTTCCTTCAATTGCCCATGTGCCAGGGTCACGGTATCTCTTTCGAACAATCACGCGATCCCGGCAGGCATCGGTCCTAGCAGAACCCTTCAGTTTTGCTGACATCTCTTTGAGGCGCGCGTGGAACACTACGCGCCGTCGACCCGAACTTGGTCCTTACCGGGCGGCGAGCTACCCATTGCTCGCCACCCGCAAGCTCGCGCCTACGGTGGCCGGGAGTCCGCAATCGACTCCCGACGCCCGGGGCGTCTCCTCCTGCGGCGGCTAGGAACGTGAGGGCGCTGAGACTACCACTCCCTCACGCGCCCCGCCTCCTCCTTCGCAAGCATTACTGCTTCGCAGAAGGAGTTGACGGCTTCCCATTCCCTCTCGCTCCGTACCATGGCTCGCACCAGGGCCGGACGCGAGAGGTCGCCGCCGCCGATCGCCTCCACGAGGACACGGCTGTGCTCCGCCCAGGCAGGGCAAACCTCCACCGTATGCTCCACCGTGTTCTCCAGACGATCCACACAATGGAAACACCGGGGCGTATCCTCCCGCTTTATCCTGAACAGGAACCCACCGAAGCACCCATGCCCGGTGAGAACCTGCGTCAGGCAGAAGGTGAGGACGCCGTGGCGCCTCTCTATCCACTCCTCAAAGAGGGGACTTACCGCCGCAATTGTGGCGTGCCCAGCACTGGGTTGCGACAATCGTACCCGCCATGTCGCCATGAGATCACACCGGAGCTCTGTCCGCCGTGCCGCGATTTGTCGCGGCAGCGGAGTTTCGCCCCGGCGTTTCGCCTCCTCGCGCCACTCCCACATGTGGGCGAGGACCTTTGCCTCCAGATCCCGTGGCGGCACTCCGGCAAGGAGGCTCGCCGCCTCGCAGGAGACCGTGCGGTATCCCCGGATCAACCGGATGGCCATGACCCTCTGGGCCGCACTCAACCAGCGCGCTGGGCGCAGCCTCAATGAGGGCGCCCACACCGGTGCCCCGTAGAGGGCTATGGACGTTCACATACTCTTCAAGTATAATTATGAGACACGTGTATCAAAGTCTTTCCAAAATCATCCCTTTACTGAGACAAATAGGGTTTCGAATATCCTACGTGACCTGGTAGACGGGCGCATGGCGTGCGGGGCAGCCTGGGGAGCGCATTGTCGTCACCGGGGTCCTATCTCAACCAAGGTAACGGGGATGTAACTGATATTATTATTAACTAATATTTGCAAGTAATAAGTAAATACATGTAAAAAACGCGTTTGTTTCTGTATTAAATAAAATTAAATAACTACAGTGACTATTGTTAAATAGATACCTATGCAACTTTCTAAGTAAAAACTAATTTGGCACATGCATCTGTACGTTCATTGAGTAATAATGCGACTTTAGTTTATACATTAAAGTAAAACATAACGACCAAGCCACAATCATCAATGAAATTCTCTTGAGATCGTTCGAAGGAGTTGAAAATCATTATAAATCAGTGGACTCGAGTGATAAACCACGATGACGCCATACATTACCCGGTTGAGTTTCTTAACACATTGAAGCCTCCCGGTATCCCAACTCACATATTAAAATTTAGAGTTGGCGTCCCAGTTATGTTGCTGCGTAATTTAAACCCGCCAAAATTATGCAATGATACCAGGTTGCGAGTGAAAATATTGCAACGAAATGTTATCGAAGCAACTATACTGACAGGTTGTTTTAGAGAGGAGTATGTGTTTATTCCGAGTATTTCTCTAACGCCATCGAACTACCCCTTCGAGCTCAAAAGAGTGCAGTTTCCCCTCAAAGTCTGCTTTGACATGACCTTTAATAAATCTCAAGGCCAAACACTTAATTTAACAGGGGTAGATTTAAGGGAGAACTGCTTTTCACACGGTCTGGTGCAGACCAGCAGCCTGGTGATTCTAGCACCTGAAGTAAAAAGAAAAAATATTGTTTACAAAGAAATACTGCGGTAGGCATAGTATTTCGTTGTAAACAATATTAATTGTTTATTATCCACTTCTGGTTGTTTCCTAAATAAATCTTTTCACACACGATTTGAGTTCTATTAAAACTATACTACTCTCATCCAGAGATTAGTTAAGTTTTACGAAGAACTTCGTCCTATTTGTTTGGGATATTGTCAGGTAGTGAGAGCGCGGATGTTTGTTTCTGAAAAAAAAGATGCTGCGGGCAGAAGCTATACAAAATAAACCAATGGAATAATCACAGGCATCAAAAATCTGTTGTAATTATATTACATGCATACGTATCGAATTCATAAAGATGATGCTATACACTATCTGTTCGGTACCGTTTATTATCTGTGCGCCTAACGGAATGCGCGTGTAACGAAGTGACATCTAACTTGTCAATTTGACGTTGACACTTGACAGTTCTTGTTGATTTTGCCGCTAAAATAGGTCCGTTCGCCTGTTGAAACCCCGCGACGCGTTTTGTTGAAATTAATCCTTGTAAATGGATCCGTTTGTGGACAATTTGTCATGATCCTGAGTTTGTTTGTGTAATAACCCCTTTTGAAGAACTAGAACGGGTGTATCTTTGTACTTTGGTTGAAATAGTTTGAAGGTCAAGTCAAAGTGACGCTATTGTGAATGAGTGATTTGAAGACCGCATGCTGTGACCTCCTCCAGCCTAATTGGAAGCGGATTGTTGCCAGGAGAATACTCATAACGTCACGACACGATACACATACACTCACTTACATACATATCTCCAGGTTGGCACCAGAGCAGTGTCCTTCAACCATGAGGTAAGTTCCTTTGTTTGTATATTGTATCTTGTACTTGTATTGTCTGCTCCGCGTACGGCGGACAGTACGCTAGCCACTCTTGTCTCCAGAGCCCCCCATCAAAAACTTCCACTGCGCAATTGAATTGAGGTTCGGCCTGGCAGCGTACATTTTGGATGCAGAGGCGTGGTTTTAACCTACAAAACCACCAAATTGGTAATTTTACAGTAGGCTAATTACTTGGCAGTCTCTATAAGGGAAGTAGTAATTCGCTGTAAATATTTGTTAACGGTAATTAATTGTTTGTTTGAAATAATTTGTAAATTTGTTGAGTTGAGTAACTCATATTGACGGGGTCAGCCGGTTGCATATGCTAATAGTGTTGAATGAATTGGGCTATGTTACAACCCCTTGTTTGTGTCTGACCTCTGTTGAATGTCAGGAAGACATTGAAATATTGAGTTTTGTACCATTGATATGGTTGTTTGTGAAAATTAATATTTGAAATTGGCATTTTTGAGTATTACCATTGTTTTAAATTGGAATAAAGGTTCATTATTGTTGTACCATTAACAAGTGCTTTGTGAACTTAACATTTGGAATTGGATTAGAATTTGAATATTTGAATTGAATTTGAAGTTGAATGTTGAACGTTGATATTGGTTTAAAATTAAAATAAAAGTGTATTGTTGAATTGAAAAGAAACCAATATTTTGTTACTTCTTGAGTTGCTGATTGGTCAGTTTGGATTGAAACCAATTGTTTGTAGTTATTTTGTAATTGATTGTTTGAACTTTGTTACTTAATTACCTTTTGCTTGGTTTATTTTATTTGATTGTTTGCGTTGGATTTCCTTGTTATTTATTGATTGAACTTTGTTATTTGATAATTTAATTGTATTGTTTGTGCAATGGCACACAAAGCGGTGAGAGAGGCAATCAGTGGATTGGCCACACAGCTACGGTGGTTCACTTCAGCTGCAGCAACCGCTGAGCGCCCGGATCTTGAAGCGGTCACTCTGGCTCGGTTCGGGCAGTTGAACGTGAGACTCGGCAACGTTGATGCTCTGCTTACTCGCTACAACGAGTACATTTGTGATGTGGCTCTGGAAGTGCTGGATCAGGCAGCACGTGACAAGGTCCTTGCTGACTATGACCAGATCTTGGACCTGGGGGATGTCATTGGTCAACGTGCTCGGGAAATATTGGAGAGCCGGACACCTGTCCAGGTCAAACCGGAGACCTCGGTTGTTTCAGGTCCCGGACTATTGAGTAGACTGCCTACCTTGGAACTGCCAAACTTTAACGGTCGCTTGGACCAGTGGTTAAGTTTCCAAAACCTGTTTGAAAGTTTGGTTGATGCACGCTCGGACCTCAGACCCGCCCAAAAGTTGGCCTATTTGTTGTCCGTCCTGGAAGGTGAGGCCCGAGCCTTGGTGCAGCATCTGTCTTTGACTGACTCAGCCTACCCTACCGCTGTGGAACTACTCACCCGGCGGTACCAAAATAAACGTTGTTTGGCTGACGTTCATATTGGATTGATTTTGGGGTTACCGGTCATTACTAGTTTGTCAGCATTGCGTACTGACCTGTTGAACCCGTTGGTGGCAGCGACCAACGCTTTAAAGCAATTGGACTTGCCGGTGGACCATTGGTCTTACCTTTTGGTGCACGTTGTGCTGCAACGGCTTCCTGCCGATTTGAGGGCTCGTTTCGAGCAAAAGTATGGTGGAGATAGTGTCACATATCTCCCCCCATTTGATGACCTCGTCCAATTTTTGGAGGATGAGTGTCGGTTTGTGGACAACTCTGGCGTTGCCACTGAGTCATGCCAGCCGTCTTCCCGCCCACGAGACCAGGGACGGACTAGGGCTCGCGGGCCTGTTGATGGTCGCCCCGCCGCTCGTTTTGCTGGCACCCAGAGTCGTCCTGGTTGTGAGTTTTGTAGGGACACGGGGCATGGCATGGCAACTTGCGCGGCCTTTTTGAAGTTGCACGTGGGTGCCCGCCGCCGAATTGCCAAAGCACGCCGCATGTGCTTCTCTTGTTTGGGGGCTCACTTCCATAGGGACTGCCCCAACCCCCGCCCTTGTAGAATTTGTAGGGGGTCCCATTTGGACATTTTGTGCGCTAACGCGAACCACGCTGGCAGACCAGCCTCTGATGAAGGTTCGCGCACGGGGGGGTACCATGGAGTTGGTCACCGGGCTTCTGGCTCGCCGGTTCAGAACCGGGGAGAGGCCCGCAATTTTGAGCGCCGCACTCCACCCCCCGCGCAAGTTGATCGGGAGCCGCGCGACCGCCATTTGGTCTCCCCGCGTAAAGGCGATTACGCAATTGTTGCTAGGCACCGCTGGCCAGACCAGCACCGCCTTCCCTCCCCTCCTTTGGCGGAACGTCCCCGGTTGGAGTCACGCCCCCCGCCATTCAGGCCTCCGGTAGGATATGCCAATCCAGCGATGGCGCGTGGCTCGGGACACCGCGCGGACGAGGAGTTTGGCCTCCATCCTCGTCGCGAGGGACTTGAGCTTGGGTGCGGAGCCTGGGTGTGCGGCGATCGGTCACCGCCCAGGCATTGTTAGGACATTGGCGCCTGCCCCGCTAAGGTACCTCTCAGATCGACACGGTTTTGTTGCCAACGGCATCGGTCAGGTCTGGGGGCCCACGGGGGACTCTGTTGTGGTCCGTGCCAGTTTGGACATGGGAGCCCAGGGTTGCCTTTTGTCTATTGTTTTGTTGTTTTGTTTGTATTGTTTTGGGCAAAATTGTTTTCTCGAGCGCCTTTGGACTGCGGGACTTGGCTGGGACGAGCCAATTCGGGACACCCGGTTGGAAGATTGGCTCCAATTTGTATCCGCACTCCCTGCAGTCAACGAGGTCGTGTTACCCCGCGCTATCCTCCCCCCTGGGAGCTACACTGCTACCATTGTTTGTGATGCGTCTTCGCACGGATATGCAGCTGTTGTTTGTCTGCGCACCGTCTGCGCAACAGGCCAGGTGAATTTGTCACTGGTCTTGGCCAAGAGCAAGGTGCCCCCCCCCCCTCCGGACGGCACTGACCATCCCTAAGTTGAATTGTCAGGGGCGGCGCGTCTTGTGCGTCTATTGAACCACGTTGCTCACACTTTGGGTGGAACTGTGGACATTCGGGCTTCTTACGCCTGGACGGACAGTCAAATTGTTTTGTGTTGGTTTAAGACGTCCGTCCACTCTTTGGAGGTCTTTGTTGCGTACCGAGTGTCCCAGATTCAAAATTTTGAAACGCCTTTGATTTGGAGGCACGTGCCTGGAGATTTGAACCCAGGCGCCGTGGCCTTACGTGGGTGCATGGCACCCCGCTTGTTTGCTTACCCCCTATGGTGGGGACCAGACTGGCTGACTCATCCCGAGGATGATTGGCCTCGATTGCCAGTCTTGATGTCGGGTCCTTTGCCCGGGCACAAGGTGCTCGCTGTTGGAACAAAGGACCCTGAGTTTTGTTGAGTCGATAAAGCTCCCTCGACAAATTGTTGAATTGTTGTTTTTGTTGTAGAATTGTTGGTGACTGATCGTCACATCAAGAACTCGCATGCCGGTTGCAATGCGCTGTTGGCCATTCTGCAGCGAGAGTTTTGGATATTGTCGGGAGCCGTTATTAAGTTGAACCCCTTTTGGACGATACGGGTCTTTGTTGTTTGGTTGTTGACGGTTGAGGCACTTAGCCTTCCTTATGGGGCCCGTCACCCCCTTTTGTTGCCTAAGGAGGGCCATTTGGTTGTTGTTGTTGTTGTTGTTTGGTTGTTATTGTTGTTTGGTTGTTTTGTTGTTAGTTATTGTTTTGACCCGCCAGCCTGTCCCCATTGGGGGGGTATTTTTGAGGCCGCGGTGAAAGCGGCACAGGGACTCTGGCGCAGATTGTTGGGAGACACCGTTCTCACCTTTAAGGAGTTAGCTACGGTATTTTGCCGTTTTGAAGCTGTATTGAACTCGCGTCCATTGTGCCCGCTGTCTTCGGACCCGAACGTCTTGGAGGCCCCGACCCCGGGCCATTTTTTGATTTGACAGCCACTTGTCGCCCTGCCGGAGCATCCTTTTGTCGATGTGAGCCAAAATTGGCTGTCGCGGTTTCAGTTGGTGCAGCAGCTCGCTCAGAGTTTTTGGAAGCGTTGGAGCTTGGAGTATTTGCACATCCTCCAGCAGCGCGTCAGGTGGAGTGATAAAACGCAACCTTGTCGGGATTGCCAAGTGATTAGCGGACGGGAAGGCTCGTCCGGGGGGGGGTAGATGTTCGGCACCGTTTATTATCTGTGCGCCTAACGGAATGCGCGTGTAACGAAGTGACATCTAACTTGTCAATTTGACGTTGACACTTGACAGTTCTTGTTGATTTTGCCGCTAAAATAGGTCCGTTCGCCTGTTGAAACCCCGCGACGCGTTTTGTTGAAATTAATCCTTGTAAATGGATCCGTTTGTGGACAATTTGTCATGATCCTGAGTTTGTTTGTGTAATAACCCCTTTTGAAGAGCTAGAACGGGTGTATCTTTGTACTTTGGTTGAAATAGTTTGAAGGTCAAGTCAAAGTGACGCTATTGTGAATGAGTGATTTGAAGACCGCATGCTGTGACCTCCTCCAGCCTAATTGGAAGCGGATTGTTGCCAGGAGAATACTCATAACGTCACGACACGATACACATACACTCACTTACATACATATCTCCAGGTTGGCACCAGAGCAGTGTCCTTCAACCATGAGGTAAGTTCCTTTGTTTGTATATTGTATCTTGTACTTGTATTGTCTGTTCCGCGTACGGCGGACAGTACGCTAGCCACTCTTGTCTCCAGAGCCCCCCATCAAAAACTTCCACTGCGCAATTGAATTGAGGTTCGGCCTGGCAGCGTACACTATCCTATGGAAGTTGCGGGTAGAAGCTAAAAACTATCGGCATCGGTTCTGTGATTTTTTATGTTTAATAATTAGTAAAAGTATTTATTTCCAAGTAAAAAGTGATTCGAACCGACAATAAAACAAAGACGCACGGACTGTAATAGTAACAATGTGCAAAATTGTGACAAAAGTGAAAATAACACAGTGAAAAGTGTGACAGTACAAAACAACAGTGTAAATAATAATATGATTAGTTTTTGGGTGAACATCGCTCGTAAATACTTATTACCGAACTGTTGAAACACATATAACCGATTTGCAAGAAGTAGTTCGTTCGCATTAACATAAAGTGAAAAATAAATAACGGTTGCGTCATTCACAAATGCAACATCACTATGATCGCGCTATGTAATTAATAATAGCGCCATCTAACCAATCTATCTTGAACTGTCTACGAAGATTTGGACTTCGATTGTTACCATTCATACCGCAGAAGGTGCGTAAGGTGCGTGTGACCCTTTACTTATAAATTTCACAGTGACCAATTAGGTGTCGCTGTAAGCAATAGATCAACGATAACGAACACTGATCACTATTTGACCTATAAATATCAATACATGTTTGGTCTGGTGGCCGCAAGTGATACATCACTACTCGTAGGTGCTCGAGTTCAAATCTAAGAAACCGGGATTCTTTTGCCATGTTTTTAAGATAAAAGCATAATTAAATAGATCGGATTAACTTACCTAGTGACATCCAATCCTCAATTATGTGAAGTAATCTCGTCCTCATTTATTACTTATGTAGTTCGCACTCTGCACTACTCGCTGTATCACAATTTTTAAAGATGAACCATTCATCAAAAAATATTTGATAATCTGTGGTTCGTCGTTTGTGTGCTCTGTGGATATCTGTCATGTTCATTAGTTCAAAGCCATACAATTTCTAAACACAACTTCCGAACGGGGTAGAGATGAGAATCTGGGAAGGGTTGGGATACAATGAGGACGAGATTACTTCACATAATTGAGGATCGGATGTCACTAGGTAAGTTAATCCGATCTATTTAATTATGTTCGTAATCTCGTCCTCATTTATTACTTATGTAGATGTTTAAAGAAGAAAGTTGTGTTAATAATCACATGTTTATTTGATAAACAGAAGGTAAACTTAGTCTTCTCATCATTATAGAGTAATCAGTCTCAATGGTTACTTATTAATTATTACAGCATCAATGGTGACTAATTGTCTAGTTATTAATTTAGGCACTTAACCATAGCACTTAAGGTACCTTACAAAGAAATGTCTGTTGAACACACCGCTTGAGCAAAAGCATTTGGATCACTGACGATTGGTCTGTTATAGAAACGAGCAAATGTAGAAGATCTTTGTGTCCAGCCTGCGGTTTTCCTTATTACCTCAATATTTATGCCTCCTTCAGAAGCCTTTGAAGTGGAGGCATGTCTTGTGCTGTGAGCCGTGAACTTAGCAGTATCTAAGCCACTGTCATTCAAAACTTGCTTTATCCATCTACTTATAGACGCAGTAGAGGCAGCATGGTAAGGTTTTCTAAGTGTTATAATCAAAGTATTACAATTTTGTCTTATAATTTTGGTACTATCTAAATAACAAAGTAAAGTTTTTGCTGCACAGATGCTGATTTTTTCTTTGAAAAATGGCAATATTAAATTAGGTTGAAGTTTGTTTGGTCCAGATGTTTTAATATTTTCTGGGATTTTAATATCAATATTATCTTCATTAATATTAATATTATCTATACTAATAAGTGATAAAGTTTGGATCCTATGCGCAGTTACAAGTGCTAGCAATGTTACTAATTTTTTAGTAAGTAATTCCAAACTAAGGTCTTGATTAGGAAATAAATTTGATAGGTATCTTAAGACAATATTGGGATCCCATACTATGTCGTATTTAGGTTTCTTGGGCCTTAGTTTGAAAATACCTCTAAAAAACCTCGTCACTCTCTCATCTGTTCCCAAGTGAGAGCCTAATATTAAGGAAATTGCTGACCTTATAGTGTTCAGTGAGCTATATGATAATCCTTGCTCAAACTTAGATGTTAAGAACGAAATTACCATGGGTACTGAGTCCGACAAGGGATGCACATCTTGACTCCTACAGAAGATTATCCACTGATTCAGTGCCGATTCATACTGTTTTCTGGTTTTATTAGATAAGGAAGCTAACATTATGTCCATTGAGGGAGGAGGTATTCCTTTCTCTAGGAACGCGCACCTGATAATGTGGCGGCAATCAGTTTGAGGCTCTTGTATAAAGGATGTGGTTCCCTGGAAGGAGACAGTAGTAAGTTATTACGGGATTCAAATACAATTATATCTGATATAACCATGGAGTTGAACATTGGATACCATGGTTGCGCAGGCCACCATGGAACTACAACAATGCCTGTTGCCTTTTCAATCATTATTTTTTGTAGTAACTTACATACCTATAAGGTTAAATGGTGGAAACGCATAGAAAAATATTCCATTCCATTTAATGGTAAAAGCATCTATGGAGTGTGCGTTGGGATCTGGTAGCCAAGATACATAATTCCTACACTTGTTGTTATATCTGTTTGCAAACAGATCCATATGGGGTTCACCCAATTTAGTAATAATTGTTTCATATGCCATGTCACATAGAGCCCATTCAATTTCAGAATGAGAACGCCTTGATTCTCTATCTGCCACAGTGTTGTCTTTCGAGCTAATGTAGGATGCATACACCCATAGTTGTTTTTCCTCACACCACTGCCATAACTTTCGTGCTAGACTATTTAAATGTTGAAACCGGGTGCCCCCCATTCTATTAATATAGGCTATAGCAGTGGTGTTGTCTATTCTAAGAAGAATTTCACAACACTTTAGTTCAGATGCGTATGTTTTTAACCCTTTAAATGCTGCTAGTAGTTCTAAGTAATTTATATGAAAACATTTGTCTTCAACTGTCCAGTGACCATGAGTTGTAACACCGTTACATACTAAACCCCAACCTGTTCCTGAAGCATCTGAGAATATTTCCAAAGAGAATTTAAATTGTTTAATTTTGTAATGATTTATATAGATATGGGATAACCACCATTCCAAGTCTGATCTGATTTCGTTTGATACAGAAAGGTACGCCTCATAATTTTCATTATTATTTTTTAAGGCTATTGTTTTATGGCTTTCCATTACTTTAGTGTAAAGCCATCCATATTCAACTGCCGGACATGCAGCTACAAGGGTACCTAATAATTGAGAGAATTCAATTATTTTGCATCTCTGTTTAGACTTGACTCTTCCTAAGTTTTTACATATAGATAATATCTTTTTCTGTGGAAGTGTTATGGAGAACTGAACAGAATTTAGTATAAACCCTAGATACTGACAGTATTGTTTGGGCTGGAGGCAACTTTTGTCTATGTTAATTATAAATCCCAGACTTTCTAATAATGTCTTAGTAGTAAAAACATTTTGTAAACATTTTTCATAAGAATCTGCAATGCAGAGAATGTCATCGAGATAGATAACAGACAACAAACCTAAAGACCTCAGGTGACACATTACTGGTTTCATGATTTTAGTAAAGACATATGGTGCTGTACTAAGGCCAAAGGGAAGGCATTTAAATTCATACAATTTGTCCTGGAATAGGAAACGCAAATATTTCCTATCAGATTCTTTTATTGATATCAAATAATATGCATTCTTCAGGTCAATTGTGGCCATGAAGCATCCAGGGGTCATAAGTTTTATTGATGTTCTTAAATCCTCTAATTTAAAGTGAGTAGAAGAGACAAATTTGTTAAACTTTTTTAGATTCAATATGAATCTCCAGGAACCATCTGATTTAGGGTGTAAGAATATACTGGACAAAAACTGGCCTTTTACAGCTGAACACCTTTGTATAGCATCTAGTTGTAACAATTTGTCCATTTCTATAGAAATAAGGTTAGTTTCCTTTTCTGTAAACTGATTGTTCTGAGGCACTACGGCTTGAACAGGATACTTGGTTAAAGGTATGGAATAGCCTTTGACCCATTTGCGTATAGTGGGGTTAGTAGTGATACTATCCCAATGGTCTGAAAAATATTTAAGTCTGCCGGTTCGTACCAGATCTAGCGACCGCGACGACCCTGGCCCTGGTGGCGTGAGTGTTGATATTTCTGTGGAGAGCGTCTCCCTCGTGTCGGCAGCTTGTTGGCATAGTATGTCTGGTGTGCTGTTTGCTTCGGTCTCGGCTTCTGCCCACTCGGACGTGGCACCTGTGGTCGTTGTGGGCCCCGGTAGTTTAAATTCCTCTTAGGGACTTTTTGCTGAGCGGGTGTGTTTTTTAGCTCCAACCCTGATTTCTTGACTGCTTTAACAGCATTGACCTTGTCCTGCAATTTGTCCCCAAACAGGTATTCACTTATGGGGGTACTTTCCATTAAATCTTTTAGGTCTTTGTTTAGTCCTGGTAATATTAGAGATCTTCGTGTGGTAGAATTTTCATGGTACAAGTCACATAGTAGACGAGCTGCATCACTTAAATTCTCAATGTACTGTTCATTTTCATGCGTGGCAATCATACTGTTTAGCACCTTGCCAATTGTAGTGATTGCTGCCGATAACACATTTTGGTTTCCGGTAATCCTCTTGTCTCGTTTAACACCATTCTCGTTCATTGCAGCTGCTACCTCTTCATTTAATAGTGGTGGAACTAATAGGCTACAGTTCTTTGGGGGATTATGTCTTAGTAATATGCTAGCCTTAGTTTCAGCTTCAAGGCCGTTTTGAAGAATAGCCGTCCAACGTTTTGTTAGACTTTCATGTAAATCAATCGATTTATTGGCTGGTGGGGTGCCTTCTTGACCCAGAAGCCCCTCGATGTAGGCTGGTATTGCATTTTCCACTGGTATTACCTCAGGGGTAACCGTTGAGAGGTGAGGTGCTTCTTCCAAGTCTGCCCCCCCCTTACCTTGTGTTTGAGTGTCATCACTAGGTGAATTACTACGACGGCTGTATTCCGTATTCGGTGAGGAAGATAGTAGCCTGCGACGTTGAGGTGTCCGGCTCCTATGCGTCTGGCTGCGTCGGCTTTGCTCGTATGACGAGCGACTTCTTGAACGTGCTCGGCTGGAACGGTTTTCGTAGTCATCTGAGCAACAAACGCATGGTGTTAGGCTCGAAACTGTTAAATCCATAGCTGACCTCTCGTGAAAGCTTTTAGGATACAGTCGAAATTTTTTTCAATTTACGGCAATGCCATCGGCTAACCTCTCGTGAAAGCTCATATGATGCAGTCGAATTGCTTTTTATTTGTTAACGAACACTGTCATCGGCTAACCTCTCGTGAAAGCTCGTAAGATGCAGTCAGTATAAAATATGGTGGTACCTTTACAACGAATTTCGAGTTAGGTACTTTTAGCGTTACGTACGCACCACGGCTAACCTCACGTGAAAGCTCAATAGTGGTGTAGTTTTATTTGTAAAGTATTATGTTAAATACCTCACAAGGAATCTCGAAAAGCCTTATTTGAACATTTGATTTCTAGGAATTTGCTTAGTAGGTAGGTCATGAAAAAACTTACCGGCGTGGTTATGACGACTCCTCTTATTTAACCGCTTTTCCAGATCTCGTAAACGTTCATTTTGCTCTATCATAGCCTCATCCCGTTTTTTCCGTTTGGTTTTCCCCATTTTATTCACAAAATAGAAAACTTAACGATTTTATATCCGATTTCTGTGCACAGCGCGCGGCACAAAAAAGTACAATGAACATGACAGATATCCACAGAGCACACAAACGACGAACCACAGATTATCAAATATTTTTTGATGAATGGTTCATCTTTAAAAATTGTGATACAGCGAGTAGTGCAGAGTGCGAACTACATAAGTAATAAATGAGGACGAGATTACGAACATAATAAAACGACTGTAACCAATATGAATTTCCTAGAAAATATTACTTTTCGCCGTACTAGGACCAAATCGGACTCAATGTTGAACGACAGTGAGGTAGCTGCGACACGTTCAACATTAAATGAGACAGTCACTAGTGTACCGGAGCTGTCCGACGATGATGACGACGATGAAATAAAAAAAACTGCGAAATCAAATTACCAACCTCACACTAGACCTGCAGAGCGCTCATTTAGAAATAGAAAAATTGACTTTAGAAAATAATGATATCAAAACAATGAATATAAAACTGAGCAAACAAAACGAGCTGTACAAAAAAGTTACTTACAGTCCAATTAAAACAAAATCACCTAGCACTAAAAAGGCGAAACATTTGAGTAAAAATCATAAACACACGCAAACTGAAACAACGACGTTTGGGGAAAATAACAAAACTCGAGTACAAAACAAATGCATAAACCCGAAAGTGGTGGAACAAAGCGATAAACCTTCACCGCCAATAAACCAATGCAGACATATTGCAGACGAAAACCAGTTGAAGCGTAAAAAAATTTGCATATTAAGCACAGACAACAAAAATAATTTACTTCAAATTGCAGAAAATACTTTTGAGAATCATGAACTTTGCCATTACATCACGCCTCATGGTACTATGGAACTTTTGTTAAAAGGAATCAAAGAAAAGTTGTCAAACTTCACCCTACAGGACTTCTGCATTATACTGTTAGGTGGGGAAGACTTTAAGATAACAAATAAATATTTTGATAGCATTTTACTTATTAGGCAAATGTTGGAAGAAGTCTCGAACACTAATATAATTATTTGCACTCCTACGTACAAATTCTTCACAAACAACTATCTATATGATTCAAGAGTGGAAAACTTTAATAATTTGCTATATTTAGATATTATCACTCATGGACACGCATACTTTCTTGACAGCAACATGAATCTGAAATATGACGACACTATGTTCAACAAACGCACGGGTGTAATAAATTACTCTGGAATGCAATCGATTTTTAAGGATGTTTTTAAAATGACTATGGACATACAATCATCAAGCACTGACTCTCACCAACCTGACAACCAAATGATGACAGTAACTGAATCAGAAGACACGGGACAGTTTTTTCTTTAATCGTATTAATGTGATGCATCAAAACATTGCTGGATTGTTAAACAAATCAGACTTGTTAACTGTACAATTAGGAAACTTGGAAAATCAAGGGACAACTGGTAGATGTAATCTGTTTAACTGAGCATTTCATATCATCTGGACATGAGAGTTTATTGCATATTCAGAATTACCACCTAGCCGCTGTTTTTTCACGAAACACAAATCGGGGAGGATCTTGTATTCTTGTAAGACAGGGTCACCAGTTCAGGGAACTACCAGATATTGCAAAACAGTCTGTATCAGGCGTATTTGAAGTATGTGCTATAGAATTGACATCCTATTCAATTATTGTTATTTGTTTGTATAGAGAACCAAAATATAATTACTTGACATTTTATGAAAAACTTGACATTGTATTAAAAAAAGTTTGTGTATTATCGAATAAAAAAAATGTGTTGAGCGGTGATCAGAACATTAATGTACTGTTAAGAAATAAGATTACTCTGGATTTGGAACATTTCCTACTTAACTATAATTTGATTTCAGCTCTAAACCAGCCTACTAGGCCTCATAGTAAAACATGCATTGATAACTTTGCACATAATCTAAAAAAAGGATGGAAAACGGAAATAATTGATCCCATGTTGTCAGATCACACATCACAAATACTTAAAATACGTGTCAATAAAGCGTGCCGCTTAAAGTTTTGGAAAACGATCAAAAAAGATTACGCCAAAGAAAACCTTGATAAATTTAAATCATGTATACAAAATTTATCTTTCCAAGAAGTCTATGAAAGTAACGATGTTAATGTAGCCTATAACACCTTCTCTGATATTTTCTCATTGTTTTACAATCTCTGTTTTCCAGAAAAAGTTTTAACGATAAACACTAACAAACAGATTAAATGGATTTCTCATGGCATAAAAACATGTAGCAAGAAACAGAGACAGTTATTGTGGGCTTACAGACTACACCCAACAAAAAAAGCTAAAAGTAACTTAAAGAAATACACTACGCGGTATAAAAAAATTGTTGAACTAACTCAGAAGGCACAAAATAACTACTTCATAAAGAACTCGCAAAACAAATCCAAAGCCACATGGCAGATCGTCAATGGATCTAAACCTAACCTACCTAAAGATCAGATACTGACAGTTAAAACGGGGAATTTGACTTACACAAACCCGAATGACATAGCGAATGCATTTAATGACTATTTTATTGATGACATTGAGAATAATATAAAAAATGACATTAAAATAAATAATAAGTTAGATAATTTGAACGTGCAATCAATGTTTATGCAGCCTGTTGTAAAATCTGATATTGTTACAGCCACAAAGACGCTTAAAAATACTAGTACTGTTGGTATTGACGGTATATCCACAAAAGTAATTAAATACGTAATTGAAATCATAGCACCTGCCCTAGCACATATTATTAATATAGGTATTACGGACGGTATCTATCCCGAAGGCTTGAAAAAGGTCATAATAAAACCGCTCCACAAAAAAGAAGATAAAACGCAATTAAAAAATTACCGACCAATAGCCAAAATTCCTGTCTTTTCCAAAATCTTTGAAAAAGTTATTTATAATTCGCTATTCAAATATCTTAATAAATATAATATTTTGTGCAAAGAACAAAACGGTTTTCGGAGAAATAAAACAATTAACATGGCTATTTTCGACCTTTTAAATAATGTTATGTCTGCTGTTGATAAAAGGACTCCTATCTGCGCAATTTACACAGACATGACCAAAGCCTTTGATTATGTTGATCATAAAATCCTTCTGGACAAATTGAGTTGTTATGGCATCAGAGGGAACATTTTACAATTAATAGAATCATATCTAAGTAATAGACTGCAATGTACTGAAATTACTAGAGTGTGCGCAAAAACCAAAACGGATCGAACGTATGTATTGAATTTTAGGACTATAAAATATGGAGTACCTCAAGGTAGCGTGCTTGGGCCACCTTTATTTCTCATTTACATAAATGATTTGCCAAAAGTGACACAACAACAAATGATTTTGTTTGCAGACGATAGCACTGCTATAGTAAAATGTAAGGACTTAAATACTTATCAACTTGACATTAATAATACGCTTACTGACATAATTAATTGGCTTAGTTTGAATAATTTAATAATCAATCTAAAAAAAACCAAGGTAATGCACTTCCACCAAAGAGTTGAAACTCCTAAAATGTGTGTCAAGTACAATGGCAACGAAATAGAAGAGGTCGCAGTAAGTGTATTTTTAGGTATCCATATTGACCATAACCTTAATTGGAAAGCTCATATAGAACAGCTATGTAAAAAAAATAATAAATCGGCCTATGCACTTTTTCAGCTGGCTAGAAAAGTAAATCTAGACGCGTTACTTGTTGCCTATCATGGTCTAGTAGCGTCACTGTTACGATACGGAATAATTTTTTGGGGCAATTCCACAGATAGGGGATTAATGTTCAAGGCACAAAAAAGGTGCATTAGAGCCATGTGTGATCTGAAAACAGATGACAGCTGTGCACCGTATTTTAAGTCATTAAAAATACTTACGCTACCGGCGATATACATATTGGAAATTAGCATCTTCGTCAAAACAAATCCCAACCTTTTTGAAAAAATGACCATGGTACGGAATGTTCCAATTCGTAGTCAATATAAAAATTCCTTGAGTAATTATAAATGTAAAACTGCATTAGTGAAAAAAAGTGTCTTGGGTATGGCTCCTCACATTTATAATAAAATTCCAGACGCCATAAAAGAATTAAATTTTGCACAATTTAAGAAAAAAATGAAATTGTTCTTAATTGATAAATGTTATTATACCATTGACGAATACTTAAATGACGAATTAATTTAGAATCATTAATACTGACATTAAATTATTTTGACATTTTAATTATTTTGACATTTCAACTATTCTGACATGTTTTTTATATTTTTTTGACATACGAATTCTGACGTTTTTATAATTCCTCATTTAGGTCTGACATACATAATTAAAATATTCAATTCATTTTCTATTTTGATACCATAATGCATGATTTTTTAGATATTTTTTAGTAAATGGTTAATTGTAATCTTCATCTTAATTTGGACACCATATTTGTACGCCTCCTGGCATAACATAGCGCTCTGTTCATCAAAATAAGATCTGTATATTTTTACCTATGTTAACAAATAAATAAACTGAACTGAACTGCTCTTAAATTCAACCCATCTGGTCCCCGTCTCACACACTTATCCTCAAAGTGGGTGCTCCAGCAATGCTACCACGAAATCTCAATCCGGCCAAGTTGTGCAATGGGAACAGGTCTTTATTTTTTCTGGGTGGGAAATCATCAAATGACTTCTCCCGCTCTGGGCGGAGCGGGAGGGCGTGTCAGACTTTTACTGACTAAAACCCACCCATGTTCCTTCAGTTGCCCATGTGCCAGGATCACGGTTTCTCTTTCGAACAATCACGCTACCCTGGCAAGCATCGGTCCTAGCAGACCCCTTCAGTGCTGCTGACATCTCTTTGAGGCGCGCGTGGAACACTACGCGCCGTCGACCCGAGCTTGATCCTTACCGGGCAGCGAGCTACCCATTGCTCGGGAGTCCGCAATCAAAATGGGACCAGGTCACGTGAAAACCTCACATCAAAACGTGGTAGAGGCTCCACCATTATATTTACTGGCTGTGCTCAAGGTGAATCGGTGTACTATATACCGCAGATACCACTATTACCGTCGGAGTACCCATTTGAGTTTAAAAGGCTGCAGTCCCCTTGTGGTATGTTTCGCAATGACGATTAATAAGTCTCGGGGACAGGCACTTAAAACAGCGGGATATCATCTTAAAGCAGACTGCTTCTCGCACGGTCAGTTTTACGTTGCCTGCTCGAGTGTGAGCTCATCTAGCAGCCTGGTTGTATTAGCACCTGAAGGCAGAACCTCTAAAGTAGTATATAAAGAGATACTTTTAGTATAAACTAAAAAATAAATAGTCTTTAACCCCTATGAACAGCAATGTATGTAAAATCGTCATTTGAATAATTTAGGTAACATTTTTTTTTTCGAAATTCCCAGTGAATAAAGAAAACGTATATTTTCGCTTTAAAGTTGCCTTCAAATTTGGCATGCAAGTAGGTAATTTGCCGTTCTTTTATATATTCCGTCAATATTGTTATGTTTTAGCAATATTTATCCTACAACAATCATTTATCAATCCGAACGCTGCTCCTTGGATAACACAAAGCAAGCAGTGCAAGAACCCATTGTTTACCTGGATAAACACAAAGGGTACTTTTAATCCCGGTAATAAGTTCCTGTGGGATATTTTTCGACATCCACGCGGGCGAAGCCTCGGGCAGAAGCTAGTATATATATATATCGCACATCCTCTAAAAAACTGTCATAACACAAAAACGAGTAAGAACACAGATAAAGACACAGTCAAAATATGAATGTGTTTTTTATCTGTGTTCTTACTTTTTTTTGTGTAATGACAGTTTTTTAGAGAAAAAAAGTAATAACACAGATAATAACACAGTCATATTTTGACTGTGTCTTTATCTGTGTTCTAACTCGTTTTTGTGTTATGACAGTTTTTTAGAGGATGTGCGATATATATAACCTGAATCTCGGAAACGGCTCCAACGATTTTCATGAAATTTAGTATACAGAGGGTTTCGGGGACGATAAATCGATCTAGCTAGGATTCATTTTTATAAAATGTCGTTTTGTTCGTGTTTTCAATGACTAATTTTATCGATAATGAACTTGATGATAAACTTATTATTTAAAACACAATTTACCAAAAAAATACCGAGCAAAGCTCGGTCATCCAGATATTTTATCTATAATATGTATATATTTAGACATGTATGTAGGTATATTTATCAGTTGCCCGGTTGCCATATTACAGGCTCTGCCTAGTTTAGGATCAGATAACAGTGTGTTGGTATATTATTATATTATTAGATATTAACTTCGTAGGCTATATTAAAAGATGCTAAAGAGAGATGCTAAAGATGTAGCTGCAGTCATTAAGGCTATGACTAAGGGTAAATCCCCTGGCCACGATGGGCTCAGCATTGAGCACCTACAGCACGCAGGCCCGCATATATCGTGTCCGTTTCGACTGCTCGGCCACTATGTCGTAGAAAAAAAAAACTTATGTCAGCATTTCGAAGGAATTTGTAAAAGATGAACAGTGAAAACCGCATATTCGAAGAGTCAATAATCAGAAAGTTATGTGGGTTTAACCGTGGCCGCGCAGTCCGCATGAATTCAACTGCGCGGCCACCAGTTCTCTTAAACGGAGCGTTGTAAAAGTCTAATTCCTTTTGCTAATCACTGACAGGATTTCGAAGAAAATGTAGATCATAAAAATAATGCCCTACTGTCTGTAGTTCACGACCTACATCACTCCAAAGTTTGGCCGCGCAGTCCGCACAAAGCGAACCGCGCGGCCACGAGTTTTTTTTAATAGACCTTACACGGAGCTTAGTAGAAGTCCCATTCTTTTTGCTAATTACTGACACCATTTCGAAGAATATGTAGACAGTATAAATAAATCCTATAATTAAGAACTACAAGACCTACAGAACTTAAAACCTATAATCGAAGGAAAAAATAGGGTGACCAAGATTTATAGTGTGTGAATCCAGGCTTTTTTCCATTTCAATATCATAGTATAAATATATCATCACTACACAATATACAAAGTCGCTTTTTCTGTCCCTCCCTATATCCCTATGTATAGATTTTAATGCGGTTTTTTTAATAGATAGTGATAGAAGAGGAAGGTTTATATGTATAATAATAAAATCCATTAAATAGGGGCTGTTATTTTTGATGTTTCTAACGTGATGTACAACGTTCGAAGTACTTCGCCCGCGCGTATTTAAACGTTTTTATAAACCTGTTCAGTAGTAGTTGCGCAAACACACACACACATTATTACAAACTTTCACGTTTATAATATTAGTAGGAAGTAGGATGCCTCAAAAAAAAGTATAGGGTAAAATAAAAGCTAGCTCGCAAAAGACAGATTTTTCATACTTTACATTTTAATTTTTTATTTATCGTGATATTTTGAAAAATGTACACTATATCTATATAAATTATAGCACATGTGTTATTCTGACATGTAAGCTATTTTACTGCAAAGTTTCAGAAAAATCCGTTCAGTAGTTGTTGCGTGAGAGCAACAAACACGCACACACACACACACACACACATTATTACAACCTTTCACGTTTATAATATTAGTTAAATTATTAAATTATATGAAACATCTGTCCTGTCTGCGAATGAAAGGAATGCCAAAAATATAATATCTTCCTAAAGTGTTTATTTATAAAACTTAATTATTTTATAATGATGACGTTTACCTATTGCAGTAGTCCATGCGTTTCATATCCAAGATGTAAGCTGTTTTAAATAACTTCCTAAAAAAGTCACTGTGCGCTTGCGTTGGTATGTTTTCATTCGAGAGTATAGGTAAGCACCTACCCAGTTGCGTCTGTAGCGACTCCCAAAATGGCTACAATATCAGCGGGGAGGGGTCCCGCCCTGCCCCGCGGAGCTTGACTCTGTATAGTGTTTTTATTCAGTCTCGGTTGTTACAGAGTGCGCCCGTGTTTATCAGTGCAGTGTTAAATAGTTCATAGTTATTTCATAGGATTGTATTGTGACTATACTAATTGTCTTTAATACTGTTGCTTTTATCACACAAGGAAGTTTTATCAATCAAGCGGTAAGTACTTATTCAAAACATTAATAAAATGTAATGTATTGGAACATGCGTGTAATTCCCAATTCTTTATTGCATGCCTACAGTTTAAGGTGGGTATTGTTAAATTGAAAGTTGAATACAGTGGATAATATGTTAAATTTAATGCAACATTATAACCATTATCATAAAAAAATGTTTTACCTATTCGGTAGGTCAATTCTAAGCCCTCGAAATACATTGCCAAAAGGATTGAAACTCATATGAATTCGATATTATATTAAAGGAATAAACAAAAAGATACCAAATATAAAACTTCCTAGGAAATGTTCGTCCGCGGCAGACTTCCACTAAAGCGGCAAACTCGCGTCAAAGCTCGCGTTGTTACCGTAGCTGGCCGGAGGACCACTTCTTACCACTAATACATCGCATTTTTTTTCAGAACGATGGGTAGAAAAGGACGTAAACTGAGAGTCAACGAAGACAAGCTAAAAAAAATATTTATAAAATATTCCACAGACTGCATAAACACAAAAATTAAATATAATGATCCTATATTTCATACTATCTCAGAAGAAATAAATCACGATATGTCACCGCTTGCGTTGTACTCGTGGCTAAAGAGAAATTACAATAAAGTTTTTGATATAAGTACGACGACAGAAAGTTCTTTATCTTCTCCATCGTGTCGGAGCACGACATCTTCAACGACAAAAAGTGAAATTAATGATAAGCATACAAATCAATTTTCTTTCTTACTAGATGAGCATGAGTGGAAACAAGTAGAACCAATTTCTGTTCGTTATATAAGACGAGATCTAAAAACTACATCGACACACAAGAAATACAAAACATTGCCTAAGTTCAAGTGGAGCAATCTACTCAAAGAAAAAATATGGCAGTACTCGAGACGACCTTGCACGTGGACTTTCAAGAATAAATTAATTGACTCAGAAGATAATGTGAAAATAAAAGGGAAATGCACACAATGCAGCTGCACTGTAGAAATATGTAGCGAAAAGTTAACAGACAAAACAGCAACTATAAAATGTACAATTTTTAATACAGATAACTTAGTTCCGCATAATCCAAAACTGAAATCTAAGATGTCACCATACAAAAGAAATCAACTGTCATTGCTTAATCGACGACCAATGGTTATGTTATGACGACAACCGAAACAAAACTCATGAAAGTTCAGTGCAGCCCATAACACTGCACAATTTAACTTATGGTCTTATTGGTAGTTAAGTTACATGATAATTAGGTGAGAATTTTGCTCTAAAGTGGAGCTAAAATTAGATTTTTATTATATAGAGACTTGTTAAATGTTAGATAATAGTAGGCTTATATCGAAATTCACTGTGATTTACATGGTATAGGAATATTTTGTGATTTTATCGTAGTAAGTTTTGCTATAACGATTATAGTATGACTGATTTGTTTGTAATAAAAATATTATGATGTTAATCGATACAAAAACGTAGGTCGTTATTTCTTGATTAAATTGTAATTGTAAGTACAATAACAAATTAAACTGTGATTGGTAGGTAGGTGTAAGTTGTATAATTTTAAGTTTTAGAAATGTTGTTGTTATCGTAAGTCAGATTTTGTTTTTAAATTCTGATTGCAATATGAAAACGAACTGTGATTGTTGAATTAGGTGATTTAAAGTATACTTTAATAAAACTTTATCTACTTACAAACTTATAATTTTATGTTATATAGGTACATGATGTTGCTCTCGTATATCTAGTGTAGTTTTTAAATAAGCTACTTTTTTTAGCTTATATAGTTATGATCTTAATCGTTACAACAACGAAAATAAGCAATTATTTTTTAAATTGTAATTATAAATATGAAAACGAATTGTGATTTTTAAATTATGTGATTTATAGTTTATAGTAATATTATGTTTTATCTATTACTTAAGAAATAGAAATATAAATCAATCGATGACATTTTTTTCTTTATATCCTTTTAATTAGCTTCTCTACTCAATTTCAAACCAAAAGACTAAAACTATTTGCATGTTACGATAAAAAGTATAGAAATATACGTGACAATGAAAACGTCTTATATGGGAATATCTCGTCAGCGCATCGTAAATCATGGTCACCCTTCTTTTAACTCTAGTTACAGGGTATAAGTTCTGTAACTCGCGATTTTCAAACATTAGAACTTCATTCATGATGTTTACAAATTCTTCGAAATCGTATCAGTGATTAGCAAAAAGAAAGACACCTGTACCAAGCTCCGTTTAAGCTCCACTTTAAGAAACACGTGGCCGCGCGGTTCGCCATTACGTGAGTGTTGTGGAACGAGAAGTCCAAACTTTAGAGCTATATTTTTACAATGTATTTTTTCTTCGAAATCCTATCAGTGATTAGCAAAAAAACTTAGACTTTTACAACGCTCCGTTTAAGAGAACTGGTGGCCGCGCGGTTCGCTTTGTGCGGACTGCGCGGCCAAACTTTGGAGTGATGTAGGTCGTGAACTACAGACAGTAGGGCATTATTTTTATGATCTACATTTTCTTCGAAATCCTGTCAGTGATTAGCAAAAGGAATTAGACTTTTACAACGCTCCGTTTAAGAGAACTGGTGGCCGCGCAGTTGAATTCATGCGGACTGCGCGGCCACGGTTAAACCCACATAACTTTCTGATTATTGACTCTTCGAATTTGCGGTTTTCACTGTTCATCTTTTACAAATTCCTTCGAAATGCTGACATAAGTTTTTTTTTTCTACGACATAGTGGCCGAGCAGTCGAAACGGACACGCATATATCGAGAGTGCTGGCATTGTTTTATTCTCTATGTGTGAGCCATTCATACCTTCCTGCCGATCTTATGAAAACTGTTGTAGTGCCTGTAGTTAAGAACAAGACCGGAGATGTTGCCGACGTAAATAACTACAGGCCTATTTCACTTGCAACAATTGTAGCAAAAGTTTTCGATGGCTTGCTTAATACTCAGTTAAATAAATATCTGTCACTGCATGACAACCAGTTTGGGTTCCGGCCCAAATTATCCACTGAAACTGCGATTCTGAGTCTTAAGCATGTCGTCAGATATTATACAGATCGCAAAACTCCTGTGTACGCGTGTTTCCTGGATCTTTCCAGGGCCTTTGATCTGGTGTCATATAACATCCTGTGGGAGAAACTGGAGAACATCGGGTTGCCCCCAGAACTCTGCAACGTGTTTAAATATTGGTACAGGCACCAGATCAATAGCGTCAGATGGGCGGGTGTAATGTCGGAACCGTATAGGTTGGAGTGCGGGGTGAGACAGGGGGGGTTGACCTCTCCTGCGCTCTTCAACCTCTATGTGAACGCCTTGATCGTTGGGCTCAGCAGCCAGCATGTTGGTTGCCATGTGCACGGAGTCTACGTCAGTAATTTGAGCTACGCAGATGACATGGTTCTGCTGAGTGCATCGGTCTGCGGTCTTAGAAAATTGTTGAGGACCTGTGAAGAGTATGCCTCGACCCATGGGTTGAAATATAATGCAGGGAAGAGTAAATTCATGCTGTTTGGGGCTCATCTCAGAAGTGTGAGTACTGTTCCCCCTGTTTATATTGATAATGTGCCGCTTGAGGAAGTGGATCAGTTTAAATACTTAGGTCACATTGTTAAAGCTGACTTGAAAGACGATGCTGACATTGAGCGGGAACGGAGGGCGTTGTCAATAAGAGCAAACATGATAGCGCGTAGGTTTGTGCGTTGCTCCATAGAGGTAAAAATAATGCTCTTTAGAGCTTACTGTACTTCCCTTTACACGTGCAGCCTGTGGGAAAAGTATACTCGTGCGTCTTACAGCGCCCTCCGCGTCCAGTTCAATAACGCGTTCCGGGCGATGTTGGGGCTGCCCCGCCACTGCAGCGCCTCGGGCATGTTCGCGGAGGCGCGCACCGACTGCTTTCACGCGACGATGCGCAAGCGGTGCGCGTCTCTGGTGCGCAGAGTGCGGGGCAGCCCCAACACCGTCCTAACGATGATCGCCGACAGAGTGGATTGTCCATATGTCCGGCAATGTTGCAGCAAACATGTTTCTATGTTGTAAGTGTTCTTTTTTCTTTTTGTCTGTGTTTGTTATCCTGTCTGTATCCTTTTAGTCTGTATTTATTTATATTGTCTGAATATGAGTCATGTGACTTGAATTAAGAAAATTTTTTTTTTTTTAATATTATTATCAGATATTAACTTCGTAGGCTAAATTTGCTACGCCGCGTAGCCGCTACAATTTACGTAGCACATGCTCGTAGCGGGCTACGCGGCTGCTACAGTAGGTATTTTTATCGGCATTTTTCAACAGCTAGTCTCTATTCAGCTATTTTTATACAGCTAGTCGTTGCACCAAGTTTAAAAATAATGTAGCTCGTAGAATTACACCATCCATAGTAGAAAACGAGAATCCAAATGCAATTTATGGAGCCCTCTTTAATGTAGTGCAAAAAGAGTACAAATCTACTTTCAAGACCAAAACCATTGTCATTAATGGCACCTTTTTTTTTTTGAATGGGAAATCATCAAATGACTTCTCCCGCTCTGGGCGGAGCGGGAGGGCGTGTCAGACTTTTACTGACTAAAACCCACCCGTGTTCCTTCAATTGCCCATGTGCCAGGGTCACGGTATCTCTTTCGAACAATCACGCGACCCCGGCAGGCATCGGTCATAGTAGACCCCTACACTGCTGCTGACATCTCTTTGAGGCGCGCGTGGGTTTTAAGCGAACAAATTAAAAATTCAAATAATAAAATAAAAACCACTTGGAAAATCATTAACAATGAAACGGGTAAATCGGTTAAACAAGAAAAACAATTTGAAATTATGGTTGACAACAAATTAGTAAATACGGCAGCTGACGTAGCACAGGCATTTAATGAGTTTTTTGCCAACATACCTATAACTACGACTTGCTCCTTAAATTCCTCCCCGTCTAAAGCTGAAAACCTTTTGCATAGTAGTGTGCCTAAAAGTAGTTGCCTATTCAATTTTGAACATGTAACGCCTCGTGATGTAGTTAATGTTTTTAACACACTTAAGTCTAAAAACACTGGTGATTTCTGGGGCATTTCCATCAAACCATTAAGTAATATAATAAACATCGTAGCCCCCTATTTAGCTGTTACTTTTAATAAATGTGTTGATGTCGGAACTTTTCCTGACCTCATGAAGAGTATCAAAGTCATACCATTATTTAAATCAGGTAATAAAAAAGACGTTTCTAATTTTAGGCCTATTCATTCTTGTTCTTAGTGTATATCAATGACTTACCTTTCTTTTTAAAGGGTATTTGTGACGTTGTACTGTTTGCAGATGATACTTCTCTTATTTTTAAAGTAGATAGGAACAGACAAGATTTTGGAGACGTAAACAGTGCACTCTCAATGGTTACGGATTGGTTTACGGCAAATAACTTAGTTCTCAATGCCAAGAAAACGAAATGTACACATTTCGTTTCGCCTTACCGAATGTTAGAAATCTAGGTCCCGAAATCGTCTTAGATAAAGAGGTTCTTAAATCTGTAGACTCGTCAGTTTTCCTGGGCATAACAGTAGACGACAAACTACAGTCCCAGCTACAGGCCCACATATTTAAAGTCTAGCGGGGTGGCTCAGTTCAGCTGCCTACGCCGTCAGAAAAGTAAGACAGTATACTGGCGTTGACACAGCTCGGTTAGTCTATTTTAGTTATTTTCACAGCGTTGTCTTACGGTATTCTACTGTGGGGCAAAGCCGCTGATATTCAAAATATTTTTGTCCTTCAGAAACGAGCTGTTCGAGCAATTTACCAGCTAGGTGCCAAAGTTTCTCTAAGGGATTTTTTAAAGATATTGGTATTCTTACGGTAGCATCACAATTCATCTTCGCCAACATCTTATATATTAGGCAAAATTTACACTTACATGCTAAAAACAGTGATTTTCACACTGTTAACACTAGAAATAAGGACAAACTACGTGTTCCCTTTCACCGGCTTCATAAGGTGCATAACTCATTTGTTGGGCTTGGTATAACATTTTACAACAAGCTACTACCTTCTTTACTAGAATTACCTTTTAATGCGTTTAAAGCTCAAGTAAAATCCAACCTTTGTCTAAAAACATACTATTCCATCAACGACTATTTAAATGACAAAACTGGTTGGTCACTGTGATTAACTCAAGACAATGTTTGTGTTCTTTCTCCAGTACAAACGTACCTAGTGATAGGTTATATAGCTGTAATATAATTGTAATTTTTTTTTTACTGTGTTAGTCATTTTCTTTTTGTGTATTTATTGGTTTTGACATGTTCTATGCTTTGACATATTATAATGATTAGTATTGCATAAAATGATTAGCTAGCGACCTCGACAAGTTGTCATTCAATTCTTGCCTGAGCAACCGGCAGCAAGTTCGTCATGCTCCCTTAGATGTCAATGCTTGCGGTAGCGTCAGGGGTCGGGTTAGCCCCTTCCCTCAAATATGGCGAGGGGGGTAATGGCTGATCTTTGCGTTATGCTCGTGAACGGGTGCTGCTTGTGGTGACTGGTCGTCTTGCTGACCTTGATGTTGGTATTGTTGTTAATTACCTACCTATTTATTAGTTTTTACGCCGATGGTCCTAGTTTATCATTTTGTGGCCTCGACTTGTAACTCGGGTCGTAACAGTTATGTGAACGTGATTCAGCATTGCATATGTAAGCTGTCACGCCCTTTATGCCAGGAGGCTTTTATTTTGGTACTTTTATTTACGGTCCGGGAGGTAGCGTTGCAAATGAAAAAGTCATAGTAAGCCGGCTGATATTGTCCTCAATGGTTGATCTTATATGACCAATTGGTGAACCAACCGTCAGCTACTCAAGTAGTGGTGGGTGCGGGTGTGGGTGGTTCCGGAAGTGGTAAAAAAATTATAAAAATTTAGTCATAGTACGCAAGCTGCAAATTTTTTCATATATAGTTTACGTCATACTGAGCTGAAAAAAAATCGTCAGCTGCATAGTAGAGGGGGGATTATGCGTCAACTGCTCGCTTGAACTTGTAAAAGAAACACGTAATATAAAGTTATATTACGCCGGATGAAATTTAAGTAAGTGATTGTTACAATTATGAGAAGTACGAAAACAACAATCAGCTGCGTGGGTGGCGGTGGAAAGACCGTCAGCTGACGCAGTAAAAGTTAAAAATATTGGAGCATTGCTACTACGCTGTCTCCTTTTAAACACATATTTCGAGATAGATTCTGGAGCTGTCTGAGCCCATAACACGACCTTCGGGTTACCGAAGCCTCTCCCTCTAAAATTTCAAAGGAACATCTGCGTGTCTCTGTCGCACACAATCAGTTTGAAAATCGCCATGCACATTGGTGTCGGAAATTCCCAAGAATTCGTAAATATTACGAAATTACACCAAAAATTGGGAACCAATTTGTGCTCTGCGTTGCCAGGGTTTCATGCTCTCACAGGCTGCGATTTCAATCCTTCATTTTACAGGAAAGGGAAAAGTAAGCCTTTACAATTGTTGCGAAAATCTCAGGCATACATGCAAACATTGGGTAATATTGCAAATATCCCGAATTGTACAATAGACGACGTCTTTGCAACAATTGAAGAATTTGTTTGTCTTCTGTTGGGATTCAAAGGGATAAACGATGTCAACGCTACACAAGTCACCACTTTTATTAAAAACTACGAAAGTAATGATAAGAACGATATGCTGAAATGGAAAAATCGTATCGATGGAACTATCTTTCCACCATGTAAATCGGAGCTACGCCAGCATTTACTGCGAACTTCATACATCGCGCACCTTTGGAGCCATGTTCACCTTCAAGAGCCTTCTCAATTATGTCCCATTGACTGGGGATGGGAAGAAAAAGAAGACAAATATGTTTTAAAATGGTTCGAGGGATATCAAGTACCCCCATCAGTAGGCAGTATAACGGATAGCAGCAAAAATATTGCTGGTATGGAATTTTTGTTGCTGACACATTCTTTGAGTGTGTATATTCTGGTATCCGGAATTTAATGATTAACATGTTAATTTACAGATAATGAAGAAGAGGATCGAGATCAGGAGCACGAGAAAGATGAAGAGAACAATCTGACAGACGAAAGTTCTGATGACGATTCATCTGGGGATGATGACAATAGCGATACTATGGACTACGAATAATTCCAAATCTATTTATATCTTTCTATCTCTTTTTTTAAATTCCCTTTATATTAGTTGATGACATTTCCGTTTTCTTCTTCATATTACTTTATATTATGCATGTTTTTCATCTATGCAAAAAAACAAAAAAAAAACAAAATATTTCCCTTCGATATTACTTTACACATGCTTTAACTTCTCGAGATTTTCATTAAATTTTCACTATACCGGTTGAAATTTGACAATACTGTAGTTTAATAGTTACATACGTTTGCAAAAACAATCAGTCTACTGGGTGCAGACAGGGGAATTCTGTTAGCTGGACCCTGAGAGAAATTGTGCATTACTCAAATAATCTATATCCTTAGTGCGTCAGCTGACGGTTTTTCCACCGCTACCCACGCAGCTGATTGTTGTTTTCATATTTTTGATAATTTAAACAATAACTTTGTTAAATTTCATCCGCAGACTGTAACTTTATTTTACGTGTTTCTTTTACAAGTTCATGCGAACGGCTGACGCATAATCCACCATGCAGCTGACGATTTTTTTTTAGCTCAGTATGATATAAAATATTCATGAAAGAAATTTCAGTCGGCGTACTATGACTTAAATATTTTTTTTGTTTTCACCACTTCCGTAACCTTTCAATCCCACACCCACCGCGCGAGCGTCAGCTGACGCTAGGTTTACTTATCAGTCATTCGACATCTACTGAACAACATGGCAACCAATCGGCGTTAAAACACTACCTAAAATGCAACGCTACCTCCCGGACCATACCCCACTGGGTTCGATTCATAAGCATTGTAGAGAAATCTATATATATAAAATTCAAAGTCCTGAGTGACTGACTGACTGACTGATATATCAACGCACAGCCTAAACCGCTGGTCATAGAGACATGAAATTTGGAGGGTGTGTTCTTTGTAAAGAATAAGTATCCACTAAGAAAGGGTTTTTAGTAATTCCACCCCTAAGAGGGTGAAATGGGGAGTTGAAGTTTCTATGAAACTTTTTATTCTCTGGGTCGATTGACACAAAAATTGGTACACATATTCTTCAAGTATAATTATGAGACACATGTATCACAGTTTTTCCAAAATCATCCCTTTACTGAGTCAAATAGGGCTTCGAATATCCTACGTGGTCTGGTAGACGGGCGCATGGCGTGCGGGGAAGCCCGGGGAGCGCATTGTCGTCACCGCTGTCCAATCTCAACCAAGGTAACGGGGATGTATCAAATATGTAACTGATATTAATATGAACTAATATTTGCAAGTATATAAGTAAGTATATGTAAAAAACGCGTTTGTTTCTGTATTAAATAAAATTAAATAACTACAGTGACTATTGTTAATTAGATACCTATGCAACTTTATAAGTAAAAAGTAATTGGGCACATACATCTGTACGTTCGAGTTACGAGTAATAATGTGAATTCAGTTTATTACATTAAAGTAAAACGTAACGATCAAGCCACAATCATCAATGAAATTCTCTTGAGATCGTTCGAAGGAGTTGAAAATCATTATAAATCAGTGGACCCGAGTGATAAACCACGATGACGCCATACATTACCCGGTTGAGTTTCTTAACACATTGAAGCCTCCCGGTCTCCCAACTCACATATTAAAATTTACAGTTAGCGTCCCAGTTATGTTGCTGCGTAATTTAAACCCGCCAAAATTATGCAATGACACCAGGTTGTGAGTGAAAATATTGCAACGAAATGTTATCGTGGCAACTATACTGACAGGTTTTTCAGAGAGGAGTCTGTGTTTATTCCGAGGATTCCTCTAACGTCATCGAACTACCCCTTCGAGTTCAAAAGAGTGTAGTTTCCCTTAAAAGTCGCTTTGACATGATCATAAATAAATCTCAGGCCAAGCACTTAATTTAACAGGGTTAGACTTAAGGGAGAACTGCTTTTCACACGGTTAAAAGTAAGTAGTAGTAAGTATTTTAAAAGTAAGATTGTTTACAAAGAAATACTGCGGTAGGCATAGTATTTCGTTGTAAACAATATTATTTGTTTATTATCCACTTCTGATTGTCTCCTAAATAAATCTTTTCACGCTTTGAGTTCTATTAAAACTATACTACTCTCATCTCAGAGATTAGTTAAGTTTTACGAAGAACTTCGTCCTATTTGTTTGGGATATTGTCAGTTTGCATATTAAACTGAGAGGTAGAGAGAGCGCGGATGTTTGTTTCTGAAAAAAAAATGCCACAGGCAGAAGCTATACAAAATAAAGCAATGAAATAAACACAGGCAACAAAAATTTGTTGTAATTATATTACATGCATACGTGTCGAATTCATAAAGCTGATGCTATACACTATCCTATGGTGCTTTTAAATTTATTCAACCCATCTGGTCCCACACAATTGTCCTCAAAGTGGGTGCTCCAGCAATGCTACCACGAAATCTCAATCCAGCCAAGTTTTGCAATGGGACCAGGTCACGTGTGAAAACCTCACATCAAAACGTGGTAGAGGCTCCGCCATTGTATTTATTGGCTGTGCTGAAGGTGAATCGGTGTACTATATACCGGAGATACCACTAATACCGTCGGAGTACCCAAAGGCTGCAGTCTTCTTATGGTATGTTTCGCAATGACGATTAATAAGTCTCGGGGACAGTCACTTAAAACAGCGGGATATCATCTAAGAGGGGATTGCTTCTTGCACGGCCAGGCTTACGTTGCCTGCTCGAGAGTGAGCTCATCTAGCAGCCTGGTTGTATTAGCACCTGAAAGCAGAACCTCTAAAGTAGTATACAAAGAGATACTTTAAGTATAAACTAAAAAATAAATAGTCTTTAACCCTTAGAACACCAATGTAAATAAAATCGTCATTTGAATAATTTAGGTAACATTTTTTTTTTAGAAATTCCCAGGGAATAGGGAGAACTTATATTTTCGCTTTAAAGTTGCCTTTTTATTTGGCATGCAAGTAGGTAATTTGCCGTTCCGTTATATATTCCGTCAATATTGTTATGTTTTAGCAATATTTATCCTACAACAATAATTTATCAATCCGAACGCTGCTCCTTGGACAAAACAAAGCAAGCAGTGCAATAACCCATTATTTACCTGGATAAAGACAAAGGGTACTTTTAATCCCGGTAATACGTTCCTGTGGGATATTTTTCGATATCCACGCCTGCGAAGCCGCGGGCAGAAGCTAGTTTTATATACATATATAGATTAAACAGTTGTCCCATTATAATACGAGTCTTTCATGAGTCTCAGGCAAAAACCAAGATACCAGGCTAAGAAAAGCTCACTTTGCCAACCTTGGAAACGAACCCGGTCTAACTAAAAGAATACTAAATATTGGAGGCAATCGAAAGAATACAGGCACATACATAAACTCATGCCATCGTCCTATGTACAGACAAACTATAGAACGCTACCTACTACGATCCTAACATACTCCTTTTGTTTAATTTACGTTCATATATCTGGTCATACACGCACGCCTGTTGCAAATACTACGTACCTGAACTTTCCGTAGAAAATCACCTTCTGATTCATCCCAGGCCGTTATTTTCTTCTATGAGCGTTTTACTCTGGATAGAGAGGCGTCACGGCGTCCTCACCTTCCGCCTGACGCAGGTTCTCACCGGGCATGGGTGTTTCGGTGGGTTCCTGTTCAGGATAAAGCGGGAGGATACGCCCGGGTGTTTACATTGTGAGGATCGTCTAGAGGATACGGTGGAGCATAAGGTGGAAGTTTGCCCTGCCTGGGCGGAGCACCACCGTTTCCTCGTGGAGGCGATCGGCGACGGCGACCTCTCGCGTCCAGGCCTGGTGCGAGCCATGGTACGGAGTGAGAGGGAATGGGAAGCCGTCACCTCCTTCTGCGAAGCAGTAATGCTCGCGAAGGAGGTGGCAAGGCGCGTGAGGGAGAGGCAGTCTCTGCGCCCTCACGTCCCCAGCCGCCGCAGGAGGAGACGCCCCGGGCGTCGGGAGTCGATAGCGGACTCCCGGCCACCGTAGGCGCGAGCTTGCGGGCGGCGAGCAATGGGTAGCTCGCCACCCGGTAAGGACCAAGCTCGGGTCGACGGCGCGTAGTGTTCCACGCGCGCCTCAAAGAGATGTCAGCAGCAGTATAGGGGTCTACTAGGACCAATGCCTGCCGGGGTCGCGTGATTGTTCGGAAGAGATACCGTGACCCTGGCACATGGGCAACTGATGGAACACGGGTGGGTTTTAGTCAGTAAAAGTCTGGCACGCCCTCCCGCTCCGCCCAGAGCGGGAGTAGTCATTTGATGACTTCCCATCCAGAAAAAAAAGCGTTTTACTCACATCTGCCTTGTAAATACCTTCATAGTCGCATTTCATTCACCCTCTCAACGTGGCTTGACTATCAAAGTATCTACTCTTTTTAATTTTTGTCTTCTTTTAACCCACACCGTTGTTAGTCATACATAGTGACACATAGTGGCACATCGTTCGTTAGTCATAGATAGTGACACCACAAATACTTCACAAGAACCGCAAAAAATACATCTTTACCCAATTAAACTTATTTTCAGACTGCTGTTAATTTAATTAGATATGACCTACTAATACCACACTATAATTTGAGGCAATTTCCAGAAGAACGTAGGATTTAATTATAAAGTGAAACAAATAAAACAGACTTTTAGAGCCTTTATTTCTTCTTTTTGTAAATAGGCATCCACCACAGTAATGTTAAATGATGTACGAAAAACGTTTAAAGTCAAATCAAAGCAGCCATATTATTTCGATCCTGAACAAATTCCGTGACGTCTGGAAAGTGGCCAAACGTTTTTCGTTACACCGTGATTCGTAACAACATTATTGGCTACAGTAGGTCAGTAGGCCTTTCGATGTTGTGGATTTCATACTAAAATTATTACAGGAACCTAGCCAAGCTAGTAACATTGTAAAACTGAACCAGTTAAAGACTGAAACTTATAATATTTATAAGTGAATGAAAGAATCATCTCTTAATTTGGTCTCCAATCTTTTTCATATAAAGGTCTCTTAAAATTAATAATCGCTTTTACTTAGATTATGAAATTAAAATACAAACTGGAAGCTCTTAATTGGACCGTAAATATTTAATAGCTTTAAAGTTTAAAGTGTTCATTTCAGATTCCCTTTTATCTTTTTTAAATCAAAACTCAAAAATCTTGTTCAGAAATTGTCCTTTAATCTAAAATAGTTTTGTATTCATAATTTAGATTATGAATTCTAAATTATTTTTAAAAGGACGGGCCAATTATTCCTAGAATCAAAACGGGACAGGATTATCAAGTTATAAATTGATGCTTGTTTTTCCCTGAAACGTTACGCCAACGTTACAGTACATCCACATTTTGCATGTTATTTTTTTGTCCTATGTATTAATGGGCAAGCTATTGCCATCAACGGGGCACTAATCAATACTATGCAGCTATGCCATTCTCTAAGAGACAATGTCTTGGCTGAACGACGAGCTTGTCGCCGAGACAGCATTGGCATCGACCGAGCGTGCAGCGCTGATCCACACGGTATTTACAAACACAGTTATGGTAGTCGACCAACTCAAGCTTGTAATCTCCCGTCGCTATTTCGTAGATAAATTAGGCCTTGCAACATATTTCTTTAAATCCCAATCGATCAGTCTCGACTGAGAGTTTAAAATATTTGAGTTGAAGTTTCTAACTGACGGCCGTCGCAATCTTGTAGCTACTCACAGCTTAGTGAATACCACACTGCCACGATGTTTCACAGCTGCGGCAGCGCTGCGCGCAAGCCTGTATCTTTAGATAATATCACTGCTGGGTAATTACTGATGGAAAAGCTGACTTTCCCCGACCTTGAACCGAGAACCTCACGCTCAGCAGAAGCACTTGTGCCCATCGGACCAACGTTGTAGGCAAATTACTTTAATATATCGATAAATAATAAAGAAACGACGTATTACAATCAGCTTTTGTTAGCTAGAAACGAATATACATTATCATCGGATCAAATCATAATCGTCCTGACGATAAGGGCGACGTAACTGTAGTAGAACAATTTTTATGATAACATCGCGCGAACTGATACAAGAATTACTTCGCACCGCCGCGCGCCGTGTCGGCGTCGAGACGCACTTATCTAAGCCTTTATAACAGACCCGACGATCAATGAACCACCAAAATAACTGCTATACTGCTACATCTAGGTAACAGGCGACAAAAGGCACCATATAAATCCAATTAAATTCATGGACTCGTGTGACGGACAGGAATAACATAAAATGCAAAACAGATGGCCATCGATCGCGGTCACTCGTGTATTCTCTACGTATCGACCGATATTACCTATTTCATTGCAATGGCGACACTATAATTATGTTGGCTTGTGACGTTTGCATATTTTATGTTGCGAATGTGAATTAAAGATACAGAGAAATAGTGAATTTACAGAACTCATAAGCTGTATTTTTATACAACAGCGCGACAGCAAAAACAGGATTATGTTTTTCATGCTTAATGCTGTATTTTCACCCAACTTTGTGACAGTATGAGTGAAAGCATGAAAAGCATGTGTTTGCTACACATGCTTTTCATGCTTTCACTATCGACGACATTACCGTTATTTTCCTGCCTTTATCTCAATTTATTAGGGATCGGTGGAACATCTCATCATCATGTCTTTGTATTATAGATTCTTTACAGCCTCAAAGCATCGTAACGCCTGAATGAGTTTTAATAAATGAGGTGTCTATCGATTTGTCTGGGTCGTGCGATGGCGAAAGGCTTAATTTTATGACAATAATATCAAAATTGCGGATTTTAAATATCATCAATTATGATTTGTAAGTTGTCGCAGGCGCCATCAATGCCGCCGGTTTATTTGCATTCTTAGTAGGTATATAGGGGTTTAAAACCACGACCATGTGGGCCGTACATAGATTACGCATTACTTAAAAATTTAGTGTAAGAGGCTAATTGAAATTATTCACCACTTTATTAATCTATGTGAAGTCATAGGTATGTATATCATACCTTTACTTAAAAAATAAATAAATGGTCTTTATTATACTTACGTATACTTGACATAAATTTTACTCGCTAAACTGAACCAAAAACAGCTACAAACAATATGTATATTTAACTTCATACGTAATATTACGGAACAAATTAATAATCTTCATTTATCGAAGCACGTTCCTTGTGTTCTTCCCGGGGCCTATGGCTAAGACATAACAGCCTCACGGGTTGATCGTTCAAGTTAAGCTACGCTTACTGCGGTTGGTCCGTGGATGGGTGACAATCTTTACACACCAAGACCCTTTTATGCCTCGGAAAGCACATTTAGCCGTTGGTCCCGCTGTCTATCGTAGATTTTAGACAGTCGTTACGGGTCATCAGAAGCCCGAAAGTCTAACAACCAGTCTTACCAAGGGGTATCGTATTACCCAGTAACAGGTCAGATAGGCAGTCGCTTCATGTAAAATACTGGTACTCAGCAGCATCTGGTTAGACTGGATGCCGACCCCAACATAGTTGAGAAAAGGCTAGGCAGGTGATGATATAACGAAGCACGTTTGTTTGAGTCCCTGAAATAAGATAACATCTCTACTTAAATATATCTAATAACAGTACCTAGAAAAAAAAAACACATGCGAACCACAAGTGCTCGGAAAATTTCTAGTTAATCTGAATGCAAGTACAAACTGTATATTTCGCTGTAAAATTTTATAAAATATGGTTTGTTTATGTACAGACGCCAACACATCAAGCTACTACAATCTGTCAGATTTCTTTGATAGATTTTCGACTTTATTTCTAGAGCATTAGGTTCAAGGTTCATTGGGAAAAATTGACAGTTTTGGGTAGCTTGACCTGGTGGCGTCTGTACACAATATTAAAATGGTAAACGCTCTCATCTAAAAATGTAAATTAGCTTTGATTAATGATGATGCATTACCAGGCAGGAAAAAAGAAGACCGCTAATAGAAAATGAAGTTTCAAAAAAGCCTCACACCATAATTAGGTCGTCTAGATGAAATAATTAGGTTATTCTACAAATAAGTTCACGTGTACTAGCACAACGGGAAGAGAGCAAACATGACCAATTGCCCGAAAGTCCGGGCCTTAGTCCATTCAACCACTATAACAAAGTTCAACGAATTCGATTCACGTTCACTGAAATATGACTGCATGAATAGCAGAAATGAAGGGATGACACTGTATGAATTCTCTTATGTTTGCCGACACGATTTGTATTGGTTGCTCCTTTGAAATGGGATGGCAAAATTAAGCGTGGTAGGATATTGAAAGCACTTTGTGTCTCTAATGATAATAAATCCTTTTTCATAACTGTTTCTCATTTTAATTACCGATACGTGAGCCCGGTTTGGCCTTAAAACAAAACCTACATTACGGGCCCGTTTTTAATTAAAACCGAAGTCAAATTGACACGACGTAGGTACGTAATGTAACGTAGAGGAGCTTACCCTAAAATATATTTAAAAAAAAAACAAAATAAAAAAACAACACAAATGTTATAAAATTATGGACATGGTCGAAGCTACGACTTCGCGTGGCTTAGGGCGGTCAAACTTATCACAGGATGTAATTTGGCACAGATAAAGTTTATTTGATATCGCTGCTTCTGCTCCATACGGTTTGCCGACGTTAATTTCCAAATAGTTTGAACTTTGATTCATCGCTAAAGACTACTCTCTTCATAAGTCTATTGGCGTATCTGAATACTTGCGGGCGAACTACAACCTTCGTTTTTTATAGATCGATTAAAAGAGGTGTCCTTCTGGCAACGTAACCTCGTAAATTAGCATCATGCAAGCGTTGCCTGAGAGTAGTTTCAGAAAACGAGGTTTCTGCTTCCTGTAACTGATCTTTGATCTCTCGTGTCGCAATCTTGGGATTTGCTTTACACTGCCGCACTATTTATCGATAATCAAAAGAAGTAGTAGCCCTAGGATGCCCCGACCGTGGCCTATCTGCAAGACTAAGACATTCTAAACTCTTCTGTATTATTTTACGCACACCTTCTGAACTAACTTTAAATAATTTTGCCACAGCACTAAAGTTTTTTTTTTTTTGATCTACACTTAGTCTTCGTTCTTTTTTCTATAGTTAATTTTCGCCTCAGAGCCATTATTTATTCAAAAACAGTCAAATCACCTCGCAATATTTTTTATTAAATTTAAACTACCACACTGCTAAAAATATTAATAAATGAGTTTAAAACCGCGAGAGTATCGGAAATCGTTAAAAGTTCCATATTTCAACTGACTTTTGACGCACTCAATTCAAGAAGTGAGCACCTAGACACAGATTGTCTAAGAAAACAAAATGAATTTCGGGGAATTTCCTACTGTACGTATTAGAATAGTGTATCCAAACATAAATCGGAAACAGTTTCTTTGAAACATTGAAACTACGTATTTTGGAAATTATGTGACATCATTGATAAGTTGAATTAATTTCAACTGACTTTTGGACGGTACTGTATGTCCTTACCCAGGCCATGTGCTATCCACTTCATCCTAATATAACTTTCAAACTGTCATCGCCTATTATCCCGTTAGGGGTGATGACATTGTATGAGGTATCTGTGTGTAAAAAATCAAGTATCTATATCCGGCGGTTTGGGCTGTACGTTGAAATATTAACAGTCAGTAAATTTTCCATATTGATGTGCCTCCGGAAAACATACAGCATTGTCTATGAAGAAGCATTGTATACTTATCCTTTTTCGCGCGGTCAATAGTACGGATACTTTAGTTCAACGTAAAAATACTAGGTGGCGTAACTATCGCCGACGTTGACTTTACTATGTGCCAGCTAGGACGCGGGAACCGCTGTCACTTTTCGAGTTCATAGCGTTGTGTACTTTCGCCGCGTGCGGTCGAAATCTACAAATATTTTTTGAATCGCTTAACCATTCTAAAAAATTATTTGTTATAGTGCTCGATAATTTAGTAATACATTAATATTTAGTTGTATTTTCAATCCTTTCACTAAAATAACGGTTTGTTCGTTATGAATCCCGCGCCAAGTAACGAACCCGATGAGGCAGCGGCCGGGGCCCATCGGTCGATCGTTTCGAACTCGCCGACTTCCGAGAGGGATCAAGAACAAGAAAAGGAGGACTCCTCGTACGCTAGCAGTTCATCAAACAGCGAAGCCGAACGAGTGGAACCTCCTCGCAAGAAATTTAAGCGGGATGCACAGGTCGATCCTCGGATCGACGCGTTATACAACCAGGTCAGTTTTCTTACAAACTTTATAATGCACCAACAATGCGTACCGAGTACTGCTGTAAATACAAGTAACGTAATTGAACAAGCAGGAATGATCAATAATGATTTCTTGACTAATCCGTTAACAGAAACGCCTAGGTCGTTGGATTTGGGCGCCTGTCAAAGTAGTTTTGATGATAAAAAAAATCTTAAATCGGCTAATGAGAAACGGTTACGCCAATTAATAAGTTTGCAGCATTTTAACAGCCCCACGTGGCAACATATCCGTTATAAGAAAACATTGGTAGACATGCTCGCGTTTCCGGGATTTTGCAATTTAAAAATTAACGATGAACTGTGTTGCCTAAACAAAAGAAAAGATTTCTTGGCCTCAACAGAGGAAATCATGGCTGCGACTGCCAACGCCGTGTTACATCAAAGGGAACTGTTGCAGTCTGGCTTACGGCATTGACTGGGCTCACAATAACCCTGCCAAGCTAAAATCCGATAACCTTTATAATAACATCTCTGAAACAATCGGCAATGAGTCGTCATCTTATAAATAATTTGAACAAACATTACAAATAATTTGCGGTAAACGGGCCGAGTGTATTGAAATGAGACGTAAAAGAATAATTTGCGAAATTCCGAATAAAAACATTCAAGCTGCGCTAAGTAATATACCTCCAAGCGAAGAGTTTTCATTTGATAAGACAAAACTTTTGTCCCTTATTCAGTCCCTCGGAGGGCCTCATTTCTGGTTATCATCAACACAAACACACAAAACTAAGGAGCAACTCAAAACAAAATACAAAGAACCAACACCGTCTACCTCTAAATACGTTCCTCACACACAGAATAATAAAAATTATAATTTTCAAGATACCTACTAAAAACAACAAACGAAACAAACGTACAAAGGGAAAGGTGACGGTTTCAAACCAACAAAAACTTACTCATTTCGAAACAAAGACGGGAAAAAGTGACTACCCGAGACATTTCAGGGGAGGTTGTTTAACTTTGTTCAAAAACCGTTGGCAAGCACTTCATGCAAACAAATTCATAATTTCTGCAATTTCGAAGTTCTGTATACCCCTTTACAAAAAACCTCCTCTATTAATGCCAACAAGAAGGATTATGACACAATATGCAACCACGCCATCCCCTGCAATGTCTCAGACAGTCAAAGATCTATGAGATCAAGCTGTATTGAAACTAGTTTCCAAGAAAACGCCCAGTTTTATCTCCAAGCTTTTTCTGCGGAAGAAAAGCGACGGATCTATGCGCCCAATTTTCGATCTCCGAGAATTGAACAAGTTCGTCAAAACGAAACGTTTTCGTCTGATTTCCCACGCTTCAGTCCCAGATTTTCTCCAGCCTGGAGACTGGATGATAAAAATAGATATATCCCAGACTTACTTTCACCTGCGGGCAGCAAAGTCGCACCGATCTTTCTTAAGGATCAGCTACAAAGACCAGTTATACGAGATGACATGTTTACCGTTCGGACTGGCGTCAGCGCCGCACCTATTTTCATCAGTAACATGCTGGGTCGCGGAGACCTTGCGTGCGAAGGGATGTCGAGTGTCGAGTGCTAGTCTACCTAGACGACTTCCTTCTGGTTAATCAAGACCATTCCAAGTTATGTCCTCAGGCTGCGGAAGCCGTGAGGCACTTGGAACATTTGGGCTGGCATATCAACCGCCAAAAATCTGTATTGGTGCCAATGTGACGGTATGTCACTTATTTAATATTAGTACATTATGGTACAAGTGTGTAATGTTGGTGATTACCGCAGAGGCGCCATTGAGACCCGAGCCGTCAGGTGAGGGTCTTAAGAGAGCCGAGGACGGTAATCATCAATACACACGTGTATCATACGACGTTTTTCAACACACTTGCGAGGAAAAAACAAATATGTATTGCATAAATCGTTTTACCACACAGCAACAAATGCGATACAAACAAAATATGAAAATTAGGGGAAAATTGGGAAATGGCGCGCAATTTTTTTTTTTTGCACGCGCCAAATGTAAGTTGATTGATTACAGCCATACAGCCTACTTCAAAATGATAATTTTTGTGATAAAATGCAAATATTTTATAAGAAATTATTGTGAATTATAAATAATTTGATAATAATAAATGTTTTTTCGTCTTAATTAGGGACACATTTATTTATTTCAAAAATGTAAATAGATTTTCGGTGGCATAAAACCTCTTTGTTGTTACAAAAAAAAAAAAAAAACTGTATTACCCGGTTAAATTGAAAATGCTCTGTTTACTCGCATATAATTTGCAGTTAGGTACTAACTTAACTTTGTAGGGATCATTCTATTATGCACTAGTGTGTAATATTATTATGCACGTGTATGTTATAGTTCGGTTTATGGCCCTAAGAACGATATAATAAGGCTCACTTTACGAGCAAGTGTGTTGAAAAAATTATTATATTTCTTCTAAAATTGTGACACGATAACGTGCCTCTTGGGAGGAAGCACATTAAATCTTAACTTTATAGCCTTACAGCTCGACACGTTACCGTAATAAATAACGAAGTAATATATTTCTTTAAAATCCCAAAACAATATCGAACTACTTACAAAGCCATTCATTTATATTTTACGAGCAGCAAAGTGCCAACAATCAGTCGAAAGTAATATTTGAAGCCCCTTAATTGGTACAAATTCTCAGAACTAAGGGTAGATGGATAAAAGGCGACGGACGTTCTCACATCTGGTTGTCATAACTTGAACCCAAACGGTCGTTTTAAAACAATTGAGAAATTTCACGCAAAAACGGTCGTAAAGTGATTTTACACAAGTATGGGAATTGCGAGGGTTCTCAGGCTCGTGGTGATTTTGGGATGGAAGAAAGATGTGTGGAGGTTGGCAGTTGGCTTAAGGGCACGAGGAGAGGCGATCGATTCGGTCGGCTAGGCTGAGAGAGTTAGAACTTATGATAGAGAGTGTGAATATGTCTGTGTGGAAAGGTCGTGATAGCGAGTGTTATTATTAAGTTAAAGATTTGATAGGTGTATAGTTTAGACTAAGCTATATTAGCCTAGAGTTAATGAAAGACGCGTGAATCTTAGAGAGTTGGAAATTAGGAGACGTGTAAACTGTGAGGAATGGTGCTAAGGTGGCTGGTAATACACATAGTATTTCGTAAGTAATTCCCTCCAAGGAGTTATCTGGTAAGTGTTAACTTTTATTTTTTAACCAACGATATAAGATTATCTAGAAATAGCATGCCCACTTCCTAATCCGTATCTTAACAGATATTTGTCATTGGCGGTTAGTTATAGGGAATCGGGGAAAGCCTCGCGCTATACCTAACATATGATAGCCGGGAGGCAGAACCGTAAATACTACATAGCTAGGCTATAAAGCAGGCCTATATTTGCTTTATAAACCAACCAAACGTTACTGATGATTACTGTTTCCAAAAAGGTCTCACCACATAACGCGTTGCGTGAGGCTTGTTGTGTGCGCATTTCCGGGAGAGGGGGTAGGGTAGGCTTCACACACGTTCACTAAGTGAATTGGTAGTCGTTCTAAGAACGCTAGGGACCGTGACTCGTTATATACATTCTCCCACAAACACAGATGCGCGTGATATATGTAATTCTGATATGTAATTATTATGTGTTTAATATTGAATTATGTAATTTAGTAAATGATTTTTATTATAAACTTATTTTTGTACAAGTCAAACACTGATTTGACTCGGCTGTCACTTTTCAAATCATAGTTGGTTGTTAACGGGTATAAAAGGCCGGAGCGACAGTGAAACAGTCAGTTGCTTGTTGGATTTTCAGTTGGTTAGTTCTAGTGCTGTTGTTGTGTGGAAAGGATCGACCAGAGGTCACGTAAGTTAAGTAATTGATATTATATCCTAATTATTGCCTATTATAACAATGTTGTTGTACTGTTTATAGTGTTGCCAATATTACTAATATTTTAAATCATATAAATGGAATACCTATTCATATTCTTTTCCCAGATATTCTTGTTATATTTTGATTATATTGATATTATTCTGAGTTCTCTTGGACAATGGTCCAAGAGATAGAATTAATGTATTTAAGATAATGATAATGTATGGCAATGTAAGAAATGTGTTGATATAATACTTCAATACTGTTTCCATGGAGTTTCTTGTCCTTCTTCTCCATGAAGACCTAGTTTTGGAACGGACGACTAGCTTTCTGAATAATTACTGACAAGCCTAATTGAAATAAATGTCTAGTCTTGTCTTTCTGTGCTTTACTTATTGAAACCGTTTCCTATACACAGTAAATAAGCCGTTACGATTCTGACATTCAAAGCTTGATAATAGTATATACATATACACTTATAGTTATATACTGCTTAATATAACATCAGAAGTGGCGATTGTTCCCTGTCCTTTTAAAACTGCTTGAATTTTACTAATGAATTTTATTTTTTTATTTTCATGCTCGATGGTGGGGCTACTAACGATCTATTGGAAACCGTTCGTTGACGGGTCACTGACTCCACTTGCACCTGGACATCGGAGCTGTGGTGCTGCAAGTTGCTGTATGAGGTTTGAGACTGCGGAAGCTCGACTTTTTGTAATAATATCAGGAAGTTTTCCGGAAATAAGTATTAAATGAAATCGGTGAAGTCCTTAGAAGCCCTGTTACATTAAAACGAAATACAAAGGGATAAAATGATTAAATTAAGGAACTAAGTATTGCCAATCAGTTTTACATCATCATTCAATAGATAATCAAGTACTAATGGATTATTATGGATGGAAATATGTTAACCACTTAAGAGTCATTGAACCAGTTTCTTTCAAATATTATTAGAGGATAAAATTTTGAAAAAAAAGGGAAGTAGTATGCAGGTGTTCACAAAAGTGAAACTTCGCGATATCAGATGTTTAGAAAGTATTTATTTGCACAGAAAGAGGTACCGGTTACAGATGTTAAAGTATAAAAAAAAAGAAATATCTTTAGAGTAACTACCTAGCCACTTTTAACATTAACTATAAATTTAAAAACTTTTTTTAAGGAGGTCGGTTGTTGTTTTTTTTTTAAAGGGTTTTTTATTTTTAACTTTTTAGCTATGGTATGTATCTCCTATATCACTGGCGGCCACGTGACAGGACTATTAGAATATTATAACGATAAACAAAGTGGATTAAATCGAATCGAATTATCGAAGCTAATGCAAATATTAGCAAAGCAAAGTGAATAAAATTCAAATGGAACCACACAGCTATAAATAAAAAGAAAGAATCATCAAAATCGGTTCACTCAGCCAAAAATTATGAGGTAACAAACATAAAAAAAAATACAGTTGAATTGAGAACCTCATTTTTTTGAAGTCGGTTGAAAAAATAATAAAGTGAATCCGTTTTTCGTAAAGTTTTAATTTGTTTCTATGATGATACACGTACTAATAACAAGAAATCGTTACGTTAGGGCCATAATACACACTTGGCTGGACACGTATTTTATTATTTACCTTAGCATTAGAAAAGTTTAAGGAGAAACCGTTCTTCTTCTTAGCGTGTCGATAGCAATCTTAATATAGTTAGCCCAGAATTTGGCTGAGAAACCGTTGATTAGGTTACAAATAAATAAATAAGTAGGATCGGGAGTGCCGAGCGGTATATTGTCAGGGTTTGGAGTTCCCATTTTATTGGGATAAACAAGATTATAAATAGTTACAGGGTTGTAATACAATATTAATGACACGATATAAAAAGAAACGTAATAAAAAGGTAACATATGATAAAGTAGATTAAAACAATACAGTTCGACGAACAAACCCTAAAGGTTACAGTTCGTATAGAGGCCTAAGCCACCCAAATACAAAGTGTATCTTTCGCTATTTAGCTAGTCAATACAGCTATGTGAATATACAGCAGCGCTGTACCAGGTAAACCGACAGTTTAGTCGGAAGCAGGGGCTCAGTATTGAGTCTAATCCGAAGATAGACTGTCTTGCTCACCGAATGCAAGCTCTTTTATAGGACAATGTCCCGCCATAATATCCACGATAACTCTTTCCGATGGCGCGTGGAAGTACGCCACATGTTTACTTGATACAAACACTTAAGTATGCTAAACTAAGTAACTAAGTAATCAAACAATATTAGAATAATTGTCGTAAATAAACCAATGGTGAATTCACAATGTAAATCATTTTAAAATTTTAAGTGACATGTCATTTATTGTTTTGAACAAAACTACCAGTTACAATTATCGAAATAAGTTGCTAAAAATGAATTAGTGAGTACACCAAGTACTTAATAAATTATATTCGAATTTATTAGACACTATCTGATAGAAAAATCACTTAAATGAATAATAATACACACAAATTATGCGGACTACCCACAATTTGTATTTGACAACCAACTAACCAAATTACTTTTAGAAAAAAATAAGATGCTAAAAACGTCATAATGTTGACTAATTGTTTTCTCCATTTTTTTTTTTGTCTTAACCTGATTCAAAGATGTAAACAAATAGTTCGAAAATAATCATCTTGATACCTACACGTAAAGCTAAATAGATATTCAAGTTTCTATAAAATAAAGATATTAAGATTCGAATACACTATAGATAGACTTATTGTTCCGACATAAGATATATTTTAAGTGTTATTCTTCACAGCTTGTTCAGTATTAGCTTCGTAACATGTCACGGACGGTGTATCCCCAAGGTAGTTCTAGTATTTTGAAATCAATCGAATAACGGAGTAAATATGAAAAAATATTTGAGGTGGTAGTAAACGCAGAATTCATAGATCAGATAACACTTTGCATAATTATAAAAGTGGTTATGTAGATCTCAGTACTTAATGCAATTATAGCTTGTGAGATTTTTATAATAGGGACATAGGTAATGATGAAATTGTATGATGAATTGGATTGGAATTACCAGTACTCACAGGGATGAGGCTTAAGACAAAACCTTATTATTTAGGTTTGGTTAAACTGAAATGACCGGATTTATAAAACAACACAAATAAAGGAAAAAGGAATTTATGTGGGAAATGATTTGAACACACACAATTTGAAGAAACACAGTTTGAAGTTAATTTAATTGTGAAATAAATGAAATTTACCGCTGGGGTCATAGGCCTGATGTTAGGGCACTCACGTGCAGCGGGTGAGGCCATAACATCACTTGGGTCATAGACCAATGAAAACAATATAAATGTTCCTCTTATTGTTTTTGAGGCTTGTACTTTGAGATGACGTACGGTTCGGCATGGCCGTAAAAGGTTATTTTCAAATTATTATCATTTCTGTCCATTTTAATTGTACCGAACGTTCAAACGATACATTGAGAAAGACTAGATTTATTATGATTTATTGGCTAATTATTTTGTAAGATTAAGAAAAAGGTATTCTGAATTTTAATGTAATAACATAATGTAGCAGTTGTAATGGACGTTTACCATTTTTTTTTTTGTAGTTATGGTCTGATCCTTTATATCTTCTTCGGTTCTCTAATTATTTCCTTTATCAAGCTCACCTCTTTAAACTGCGGTACTGAGCAGATTATCACATAGAAAATAAATTAAATTGCATTACAGCGATTACCGATAAATCAACCCAAGTCTTTCACTTTCAATGGCCTGAGCATTTAATGAAAAATAAATAAAATAAAAACAACAGAAAAAAATGATGCTGTTAGTGTCACACTATTGATTCGGTTTGACATATTAAGATGATAGCTGAATGTCATTCTGTGCTAATAGACGTTACAAACATTTACAAACTGTTGAGTTGGTGAAGCTGTACGAATATAGTTTGGTTGACTGTACAAGTACTATAAAAACGATGTTATTTGAGAGATATTTAAATGCCATTCAAATATTCATGGTAATTTAAAATTAATTGTTCAGGTTCTGATGTTTATAAATGGTTTCGGAGATAATTTTAACGAAGAAAACAACACATAGTTAGTAGTAGTTTAACGTCCTGAAAATTCAATTTATACTTCAGTATGACCCTCCATTTTTTCTTCAATCGGTCTTTCGTTGCTGGAGACCGTGGTCACTGGACCCGTTTAAGCGGACAGTCAGGCTCCGTTGAATCTGAGAGAAAGTAGCTAACACCACCTACTGATATTAATTTGAGGATGTGGCTTCTTTTACTTGGATTAATTCTTTATTTTTTCCAAAGTAGTACACAAATAAATAGCGCACACACACAGTACAAAAATAAATAGCTTTTCTCAAGATTAACCTCTGTGAAATAATTGTTTTTACTTTGGTTTGTTAGGTATTAGTTACAGTTATTACTTCCAAAGTGAAATGGAAATGTTGTGGTCGGAGTGGCCATGTCAAAAATTTGTGGAAATGTTGATAGTAAATGATTATTGAATACGGTTTTCGGTAATATTGTCAGATTGACCGAGCGATGAATTATTCGAATCATTTTCATGATCACTGGTTACTGTTTTGATACAACGGTTAATGTTTAATTTCAATAGTTAAAAGTTAATCAATAGGAATAGGTTTTGGAATTATTTCTATAACAATTGTTTTGTAAACTAAATTATACCGATAAACGATTCATTATTTGTCAAAATTGTTAAAGTACTTAACGTGTTTCTATTACATTAGGGAGGAAAAGAAAAAAAAAAACAAAGGTTTCAATACATAGGCAAATAAGTTTTATTACGCTTAGAGAACCTGAAATGAGAATCAAACGAAAAATTAAAAAAAAAAAAAAGTTTGGCTGGGCGATCGTTTACTTGGTGCTTGTCCATCTCACCAGCAGCGGGTGAATGGGACTTGCATGACGAAGTAACCGATAAAATTTGTTTCCGCTGGTCGGTCATTTGCTTGGTGCAAGTCTATACCACTAGCAGCGGGTGGAGGGGACTTGGCACGTCTAGGCACTTGGCAAAACAAAAGGCGAAAAAACAAAAGCAGAAAAACAAAAGAGGAAAAAGTACAATTGTAGAAAAAAGGTATCTAATGTACTTCGAGAGCGAAGTACTTGTCAGTATGGCCGTGATATATGTAATTCTGATATGTAATTATTATGTGTTTAATATTGAATTATGTAATTTAGTAAATGATTTTTATTATAAACTTATTTTTGTACAAGTCAAACACTGATTTGACTCGGCTGTCACTTTTCAAATCATAGTTGGTTGTTAACGGGTATAAAAGGCCGGAGCGACAGTGAAACAGTCAGTTGCTTGTTGGATTTTCAGTTGGTTAGTTCTAGTGCTGTTGTTGTGTGGAAAGGATCGACCAGAGGTCACGTAAGTTAAGTAATTGATATTATATCCTAATTATTGCCTATTATAACAATGTTGTTGTACTGTTTATAGTGTTGCCAATATTACTAATATTTTAAATCATATAAATGGAATACCTATTCATATTCTTTTCCCAGATATTCTTGTTATATTTTGATTATATTGATATTATTCTGAGTTCTCTTGGACAATGGTCCAAGAGATAGAATTAATGTATTTAAGATAATGATAATGTATGGCAATGTAAGAAATGTGTTGATATAATACTTCAATACTGTTTCCATGGAGTTTCTTGTCCTTCTTCTCCATGAAGACCTAGTTTTGGAACGGACGACTAGCTTTCTGATTAATTACTGACAAGCCTAATTGAAATAAATGTCTAGTCTTGTCTTTCTGTGCTTTACTTATTGAAACCGTTTCCTATACACAGTAAATAAGCCGTTACGATTCTGACATTCAAAGCTTGATAATAGTATATACATATACACTTATAGTTATATACTGCTTAATATAACACGCGCAATCGTACACTCACTCATCACTCATCACACACACAACACACACACACACACAACACATACGCGCACGAACACACTCACTACACACACTCACTCACCCAAACACAAACAATATAATTGTTTATTAACTACACCTCTAGTTGTAATTTGTACCAACTTACTCGCCGCGGGAGGAAGACCTGGAGTCCTGAAATACAGGGCTGCCCTAGTTTAGGCTCCAGTCCACTCCAGTGTGGAAAATAAATGAATTTTTACTTTTACTTTTACTTAAAAAACCCCAAACCTGGCTATCGGCCTCTTACTGAATCGACACTATTTAGCGAGACACGAAATCTGGATGCAGTCATCCTCTAATGGGGAAGAGTAAGGAAATGTGAAGTGACGAAATTCCACTTCGGTATGCACCAAGAACGATCGCAATGAGTTTTGCTAGAGACTGAGTCTACGGTGCGCTTGTGCTAGTTTTGTGTTACCTCAGAAAGGGACTGTAGTAGTACTATATAGACTGCTATAAGGATGTCATTCACATGAGTACGTGTTTAAAGCTACTCAACACTTGCCTTTCTCAATAACAGTGGACGTCGCAGTACACTGCCCTAGGATTGAGTAAGACATTTAATTGCTGCTTAGGGAACGTGCTTCGTTAAAATCGTATTAGTGTCCTCAGAGGTTCTATGCGTTTGGTCTAATGGAGCACGTACAAGGAGACAAACGTTATAAAACGGTTCCCCATCTGACTGAAGTGGGGAAATTGTACACTGATAAATTAACGTAGCTATAAAAGATTAATGTAAGCGCAAGCGCAACGATTCCTTTACCTCTCCACATAATTAAGACTTTATTGCAGGGATTAGCGCTCACCTGTGAGAGAGGAGATTTGGTATAAGCCAAGAGGCCATATTATGTTCAAGTGAGGTATTGTAAGAGAGCAATTATAATTAGATAAGTTGAATGTATTCGGCTTGAAGTCCAGATTAGAATAATTTAGTATTCATTGAAGTATGTGTGAGTGTGCTTGAGGTTCGACTGAATGAGACATTCATTATAATAGTTACCTTAGGTCGGTAGGGTTATTAAAGTCATTATGACTAAATAGGAAGTAGTAAAGGGTGGGCTCTTCGGGGCCGTCTTTAGGTCTACAAGAGAGTTGCTCCACAACTCTATCAAATGATTCTTGAGTCACGACACTTTTTTTTTTATGACACGTACTTCTCGTAGTTAACCCGAGGGTTTTTACTACTTAAGCGGGCTTTCCCTGCTTGACTTTAGACGCGAATCTAAGGCCTCCAGCCAGGGGCTTACAAACTAAAGAAAAACTACAAACTAAGCGACTAAGACCTAAGGGCACCCCCGGTGGGGTTCGGACCTCGGCTTAGGGAGTCACTGGTGGAGGGGATCAGCAAGGGATAGGCTGGATCTGGGTGGTCGTTAACTAAAGGCTCAGCGACGCGGGCTGGCTCATGCAAGGGTCGGGGGGGACTATTTGCTAGTCGAGAGTGTCGCGATGACGGACCTCGGCGGCGAGGTCGGTATGACGGACGTTTCGGTTTAAGTAAAGTACTGGTGGCCCTATTGCTCTCCTGGAGGCGGGTAATGGGGTCAGGATCGGTTAGAATGTGCCGCGGACGGCGGGTCTTACTAATGCGGGAGGGGATGTAATTAGCTGCCGCGACAACCAGAGGGTTGCGGTGGGTTGCGGCCCTATCGAAGAAACGCTTGGAGATGCGTTTCATGAATTGATGGATAGTCGGGAGTTTGAGATTGAGGTGGAGGTTAGCATTCCGAACATACCAAGGCGAACCTGTGGCGTTACGGAGAAAACGGTTTTGGAGGGTCTGCATCCTATGGATGTGATGGGGTTTCGCGTGTGCAAAGACTGCACATGCATAGGTCATAATTGGCCTTATGCACGCGGTATAAATAAGCTTTTTGCAACGAAGTGACATTTTGCTTTTCGGATTGAGAATGGGGTGTAACCTACCGAGAGCGAAAGCGGCCCGCGAACGGACCTTCTTTATGTGCTCAGAGAAGGAGAGATGCTGATCTAAGATCACGCTTAGATATTTGGCTCGCTTCTCCCAAGGGATCTGCTTGCCGAACATGGATAGGGGGTCGGGGGGCGGGGTTTGAGTCGCGGTTTCGTAAAGAGAACCGCCTGACTCTTGTCGGGGTTGAAGTCACGACTCTCAACTCAATGTCTTATTTATAGCTATTATCTAAAATTCTTGAATGTTTGCATTCTTAATCTCAGTTCGATAATTCGGTCAGACTAACAGTAGCACGTGTCGTACAGATATGCTTGTTATACAACGGGTGAACTTCCAGGGGTTTGGGTGGCTACATCTATCACATATTCAGTCTACGGACTGATACGGACCATGTCTCCTAGAGCATGATGTCGACATAGGGCCGCTGAAAAGCCGCCACGTCACGTTTGTCAGTTCGAAAGAACTGCTAGGGACCTTGTTCCATATGAACAAGTACGACGTAAAGCCGCTGAAAAGCCGCTTGCGTCACTTTGTGGAAGCGTTGTCCTGAGTACTGCAAGTGTTGATGTGAGGTATCGTGTGAGTTACCATTGACCTAATACCTATTACGCTAGCGTAATGGTTACTAATACATTTATATAAAAATACACTTAGCTTCCCTCTCCCTTGTTTATTAGCTTTCTAGAACCACATCCAATGTATTTCTATAAGTATGAATTCCTAAGTTTTATTTACTATTTCTTTCAATCCTTTCCTTGCTCCTTAGATGTGACAAGGAATTGGACTTCCGCATATTTGGAATTCATGTTACCTCTGTCGGTGGGAGAGTGACCAGGTCAGGTGCCGAGCTCTACAGGACGGTACGGGGTGGGGTGCCACCCTCCCCCCTACGGGGGGGACCGACTTAAATACTAATATTAACGTAATTAGGAATAACTAAAATTTTATCGGCCTGGGGTAATTGTGGTACAGTCACACCAAGTCAAGATTTGGAATATCTTGGCATACGTTGGCAAACAGCTGTAAATACAATGTCCCTACCAGTAAAAAGGAAACAAAGCATAAACTACACACTAGACCGGTCGTTGTTGAAAAGTCACATAAACCTTCAGAAATTGCAAAGTCTGTTGGGGCGCTTAAACTTCGCCAACTTTGTCGTTCTCCGATGAAGACTATACTGTCGCAAAATGCAAATATTTCTGCAACACTACAACAAAACAAGACCCCGTCAAAAACAGCAACTGCCTCGAGTTGTGCGTCAAGAGATAATGTGGTGGCGCGGAGCCACAAGCCACACATTACCCATACACAAAAAACCTGCTACCCATTTCCTTGCGACGGACGCTTCGGATTGGGGTTGGGGTGCCCACATAGACGGGATTCCAATGTCAGGTGCTTGGGCAACTCACCAACGAAGATGGCACTGCAACAAAAAGGAGCTATATGCAGTAATAGCGGCAATCAAAATGAATACAAAGACGTTGCAGAAGTCACACGTGCTGATCCAGTCAGACAATCGAACCCTGATTGCATACATTCGAAAGGAGGGAGGAACCAGATCGTTAGGGTTACTAGCCCTAACCTTCAAACTATTACGTCTTACGGACAAGTTCAACATAACCCTATCAGCCCACTACCTGCCAGGCAGATATAACGTAATAGCGGACAGGCTATCACGAGGAAAACCACCCGCGGAACGGCATCTTCTACCTCGAGCAACAGCGGAAGTTTTTCGGAAGTGGGGGCTTCCAGAAGTGGACTTGTTTGCGACACAAAGGGCCGTGGTAGTAAAAAACTATGTCTCACTAGACTGCAAAGATCGATCTGCAAACTATATAGATGCCTTCAGCAGAATATGGAACCATCGGCTAGCGTGGGTGTTTCCTCCTCCCAGTTTGCTGCCCAGAGTCCTGGCACATCTGAACAATGCAACGGGAATTTACTTGCTAGTGGCCCCGGAGTGGCTTCGAGCCTTCTGGCTTCAAGACCTGAAATCCAGAGCTCTAGACCACCCTCACAAACTCTTGAACCTATCGAAGACCTTAATAGATGTTACAACATCGCAGCCTCCCCCACAGGTACAAACATTGACCCTGAAAGTTTGGAAAATTGGGGGTGGGGTGCCCAAATAAAAGACTGGTCAATACAGGAAAAAGAACTACTCAAGAAGAGCTGGCGACGCTCAACTTTATCGGCCTATTTGTCACCACTTAGACGGTGGTTGAGATGGTGCTCTAACTCTCAAGTAAACCCAAAATATCCTCAACCTGCTGACATCGCTAAATTTTTAATGTTTCTATTTCTAAAAGAGAATTTATCCTATAGAACTATCCTCGTTCACAAATGGGCAGTCTTAACATTTTGTGGCCCTTATGTGGAACAAAAAACATTCAAATTTTTTAATAAAACATACCTTTAAGGCGATAGGAGTTGCAAACCTAAAGAAGTACGGCTACCGTTCACGTGGGATCCACGTACCGTACTAAATTGGCTGTCATCAAATGCACCTAAAGACACATTGTTTGATTTAGCACGTAGAACAGCCACAGTTTTATTGCTGGCATCAGGCCGTAGGGTTCATGACCTAACTTTGCTGAAAATCTCAAATGACAGCTTCTTAGATGATGGCGATAATATCTATTTTATACCTGCATTTGGATCTAAAACCGATACACACTATTATCGACAGTCAGCTTGGAAACTTTCACAACACAGTGATAAAAACATATGTCCTGTCACTTTTTGTGTGTGTTGTCGGCTTTTAATCGAAAAAACGAAGTTAGCAATTTAAACAATCTTTTTATCACTGTTCTTAGTAAAACAAAAGCTGCCTCACGCACTGTAATCGGGAATTGGGTTCGCACAGTTCTCAGAGATACTGGAATTTTTGCAACTCCGGGAACCTGCAGGTCAGCAGTAGCTTCTTTAAATTGGTTAGATAATTAATCACTTGATGATATTTTATCACGGGGTAATTGGAAATCATCCAACACCTTCTTTAATCATTACTGTCGCGAAATAGAACTCCACAAAGACAGTCGTGATCCATTTTTCAATACATTTACTTGTAAGTAAATTACAAAAAAAAAAAATATTAAGTAATCATTAACCAATCGTCTCTAACCTAGACGATTTGATTAATTCGTGGAACATCTAAATTGATTATTATCATCACCTTTAACTGTTAAGATGATATTTTTAATTATATTTTTGTCTCATGAAAAATATATTGTAAAATACATAATTGTATTATAAATGTTACAATATAAATCAGTAAGTGATACTGTAACTACCTAACTCTCAGAATAAACAATTCATAATCATCATAGCGTTGTGTTTTACTGTAATATTTAACCAGCATATAACAAACACGTCTTCATAGACAATGCTGTATATTTTCCGGAGGCACATCAATATAGCGGTTTTACGTAAAAATAAAACTGATATTATGTGCCAAGAGGGAAAACATATAGCATTGTAGGAAGTTCTTCCTGGTGAAGACTATGAACTCGAAAATGATTATGGTAAATTATTGACCACTGAGTGACCACTAGTTTTTGTAATAATGCCACCGGACAGTGAAAATCTTGTTTTCAACAAATGTTGGTTTTATTGTGTTTGTTGGATTAACTTTAATATTAAAGACCTAGATCGAATAAAGTAAAAGTAGGCCAATAAACTCAAACTGCACATTGCGGGAACATCACAACAGGAACAATAATACTCACTTTAACAATTACTAATTCGTTTATTTCTTAATAACCAATATTTATTCACTATCCACAGTACAATAAATTCTTTAAGCACACTTAAAAAGCATTCAAGGGTTATGCCCAAACTCGACAAGAGCTGAAATCAGAATCCTAGTCCTCAATCCCACCGAACATCTCCCCATCCATAATATTTTAAACGTTTCTTTCTTTAACATTACTTCCGGTCAAGCACGTTTTCAAATGTCTCCCGGAAAACAACTTTTAAATCAAATTAAATACTGCCATTCTTAAAACCCTTACACCCATAATATTTTAAACGTTATTTCCTATTACTTCCGGTCAAGTAAGTGTTCAAATATAACAAGAAAAACAACTTTTAAATCAAATTAAATACTGACATTCTTAAAAACCTAACACCCATAATATTTTAAACGTTATTTTCTATTACTTCCGGTCAAGTACGTGTTCAAATATTACCACAAAAACAAATTTTATATAGAATTAAATACTGAAATTCTTAAAAACCTAACATGTTTAAAGCTTTTTAACGTATTTCCTAACTTTCAGTATGTTTTCCGGTTGCTTCAATTGGCTGGAAATCTTTATTAAGTTACCGTACGTCCATACGTGAAAATGGAATGCTTATTTAAGATTGCTTTTGATTATTACAAGAATTTAGAAGGATTTTGGGTACCTTCATTTTCGGATGTGAATTTCATGGGTTTTTTTTTTTGCGGAGAAGCCTTCTTAAAATGTCTTAGCGTTAACGTTAATGCGGTCTTAATGTATATTGCACCGAAGTTTTTCACTGCACTGCTGGAATTTATCCTTTTTAATAGCCGTCTGATATTCTTTGGTAAATCTAATGAAATGAAACGAAAATATTATTTATGTTAAAAACATGTAATATGTTTAATTTTACGCTTATCTCTTTGAACACTTATACACGTCAGTATTTAGTTGGTCAATTTCTTAAAACTAAATGGCGTCAGCATTTCCTAGCTAACTGATCCCGAGAAGAAATTCTGAAACAAATTCAACAGGTCATGGTCTGTTTTAAATTCCAAGCATTACTTATTAGGATTTCATGTTAGTCTAACAATGCAGGGTTATGTATGGATAAGCCTTTTGAAGAAAAAGAAGAAAAGACAACAAACATGCATCAGTCATCGTGTAGCTCAACCCTGAATGAATCATTTAAACCCAATAAATAATTTATTATTTCAATGAAGTAGTTTTGTAAACAAACGGGAACTGAAAATAAGTGAATACACAAATTGTTCGGGAATGCATCGAATATATTCAAAATGCTGTAAAGTTATGCAGAAGCAAAGTTGATACATTATCACCCAAAAAATATTGGGTTCGGTAATAAATAGTTATTTGTTATACAAGAGTGCAAAGTTGCTTTTTAACCGCGTGTTCAATTTTGATGACCGAGCAAGCGAAGGATTCTAAAATTGAATCACAAACGCAGCGAGTGATTCAAAATTAGAATCCTGAGCGTTAGCGAGGGAATCAAAAGAGCACGAGGTGAAAAATCTTTGCACTCGAGTGCAACACGTAACTTTTCATTCCACCTCAGCGAGGAAATGACTAAATGCAAAAAAAAAAAACCTTTACAATCACAAGATAGGTACACTTTTATTTCAGTTTAGGTATTAATTACTACATTATGACAGGTAAGTATTACAGAATAATCTTTAAATTATAACAAAATAATACTAAGGTATAATTAAGAAAATTTTAAAGTAACGTTGCTACAGTTATTTAAATTGAGTGTAATATTTTTGTTTGGTACTGTAATATTGGTGTTAGTCACTTGTGTACTGTTTTTCGGTAAACTATCTGTCATACTTAATAGTTGTACCGATTCATCGGATTCCCTTGGCGTGAATGTTGGAGAGAGAGGGAGATGGTTAGGTGTTTCATAACGGCTTATTTTTGATGTAGAAGGGCCAGTCCAAGGATCCGATTGAGGCTCTTTCAGTGTAATGGCTCCTACGATGCCTTCACATATTTTAGACTTATTTTGGATGGAATCCTCTATGTATCCCTCTACAACTGCATTGGACTTCCAGCCTCCGTGGCGCTTAAGGGACAGGAGATCAGCTCCGGAATCAGCCAAAAGTGTGGCTGAAGTTCATCGGAAACAATGACCCGTGTACAACAGGGGTTCTGGAAGTTCAAGAAATGTTGCTATTTCTCGTGGGATACTGCCAATTTTATTAGTACCCATAGGCTGTCTAACACACTTTCCATTGCGATACTGTTGCAAAAATCGATTGATTGGAGTGTTAGGCTTGATATTTCTCAACAATCGTTACGTATTCCTTGCGAATGACGAAGTTGCGGTCTCTTTTTAACCGACGAAATAAAAAGGAGGAGGTTATCAAATCGACGCGTATTTTTTTTATTTTTTTTTATGTATTATCACGCATAACTTTGTACATGGTAGTCCGATTGTGAAAATTCTTTTTTTATTGGAAAGGGTATACTCCCAAGGTGGTCCGATATAAATTTGAAAAACAAAATCGAACCCTAAGGGTCGGCAAATAGGGGATGATTGATTGTTCACTCACTGATTGTAATGTATAAACACGCATAACTTTATACAGAGTAGTCCGATTTTGATAATTCTTTTTTTGTTGGATAGGGTATACCTTGCCAAGTATTATTAGTACATTAAAGTCACAAAAAATTATAAAATAAAAACTTTTTAACAAAAAATTAAACCGCCGAAAAAACTGAAAAGCATAAAATAATAAACCTTAAAATTTTGAGTCGGCGCTGAAAAATCAATGAACAAAGATCACTCAAAGCGTCGACTCACAATTTTAAGGTTTATTATTTTATGCTTTTCAGTTTTTTCGGCGGTTTAATTTTTTGTTAAAAAGTTTTTTTGTCTTTGTATTAGGTAAATTAATTAATAGTAAGTCATCTGAATGATTCTCAATGTTTTTGACATTAAGTTGTGTTAGTTCATTAGTTCGACATGCTCCGTTTATTCCAATAGGTAATAAGAACAACCTGTAACGTAAAGAGTATTGTAGTAGATAAATGAATAAAATTGATATGAACGCATAATTATGCCTATCAACATCTACTAAGTATACTATTTAATTGAGATTAATATACTTAAGTAGATACTGAATGTGCAACTGACTTACTTTTGCCGCCAAATATACGGAATCGGGTGCTTCGTCAAGAAACTTTTCAATATCAAATATTGTGAAAACCTTCGATTTTTTTGGTTGATGACCAGATGAGGCTCTTTTTAAAAAATGCCACTAATTTAGGATAGGTATCGATATGTTTGTTTTTTTTCATCTTTATTGTTGCTTTTAGCATCGAATACGTACTCCATAGAGTGCTTGCTTTCTTGTTCTCGGATAATTCTATAAAATATGCCAGCAAAACGTTTTCTGAGAAAGTTTTGGCTCCTTTTGCTAGTCGCCACGTGTTGAACATATCGTACTGTTTTAAATACTTCTCGCGTGATTGTTGAGGGAGAAAGCTCATTTGCGCATTATTAACAGTTTCAGTCAATTCTGTTGGCGTCAAGCAAACTTCCTCGTCGCTAGAATCACTCATTTTAGTTTTTTCACTTGTTTTCAAGTTTCTTGTTTTTAATATAAGGTTTAACAATGACGTGAAAAATGCCGCGTAAAGAACCGCGTACAAAGCAAATTCAAAATCAAAATCAAAATCAAAAGTCATTTATTCAAACTAGGCTGAGAGTCAGCACTTTTTGAACGTCAAAGTTACAAAAGACAGTCCCCCCAAAACGCCCGCCCTTCGACACTTCCTAGTGCTTTAGCTGGGAAGAAGAAGTGGCGGAACAAACTCCCCAGCAGCACAGCTGTCTGTTAAGTTAGAAGAACTTGATTCTATACAATATCGTGTAAGTAATTAATATTATAAAACAAAACAAAACATACATTATTCGCCATATGTCAGCTAGCACACGCCAATATACGAACAAAACATTGAAAAGTAAACTCAAGCTGAAATAAATAATAAAACAAAATCGTAAACAGAACGTAAAACTTAAATAAAGCCTCCAGGCATAAAGGGCGTGCCCGCTTACATATTCAACGACGCAAAATGATACATATACATACATTGATGCATATAGCTAAGTTGAAGTTACAATAGTTAAACTAGGACCTCCGGAGTAAAAATAAAATAACAGTTAATACAAATAACAATAACAAAAACCATGGTCAGCAAGTCGACCAGTCACCACAAGCAGCATCCGTTCACGAGCATAACGCAAAGGTCAGCCATTACCCCCCTCGCCATATTTGAGGGAAGGTGGTAACCTGACCCCCGACGCTACCGCAAGCAGTGACATCTAAGGGAGCATGACGAACTTGCTGCCGGTTGGTCAGGCTAGAATATTATGAACAGCTGACGAGGTCGCTAGCTAACTACATGTTGCAATACAACTCATTTAAAATCATTGTAATGAGTAGATTATGTCCACAATAAGTGAAATTAAAAGAAAATAAAAAATAATTAACAAAATCAGTTAAATAAAAATAAAATAAAAAAAAACAATTATATGAACTACCCATATAAACTGTCAGTAGGAAAGCTAATTCTGGATTGAAAGAACATAAACATTGTCTTGAGTTAATCACAGTGACCAACTATTCTTATCGTTTAAGTAGTCGTTGATAGAATAGTATGCCTTTGAACAAAGGTTGGATTTTACTTTAGCTTTAAACTCATTAAACTGCAAATCTAGCAAAGCAGAGGGCAGCTTGTTATAAAAGGTAATACCAAGACCAACAAAAGAATTATGAACCTTATGAAGCCGGTGAAAAGGAGCACGTAGTTTGTCCTTATTTCTAGTATTAATGTTATGAATATCACTGTTTTTAGTGTACAAGTGTATGTTTTGCCTAATATATAAGATGTTGGCGAAGATGAATTTTGATGCCACCGTAAGAATACCAATATCTTTAAACAAATCTCTCAGAGAAACTCTAGCACCTAGTTGGTAAATCGCTCGAACAGCTCGTTTTTGAAGAACAAAAATATTTTGAATGTCCGCGGCTTTGCCCCACAGCAGAATGCCGTAGGACATTATGCTATGAAAATAACTAAAATAGACTAATCTAGCTGTATCAACGTCCGTGTACTGTCTAACTTTCCTTACGGCGTAGGCGGCCGAACTGAGCCTTCCCGCTAGGCTTGATATATGTGATCCCCACTGAAGTTTGGCGTCTACTGTTATGCCCAGAAAAACTGCCGAGTGTACAGTATCAAGCACCTGATTATTTAAAACGACATTGGGTCCCAGATTCCTAACATTCGGTAAGGCGAACTTTATACATTTCGTTTTCTTAGCATTAAGAACTTGGTTATTTGTGGTAAACCAATCCGTAGCCATTGAGAGCGCACTGTTCACGTCGTCAAAATCTTTTCTATTCCTGTCTACTTTAAAGATAAGTGAGGTGTCATCAGCAAATAGTACAATGTCACATATATTCTTTAAATAGAATGGTAAGTCATTAATGTACACTAAGAATAAGAATGGACCCAGTATTGAGCCTTGAGGTACACCTAACTGAACTAGTAGCCCGGAAGATTTTACACCATTGACATCTACACATTGGTGCCTATTTCGTAAATAAGAACTTATGACATTGAGAGCTTCGTTTTGAACACCGTAATGACGTAGTTTACGCAAAAGTGTGTCATGGTGAACGCAATCAAAAGCTTTGTAGAGATCACAGAAAACTCCGATAGCATTTTGCGAGTTCTCCCATGCGTTGAAAATATGTTTCAGCAGAGCAACACCCGCATCTGTTGTCGAACGACCTTTTGTAAAGCCATATTGCTCATTATGAAGGAGGCTATTTAAATTAAAATGTCTTAGCAACTGCTTGAGTATTAACTTTTCAAATATTTTACTAAATGCAGGTAAGATAGAAATGGGCCTAAAATTGCCAACGTTATTTTTATTACCTGTTTTAAATAATGGTATGACTTTACTACTCTTCATGAGGTCAGGAAAAGATCCCGAATCAACACATTTATTAAAAGTTACAGCTAGATAGCGGGCTACGATGTCTATTATATTACTTAACAGTTTAATGGAGATGCCCCAGTAATCTCCAGTGTTTTTTGACTTAAGTGTATTAAAAATATTAACCACGTCACGAGGCGTTACATGTTCGAAACTAAATAAGCGACTACATCTGGGCACACTATTATGCAAAAGGTTTTCAGCTTTAGACGGGGACGAATTTAAGGAGCAAGTCGTAGTTATAGGTATGTTGGCAAAAAACTCATTAAATGCCTCAGCTACATCGGCAGCTTTATTAACCATGTTGTTGTTAATCATAATCTCCAGTTGTTTTTCCTGTTTAACCAATTTACCCGTTTCATTGTTAATGATTTTCCAAGTGGTTTTTATTTTATTGTTTGAATTTTTAATTTGATCGCTTAAAAATTTAGATTTAGCGAAAGCACAGATTTTTTTAAATAACTTTGAATAATTTCTGATATACTCTAGAAAAGGAGTATCAAATATATATTTTTTTAAAACATATAACTCGTATAGTCTCGCTCTACTTTTATAAATACCTGGAGTAGCCCATTGGTTGAAGCTAACAGAGGTGCTATTAATGTCAATAGTTTTGGTCTTGAAAGTAGATTGGTATTCTTTTTGCACAATATCAAAAAGGGCTCCATAGATTTCATTAGGATTCTCGTGTTCTACTATAGATGGTGTAATCCTATGAGCACTGCCGGGGTCGCGTGATTGTTCGAAAGAGATACCGTGACCCTGGCACATGGGCAACTGATGGAACACGGGTGGGTTTTAGTCAGTAAAAGTCTGACACGCCCTCCCGCTCCGCCCAGAGCGGGAGAAGTCATTTGATGATTTCCCATCCTGAAAAAAAAAAAATCCTATGAGCAATATTATTTTTAAATTTGTTGCAACGACTAACTGTATAGGGCCTACATTCTATTTTATGCGGCTTTTTTAGTAATGGCAAAGGGAAGCTGGCTAATAATCCACAGTGGTCAGACGTTAAGTCACTTAACACCAACTTATTATTGGCATCACAATCACTAAATGTATTATCAAGACAAGTCGAAGACGATGCCGTGATCCTAGTAGGTTCGAAAAACAAGTTTATTAAATTAAATGACTTAAACAGATTGAGCAGTCTAATACTTAATGGAGTAACATCTAAAATATTAATATTAAAATCTCCACATAAAATTATACATTTATTAATTGATTTTAATTTGTTAAGTGAGTCCTCCATGACCGACTCGAAACGAATAAAATCCCCAGAGGGTGGACGATAAACGCATATTATGACGTAACGCTCCAGTTCAACACAAGACAACTCAATAGTGCGCTCCATGGAAAGAGCAACCAAATCTAAACGTTGTTTACATTTCAACTTGTTCGAAACAAGAACCAACGATCCACCGCGCATAGCACTTTTTCTCACAAATGCACTTTGCACAGTAAAAAAATCATCATTCATAAACACTATTTCATGTTCTTTCAACCAGTGTTCAGTCAAACATAATACCTGAACATCATGGTTTTCTATAAATAAACTTAACTCTAGTTCTTTGCCGGACAAACCCTGCATATTTTGATGAACAACATTCAACATATGCGGCTTACCTGTTGTCGCACCTAATAGTTTAAACTACTAGGTGTATCAAAAGTGGTGCTAGAACCACTACTAACAGTAATCGCTGGTACCCTACAAGTACCAGTGTTACGGTGTAAATTGTATGCTAAAAGATTAGCAATTTGTCTCCTACAACTAGGTGGCAAATACATAGTATAATTTGTTAATTTGTAATCAGTAATAAATTGATTACAATCAAAATATAAAATAGCGTCACTGTGACAACTAGTCCTATTATAAATTAACATATTTAAATTATAAATGTGCCTGTTTTGCTCCTCAGACAAGTATTGAGAATAAGGCAAGGCACAGAAAATAAATTTACAGTGATTGGTCTCATTGAGATGTAACATCAAATGGACACATTGAATTATTTCTTTTTTTCTAACATTTAAACTATCCCCATATAATAATATTACTGTAGAACCAGGGTTTATTTTTGACAATTTAATTTAACTTAATAATTGGCTAATACTGGCACCGGCAATTGAAAAAGGAACACCAAGAAGGTTCCGAGTCTGAGTTTTTAACAAATTAAAAAAAAGTTGTATGATATATTCGGCACAGAGGCATAGAGGTAGCAGTAAATAGGCTTAATGTTTTTTTTAATTCACAAACTTAGTGCACACGATGTTCTAAATTCAATTTACTTTATCCTCTAGAGAATAAAAACGGCTTTTCCACTCAGATATTGAAGATTAAAAATACTCTTTCCGAGATGGTGGGATGAAAAAGATATTAAACTTACAGCTTATCTTTTTATCGTGGATCCTACAATTCTGTCAATACGGTCAGAAACCGTTCGACTTATAAAATAAATACACACAATTTATTTTTTGCACCTTTTTTTTTTTTCAGGATGCGCAATCATCAAATGACTTCTCCCGCTCTGGGCGGAGCGGGAGGGCGTGTCAGACTTTTACTGACTAAAACCCACCCGTGTTCCATCAGTTGCCCATGTGCCAGGGTCACGATATCTCTTTCAAACAATCACGCGACCCCGGCAGGCATCGGTCCTAGTAGACCCCTACACTGCTGCTGACATCTCTTTGAGGCGCGCGTGGAACACTACGCGCCGTCGACCCGAGCTTGGTCCTTACCGGGCGGCGAGCTACCCATTGCTCGCCACCCGCAAGCTCGCACCTACGGTGGCAGGGAGTCCGCTATCGACTCCCGGCGCCCGAGGCGTCTCCTCCTGCAGCGGCTAGGGATGTGAGGACGCAGAGAATGCCACTCCCTCACGCGCCCCGCCTCCTCCTTCGCGAGCATTACTGCTTCGCAGAAGGAGGTGACGGCTTCCCATTCCCTCTCGCTCCGTACCATGGCTCGCACCAGGGTCGGACGCGAGAGATCGCCGCCGCCGATCGCCTCCACGAGGACACAGCGGTGCTCCACCCAGGCAGGGCAAATTTCCACCGTATGCTCTACCGTGTCCTCTAGACGATCCTCACAATGGAAACACTCGGGCGTATCCTCTCGCTTTATCCTGAACAGGAACCCACCGAAGCACCCATGCCCGGTGAGAACCTACGTCAGGTGGAAGGTGTGGACGCCGTGACGCCTCTCTATCCTTTCAAACCATCTTCACAATTCAGCGATTCTTCAACCTCAAGAGAGATCGCTTCAAAATGTTATATTTCTCTTGGGAGTAGAATGATATGTATGTGTCCATGGGCGTTTCGCAGTATTGCTACGCGACGCCATCTCGCAAGTTTGGGGGGGCCACCTGCTGGCGTCGGGGCTTTAGGTTTGCTTCAGTGAGTCTTCTTCTCTCTTTACTGTCACGAATGTAATCCCGTCGGGTTCTGAGAAACTATTGCTGGACTTCAACTGTATTGAAGTGGCGATTCTTTCGCGAGATCTCAACACAGCGGAGACAATATAGCCGTTTCTTCTCGGATACTAGTGCACCTTGGTCTGCCATTGCAAGGGATCCTCAGATGATTTCCAATATCTCTTCACTGCACCAGCCGGACCGTTCTTAATGTTACACCCACCATTCTTACAGCACGACGCATACTGATACCTAGTTCCAGAAAAGCCATGATTCGTGCACATTCTTAGGTGAATGAGACACAAGTAAAGTTTACGTGCTGTCGTGGACACCTTGGCTTTAGAAAAAAGAAATCATCGATCAAGAAACAAATGTGAAATCAAAATCAGATACAAAAAAGTCAAAAGTAAGACAGTAATTTGAAAAGGACTGTTTTTGTTTACAAAGTTTTTTCAGCCATTCCTTAAAAGACGGTTATCGACTATTGTATACTTGTAATTTATGTACATTTCAGTCTAATTTCGTAATAGAAAAGAGTCACACGCGCACAATCAAGAAACAACAACCATGAAAAATTACTTATGAAATTCATAGCAATTTCCCGCAAACATTTCTTGTTCTCTTTATGACAAATATTAATACCGCCTACGTATTACTGTCTTCATATATTTTCGTGGTCATCATTCTTAGTCTTGTAATAATAATCGTGTAATTTTCACGTCGCCTTGTTTTGCTGGGGAGCTTTTTTTATCTTCCTTCCTTATTTTTCTTCTTTTACGTGAAGATCTACATAAACAACATGATTGATTTACTTTGCAAGACAGTTCTTTAGATTAATTCAGTGTAGTCAGAGTCAAATAAACGAAATTTAAAATAAAACGAATACTTAGACTTCGTTTTGAATATAGCATTTGAATACAGATCTTAAATTTCAAGTTATCAATCTGAATACAAATCATATTCATTCATACAGGCTTAAATCTTTGAAGACAAGAACAGATATGGTCTTTGTTTATCGTTAGTCTTTAACATTTTATGTTATATCCCCCAGATAAGAAAAGTATATCGCGCCTCCAGATTATATCACGTGGTTCACCCGTGCCTTAATTTAAGAAAATTGTAATACGTGATATAATTTATTACGTCGACACCTTGGGGTAGAAAGGTCGTATAAACCATTTTACCGAAAATGAGTTTTGAATGCAGTCTTATTCAGAATTTTCCGCTCTATTGATTGGTCTATGTAACGATTTCAAATTCGCCAAAAAATGGTTTTTACGGCCCAGGTGTCTTCAACGTCTAAGCAGAGTTTTTGTTCGACTTTATGATTTAAAAACCAAAAAATATATTGTTGCTATGACCATTGGGAGTAATGACATATTTTTTTACAAGTTCAGGTTGTAAAAGAGAGTAGATTTGAGTCAAATATGGTGTACTACCAAAGTAACAAATTGCGCTTGGTTGTAAAAACCAAAGTTCAGTACGATTTTGATTTACAGCCTTTTAACTTTTTACATTTATTACAATTTAGTTTTTACACCCTGAGCTCAAGTAGATCAACTGTCAGTAAAGTATTTACACCCATCCGGAACACATTCGTGAAATGCAAGTTGGCTTTTACATCCCAAAACTATTCTTTAGAAATAAAATTAAAAGTACTTACTCCGTTCGCTAAATACGTTTGAAACCAAACGCCGCGCCGATGATAGTAGAAATACCTAGATCGTCGGCGCTCGTCAAAGTAGTTTTAGACGTTATAACTACTTAAAAATAAAATTCACTTTACAATAGTCACGGGTGTCCCTTTCTAGTTCCTATAAACTTCATAGATTAGAGTAAGATAGATAGCTGTTGTCAAAAACTTTCATTTTAAGTATCTTTTTCTCAAGAGGCCGGCTGGCGTGGTTCAAAGGTAAACAGATCGCCGCGCCGTACAATTGACGTTGTATTATGAACTTCTGATACGTTTTTAATAAACAACAAGGTGGTGGTGTAATTTATGGATTGTCGCGATGGAAAATAACCTGAATTCATTACTTAAAAGAAGAAGAGTACTTCAATCACTGTTAAAACTACGAAATCGAACGCCAGAAAGGTAAGCTACGTTACACCTACTTATTTTCCTTACTTTAGATACCTTAGTGCTTTCCTGTTTTTAATAATAAGTATTACCTAATTAATAAGTATCGATATGTATCTAGTCCGATGACATTACTGTTGAACTTAGTGTTAGAATAAAATGACAGTCATTTCAAAACGGCGACATTTGTTTTAATGATAGCCACCGTCGTTGCTCGGTTAGAAAAGTTGTTGACACTACAGGCATTAGTATTATTACAATTTAGTTACTCATAGTGTTATCAGTATGAGCACCTGTCTAATAATAATGCCTAATGATAATATTTGAATAGATTTTTTAAAATAATGTAGTTAAGTACTCAGATAACCGTGGTCGTAACGAACACCACCCGAGATACATGGTTTATATACCCCTTTCACTTTCATGTATTTATTGTTTTGACGGTATTAGTGGTTTATACGACGCAGTTTACTATTTCTCAAGGCTTTTACTTCCAACTCACTTTTTGCCCCCTTGAGAACAGTTCATCAAATGATAATTTATTTTCCTAATCTTCTGATGAATTAATTTACATAATTTAGTTAGCACCAACCGGGGTCGTCACCGGAATCCTCCCACTCTCTTTCCCACCACACTGACTCCTGTTGGAGACAGGATCTACAAGTACCCAGCACCCCTAGCCAAGTTGATAATCTGCAATCGTTAACGCTAGTCGCTCAACGTTAAGTCACGTGGTTAGAACAAACGAACAGAAAATTCGTAGCCAAATTTACATCGTTCAAAATGGTAGAATGATTTTTTATCGTTTCTATAACGTTCAACGCTAAAGCCTTTGTTATAATGTGTCGTTTTTCTAAAGACATTGTAGAACGAGCGGCCGACTCAGGCGCTTCAACATGGCTACCGACTTATCGTTTTCTACAATTGCTGACACTGAGGCGTTACCGATTGTAGAACGGTAAACGTTTGTGACTTGGCTAGGGGGGCAGATAACCGTGGTCGTAACAAACACCAGCCGAGATACATAGTTTTTACACCCCTTTCGCTTTCAATATATTTATTGTTTTGACGGTATTAGTGGTTTATACGACGCAGTCTACTATTTCTCAAGACTCTTACTTCCAACTCACTTTTTGCCTCCGTGGGTACAGTTTCTTCAAATGATAATTTATTTTCCTAATCTTCAGATGAATTAATTTAAATACTTTAGTTAGTACCTACTGGGGTCGTCACCGGAATCCTCCCACTCTCTTTTCCACCACACTGACTGTTCTGTTGGAGACACGATCTACAGTGGATGCCATGAATGACAAAATAACAGTCAATTATTATTATGTCAATCCGTAGTTGACTATTATTAAGATTACGTATATTTTTACTTACAGATTGCATTACGAACAACAAGGTGAGGTAGACAAAAGCGTTGATAAAAATAGCAATAGTGTGAATCAGAGTTCAGACATCATAGAAGAAAGTGATAGAGAAAGCCCACCGAAGTGAAAGAAAGGAAGAAAAGAAAATATTACAATACACAGCAGCAGCGAAAGTAACTTCAATACTTCTACAATATCTATACCCCTATCAAATACGTCTTTCTTTGGATACAATGTTGGTGATTCGAACAGTCAATTAAAAAGTACTGATGCAAAGAAGCAAAGTAAAGTTAATATTATTTCTGTCGACGTAATAAAACACGGAAACAGTACTGAAACACCGTGTTTCGAGCCACTTGTAACACCATATCAGTATTTTTACAACTCATCTGCTGCTTCCGGAGACGCTCAGCCTTCAGTTTCGTACTCCCTGCGTCGTGATGAAATCCCCTGCTTGACGACGAGTTACTTACCTGCTGCTTCCGGAGACGCTCAACCCTCAGTTCCGTACTCCCTGCGTCCTGATGAAATCCCCTGCTTGACGATGAGCTACTCATCTTCTGCTTCCGGAGACGCTAAGCCCTCAGTTTCGTACTCCCTGCGTCCTGATGAGATCCCCTGCTTGACGACGAGCTACTCACCTGCTGCTTCCGGAGACGCTCAGCCCTCAGTTTCGTACTCCCTGCGTTCTGATGAAATCCCCTGCTTGACGACAAGCTACTCACCTGCTGCTTCCGGAGACGCTCAGCCCTCAGTTTCGTACTCCCTGCGTCCTGATGAAATCCCCTGCTTGACGACGAGCTACTCACCTGCTGCTTCCGGAGACGTTGATCCCTCAGTTTCGTACTCCCTGCGTCCTGATGAAATCCCCTGCTTGACGACGAGCTACTCACCTGCTGCTTCCGGAGACGCTCAGCCCTCAGTTTCGTACTCCCTGCGTTCTGATGAAATCCCCTGCTTGACGACAAGCTACTCACCTGCTGCTTCCGGAGACGCTCAGCCCTCAGTTTCGTACTCCCTGCGTCCTGATGAAATCCCCTGCTTGACGACGAGCTACTCACCTGCTGCTTCCGGAGACGTTGATCCCTCAGTTTCGTACTCCCTGCGTCCTGATGAAATCCCCTCCTTGACGACGAGCTACCTACCTGCTGCTTCCGGAGATGCTCAGCCCTCAGCTTCGTGCTCCCTACGGACTAATGAAAAAGGAACTCCAGAAATGAAAAAAAAAATACTAAAGGTAAAAGATTATCGTTTAAAAGGTCCTTATACGTAGAGTTTTTGTCAGAAGATGATTTAATGGATTTTAGTGGAGGAAGTTCCGATGAATGGTCCTGTAATGAATCTGAAGCAAGCGATAGTTCAAAGAAAAAAAAAGAAAAAGCTTAGTAAAAAGGCAACCAACGAAGACAATATTGATAGTGTTAATAACCGTAAGAAGAAAAAAACAATTAATAAAAGAAAGCACCGGAAAAAACTTAAGGATGGAGGTAAAAACTAAGAAAGTAGAGAAGGAAAGTCAGTACCAGAAAAAACTATGGGACGAAATCCTTGTGAGCCGAATAAATGTAAAAGGGGCTGTTATGATATTTCCGAAGAAAAAAGAAATTCAATTTTCAATTTCTACTGGAGCTTAGATTTGCAGAGGAAAAAAGACTGGCTTGTCAATTGTACTCGCTTAGTTCCTGTATCACGCACAAGAACATCTCATGAAAGCAGGAGAAGTCTTACTTATGAATATTTTATCAACGATGGTGAAGACCGTAAGAAGGTGTGTCAAAAGTTTTTACTTCAAACTCTCAATGTTACTCAGAAATTTTTACTGTACACTCTGTCGCATTCTAAAGAAGGCATGGCCCAAAATGACTTGAGGACACGCAATATTCCAGCCAAATATTCTACCAAGGATAAAGAATATGTGAAGATGTTCTTTGAAAACCTACCTGCAGTTCCTTCGCACTACACCCGGAAACAATCAAGTAGAGTATACCTTCCTCAAGAACTCAAAAACGTGACTAATTTGTATAGAATTTATCAGAAACAGTGTGAGAGTAATGATAGGCAACCTGTCGGAGAATCGGTTTTCAGAATAATATTCAGCAATGAATACAATATCAGTTTTCATACGCCAAAAAAAGATAAATGTCTTTTGTGTACAAAAGCGGAGCGCAATGAGAACATGAGTGAAGCAGAAAAAAAGAACTTAGATACGCATTGTAAAGAAAAGAAATCTATGTACAAAAGATTTTCAGCTCACCAAAAATTTTAAAGTCTCAACTATGACACACTGACCACAAGCTTTGATCTGCAAAAGGTGCTAACCACACCTCATGGAGATAGCATGCTACTAGGATATTCCAGAAAATATGCAGTATTCAATTTCACTTTGTACGAAAGTGGGACTCAAAACGGATATTGCTATGTATGGGGAGAGTGTGATGCGAAACGAGGCAGCCAAGAAATTGCTACTTGTTTATATAAATACTTTGAAGAAGTTGATAAAAGAAAAGTGAAACATTTGATTCTCTACTGTGATTCTTGCGTGGGACAAAATAAGAATAAAATAGTCTTGTCTGTTATTAATCAGTTCCTCAAACAATCTAAAAGCTTAGAGAATATACAAATAAATTTTTTGCTACCCGGACATACGTACATGTCCGTAGATTCAATGCATGCAACAATTGAAAAGGAAGTTCAAAAGCTCACAGTATGGAGCCCCTCACAATGGGTACCTTACATTTGCTCTGCACGAAAACGTCCTCGACCCTACCAAGTCAATATTTTGGAACATGAAGACTTCATCAACTGGGAAGCACTTGCATTTAAAACATTCACAAAGGAAACACAAAAAAAAATCAAATTCCAACAAATCAGGATTGCTACATTTAAAAAAAGAAGTACAAATAAAGTAGATATTAAATACTCAATGTGTGAAGACGCACTCGAAGAAACAATCAATCTTTATGATGAATCTATAAAAAAGAAAAAGGGAAAGGGGAAAGGGAGAGGAACAGAAAGATTCAAAGGAAAGGGAAGAGGAAGAATTCACGATAATGACGACGATACAAATAGTGAACAAAGTTCCATCCAAGGAGAAGAATTCGTATTGCGAAAGTTGTATGACCGTCGACTGCCCATTTCAACAGCAAAATACAACGATTTGAAACGTTTATGTGAAAAAGGAACCATACCGAAACCATATCATCATGAATATTTGAGTTTACCTCATGAATCTTTACAAGATTGCCTTATAGATACAGATGAAGACGATGAAGATGACCAAGCTGAAAATTAATTTAAATATAAAGTACCGTCAAAGTTTTATATTTTGTTAGAAGTAATAAGAAGACGATGCTCTGAGAAATTTTACTGATGATTACTGACGTACTATTAAAAAAATATAAATTTAAAATTTAAAAAACCCCCGACACAAAAACCTAATTTCCCTTTAAAAAGTAAAAAATAATAAAAATAACTCAATCTTAAAGTACCTAAGAATGTATTAATAATTCAAAAAAAAAATACGCCGCGTTGGGGGACCGCCTCAAACCTAACAATTTAATTAGCAATAATCTTATTACCTAACTATGCAGTCAACGACGTCTGCACTCGCGGAGCGGTCCCCCAACGCGACGTTTTTTTTTTTGAATTATTAATACATTCTTAGGTACTTTAAGATTGAGTTATTTTTATTATTTTTTACTTTTTAAAGGGAAATTAGGTTTTTGTGTCGGGGGTTTTTTAAATTTATATTTTTATTTTGTACTTTTTATAGGTATATACTTAATATAATGTACAATCAAACGAAGCTAAGAACACTCTCGATTAATTCATCAATATTCTCTTTCAGTGCGCTTTCATTTGAGACCCCACTCGAGTATATTTGCTGACATTCGGTTACTCTTCCCCACTTTCCCCCCCACAACTTTTAAACGGCTCAACCGATTTTCATCAAACATGTCTAAGAACACTCGCAGATAAGTCACCTTTAATACATATTTTTTTTTATTGAAATCGCATCATCCGTTCGGGAGCTATGATGCCACAGACAGACAGACAGACAGACAGACAGACACGTCAAACTTATAACACCCCTCTTTTTGCGTCGGGGGTTAAAAATGGTGATCTAGGAATTCAATTTAAATCCGCAACGAAACACGAACGTATTTTTCTGTCACTGTATCGTATCATTAACGTTGTGTTTACGTTTCCTTGATTAAAAACAACTCGATTAAACAAAAAAATTGTTTTTATTTTTTGCTTTGTTGTAAGAAAATTCATCATTTAAAAAAATAAAACTAAATCTGATTCAATAACTGATTAAAAATGGAATTAATTCACACATAGATACTAGTAGGTACAGTGGGGTATTAAGGTATAATGGTTTTTGTTACCCAAGTTTATAGTAAGGTATGTAATATTACTATAAAGTTATTATAGTTACGACTCAACATTCGATAGGTATTGATTTTACGACTTTCTTTATTTTATGTTAGTGGTTTTAAGCCCAACAATAACGACTTACATCTAGTTACGACTCCCTACAAAGTAACAACTCAAATAATTAAGGGGTGTATAAACCATTTTTCAAAAAAATATTGGTCGTATATCCAAGCTAACTTCTAAACTAAGAGACTTACGATAAAATAACGTTTTCCATTGCAAAGAACATAAGAAATTAACATATCTCACTTAATAGGGTCAATATACCTGTATGAACAAAAAAGTTATTGGCCAAAATGTTTTTAAAATTTTGTTTTTTGCTCGTCCTGTAAAGTAGGGTTTATGGCTTTTACTACCTTTCTACCCCAAGGTAGCGACGTCTTGTCTCAGAAATATTCGGTACGCCCGTGCTGGCTCCGCAGCTTGAGGATAGACAGAAAAGGACACTGGACATTACTGTTCACAAATAATAAAAGCATATACCTATATGAAAAGGATTCAAGTAATCTATACTAATATTATAAAGCTGAAGAGTTTGTTCGTTTGTTTGATTGAACGCGCTAATCTCAAGAACTACTGGTCCGAATTGAAAAATTCTTTTTGTGTTGGGTAGCCTATTTATCGAGAAAGGCTATATAACATCACGCTATAGCCAAAAGGAGCGGAGCAGTAATGAAAAATGTTGCAAAAACGGCGAAAATCGTACGGGTAGGCAATTCGACGCGCCGGGAAGGGTCGGGGGAACAAAAAATTTAACGCGGACGAAGTCGCGGGCAGAAGCTAGTACAAAATACACATCAAAACGCGCACTGTATTGTAATACAACATTCTCTCAACATTCTCTAGAACCTCATAAATCTATGTTCTTGAAAACCTTATAGAAAAGCTCCCCAATTGTAATACGTTTCATATTTCATGAGAAGCATTATTGAATTTGTATTGCTTTCGAAATATGCGGCCAGAAAGACCGATTACCGATTCTAGAAAGTAGAATATATTTAGTAACAAATTATTATAAATATCTTAATCGTCTTCAACTGACAACGTTTCAGTACTGGTGTGATGGCGTTCCTTAACCTATAAAACCCCAAAGCGCGTCTTAGGTACATAATTCCCTTATCTAAAGATACTTTTACTTGGACATTACTAATAAGTCTTTCAGCAGTATTTAAATGTCCTCCGTCAATAAACGGTTTTATAGGCACTAAATGAAAATTAAAACTACGTCAGCTGAATTCAAATGGTTTTATCTCAATACCCTTGTTTCACTCACAAACTAAAAGTAGGTAGGTAGGGTTTGTCTAGATAACAATTTATCACTGAATATCCACCAAATCATTTATGTGTATCCATCCTAATGTGACCCGCAAGTGATTTGGCAGTCTGGCAAGTGAAAGTGACAGTTAATTGTCATGCGTATGAAAGTATAAAAAAAGGCTGGTCATATTTTAGGCTCATTTATACGAGGAAAGTTGCTCGCCTCTAATAATTTATTGAAAGAGGATAAAAAGCTAACCTATGTAAATAGTGCGTATGATAAACTAATGTGTTACAAGCGCACCTGCTGAGCATGAGATTCTGGGGTCGATTCCCACGATGGGCAATGTGTAATTGAGTTTTCAATCTGGAATTTTTCATTAGCAGCTTGAGTCTGGGTTTGTGCTCAGTTGAGGGCAATAGGCTAAATGTGGGTGTACAGGGTGTAGATACACATCTACCCAACTATTATCGGAAACAAGGTGTGATATTGATGTTATGATAAACCGATGTCGAAAACCAAAGAATCTTTAAATTTTGTTTGGAAGTTTTTCCGCAAAAACAAGATGTTATTTTTAGTTTTCTATTAACTCTTCGCGAAAACCGTCTGACGTTTCTCGTATGACGTAATTGAAGGTGAGTTTTTACGCGTGACTAAACATAAAACATTCGTGCGATAATCGCGTTTTTTCGGCGACACTTGCACGGAAACTCCCCCAAGTTTGACCGGCAAGAAACTGTCCTCATATGAATGAACCTTTACCATGGCAGCTTAATAATAAAACGGTCGAGTATTACGTGTTTATTTTATATTATTCTTAATGTTTGATATTCTTTTATCACAGACTGTCAGAATATAGTGGTTTTGTTTTTGATTATTACTCACGTACGTTTCATTTGAAATGTAATCGGTTTATTACAATATTTTAATTTTTAAACATATTTGTGGTCTATTCTACATGGAATTCTTTAAAGTGAAAACAAAAATAAAAATATTGCATGTTGCCTATTAGATACCTTTTTTAATGTTCGTTGAAATTTGAAATCTTTGTTAGGTAATAAAATTGATTATTTTGAGAATTCATACAAAGGACTTGTATTGCTATTTAATTTGTTATGTTTTTCGATGGCTATGTAAAAGTTTCAATCAGTGGTTTACAAAGCTTTGGATATAAATAGTTATAAGTTATCTTATTTATTAAAAAAAGTTTTATCAAAACTGTGAAGTATTTTGTTTTGTTAACTGCGTTTCAAATACAAATGTATATGTCTGACGTACTGCCTGATCATCAAACATAATCTTAAACGCAACCTAAATATAAAAGTGGCCAACAACAGGTGTCCTTGGTCACTTCCACCTATGTATTAACATCTGCAGTACTAGAGGGATCAGCGATGCGTTGCCATCCTGAAGATATCGCTGAAACGTCTTAAGTGCCCACTATTATTACCGGTAAATATTAACTGCAAAAAAAAAACAGAACAAAGCAACTCAGCTTAGCATACTTCAACCCGACATCAGACGCTCCTCTCAAGTGATTGGTTCACAGGAACGAAGGATCGGTCGCAGCCAAAACGGTTCGTCAGCCTGGATGTTCCGTTGCCGTCCACACCGTGGGGAAACATTCTACAAGGTGCAGTTTTGTATCTGCAAAACATTTTAGGAGGTAATTATGTTAGTGATTCTCGACCCGAGTGAACAATAAAATGGGCAGGTTTTTTTTTAAATTTTATTCTTATTTACGGAAATCGTTAAGTGTGAACTCCTTTTTTTAAAACGCGGCCAGTCTGTACGTGTCCTTCACCGAAAAACCGAAAAACCCGAACCGAAATTTCTTTCATAGATTTTTTGAAGACGGTTATTAAGAGAGTTATTCTGAAAAACAATAAAATTGAAAAATCTAAAACTAAAGTATTATTGATTATTAACTTGGTATCGTATTGTTATATGATTATTTACGAGTCTCATAACAACCTCCTGAAATGTTTTGCAGGTTCAAAACTGCATCTTGTGTAGTTATACGATCTCCGTCACATATACTGTACATCCGAGCGAAGGCGCGGCGAGTCGCTAGTCACTGGTAGGTGTGTTCTGCAACAGAATTCCTAGACGTATCTCGTTACAATTGTGAATAAGTAAAACAAATAACAATTAAGAAGTTTTATTAATTTTATCAGATTAGTATTAAATAGGCTTTAGATTACTTTTTAGGGTTCCGTTGCCAAATGGCAAAAAACGGAACCCTTATAGATTCGTCATGTCTGTCTGTCTGTCTGTCTGTCCGTCCGTATGTCACAGCCACTTTTCTCCAAAACTGCAAGAGCTATGCTGTTGAAACTTGGTAAGTAGATGTATTCTGTGAACCGCATTAAGATTTTCATACAAAAATAGAAAAAAAAACAATAAATCGTGGGGTTCCCCATACATAGAACTGAAACTCAAAAATGGTTTTTTTCATCTAACCCATACGTGTGGGGTATGTATGAATAGGTCTTAAAAATGGTATTGAGGTTTCTAATATCATTTTTTTCTAAACTGAATAGTTTCCGCGAGAGACACTTCCAAAGTGGTAAAATGTGTGTCGCCCCCCCCCAGTAACCCCCCCCGTAACTTCTAAAATAAGAGAATGATAAAACTAAAAAAAATGTATGATGTACATTACCATGTAAACTACCACCGAAAATTGGTTTGAACGAAATCGAGTAAGTCGTTTTTTTTTAAACGTCATAAATCGTAAACCGCAATTTAACTTTCATTTAATCAACAGAAATATAAAAATTAAAAAAAAAAACATTTATTTTCATAAACATGAATCTTCTGCATAAACCGAGAATACCTACAGGTTTGTACGGAACCCTTTGTGCGCGAGTCCGACTCGCACTTGGCCGGTTTTATTTGATTAAGCTGCCATTTCTAGTTTCTGAAATATTAAGGTTAATGTTGGTGAACCTGATTAATCGCTCCCGAGTGACTTTTTATAATTACTAGATAGGTACAGCTGGTAATTCTGTTTCAAGACTTATTACTCACTAGTTTTTGCCAGCGGCTTCACCCGCGTATTATGAATATAAACTTTCCTTTACTTTTTCTTCCTTAACCTCTTGAATACTTCTGTCTATTGATGATAATCGCATTAAAATCCGTTTTGTAGTTAAAAAAAAAAACCTAGGCGTCCAAACACGAAATGCGTGTTTGTTTTATACTATGTGAAGATTTGTAGTTATTAATGTATATTACATCACACTTGTATTCCCTTAAGACTTAGTGAAAGGTGTAGTGTACCTGTGGTACACCCACATGTCGCAAGTTATGTTTAAGTCCTATGTAATAGGGGGGCGAGCTTTTTGCCATCGATGGGGCAAAAATATAGACTCTAGGCCTCCTATGAAATTTTTGATGGACAAACTCAATGCCTGACCGAAGAGGCAGTAAAAGCTATTATTAATATCCAAATTGAAACATAACGTGTGGGTGTAGCGATCAAAGAGTTAAGTTTGCTTGACATTTAATTATAAACATGCCTCTAAAGTTCTTTGACATAATAATCAAACTATTAATGGACACATTCAATATAGCAGGTAGTTGTAGTCAACCAGCCGCATTCAGTTGTATCAATTTAACATTGAAAGCGCCCGTATGACAAATTAGGAAGGGTGGTTATCGTAGTGAAAGCGATCGGTAAAGGGATCGATTGACTGTTTCTAATACATGTTGGATGATCATGAACTTACTATATTGAAAGAACGTGTCATATACACGTGTATTTATTGATACAATAAAGTTTTATCAGTTCCTATTTGTCTTCGAAATATATTTTTCAGCTACGAGTACAGGAAGTAAGAAGCTCTATAGTTAAATAACTTTGTTGAAAGTAGTTATAAATAGCCTGATGATGTTTCTTCGGCGAATCTATATTTATTTTAGGAACCCACTTTGCAAATTATGAAGTGCCGTATTTCTTTTTCGTAGTAATAAATGGGCTGGTCCACAATTTAAGGACTTTGCTCGGAGTTTCTTTGAAGGATAAAATCAGAAACGAAGTTATCCGGAAAATAACTGGAGTTACCGACATAGCTTGCAGAGTAAGCAGGTTGAAGTGGCAGTGAGTTGGACATGTTTGTCGAAGGACTAATGGCTGATGGAGCAGACGAGTCCTCTAGTGGATACCGTGTATCGGCAAGCGTAGTGTGGGATGCCCCCCAGCTGGATAGCCCGACGACCTCAAAAAGGTTGCTGGAACAGACTGGATGCGGATGTCTACCACTGGACTGCGATAGGCTGAGTTGAGTTGAGCTGAGAGTATTAAATAGCTTTGATTAAATACATATGAAAGTATATACGGAACTAATAAGATATTTTTGTACTTGCTTCGGCAGTACATATACTAAAATTGGAACGATACAAAGAAGATTAGCATGGCCCCTGCGCAAAGATGACACGCAAAATCGTGAAGCGTTCCACATTTTTTTCTTCGAATGCTCTAACAACGTCCCACCTCTAGATTTGTATAACCGTCTCACTAAATTTAAGATCCCTCTTCCGATTAATTTCCTCTCCCTTCTAACTTATTCCTCTCCTGAACTGCTTTTGGCGCTGATGATTTTCATCCGCCACAATAATATAAAATTGTGATTTATTTTCCCAATCTGTGTAGATATGGTATATTTATATTTAATGTTCTAACAATTATAATATTTATGTAATTTACCTATATTTCTTTGTTTGTTTCAGTCCAATACTAACCCCACAAGATCAACATTAAGCCCAACTGTATCATCGAAGATTATAATCGTTTTTTTTTTTTGAAGCACACACACTTGCTATTTCAATTTACTCTAGACATTGGCAGAATAGTCGACATCGGCTTTGCTTGCTATTATAAAAAATAGAATAGAATAGATATTTTTACAATCTTTGTCTCTGTATCCATCTGTCTGTCTGTTTATTCCGGCCGATTTTGACGGCACTTTGACTCACTTTCTTACTTTCACTGGCAGATTGCTGATATTACATCGAGGAATAGAATATTACTTTTTGTCTCAGTTCCATGTGGGAATATTTCCTCGGAATTATCTTTGCGTGCGAAGCCGCGGACACAGCTAGTTGAAAAATATTCTAAACTGAAACACCACAAAAAACGACTCTCGATTTTAGTAGTGATTTATTAAATTTAATTCTTTTATAAAATGGCGTAAGATAACAGCACATTGTTTAATAAAATGGTATAGAGTAGTAGGTACTACTGTACAAGAAGGTACTACTGTACAGGGTAGTCTAGAGAATAATATCAACGATATCAGCGAATACTATTATTAAATTAAGTCTACAATAAATAGTGTATTAATATAAAAAAATAAACGATGAGAAAAGTTTTGACAGCAATATATTATATCTATCTTGCCTGCTATCTTATTAAATATTAGTATTCATAAATTAAGCAGTTCATTATAGAGTTAATCAGCTATTATATTCAATTTTATTTTCATAATCAAAACAGTTCATAACAGAGTTACTCAATCTTAATTAAAACAATCTTTGGGACTGTCTGTCTAGTATAAACTGCATTCGAAATGTTAGCCTAATAATATTAAGTCGAGTTATTTCTCATGTCGGTGCTACATAAAATTGACGTTCAATCGTTGATTATTCATAATGAATCGAATAAATTCGAATCACATGATTCGGAGGAATGAGGAAAATGTCGCGCTGAAAATTTTGAGTCTGAATATCGGTGGCTGTAAGAGTTGGGGAAAACACGATGGATAGACTGCGTGGAAGCTGATATGACTGGAAAGAGGGTGACTACTAAGATAACGACTAATAGAGAATTATGGAAGTAAAAGAAATGTTGCGACGACCCCAAATAAAACTGGGTTAAGGGGAGGGCAAAGATGGTGAATGATGAGGGGTTTAAAAAATAATAATAACAATGCATATTTTTTATTTGTATTCAACTGACATGGCTTTACAGTTGTCATGATACCATGACTACTGTCTATTTTATTTTGAGAAGCTAACGTCCAACCGTCGAACATAATGGATTAAATCCAAACATTTCTACTCAATCTGTGTTTTATTCAAGACAACCTTCAAGACGATACAAAACCAATCATCATCTTCATCCGCCTAGCCTTTTTTCAACCATCTTAGGGTCGACTTCCAGGCTAACCGAACACAGCTGAATGGTGTGCCAGTTGAGCCACTTCCCATAAGTAAGGTGGACCGCCTCCTGATTTGCAACCCTGGCGAGGTAATTACGTAACACACGCATAGTAAAAATTGCTTTCATTTTGACAGTAAAACAACATCGATTGCGTCTTTAACGTCATGGAGTAGACAATTTTTCCGAACATATAAAGCAATGGATGGTGTAGGCGAAGCCCAATATAACACGCTATAGTTAATATTTATGTTTCTTTGTTGTTGTGGGCGAAGCCCAATGAGACTAGCTAACTTTTAACACTAACATCTCCTCGCTGTTGTATTAGGTAACTCCGGTATAGCCTCTGTAAAATACCTAAACAAATACATACCTATACTGTTCTTTAATAAAAGTAGTAGATTTCCATGATGATACTTACATAATTACCTATGCATGTTTATAATCACGTGTATTACCATTGTCTTAACCTTTTAAATGCTAACTAACCTATAATTACCTGTAACAATAACCTGTTGGAGTCTAACTAGTCTGTAATGCCTGTGTCATGTTTGTATAAAACTAATTAGCCTATAGTTACCTAACTCATTGATTGTAAAGCACTAATTAGCTGTAATTAGGTATGAATATACCTAAAATATCTTATGTAGTTCGTACATGATTGTGAAAGTAGCCATGCTAGCCAAGCCAGTTGATAGTCCAATAAGAAGTCTTGTTAATCCAATAAGAAATCAGAGACCTTGAACTCGCTTACACGTGTTTTGAAATTCTCGACAAGTCGAAACCTGTCCCTTTGGGAAAGTCCATTTTTCTCGCTCTCAATTGGTGGAGCGGCTAAAAAGTAAGGAAATGTATACGCTACTTGCAGTAGGCAACAAAAGTTATATAAGGGCCGAGCGTCTATTTTGGGATTAGTATTTTTACAAGTTTACACGAATCATCAAGTTACCACGTAGTGTTTGTGAAGTAAGTGGCTACGCTGTCCGCTGCTTAGTCGCGATGTACCCTATATCGACTGTCCCTATGTACACTATCGAAATTGAAAATTAAGGTTTTTTTTTTATTGCTGTAACACATTCCATTTTCAGTATATTTTCACACTGAAAAGGGAGTATGCAATTAAATGCCTATTTTCATATTTTTTAACTAGTACAATATCGATACTTAAGAAACGATCCCGCGTAAACGATCGAATGTTGAATTCCGGGACTATACGCGGGGGCACGAAGCGTGCGAGCGGGACGAAATTACCGCTTCCGTTGCTATACACCGCTCCCCGTGCCCCGCGCCAGAGCGCCTCGCCGCACTCATCGTTTTGAATCGTTGTGGGGCTGTCGCCGTGTGTGCCACGTATAATGTTGTTTTATTAGTTAGATATTATCATCATGAGTAGGTTAATTAAAGAAAATACACGATCTTCACGAATATTAAGACTACTCAATACAAACGATGTTGCTGAGCAACACGAACGAAATGGTAAGTTTGTATCTTAATTGTTATAGTTATTTAAGCGCATGCTACGCATTTTTATTTATTTCATTATCTGCCCCTGTAAAATAGGTAATTTGTTGAGCTTACATTAAAAAAAGCCTTTATAGAAGTAAATAATCACGCACGCGCAGTATACTATCGAAAGTCCCAGATTCGATTTTGTACATCGATAACATTTTTTGTTGGGGTATCGAAAGTGACTGTTTCGATATTATTCGCTGGTATTATATTTATTTGCATAATCAAATCTGGCACATTCGTTATTATACGCGGGTATATGAGTCAATAACCCTATCGAAAATACCATTTACGATAGTTTCATTGGGAATACATTTTATTTTGTTGTTTTATTTCGATATATGTTATTAAAAAAAACTTACTTATTTCAATATGTTAAATTAATGTTATTTTTTTCATTTCAGGATCACCACTGCCTAAAGAATGCACTTTTAATGATTCAGATTGGAAAGCATTAGAAGGGATGATTGACGATGAGCTATCCTCAGATAGAAATTTGAAGCCAGAAGATTTATGTTGCAATGTGGATAATTTGCTGGAATCACCAAACAAATTAATTCAAATTTCGAATCATGATGACCATGATGATATCTCGTTTATACTCGATAGTTCGGAAACTACTCCAGTTCCATCTCCGTGTGTAGATTTTGATTCACCGAACAATACATCATTGCCTGCTTCTACACCTGATCAGCAAATGCCTGTTCCAAATGAAGAAGATTTAGATACTAACATTGTTTCTCCTAGTGCGGCCATACCGAGTATTGCGTCACTTATCACCATATCGGAATGTGATTCTCCACTTATGACGGTAGCAGAATGTGAGTCTCCATCAGCTGTTACAAAAAGAAAAAGGAAATCTACATTTAAAGTTAATCCTGGAAAAAAAAGAAAAGATGCAAAGAAAACTGGATAGACGTTAAAAGAAAAGCTGCAGTAAACACCGGTCAACAATATGTTAGCAGGAATGGAAAAGTACGTCATAAGAAAGTGATGGGACCGGTCTGTACAGCCACTTGTAAGTTAAAATGCTATGAGCATTTTAATGAAATGACCCGTCAAAAAATTCATTCAAGCTTTTGGCAATTGGCTGACCATTCCAAACAATGGGAATTTATTAATAAATTCACTAAAAAGCTAAACAAGCGCCGTTTTACTACTGAATGTACATCTAGAAGGCAGTTTACTACTCAATATTTCTTACCTACTCCTGCCGCAACTCAAAACCAACCTTGCGAACATAAACGTGTTTGTCTTAAAGCTTTTTTGAATACTTTGTCTGTTACGGATCAATTTGTACGCACAGCTCACCAAAAATTCAATCAAGAAGGTATCACTTTGCCAGATAATAGAGGAAAACATCCGAACCATGTAATCAAGATAGATTCCAATATGATAAAAAGTGTCTGTGACCATGTTGCTTCTTTTCAACCAGTTGAATCCCATTACACACGGAAAAATACTAGCAAGCTTTATTTAGATAACAATTTATCAATGAAAAAAATGTTTTCCTTGTATAATGAATGGGAAAACCTTCATCTTTATAATAATACAGCGCAAACTTTACGCCAGTATACCGACATAATTAATGAAAACATGAATATAGCATTCTTCGTACCAAAAAAGGATTTGTGCGATAAATGTCACAGTTTTTCTTATGAAAACGCTCCAACTGAAGAACAAATTAAGGCTTATAATATACATATAGAGAATAAGTCGATTGCTAGAGAATTTAAAAGTAGCGATAAAGTTCTTGCACAAAATTCGTCGGAAATAGTATGTGCTACATTTGATTTCCAAAAATTTTGAATTGTCCTCATGGTGACGTACGGTTATTTTATTATAAAAGGAAGCTATCTCTGTACAACTTTACTGTATTTGACATTGGAAAAAAAGAAGGAACTTGCTTTATGTGGACCGAGTGTACAGGCAAGAGAGGAGCGAATGAAGTAAGCAGTTGCTTACTTCAATTTGTTAAAAGGAAGTTGGAGCAAGGTGCCAAAAAATTTCTGTTTTGGTCTGATAATTGCGCGGGCCAAAACCGCAATCGGATAGTATATTCTCTATACATGTACCTGGCCAAAGAATATAAGATAGATATTACTCATCGCTTTTTGGAAGCAGGGCATACACAGAACGAGGGCGACAGCGTCCACGCTCTTATCGAACGAGATTCTAAAGGTAAAATGATATACACCCCTGATCAGTGGTTTGCCTTAGTACGTTGGTGTAAAACTAACGGAATCCCATACAATGTAGTGGAAATGGCTCAAGACGACTTTTTTTGATTTTAAAGGCTTATTGGATGATCGAAGATGGAAAAAAGATATGAAAAATGAAAATGTTAAGTGGAATAGTATTAAAGAAATCTGTGTGAGTAAGGAAGATCCAAACTGTTTAAACAAGAAGTCGTGGAAGAAGGAGGGAAAATGTTGAACTAAAAAAATTGTATACTCAACTACTGCCAATACTTGAAGCCAAATATAAGGATTTAATTCATTTATGTAACACTTCAGCCATACCTAAAGAATACCATAGATATTTTAAAAATTTAAAATACAGTACTATCCCATCTGGAGAAAACTCCGATGATTCAGATTAATTGTTAAATATATACAGGATGCAATTAAATTCATGGGCATCCTTTTAAGGGGTCATTGTACCTAGTCATCATTAAGAACAACTTTTACTATGGGACAAAATCTGAAATGGAGAAAAAAATCAGATGTTCCCTACATTTATGTTCGCATAATTCGTCAAAATGTATGGAACAGCAAATATTTTTTTCGCGATTTCAGCTTTTGGTCCCATAGTAAAAGTTGTTCATAATGATAAGTACAATGACCTCTTAAAACGATGCCCATGAATTTAATTGCAGCCTGTATTTATATCGTTTAAAATGTGATTTATATTTCGTTAGGTTAACGGAAAAAGATAAAAAAAATAAGAATACTAGTGAGATAATAATTATGATGATAATACTTTATTTACTTATGTTTGTTTTATAAATGCATAAGAAGTTTATGTTGTTTTTTGTTACTATAATTACTTCAAAGAAGATTTTATGTTGTTATTTTGAATTATTGTCAAAATGTTCGGCAGTTTTTTTTTTCATGGAACAATGATAAGTTTATTTTTGATCTATCCAAGTGATTTTATGTTTATATTAAGGTAAAATAATTAATTTCATTGACATTGTAGAATTAAGAATTAATACAAGTTTAATTTGATCTCATTATGCCCAATGTAACTTTGTCTGTGATTGTACTCTTAATTGATATTCTATCATGATTAAACCTTATTACAATTTTCATCTTTGTTTTTATTTCTAATTATTTTTTTAGTTTTCAGTAATATGATTATTTATAATCATGCTATTAGGTCATAATCTATAAGTACAGTATTGAAACATAAAAAATACTTCCACGTATTGTATCGAAAATGACACTTTCAATGTTTTTCGATTATAAACTCCGATGTAAAACACCGAAAGAGTCACTTTCGATACAATTTGTTAAAAAAAAACAAAGTATAGTATCGAATTAGGCAGTTTCGATTATTCTTACTTTTTGATGAACGTAATAAAGTATTGCATCTAGCATTTCTCAGAAACTATGAATAAATTTGATGCAAGGGTATAGTATATTTGTTTATCATTACAAATATGTAATATATCTCAAATTAATTACAGTTAGCTCTTTAAATGTCAATTTTGTACGCAAAATAAACTTCAAAGCGCTCTCCTGTAAAGTATCAGTTTTCAGTTTCGTTATTATACGTAGGGGCAGTCGATATCTAGTTAGCCAGTCTTCAAGTATAATGTAGCTAGGATTTAATTGTGTGTACTGCTTATTCTGGTTGTATTTTATATTGTGTGCTGTGTACTATTTTTACAACCATTTGTGTGATTTCTTTGTAATTTCTGTGTACCAAATATGTATAACCAATTATTACGACATTCTGACTGGTTTAATTTCACTCTTTCATCAAGGGAACACCGTCACCCCCGCCTACAACACCTGACTCCCGTTTTATTAACAGATGGATTTGATTAATAATGTGTAACGCATTCGGTGCGCTCGTTCCAATTTTAGATGTTAAAATCCCCGTGTATAGTGAATCAAGATACACACACATAACATCACGCCTTGTTTCCCCGAAGGGTTGGGCAGAGGTGTACCTATAGTACACCCACATTTCGCCTGTTATGTTTAAGTCCCATGTAATAGGGGGCGAGCCTATTGCCATTAACCGGGCACAAATCCAAACTCCAGGCTGCTACTGAGAAATTCCAGATGGAAAAACCCAATATCATTTTGCCCGACCTGGGAATCGAACCCAGGAACTCAAGAGAAAGAAAAGAAAAACCACCACCTCCATCAATTTGTAATACAAGACAACTTAAAAAGCTATTGTCATTTAATCCAGATAACATGAAGTCAAATATAAATTGAACTCCATTTTAAATCCTTGTATGAGGACTTTCTATTTAGGCGTAATAATAGCCCACTACTCTACCTACATATGTATGTGCTCCACCTTGTTTAGTTAGCAACACACAAATTCTAGTTATGTCTGCTGTGTTCATACATTCTGTGTTACAATATTAAGCATTCTCGTTTTGTTTGTTTTGGATTTGCGGACGTTTATTGTGCGGGTATTAGTCAACATTTGTGGTCAGCTGCATTTCTGCCTGACATTGTGATGTTTAGGAGGATGGTCTTTCATTTTTCGACTTTTTAAGTATTATCACAGAGAGCAGTGGTGGCCCAGTGGTAACAGCCTCGACTTACGAGTTGTTGGTCGTGGGTTCGAACCCAGGCAGGCGCTTTACTTTGTGTAAATTATTTCATCACCACTGCTGTCAAAACGGTGAAGGAAACCGGCATGTCTTAGAACCAAAAATTCGAAGACATGTGACATCTACCAACCCGCACTGGCCCCGCGTGGTGGATTACGGCCCACTCCCTCTCACCGAGAGGAGGCCTGTGTCCCAGCAGTGGGAACAATATAGGCTGATGATGATGATGATGAAGTATCATCACAATACTTTGTGATTATATTATTTACAGATGTTTTTTGTTTTAATTTTTCGATACCATGTAGAGGTCGCTACCGCTTGTCAAACTTTAACAAAAAGCAATGCATGACCGCTCTATGTGCGTAGTGAACTACATAACTGAGCGCAATGTTGCAATAATAGAGAAATATAATAAATTAATTACACCAAATGAAGCACAAAAGCAGTATTTCCGTCTATCGGTGAAAGAATATGTATTACAGTTCTTGATTCTTAAAAATAAATTATCCAAATAGTTACATGTGTCTTCATTTGTAATAATAATTTGGTAAAGTCAGATAACAATAATTTTGTATTTCTTATGTTCAGACTTATCAATAAAAGCATCCAACAAATGACGAGATTTTGAATTGTTGTTTCAAATTCAACCCTTGGTAGCAACTCTTAAATATCATTTAAAAATTAAAATTAAAGCACCGATTTAGTTTCTTATGATTTAGAGTCAAACTATGTAGTGCTCTGTGAAATCAAAGTTTATTTTTTTGGAGTAAGAACCACTCTAATGTTAAGGTATACGTGGCTTAATATACTTCTTCAGTAAAAGATGAAAATCAATCATAAAAATACGAGTCGTGTTACTATGGATGCAGGAGGCGAACGTACTCAATGTTTCCGAAAAAACGAAAATTATTTTGTTCGTCTCATGTGAAAAATTCCAAAGATCAGAACGAAAGCAGTTCATATCAATTTCTAGAAATAACTACAACATAAAAATAAGAGTCTCTCTTTCATATCACACTTCGTTGAGCGACGATATTCCCTAACAACTCCACTTCGAAATTGTTCTCATTAATAACAACTGTACAGTTGAGGTGACGCCAAAGTGACATTGTCTTTGAGGAGGTTCTTCTTTAAACGTTTCTTTTGACTCGCAATGTACTGATGTTTGATGGAGGATGGTCAATTATGGTTCTTGTGAGCTAAGAGGTTTGTGGGTAAGTAGTAAGGACCGCACAGGTAATCTCAATCAGTCAGGTTAAGATATGCTTTCAGCGGTTAGTCCGTGGATGGGTTACCTACAAAGATGTCGATGTGCCTCGGAAAGCACGTTAAGCCGTTGGTCCCGGGTGTCATTCTGAGATCTTTACCAGTCATTACGGGTCACCAGAAGCCCGAGAGTCTGAAAAGGAATCATAACAAGGGGTCTCGTGTTATTCAGTAACTGGGTTGTAGAGGTCAGAGAGGCAGTACAGTACCGATATTTAGCTGCATTTGGTACACTGAAAGCCGTCCCCAATTTAGTTTTGAAAAGGCACATCGGATGATGGTCAATTAAAGTTCTATTTAAGTGTGTGATGCCCCACAGAAGTCGTACACCGAGGAGCCACCGTGGCCCACAGTGTGAGCCGTGGTGTATTTTAGCCGACAAGATAACAGCTAATTGAAATCTAATTAGATTCCAATCAGGATCTGCCTTTAATTAAAACTAGACATCGTCTTCGTCTCTAACCAAAACCTTACGAAACAATTTATCAATATTTCAGCGACGAAAATTCTAAGCTTAGGAGCATCTCGGCGTCGTCGCCCAACAAACCTCATTGTCAATTCCTAATTTTCTTGCCTTCTGATCCTCTTAACACATTTTCAGACACGAACAATAACTAAATACCTTTGCAAGGTCAGCTGATAAGCGAAATCGTTCGTCTAGCCAATTTTAATTCATTACAAACAGAAGCGACCTCGTAGCTTCCATTTTAGAGGGAGTAATATTGAACCATATGACAATATCAGGGATTTTAGTCGCAGTAGAATCGATTTAATCATGGCAAGATCACATAAAAATACACATAGGTACATACATAAATCAGAGAGATGATTCGAAATAGTGGCTGGTCATTATAAGTTGACAAGAACTCAACCTGAAGATATTTTGGAAATGGTAGTATGTAGAAATTTTATATGAAGTGGTAGTACTTGTAAGCAATCGACAATAAATCATCAAATTCATCATCTGCGTAGCCGTTTCCCAACTATGTTGGGGTCGGCGTCCAGTATAACCGGATGCAGCTGAATACCAGTATATTTCATAGAATGACTGCCTATCTGACCATGGGGAGGTCATGATATCCCTTGGTAGTACTAGTGATCAAGATTTCGGACTTCTGACGATCGGAAACGATTGTCAAATGACAGCCGGACCACCGGCTCAACGTGCTTTTCGAAGCAAAGACGAGTCTTGCGGCATGTGTTGTTCATCCTGATTGATAGATCCGTGCGGCTGTTTTTACTTAACTGGGGCTGTTATGACTTTTAAAACTAGGGGGAGACATGATATGACATACCAGAAAATGTCAAACTTTCATCACCTACTTCACTCTTGTATGGGGTGAATTCACCAAAAATCCTAAATACTGTCAATCGCGTTTGTGCAAAATATCATGTTTCTAGACTCAGAGCCCTGTTCAGCCGTTTAGGTCGGATGTGCGTTCTCTGACAGTCAAAGAATGAATTTAAGATTTTTGTTATGTAGATTTAGATTAGTTGGATAGTATGTAGAGTTATAGTAGACAAGGATCTTTAGGAACATATCCCCTGAGATAGCAGCCGTAACACGTAGAAATTATGGTAATAACCCCACAGGATTACTTTTACATCGTTCCATTACAACCTCTCGCGTTTATATTCCATTGTAACTCCCATTTATTGCTTACTTTCCATTTTCACCACAGGTATTAAGATATTCCAACACATACCTACCTAATAAATACATACGGAAAAGCAAGCCACGACCCCTTCCGCACAGAAAAAATTCAGGTTAAGTGATAACTTAAGGAAACCTGCTGGTAGAACATAATTCTGTCATAACACGGAACTCAATACTTGCTGTTCATAATAAACATGTCTAATGCAATGTTCCACTACCATTTGTAGACAACGTAATGATCATAAAGACTAAACCATACAATAACAACAGACGTAATGGCGGAAAACTGGTCAGTATGTTATACGACATCCCAATTCAGAGGAAGTGTGTCAAGGAAACCTAATCCAATAATAGCTTGAGTAGCTTATGGGTTTTTGCCTAAATGTGAAAATTTATTGGATTTGAAGTTATATGATGAGAATGGACGAGGCTTCAGCGAATAGTTTTTATGTTGCACTTTGTAATAAATACGTATATATCTATATATTAATACGTGAAGCGAAAACTTTGGATCCCTTTTTACGAAAATTGGGCGGACGGAGGAGTATGAAATTTCGCACACTTATAGTTTATACAGAAAAGAAGTGACGAATGCTATTATTTGTTTAAATTATGCCTAAATATACATTATTTTCAATAAATAACACGTTACACACACTACTGTTCATTACCGTGTATTTAATACACACATGCATAGATATTCTTTTGTTTATGGTCCAAATCTGTGGTCCAATCGAGAATATCTGTCATTATTATTTTATGTCTATAGTCTTAGGGGGCGTCCATTAATTACGTGAGGCATTTTTGAGAATTTTTCGAGCCCCCTCCCCCCTTGGTGAGATATCGTAAGATTTTCCTCAACTCCCTCCCCCCTCCCCTAATCTCACGCGAGATTCTTCAAAACTTCTATTTGGGCTGTAAACGTGTTGGATTATTGAGAATTTTCTTAGACCAAGAATAATTTCTTAACTCAAAAATTTATTCTCTTCACTCAAGAAAATCATTTTCTTCAAAATGTTATTCTTGGTTTAAGATTTTGGCTCTTGAGTCAAGTTATTTTTTTTAATCAGTGTACTATTGTTTCAGATTTGGCCATATTTTATTGTAGAAATAATTTTTCACGCAATTTTACACCGTTTTCTTCGAGAAAAATAATTACGTGATATTTGTCAAGACCTCCCCCTCCCCTCTAAGTGAGATTTGGAAAGATTTAGCTTGATCCCCTCCACCCTTGAACACCTCACGTAATTAATGGACGCCCCCCTACTGAATGTCAAGCATAACCATAGGTAATAAATTAATTTTACAGATATATAACCTATTTCATTTTTAAAATCTATGATCATATCGAAAATATTTGTCTTTACCTAATATTATTTGTATTAGCGACGATAGGAATTTAGTTTAGATTTATAAGAAATTGTTTTTGTGATTTTATGGAGAGTGTCAAGTATGGCTTTAGTAAGTTTCCCATACAAAACTTAGTGTCGTGTGCAAACTGTAGAGGTTGTATGCTTCACGATTCTACAGGCTGGTTATAATTATGACATTTTGAACTGTCATAATTAATTAAAAATAATTGGGAAAATTCTATAAAAACAGAGCAAATGTCTGTGATAATTCATTTCATATCCAGCAGTTAAGAACTATTAAGAAAATAAAGAAGAGAGTCCTGAAGAAGTATTCTTTACTCATTACACCTACGTCCTGGTCCTGGCCGTAACCATCCGCCAGCGAACCCTCTCCACAGTAGTACAGCGTCAACTTTGTCTGTAGTGTTACAGAATGTCAAATATAATGTACCATTGTAACATTTAATAATGTATTTCTATTCGATTGAAGCACGGTCGAATTTCGACCAATGGGCGATCACTAGTACAACATAAATACGATTCGACGAAAAGAAAATATAAGTTACTATCTGGGTAATATCTAGGTAATATTTTCTTTTCAGCCAGCTTGTTTATGTTGCTCTTGATATAATTTTTAACCATCAGTAGATCATCGGGAGAACAGATTTTATTAAAAAAAAATTGTTAAAAGACGTTAGCGAAAGTGAACTTAAAAAAAAGAGTTATTTACATAAAAAGTACTCAAGTATGCGATCAGCCTTGAAGTGTTCTCATGCTAATTAAATACTCGCGAATAATTAAAACTTTAAGTTACTTCAATGTTAAAATGCTTTGTTGATAAGAAGTCTCCATGAAATTGGACCTGAACATACCTTAATTTTTCAGTTTCAATCCGATTACAAAGATTGTTTTAAAAGAAAAAAGGCTCATTATACTTTGCACGACCAGACGCTATATTTGAATTCATAATTGTAGAAAGACTGATGAATCTATTTGCATTATTTGAATAAATTACAAGTCTTTGTTTACAGATTTTTCAAAGTGTAGTAGACTCGATAAACCGGAGTAGTTTGTTGTCATTAAGGATTCAGAAAATCGAATGTCTGAAGAAAAGCAGTAATTGTGCCTATTATTGCAAAATACATAATGCTAAATAATAATTAAAAAAAACAAAAATAAATTAAACTTATTAAAAAAGATCATGTTTAATAATAAACTGTTAATTATCTTTATTTTTTTGAATTCCTAAAAATATGTGACTGCGGAGTACGATAACGATTAGCGTGTCCTGTCAGTTCACCAAAAATTAATTTACAAATTTTTATTTGACAAGCAACGATTGCCAAAAACATGATTTGTCATTTCATCATCACACAACAAGTTTGTCAAATAATTCACTTAAATAGATAGTAATCCGATAAACTTTTTTTTAAAAAGGTATTATCTGACAAACAATTAATATTTTTTTTTCATTTTATCTTATAAAACAACGTTTGGAATAAAAAGTCTGTCAGTCATTAGGCTATTTAGGTTCTTTTTTTTTTCTGGATTGGAAATCATCAAATGACTTCTCCCGCTCTGGGCGTGTCAGACTTTTACTGACTAAAACCCACCCGTGTTCCATCAGTTGCCCATGTGCCAGGGTCACGGTATCTCTTTCGAACAATCACGCGACCCCGGCAGGCATCGGTCCTAGTAGACCCCTTCACTGCTGCTGACATCTCTTTGAGGCGCATGTGGAACACTGCGCGCCGTCGACCCGAGCTTGGTCCTTACCGGGCGGCAAGCTACCCATTGCTCGCCACCCGCAAGCTCGCGCCTACGGTGGCCGGGAGGCGTATTTACAAAGGCTATATTATTTTAGTCACGAGCCAGACTCTAATCAATGAGCTTTTGGTTATGCATATTACTGAACAATACCTAGTCTATCTCAGTAAAAAAATTGACTCAAATAGACTAGCTTTTTGTTTTAATATTTTCAAAGAAAATGCACGTACAAAATCTAGTTCTATATAATACATATCACTCGAATAGCTAAGCTTTTGGCGAGATATTTTTAAATTTATACTCGCAACAAGTGGCTAGTGTTCTTTACCTAATAAAAGTACTTCTCGTTTGTTAATTCGTTTTATTTTTGTTTATCAAATACATAATAGAAACGAGCAATTAAAATGATAATTGTTGCCATGTCAACCTATCAACCTATCAACCTATCAACCTATAATTGAAGCTTATCTATTTGATTAATATGTATTCAAAATTAATATGTATGTAACTGATTGCCACCTGCGCTAAGATAGGTTGACGGAGCCCCGCTTCGCGGGGCTCCTATTTCTGGGTGGTTTAAAAAAAATACTCGGGGTACTCTGAGTCGGGGTACTAACCATGGATGGGATTTCGTCCACGCGTGACTGAAATGGTACTAGATTTTGTCCGTGCATTTTCTTTGAAAATATCAAAACAAAAAGCTAGTCTATTTGAGTCAATTTTTTTACTGAGATAGACTAGGTATTGTCGAGTAATATTCAGAAACAAAAGCTCACTGATTAGAGTCTGACTCGTGACTAAAATAGTATAGCCTTTGTAAATTCGCGGCCGGGAGTCTGCAATCGACTCCCGACGCCCGGGGCGTCTCCTCCTGCGGCGGCTAGGGACGTGAGGGCGCAGAGACTTTGATACACTTTGTGATACACGTGTCACATACTTCTACTTGAAGAGTATATATATGAATTTTTGTGTCAATCGACTCAGAGAATAAAAAGTTTCATAGAAAATTCAACCCCCCATTTCACCCTCTTAGGGGTAGAATTTCAAAAAATCCCTTCTTATTTAATACCTACTCTTTACAAAGATCACACCCTCCAAATTTCATGTCTCTAAGTCCAGCGCTTTAGGCTGTGCGTTGATATATCAGTCAGTCACTCAGTCACTCAGGTCTTTGAATTTTATATATATAGATTGAGAGGTAGTAAGAGCGCTAATGTTTGTTTCTGAAAAAAAAAAAAGTCATTTGTTTTTTGTAGGCCACGCGGGTAAAGGCGCGGGCAGAAGCTACTCAAAATAAACCAAAGAAATAAACACAGGCAAAAAAACATCTGTCCTAATTATATTACATGCATACGTGTCGAATTCATAAGGATGATGCTATATATATATCCTAAGCAGGTCTTAAATTTATTCAACCCATCTGGTCTTCGTCTCACACACTTATCCTCAAAGTGGGTGCTCCAGTAATGCTACTACAAAATCTTAATCCGGCCAAGTTGTGCAATGGGACCAGGTTGTGTGTGACCATTGTATTTACTGACTGTGATCAAGGTGTATCGGTGTACTATATACCGCAGATACCACTAATACCGTCGGAGTACCCATTCGTGTTTAAAAGGCTGCAGTCCCCTTATGGTTTAGCAATGACGATTAATAAGTCTCGGGGACAGTCACTGTAAACAGCGGGATATGATCTTTGAGGGGACTGCTTCTCGCACGGCCAGTTTTACGTAGCCTGATCGAGAGTGAGCTCATCTAGCAGCCTGGCCAGAAGCTGCGGGTGGTGAGCAATGAGTAGCTCGCCGCCCGGTAAGGACCAGGCTCAGGTCGACGGCGCGTAGTGTTCCACGCACGCCTTAAAAGATTTCAGCAGAACGGAAAGGGTCTGCCAGGACCGATGCCTGCCAGAGTCGCGAGAATGTTCGAAAGAGACACCGTGACCCTGGCACATGGGCTACTGAAGGAACACAGATGGGTTTTAGTCAGTAAAAGTCTGACACGCCCTCCCGCTCCACCCAAGAGCGGGAGACGTCATTAGATGATTTCGCATCCTAAAATAAAAGGGCAGAACCTCTAAAGTAGTATTTAAATATATACTTTAAGTATAGACTAAAAAAAAAATAGTCTTAAGCCCCTGTGAACAGCACATTAAGTAAAATCTTCATTTGAATAATTTAGGTAACAATTTTTTTCGAAATTCCCAGGGAATAAAGAGAATTTATATTTTCGCTTCAAAGTTGCCTTCAAAGTCATGCAAGTAGGTAATTTGCCGTTCCGTTACATATTTCGTCACTATTGTTACTTTTTAGGATTAATATCCTACAACAATCATTTATCAATCCGAGCGCTGCTCCTTGTTTAACACAAAGCAAGCAATGCAATAACACATTGTTTACTTGGATTAACACATAGGATACTTTCAATCCCGGTAGTACAGTCCCTGTGGGATATTTTACGACATCCACGCGGGCGAGGCCGCGGGCAGAAGCTAGTTTAATATACGAACTAACAATATCCTAAACAAAGCAAATAGGACGAAGTTCTCCGTAAAACTAAACTAATCTCTGGGATGAGAGTAGTATAGTTTTAATAAAACTCAAAGCGTATGTATAAAGATTTATATAAGAGACAATCAGTAGTGGATAATGAACAATTAATATTGTTTACTACGAAATACTGTGCCTACCGCAGAATTTCTTTGTAAACAATATTTTTTGTTTTTACTTCAGATTCTAGAATCCCCAGGCTGAGCAGGATTGAGCAGGCCACGTATAGCTGACCGTGTGAAAAGCAGTTCTCCCTTAAGTCTACCCTTGTTAAATTAAGTGATTTGACTTGAGATTTATTTATGGTCTTGTCAAAGCAGACTTTGAGGGGAAACGGTATTCTTTTGAACTCAAAGGGGTAGTTCGATGGCGTTAGAGGTATCCTCGGAATAAACACAGACTCCTCTCAGGAACAAGGTGTCAGTATAGTTGCCTCGATAACATTTCGTTGCAATATTTTCACTCACAACCTGGTGTCATTGCATAATTTTGGCGGGTTTAAATTACGCAACAACATAACTGGGCGCCAACTCTATATTTTTATACCTACATATGTGAGTTGAGAGACCGAGAGGCTTTAATGTGTTAAGAAACTAAACCGGGTAATGCATGGCGTCATTATTGTTTATCACTCGAGTTCACTAATTTATAATTATTTTCATCTCCTTCGAACGATCTCAAAAGAATTTCATAGATGATTGTGGCTTGGTCGTTATGTTTTACTTTAATGCATAAACCAAATCGCACTATTGCTCACTGAACGTGGAGATTTATATGTAAGTGCGTAAAGTATTATAGTAGGTATGTTCACGATACCCCTTGGTAAGACTCCTTGTCAGACTTTCGGGCTTCCGGCGACCCGTAACGATGGTCTAAGATCTACGAAAGACAGCCGGGACCAACGGCTTAACGTGCTTTCCGAGGCACAGAAGGGTCTTATGATGTAAAGATGGTCACCCATCCATGGAGCAACCGCGGCAAGCGAAGCTTAACCTGAACGATCGACCCGTGCGGCTGTTATAATTAGTAAATATCTTTATTAATACATTAAGTTTGTTCTTTACGCTTTCACGTGAAAACTACTTAACCGATCATTATGAAACTTTGTACACATATTCTTGGAGGTATTCGAAGTTACATAAGATAATTTTTATGAAAAAAAAAATTGCGAAAGATAAATTTGGTACGGGGTAAGTTTGAACCCCAAGAAAGGACATATGCCTATTTTTATTCCGAGATTTCGTCTCCGTCCAGGATAACCGATATTTACGCGGACGAAGTTGCGGGAAAAAGCTAGTTAGTTCATATTAATATCAGTTACGTATTTGATACTTCTTGATACCTTGGTTGAGATTGGGTGATTGGGTGACGACAATGCGCTCCCCGGGCTGCCCCGCACGCCATGCGCACGTCTGCCAGGCCACGTAGGATATTCGAAGCCCTATTTGACTCAGTAAGGCGATGATTTTGTTGATTGAAAATTGTGATACACGTGTCACATACTTCTACTTGAAGAGTATATATACGAATTTTTGTGTCAATCGACTCAGAGAATAAAAAGTTTCATAGAAAATTCAACACCCCATTTCACCCTCTTAGGGGTAGAATTTCAAAAAATCCTTTCTTAGTGAATACCTACTCTTTACAAAGAACACACCCTCCAAATTTCATGTCTCTAAGTCTAGCGGTTTAGGCTGTGCGTTGATATATCAGTCAGTCAGTCAGTCACTCAGGACTTTGAATTTTATGTATATAGATAAACGTAATTTTTCCAAAATAATCTTAATATTATATGAAAAATGCATAAATGATTAAATATCTTCTGACACATTTGTTGAGAGAAGCATTTGCCAAATAAATGATTGTAATGTGAGTGTTTATAAAATAAAACATTTACGGATTAAGTTGTTTGTGAAATGAATAGTATACAAAACGTTGGTTGTAAACTAAAAATTTGTCAGTGGTGTTTTGGTGAAACATTAGTAAACCAACAATTAGTAACTAACTAGAACAGTAACAAAACGCGTGGGGCAGAGATAGCGTGGTGCGCGGGTAGGTAATACAAATTTCGACATGTCCGTGCATACATGGATTTGACTTGAAGGTATGTATAAAGTTTCCGCTATCGAAACGACTATTCTACTTGTGATAAGATGAGAAGTTCTTGTGTCGTATCAACACAAAAGGGCAGTCAGAACGGTTATAGCGTGGGCCGCGGCTGACTACCCAGGTTGTGCCTGAAGTACAGTTAAGTAGGTAGTCCATTTGAGGAGACTTTACACTTAATAGGAGGACTTTATGAGCTTTACCACAAACAAGCCGTGCTTTGCTCGGTTCTTACAACTTGACCTAACATCGAGATTTCTTTATTTTATGTTATTTGAATGTTTAATGTGTAATATAATATAAATCTTTCGGAATTAAATTCTCTTCTCTAAATGATGGTGAAAACTGCATCTAAAGCCATTTCGTAGTTTAAAAGCACCGCGTTCATACAAAAAGGTACGAAAATCGACTTATATATTCTTAATATGTATACAAAGTTTTTAGTAAAAGAAGTTTCAACAAAGTTCGTTATCATTCTCCTGTCCATATCCCAATTTATTTGTGGTCGTCGTAACTTGTCTTTTATTGTCACACTTCTCTTTTAGTCGTCATCTCAGTAGTCACGCCCTTTCTATCCATATCATAACTCACATCTATCCTTCATTTCTTTGGTATGCCCCTACTCTTTTATAGCCGTCGACATTCATACTTAAACGTTCCAACAAAGTTATTACACCAGAAACGATTTGAATGTTCTAATTCTCATTTTAATTAGCGACAGACCTAATTGATTGTTACAAGTTGTGGAAATTTATCAAGGGCTCCCCGTATAAGACATTGGACCCCTGTTTGGCAAAATTTATGGACCTAACTTGATAATAATTTATTATTCTCTGCACCTGGTTTAGTTTTCGGATCCAAGCACTGCCCTGGTTCAGATGAGACTATCCTAAATGTAGCCAGTAGTTACAGTTTCGTGAGACTAATGGATGGATGGAGTAATAGGTGCTAATTTGGGCTAAATTATTAGTTTTTTTTTTAAGGATGCAATAAAGAGGTAGCGGTATAGTAGTGGTAATTCCCTACCCCCATGGGAAAAAGGCGTAAGTTTATGTATGTACATATGTAGATATACGAGGTAGAGCCAGTACTGTTCTGCTAATTTCAGCAGAACAGTACTGGCTTCGTGGTAAAGGCTGTGACTTACGAGTTGTAGGTCGTAGGTCCGAACCCAGATAGGCGCTTTATTTAGTGTGCATTATTTCGTCACCACAGGTCTCAACATGGTGAACGAAAACATCGTGAGGCAAACAGCATCGAAGAACGAAAATTTTGAAGATTTTTGAGATCTTTCAACCCGCTCTGGGCCAACGTGGTGGATTACGACCAACTCCCTTTCACAGAAAGGAGGCCTGTGAGCAATGGAATCATTATACGCTGGTCATGTTATGCTAAATATGCAATTTCACCACTTGCGGATGAATTTTGACCGTCAGGAATCAATTCTAAACGTATGTTGAACACAGGGCCTGTCGGGTCATGAAAAGAATTTATATGTCGCACTCTCATAAATATAATATCATCAGGGGCCAAGTGAATGCTATATTGTTTTTCTCATAAAATAAAGCATTTCCAATTAATAACTCAATTAATAAAAAGTTCCAAAACCTCAACAAAATACAGTTCAATGAATTGTATCATGTTCACGCCAAAAACAAAAGTTTATAATCAATCAATCCTCCAAAGTTAGTATAAAATTCCGGCGCTATACTTGGGATTAAAAGCTTCGAATCGGATCATTTTAATTGCTCAGTCTTCAAGTTCATCGACATAATACTGAGCTCGTAAATACAAGAGCCGTGTTTAGTAATTCATGGCTTATAATGAACTATCTATTTGCACTTTAAAGGCTTCAAGTTTTTGTTAAAAAGGTTTCACAATTGTAGTGAAGGATTATTTTGCGAAGGAAGGAAAAGTAATACAGAAAAGAGTTTGTTATCTCTTATTATAATAATAATATAAGTACCTTTATTTCAGACATACGTCCATACATTTTTACAAAGAAAAGAAAAGCGTTAGTAGGGTTGTTAGTAGTACACAAAAAAAAAAAAAGGTGTTAGTAATTTGTTAGTAAACAAAACAAGGTGCACAATAATAACTAAGACTATTTCCTATTTCTGTGCAGGTGTACACTTGCCCAGTACACAGTAAATGGACTGTTAATTTTGCACGCTAACGTTCTGAGGACAGTGTTGGTGCTACCACGGACCCTGCCCATCATCGATGCAGTTCTTTTCCTAATTATGGAGAAGAAATCATCGATGGAAGCATCCGCAAACATTGCGGACGCACTGCAGTACCGAGGATTTCTCAACACTGCCCTCAGAGCGTCATTGTACTGAACACGTAGGGCGTTGTAAGCCCGCCGCGTAAAGTTGATCCACAGACTGCACGTGTAGAAAGACTGACAGAAGGCTCGGCTTATAAAAACTAATAAAACTGCTACTTATATTTAAACATTAACGTGACAGTGTTTATCGCGTATGCCACTCATTCCCTACGATTACCCCCTCCAGTTGAAGGTGGAAAATCCAAGCTAGTCCGCGGAATTCAAATTTTCTTAATTTTCTTGCAACTTTCAGGTCAGTGCTAGGTTGTATGTTGGTTAAAATATAATTCGCGATCATAACACGTATTTATTTACAGAATTGTAATTTTTTAAATTATTTTAAGTTCATTTATTTCCACAAATGACTATTTTATGACAACATATTTATGGAAGTTTTCATAAAAATTTTGCTGTTATTGTTTGTTGTTATAGTATATTCGGGTGTTCTACCACTTCGACGCAAACGAAGTTGCGTGCAGAAGCTAGTTTATACTATAGATGTACCCACAACTGCTATATTTTTGAACATGGAGTCTGTTTCACAATTTGTCTCAATGTATTTAATCAAGAATTTCTTAGCAACGACTCCAAACACAACATACCAGGACTCAGGAGACTATACATTAATTGTACGAACTCAAAACGGTATGCGAATACACATAACGTCGACGGTGCCCAGTCGAAGTTATGTGCAATCGCATGTAAATGAGTCTCTAACGATAGTCTCTATCGTAAGGTGTCTTCATCGTTTCATACATTGGCAGTCTGCCGTTGAGACTGGTACAAATTATGGCAGCTGTGGTAAGCCAATAGTTTTGTTACAGGTTATTCAAACTTTCAATAATGCATTCTATCTAATCTAACCTAACTAGCCTGTATTGTTTTATTACCGGGCAAAGGCCTCTCTCTCCCTTTTCCACGGAATTCTGTCTTTTGCTAGTGCTGACCAGTCCTTTCGGTAGGAGTCAAGCTAGTCCCGCTATCTTCGTCTCGGCCTGCCGCGATATCGCCATGCGTTTAGTGGGACCCAATTGGTGGTTCTATTAGCCCATTATTTTGTCATCAAACATCCGGCGGACATGTCCGGCCCAGTCTCATACGCTGAGCAGCTTTGATAATAATGTATTTAGTAGGTTTAAATTATAATAATAATATAATAATATAAAACGTTTATTTTCTCTACACAAGTTATGAGCTTAATGCTAGGCTTATATAGTAGTGCACGTAAAAGGAGCTAACTTTGTGAGAGACTGGTGCCTGAGGTAGGTTTATTTAAAAACCTGTATTACTAAATTATTTCAGGATGTAAAATTTTATTTTCGATTTCCTCTAATTTTAGGGTTTTGTACCAAAATTTTAAAAAAGGATCCTATTTGGTGAAACTCAGTCTGTCTATCCGTGTGTCTGTCACAGCTGGATATTTTTCAAGAACTATTAATGCTTTCAACTTAAAATTTGGAATAGTTTTAGATGACGTTTTTCGTAGTAATGTACGAAAGGTGAAACAGACCCTTGATCATTTACAAACAATACATGACTTTTGTTCTCGGTCAAGTTTTATAACGTGCCTATTCTAACAAAAGCCAGTACTTCATTTTTCTTCAATTTCATACCCTGAAGAGTACACATACACACAAACTCACGCCTTGTTCCCATAAGGGTAGGTAGAAACTACAGAATACCACTTGCTACGATCCTTAGAAAATCTTTTCGCTCGTTTAACGTCCTCGACGGGTACCAAGCACCTGAACTTTCCAATAAGGTCACTGTATGTCCTTCTAGGGCATTCCTTCCCAGCTTTACCGGTCGCTTCTGCCTTTTGTTGGTCGCGCTTTATTCATCTTCCCCGTATCCTTAGAGTAATAAAGGCAAAACGACATCTTCCAGGGGGTAAATACATCAGTGCTGGTCATTATAAGTTGACAAGAACTCAACCTGAAGATATTTTGGAAATGGTAGTATGTAGAAATTTTATATGAAGTGGTAGTACTTGTAAGCAATCGACAATAAATCATCAAATTCATCATCTGCGTAGCCGTTTCCCAACTATGTTGTGGTCGGCGTCCAGTATAACCGGATGCAGCTGAATACCAGTATATTTCATAGAATGACTGCCTATCTGACCATGGGTAGGTCATGATATCCCTTGGTAGTACTAGTGATCAAGATTTCGGACTTCTGACGATCGGAAACGATTGTCAAATGACAGCCGGACCACCGGCTCAACGTGCTTTTCGAAGCAAAGAGGACTCTTGCGGCATGTGTTGTTCATCCTGATTGATAGATCCGTGCGGCTGTTTTTACTTAACTGGGGCTGTTATGACTTTTAAAACTAGGGGGAGACATGATCAAATCCTTAATACTGTCAATCGCGTTTGTGCAAAATATCATGTTTCTAGACTCAGAGCCCTGTTCAGCGGTTTAGGTCAGATGTGCGTTCTCTGACAGTCAAAGAATGAATTTAAAATTTTTGTTATGTAGATTTAGATTAGTTGGATAGTATGTAGAGTTATAGTAGACAAGGATCTTTAGGAACATATCCCCTGAGATAGCAGCCGTAACACGTAGAAATTATGGTAATAACCCCACAGGATTACTTTTACATCGTTCCATTACAACCTCTCGCGTTTATATTCCATTGTAACTCCCATTTATTGCTTACTTTCCATTTTCACCCCAGGTATTAAGATATTCCAACACATACCTACCTAATAAATACATACGGAAAAGCAAGCCACGACCCCTTCCGCACAGAAAAAATTCAGGTTAAGTGATAACTTAAGGAAACCTGCTGGTAGAACATAATTCTGTCATAACACGGAACTCAATACTTGCTGTTCATAATAAACATGTCTAATGCAATGTCCCACTACCATTTGTAGACAACGTAATGATCATAAAGACTAAACCATACAATAACAACAGACGTAATGGCGGAAAACTGGTCAGTATGTTATACGACATCCCAATTCAGAGGAAGTGTGTCAAGGAAACCTAATCCAATAATAGCTTGAGTAGCTTATGGGTTTTTGCCTAAATGTGAAAATTTATTGGATTTGAAGTTATATGATGAGAATGGACGAGGCCTCAGCGAATAGTTTTTATGTTGCACTTTGTAATAAATACGTATATATCTATATATTAATACGTGAAGCGAAAACTTTGGATCCCTTTTTACGAAAATTGGGCGGACGGAGGAGTATGAAATTTCGCACACTTATAGTTTATACAGAGAAGAAGTGACGAATGCTATTATTTGTTTAAATTATGCCTAAATATACATTATTTTCAATAAATAACACGTTACACACACTACTGTTCATTACCGTGTATTTAATACACACATGCATAGATATTCTTTTTTTTATGGTCCAAATCTGTGGTCCAATCGAGAACATCTGTCATTATTATTTTATGTCTATAGTCTTAGGGGGCGTCCATTAATTACGTGAGGCATTTTTGAGAATTTTTCGAGCCCCCTCCCCCCTTGGTGAGATATCGTAAGATTTTCCTCAACTCCCTCCTCCCTCCCCTAATCTCACGCGAGATTCTTCAAAACTTCTATTTGGGCTGTAAACGTGTTGGATTATTGAGAATTTTCTTAGACCAAGAATAATTTCTTAACTCAAAAATTTATTCTCTTCACTCAAGAAAATCATTTTCTTCAAAATGGTATTCTTGGTTTAAGATTTTGGCTCTTGAGTCAAGTTATTTTTTTTAATCAGTGTACTATTGTTTCAGATTTGGCCATATTTTATTGTAGAAATAATTTTTCACGCAATTTTACACCGTTTTCTTCGAGAAAAATAATTACGTGATATTTGTCAAGACCTCCCCCTCCCCTCTAAGTGAGATTTGGAAAGATTTAGCTTGATCCCCTCCACCCTTGAACACCTCACGTAATTAATGGACGCCCCCCTACTGAATGTCAAGCATAACCATAGGTAATAAATTAATTTTACAGATATATAACCTATTTCATTTTTAAAATCTACGATCATATCGAGAATATTTGTCTTTAATATTATTTGTATTAGCGACGATAGGAATTTAGTTTAGATTTATAAGAAATATTTTTTGTGATTATATGGAGAGTGTCAAGTATGGCTTTAGTAAGTTTCCCATACAAAACTTAGTGTCGTGTGCAAACTGTAGAGGTTGTATGCTTCACGATTCTACAGGCTGGTTATAATTATGACATTTTGAACTGTCATAATTAATTAAAAATAATTGGGAAAATTCTATAAAAACAGAGCAAATGTCTGTGATAATTCATTTCATATCCAGCAGTTAAGAACTATTAAGAAAATAAAGAAGAGAGTCCTGAAGAAGTATTCTTTACTCATGCCATAACCATCCGCCAGCGAACCCTCTCCACAGTAGTACAGCGTCAACTTTGTCTATAGTGTTACTGAATGTCAAATATAATGTACCATTGTAACATTTAATAATGTATATCTATTCGATTGAAGCACGGTCGAATTTCGACCAATGGGCGATCACTAGTACAACATAAATACGATTCGACGAAAAGAAAATATAAGTTACTATCTGGGTAATATCTAGGTAATATTTTCTTTTCAGCCAGCTGTTTATGTTGCTCTTGATATAATTTTTAACCATCAGTAGATCATCGGGAGAACAGATTTTATTTTAAAAAAAAATTGTTAAAAGACGTTAGCGAAAGTGAACTTAAAAAAAAGAGTTATTTACATAAAAAGTACTCAAGTATGCGATCAGCCTTGAAGTGTTCTCATGCTAATTAAATACTCGCGAATAATTAAAACTTTAAGTTACTTCAATGTTAAAATGCTTTGTTGATAAGAAGTCTCCATGAAATTGGACCTGAACATACCTTAATTTTTCAGTTTCATTCCGATTACAAAGATTGTTTTCAAAGAAAAAAGGCTCATTATACTTTGCACGACCACACGCTATATTTGAATTCATAATTGTAGAAAGACTGATGAATCTATTTGCATTATTTGAATAAATTACAAGTCTTTGTTTACAGATTTTTCAAAGTATAGTAGACTCGATAAACCGGAGTAGTTTGTTGTCATTAAGGATTCAGAAAATCGAATGTTTAAAGAAAAGCAGTAATTGTGCCTATTATTGCAAAATACATAATGCTAAATAATAATTAAAAAAAACAAAAATAAATTAAACTTATTGGAAAAGATCATGTTTAATAATAAACTGTTAATTATCTTTATTTTTTTAAATTCCTAAAAATATGTGACTGGGGAGTACGATAACGATTAGCGTGTCCTGTCAGTTCACCAAAAATTAATTTACAAATTTTTATTTGACAAGCAACGATTGCCAAAAACATGATTTGTCATTTCATCATCACACAACAAGTTTGTCAAATAATTCACTTAAATAGATAGTAATCCGATAAACTTTTTTTTAAAAAGGTATTATCTGACAAACACTTAATTTTTTTTTTCATTTTATCTTATAAAACAACGTTTGGAATAAAAAGTCTGTCAGTCATTAGGCTATTTAGGTTTTTTTTTTTCTGGATTGGAAATCATCAAATGACTTCTCCCGCTCTGGGCGGAGCGGGAGGGCGTGTCAGACTTTTACTGACTAAAACCCACCCGTGTTCCATCAGTTGCCCATGTGCCAGGGTCATGGTATCTCTTTCGAACAATCACGCGACCCCGGCAGGCATCGGTCCTAGTAGACCCCTTCACTGCTGCTGACATCTCTTTGAGGCGCGCGTGGAACACTGCGCGCCGTCGACCCGAGCTTGGTCCTTACCGGGCGGCGAGCTACCCATTGCTCGCCACCCGCAAGCTCGCGCCTACGGTGGCCGGGAGGCGTATTTACAAAGGCTATACTATTTTAGTCACGAGCCAGACTCTAATCAATGAGCTTTTGGTTATGCATATTACTCAACAATACCTAGTCTATCTCAGTAAAAAAATTGACTCAAATAGACTAGCTTTTTGTTTTAATATTTTCAAAGAAAATGCACGGACAAAATCTAGTTCTATATAATACATATCACTCGAATAGCTAAGCTTTTGGCGAGATATTTTTAAATTTATACTCGCAACAAGTGGGTAGTGTTCTTTACCTAATAAAAGTACTTCTCGTTTGTTAATTCGTTTTATTTTTGTTTTTCAAATACATAATAGAAACGAGCAATTAAAATGATAATAGTTGCCATGTAATGTCAACCTATAATTGAAACTTATCTATTTGATTAATATGTATTCAAAATTAATATGTATGTAACTGATTGCCACCTGGGCTAAGATAGGTTGACGGAGCCCCGCTTCGCGGGGCTCCTATTTCTGGGTGGTTTAAAAAAAAATAACCACGAAGGCTAAGGCGGGAGCTCCGCTCCGCTTCGCTCCCGCCTTAGCCTTCTAACCTAACTTATCCGAGTCGGGGTACTCTGAGTCGGGGTGTTAACCATGGATGGGATTTCGTCCACGCGTGACTGAAATGGTACTAGATTTTGTCCGTGCATTTTCTTTGAAAATATCAAAACAAAAAGCTAGTCTATCTCAGTAAAAAAATTGACTCAAATAGACTAGCTTTTTGTTTTAATATTTTCAAAGAAAATGCACGGACAAAATCTAGTTCTGTATAATACATATCACTCGAATAGCTAAGCTTTTGGCGAGATATTTTTAAATTTATACTGCAACAAGTGGGTAGTGTTCTTTACCTAATAAAAGTACTTCTCGTTTGTTAATTCGTTTTATTTTTGTTTATCAAATACATAATAGAAACGAGCAATTAAAATGATAATTTTTGCCATGTCAACCTATCAACCTATCAACCTATAATTGAAGCTTATCTATTTGATTAATATGTATTCAAAATTAATATGTATGTAACTGATTGCCACCTGCGCTAAGATAGGTTGACATGCCCCGCTTCGCGGGGCTCCTATTTCTGGGTGGTTTAAAAAAAATACTCGGGGTACTCTGAGTCGGGGTACTAAACATGGATGGGATTTCGTCCACGCGTGACTGAAATGGTACTAGATTTTGTCCGTGCATTTTCTTTGAAAATATCAAAACAAAAAGCTAGTCTATTTGAGTCAATTTTTTTACTGAGATAGACTAGGTATTGTCGAGTAATATTCAGAAACAAAAGCCCACTGATTAGAGTCTGACTCGTGACTAAAATAGTATAGCCTTTGTAAATTCGCAGCCGGGAGTCCGCAATCGACTCCCGACGCCCGGGGCGTCTCCTCCTGCGGCGGCTAGGGACGTGAGGGCGCAGAGACTTTGAAACACTTTGTGATACACGTGTCACATACTTCTACTTGAAGAGTATTTATATGAATTTTTGTGTCAATCGACTCAGAGAATAAAAAGTTTCATAGAAAATTCAACCCCCCATTTCACCCTCTTAGGGGTAGAATTTCAAAAAATCCTTTCTTAGTGAATACCTACTCTTTACAAAGAACACACCCTCCAAATTTCATGTCTCTAAGTCCAGCGCTTTAGGCTGTGCGTTGATATATCAGTCAGTCAGTCAGTCACTCAGGTCTTTGAATTTTATATATATAGATTGAGAGGTAGTAAGAGCGCTAATGTTTGTTTCTGAAAAAAAAAAGTCATTTGTTTTTTGTAGGCCACGCGGGTAAAGGCGCGGGCAGAAGCTACTCAAAATAAACCAAAGAAATAAACACAGGCAAAAAAACATATGTCCTAATTATATTACATGCATACGTGTCGAATTCATAAGGATGATGCTATATATATATCCTAAGCAGGTCTTAAATTTATTCAACCCATCTGGTCTTCGTCTCACACACTTATCTTCAAAGTGGGTGCTCCAGTAATGCTACTACAAAATCTTAATCCAGCCAAGTTGTGCAATGGGACCAGGTTGTGTGTGACCATTGTATTTACTGACTGTGATCAAAGTGTATCGGTGTACTATATACCGCAGATACCACTAATACCGTCGGAGTACCCATTCGTGTTTTAAAGGCTGCAGTCCCCTTATGGTTTAGCAATGACGATTAATAAGTCTCGGGGACAGTCACTGTAAACAGCGGGATATGATCTTTGAGGGGACTGCTTCTCGCACGGCCAGTTTTACGTAGCCTGCTCGAGAGTGAGCTCATCTAGCAGCCTGGCCAGAAGCTGCGGGTGTGAGCAATGGGTAGCTCGCCGCCCGGTAAGGGCCAGGCTCAGGTCGACGGCGCGTAGTGTTCCACGCGCGCCTTAAAAGATTTCAGCAGAACAGAAAGGGTCTGCCAGGACCGATGCCTGCCAGAGTCGCGAGAATGTTCGAAAGAGACACCGTGACCCTTGCACATGGGCTACTGAAGGAACACAGATGGGTTTTAGTCAGTAAAAGTCTGACACGCCCTCCCGCTCCACCCAAGAGCGGGAGACGTCATTAGATGATTTCGCATCCTAAAATAAAAGGGCAGAACCTCTAAAGTAGTATTTAAATATATACTTTAAGTATAGACTAAAAAATAAATAGTCTTAAACCCCTGTGAACAGCACATTAAGTAAAATCTTCATTTGAATAATTTAGGTAACAATTTTTTTCGAAATTCCCAGGGAATAAAGAGAATTTATATTTTCGCTTCAAAGTTGCCTTCAAAGTCATGCAAGTAGGTAATTTGCCGTTCCGTTACATATTTCGTCACTATTGTTACTTTTTAGGATTAATATCCTACAACAATCATTTATCAATCCGAGCGCTGCTCCTTGTTTAACACAAAGCAAGCAATGCAATAACACATTGTTTACTTGGATTAACACATAGGATACTTTCGATCCCGGTAGTACGTTCCTGTGGGATATTTTACGACATCCACGCGGGCGAAGCCGCGGGCAGAAGCTAGTTTAATATACGAACTAACAATATCCTAAACAAAGCAAATAGGACGAAGTTCTCCGTAAAACTAAACTAATCTCTGGGATGAGAGTAGTATAGTTTTAATTTCGACATGTCCGTGCATACATGGATTTGACTTGAAGGTATGTATAAAGTTTCCGCTATCGAAACGACTATTCTACTTGTGATAAGATAAGAAGTTCTTGTGTCTTATCAACACAAAAGGGCAGTCAGAACGGTTATAGCGTGGGCCGCGGCTGACTACCCAGGTTGTGCCTGAAGTACAGTTAAGTAGGTAGTCCATTTGAGGAGACTTTACACTTAATAGGAGGACTTTATGAGCTTTACCACAAACAAGCCGTGCTTTGCTCGGTTCTTACAACTTGACCTAACATCGAGATTTCTTTATTTTATGTTATTTGAATGTTCAATGTGTAATATAATATAAATCTTTCGGAATTAAATTCTCTTCTCTAAATTATGGTGAAAACTGCATCTAGAGCCATTTCGTAGTTTAAAAGCACCGCGTTCATACAAAAAGGTACGAAAATCTACTTATATATTCTTAATATGTATACAAAGTTTTTAGTAAAAGAAGTTCCAACAAAGTTCGTTATCATTCTCCTGTCCATGTCCCAATTTATTTGTGGTCGTCGTAACTTGTCTTTTATTGTCACACTTCTCTATTAGTCGTCATCTCAGTAGTCACGCCCTTTCTATCCATATCATAACTCACACAGTCTATCCTTCATTTCTTTGGTATGCCCCTACTCTTTTATAGCCGTCGACATTCATACTTAAACGTTCCAACAAAGTTATTACACCAGAAATGATTTGAATGTTCTAATTCTCATTTTAATTAGCGACAGACCTAATTGATTGTTACAAGTTCTGGAAATTTATCAAGGGCTCCCCGTATAAGACATTGGACCCCTGTTTGGCAAAATTTATGGACCTAACTTGATAATAATTTATTATTCTCTGCACCTGGTTTAGTTTTCGGATCCAAGCACTGCCCTGGTTCAGATGAGACTATCCTAAATATAGCTAGTAGTTACAGTTTCGGGAGACTAATGGATGAATGGAGTAATAGGTGGTATTTTCGGCTTAATTATTAGTTTTTTTTTAAGGTATGCAATAAAAAGGTAGAGGTATTGTAGAGATTTCTGCCTACGCCAATGGGAAAAAGGCGTAAGTTTATGTATGATGTAGGTATAGGAGGTAAAGGTATATTTATGCAGTAGCCAATTTCAGGAGAACAGTAGTGGCCTCGTGGTAAAGGCCGTGACTACGAGTTGTATGTCGTATGTCCGAACCCAGACAGGCGCTTTACTTAGTGTACATTATTTCGTCACTACATGTCTCAAAATAGTGAACGAAAACATCGCGAGGCAGCCAGCATCTCCTAGAACGAAAATTTCGAAGATTTTTGAGATCTACCAACCCGCTCTGCGCCAACGTGGTGGATTACGACCAACTCCTTTTTACTGAAAGGAGGCGTGTGAGCAATGGGATCATTATACGCTGGTTATCTTATATCTTCAAACGAGCAAATAATATATATATATATATATATAATCTGAATCTCGGAAACGGCTCCAACGATTTTCATGAAATTTAGTATACAGGGGGTTTCGGGGCGATAAATCAATCTAGCTAGGATTCATTTTTATAAAATGTCGTTTTATTCGTGTTTTCAAAGACCAACTTTATCGATACAATCAACTTGAACATAAACTTATTATTTTAAACCCAATTAACCAAAAAATACCGAGCAAAGCTCGGTCATCCAGGTATTGTTATGCTAAATAAGCTATTTCACCACTGGCAGATGAATTTCGACCGTCGGGAAACAATTCTAAACGTATCTTCAACATAGGGCCTGTCGGGTCATGAAAAGAATTTATATGTCGCACTCTAATAATTATAATATCATCAGGGGCCAAGTGAATGCTATATTGTTTTTCTCATAAAATAAAGCATTTCCAATTAATAATTAAATTAATAAAAAGTTCCAAAACCTCAACCAAATACAGTTCAATGAATTGTATCATGTTCACGCCAAAAACAAAAGTTTATAATCAATCAATCCTCCAAAGTTAGTATACAATTCCTGCGCTACACTTCGGATTAAAAGCTTCGAATCGGTTAATAGCTTAATCCTCAGGTTCATCGGCATTTATACTGAGCTCTTAATAAAGAGTTGTATGCAGTAATCAATGGCTTCTATTAAACTTACTATTTGCACTTAGAAGGCTTCAAGTTTTTGTTACAAAGGTTGCATATTTATAGTGAAGATACTTGCGAAAGGTACCTAATTTACTTAAACAGAAAAGTATTACAGAAAAGAGTTTGGCATCTCTTTTTATAATTACAAATACAAATATTTATACTAAAACAAGAAAGATTACTAGAGAATGGGCAGCAGCGTTCTCTATGCATTTTACCACCATACTGCGATCGCCAACCCGCCTGCCAAGCGTGGCGATTATGGCAAAGCCCCCCAAATTGGGGGAGGCCTAAGTCCAGCAATGGACGTCTTACGGCTGAAATGATGATACTAAAACAAGACAGTTTTTATACCGCATGTTCCACTAATTCCTGACAATCACCTCTTCTAGTTTAAGGTGAAAGCTCCAAGTTATCCCGCAAAATTTAAATTTTCTTACATTTCTTGCAATTTGCAGGTCGGTGCCAAGTTGTATTTTGATTAAAATATGATCCGAAACCATAACATTTACCTATGTTTTTACAGAATTATAATTTTTAAATCGTCAATACAACCCTTTTAGCTCATTTAACTCTACTGAATGATTGTTTCACGAAACAGACATTTATGGAGGTTTTCATAAAAATGTGACTGTTATTGTAGTATATTGGGGTGTCTTACGACTTCCAAGCGAACGTTGCGGGCAGAAGCTAGTTTATACTAAAACTGTTTAGATACAGTTTTGCTGCTAAATTATTGAGCATTCAGTCTGTTTCATAATCATCCCAAAGTATTTAATCAAGAGTGTTTTAGCAACAACTCCAAAAGTAACATCCCAACACTCGTGAGACTAATTTAAATACATTATTGTACGAACTCAAATTACTTTTTCTAACATCTAGTTAGTCTAGCACATAAAGTTGACTGTACTCAGTCCATGTTATGTGCAATCGCATGTAGATTAGTCCCTAGCGATTGTCTCTATCGCGAAGTGTTTTCATACATTGGCAGTCTGCCGTTGAGACCAGTATAAGCTGTAGCAACTGTGGTAAGCTAACAGTTTACATTATAATAATCACACCATATTTAGACGGTTGTTTTCTCAATATTTAAAAAATCGCTAACTGCCATAAACTGTGTTTCGAAACATCTTGCCTACTGCAGCGAACAGATATGCGCTAAATTTGTTATGCATCGAATTTTCCCAACTATGGTAGGATCGGCTGTCAGTCTAACTGATACAGCTAAATATAGTACTTTACATTAAGCGACTGCATATCTTACCTCCCTAATACTGCTTGGTTGGGCTGTACTACTTAGCTACAGGCCCTCCGCCCTCATTTTTTTTTTTTGGAATGACATTTCACATGTCAGCCTATGAGGTTGTCGGTTGCGTAACCGGACTTTCCTTGCTTGTGTGTGGTAACTTAAAACTGGAACGACTACCCGCTAAGGGCACCCCCTTTGGGGACGGACCTCGGCTGAGCTGTATGAAGTATTTAAAAAAAATTGTGTTTACTTCATCGCAACACGTCAAATGAAAATTTAAATTCGTAAATGTGTTTATCCGACAACGGTTCGAATTTGGATGACAATATCATTTACAGAGCTTAAAACGGTTGAAAGCCATCCATATTAAACACCTTTTATTAATAAAAGCGAGTAGCGAGCGATCGTTCTCGCCCCTTTGGGTACGGCAAATTTAGGTAACCCAATTTCACCAAAGCCCAAATGAGTTACGTCTACGCAAAGCGTTGTATACGAAATATTTTCGATAATTTCACGATATACAACACAAAAGAAATTTTTTCTCATTTAAATGGTATAGAACTCGTTGAATAATGTAAAATCATCAGTATATTAAATTTAAGCAGTTCTAGTTATAAGTGTACTTTTTAACTAGACTTCAATTCAGGTCGCCGAATGTTTTGGTAGAACATGTTGGTTTCCTTTTGATGTTTTCCTTCACTGTTGAGAAAGCAGTGATGATGAAATAATTTACACTACGTAAAGCGAAAATACTTATAGGAAACTCTTGGTTAAAGACAGAAGAAAGGCACAAAACACAAGAAGATAAGAAGAACAGGTCACAATCAAAATCTGCCTATAATCTTCCTATTGTTTCCACCACAGGGACGCAGGCCTACTATTTGTGAGACAGAATGAGCCGTAATCCTTCACGTGGGCCCAGTGCGTTTGGCGGATGTCACATGTCTTTTTTTTTCACTGTTTTGAGAGCAATGGTTATAAATAATATCCACAAAGTAAAGTGCCTGATTGGGTTTGAACCCACGACTTACTCGTGAAGGCTCCCGCAAACAGATGTTATGTGTCTGTGGTGGAACAATTTCTATGAAAACTTTGTGGAAATTTTTCTATTGCCGTCGCGTTGCGCTTTCCCCTCAAGACTGTCTGCAGGGCCACTGTGTCACCACTGCTCAAATCATATTGAAAATCAATTAAAAGTAGGATCATTTAAGTAATCTTTACTTTCTAAATAATGAGATCGTAGTAATGTACGAAATGTGAAACAGGCCCCAAACCATTTACAAACAAAACATGACCTTTGTTCTCGGTCAACTTTTAAAACGTGCCTAGCCTAACAAAAAGCCAGTTCTTTATTTTTCGATTACTTCATACTTTGAAGAGTACACATACATACATAAACTCACACCTTCTTGTCATGGAGGTAGTTAGAAACTACAGAATGCCACTTGCTACGGTCCTTAGAAACTCCTTTCCCTCGTTTACGTTCATACATCTGGGCATAACGCCCTCGACGGGTACCAGGCATCTAAACTGTCTGAAGAACATCACCAATAAGGTCACTATGCGTCTATGTCCTTTTAGGGCATCCTTCCCAGCGTTACCAGTAACTTCTGCCTTTTGTTAGTCGCCCTTCATTCATCTTCCCCGTATCCTTAGAGTAATAAAGGCAAAACGACATCTTCCTGAGGTAAATACATCAGTGGACTAAAAGTAGGGTAAATATTATGTAATTTGCTGACACAGCTGTTTATAATGTTCCTGCAAGTATAATATATCACATGACAGGAATTGATTACCGCGATGTTAGGCGCTGAGTTTGCACTTTGTATCTTTTATAATCACACTCGCGAGGCTGTTGTTTGAGATCGTTATAAAGTTGATAATGGCGTTATAAAATAGGGACCCTTACTATAATAGTACTGAAGAGGTTTTGTTTCCTAGATGATTTTGCCTACGAAGAGATAAACACGTATTTGTATTGAAAATACGGAACGTAGTCACCATCAGCAATTATTTTTTATTTTTTTTTTGATACATATTTCATTACATTTTTAAATATTTTTACAAAAAAAAAAAACATTTTAGGTACTCCAATGACTTATTCACTAATAACATGTTACTTATTACTAACGTATATCTATTATATTAGTCAAGGTATCTCTTTCGAACAATCACGCGACCCCGGCAGGCATCGGTCCTAGTAGACCCCTTCACTGCTGCTGACATCTCTTTGAGGCGCGCGTGGAACACTACGCGCCGTCGACCCGAGCTTGGTCCTTACCGGCGAGCTACCCATTGCTCGCCGCCCGCAAGCTCGCGCCTACGGTGGCCGGGAGTCCGCAATCGACTCCCGATGCCCGGGGCGTCTCCTCCTGCGGCGGCTAGGGACGTGAGGGCGCAGAGACTGCCACTCCCTCACGCGCCCCGCCTCCTCCTTCGCGAGCATTACTGCTTCGCAGAAGGAGGTGACGGCTTCCCATTCCCTCACGCTCCGTATCATGGCTTGCACCAGGGCCGGACGCGAGAGGTCGCCGCCGCCGATCGCCTCCACGAGGACATGGTGGTGCTCCGCCCAGGCAGGGCACACCTCCACCGTATGCTCCACCGTGAAGAAGTACACAGCTTACACATAAATTATGTTTGTAAGAGTAATTAATTCAAAGTTTAATTTACAACACACATTTTTTAATGGCAAGAGCACTGAGCTAATTTCAAAAGCTTTTATTTAGTTTTACCTGTCCCGATGTCTGTGTTGAAATCTTGCAAGTTAATTTTGACCCACTTCCCGGGTTCCGATTGTGCTGAAATTTTGCAGGCTTATGTAAATCGGATGACAATGCAATATTATAACTGAACATGCCATGGGAACTTTGTTATAAATCAACGCAACCCCATCGAGTTTGGGTTCGTTAGATTCATTTTAAGTATTCTGGTTCCATGTAATAAAATAAATATGTATATACATATATGTAACTAGCAAAAATATTAAACATCACAAATACAAACTTAAAAGTAAATGAAACTAAAGAACGATTTTTTTTTAACGACCTTGATTCGAACTAGATCGTACGACATGAAACTTAAGTAAACATTGAACTTTTCATATTTTCTAACAAGCTTGAAACTTAAACGTCCTTCTTACACCTAAAGATACGGTTCAAGCTTTAAAGAGAAAAAAGTTTATTTTTTGTAGTACAGACGGTAAAACTTACACCAAACGCATGTCAGTCTCTGTGATCGTACCGTCGTCGTCATAATTACAGCAACTGTATGTTTCCGTCTGACAGGGTGCATTGAGGTATGCTCAGAAGCAAGTTGAAAAGTCACAATTACGACAACTTAACAAGTCTACACGTGCTACGATCTTTTTATTCCACCACACCACACAAGGCAAAATACTTGTAACTCTCAAGCTTACACACGAGAAGATTAATGGGTGTCTCAAATGCGTGGAGGATGAGGTTGTTAAAAGCGCCATGTAAGGAAATGTGATTCACAATCACACATAGGAACATTTCACTTCATTTTGTGGATTATTTTAACTACAAGAATCTCTACGGGTAGTAATTGAGCTTTTATTTCATTTTTAGGGCTCCGTGCCTCATAGGATCACTTCGTTGTCCGTCCGTCAGTCAAAACGCTTTTTCGTAATATGTAGGTCTACGGTACCTTGGAGTTCTTGGAGTAAATGTAAACTTGTATAGAAAAGCCCTTAAGAGTGCTGTATTTAGATCAATGGGCGTGGGAGTAATTCAAGGGTAACATAAAGAAAACTGCGGAGCTCATTAATTCGAATCGATCTCAATTCACTTACCTTACATAAAGGATACAAAACTAATAAAAAATAGCACGCCTGCCTCGTCAAGAAGTGAATAAAAAACTGAAATAAAAATAAGCTAAATGATTTTAGTGTTTAATGGATGGGCACAAATGAAGTACAAAAAACTTTTTAACAAAAAATTAAACCGCCGAAAAACTGAAAAGCATAAAATAATAAACCTTAAAATTATGAGTCGGCGCTTTGAGTGTTCCTTGTTCATTAATTTTTCAGCGCCGACTCAAAATTTTAAGGTTTATTATTTTATGCTTTTCAGTTTTTCGGCGGTTTAATTTTTTGTTAAAAAGTTTTTATTTTATGATTTTTTGTGGCTTTAATGTACTAATAATACTTGGCAAGGTATACCCTATCCAACAATAAAAGAATTATCAAAATCGGACTACTCTGTACAAAGTAATTCGTGTTTATACGTTACAATCAAAAGTGAACAATCAATCATCCCCTGTTTTCCAACCCTTAGGGTTCGATTTTGTTTTCCAAATTTATATGGGACCACCTTGGGAGTATACCCTTTCCAATAGAAGAAGAATTGTTACAATCGGACCACTATGTAAAAAGTTGTGAGTGTCAGTCAGTGAACAATCAATCATCCCCTGTTTTCCAACCCTTAGAGTTCGATTTTGTTTTCCAAATTTATATGGGACCACCTTGGAAGTATACCCTTTCCAACAGAAGAAGAATTGTCACATTCGGACCACTATGTAAAAAGTTGTGAGTGTCAGTGAGTGAACAATCAATCATCCCCTGTTTTCCAACCCTTAGGGTTCGATTTTGTTTTCCAAATTTATATGAGACCACCTTGGAAGTATATCCTTTCTAATAGAAGAAGAATTGTCACAATCGGACCACTATGTAACAAGTTATGCGTGTTTATACGTTACAATCAGTGAGTGAACAATCAATCATCCCCTGTTTTCCAACCCTTAGGGTTCGATTTTGTTTTCCAAATTTATATGGGACCACCTTGGGAGTATACCCTTTCCAATAGAAGAAGAATTGTCACAATCGGACCACTATGTAAAAAGTTATGCGTGATCATACATAAAAAAAAAAAAAAAAAAAAAAAAAAAATATACGCGTCGAATTGAGAACCTCCTCCGTTTTTTTTCGTCGGTTGAAAATATTACCAGGCCTATGTGACCCGGGATGTTGCAACGCTTCCAAAAATACCACAAATATTTACATAACACTCTTTTTTTGGGCACTCGTGTAAAAATACCTACACAAGAATAGAACATGACACGACATTTTTCTTTCTCAGTTCTTTTACATATCACAGATTCATTTAAACACGTTTATAAGAACTATTTAAGTACATTTAGGAAAAAATTGGCAGTCAAGTGGACTGCTGACAGAAGTAAAACTTATAACTTTGAAACAAAATAACATCATATTAGCATATCGGGGACGCGGTCACATTTACATGTCGGTGAAGTGAACCGATAAGTTTTGCCCCTATCAAAAATCACTCAACTAGGCTAAAAAAGTTTTCACTACAAAAGCATATATGTATTTGATTAAACCCAAAAACAAATATTACGTCAGACCCTGTGTAGCACGAATGACAAACTACTAGGAAGTAGTAAACTTCACCTAAAACACAGTTAGGACGATCTATGCAGTAGGTATAAGTTACAAGCAACTCCCAATTTGCGTGAATAACGTCCCAAGCTGTGACCGCGCTAACCCTTTCTTTTCTCACATGTAACTGTATCAGCAACTTCGTCTCGACTTGCCGAACTTTAGAAGTCATTAAAGAAACATCTTTTTTCAAAATCGAATAAAACTTGTTAGACTGTTTTGAACCGACAACATCTAAGACCCAAAGGAAATCGCCTCTTCCATTTGAAACTTCTGTTTTTTTGAAGTGAAAACTTCTTTAGCGGCGTTGTGCACTTTTTTTAATGGGTAAAAAATGTTAAATTTGCGTCAGGACACGTGACCCTGATCGAAAATTCGTAAGACGGACAGAGAGTAGGAAAGGAAGTATCCCCCTCTCTTTCTACGGCGCGGCGAAAATGTATGCCTGCGCCTGCTGTTTCGTTTAGTCGGCGCAGGACGCTTGCGCGAATGTTCTTGTGTGTTTATGTTACAGCGTGTCACGCGCATCCATGGATGGTAACAGGTGATGGCTCGACCGTCTGTGTAGTTGCCGTCGTCGAAATTATGGATGGAAGTTGATTTTTCTGAGAAATAAACTTTTTAATGTAATATAAATTGTCATGTTTGTGTACGATAGCGCAATAAATAAATATTGTATTCTACCACATAAATAATAGTACTTTTATACTGATAATTAAAGCAATTCCTGCAAAATTATTCCCTAAACATTCCAAAATATCATAAATTCACAATGTTATATATTCAAGTTTTCACTTCTGCTGGCACTGCCGGAGTGCAACCCGTAGTTTTTTTTTTTTTTTTTGACACCAAGACCTCAATTAGTCTTTGATTACAGATGAAGTTTAGTTAGAAACCGGTGGACGATTTTGAATCAAATTTAGTTTGAGAAATTGAATGTTTGTGTTCTGTTAATTTAATTTTATTTTATTCATAAAGTTCGATTAGATCCCACGACCCCAGGTACCTATCTGTAATGGTGACCGCCCACACATTGTGTGTAGACTACGGATGTTGGTGTGTTAAACTTAAGACTACGATGATTTCTTAGCCGTAATAAACCCTTTATGTATGATTTCCTACGAAGCTTTCTGAAAATGTAACGTGTTATTGCCTAACATTTGTTCATAGATCTCTTCACACTGCGTTCTTATCTTTGCCGAAAAGTTAGAAAGAAAAACTTTACGACGGTCATTATTTGTTATCTTAACAATTTCTCGTTTGGCCGGGGTTTGGATAGCAACGACCCTAGTAGCTTTGGCTATTACGTAGAACGATATTAAATCACACCGAAAAAAGAATCAAGGAACATATTGAAACACTATTACATCACAAACATTCAAATTTATTCTGAGAACAAGCATTAGTTTTCCATTACATGGTATAAAGAGCGCTTGTAGCGGTCAGCCTAAGTGAACATATGTTGGACAATCTAACAAGATTTCTGAAATATCTGACCTCATCTACTTATGTAACATTGATGTTTTTGGAGAGCAGTGGCGGCCCAGGGGTAACGGCTCTGACTTACGAGTCGGAGTAACGGTGACTTACGAGTCGGTGTCGTGGGTTTGAAACAATGCTTTACTTTGTGTTCATAATTTCAAAACAACTGTTCTTATACCAGTGAAGGAAAATATCGAAACGAAACCGGCTTGTTCTAGAACCAACAATCCAAAGACATCAAGACATCTACTAACCCACATTGGGCTCATGTGGTAGATGACCGCCCACTCCCGCTCGAAGTACGAAGGCACCTGTTTTCCAGCAGTGAGAACATTATAGGCTGATTATGGTATGTCTATGCTAGAGAAACCAATTACACATACGTTTCACACTATGAATAGGTAATTTGAACTTGTGTATGTAATTTGATGTTCGATGAATACTAGATGTGATTAGATTGGTTTCTTAAAGTCGTGTGGGAATTTGTTGCTACCAGTAAGTTTATTTTGTAATAAAGGTAATAAATCATACGGGCTGGTGTCCTTAACTCCACGTCAATCTGTTTTGGTCTGCGTCTGGTTTTAAAAAATAGTATATCAGCATTTCATTCGCATGAAACAAAACATTTCTCTTATTACAACCGTCCAGTGCTGTCACAGTCTATTATTACTAATAGTTACGCATAAAATCTTTCTCCCTCGATTATAATTTGCATTTTAAACACGTTTTTTTATTTGTAACAGAGTTACCAAACAAATATTGTTTTGTTTGAAAAACTTTATAATACGCTGAAGCTTGTCAACATCGCAACGCTATCGCTAACATGTCAAAGTATTTAGATATTCACTCTTTACTTATGCTAATTACCATCTGTCTAGCCTTTTCCCAACTATGTTGGCGTCGGGCTTATCCGTATACAGCTGAGTACCAGTATTTTACATGGAGGCTGCTGATCTCCACAAACTAGTTACCGGGTAACACGATACTCCTTAGTAAGTCTGTTTGTCAGACTTTTGGGTTTCTGACTACCCATAACGACTGAACTAAGATCTAAAAATGTTTCGGTCAAAATCTATGCAACAGTTTTTTTTTAAATAGCTGACGAAATATTTTAGAATCACAACAGCAGGTAACAAGTTGCCCGTCGATATCCCTGCCACTCTGTATAGGACCATTAAAAACAAGTTGATTGATGGTAAATAAATACTCTTTCATTCGAAAATAAAGTTAAAAACATATAACCATATTTCTTAAGAATATGAACTTTTCCATTAGAAGAACAAAACATCTTTCATCGGTAGTTGGATCATGAGGCGAGGCGAGGATTCAATTTGCTGTTATTAACAATTCCACCTGCCACATATTTTGATTTTTCAAGATCGACTTGGTTTTCGAAGCATAGTTACGCTTCTGAAAACTTCCCTGATGGGATGAGTCAACAAAGTTTTGCTGACCCATCCCATCAGGGAAGTTCTTTTATTATGTCGGGCGTGAATCCTGAGATTTTTGTTCTTGAGATAGACATCGCGCTTCGCCTAATGCTTAAATTGGCTTTACAAGGACTGTTTCTTTTGACAACATTTTGTGCCATGTCGCGTGACCAGTTAGTTTAGAAAAAATCTAATACACGGATAACTTGAATTTTATTTTAGCAAATTGTGGTGCCCTACCACTTCCACGCACACGGCAAGCAGAAGTTAGTTCAAAATATTAGAATTCTATTCCAAATTCAATGACTTTTCAAATATTAATTTCGCTACTTCAGATAACTTAAAACTTGTGAATGTTAATAAGTTTCAACAGTGTAGGAGCATATGTTGTACTACCATACGTCTGGTAAATGACGGTTACAAGTTAAATTAAAACTACCTCTTTATTCTCTTCTAGTGATAAGACCAGACGTCCCAAGTTGGATTCCCAACTGGGACCAAGTTTTCGTTTAAAAGGGGGGTTCGGGGGCAAAGGGTTCATTTTAAGTCCACCTGGATAGCTACCATTATCTTTTCTAAGTCTGTTGACATTACAATAATGTTAACAGCATTGTAGTTTTTCGGCAGTTAGAGGTAAGATAGCCAGATCCTCTGTGGTAGAATTTTCTGGGTTAAGGTCGCTTCCACCTTCGGCCTGATCATCACTATCACTAAGTGAGATGAAAGACAAGAGCTTCCCTGTAGATGTAAAAACAAACCAAAATGTTAATCAAAAGCTATTGAGATTTTCTGCAACTAAAATCGTGTCTGCGGAGAGTTGAATGTCTCCCTAACCTTGTGTTGGAGGATTTGAAGATAAATACAATTACTTAAGCCTGATATAAATTCACATGTTTTAATAGACTCGGATTGCAACTAAATTAATTGCACTAATGTATAGTTTGCATTAAATGGACACACTTCATACTTTTATTGGATTTCTTACTTTTTTTTGGAGTTTTTTTTTATTTTTTTTATGGGGCATCTCGTAGTTAATCCTGAAAAGATTCTAACTACTTAAACGGATTGTGGCCCGGCGAGTTCTAAAAAGTTACCTTTTTAGGCCTCCAGCCGGGGCTTATTATACTTAAAAACTATAGCGAAAGCTCTAAGGGTTACCCCGAGGGGGGTACGAACCTCGGCTTAGGCAATCACTGGTAGGGGGGCAGCAAGGGACTGGCTGGATCTGGGTTTGTTGGGGCTTCAGTGGTCTTCAATGAAACTCCCGTATCAAGGTAGTGGTTGTTTAATAAGATTTACTAATTTTTAACAGAAAAATATGCGGAGCGTACAAGTTCGCGTGATGATACAATTTTGGACAGAAAGATATAATTTATGGCGGTATTGCTAAAATAAAATCTGTACGGCGCCTGGCCCTATTTAGATTGCAACATGTAACACACTTAAAACACAAGTCTTCATAATTATAGTGCAGGCGTAAACATCCTCCCCCCGTTGAAACTGAGAGGTTTCAACCCTTCAGTAGCTCCTCTTCGGTTGGCAAGGGGCAGATGCGAACCAGAGGGCGACGTATAGTTCCTCTAGAAGTGTTAATGTCGGCTACTCGTGAAATCCCATCTTGTCCTGGGAAGAGCCTTGTAATGCGTCCAAGCCTCCAACATAGGGGTAGGACGCCATCCTCTTGAAGTAGGACCATATCTCCAATTTTGACTGCGTCGGTGTTGGTCTTCCATTTACGACGAAGTTGCAACTCGGCGATATACTCGCACTGCCAGCGCCGCCAAAAATGTTGAAATATTTGCTGGAGCCTGGCATAGCGCTGCAAGTTGGTTGAGTGGCTATCTTCCAAAGCTGGTTCAGGCAGCGCAGTGAGAGCCCGACCAATGACAAAATGCCCAGGGGTGAGACAGTGGAAATCATCAGGAGAGGCGGATAAAGGACAGAGAGGTCTACTATTTAAAACAGCTTCTACCTGAGCGAAGAGAGTTTGAAGTTCTTCAAAACTTAAATGAGAATTACCCATTACTCGCCTAATATGAAATTTTGCTGAACGGATACCGGCCTCAAAAATACCGCCAAAATGAGGAGCGTAAGCTGGTGAAAAATGAAACTGAATGCCTTCCGAACAAGCAAAATCAGACAAATTGTTTTGGTAAATTTTGAAAAAATCATTTATTTCCTTAGCTCCTGCGACAAAATTGCGTCCGTTGTCGCAGAATACTTCTACTGGCCTGTCTCTTCGTGACACAAACCTGCGGAATGTCATGACGAAAGCGTCTTTAGACAGATCACTAACGGCTTCGAGGTGAGAAATTTTATATCGAAGGCATATGAAAAAACATAGATAGCACTTGACTAGTGAAGCACCGCGTCCCTTTCTGTTTACTATTAGGAATGGGCCAGCAAAATCTATTCCTACTGTTCGAAACGGAAAGTCTGGCGCGACACGTTGTGATGGCAAATCTTATACCTTTAAACGAGCAATTCTTGTATCTATATATATAAAATTCAAAGTCCTGAGTGACTGACTGACTGACTGACTGACTGATATATCAACGCACAGCCTAAACCGCTGGTCCTAGAGACATGAAATTTTGAGAGTGTGTTCTTTGTAAAGAGTAGGTATCCACTAAGAAAGGATTTTTTGAAATTCCACCCCTAAGAGATTGAAATGGGGGGTTGAATTTTCTATGAAACTTTTTATTCTCTGTGTCGATTGACACGAAAATTGGTAAACATACTCTTCAAGTATAATTATGTGACATGTATATCACAATTTTTCAAAAATCATCCCCTTACTGAGTCAAATAGGGCTTCGAAAATCCTATGTGGAATGGGAGACGTGCGCATAGCGTACGGGGCAGCGCGGGAAGCGCATTGTCGTCACCGGTATCCAGTCTCAACCAAGGTATCAAGAAGAATCAAATATGTAACTGATATTAATATAAACTAACTATCTTTTGCCCGCGACTTCATCCGCGTAAATTTCGGTTATCGTGGACGGAGACGAAATCTCGGAATAATAATAGGCCTATGTCCTTTCTTGGGGTTCAAACTTACCCCGTACCGAATTTTATCTTTCGCAATTTTTTTTTCACATAAAAAAATATCTTGTGCTACTTCTAATACCTCTAAGAATATGTGTACAAAGTTTCATGATGATCGGTTAAGTAGTTTTCGCGTGAAAGCGTAACAAACAAACTTAATATGTATTAGTAGGGATATTTGCAAATTATAACAGCCGCACGGGTCGATCGTCCAGGTTAAGCTACGCTTGCCGCGGTTGCTCCGTGGATGGGTGACCATCTTTACATAATAAGACCCTTCTGTGCCTCGGAAAGCACGTTAAGCCGTTGGTCCCGGCTGTCTTTCGTAGATCTTAGACCATCGTTACGGGTCGCCGGAAGCCCGAAAGTCTGACAAAGAGTCTTACCAAGGGGTATCGTATTACCCAGTAATTGGGTTGTGGAGGTCAGATAGGCAGTCGCTCCATGTAAAGTACGGGTAATCAGCTGCATCCGGTAAGACTGGACACCGAACCCCAACATAGTTGGGAAAAGGCTAGGCTGATGATGAGGAAGTAAGTACATGTAAAAAACGCGTTTGTTTCTGTAATAGATAAAATTGAATAACTACAATAACTATTTTTTAATAGATACCTATGCAACTTTATAAGTAAAAACAAATTGGGCACATACCTATATAATACTTTACGCACTAACATATAAATCTGTACGTTCAGTGAGCAATAGTGCGATTTGGTTTATGCATTAAAGTAAAACATAACGACCAAGCCACAATTGTTAAAGAAATTCTTTTGAGTTCGTTCGAAGGAGATGAAAATAGTTATAAATTAGTGGACTCGAGTGATAAACAATGATGACGCCATACATTACCCGGTTTAGTTTCTTAACAAATTAAAGCCTCTCTGTCTCTCAACTCACATATGTAGGTATAAAAAACTTTTTAACAAAAAGTTAAACCGCCGAAAAAACTGAAAAGCATAAAATAATAAACTTTAAAATTATGAGTCGGCGCTTTGAGTGATCAATCAATCAATTTAAGGTTTATTATTATATGCTTTTCAGTTTTTTCGGCGGTTTATTTTTTGTTAAAAAGTTTTTATTTTATATTTTTTTTATGACTTTAATATACTAATAATACTTGGCAAGGTATACCCTATCAAAAAAAAAGAATTATCAAAATGGGACTACTCTGTATAAAGTTATGCGTGGTTATACATAACAAACAGTGAGTGAACAATCAATCATCCCCTGTTTTCCGACCCTTAGGGTTCGATTTTGTTTTCCAAATTTATACGGGACCACTTTGGGAGTATACCCTTTACAACAGAAGAAGAATTGTCACAATCGGACAACGATGTAAAAAGTTATGCGTGGTCATACATAAAAAAAAAAATATAAATAAAAATATACGCGTCGAATTGAGAACCTCCTCCGTTTTTTTTTCGTAGGTTGAAAATATAGAGTTGGTGCCCAGTTATGTTGCTGCGTAATTTAAACCCGCCAAAACAATGACACCAGGTTGTGAGTGAACATATTGCAACGAAATGTTATCGAGGCAACTATACTGACACGTTGTTCCTGAGAGGAGTCTGTGTTTATTCCGAGGATACCTCTAACGCCATCGAACTACCCCTTTGAGTTCAAAAGAGTACAGTTTCCCCTCAAAGTCTGCTTTGACAAGACCATAAATAAATCTCAAGTCAAAACACTTAATTTAACATGGGTAGACTTAAGGGAGAACTGCTTTTCACACGGTCAGTTATACGTGGCCTGCTCAAGAGTAAGCTCACGGTGCAGCCTGGGGATTCCAGAACCTGAAGTAAAAACAAAAAATATTGTTTACAAAGAAATTCTGTGGTAGGCACAGTATTTCGTAGTAAACAATATTAATTGTTCATTATGCACTACTGATTGTCTCTTATAGTATAAATCTTTTTACATACACTTTGAGTTTTATTAAAACTATTCTACACTCATCCCAGAGATTAATTTAGTTTTACGGAGAACTTCGTCCTATTTGCTTTGTTTAGGATATTGTCAGTTCGTATATTAATTTGAGAGGTAGTGAGAGCGCGAATGTTTGTTTCTGAAAAAAAAAGTCATTTGTTTTTTTGTAGGCCACGCGGGTAAAGCCACGGGCAGAAGCTATTCAAATTAAACCAATGAAATAAACACAGGCAAAAAAACATCTGTCCTAATTATATTACATGAATACGTGTCGAATTCATAAGGATGATGCTATTATATATCCTAAGGAGGTCTTAAATTTATTCAACCCATCTGGTCTTCGTCTCACACACTTATCCTCAAAGTGGGTGCTCCAGTAATGCTACTACAAAATCTTAATCCGGCCAAGTTATGCAATGGGACCAGGTTGTGTGTGACCATTGTATTTACTGACTGTGATCAAGGTGTATCGGTGTACTATATACCGCAGATACCACTAATACCGTCGGAGTACCCATTCGTGTTTAAAAGGCCGCAGTCCCCTTATGGTTTAGCAATGACGATTAATAAGTCTCGGGGACAGTCACTGTAAACAGCGGGATATGATCTTTGAGGGGACTGCTTCTCGCACGGTCAGTTTTACGTAGCCTGCTCGAGAGTGAGCTCATCTAGCAGCCTGGTTGTATTAGCACCTGAGGGCAGAACCTGCGGGTGACGAGCAATAGGTATTCGCCGCCCGGTAAGGACCAGGCTCGGGTCAACGGTACGTAATGTTCCACGCGCGCCTTATAAGATTTCAGCAGAACAGAAGGGGTCTGCCAGGACCGTTGCCTGCCAGGGTCGCGAGAATGTTCGAAAGAGACACCGTGACCCTGGCACATGCGCTACCTACTGAAGGAACACAGGTGGGTTTTAGTCAGTAAAAGTCTGACACGCCCTCCCGCTCCACCCAAGAGCGAGAGTCGTCATTTGATGATTTCCCATCCTAAAAAAAGGGCAGAACCTCTAAAGTAGTATTTAAAGATATACTTTAAGTATAGACTAAAAAATAAATAGTCTTAAACCCCTGTGAACAGCAAGTTAAGTAAAATCTTCTTTTGAATAATTTAGGTAAAAATTATTTTCGAAATTTCCAGGGAATAAGTAGAATTTATATTTTCGTTTTAAAGTTGCCTTCAAAGTCATGCAAGTAGGTAATTTGCCGTTCCGTTATATATTTCGTCACTATTGTTAGGTTTTAGGATTAATATCCTACAACAATTATACTTGTTGTTGTCTCGTCCTCGATGATGAAGAATTTTACTAATGTAGTATATTTCCTGGCTACTGGAGGGCGTCACATATAGTTTAAATCTTGAAATGCCAAAAAATAAAACCGGTAACGGAACGCATTCATTTCCCGCTCACTGTTCTATTATCTGTGGACTTCATTCGTTTCTTATGTCACTGCGAGGCGTCACTGTTCCCGCTGAAATAATTATTTTATTTTGTATTTTTATAAGTTTTTCTGTTGTTTTTCATCTAATAATGGGAAAAGACAAGGTGGAAAGGGCACTGTGGAAGTTGAAAAAGAAAATCAAAAGATTAGAAGAAAAAACAAGAGGTTAGTTTGGCAGACAATGATCTTTATTTTTTCTAGTTTCAGCCTAAAATCTATTAATAACTTTATTGTTATTGTTGGAGAGTAACATAAATTACTTAGATATATCGTTGTGGTGAGTAATGTGATAATTGCTGCTGTACTGTTGCGAGTACCGAACAATTTGTATCACATTAAGAAACCGGTTCGAACCGGTCCAAAATATTATCTTTGTCGCTATACTGGCAGAGTATCGGACAACACATTATAATATTTACAATGGGTGACATGCCAACTTAAATCTCCACTGTTGCTATACCAGTAGGGTATCGAACAAGTTTTTATCTTTAGAGGTACCTACCTACATGTACCTATCTACTGATGCAAGTTTTAAAACTTATTGTCGTTGCTATACCGGCAGGGTATCGAACAACAAATTTACCTATTTCTGTCAAAGTACAGAATAGCAGGGCATAGTGTTATATCCACAAATATTCTGGATACAGGGTCTTCAAGGAGCCGGTCACCAAAGAAGCGTCGCCATACACAGTCACCTAGTGCTCAGCCCCAACAAAGCCGATCGCACAGGACACCTATCCGATCGCCAAGATCTCGTACCAGATCGCCAAGAACTCGTACCCGATCGCCAAGAACTCTGACCCGATCGCCAAGAACTCGTACCCATTCGCTAAGAACTCGTGACCGAACGTCAAAAAGCCGTACCGGAACAAGAAGCCGGTCACCACATGAACATCCTCATAGCTTATCACATGGCCGATTGTTGCGATCCCCGAGTGCTCAGTCTTGCAGGCAAGCAGAGATATTTGACCATGTTGACCCATCAACAAGTAAGATTCCAGATGATACTCAGATCCTGGTGACCCCAACTGAAACAAATCCACAAGATCCACTCCCAGACCAGGAGTTACAGACTGTGAGTGGACAAATTGACATTGATGTTGATATTCTCGCAGCCATGGGTAGCGTGGAAGAAGAGGCAAAAATTGGACCTCCAGCACACAATGAAATTGCTCAACGGTGGACACCCATCTTAAAAAAGGGGCTTAAAAAGGAGGAGAAGGCCCTTTTATTGAAAGACTACCCCCCTTTTAACAACCTGCCAGCAATGGTGCCTCCAAAACTGAACCCTGAACTGGCAGCTGCTGTTTCAGAACAAGTGAAAAAGCGAGACATCATAATAGAATACAGGCAAAGAAATGTGACTGCGGCCTTAGCAGCCATTGGATGTGGATTAGAATGTTTTCTAATGAAAGGAAACAAAGTTGAGGGAATCAAGAAAATTAATGATGCATCAAAGATTCTCTGCGAATTAATACATAATGAAACGTTGGGCAGAAGAGCGCTGATCCAAGCAGTCATAAATAAAGAATTAAAAGACTCCTTGCAGGGAGGTCCGGACGAATTCCTATTTGGAATGGACCTTATTGAGAGAATCAGGTCGACGAAAGCAGTACAAAAGTCTGCACAGGATCTGTCGAAAGTAATGACAACCAGGCCAAAGACTTTAAACTCGCGGGCCCCTCCTCAACCACGGTTCAGACGCCCAGGGTTCAAGACATACAACGAGACCCAGCAAGGTGGAGGGGGGGGGAAGAAGACATCACACATGCCCAAGAAACGGCGTCAGCCACCCCAGCGGCAACGGGAGTGGAACCACAACCGACGCAAGTGATCCAGGACAGAGAGGTAGGCAGATTACCTTATTTCAAGAGAAATTGGGAATCTATAACAGGTGACCCAATAATCCTGTCATGGGTGTCTGGATATTCACTTGATTTTCTTCAAAAACCTTATCAGAGGAATACACCCCTAAATAACAACTTTTCTCATTCAGAGACAACCCTTATTCGAAAAGAAATTAGTGATTTACTAAGAATTAAGGCATTGGTAACTTGTAGACCAACAGCAGACCAATTTTGTTCATCAATATTCCTAGTTAAAAAACCGAATGGAGAATATCGCTTTATTCTAAATCTCAAAAAACTAAATGAATTTATGCAACCTGACCATTTTAAGTTAGAGGATTACCGCACAGTCTGCAAATTAATGCAAAACAATGATTACTTAGCAACAATTGATTTAAAGAATGCTTACTATATGATTAACATAGACCACAGCTCCAGAAAATACCTCCGTTTTTATTTTGAAAAACAATTGTATGAGTTTTCAGTCTTACCTTTTGGCCTTTGCACAGCCCCCTTTTTGTTTACAAAAATATTTAAACCTATACTCTCGGTAATTAGAAAACGAGGAATAAGACTAATACAATATCTTGATGATACTTGTATTATGGCAAGCTCACACTCAGATTGTAAGAATCAAGTAAAGTATATACTTAACCTCTTTGAAAGCCTGGGCTTCTTAGTAAACTATAAAAAATGCAGTATTATACCTAAACAAGAATGTAAATTCTTAGGATTTATCTTCAATAGTAAAGATATGACTATTTCTATAGGCCAAGACAAAAGACAAAGGTGCATAGAATTACTCTTAAAACTGAAATCAAAATTTTCCATTCGATTTTTAGCTCAAGTCATAGGAACATTAGTTTCAGTTTGCCCTGCCATAAAATATGGCATGTTGTATACCAAACAATTAGAGAGAATTAAATATCTGACACTGTTATCGAATAATGAAAATTTTGAAACCATTATAACATTACCTAATAGTTGCCATGAGGATATAGAATGGTGGCTTACACACCTAAAATCAGCCATATGTCCTATAAGGAAAAATAACTTTGCTTTAGAAATTGAAACGGATGCATCTCTCACAGGATGGGGTGCAAGATGTGGTAACAAAACTGCCAGTGGGTCATGGACCCAAAAGGAAACAAAACTCCATATCAATACTTTAGAACTTCATGCAGCTTTTTTAGGTTTAAAAAGTTTTGCTAAAGATCTGTATAATTGTGAGATATTGTTAAGGATTGACAACACCACTGCCATTGCATATATAAATCGCTTAGGTGGAATTCAACACCAAAATCTCAACAATATTTCAAAATTAATCTGGCAGTGGTGCGAATCTCACAAAATATGGATCTATGCTTCCTACATTAATACAAAGGATAATGTTATTGCTGATTTTCAGTCGCGGAAGGAGTTAGGACATACAGAATGGGAACTTGGCAGTCAATATTTTAAAAGAATAGTTAATATTTTTGGTCAACCAGAAATTGATTTATTTGCATCTCGTACAAACACTAAATGTATAAAGTATGTGTCATGGCACCCTGATCCTGATGCATTCAAAATTGATGCATTCACTTTTTCATGGTCAAACATATATTTCTATGCTTTTCCCCCCTTTTCGATGATATCAAAAAGCCTTGAAAAAATAATAGTAGATGAAGGTGTAGGCTGCATGGTTGTACCAGATTGGCCTACGCAACCATGGTATCCCCTTTTTCAAAAACTATTATTATATAAACCATTGGTTTTCAAACCAAACAAAGACTTACTCAAACTATGTAATTCCAGGACACCTCATCCACTACATGGGAGCCTAACATTGATGGCAGGACAGCTCTCCGGCGCAGTTTTCTCGTAGCAGGTTTAGATGAGGAGGCGGCTGACATAATGCTTAGCTCTATTTCTAGGAATACTCTTAAACAATATTCACCGTGCCTAAGAGATTGGATAGCTTACTGTCATACTAAACAGATTAATACATTAAGGCCTAGCATATCAGAAATAATTACTTATCTTACAAATAAATTTAAACAAGGCTTATCATATGGCAGCTTGAACTCAACAAGATCAGCCCTGTCATTACTGTTAGGCTCTCATGTTGGTACAGATTGTAAGATTAAAAGGTTGTTTAGAGGTTTCTTTAAATTAAGACCTAGTCGACCGAAATATGATTACACATGGGATGTGTCTAAGGTATTAAATTACATAGAAAATAACATTACAACTTGTGATAATTTAGAATTTAGTTCAAAAAAGACTGCAACTCTTTTAGTTTTAGCTACAGGCCAAAGGGCTCAAACAATATGTGCCATTGATATAGGTAATATTAAGATTGAGTCAGATGTTGTATTTATCCAAGTAGATAAATTGATAAAAACATCTGCACCTAATAGAATGCAACCTTTTATTAAGTTGCCGTTTTTCACAGATCGACCACATGTCTGTCCAGCTAGAGCTGTGGTGGATTATTTAAATAACACTAGAAATATTAGGGGTGATAATAAGAACTTATTTTTATCTTACAGAAGACCATACAAACCTGTAACTGTCAGTTCAATTAGCCGTTGGATTAAATCCGTGTTGCAAGAAAGTGGCATAGATGTTGCCATATTCTCGGCGCACAGTACACGGCATGCGTCAACTTCTGCAGCACTAAAGAAGGGGGTCTCGATCGACGAGATCCGAAGAACGGCTGGTTGGACTGACAGCTCAAGTTGTTTCGCAAGGTTTTATAATCGACCTGTACGTTGTGAAGGCTTCACAGAAGCCATATTTCTTTAATTCGATTCTATACTTTTTGTGCTAAATTGTTTCTTGTGGGGATGCCTGCTCTTTCGTAGCTTGATCTAATGAATAACTGCTATGTTTTTCTTTTTTGTTCTTTTTTTTTCTCCTTTAATCATACAGTTGCATATGTAACTAATTGTACTTGATTAAAAAATAAAAAATCTGATTGCACAGTGGTCTTTGAACATCTACATTAGTAAAATTCTTCATCATCGAGGACGAGACAACAACAAGTATAATTGAACAATCAAACTAGCTTACCTGTAAGCGCCGTTCGATTGAGATTATTCTTGTTGTTGTCTCGTCCGAAGATGATGAGTCCCACCCACCCTTATACCCTATGGTTGTAACAATCAGATATTTTTATTTTATTCTTTTTACTTGTTGGCTTATAACTAAATGAAGTCCACAGATAATAGAACAGTGAGCGGGAAATGAATGCGTTCCGTTACCGGTTTTATTTTTTGGCATTTCAAGATTTAAACTATATGTGACGCCCTCCAGTAGCCAGGAAATATACTACATTAGTAAAATTCTTCATCATCTTCGGACGAGACAACAACAAGAATAATCTCAATCGAACGGCGCTTACAGGTAAGCTAGTTTGATTGTTCAATCATTTATCAATCCGAGCGCTGCTCCTTGTATAACACAAAGCAAGCAATGCAAATTACACATTGTTTACCTGTATTAAGACATAGGATACTTTCAATCCCGGTAGTACGTTCCTGTGGGATATTTTACGACATCCACGCGGGCGAAGCCGCGGGCAGAAGCTAGTATATATATATAATCTGAATCTCGGAAACGGCTCCAACGATTTTCATGAAATTTTGAATACAAGGGGTTTCGGGGGCGATAAATCGATCTAGCTAGGATTTATTTTTATAAAATGTCGTTTTATACGTGTTTTCAATGAGCAACTTTATCGATAATCAACTTGAACATAAACTTATTATTCTAAACGCAATTTACCAAAAAATACCGAGCAAAGCTCGGTCAACCAGATATTGTCCCATTATTGGTGCAATAGTCTTGCCCTGCAAGCGTCTGCATCTAGTGCAGTTATGAAAAACGCGTCTAGCTAAAAGTCTGCCGTTAATCGGCCAAACGTATTCCCTAACAATGGCCAACAATAATTGTGGACCAGCTTGTAATCCGCGTTTATGTTCGTATTCGAAAATTAATTTGGTGAAATGATGCGATGCATGTAGGAGAACAGGATGTTTTTTATTATGATTATAATCAGACGAGCCTAGTCGTCCACCGACTCGGATGACCTTGTCGTCACTTAAAAATGGGGTCAATGATAAAATATTTGACTTAGAGCTTAAAATCTTATTGTTGCTTAGCAAATTATATTCACGGAAGAATGATTCTTGCTGTGCGAGACGACACAGATAAAAAAAGGAATTATTCAATTCATCAACCGTTAAATTGCCGACAGTTTTATCTTTATTATTTTTTAAATTATTAATAAATCTTAGCACGTAAGCGAAAGATCGTTTTACTTTAGTTAAGCACGAAAAATCCTTAAAATTAATTATAGGTTCATTTTGAGTAACAACATGGGTGGTAGTACAATTGGGTTTAGTTTCCGGTAAATCTGTAATATTAATTTTATTAGGTTTTAAGATAGGCCAATTCGTTACAGGCTCCTTGAGAAATGGAGGACCTGACCACCACAGCTGGGTACGGTCAAGTTTATCTGGACTAATCCCTCTGGATATAAGGTCTGCAGGATTGACAGATGTGGGCACATAGCGCCACGAGGAGGCATCTGTTAGCTCACAGATCTCCGAAATCCTATTAGCTACAAACGTTTTCAAATTTATAAAACTGGTGTGGAGCCAGGTTAGCACTACTGACGAATCACACCAATGTACTTGATGCTGAACTTCATATCGTAGTGACTTTCTAACCGCCTTGCATAACCTTGCTGCCAGTAAGGCAGCGCACAATTCTAGACGAGGGATATTCGTGCTCTAAATTGGAGCTACTTTGGACTTAGAACAAAGCAAATTGACTGTGACTTCGTTAGCAGCATTAACCGAACGTAAATAAATGCAAGCTCCGTATGCATGTTGGGATGAATCACTGAATGAATGTAATTCAACCGATACGGGTTCATTGCAGAGTACACGCCGTGGAACTTCTAGAGCTAACAGAGAAGGTAAAGTCTGCACGAAATTGTTCCAGTCTCTTTGAACTTCATGTGGGACTGGAGAGTCCCAAGTTAAATTATGGAGCCAAAGTTGTTGTAACAACATTTTCATTTTTATTACACATGGACTGATCAGTCCTAAGGGGTCAAATATCTTAAAAAGAGACGATAGAAAAGATCTTTTAGTTAAATTATTGTCAGAGTAAAGTGGGCATTTGATAAGGAAATGTAACTGATCGGTTGATGGGTTCCATCCCATGCCTAGGGTACTAGTTGACTCGCTTATTAAAAGATTATCATCAGTTTTAATATTGGAATCGAACAATGAAGGTAAATTAGTTTTAAACTTACGAAGATTAAAGCATCCTTTCTTTAATTCTTCAGTTACAGATTGTTGAATATAACGTAGGGTATCCTCATCTTCAGAACCGGTGATGAGATCATCCACGGAGAAATCATGTTGGATTCTGTCCTTCACCATAGGATCAGAAGATTCTTCACCAATCTGCCATAGACACCGAGTGCTCAAGTAGCTGGAGCTTGCCATTCCGTAAGTCACAGTACCTAGCTGAAGTGTTTTGATGGGCAAAGACTCATCCTCTCTCCATATGATAAGTTGAAGATTGTGATCCTCCTCACGGACACGGACTTGACGATACATTTTCTCGACGTCACCAGTGAGGAGAAACTTATGTTGGCGAGCTCTTATTAAGATGGAGAACAGTGAGTCCTGCATATTAGGCCCAGTCATGAGAATATCATTGACAGACTGACCTGATGAAGTAGGAGCCGAGCCGTCGAATACGACTCTAATTTTTGTGGACTCACTACTATCTTTAAAGACAGCGTGATGGTAGAGGAAGTAAGATGTAGATGGTATAGGTACAGCGGATTCTGAAAGGTGACCTAAGTCTGCGTACTCACGCATAAATTCTACGTATTGCAACTTAACATGTGGTTGCTTGCGAAATCGCTTTTCTAAATTGAACAAGCGTTTCTTAGCTAATGAATAAGATTCACCAAGACAATCAGGTGTATCCTTTAAGGGTAGACTAACCGAAAATCTACCGGTTTCTAAACGATAAAAAATGCGTTTCGCATGCCTTCTCGCTATGACTCATAAGTGGTTTAGTTTGAGGAACATTTTCTAAGTCCCAGAATTTTGCTAGTTCTTGATGTATCTTGTCAACAGACGACACATAAGAAACAACTGAATGATTTGAATCAATATTATTGTCAATTTCCTTTAACTTATTATTTGTGGGTAAATTAAAATACAGAGGACCTGAAACCAACCAACCGAAATGGGAACTTCTTAATACAGGTGAATTAAGACCGAAAGAGAGTTGATCACGGCCAATAATGTCCCAGAAAATATCAGCACCGATTACAACATCAACAGGTGCGGGATGGTGGAAGTGAGGGTCTGCTAAAAAATAATCACTAGAAATATTAAGTTTTTTAATATCAACGGGTACTCTGGGTATATTGCCGGTCAACACTGGCAACACCAGAAAAGAAGAAGTGACAGTGAAATGCTTCATCAAAGATTTCAACTGAACCACACAAGATTCTGTGGCTTGAGTGGTGGTTTTATTGCCTATGCCAATTATATTGACATGCAAAGTGGTAGTTGGTTCTAAAAGTAGTTTTGTTTTAAGAGATTGAGAAATGAACGATGACTGACTACCGCAATCCAAAAGGGCACGAACCTTCTGGGTTTGTTTGGTCGAAGGATTAACTACCTCAATATAAGCAGTAGACAGTAGAACTTGATGATTATTTTGATTCGAAAAGTTAACGATAGTATCGTCAGTGATGTCGGGTGAAATGGTGACAACACTGGAAATATTTTTACTAACAGATGGTTTACGCAAGAGTCTATTGTGCCGTGTATTGCACATGCGACACGGATGCATGCGACAATTGCGGGCAGAATGGCCAGACCTTAAGCAGTTGTGACAAAGATTCAATCTGCTTACCTCACTGATACGATCATCCACACTCTTAGCCAAAAAGGTGGGACAATCATAAAGGCGATGAGTACCATTACAAACGCCGCATGATATATTATTATCAGAAGTATTATTGTCAACACTATTAAAAATGTATGACTGATGAGATTTTATTTTATTACTAGAATCTATAGGCTTTGACGTTGTCTGAGTCTTAGGTTTAGAATATGAATGACTACTATTTATTGACCAAGCACATCCGCGCGATCAATAAGAAATTTGAAAAAATGTTGCAAAGTAGGTATATTGGTATCCAATGTGCCCCGGTACTCTTCCCACTTGGTTTTAGTGTGGCTGTCAAGCTTATGGCTCATTATGTGAATGATTAAAATATCCCAGTCCCGTGAACCAAGACCGAGACTAGTTAAAGCACGTAAGTTTTTATTAATATGATCCACAAGGAATCGTAATGATTTATCAGACTCGCTTGTGATTGGTTTTATAAATAATAATGAATTTATGTGATGAGTTATTAATTGTCGTGCATTGTCATATCTGTCACATAATAACTTCCAAGCACACTCATAATTGGCGCTGGATACCTCTAAGTTAGCAATAATCCGCGCTGCATCGCCAGTCAAGTACGACATAAGATAATGAAATTTATGAATGGGGGCGATGCGGTCGTTATTGTGTACTATCGATAAGAATGTGTCACGAAACTCGAGCCAACGAAAGCAAGACCCGTCGAACTTAGCAACTTGAATTTGCGGTAATTTAAAACCTATATCATGATGATCATTGTACGCTGCCAGACTAGACCCCTACAATAGCATTTCAATGCGCAGTGGAAGATATTATGGTGGGGTCCAGGAGACAAGAGTGGCTAGCGTACTGTCCGCCGTACGCGGAGCAGACAATATATAAGAGAACAATTCACCTACCATACAACAAAACAACTTACCTCATGGTTGAAGGACACTGCTCTGGTGCCAACCTGGAGTTATGTATGTAAGTGAGTGTATCTGTATTGTGTTGTGACGTTACGAGTATTCTTCAGGCTAGAATCCGCTGCAACAAGGCTTGGAGGCAATCACAGCATGCGGTCTTCAAATCACTCGTTCCCAACAGCGTCACACTCAACCATCGGGTCATGACAGATTGTCCACAAAACGACCGGTTAATTAATACAATTGGATCACGACTAATTGTCACAAACGGATCGATTCAAAAAGATTAATTTCAACAAAAGCGTCGCGGGGGTCCCAATAGCGCGACGGGGCTTTTCTAGCGGCAAATTAAACAGAGAGCTGTCAAGTGTCAACGTCAAACTGACAAGTCAGTTCTCACTCTGTTACACGCGCATTCCGTTAGGCACACAGATAATAAACGGTACCGAACATCTACCCCCCCCCGGACGGGCCTTCCCGTCCGCTAATCACTTGGCAATCCCGACAAGGTTGCGTTTTATCAGTCCACCTGACGCGCTGCTGGAGGATGTGCAAATACTCCAAGCTCCAACGCTTCCAAAACTCTGAGCGAGCTGCTGCACCAACTGAAACCGCGATAGCCAATTTTGGCTCACATCGACAAAAGGGTGCTCCGGCAGGGCGACAAGTGGCTGTCAAATCAAAAAATGGCCCGGGGTCAGGGCCTCCAAGACGTTCAGGTCCGAAGACAGCGGGCACAATGGACGCGAGTTCAACACAGCTTCAATGCGGCAAAATACCGTAGCTAACTCCTTAAAGGTGAGAACGGTGTCTCCCAACAATCTGCGCCAGAGTCCCTAACCGCCTTCACCGCGGCCTCAAATAACCCCCCAATGGGGGCAGGCTGGCGGGTCAAAACAATAACAAACAACAACAACAACAATTTAACCAAATGGCCCTCCTTAGGCAACAAAAGGGGGTGACGGCCTCATAAGGAAGGCTAGAGTGCCTCAACCGTCAACAACAAACAACAAAAAACCCGTATCGTCCAAAAAGGGGTTCAACTTAATAACGGCTCCCGACAATATCCAAAACTCTCGCTGCAGAATGGCCAACAGCGCATTGCAACCGGCATGCGAGTTCATAATGTGACGATCAGTCACCAACAATTCAACAACAAAACAACAATTCAACAATTTGTCGAGGGAGCTTTATCGACTCAACAAAAAATCAGGGTCCTTCGTTCCAACAGCGAGCACCTTGAGCCCGGGCAAAGGACCCGACATCAAGACTGGCGATCGAGGCCAATCATCCTCGGGATGAGTCAGCCAGTCTGGTCCCCACCATAGGGGGTAAGCAAACAAGCGGGGTGCCATGCACTCACGTGAGGCCACGGCGCCTGGGTTCAAATCTCCAGGCACGTGCCTCCAAATCAAAGGCGTTTCAAAATTTTGAATCTGGGACACTCGGTACGCAACAAAGACCTCCAAAGAGTGGACGGACGTCTTCAACCAACACAAAACAATTTGACTGTCCGTCCAGGCGTAAGAAGCCCGAATGTCCACAGTTCCACCCAAAGTGTGAGCAACGTGGTTCAATAGACGCACAAGACGCGCCGCCCCTGACAATTCAACTTAGGGATGGTCAGTGCCGTCCGGAGGGGGGGGGGGCACCTTGCTCTTGGCCAAGACCAGTGACAAATTCACCTGGCCTGTGCGCAGACGGTGCGCAGACAAACAACAGCTGCATAACCGTGCGAAGACGCATTACAAACAAGGGTAGCAGTGTAACTCCCAGGGGGGAGGATAGCGCGGGGTAACACGACCTCGTTGACTGCAGGGAGTGCGGATACAAATTGGAGCCAATCATCCAATAGGGTTTCCCGAAGTGGCTCGTTCCAACCAAGTCCCGCAGTCCAAAGGCGCTGAAGAAAACATTATAACCAAAACAATACAAACAAAACAATAGACAAAGGCAACCCTGGGCTCCCATGTCCATAATGACACGGACCACAACAGAGTCCCCCGTGGGCCCCCAGACCTGACCGATGCCGTTGGCAACAAAACCGTGTCGATCTGAGGGGTACCTTAGCAGGGCAGGCGCCAATGTCCTAAAAATGCCTGGGCGGCGACCGATCGCCGCACCCAGGCCCAAATCTTTCCCGACGAGGATGTAGTTCAAATTCCTCGTACGCGCGGTGTCCCGAGCCACGCGCCATCGCTGGATGGGCATATCCCACCGGAGGCTTGAATGGCGGGGGGCGTGACTCCAACCGGGGACGTTCCGCCAAAGGAGGGGAGGGAAGGCGGTGCTGGTCTGGCCAGCGGTGCCTAGCAACAATTGCGTAATTGCCTTTACGCGGTGAGACCAAATGGCGGTCGCGCGGCTCCCGATCAACTTGCGCGGGGGGTGGAGTGCGGCGCTCAAAATTGCGGGTCTCTCCCCGGTTCTGAACCGGCGAGCCAGAAGCCCGGTGACCAACTCCATGGTACCCCCCGTGCGCGAACCTTCATCAGAGGCTGGTCTGCCAGCGTGGTTCGCGTTAGCGCACAAAATGTCCAAATGGGACCCCCTACAAATTCCACAAGGGCGGGGGTTGGGGCAGTCCCTATGGAAGTGAGCCCCCAAACAAGAGAAGCACATGCGGCGTGCATTGGCAATTCGGCGGCGGGCACTCACGTGCAATTTCAAAAAAGGCCACGCAAGTTGCCATGCCATGCCCCGTGTCCCTACAAACTCACAACCAAGACGACTCTGGGTGCCAGCAAAACGAGCGGCGGGGCGACCATCAACAGGCCCGCGAGCCCTAGTCCGTCCCTGGTCTTGTGGCCGGGAAGACGGCTGGCATGACTCAGTGGCAACGCCAGAGTTGTCCACAAACCGACACTCATCCTCCAAAAATTGGACGAGGTCACCAAAAGGGGGGAGATGTGTGACACTATCCCCAACATACTTTTGCTCGAAACGAGCCCTCAAATCGGCAGGAAGCCGTTGCAGCACAACATGCACCAAAGGGTAAGACCATTGGTCCACCGGCAAGTCCAATCGCTTTAAAGCGTTGGTCGCTACCACCAACGGGTTCAACAGGTCAGTACGCAATGCTGACAAACTAGTAATGACCGGTAACCCCAAAATCAATTCAATATTAACGTCAGCCAAACAACGTTTATTTTGGTACCGCTGGGTGAGTAGTCCCAAAGCGGTAGGGTAGGCTGAGTCAGTCAACGACAGATGCTGTACCAAGGCTCGGGCCTCACCTTCCAGGACAGACAACAAATAGGCCAACCTTTGGGCGGGTCTGAGGTCCGAGCGTGCATCAACCAAACTTGCAAACAGGTTTTGGAAACCGTACCAGTGGTCCCAGCGACCGTCAAGTGTGGCAGTTCCAAAGCAGGCAATCTACTCAATAGTCCGGGACCTGAAACAACCGAGGTCTCCGGCTTGACCTGGACAGGTGTCCGGCACTGCAATATTTCCATTTGTATGCCATTGCACAAACAAAACCATTCAAATAAACAAAACAATTAAATTATCAAATAACAAAGTTCAATCAATAAGTAACAAGGAAATCCAACACAAACAATCAAATAAAATAAACCAAGCAAAAGGTAATTAAGTAACAAAGTTCAAACAATCAATTACAAAATAACTACAAGCAAACAATCAAACTACCAAACTGACTAATCAGCAACTCAAGAAATAACAATATATTGGTTTCAATTCAATTCAACAATAAACTTTTATTGTAATTCAAACCCAATATCAACGTTCAAAATTCTATTTCATATTCAATTCAAATATTCAAATTCTAATCCAATTCCAAATGTTAAGTTCACAAACCACTGTGTGGTACAACAATAATGAACCTTTATTCCAACTCAAACAATGGTAATACACAAAAATGCCAATTTCAACAAAACTACCATATTGATGGTACAAAACTCAATATTTTAATGTCTTCCTGACATTCAATACAACACAGATCAGACACAAAAAGGGGCTACAACAAGGGGCTGCACCACAGCCCAATCCAATCCACTTTATTAGCCCGGCTGACCTTGGCAACATCAGGTTACCCGTCTCAACAAATTTACAAATTATTTCAAATAAACTAGCAATCATATTTAACAAACATTTACAGCGCATTACTACTTCCCTTATAGAGACTGCCAAGTAATTAGCTCACTGTAAATTACCAATTTGTTGGTTATGTCTTATAACCGCGCTCTGAATACCAAAAATGTACGCTGCCAGACTAGACCCCTACAATAGCATTTCAATGCGCAGTGGAAGATATTATGGTGGGGTCCAGGAGACAAGAGTGGCTAGCGTACTGTCCGCCGTACGCGGAGCAGACAATATATAAGAGAACAATTCACCTACCATACAACAAAACAACTTACCTCATGGTTGAAGGACACTGCTCTGGTGCCAACCTGGAGTTATGTATGTAAGTGAGTGTATCTGTATTGTGTTGTGACGTTACGAGTATTCTTCAGGCTAGAATCCGCTGCAACAAGGCTTGGAGGCAATCACAGCATGCGGTCTTCAAATCACTCGTTCCCAACAGCGTCACACTCAACCATCGGGTCATGACAGATTGTCCACAAAACGACCGGTTAATTAATACAATTGGATCATGACTAATTGTCACAAACGGATCGATTCAAAAAGATTAATTTCAACAAAAGCGTCGCGGGGGTCCCAATAGCGCGACGGGGCTTTTCTAGCGGCAAATTAAACAGAGAGCTGTCAAGTGTCAACGTCAAACTGACAAGTCAGTTCTCACTCTGTTACACGCGCATTCCGTTAGGCACACAGATAATAAACGGTACCGAACAATCATGATTACAAGGACCTACAGTCAACTGACTTGAATTCAAATCCTTGCAACTACTCCCATCATGACGTTTCGAGTTATGTTTCTGTGTAATACTTTGAGCAATGGCAATGTTGGATATAAATAGTTGTTCGATAGTATCACGTTCATCAATCTCATCATGTAAGTTGACAGAGTTTAATACTTCTATCTGATTTTGCAAGTCATCGAAACGGCTATAGACGGACTCAAATTTGCTTAATTTTAATGTTAACTCGGCTAACTCAATTTGAGTAAGCGCGTCTTTAGAGGTAACATCGGATAAAAAGTTTTTAAATTTAGTGATTTGACCTTTTATGGAACTACGTTTAACTATAAGATTCTGTAGTTCTTGAGGATTGCTTGTGCTAGATTCACCTCCATAATCCTTGCCCATTGTGAACTCAAACCGTGCTAATATTATGTAAGTTAAAATCGAATTGAATAAACAAATTGATTCACACTAGGTTTGATTATGGAACTATCGATAAACACACACAAACTCCTTTATTATAGTGAAAAAAAAACTAAAAACTTAGCTCACGCTCCTCGCCTAACGTCACCTGAGGCCGGCCCGGCGCAGCAGTGGGTAGGGCTCCGCTCCGCTCACACGGTGACACGGCAGGCGGCCCGAAGTTGCGTTCCACGGAGATATCGGCCTGGAATGTTCGGCGATGGGGGTGAAATATATGACTATATGCTTAGCTATAAGCCTGTTAGGAAACACGATTATAGAATACGATAATATCGTAAGAAGGTAGCCTATTGTAATATTCGTAAAAACTGTTAACAATGGATAATGCGAAATTACTATAAAAAAAACTGCGTATGTGGTGTTGATGTTAATATTTTAAGCTACTGCAATAACTATAGACACCAATGCACACGTAGAAACTATTTTAAATAGGTATTGGATCGATGTATTACTGGTAAGGGTATAAAAGGTAAGGGTAAGTAGGTAAGAAGGAATTCACAAGGAAAAATGGGCACTTAGCTGCATTGGCCGAGGCTGCGGTACGATGCTGAATGCTGATCAGTAACCGGCGGTGGCTGCAATGGCTGGTACACCTCCAGGGAACCCAGATATGTCTTGATTTAGGTGAAAGTAGCTGCGGCGGAAAGGTTGTGCCGCCAACAGCGCGTGGTCCCAGTGATCGAACTTGTTTTCCTCCAAAGTTGCAGGTTTTGTCGTAGGTCGCCAGATGTTGGGGCTTCAGTGGTCTTCAATGAAACTCCCGTATCAAGGTAGTGGTTGTTTAATAAGGTTTACTAATTTTTAACAGAAAAATATGCGGAGCGTACAAGTTCGCGTGATGATACAATTTTGGACAGAAAGATATAATTTATGGCGGTATTGCTAAAATAAAATCTGTACGACGCCTGGCCCTATTTAGATTGCAACATGTAACACACTTAAAACACAAGTCTTCATAATTATACTGCAGGCGTAAACAGGGTTAGATTATTTTGGGACTAATTTAAAGCTAACGGCGCAGCATCGCGGGCTGGCTCTTGCAAGGGTCAGGAGGGACTGTTAAGTCGGGGTCGCGACGACGGACCTCGGCGGCGAGGTCGGTACGGTTTGTGTTTGTGTGCTGGTCTAGCTGTACTGGTCTCTTTTCGACTCTCCTGGAGGAGAGTAGTGGGATCATCAGGATCGTTAAGAACGTGCCGCGAGCGGTGGACTTTGCTAATACGGGAGGGGGTGTAAGTAGCTGCCGCCACAACCAGAGGGTTGCGGTGGGCTACGGCCCTATCGAAGAAACGCTTCGAAGCGCGTTTTATGAATTGATGGATAGTCAGGAGTTTCATGTCTAAATGAAGATTGATATTCTGAACAAACCAAGGCGAGCCTGTGGCTTGGCGGAGAAAACGGTTCTGGAGAGTCTGCATCCTATGGATGAATCGGGGCTTAGCATGTGCCCAGACTGGGCTTGCGTATGTCATAATCGGCCTGATACAAGCGGTGTAAAGCCGCTTCTTACACAGAAGAGACATTTTACTCCGCTTGTTCAGGACGCAATGGAGCCTACCGAGAGCGAAAGCGGCCCGCGAGCGAGCCTGCTTTATGTGCTCAGAAAAGGTGAGGTGTTCGTCGAGGATGACACCTAGAAATTTGGCTTGCTTCGCCCAAGGGATCTGCTTGCCGAACATTGAGATGGGTCGGGGAGGGGGGTGATTACGTCGCGGTCGGGTGTAAAAGACCGCCTGACTTTTATCGGGATTGACCTCGATTCGCCACTTCCTGAACCATTCGCCGAGCTCGTCGACTGCGGTTTGGAGGTAGCGAACCAGCGCTGTGTCACTAAATCCCGAGAAGAAGATGGCAGTGTCGTCTGCGAACAGAGCTAACCTTGCCTTCTTGCTTCTGGGGATATCGCTAGTGAACAGCGTGAAAATGAGGGGGGCTAGTACAGAGCCTTGAGGGACTCCTGCACGGATCGGGTGAGGGGAGGAAAGTGCCCCTTCGATGCGATAGCGAAAGGTACGGTTCGCAAGAAAGTCTCGTAAGATGAGCACGAGACAGTCTGGCACTCCGAGTTGGTACAGCTTATATAATAAGCCGTTGTGCCAGACTTTGTCGAACGCTTTCGCTATATCGAAGTATACAGCGCCCGTGAACATACCACGCTGAAAACCAGCATTGATATGTTCGACGATACGGTGTACCTGATGGACACACGAGTGTTGGGTTCGAAAACCAAACTGCTCGTTGGGAATGAGGCCCTTGGTTTCGGCATAATCTCTGAGTCGCTTATAAATAAGTCTCTCATAGATTTTGCCGAGAACTTTGAGTAAACTAATGGGGCGGTTACTTGTGGGCTCGGTTTTCGGCTTACCGGGCTTAGGGATGCCAATGACGGTGGCTTCCTTCCACGCTTGGGGGAAAATGTTATTACTCAAGGCACCATTGAAGATGGTACACATGAGCATAATCAGGTGCGCGGGGAACAGCTTGATCACTCTGTTGGTGATGCCGTCTGATCCGGGGGCTTTACGAGATTTCAGACCCTTGATGATCTCGTGCACCTCGTCAGGTGTGACAGGGGGCAGGGGATCATCAGGGTCTTCAACGGGCGGGAGTGAGACTTTGCGTTCGACTTCCGCGTTTACCTTATCGACAAACGCTTGGTCTACTGGCTGCGAACTGGGTGTGCATTGGGCTTCGAGGCTATCGGCTAGGCATTCAGCCCTGTCGATATCCTCGAATGCAATGGTCGCATCGGGGCGGGTCAGGGGGGGCATAGTGGAAAACTCAGAGGATTTCAGTTTCCTCTGAAGTTCCCAGAATGCGAGATGAGTCGGCTCTAGTTCGCCCACCATCTTGTCCCAGTTAGCGTCACGCAGCTCAGTCACACGTGTCCTTACAGCACGCTGTAAGTAACGCATGTGAGCTTTGTTGGCGTCACAGGGAAAGTTGCTGTAGGCACGAACGGCCGCGTTCTTCTCTGTCAGCAGATCACGTACATCGTCGGGGAGCTTCCATTTACGGTCACCCGTATCTGGAACCTCCCGTGAACTTTCGTTCACGATCGATTGTACGTGCTCCGTGAGAGAGTCGATCGCGGCCGTTGTGTCGGCGACAGAGTCGAACTGATCTGGGATAGAGTCTAAGTGATGTGACGTGTTAGATTGTAAGCGTTCGCTTACTTTCTTCCAGTCAGTGATCACTTTAGTGGCGGGGGGTTGAGTGGGGTCGCGGGTACCTAATCGGGGGGCCAGGTTTATGGCTACTGGTCGATGATCAGAGTCGAGTTCGTGAATAGCCTCGATAGAATCCAAACTTTTTTTTCAGGTTTTTTTTTTTTTCAGCATGGGAAATCATCAAATGACTTCTCCCGCTCTGGACGGAGCGGGAGGGCGTGTCAAACTTTTACTGACTAAAACCCACCCGTGTTCCATCAGTTGCCCATGTGCCAGGGTCACGGTATCTCTTTCGAACAATCACGCGACCCCGGCAGGCATCGGTCCTAGTAGACCCCTTCACTGCTGCAGACATCTCTTTGAGGCGCGCGTGGAACACTGCGCGCCGTCGACCCGAGCTTGGTCCTTACCGGGCGGCGAGCTACCCATTGCTCGCCACCCGCAACCTCGCGCCTACGGTAGCCGGGAGTCCGCTATGGACTCCCGACACCCGGGGCGTCTCCTCCTGCGGCGGCTAGGGACGTGAGGGCGCAGTGACTGCCACTCCCTCACACGCCCCGCCTCCTCCTTCGCGAGCATTACTGCTTCGCAGAAGGAGGTGATGGCTTCCCATTCCCTCTCGCTCCGTACCATGGCTCGCACCAGGGCCGGACGCGAGAGGTCGCCGCCGCCGATCGCCTCCACGAGGACACGGCGGTGCTCCGCCCAGGCAGGGCACACCTCCACCGTATGCTCCACCGTGTCCTCCAGACGATCCTCACAATGGAAAGACCCAGGCGTATCCTCCCGCTTTATCCTGAACAGGAACCCACCGAAGTACCCATGCCCGGTGAGAACCTGCGTCAGGCGGAAGGTGAGGACGCCGTGGCGCCTCTCTATCCACTCCTCAAAGAGGGGACTTACCGCCGCAATTGTGGCGTGCCCAGCACTGGGTTGCGACAATCGTACCCGCCATGTCGCCATGAGATCACACCGGAGCTCTGGCCGCCGTGCCGCGATTTGTCGCGGCAGCGGAATTTCGCCCCGGCGTTTCGCCTCCTCGCGCCACTCCCACATGTGCACGAGGACCTTTGCCTCCAGATCCCATGGCGGCACTCCGGCAAGGAGGCTCGCCACCTCGCACGAGATCGTGCGGTATCCTCGGATTAGCCGGATGGCCATGACCCTCTGGGCTGCACTCAACCGGCGCGCTGGGCGCAGCCTCAATGAGGGCGCCCACACCGGTGCCCCGTAGAGGGCCATGGACCGCACGACCCCCGTGTAGAGCCTCCGGCAGGAGGCGTTTGGACCCCCCAGATTAGAATCCAACCTTAAGTTGATATTCTTAAGGAGTGCTATATCAAGTACGTCGGGTAACTGATCGGTATCGAAGGGGAAGTGAGTGGGAGTCATCGGGGCGATGACATCAAAGTTCATGGTAGAACAGAGGTAAAAAAAAAAAAACAGTTGCCTACCTCTAGTCGAGGTCCTGGTGCTATTCCAGGCAGGATGTTTGGCGTTGAGATCGCCCGCTATGATAACGGAGTCACTCATGCCGAAGAGTTCGGAAAGGTCATTAGCGAGGAGTTGAAGGTCCTCTGACTCATGTTGGGGAGGAAGGTAAACCGACACAATAGTGATCGGCTGGTGACCTGTCAGTGCTAACCGACAGGCCGAAACTTCTAATCGGAAGAGTTCGGGAGTATCCATAGGTATGCAGTACAGGGACTTCCTATAGTATATGAGGGTGCCGCCTCTATGACAACGTGACCTGTCGTTGCGAACTAAACGATAGTTTGCAATTTTCGGGTCACGATGGTGAGGCTTTAGGAACGACTCTTGAATGAGTAAAATGTCTACGTGATGGACGCGGAGGAACGTGGCGATCTCATCACGTTGGCCGTGAATGCCGTTGGCATTAAAGAAGCCTAGCTTTAGGGAACGGGGTTTTACTCTAGTTAATATTCCGCGACTATCCATAATGGGGGCTTTGGGAGTTCATGACATGGATTGCTTGCGTGATCTCGGGATACGCAGCATAAATTGATTGGATGCGGAACAAGTTACCGCCGGCGGCAACTAGTTCCTGGGCCATCTGTTGGGCACGCGGGGAGAGGAACATGCTGTAGGTATTAAAGGTCCCGGTGATGACGTTAAACGCATCAAGGGGAGCCTGACCTTTCCTCTGTACAGGTACTGGTCCTGCCGTAGGGGCAGTGGGGGGGGCCGTGGCGCGGGCGGGGGGTGCGGTCGCGGGAAAACCGGGGGGCGTAAGGGGCGCGGGGGCACGGGTACGCGGGTCCATTAATGGAGGGATGGGAGCGGGCTTAGGCCTGGAGGAGGCCAGTGGGGGGAATTCCTTCTGGGAACTCAAAAGAGGCCATTGGGAGGGACGCTGTGGGGCCAGTCTCACGGGGAGTTTGGCCGAGGGGGATTCCCTAGTCTGACGAGCGTCGAAACGCTGCGCCAATTTAGGGGAAGATGACTTACAGGGCTTCTCGATCTTAAGGCCTGACAGGTTGCAGACAAACTTTACATTGAATATGGGGTGGTGACCCTCCGTGGGAGGGCACACCACCAGGACCATATCAAAGGCAGTACCTTGCCTGGACCGGTGCATGCGATGGACCTCTGTGACAGGCACGTTCTGTCGTTCGAGGTCCGCCTTAATATCGCTGGTGGCGATTTCGCAGGGGATCCTGCGAATCACCACCCTGGTCAGTCGCTCGTCGGGCAAGGAATACGTGTGGAAGGACACGTTCCTAGCAGAGAGGAGCCTGGTCAGATCGCGATAATCGCCTGACGTGGGGACCGATACTTTTATCCCGTGCTGGGTGGCACGGGCACTAGTATAGTTGAACCTTTGGTCAACACACCATTTGGACACCTCCGTCCACTTGGCCTTGTCCTGTATAAATACAGGGGGCGGTGGAGGGAGTTTCCTGGCGGTGGTTGAGCCAGAGGATACGGACGGGCCGCTAGTTTTAGCGCGGGGCGTTGCAACCTTTGCGGAGGTTGACGGCGAGGGGCGGGAGGGGGACGCGTTGGCGGCGGTCGCCGGCGTCGTGGAGGGGATGGACGCGGTCGCGGTGGCGGGGGTCGCCTGCGTAGCGGGGTGGGGGGGGGGGGGGGTTCGCGGTGGCGGAGGTCGCCTGCGGGGTGGGGGCGCGAGACGGAGGAGCGGAGTCCTCAGCCGCTATGATTTTAGCGGCCGGGGCTGAGCTGCTCGCCTTGTTCTTCTTGCGCTTGCTCCCTTTGCCCTTTGTGTGGGAGACGAGCTCGTACGCCTCTGTGTCCGAGGACGAAGAGGAGTGCGAGTCTGTCTGGGGAGTGAGCGCGGCAGAGTCGGAAGGAGTGGGGATGGGTACATCCTCTGTGTCCATTTGACACGGTTCATCGGTAGCGGTTGGGGCCTCGAGGGCATCGCTGAAGTCAACGGTGCCCGGGCTGGCTGGAATTGCAAGCTGCTCAGCTCTGTACAGCTCGGAGAATTCGGCAGCGAAATCCTTGTTTTTCTTTATTCATAAAAGAAAAACAGAGACCACAGCCCCGACCTCCGAGTGCTCAATGCTGAGCTGACTCGCAAGTTCAGCCAGGAGCGCCTCGATTTTGGCAAGTCTCTCCATGGGTTTCTCCATGGCGGAGGGGAGGGGGGACCTAATCACTCATGAGAGTGATCCTATCGCCAAAGCCCTAAACCTAACAACCTAATCCCCGGTGGGATGCCGGGGGTGAGTGTTACACTCCCTGTCGGGTATAGACAGGGAGGTGATCCTGGTGAGCCCTAAGAGTGACTCCCGTCGCCAATCTTATTGTGCGAACGGGTTCCTAACCGGTCATGCGATGGGTACTGAAGGTACCCGACCAGTCTAGTTCGGGGGGTATAGAGATACCCGCGACACTAGTACGCGGCTGTGGAGGGAAGACTGTCACCGGGGCTGACGAGGGAAGCCCCCAAGGCCAGCGATCCGGGACCCGTCCAACTTTCGTCTAGCCTTGAAGGGGATAGACGGGTGCGTTGGGTCTGCACCCACTCGGCTTCGTTGGCACCGTTAAGGTATCCACCGAGTGACCACGAAACTGTGGATTTGCCCTGAAGGGGCCACAACACAACACACGTTTTTGACGATTCTGACGAATCAGAAATACCACTGTCTTGCGAACAACGTTTTAGAACGTTTTAGACTGAATCTGACGAAAGAAACAGGAAGTCCGAATTTTACGATTTAAAAAATTTAAATCGCAAAATAGCGGAGAGTAGTCGGGGCGACTACGCAGCGTGGCGCATGGAGCACAAGTGACGGCGATCGAGCGGCGGGCGGTGGAGGGGATACGCGCAGCGGAGCAGCAGCGTAACGACCTTCCAGGGCGAGCGTCGAGCGTAGAATGTTTTTTTTGGAGTTTTAATAGTGAGTTTAATATACAGGCAATTAAAGTTTGTAATTAATTTGTTGAAAAAATATATGTACCTAACTTTATTTCATACTAGCTTCTGCCCGCGACTTCCTTCGCATCAAATTTTTGCTCCCTGATCCTTCCTTTCACATCGAATTGCCGGTGAGTTTTTGTCCATTTTGCGTTGCTGTCCCGCTCCTTATGATAATAGTATGATGTTTTATAGCCTTTTTCAATAAATAGGCTATCCAACACAAAAATAATCTTTCAATTCGGACCAGTAGTTCCTGAGATTACCGCGTTCAACCAAACTCTTCAGCTTTATAATATTATAGTAAAGATTAGTTTGATCTCCGTACTAAGCACGTGGAGCAGTGTAACAATGTAATAGATGGTCACCCATCGCTTCGTACCGGACGCGGCAAGCGTATGCTTTACCTTCGAACGACCCGTTCGGATGTTATCATTTAACCACGAGCCCCTCAAAAAGACTTTACTAAATATTAGCCTAGCTTTAGGGGATTACATCCCTGAAATCCGAAAAATACCGTATGTTTAACGAATTTTGCTGACGAATCTTACCGTGCGACTTTCATATGAAGAATATATGTCATACTTAAGGTCATCATAAATACTTTATATTCACTAGAATTGTTATAAACTTTCCTAAATTGTAGGTCCTTCTTCAACCAAAATCGAAAATTTTCTCTGTAACGGCTGAATAGTTCGACTTGAATTTTAAAGTTAAAATATACGTACTGATTTATTCTTTACTTTTTCGTATTTCTTTTAATTTTGTTAAATAAAAAATTAAACTAAAAACTTTCACGTTTTTAAGACCTAGGTAAAAGCCTCAAAGGGAATATAAAGAAAACTAAGAGAGAAACATAATCCATTTTGGTCCTTTAATATGTCTGGATGTCAAAGATATAACGGAGAAATCAAACTTCCGTTTGATTTTTCCTACATATCTTTTGACAGCTCTTTGAAGCCTCAATAGGATAGAAGAAAAATAATAAGAGTTCTGGCTGTTGAGGTAAGGGAAATTGTAGGAGACTGTCTAATTTCCGCCAGCATCTTTTGAATTTGATCAAAATCAGAGTAAAGATTTTTTATTCTAAACATCAACGTGTTCGCCCGAGTAAAATTCTCCCGAAAACAAGTGCGCGCGGGATTAAGGATTCAAGTAAGTTTATTTAAATCAATCTGGATAGTGACTAAACAATCCTTTTTTTGCGATTTGATCGTTTGCGAGACAAGATTTTTCTGCCACTTTCTCTTTGATTGCGAAACCTATTAAACACGTAACTAGCGTAAATCATCTTTACAAGACTTTTGTGACTGTAAACTCTTTTTGACTGTAGATCTTTGGCAGCTGTTACAGGTCGTCAGAAGACTGGCAGTAAGACAACCAGTCTTATCAAGGGATATGGTTGACACTCCAGAACCGTGAGATCAATTAGAAACATGTTTATTGGTAGCTCAGCAAGAATTCATTATGTATTTCAGTCATGATAAAATAAATGTTTCGTTTTTAGACAAATGAATAGTAAGCGAAACAAAAATTTACGAGTACTTTTTTATTATCTACAAAATGAAAGACCACATAAAATACTTGTAAACGATAGGGATCAGTTGGGAAAAATACACAAAGATGGATCCAATGAATATTCCCTTTGTTGTAAAACATTTTAGATACAAAATCGAAAGCTTTTAGTTTAGTTGTTTTAAGGTTCATTCAGACGGACCTCTATATTGGTGGCCATCAATTATTTGCTACGTTTTCTTCATATAGGTTGTACTGTCCGATAGCCCAGGGTTCACCCGAGGCTTAAACTTGGCTAGTACCTATCAATATGTTTCTTCTAAGTATGGTAAACAACATAAAATCACGTCTGTAATCCCCAAACGGTAAGGCAGGGGTGAACCTATGTATATCACATCCACTTTCGCTAATTATGTTTTAGTCCATGTATTAGGGGGTAAGTATAAACTGGGCACAAATCCAGACTCCGGGCTGCTACTAAGAAATTCCAGATGGAAAAACTTAATGAGACTTTGCCCGAACCAGTAGTAGTGCTTACGACCATTAAACCTATGAGGCAGTCAATTTACATCAGCATAATCAACAGGCAACTATGACAGAAATATATAGGCTTACCTCATTCCTTCTCTTGGCTTACCTCTTCCATTCCATGAGATGATATGATATGATATAGTATCATTAATAGAATAATAATATACTTCCTAGGTGAAGCATAATCGTGCTGAAAGTTTCAACTAATGGATTGAGTTCTGGTCGGCATTTCCAATATACTGCAAAGTTTCAGCAGTTGGAAACTTCAGGCGATTCATTTGAACCGTGTCGACAGTGTTACATTCCGCGCTGAAGTTTGAAATACACCACCAGAGGGTACCTACTGAGTGTTGTGATGTTGTATTATATTTGTTGAAACATATATTTTTTGACCAGAGTAATGTTTTGCTATTTGGAGTTCAGGGTCAGGCTGTATGTTGAACAGCGACTGTTACAAATATGGCTTTATAAAATTATTAACATTTAAAACTTCTTACAGGGTTCTGCTGTAATTTCAATTAACTTTATTGATTTACTCAGCTGAAGATTCTGGAGATGTCGACATACTCACCGAATAAGCAAGCGACTATAAAATTCTGACGATACGTAACGAGTATGATTGACAGAAGGGACCAACGGCTTAACGTGCTTTCAGAGGCATGAAGAAAGTTCAGTATATAAAGATATGCGAAGCTTAACCTGATCGATCGACCCATGCGGCTATTATTACTCAGTATCGAGCCCCCTTGAAATGTAAAAGCACCTAAAAAAAAAATTTTTGTAAATCCAGGTCATAGTTTACCAGTGAGCGTTTCTAAGACTGGTTATAAAGCTGTTAAAGCGTGAGTAAGTAACAAACATCCACAGTCCCAAACTTTCAGTATTTTCCTTCAGTTCTTTCATTTCGTTACTACAGATTCAATTTAACCGTAAAACAATGACAGGATAAATCCATTCAGTGCTTACAAAAGGGTTAAAGATAAATTACATAGTGGTTGGTGGTGGTTGGTGGTGGGTTTCTAGTGGTTAGTGACCCTGACTGCTGTGCCGGAGGTCGTGGGTTCGATTCCCACCCAGGACAAATGTTTGTGTGATGAGCACGATCATTTGTTCTGTGCCTGGGTGTAATTTATCTATAATATGTATGTTTTTAGAAATATATTAGTATGTTTATCAGTTGTCTAGTACCCATAACACAAGCTCTGCTTAGCTTGGGACTAGATGGCGTTGTGTGATAGTTGTGGAATATTATTATTATTATTATTATAGACAATAAACACCGGGGACGACAACAGAAAATCTAATTAAACTTTCTTTGACTTGAAATTCGACACACAGAGAGCATTTGCCCGCGACTTTACGGTCGTCACCAAAACCTCATTTAGGGAGCGGTTACTTCCTGTGTTCTTACTTTACGAACTTTGTTGTCTAGTTATCTCTTTTCCCGCCTAATGTAAATTGTATTCTTCCAAGAAAGGTCTGGAGAATCTTCTCTTTTTCGGCATTTAGAAACAGATGGCAGACACTTCCTTATGAAGTTAGTTTATATTAGAAAGATATCCCCACAATTGGGTCTGAGGAACAGCTAGCAATTACACAGATTTTTTTTGTACTATTTATGTTTTAATTGTGAACTATGTGTGTATATTTGTTACTAGCTTCTGCCCGCAGCTTTGCTCGTGGATATCGAAAAATATCACACAAGAACGTATACCGGGATCAAAAGTACCCTATGTGTTAATCCAGGTAAACAATATCTAATCGCACTGCTTGCTTTGTCTTATTCGACCCAGACAATACAAAGTTTCACAGAAAATTCAACCCCCCATTTTACCCTCTTAGGGATGGAATTTCAAAAAACCCTTTTTAAGTGGATACCTACTCTTCACAAAGAACACCCTCCAAATTTCGTGTCTCTAGAACCAGCAGTTTAGGCTGTGCGTTGATATATCGTCAGTCACTCAGCACTCAAATTGTATATACCGGATGACATTTTTTACCGTCTCAACCTTCATATGGTGTGTTGTGTAACTAGAATAGAAGGCAGGACGGCTTTCAGATTCAGCGCAGGTGACTGAAGGAGCGCGGGAAGCGGGCTGCTCGTGCGCCTGCAAAAGATCAATGAGGCTGCCTATCGGCCGGTTTCAAAGGGTTAACGTGACCCTGGCATATGGGCAACTGAAGGAACACGGGTGGGTTTTAGTCAGTAAAAGTCCGCCACGCCCTTCCGCTCCACCCAGAGCGGGAGAAGTCATTTGATGATTTCCAATCCAAAAAAAAAGAACCGCCCTACGAAATCATTGATACATGCCGCGCATTGAGTAGGGTGCGTATGATTTGAATTTCGATAGATTTTAATTGTTTTTTTTTTTACATTTCTGTTTTTGTTGTTCTAGTATGAAAATGTTACTTTAAATGTGTAGTATTTATTGCTAGATCAATTTTATTACATGTTATTCAAAAATAAAAATAATAAAAAATCTTATGCCAAAAGCTTCTACTCCGTTCACTTATTACACCCATTTTTTTTTCAAGACGTCAAAAAATGTCGCCCGTTATATAGATAGACAATGGGAATTAATGGAATAGCCTCGCACTGGACTTTCAACTCTCGGTGTTCAGACAATCATTGAAAATCCAAGAAAACGTCCCAGCGCATCAAAAAAGCCCACTATTGTTTTTAAACTCTCGGTGATCGGCAGTGGTTTAGTGCGTCCAGTGCGTAAGAAAAACCGCCACGTGAAAAAATCTGTATGTCCTTGGGTTAAGCATAAGCGACAAGAAGGCTCTCTATATGAGCTTCACTTAGTCTTTGTCTGCCGTATTAGTGATAACGCGTTCAGTGAAAATAGGAAGCTTTAAAAATGTTAATAACCTTGCCAAATTCTAAAGTAAAGAAAAATGGCAGCTCGCTTCTAGCTTGATGTATAAAATACCGGATAAAGTTATCGGTAGCATATACCAATAACTTGAAGTTATGAAAAGCTTTCATGAAAACAATAATCCCACGTTTTAGTAAATTTTGATGAAACCAATATTTTGGCAGAAAAATTGTCTGACCCGTGCCTCAGTATTAAAATTATTGTCTCGAAATTGATACAATTTATCATCAAAGTTGATACGCTAAAGGTGTAATCTATATATTAATACGTGAAGCAAAAACTTTGGATCCCTTTTTACGAAAATTGGGCGAACGGAGGAGTATGAAATTTCGCACACTTATAGTTTATACAGAGAAGAAGTGACGAATGCTAATATTTTTTTTAATTTTGCGTTAAAATACATTATTTTCAATAAATAACACGTTACACACACTACTATTCATTACCGTGTATCTAATACTCACATGCATAGATATTCTTTTGTCTATGTTCCAAATCTGTCTTTAATATTTTATGCAGTGTTACCAATACCCAGAAATATTTACCCCTAAAGCTTAAGTTAAAAACCCCTAAAATAACCACAATTACTAAAAAAATCCCCTAAAAAATTATGATGAAAATAACCAACGAATGTTCAGTAATCATAGACCGGCACACAGTAGTAATATTTGTCCATATTTATTACGCGACATTTGTTAATCATTCACTCTGCATTCTTAGTATCGAGGAACCGTACTAGAAGTCGCTAATACTTTTATTGTAATCAAAAACACAATGAGAAATGTAAGATGGCAAAAAATCCCTAAGAATACCCCTAAAAATGGAACGCCCCTAAAAATCCCAATCCTCTTATTTACGCCCTAAATTTGGGGACGGGAAGTTGGTAAGCCTGATTTTGTGTCTATAGTCTAACTGAATGTCAAGTATAACCATAGGTAATAAATGAATTTTATAGATATATAACCTATTTCATTTTTAAAATCTATGATCATATCGAGAATATTTGTCTTTAATATTATTTGTATTAGCGACGGTAGGAATTTAGTTTAGATTTATTTATAAGAAATATTTTTTGTGGTTTCATGGGGAGTGTCAAGTATGGCATTAGTAAGTTTCCCATACAAAACTTAGTGTCATGTGCAAACTGTAGAGGTTGTATGACTCACGATTGTATAGGCTGGTCATAGATTGTACAGGCTGGTTATAATTATGACATTTTGAACTGTCATAATTAATTAAAAATAATAGGGAAAATTCTGAAACAGAGCAAACTGTGATAATTCTTTTCATATCCAGCAGTTAAGAAGTATTAAGAAAATAAAGAAGAGAGTCCTGAAGAAGTATTCTTTACTCATTACACCTACGTCCTGGTCCTGGCCATCACTATCCCGCCAGCCAACCCTCTCCACAGTAGTACAGCGTCAACAATTTGCCTATAGTGTTACTGAATGTCAAATACCTATAACCATATTATTTTTTTACAAGCTTTTGCCAGCGGCTTCGCCCGCGTGGAGGTCGGAATATATCCCGCGTGAACATACTACCGGGATAAAAAGTAGCCTATGTGTTAATCTTGGTTATTTTTTTTTTTAGCTCGAAAGCGCATTTTCATTTGACTTGCTTCAAATTTATCGTCACAGCTCGGCTCCTATGTGTCTTAGCGTTATGTTATATAGCCTATAACCTGCCCAGGAGTATGGACTACAATCGTATTAAGTTTGGTTAAAATTCCTTCAGTAATTTTTGACCCATGCGTGCACATACAGACAGACAGACAGACAAAAAATTTACTGATTGCATTTTCGGCATCAGTATTGATCACCATTCATCCTCCAATATTAATTTTGAATATATTTTCAATGTACAGAGTTGACCTCACTACAGTTTTATTATAAGTATAGATTTTTTTAAATTTAATAATGTATTTTATTCAAATGAAGTACGGTCGAATTTCGACCAATGGGCGATCACTATTATTTATAAATTATCCCCAAAATTTTGCTAACACAAATCCAAGCTTTTTTATACAGACCTTCAAAAAACCTACAAACTTATTTATTTCAACAACAGTTAGATCTTTTCAAATTAATCAAATTTTAACTGTTCGTAATTCGAAAAAATAAAACTCTCTAGCCAAAATCCGTGGGATTTAGTAGTTTAGCATTAACAGTTAGCAACTTTAGTAGAATTACAAAATGTTCAACAATATAAAATTGGACCTATTTATTTGAGAACGGGATTTACAATACATTTACACTGATTCAAAGTAATTTGTAGTTTGTTTGTTTTTCTTAGAATAAAACGAAATAATGGAATTGAAATTTCCAGAGCGACCTAAGGTTACTTGTAGTCTATGAAATTAATTTAAATTGTTATCCGAATAACTTACTGTCAAATTAATAAGAATTACTAGAATTTAATCATTTAAAGCGCGAGGACAGTGATGAATAAATAAATGTGACGCTGATAATCTTCCTCTAAGACGTTGCCCACTTTATAAGCACAGCAAAGGTCACACGCGTCTTTTTTAGGTTGGAACAAACCTATGTTTTCTAAAACGTCACAAAAAAGCTTCCTTGAAGCAATAGGTTTGGGTGATGAGGATGAAAATTCCACATATAAATTGTAAAGCTGTGATTCGGACTGAATTAGAGGTTCTAAATATTGCTTCGTACTCGAATTGCGACAATAATGCGATGGTAATTTAGGCAAGACTGATAGGTAGCTTTTAATAGAATCTCGCTTGCTTTCAGTACTTACTAATGAAGACGTGCTCAAATTTGTATGGTTCTCTTTACTACTTCCATCGCCAAGCCAATAGCGAACTGTCCATTCCTTTATACCAAGTGTATTTATAAATGTTATCAAGCACACTCATTCTTTTTTGCCTTCTATTTGAAAATAATACGCTTTGGAACTTAAACGTCTAGAGTCAGTACCTTTGGTTTTCTAGTGAGTCTCAGTTTTGTCCACCATAGAAGACACAGAAATTTTTTTTGGGACCATGACATGCCCCAAAATTTATTAAAAATACACACTCTCATTTCTTGCGTTAGATGTGAGCAAAAAAATACTTTGCTACGAGCACAAAACTGTGAATTGCAGAGAGGACCCATGGTTCTCTCGGGTTTAGATTCTGTTTGACGGTATTTATTACCAATCTTTTTGTATCCAAGATATTCTTTCCCTAACATTCTGTTTCTCCTGCTATGTTCTCTTTTACATGTTAACCTGTCAGCTTTTCTTTTTCTCGATCTTGACTCTCTCCCAACTTCTGCCTCAGTATCTGAGGTTTGAGATCATTTATTCTCATAAGAATTACATTCACTTACATGAGAATAACTAAAACTAGACATACAATTAAAATAAACTAGATGTTGGACGTATTACAAATAACTTGGCGTCGAATAAAATATTTTGAGGGTAGTTTAAAAAATAATATGAACAAGTGTTAGTTCGATACACGGGCACAACCGTCAACTCAAAATTTCTAAACAAAAAACAAGTTTCCTTGAAACACAGATCAGCGGTAGCTGGATATGGCTCGTCACTAGTGTAGGGAAGATGAATTTTTTACTATAAAGTGATTTAGTAGTTTTTTAAAAGTGGTTATGGATTTAGATTCTTTGAGATCTCTTGGTAATTTATTAAATATTTTGGATCCTTCACACAATAGTTTTTCTTCCGTAGTTTGTGCGGGTTGGGTGTAGTTTTAAAAAGTCGTGTTCGCGTCTCAGCTTCATTTTGTGTTTTTTAATATTTTTTGTGAAGGTTATGTTTGTGTGTATTTTTTATGAAGTATTTTTCGAATTAGTATGTATGTATTATATATGTATGTTTGTGTTATATTCATTACTTTAATTTCTTTGTATAGAGTTTCTGTTGGAGTTAGGTAGTCATAATTAAATAATGTTTTTTAAAGTTTGTTTTGAGCAGTTTGTAGTAGGTTTGTGTGTGTTTTAGCAGCGGTACCCCAAATTTCCACTAGGTAGTCAATATGTGGCTTAACAAGGGAAAAGTAGATTGTATAACGAACTTGACGTGGTAAGCAACGAACGATACCTCGTAAGGAACCCGTGAGTGATTGTAATTTTGATTTTATTTTTTGAATATGTGGAAGCCACGTCAGTTTACTATCTAAAATTAGCCCTAAATATTTTTCTTGATCTACTTTTTTATGTCTTGGTAATTTATTTTAAGTGGTGTATAATTGCCGATTTTTTTGTTTTTGCTGTGAATATCATATAATTTGTTTTTGCTGCATTAATCTCTCTCAGGAAACCATTAAATTTGATCTGATGACTCTATCGGTTGAAGATTTGTGATTTGAGATAATGGAACATAATCAGGGTCAACGACAGAGTCATCTGAAGAAAAATCCAAGAGTGATTCAGTAACTACTTCCGAAAGACCTGATGTGCTAGGAACTGGTTCTAAAACTGTGGTCAAAGTATCACCTTCAGCAATAGAGTTTTCGGTATTCGTAGCTGTACATGGTATTTGTTCGACAGGTTTTTATAAATATACGTGGGTTACCTGCACGCTTTTGATCCAAAATTTGCTTCCTTTTATTTACAAGTGCCTGACGTCAATTTTGAAGCTTTTGTAATGTGACAACATAACTACTGACGTCGGCATTTCTCCATACTACCGCTTTGTCAATATCGGACTCTTCTTCCATGATCGTCTTAAACAAAAGTAATAGATATTGAAAAACACTGAAAGCTACCCACAATTTGTAATTATTTATATTTAATTACCAGGCGCTACTGGGCTGCTCAATTATTAAAAATACTTGGAGTTAAAGTGTTTCCTAAGTACATTGATACGACTAATTTTTCGAAACAAAATAAAAAAAATACGCGTAACTAGCTAACACGTAAAGTAAAACATCAAAATTCAAAACCGTGGAACTACCATCACAAAAATTAGTGCAAATTTAACAACTAAAATAAGTGGCCAAATTGATTGAGAAACAAGCTTTAAAACAACATTAAAAACTTACCAATCAGCTTCGTATTACTATAAAATAACTTTTATTTTACCGGTAAAATAAAAGTTATTTATACGACGTACCTATTGTTTTTGCGTGGTGCTCCGGAGCACCACGCAAAAACAGTACGTCTTCTTGTTATGATCACGAGAATACGCGGTATTGGTCAAATTATTTTGACAGGTTCGCTCTCGCGGTTTTAACTAGTTATGATTGGTCGCATATTGAATGAGCGATACGCGGAACTGTGAATGTAGTCCGGAGCCAATCGGCATCGTTAGCTCATTGCCGCGAAATCTCAAATTTGATACTTTTGCACTTCCGCGGTATTATCCACTGTTAGTTACGCGGTATTGCAGTATCAGCGACGATTTGTTTATAAAATTGCCGTAATACTACGTCAATTTGACGTGTTTTAGCCAATTCATACTGCTTAGTAAAACACTTGTGACTTGAATATACGAACAGTTTAGCTCCCTGCCATGCCTAGACTTTTTAGAAAACACTTAATGACAGTACCACCTAAAAAGTAAAAACTTATTTGTTACGCAACTCACACCATATAAAAATTAATTGACACATAATAACGTTAGCGTGCAAAAAACAACTACAAACTGCAAAAATTATACCTTTTGTTTATACCGGAAAAGAACGAAGAACCAATTAGTGCACTTTGAAAACATCACAAAAAGCAATCAAGAGAACTACTTGCCGAAAAAAGTGAGTTATTTAGAGACATTAGCGATAGTGGTGCCGATTCTGTTGTACACCGAACTAAACTATCTCTAAAATGCCTTACTTTTGGCTACGAGAATTGTAACGCTAATCTGCAAGAAAAAATCTCTAAATTAAAAAAAATATTTTGACACGACTAAAATCGAAGATCATAAAATCGACAATCGCGACTCAACGTGGTTTTTTTTTGTTTTGGCTTCGCAACATAGTACTTGTGTGCGCTACGCAATTAATTTTTTGAGAGACGACGGCGCGCGCAAGAGGGCAGCTTGGACGTGTTTTATATGGAAATATTCACTTTTTGTTTGAAAAATATTACCCCCGTGTTGAGATTTAAATGTGCAGTGGTTTAATAAAGGGAGTCGAAAATTTCATTATTTTTGTCAGATTTAGTTAAAATAAATTATTATAGTCAAAATTTTTGGTGAAAACCGGCAAACTCAGAATAGCAAAATTGTTATTTTCACTAAACTAATAAACTCAGTGCAATCTTAGTGCTGTCAAACTAAAATTTAATTAAGTTGGTTTACTTGAGCGTATTTCATAATAGGAAATTGTCATTTGATAGAAATATACCAAATTTTTGTGATTTTTAGTTTAGCTTTGAGAATTTTATGACAACAGAATCGGCACCAATAGCGTCGAAAATACGAGGAAAATTTAATAATTACCTAATTTAGTGGCTCATCTCGTTGCTGTTATTGGAAATACAGGTTGATGGACAAAATAAAAATGTTATAACTCTGACATGCTAACTATTTGATAGTTAGCATGTCAGAGTTATAACATTTTTATTTTGTGGTTGACACAATGTTGTCTTGCGTTTATAAAATTTTGGTAAAAAATGCGCGAGTCTTGTGCTTTGTCTGTCGTGCCAAATGGAAAAGCATCTCATTTTTTAACCGACGAAAAAACGGAGGAGGTTCTCAATTCGAAGCGTCCATTTTTAGTTTTTTTTTTTTATGAATGACCATGCATCTTTTTACGTAGTAGTCCGATTGTGATCATTCTTTTTTGTTGGAAAGGGTGGTCCCATATAAATTTGGAAAACAAAATCGAACCCTAAGGGTCGGAAAACAGGGGATACAGATTAGTCCGATTTTGATAAAAAAAAATATTGGATACCTTGCCAAGTATTAAAAGTACATTAAAGCTACAAAAAATTATAGAATAAAGACTTTTAAACAAAAAATTCAACCGCCGAAAAAACATCACCATTCTACGCTCGACGCTCGCCCTGGAAGGTCGTTACGCTGCTGCTCCGCTGCGCGTATCCCCTCCACCGCCCGCCGCTCGTTCGCCCGTCAGTTGTGCTCCGTGCGCCACGCTGCGTAGTCGCCCCGACTACTCTCCGCTATTTTGCGATTTAAATTTATTTAAATCGCAAAATTCGGACTTCTTGTTTCTCGGTCGGATTCAGTCTAAACGTTACCGTCTTGTTCGCAAGACAGTGATATTTCTGATTCATCAGAATCGTCAAAAACGTGTGTTGTGTTGTGGCCCCTTCAGGGCAAAATCCACAGTTTCGTGGTCACTCGGTGGATACCTTAACGGTGCCAACGAAGCCGAGTGGGTGCAGACCCAACGCACCCGTCTATCCCCTTCAGGGCTAGACGAAAGTTGGACGGGTCCCGGATCGCTGGCCTTGGGGGCTTCCCTCGTCAGCCCCGGTGACAGTCTTCCCTCCACAGCCGCGTACTAGTGCCGCGGGTATATCTATACCCCCCGCACTAGACTGGTCGGGTACCTTCAGTACCCATCGCATGACCGGTTAGGAACCCGTTCGCACAATAAGATTGGCGATGGGAGTCACTCTTAGGGCTCACCAGGTTCACCTCCCTGTCTATACCCGACAGGGAGTGTAACACTCACCCCCGGCATCCCACCGGGGATTAGGTTGCTAGGCTTAGGGCTTTGGCGATAGGATCACTCTCATGAGTGATTAGGTCCCCCTCCCCTCCACCATGGATAAACCCATGGAGAGACTAGCCAAAATCGAGGCGCTCCTGGCTGAACTTGCGAGTCAGCTCAGCATTGAGCACTCGGAGGTCGGGGCTGTGGTCTCTGTTTTTCATTTATTAATAAAGAAAAACAAAGATTTCGCTGCCGAATTCTCCGAGCTGTACAGAGCTGAGCAGCTCGGAATTCCGGCCAGCCCGGGCATCGCTGACTTCAGCGATGCCCTCGAGGCCCCAACCGCCACCGACGAAACGTGTCAAATGGACACAGAGGATGCACCCATACCCACTCCTTCCGACTCTGCCGCGCTCGCTCCCCAGACGGACTCGCACTCCTCTTCGTCCTCGGACGCAGAGACGTACGAGCTCGTCTCCCACACAAAGGGCAAAGGGAGCAAGCGCAAGAAAAACAAGGCGAGCAGCTCAGCCCCAGCCGCTAAAATCATAGCGGCTGAGGACTCCGCTCCTCCGTCTCGCGCCCCTACCCCGCAGGCGACCTCCGGGACTAGGGAATCCCCCTCGGCCAAACTCCCCGCGAGACTGGCCCCACAGCGTCCCTCCCAATGGCCTCTAATGAGTTCCCAGAAGGAGTTCCCCCCACTGGCCTCCAGGCCTAAGCCCGCTCCCATCCCTCCATTAGTGGACCCGCGTACCCGTGCCCCCGCGCCCCTTACGCCCCCCGGTTTTCCCGCGACCGCACCTCCCGCCCGCGCCACGGCCCCCTCCACTGCCCCTATGGCAGGACCAGTACCCGTACAGAGGAAAGGTCAGGCTCCCCTTGATGCGTTTAACGTCATCACTGGGACCTTTAATACCTACAGCACGTTCCTCTCCCCGCGTGCCCAACAGATGGCCCAGGAACTAGTTGCCGCCGGCGGTAACTTGTTCCGAATCCAGTCAATTTATGCTGCGTATCCCGAGATCACGCAAGCAATCCATGTCATGAACTCCCAACGCCCCCATTATGGATAGTCGCGGAATATTAACTAGACAAAAACCCCGTTCCCTAAAGCTAGGCTTCTTTAATGCCAACGGCATTCACGGCCAACGTGATGAGATCGCCACGTTCCTCCGCGACCATCACGTAGACATTTTACTCATTCAAGAGTCGTTCCTAAAACCTCACCATCGTGACCCGAAAATTGCAAACTATCGTTTAGTTCGCAACGACAAGTCACGTTGTCATAGAGGCGGCACCCTCATATACTATAGGAAGTCCCTGTACTGCATACCTATGGATACTCCCGAACTCTCCCGATTAGAAGTTTCGGCCTGTCGGTTAGCACTGACAGGTCACCAGCCGATCACTATTCTGTCGGTTTACCTTCCTCCCCAACATGAGTCAGAGGACCTTCAACTCCTCGCTAATGACCTTTCCGAACTCTTCGGCATGAGTGACTCCGTTATCATAGCGGGCGATCTCAACGCCAAACATCCTGCCTGGAATAGCACCAGGACCTCGACTAGAGGTAGGCAACTTTTTTTTTTTTAACCTCTGTTCTACCATGAACTTTGATGTCATCGCCCCGATGACTCCCACTCACTTCCCCTTCGATACCGATCAGTTACCCGACGTACTTGATATAGCGCTCCTTAAGAATATCAACTTAAGGTTGGATTCTATAGAGGCTATTCACGAACTCGACTTTGATCATCGACCAGTAGTCATGAACCTGGCCCCTTGATTAGGTATACGCGACCCCTCTCAACCCCCCGCCACTAAAGTGATCACTGACTGGAAGAAAGTAAGCGAACGCTTACAATCTAACACGTCACATCACTTAGACTCTATCCCAGATCAGTTTGACTCTGTCGCCTACACAACGGCCGGGATCGACTCTCTCACGGAGCACGTACAATCGATCGTGAACGAAAGTTCTCGGGAGGTTCCAGATACGGAGACCGTAAATGGAAACTCCCCGACGATGTACGTGATCTGCTGACAGAGAAGAACGCGGCCGTTCGTGCCTACAGCAACTTTCCCTGTGACGCTAACAAAGCTCACATGCGTTACTTACAGCGTGCTGTAAGGACACGTGTGACTGAGCTGCGTGACGCTAACTGGGACAAGATGGTGAGCGAACTAGAGCCGACTCATCTCGCATTCTGGGAACTTCAGAGGAAACTGAAATCCTCTGAGTTTTCCACTATGCCCCCCCTGACCCGCCCCGATGCGACCATTGCATTCGAGGATATCGACAAGGCTGAATGCCTAGCCGATAGCCTCGAAGCCCAATGCACACCCAGTTCGCAGCCAGTAGACCAAGCGTTTGTCGATAAGGTAAACGTGGAAGTCGAACGCAAAGCCTCACTCCCGCCCGTTGAAGACCCTGATGATCCCCTGCCCCCTGTCACACCTGACGAGGTGCACGAGATCATGAAGGGTCTGAAATCTCGTAAAGCCCCCGGATCAGACGGCATCACCAACAGAGTGATCAAGCTGTTCCCCGCTCACCTGATTATGCTCATGTGTACCATCTTCAATGGTGCCTTGAGTAATAATATTTTCCCCTAAGCGTGGAAGGAAGCCACCGTCATTGGCATCCCTAAGCCCGGTAAGCCCAAAACTGAGCCCACGAGTTACCGCCCCATTAGTTTGCTCAAAGTTCTCGGCAAAATCTATGAGAGACTTATTTATAAGCGACTCAGAGATTATGCCGAAACCAAGGGCCTCATCCCCAACGAGCAGTTTGGTTTTCGAACCCAACACTCGTGTGTCCATCAGGTACACCGTATCGTCGAACATATCAATGCTGGTTTTCAGCGTGGTATGTTCACGGGCGCTGTATACTTCGATATAGCGAAAGCGTTTGACAAAGTCTGGCACAACGGCTTATTATATAAGCTGTACCAACTCGGAGTGCCAGACCGTCTCGTGCTCATCTTACGAGACTTTCTTGCGAACCGTACCTTTCGCTATCGCATCGAAGGGGTACTTTCCTCCCCTCACCCGATCCGTGCAGGAGTCCCTCAAGGCTCTGTACTAGCCCCCCTCATTTTCACGCTGTTCACTAGCGATATCCCCAGAAGCAAGAAGGCAAGGTTACCTCTGTTCGCAGACGACACTGCCATCTTCTTCTCGGGATTTAGTGACACAGCGCTGGTTCGCTACCTCCAAACCGCAGTCGACGAGCTCGGCGAATGGTTCAGGAAGTGGCGAATCGAGGTCAATCCCGATAAAAGTCAGGCGGTCTTTTACACCCGACCGCGACGTAATCACCCCCCTCCCCAACCCATCTCAATGTTCGGCAAGCAGATCCCTTGGGCGAAGCAAGCCAAATATCTAGGTGTCATCCTCGACGAACACCTCACCTTTTCTGAGCACATAAAGCAGGCTCGCTCGCGGGCCGCTTTCGCTCTCGGTAGGCTCCATTGCGTCCTGAACAAGCGGAGTAAAATGTCTCTTCTGTGTAAGAAGCGGCTTTACACCGCTTGTATCAGGCCGATTATGACATACGCAAGCCCAGTCTGGGCACATGCCAAGCCCCGATTCATCCATAGGATGCAGACTCTCCAGAACCGTTTTCTCCGTCAAGCCACAGGCTCGCCTTGGTTTGTTCGGAATATCAATCTTCATTTAGATATGAAACTCCCGACTATCCATCAATACATTAAACGCGCTTCGAAGCGTTTCTTCGATAGGGCTGTAGCCCACCGCAACCCTCTGGTTGTGGCGGCAGCTACTTACACCCCCTCCCGTATTAGCAATGTCCGCCGCTCGCGGCACATTCTTACCGATCCTGATGATCCCACTACTCTCCTCCAGGAGAGTCGAAAAGAGACCAGTACAGCCAGACCAGCACACAGACACAAACCGTACCGACCTCGCCACCGAGGTCCGTCGTCGCGACCCCGACTTAACAGTCCCTCCCGACCCTTGCAAGAGCCAGCCCGCGATGCTGCGCCGTTAGCTTTAAATTAGTCCCAAAATAATTTAACTCAGATCCAGCCAGTCCCTTGCTGCCCCCCTATCAGCGATTGCCTAAGCCGAGGTTCGTACCCCCCTCGGGGTAACCCTTAGAGCTTTCGCTTTAGTTTTTAAGTATAATAAGCCCCGGCTGGAGGCCTAAAAAGGTAACTTTTTAGAACTCGCCGGGCCACAATCCGTTTAAGTAGTAAGAATCTTTTCAGGATTAACTACGAGATGACCCGCAAAAAAAAAAAAAAAAAACGCCGAAAAACCTGAAAAGCAAAAAATAATCAATCTTAATATTATGAGTCGGCGCTTTAAGTGATCTTTGTTCATTGATTTTTCAGCGCCTACTTTTTTGTACTTTCTTTAGTACGTACATAAACTTTAGTACTTTCACTTATATACTTTTCCACAAAAAAAATCTATGTCAAGCACAACTATACAGAGGGCCACCCAGTGATAAGAATTCAGTGGAAGCTAAAAAGCCTCTAGGCATTTCGCTCCATTAGTAGTGTCAGAAGAAACCGCATCACTCATTGTTGAAACCTTGTTATAACCGGCTCATTTTCTACGCCATTTTGTGTCGAGCCAAGCGTTGTCTCACATTTTAATGATCTTGCTGTAATTTATAAGTAGGTTATGTTGAATTTGTAAAAATATTTAGAGCTTTAGGGATTCGAGGACTCTAAGTATGTTTGTAAGTTTTAGAATTTCTCCATGGGTTAAATAAATTGTACGCTTTATGTACTTACCGCGTTATTTTACCGAAAGAAAACTTAGTTTGGTATTATGTACCGCAGGCACCAAATCAGGTGTTAAATTTACATCTTCGTCGCTGCTGGACTCACTCATATTTTATGATTTCTTACAATGTTATCAATAAACCAATCACAATGATGAATTGAATAGAGAAGAAAATATTTAAAAGTATTTTATTCATGCAGTTGTGCTGGCCAGTGTGATCACTCTAAAATTGAGGTTGGCGCACAAACATGAAAAAAGTTTTAATGCATTTTTTGTGGACTAGTGGTTTTAAAAAATGATGGAGTAGAATAGTACGACAAAAAAAAGGTCTTTCCTTTCTACTATATCGGGGTCGACATCCAGTCTAACTGGATACAGTTTAATAACAGTATTTTACATGGGGCGACTGCGTATCTGATCTCCACAACCCAATTACTGGGTAATACGGTAATACGATTGGATTGTATTGTATTGTTGTTGTTTTAGTAGAATTATTTATTATCGTAGTGTCAATATCACAAAATGACTTACAGCTGTCTTTTTTACATGCGTTTACATGTCAGACCCTAGTGTCGAACCGGATCAGCCCAAATCAAGTTAAAATTGACAGATTGCTTACCGTTATTTTGATCTTTGTAATCAAGTTATGAAATACTATTCCATCGCCCGCGACTTCGTCCGTGTGAAATTTTGGCCCCCATCGCGCCGCGTCGTTTCCCAAGTCCCATCGCCCGCCCACTCCTTAAAACTTCGTTTTCACGTAGCGTAATGTTTAGCTTTTTTTTGGTCAGTTCCTAAGGGTCATACCGTGATGTTATATAGCATATGATCTGCCTCAAGAATTGTGCTATATTTGAAAAATCTGTTTGCACTTTAACAGATTTTCAAATCCATCTTACTAGATAAAGGAAAGAATTTGAAAACTGACCTAGATATAGAATACTCGACTGGATCTATACAAGGAGAACAGACTTGTGACATCTACCTATTCACACGTGATTTAAGCCCACATACCCAATTCGAGCCACGTTCTTTCTAATCAAGTTGGCTGAAGACAAATGGCGGTAGGCTGGCGAGTGGACAGGGCAACCTATTATTCTAGATTTCTAAAGATTGTGATAAGCTGAGTTGATTAATTGTCGCTATTTTTTGGTTTAGAGATAGACTAGCTTTCTTTGGACTTGGATTTATCCGTCTATGCTTGTTTTTGTTGCTGACCAGTTTACACTATCCAATGTATTTCAGAGGTACCTATTGTGAACTGCATTCACAATTTTGCTTTTTATTGGTTCGATATCTTGACACATTGTGTTTCTGAACACTCAACAAGAAATTTGCCACAATAGATTTTATTGTTAAATTAATGCTAATGAAAGTTTATCGGAGGACCTCAAAATCCGGGCATTCGCATAAAACTAAACACGTTTGTTAGTTAGATCTGTAAAAAAACCGGCCTAGTGGGTGTCAAACTTCGCACAATGAAGGATTTTTTAGTTGAAATGACTTGTCTTTCCCAAGGACAAACTTATATTTTTAATTTATTTGAGTCTCAAATATCTCGTATAAATTGCCGTATTTTTTTTATTGTGTTTACTTAGGAAGAACTTTATACTTTTTTAGAGCTCCATGAGACCGTAGGCTTTCGCGTTTGATATAAAATGCAACTTGATACCTCCACGCGTTTCTGACGAAAAAGGATCGTAATAGACCTTATCCATCGCTTTTCATGAGGCGTGACCAAGGCCAAAAACAGGCCGTTCAGCAGTAAATATCTCTTTACGAACATATCAATTCGTTTATCTATTTAGACATTTTCAGTTGTGGCTGCTTCGAGTTAAGATAGAGATTTATAGATTTAAACATTACAATTAGCACTGAGTAATGTAGAATGAATAATACATTCGTTTTGGAGCGAGCCTGATGCTCGCTCAAATTGATATTTGTTACCAAAGGCACGAAGCAATACATCCAAGGCTAAAATTTCGGACACATCACTAAAAGTAGGTAAAAAGTTGCAATAAAAAACTTAGATAAAAAATAGTTAGATATTTTTACATAATTTCTTGCATGCAAAAGTAGTTAGATTCCTATGGCACATGCTAAATGATTATTTTAGCGTTGTTAATTCGGTTATTGCTTTTATTTCAGATCTATTAATATGTATTCCATATCGTGTGGTGCCGCACGTAAAGAATGGCATCACCCCATTTCTTTCTGTGGGTGTCGTAAAAGGCGACTAAAGGACTTACTAGAGAATGGGCAGCATCGTTCTCTATGCACTTTACTACCATACTGCAATCGCCAACCCGCTTGCTAAGCGTGGCGTTTATGGCAAAGCCTCCTAATTGGGGGAGGCGTATGTCCAGCAGTGGGCGTCTTACGGCTCAAATGATGATGATGACGATGATATGTATTCACGATGTTACATAACAAAACACGGTTATATGAAACAATGCTTACAGTAATAAGCAGTTTATTAGTGCGCATCAAGTCAGTTTAAAAACACAAAACGTACACGTAAACAGTTCTTTTTTTGTGTCACGCAAATCATCCGAAATATACGTGTTTTTATTAGTATGAGTGTAGCATATTCAGCCTATAATGTTCCCAATGCTGGGACACAGGCCACCTCTCTGTGAGAGTAAAATGCCTGCCTGGGTTAGTATTTACAACCATAACAACCGTAAATCTGAGCCGATGCCACAGGACCACCACTGCTCTATGTAGAGAGATAAAATAGGAGTGTATTTTATCGATATACCGGCTACACGGTACATTGTTTTATTGAGTATCTGACAGATATTTCTGAGTTAATCACGTATTTCTTTTTTACATTCACTGTTGGTATGTCTCGCTTAACTTGAAAATAACGGATATTTGCGGAGACATTAAGTGGTAAATTTAACTTTTGTCATTAAAATTATTTTCATAGATTTTAATTAAACGAATGCGACTCTGATAACTCTAATTCCATTATATCCTTTTATTCTAAGAAAAACCAACAAATTACAAATTACTTTGAATCAGTGTAAATGTATTGTAAATCCCGTTCTCAAATAAATAGGTCCAATTTTAAATTGTGATACATTTTGTAATTCTGCTAAAGTTGCTAACTGTAAGTATAAAGCTACTTATTTCGTACGGATTTTGGCTAGTGACTTTTATTTGTTTGAATTACCAACTGGTAAATGATAAATGATCTATTGATAAATGATTTATTTCTGTAATTAGGTTTTATACAAACACTTTTATATGTCAATGATATTTTTTTTAAACTACATGACGTCGGCGTTTCCTAACTGACTACTCTGAGAGGAAAGGCCGCAACAAACTCAGAGGTTACAGTCTCTTTTAAAGTCCCGACATCATCTTGGTTACATCATGTGAAGACCATGTAGATTGGTGACTGAATGGTCATTTGAAGAATGAACCACACAGACTGAAAAAAAAAACAAATTAAATCTTGAATTTATTTGAAAATAGCTAATTTATGAGAGTTTGTAAATAATTGAAGGTTAATAGTTAGGTTTGTAGGTTATTTGAAGGTCTGTATAGCAAAGCTTGGATTTGTGTTAGCAAAGTTTTGGGGATAATTTATAAATATTACACCTTTAGCGTACCAACTTTAATGATAAATTGTATCAATTTCGAGACAGTAATTTTAATACTGAGGTAACAGCATGGGCCAGAGAATTATTTTGCCAAAACATTTGTTTTAATTTAAGTTTAGTAAAGCGTCAGATTGTTCTTTTCTTGAAAGCTTTTCATAACTTAAAGTTATTTCTATATGCTAGAGATAACTTTATCCGACGTTTAATAGATCAAGTTAGAAGCGAGCTGCCATTTTTCTTTGCATTCGAATTTGGCAAGGTTATATAAACTTTCGAAGCTTCCTATTTCCAATAAACGCTTTATCACAAATCCGGCTGACAAGGACTAAGTGAAGAGTATGGAGAGCCTTCTTATCGCTTATCCTTAACCCAGGTTCTCCCAGGCGATTTAAATAGTAATCTGAGCATGACGTTTATGTAGCAAGAAAACACTTTAATGATAACGAATATTGGAATGCAAAAAAGGAAATCGGATGAAAAATGATAATAGAATCTATTAAGGAATATCTGTGTGATTTTCAGCTGATCCCTTGACCTAATTTTGGGGATATCTTTATAATATTGACTAAAGAAAAGACAGCCAGCTAATACGAAAATCCGTAAAGGAGGAGATTCTCCACACGGTTTCTTAGAAAAATAGGACTTACATTGGGCGGGAAAACGGGAAACTAGACACCATGATTTCTTAAATTTGTCTTTCACTAAATCCCGTATAATGCAAACTTATAGATACTGCAAGTCACTTGTACAGTAAACAAAACAGTTGGATATGCAGGAAATAATTTTTATACCACGCTGATAATGTGTATTATTATTACGTTCGTGTTTTTCTTTTATACATAGTTGCTGAACGGACTGTGGCAATAAAGTAAGACCGAATTGTAACACTAACAGTAAGAATGGCTTTCATTTTGACAGTTTAACAACATTAAATGCGTTATTTACGTTGTTGAGCAGACAATATTTTCGAACGTATGAATCAATGGATTACCAATACCTATCCATCAAAATGTTTCATAGTTAGTGGTTAACGCCGCCTGTGGACATCGTACTGTAATCGAAAGTGTTGGGTTTTCAGAGTATGACACAGGTATTAGGTATGTTGAAATTGTTTTGTGCTCCTTGCCACTTGTCCCTAACGGTTGATAAGAAATCCAGCGTCCAGTTTTTGGAGCAGCTGTGAGGTTGAGGTTGTTGTGTTTTTTTTCCACGATCTGTGTCCAAATAAACGGTATTCTTTCTTTTCTTCTTTCGTATTCAAGAAATGTTATGGATTTACGAAGTTTACTCAAGCCCGACATTGTTTAAAAAGTATTTGTAGTTGTATACTTCTCTGTTTTGTTGACTGTGCAGTGTCCATTATTCTAGAGGTGTTGTCGTGAAATATTATTCTGTTAGCGTGACGAGAACTCAGCGAGAACGTATCTCCTATGTTAGTGAGAATTTGTGAGCAAGTATTCCAATGTTAATGTTAATGGTTAATATTATGAGCGAGCTTTATAACACCCAGCTTAAAGTATGGAGTATATTCTCATCGCGGATTGTTTCTTACACTTTCGCAGCATATCATTTTTATGGGTAGGTATTTGAAAACGCCAAATGTAGCAAAAGTAAACAGCCGGTTCTGCAAAGTAATTAGATATAATCACTTTCAGTATACATGGTATGCAGGGCTGGAAGGAAGGCAGGCAAGAACATGTTGTCGATTTGCTGTGGAAACGAACAGAGAGAAACTGAACCAGAGCATAGTAAAAAAACGGGGTGTACTCAGGCGCGGTCCGAGAGGAGGGGTCCTCAGCGCGCATGGCTGCTTAGGGAGGTTCCTGTTCAGGGATAAGGTGGGAGGAAACGCCTGGGTGTTTTCATTGCGTGGATCGCCCGGAGGACACGGTGGAGCATACGGTGGAGGTCTGCTCTGCTTGGGTGGAGCACCAACGTATCCTCGTGGAGGCGATCGGCAGCGGCGATCTCTTGCGTCAAGCCCTGGTTCAGGTCATGGTACGGAGCAAGAGGGCATGGGAACTCGTCACCCCCTTCTGCGAAGCAGTTATATTCGCGAAAGAGGAGGCGGAGCGCGTGAGGGAGAGGCAATCTCTGCACCCACATGCGCAAATCTGAGGATCTGAAAAAATATTAAATAATAGAAACAACATGGATTTAATGATTTCATAGTTTCTCCGTGCAATTACAATTCACACAAAACTTTTAAATGTACCTATAAAAGATAATAATTAAAAAGTAAAATGTGATTTATTGGTAAATTTTATAGTTTTTTTGTACTTAAAGTATACAATAAATGGATATTTCGATATAATAAATATGCGATGCGTTGACTGCTCGATCAAACAAACATTCGATATTTTGAACACTCGATGTATTGAGCGTGCGATATATTGAATGTTCGATTTAGTAACCATTCGATATTATGAACGTTCGAGTATTTGGACATTCGACTTATAGTGTTCGATCAATTGATATTCGATTATTTGGCATTCGATTAAGCGTAGTACACCCGTTGTGACGGGTACACTATTAAACGAAGTTGGTAAACGTTTTGTGAATGAACGCGAGTTCAAAGTCAAAGCTAAATGCTTTGACTTTGACCTCGAGTTTCAATGGGGTTAAGGACTAAAAGCTTTAGTATTAGCAAATTTTGTATTTGTTTAGAAAACCCATTAAATTAAGATCAATTTTGCTGGAATGTGACAGGTTTTCAAAGCAAGGGTTTATAATTGGATTTAGGCAGTTATCAGGTGCAGAACACAACGTGTTATTTAAAGCACTTAACGTGGGTGAGTACATCATATTATTATTTTATTTAAGGTATAATAAAATCATAAATTATAGATTCCATGACTAGGACCATTGACGTAAAATAAATTAATCAGATAGGTAATATTAATAACAATATCAACATTAAGGTCAGCAAGACAACCAGTCACCACAAGCAGCACCCGTTCACGAGCATAACGCAAGGATCAGCCACTAATCCCCTCGCCATATTTGAGGGAAGGAACACCCAACCCCCGACGCTACCACAAGCATTGACATCTAAGGGAGCTTGACAAACTTGCTACCGGTTACTCAGGCAAGAATTGAGTGATTACTTGTCGAGGTCGCTAGCTAACCACATTATGCAATACTACTCATTATAATATGTCAAAGCATAGATCATGTCAGTACTAATAAATAAATAAATTAATTAAAATTTACATAAACAGTCAAAAAAAGAATTATGTAAACAATTATATTGAACCTATCACTAGGTACGCTTATGCGATATCTCAGAGATTTTATTCCCCAAACGGTTGGTTATACATATAGTACACCCACATATTGTCAGTTATATTTAAGTCCCATGTAAAAGGAAGAGAGCCTATTGTCATCAACTAGGCAGATTCAGACTCCAGGCTGGTATTGAGAAATTAAAAATAGAAAAACCCATCAATGCTGCCCGACCTGAGAATGGAACCTAGGGGCTCATGCTGAGCAGTAACGCTTGCGACTATTAGACCAACGAACCAGTCCATCACACAGTCTTATAGTAAAGGTTATCTTTAAACTTGACAAAATATTAATGCTCAAGACAAAACTGTTCTGTCTACGACACTGACAAGTCAACTCTTAGTGTAGACATTGTCTTATTTTGTTAAACGACATCCTATATAAACTAATCTTTTAATCATCCCTTTTACACTGTAAATTGAATATTGACGTCTTAGCAACATTACTTTTATAACACTAGTATAGGTAAAAAACTAAAAATATAGATAAAAAACAAAGCAAGAAACCGGTCCTTAAAAGCGGTTTTGGTGACAACCGTTAAAGTCGCGAGAAAACGCTCTCAGACTTCAAGTCAAAGAAAGTTTAATTAAATATTCTGTTGTCGTCCCCGTTGCTTCTACACGTTATTTATCTTTAACCCTTTTATTAGCATTCACTTGATTTATCCTGTCATTGTTACGGTTGAGCTAAATCTATAATAAAGTTCACATGCTGAAAGTTTGAAAGTTTATGAGTTTGAATGTTTGTTACTTAATAACGCTTCAACAACTTTTTAACAGATTTTCTTTAGAATCTGAAATTTGGTATCTGAATAACGGATTCGTTTGTAGCTACAGGATTGGTTTACACTGTTTAGAGATTTGATCTCCATTTAATGTATTGATTACTTTAATCTGTGCTAATCGAATATCTCCGTGTGGTGCCGGACTGTTCCTTGTGTTACCGGACGTAAGGAATAGGATCATCCCAATTCTTCCCGTGGGTGTCACAAGAGGCAACTAAGGGACTTACTAGAGAACTGGCAGCAGCGTTCTCTATGCATTTTATCACTACACTGCGATCAGCAACCCGCTTGCCAAGCGGGACAATTATGACAAACCCCCTCAAACTTAGGCAGGCCTATGTCCAGCAATGGACGTCAGCTGGCTGAAATAGTGATGAATCGAATTATCTTATAAAATATCCATTTAAACAATATATCTGGTGTAAAAAAAAAATTGTGGTAGGAATCAGTTTCTAACTCAATAATCATCATCATCATCAGCCTAAAGCAATCCACTGCTGAATATAGGACTCTCCAATTAATCTGTATTCAGCTCAAAAATTAGCAACTCTCATCCAACTGCTATCAGCCACCAGCTGCCTGCGAAAATCGTGGCGCCACCTAACTTGAGGAACCTTACGTTTGTCGATTCACGATCTCCAATCCAGAACGCGTTTACCCCAACGGTCATCGTTTCTACGGGTAATGTGACAGGCCCATTGTCATATCAGGTTGCTTATTTGGTTAGCTTTAATTATAGATAACTCCAGAATCCTCGATTGAATAATCTCTATTTCATCAAAAAGTCACTCAATCGAGTTAATTAAAGATGAAATGATGAAATTATATAAAACCGTTGTTACGGTCGCGAATTCTATTTATTTAACATACAGCCTAACACTGACCTTCAAATTGCAAAAAACTTAAGAAAAATTGAATTTCGTAGGCTACCCTGGAGTTTCCACCTTCAGTGAACGTGTCTCCGGCCGGGGCACGATTTCGAATGTCTAGTCACCGTAAGCGAATGGCTCCCGTCGCTCGATGTCAGTACGAGTTGTCGTTCATACGATCGGATATGCTGACCACGCGCGTCTCTAGCACAGACAACTAAATTTGATTGTTGAGTATCTTAGGACGTCTTTGATATTATTATGTCTGTGGTTTGACATGACGATTGATTGTTGTCATTTTGTTATGGGGAAGTGTTTTTTTTTATTGCAGGTCAGTGAGAGGCTGTGTGGTGATTAAAATATCATTCGCTACCGTCAAACGTGTGTATGTCATCATCATCATCATCATTTCAGCCGAAAGACCTCCACTGCTGGACATAAGCCTCCCCCAATTTGGGTGATATGTACGTATTTACTCTTAGTTCATATAATTCCATTAAATTACTTTTTCATGAAAAGTTCAGCGGTAAAAAAACGTAAAAAGAAAGTTTATTAATGCAGGTATAGAATACAATGGTACATCACTCAGTAGGTATCCACTGCTAGTCTATTGCAAACTTTAGGACGGTATGTTACACTCGACATAGTTCAACACGGTCGACACGGTTCAAACGAACACCTGAAATTCAACAAGGTCGACACGGTTCAAACGAACACCTGAAGTTCCGAACTTCTGAAACTTTGCAGTATATTGGAAACACCGACCAGAACTTGATCCCGTTGTTGAAACTTTCAGCATAATTTTGTTAAGGAGCTACGGGTAGGATATTCAATTATCTACCTATCTAAAAGATATTTATCTTCCTGACAAAATGCATTCCGAGAGTATAAGAATTTAAATAGTTATTTACTTTTATAATGAAACAAAAAAATCAATTTTAAATATATAAAACCACATTATTTTATCGGATTTGTACAGGTTATAAAGATGGTTGAAGAATTATTATTACACACTTACAGGTAACACAGCGGTGCTGACGTAGACTTGTGGCACGTCACGGGACCACTGTGTTTTAGAATGTGTATATCTGGGAAGTATTTATATTACCAAGAAAGAACTCGCGGCTTGGTTGTCTCTAAAGAAGGTAATACAAGGATTTTTAGGCAATCATAAAGCTAAAAATGCTGAGTTTTTAGTTTAAGACTTGTTACGAAAATGTAAATCGATGGGGTGTAGAATGCCTTTAAAAATACATTTTTTACATTCTCCTTTCGACTATTTTCCTTCTAATCTTGGAATGGTAAGTGACAAACAAGGTGAACGCTTTCACCAAGATTTTAAACGGATAGAAGAGCGTTATCAAGGAAGACGGGGTGCCAAAATGTTAGCAGATTACTGTTGGCTTGTTATTCAAGAGGATTTTACAGTCCACAAAAGGAAAAGTTAATTTATTGTAATTTTCTTTCTTAACATGTGACTAATTTTTTTTACATCCTTAAACCTGGATTATTCTTGTTTACAATATATGCACAAGTATATAGTACTACTATTTTTTATTTAAATTCAAAATACAGGTGACTAAACATGTTTATATTTGATTTGAAATTTTTACACTGCCTTATTTCATTTATGGAAGTAAAATTTATCATAACTCTGAAATGGTAGGTGTTACAAAAAATTCATTCATATATTCGTGTTCAGCAGACTCGAATTGACAGAAATCAGCTATTTAAATCAATGTTATTGAAAAAAAAAAGTTTTTTTGTCACACAATGTTATTATACCACGGTTATATTAATGATACTACACCAGCCTGTAATATTCAATGATTGCCTGTTGATGATGCTGATGTCAATTAACTGCCTCGTTAGTCCCAAATGCTACTGCTGATCATGATGTCTTGGGTTCGATTCCTGGGTCGTACAAAGTATCATTAGGTTTTTTTATCTGAAATTTCTCAGTTGCATCTTGAAGTCTGGATTTGTGCCTGGTTTATGGCAATATGCTCGCTCCTGTTACATGCGATTTAAATTATTGTTAGCTGACGAAATTTCGGTGTAGTTTCGCTATACCACTGCGTTACCTTTCGGGGAATACAGGCGTGATTTTATGTTACATTTAACATACTTGGAATATTAATACTGATAGGTACTTGCCAAGTTCAAATCTCGGATGACCCTAGAACAAACAATTTCACATTAAGATTAACAAAAAAAAAAAAAAAATGATACAGAAATGATACGAATGTGAAATCAACCACGTTCTCCACAGATACAATAAGACAATTTAGATTTTTTGAAGACTGGCGTTGTTAACAATTTAAAAAAGTGGAATGTTAATAGTAAAGAATCAACAAAGCATAAAGCCATTAATAGTGCCGCATAGGTGAAACAACAGTGTCACATACATTTTTCAATATATTAAGTACCATAATTTTGATGGTCGCCAAATAAAGTGGCCGGACCCGAATAAACCTCAAAAACAAGTAAACTAAAAGCTTTCCATTTTTTTATCTAAAAGGTTTTACAACAAAGGGAATATTTATTGTATCCCATAGTACATATAAATATCGATGTTGAATCCATTTTTGTTAATATTGTATTTTCCAACTGATCCCTATCGTATACAAGTATTTTATTTGGTCCATTTGTTTTGCAGATATCAAAAAAAGTTATTAGTACTACCCATACATTGTTTCACTGACTTTTAATTCATCTAAAACGACTCATTAATTTTATCGCGATTATAATTAAATATATTGAATTTTTACTTTGTTATAGCCACCAAATAACTCATTTCTTGTAGATATCATGGTTCTACACTAGCGATCACGTACCAGATGATGTAGATCTGGAAGGCCTCCTACAAGGTGGAACGATGACCTTGTGTAGGCCGCAGCGATCCGCTGGATGCGTGAAACACAGAACCAGTCTAAGTGGCGGAGCGCGGGGAAGGGATATATCCAGCAGTGCACGCCCTTCGGCTGAAATGCTGATGATGACGTTTCTTGTATAGTTTCATGTTAATTTTAAATTTTATTTATTGTTATTATTTCTTCAAGCGTGAATAAAAATACAGATTCTGTAAAAATGACAATCGTCTACTAAAATTTATGAGCCTGCCATGTTGCCGTTAACAGGCGGATGTATGGACAGTGGAGGCTTAGTAATAAATAAGTTACCCTTGGCACTCTTTCGGTACGCAACTTAAAATATGAAACGTGTGTCCAAACGCAGGTTTCAGTCTATCCGTCGCGTACTATACATTCGAATCCGTAATGATGACAAATAGACCGAGATACTGTACATTTATAATCCCTATTAGTGCTCATGAATGTATTACAAAAGACTTACAATTCAGTACAACGATTGGGGAAACGATATAGGAACCCGTAATAAAATTGGGACGTGCAAATAAAATGAAAGTCTGGTCACGATGCAAAATAGTTGATGTTAGCAAAACAGTACGTAAATAAATAGTCATATAACTCCTGTCATCATCTGCCAAGCCTTTCCCAACAATGTTGGGGTCGGCTGCCAGTCTAACCGGATGCAGCTGAGTACCAATTTTTTTTTTTACCGACACGTTTTTAATTAGGTTGCTTCATCCAAATTGGAAGGCTAAAGTGAACTGTGACAGGCTGTTGAAAGTACTTCGCGTCTGTTATTATACTTTACGTAGCATAACATCACGCGTGTATTCCTCAAACGGTTTGGTAGAGGTGCACCTATAGTACACCACATTTCGCCATTTTGGAGATCTTAGTTTGATTAACAAAATAATGTACTTCACATTATTATTTTCTTAATAAAATTACAAAAAAATAACAAAATTTTAAACCTATCTGGTGAAAAACAAAATTAAAAAAATCTCCGTAGTATAATCAAGTAAGTAATAAAATTACCAAAATCAACAGTACTAGAAATTCTTAATAAGTCTTCATTAATTTTCTTCATTATTGCTTTCATATAATAATGTACTTCACATTATTATTTTCTTAATAAAATTACAAAAAAATAACAAAATTAAAAACGTATCTGGTGTAAACAAAATAAAAAAAATCTCTGAAGTATAATCAAGTAATAAAATGACCAAAATCAACATTACTATAAATTGTTAATAAGTCTTCATTAATTTTCTTCATTATCGCTTTCATTAATTGACACAATGTCATTCGTTGCTACTAAATTTTCATAATAACTGTGGTATGCAGGTGGGATAATATTTTTTCGACATAAATCAAGTCTTTCTTTTTGGAAGGTTGTATTGGTAATAGCTGATTGTAACATAGTTGCAGAGAAATATCTGTAGGTCTATCGGCAATTTGCCTTCTTGTTCGTACTGGCTGATCTAAGATTTAAATATGATTTTCAATAGCATCTTCACTTAAATCATTTTTATAGTATAAAACGTATGGTTCATCTCGGCTTACACGAATTTGTTTTATTTTAGACCAAAAAATTTTTTGTCCTTCTGAGTTTTTAGTCCAGTTAAAGTGTGTATTTGTCTGCATCTTTTTGAAGTCATAAATCATATTTTGAGCTACGTCTATGACGTTATAAGGACTTCCTTTTGATTTTGCCCATCGAATCAATGAGCTCCATTCAGAGGGTGTGTAAATATTCTTATATTTTGAAGCTCTTTCAATAGTGGCGTGTATGGAGTCGCCTTCATTTTGAGTGTGGCCTACTTCAAGAAAAGTATGCTTTATATTCAAATTAAACTGTTTAGCAGCGTACAGATACATAAAAAACATAATCCTGTTTCGGTTTTGGCCAGTACAATTGTCTGACCAAAATCTGAAGTCGTCACAACCTTCTTGACTTTTTAATTTAATTATATCATAGATACAGCTCGCTATTTCGTTCGAACCCTTCATTGCAATTTGTTCATTCCATAAGTAACAGGTACCAATTAACTTCCCAATATCAAAAATTGATAAGTTATGTACTTTCAACCTTTTACTGTAATAAAATAGACTAATTTCACCACTTGGGGACAACAACACTTTTTGCAAATCAAAAGTAGCGCAGAATATTTTCGTGTCATTTTGTGAATCACGTTTATCCTTTTCTTTTAAGGATCTAGCCTGATTTTTGCTGATTATATGATTATCAAAAAATATTTTATTATCAGGAGTCACAGAACCGTTTTAAAAAAAATGACAAACATGGCATTGGTCTTTTTTTGGCTGGTGAAATGATAAATTAATATTTTTGTTTACTGTATCCCTGTATTGCCTTAATGACTCACATTTATTACCATATTTAGATGGATCATACCATTCTTTGTATAACTTGAACATTCGGATAAAACTTAAAGAACCATCTAAATAAAGTTTATTACTGTCTTTGCGACAATAATGTGAATCAACCGGTTCAAAAGACTTGACGTGGTCCAGTACACTTTTGATCATTTCTGCATCAATAGATGTTTTATGGTGATCATGTCGACCTCTATTATCAACTAAAGTGAGCTTACTTGTAACAGAAAATTTACTCATTGCAGTTCTTATCATTTCTGGCCCACAACGAATGGTGTTTAAAAACATCGTCTGGCATACCACTAGTTTCGTCTTTTGTGTATTTTGAGTAAAAGGCAAATGGTACACATATGTGTATGACCTTCGTGAGTCACCCTGGGTAACCGTTCTTTTTTTATTTATTCTTACTACATAGTTAACAATAAAGTCATACTGCTTAGAATGATCTCCAATCATCCAAAATTGATGAAATATAGCACTCCTTGCGTCTCCATCAAGTTTTTCGAAACACTTCAGTTTACATATGCTCTGACAAGGTTCACCTATTTGTTTCTCATCTCTTAATTTACCATTTCTACTGTTATACGCTTTCCCAGTATTTTTAAGTCTTTTTCTCTTCGAATCTATCCATTCATTACAAAATTGTTTTCGTAATCTTCCATTATCTCTTTTTTTAGTAAATTTTCTTTTTCTGGGTCGCTTAGGAGTTGAAACATCACTTGATGAGTAATATTGTGAAACAGGGGACGATGCAGTTACATCTGATAACAATGATAGGACTGAAGGAATAGGTTCTTCCTCACCAAAAGAACTATGATTTGACGATGGCATTGGGGTCGCATTATCGACATCGCGCATATCGTAATTATCCAACAGATCTGTATTTTTACTGAATTTTTCACTATGATGTTCGATTGAAGATTCAAAAACTCTTTCGCTTAACAGATTATTATGTGTTGTTATGATTGATGAACTGCTAGCTATGGGCTCATAATTGTGATCATTTGTTTCTTGTACTGAAAGACAGTTTGAGTGTAAATCAGAATTGTTTTCTTTTTCATGAGTGTCACTGTGGGTACACTTTTCATGGGGTTGAGGTAGTTGACTATTAGAAATTAACATGTTATCAGAGTCGAGCAAAGTAGAATTTTCGAATGTATCATTTTGTTTTTCTTGTTGAGGTGAATCATTTTCAAATATATCATTGAGCAGACTTAAGCTGCAATTTGTGAATATCTCACTGGCTCCAAATGGCAAAGGAGCTGCACACAAAATAAATCAATGTAAGATAAGACCGTAATATTGTAAACAAAGTAAGTTAAATAAAGTTATTAATAACGTAACTAATAATAATAATAATAATAATAAGAGTATCGCTCTACTCCGCCTGAGCTTAGACCACGTTTACCTCGTTTGCCCATGCATAAGAAAAACAAGGCACTGGTGTGTGCTCTAGACTCACAGCTGTCAACATATTTTGATGGCAGCAAAGACCTGGTCGATACCCACTCGATCTTGTACTGTGCAGCTGTAGCGGCTTGTCGTGTAGCTCGTGTCAAGTTTCCTAACAATGACAGAGCTACACGACCAAAACCAGCCGTACCAGCTTGGCAGTGCAGGATTGAGCGTCGTATCGGTGAGGCTAGAGCACTCATCGGTAAGCTAATCTGCTTCAGGGAGGGCAATACTCGCCCTCGAGTGATGCGCTTTGTGAAGCGGGCGTTCTCCGGGACGGATGTTAGTCCTCGAGATTATTTGCCCCGCGTCACAGAGCGCATCGACTTCCTGAAGCAGAAGATCTATGCATGGGCGAACCGTATTCGTCGGTACCGGCGGAGGATGGAGCGGTACACCCAGAATCACACATTCCAAAGTGATGAAAGGTGGGTTTACCGAGCTTGGGAGCGACCGGACCAAGGTGTGGCTGACACGCCCCTTCCAGATGATGACGCCATGTCTTCGTTTTGGCGAAACATCTGGTCGGTGCCTGTCAATCACACCGAAGGTGATTGGACTAGGGAGATCGAGCGAGCGTGCGGTCAAATAACAGAAATGGGGGCAATTACCATCAGCCCCCAAGATGTCGCTTGTGCAGTCCGTCCGTTGCCTAACTGGAAATCTCCAGGGCCAGACGGACTGCACAATTTTTGGATCAAGTGGATTCAAAAGTCGCACGCTCGCTTGGCATCTCAGTTCCAGTCAGCCTTAGAGTCAGGGTCGTTGCCCCAGTTCTTAACAACAGGGATAACCCACCTGCTCCATAAATCAGGTAGTACCACAGAACCCAAAAATTATAGACCGATCACTTGTCTACCGACGGTCTATAGAGTACTTACATCCATTTTGAGAGCTAAAATTTACAATCATATTGACACAAACTCGATCTTGTCTGTCTCTCAAAATGGATGTAGGAACGGGTCCCGCGGTACTAAAGAGCTGCTCCTTATCGATATGACCATTAGTCAACAGGTTCGTCGTTCCCGAAGGGATCTGTCGACATGCTGGATAGACTATAAGAAGGCCTATGACTCTCTCCTTCTTGATGTCATGTATGGGGCAGTGGAGAACAGTCCTTCGCTATCCGGGATGTCGACATATCCAGAGGAACAGCGAACCGATAAGGATCGAGCGAGGTATATTCCAGGGCGACAGTTTGAGTCCACTTTGGTTCTGCCTAGCCATGAATCCTCTTAGCACACTGCTGGAGGATTCAGGTATAGGCTATCGATTGAGGAAAGGTGGTCAGGTTATATCTCACCTCCTGTACATGGATGACCTAAAACTCTTTGCCCCCAACAATTTACAACTGATGGAGCTACTGAAAGTAACTGAAACCTTCAGTAGCGCCATCAGGATGGAATTTGGTGTGGACAAATGTGCGGTCATGCATGTAAAGCGAGGGGAGATTGTGGAATCCGAGGGAACCCAACTCTCGGATTCCATACACCTAAGATCCCTTGCCTCAATCGAAACATACAAGTATTTGGGTATGTCGGAAGCGTTAGGTATTAACACTGCTGACATGAAACAATCGTTGAGGGAGCGCTTCTTTGGCCGCCTGAATAAAGTATTAAAAAGTCTTTTATCAGGCGGAAACAAGGTGCGCGCCTTCAACGGCTGGGTCATGCCGGTTTTGATGTACTCTTTCGGCATACTCAAATGGACTCAGACGGAACTTGACGCCCTGGATAGACGGGTCCGCACACTGCTGACCGCAAATCGAATGCATCACCCACGGTCATAGGTAATGAGACTGTATATCCCGCGGAAGTGCGGAGGTCGAGGTTTCTTGAATGCTAAGACCCTGCACAACCGTGAGGTATGCAGTCTCAGGGAATACTTCCTAGACGCTGACGTGGGGATGCACCGAGATGTGGTCTCAGTGGACAAGAGCCTTACCCTGCTCTCCTTGGCTAACGAGAACTGGCGCAAACCTAAAGTATTAGATACTAATGATCGCAAGGCAGTATGGCAAAGCAAGGAGCTTCACGGACGCTTTTACCGGGTCCTACATGGACCTGATATAGACCTCTTAGCGTCCGTATCCTGGTTACGATTCGGAGATCTATTTGGAGAAACCGAAGGTTTTGTTTTTGCAATTATGGACGAAGTTATGATGACGAACAACTACCGGAAATATATTGTGAAGGATGGCACGGTTGACATTTGTCGGGCATGCCACCGTCCGGGGGAATCAATCCGACACATTATTTCTGGCTGTTCTAGTCTGGCTATCGGAGACTACTTGCATAGACACAACCTTGTAGCCAGGATTATCCACCAGCAACTTGCTCTGAAATACGGCCTTGTGGAATCAGAAGTACCATACTATAGGTATCTGCCCGACCCAGTTCTCGGAAATGGTAATATCACGTTGTATTGGGATCGATCTATCATCACTGACAGGACTATTGTTGCCAATAAGCCAGATATAGTGGTGATAGATCGATTAGAGCGTCGCACAATGATTGTTGATATAGCAGTACCGCATGACGAGAACCTCGTGAAAGCTGAAAAAGATAAGCAGATAAAGTATCTTGACCTGGCTCGCGAGGTTGTCGACATGTGGGATGTGGATACAGCAGTCATTGTGCCGATATTCGTTACGGCCAATGGCATAATAGCTAAGAGCCTCGATCAACATCTCAGGAGGCTCTCGTTAGGCAGCTGGATCAAGGGCCTGATACAGAAAGCAGTAATTCTGGACACGGCGCGTATTGTTAGGAGGTTCCTCTCTCAGCAGCCCTGACCACCGGTAGCTTGGACCCTATTCCCGATACCGGTGGGCTACTATTTTTTATATTTTTAAATGTTTTCATATTTTTTTAATATTTTAATATTTAAAAATGTAATCTATATGTATTTAAATGTAATAAAGGAAATAATAATAATAATATTCCACAACTATCACACAACGCCATCTAGTCCCAAGCTAAGCAGAGCTTGTGTTATGGGTACTAGACAACTGATAAACATACTTATATATTTCTAAATACATACATATTATAGATAAATTACACCCAGACACAGAACAAATGATCGTGCTCATCACACAAACATTTGTCCTGGGTGGGAATCGAACCCACGACCTCCGGCATAGCAGTCAGGGTCACTAACCACTAGACCAACAGGCCTGGCAATAATAATAGTAGTTCCAATAATATTTCAACCCTTGCTATCCACATTAACAGGCCAAAAATAAAAAAAATACCGTAGGGCGTAAGTGTATTTTTTTTAGAATAAAACACGTATAACGGCCAATATGCCACATTGGCCGTTCATCCAAAAAACTCGTGATATTTCAGATAATTTATTTATAAAACAATAATTAATCAAAGTTTAAAGATTGACTTGTCTGTAAAAACATATTTGAAGTACTTACAAAGGTTATCATCGCTATTTTCTATAAAATCGTCGTTTTCATAACCTAAATCATTGTTCTGTGCACTGTTATTTTCATTTCCCAATGCCAAATTCACTAAATTCCGACTTCTAGACAACTTAGTGCGATAATTGAATGCCATCTTTTACTTATTAAACTAAGTTGTAACCCAAAAACACAACAATTACATATTGTATTCATCACAGTGTGGCCGTTGCTTCGTTTATCGTATAAGTGTCAAATCAGCTGATTGGTCCAAACTACGAAACAAACGCGCGGGAACTCCCCACGTATAAGTCTCTAACTACTCTTAGGACCTTGTACGTTTAAATTCATGTTACTTATGCCGTTATACTGTAATAAAAAATCGTGTTTCTATGCAGATTTTCTTTTTAATAGCTCACTTAATTCATTACATCTATAAGATGCGTTTACCATAAAAAAGTCAAAATGCCCAAATTGTTAGTTTGGCCCATATACATAGGACCCATCGATTTATTACGCGACATTTGTTAATCATTCACTCTGCATTCTTAGTATCGAGGAACCGTACTAGAAGTCGCTAATAGTTTTATTGTAATCAAAAACACAATGAGAAATGTAAGATGGCAAAAAACCCTAAGAATAGGGATAGGAAAAATGGAACGCCCTTAAAATCTCAATCCTCTTATTTACCCCCTAAATTTGGGAAAACCCCTAAGTTGGTAAGCCTGATTTTGTGTCTATAGTCTTACTGAATGTCAAGTAATAAATTAATTTTATAGATATCCTATTTCCTTTTTAAAATCTATGATCATATCGAGAATATTTATCTTTAATATTATTTGTATTAGCGACGATAGGAATTTTTAGATATAAAAGAAATATTTTTTGTGGTTTTATGGGGAGTGTCAAGTTTTCCATATAAAACTAAGTGTCGTGTGCAAACTGTAGAGGTTGTATGGCTCATGATTGTACAGGCTGGTTATAATTATGACATTTGGAACCGTCTTAATTAATTAAAAATAATAGGGAGAATTCTATAAAAACAGAACAAATTTCTGTGATAATTCATTCCATATTGTATGGAACAATCCAGCAGTTAAGAAGTACTAAGAAAATAAAAAGAGAGACCTGAAGAAGGTATTCTTTACTCATTACACCTACGTCCTGGTCCTGGCCATCACGATCCCGCCAGCGAACCCTCTCCACAGTAGTACAGCGTCAACAATTTGTCTATAGTGTTACTGCATGTCAAATATAACCATATTTTTTTTTTATATTTATTATTATCTATTTTTTTTCATTTAATAATGTATTTCTATTCAAATGAAGTACGGTCGAATTTCGACCAATGGGCGATCACTAGTATCTTTAAATGAGCAATTCTTGTATATATATATATAATCTGAATCTCGGAAACGGCTCCAACGATTTTCATGAAATTTAGTATACAGGGGGTTTTGGGGGCGATAAATCGATCTAGCTAAGATTCATTTTTATAAAATGTCGTTTTATTCATGTTTTGCAATGACCAACTTTATCGATAATCAAATTGAATATAAACTTAGTATTTTAAACACAATTTATCAAAAATACCGAGCAAAGCTCGGTAATCCAGATATTAACAATAAATTACAATCATTTCATTATAATAATCCATACTAGTTATATTTCATTTTATTATAATTTTTAAATACCTAATATGATATGAATAGGACTACACAACAGAAACACTGGATCAAGACCGCACTACTCGTACATGTAGTTTTGTCCAGTGTTCCATGAAGGAGCAGTCCACATCCATTCTCCCTGCAATAAGTTGCAGGAAGCTGTTGGGGCTGCCCCGTATGCGGCGCATCAGAGACGCTATTCTTTTGCGATGTATCGCTTGAAAGCCATCCACTTGAGCGTCTGCAAACATACCTGATGCGCTACAAAAGCGTGGCAACCCCATCAACATCCTGAACGCGTTATTGTTTTGGACACGCAGGGCACTGTAAGTCTTCTGCGTATGCTTCACCCATAGGCTGCACGAATAAAAAGACGGACAATATGCCTTAAATAAAGTTATTTTTACACGTGCAGTGCAGCGTGCAAACCTACGGGCCAGCATATTAGCTCTGACTGACAATGCCCTGCGTTCCATTTCAATATCCACATCATCTGTGAGGGCCTCGGTGACCCAGTGACCCAGGTACTTAAACTGCGCCACTCTTTTGAGAGCACTGCCGTCCAAAGTGACTTCAGGTCATAGCTCTTCGTACCGGATTTGAACCCCATCACCTCATAGTTAGGGAGCTGGCGAGCGAAATTTCGATATGATCAGCACACAAGGCAGACGTTATTAATAGTGATAATTATAACCTAAGAAACATCAAGGACCTCGTCTGCCACCATGGTCACGCTGCGTTGTAAATTTACAGCGTTTCAAAAATGTTTAAAAAAAAGGTGTGCTATATTAAGCGCACACGTCTGCCGCTGGGGCTGATGAGCACAGTCATCCTGGAAACACAAAGAATCGAAAAGGCAGACATTCAGGGCTCTGACTTTTCTAGTATTCAATTTTTTAATTTATTTTTATGATTTAAAAAACTGTATATGAAGTGCACACTTGGTAGATTTGAATTCATTCCACGCTCGACCTCCGCAGCGAACGGACGTGTTGTTCTCGCGCTCGCCGCTCCGCCGCCCGCGCCCCCCACCACGCCGCCGCTGTGAAAGTGCCAGTGTTAGTGTTGTGTCTGCTGCGCAACGCTCCGCATCGTAGTCGCTCCGGCTACCCAATTGGCGATCGAAAATTTATTTTCGATCGTGAATTGTCTCAAACTGTCTTTTTCAAGACAAATTGTTTCTTTATTCGGATACGTCTAAAACGTAGTGGCCCCTTCTGGGCAAATCCACAGTTTCGTGGTCCTCGGTGGAAACCTCACGGTGTCAACGAAACCGAGTGGGTGCTGACCCAACGCACCCGCCTATCCCCTTCAGGGCTAGGCGTAAGTTTGGACGGGTCCCGGATAGCTGGCCTTGGGGGCTTCCCTCGTCAGTCCCGGTGACAGTTTTGCTTCCACAGCCGCGTACTAGTGCCGCGAGTATTTCTATACCCCCCGCACTAGACTGGTCAGGGTATCTCTATACCCATCCGCACTGACCGGTTAGGGCCCCGTCGCACAATAAGATTGGCGACGGTACACACAGATTAGGGCTCACGCAGTAGGTCACACCTCCCTGTCTATACCCGACAGGGAGCGCTACTCACCCCTGGGCACACCCACCCGGGGTTTAGGGCTTGTTAGGTTGTTAGGTGCTCCGATGAGCGAATAGGGTCCCCTCTTTTCCCAACCATGTTGGGCTCGAAGGTCGCCGAATGGAGCTCAAAAGAGCGAGAAAGTTTTTTCTCGCTCTGCGAGCTTTTCATGGACGACCCCGAGTTCAAGGGGTTGTTCAAGCGCTTGTCTAAGCGCGCTCTGGTTACCCAAGCGCAGACCATCGCCGCTGACGCTACTTCGACTCCCGAGACTAGCGTCGCTACATTTAGCGACGCCCTAGAGTCTCCCCCCGTGCCCAGCTCTCAGGTGCCCATATCGATGGACACCGAAGAGGTCTCCTCTGGCGAGGAGGAAAACCGAGCAGCAGACTCGGTCTCCTCCCCCTCGTCTGACGAGGAACATTTCACGCTCGTTTCCCATGGCAAGGGAAACAAGCGTAAAAAGACAAACTCTAGCGCCGCCCCGGCCGCTAAGTTCGCCGCGATCGAGGAGTCATCCCCTCCCTCGCGTGCCCCCACCCCGCAGGCTAACGCCGCGTCCATCCCCACCCCTAAAGCGTCAACCTCCGCAAAGGTTGTCGCTCCCCGCGACATTGCCCCCACCCCTCCGGTCAACAAGACCGCTAAAAAGATCCCTCCCCCGCCCCCTGTATTCATACAGGACAAGGCGAAGTGGACCGAGATCTCAAAGTGGTGTGTTGACCAGAGGGTCAACTTCACTAATGCCCGCTCAACCCAGCAGGGCATTAAAGTCCAGACCCCAACGTCACGAGATTTTCGTGACCTGACAAAACTCCTCAGTGCACGTAATGTGTCTTACCACACATACGCCCTGCCTGAGGAGCGTCAAATCCGGGTGGTGATCCGACGGATCCCCGTTGAGATCGCCACGGACGATATCAAGGCCGACCTCGAGGCACAAAACGTGCCCGTAGATGAGGTCCATCGAATGCACCGGGCCAGAAATGGCCCAGCATATGACTTGGTTTTAGTGGTGTGCCCTCCCACTGAGGGTCATCACCCTATATTCCGCATCAAGGCTGTCTGCAGCCTCACGGGCATTCGTATTGAGAAGCCCCGTAAAACTGGCAACATTGGTCAATGCCATAGGTGCCAGCTTTACGGGCACTCTCAGCACCACTGCTTCGCAACCCCCAGGTGCGTCAAGTGCTTGGGGAACCACGGAACAGTGGATTGCCCGCGTCCCAAAGACCGAGCCCTCTGCACAGAGCCACCCAGCTGTGTTCTCTGTGGAGAGGCCGGCCACCCCGCCAACTACCGGGGCTGCCCCAAGGCCCCGAAGTCTTCCTCCTCCAAACTGGCGAAGCGCGCCAACGCTCGCCAGCTAAGAGAAGCCCCCTCGTCCAAACTTCCAGAGAGGTTGAGTCCCCAGAGACCCAGCCCCTGGAATCACTGGAACCAAGGGAACCACATGCAGGCTTTCCCTGCATTAGGTCCTCCCAAGCCCTCCCCCGCTGGGATCCCCGCGTTAACGGACCCGCGTCCTAACGCCCCAGCCCGCCCCCCTGCGCCCCCCGCAAAGCCCGTTAAGCCCATGGCCGCTCCCGCCGCCAAAGCCGCACCCCCTGCTCCCCGTCCCGTAGTACCCACTTCAGGAACAACGGTGAACCCCCTTGATGCTTTCAATATCATCTCGGGTACGTTCACAACGTTCTTTTCCCCCAGAGCCCAACGTATGGCCCAGGAGCTAGTCGACGCAGCACGCGCCGGCAACCTGCTCCAAATCCAGGCCATCTACAACGCGTATCCGGAGATTACGCAGGCCCTTGTCTCCCTCTCTACTCAAGCCCCCCATTATGGATAGTCGAGTATTAGCGAGAACCAAACCCCGATCCCTAAAGTTAGGTTTTTTCAATGCCAACGGCATACTCAACCAGCGTGATGAGATCGCCACTTTCCTCCGCGACCATCAATTAGACATTCTACTCATCCAAGAGTCCTTCCTTAAACCGAATCATCGCGACCCGAAAATTGCCAACTATCGCTTAGTTCGCAATGACAGGACGCGCTGCCACAAAGGCGGCACCCTCATTTATTATAGGAAGTCCCTGTACTGCATCCCCATGGACCCTCCCCCCCTCTCCCGGTTAGAAGTTTCGATCTGTCATTTAGGAATGACAGGTCATCAGCCGATCACCCTGGTATCGGCCTATCTTGCCCCTCAGTCCTCGACGGAGAACTACCAACTCCTCACGGACGATCTCGATCTACTTCTTGGCTTGAGCGAGTCCGTTATAATAGCGGGCGATCTCAACGCCAAACACCCAGCCTGGAACAGTTCCAGGACCTCGACCAGAGGACGACACCTGTTCGACCTCTGTTCCACCCTCCACTTTGACGTCATCGCCCCGATGACCCCCACCCATTTCCCCCATGATCCCACCCACGTCGCAGACGTCCTCGATATAGCTCTTCTTAAGAATATCAGCCTTAGGCTGGATTCTATAGAAGCTATACCCGAGCTCGACTCCGACCATAGGCCGGTAGTCATGCACCTGGCCTCCCGCTTAGGTTCCCACGATCCCACCCAACCCCCCGCTACTAAAGTGATCACGGACTGGAGGAAAGTCAGCGAAAAGCTGAAAGCCACCACGTCCCCTCACTTAGATTCCATCCCGGATCACTTCGATTCGATCGCTGACACAACGGCCGCGATCGACTCATTCACAGAGCACGTACAATCGGTCTTGAACGAATGTTCAAGGGAAGTTCCAGAGTTGGGAGACCAACGCTGGAAACTTCCGGACGATGTACGGGCTCTGCTGAATGAGAAGAACGCGGCCGTTCGTGCCTACAGCAACTTTCCCTGCGACGCGAACAGGGCTCACTTGCGTCACTTACAGCGTGCTGTAAGGACACGTATTGAGGAGCTACGTTCCGCCGGTTGGGAAAAGATGCTGGGCGATTTAGAACCGACCCACCAGGCATTCTGGGAGCTTCAGAGGAAACTCAAATCCAAAGAAGTCACCACAATGCCCCCCCTGATCCGCCCCGATGCGACACTTGCATTCGAGGATGCCGACAAGGCCGAGTGCCTTGCCGACAGCCTCGAGGCACAATGCTCGCCTAGCTCACTGCCAGTAGACCCAGATCACCTCGCTGAGGTCGACGCTGAGGTCGAGCGCAGAGCCTCACTCCCGCCCGTTGAGGACCCAGATGAGCCCTTGCCCCCCGTCACACCTGACGAGGTGCACGAGCTCATCAAAGGTCTCAAACCCCGCAAGGCCCCCGGATCAGACGGTATCACCAATAGGGTGTTCCAGCTGTTCCCCGCGCACTTGATCATGCTCATGTGTACCATCTTCAATGGTGCCCTGAGCAATAACATTTTCCCACAGGCTTGGAAGGAAGCCACAGTCATTGGCATCCCAAAGCCCGGCAAACCGAAGGCGGAGCCCTCGAGCTACCGTCCCATCAGTTTGCTCAATGTACTCGGCAAGATCTATGAGAGGCTTATTTATAAGCGTCTCAGAGATTACGCCGAGACAAAGGGCCTCATCCCCAACGAGCAGTTTGGTTTTCGAACCCAACACTCGTGTGTCCATCAAGTGCACCGTATCGTCGAACATATCAGCGTTGGTTTTCAACGCGGTATGTTCACGGGTGCAGTTTTCTTCGACATAGCGAAAGCGTTCGACAAGGTCTGGCACAACGGCTTGCTATACAAGCTGTATCAACTCGGAGTGCCAGACCGTCTCGTGCTCATCCTACGAGACTTTCTATCGAACCGCACCTTTCGCTATCGCATCGAAGGGGCACTGTCCTCCCCCCATCCTATCCGAGCAGGAGTCCCTCAGGGCTCTGTCTTGTCCCCTCTAATTTTTACGCTATTTACTAGCGATATCCCCAGAAGTTTAAAGGCTCAGTTGGCTCTGTTCGCAGATGACACGGCCATTTACTTCACGGGGCGCAGTCAAGACGCCTTGATTCTCTACCTCCAGGCCGCAGTCGACGACCTCGCCGACTGGTTCAGGAAGTGGCGAATCGAGGTCAACCCCGACAAGAGTCAGGCGGTTCTCTTTACGAAACCGCGACTCAAACCCCGCCCCCCGACCCCCCTATCCATGTTCGGCAAGCAGATCCCTTGGGAGAAGCGAGCCAAATATCTAGGCGTGATCTTAGATCAGCATCTCTCCTTCACTGAGCACATAAAGAAGGTCCGCTCGCGGGCCGCTTTCGCTCTCGGTAGGTTACACCCCGTTCTCAATCCAAAGAGCAAAATGTCACTTCGGTGCAAAAAGCTCATATATACCGCGTGCATAAGGCCAATCATGACCTATGCTTGTACAGTCTTTGCACACGCGAAACCCCACCACGTCCATAGGATGCAGACCCTCCAAAACCGTTTTCTCCGCAACGCCACAGGTTCGCCTTGGTACGTTCGGAATGCTAATCTCCATCTCGACCTTAAACTCCCGACTATCCACCAATTCATGAAACGCATCTCCAAGCGTTTCTTCGATAGGGCCGCAACCCACCGCAACCCTCTGGTTGTCGCGGCAGCCAACTACATCCCCTCCCGCATTAGCAAGACCCGCCGTCCGCGGCATATTTTAACCGACCCTGATGACCCCATTACCCTCCTCCAGGAGAGCAATAGGGCCACCAGCACCTTACTTAGACCGAAACGTCCGTCATACCGACCTCGCCGCCGAGGTCCGTCGTCGCGACACTCTCGACTAGCTAATAGTCCCCCCCGACCCTTGCATGAGCCAGCCCGCGTCGCTGAGCCTCTAGTTAACGACCCCCCCGATCCAGCCTATCCCTTGCTGATCCCCCCCACCAGTGACTCCCTAAGCCGAGGTCCGAACCCCACAGGGGGTGCCCTTAGGTCTTAGTCGCTTAGTTTTGTAGTTTTTCCTTTAGTTTGTAAGCCCCTGGCTGGAGGCCTTAGATTCGCGTCTAGAGTCATCCGCAGGGAAAGCCCGTTTAAGTAGTGAAAGCCTTCGGGCTAAATACGAGATGTCAGTGCCAAAAAAAAAAAAAAAAAATTGAATTGTTCGATTAAAAACAATGAGAAGAACCACGGCAAAATAGTCTGCCAATATGTTGCCTCTGCGTTGTCTATTGACAGTGCTCCAAAAATGTTAAAAAAGTAGGTATCCTATATTATGCGCACACGTCTGCCTCTTGGACGGATGTTTGAATTACTTATGAAAACCAAGAAAATTGATGAGGCAGACGTTCAGGCCTCTGATATTCCAAAGGCAGACATTTGATTTACTTGTTTCAACCCGCCGCTCGCGCCAAACAAAGCAGGTATAAAATATCCCCATAGATCCTTTCGTGGTGTCTCTCTTTGGGAATATGAGTGGGACCGGTATAACTCAGTTCCGAGCTTTTCCGTATTTTGAAACTAAATGTACAAATACGTATTTTACACAAATAAAACGTGATTTAAAAAGTTAAAGACTGTTCCTATCCAGATCCTAATCCTATTCAGATTACATTCAAGCATGCAATAAAAAAAAAATACTTCCTAATTAGAGTTCCAAGCGCATTTCGTTTCTGGTTGGCACTAAGAAAAAATATGATTGCATAGATTTCAGCTCCAGAAGTTTAATCGTTACCGTGAGTTTAGAGGATAATGGTGCCGATTCCCTTGTTCACAAACTAAACTAAATTTAAGTTCAGTGCATCTTTTTCTTTCTATTTCATTAAGGAAAGGACAGAAGATAAATTTTAGTTTAGTCCTGTCAAATTAATCAGCGCTTGACGTAAATTGACGTAAGTTTAGTAGGCAAGTTTTTAATCACGTCTAAACTTGTATGGAGTAGTGACAGGCGCTGATTAATTTGAAAGGACTAAACTAAAAATTTTCTTTTGTCCTTTTCTTAATGAAATACAAAGAAAGAGATGCACTGAACTTAAATTTAGTTTAGTTTGTGAACAAGGGAATCGGTACCAATATTAAACAAACTGGTAAGAATAAAACTATAAAGAATAGCAATAATCCCATGCAATACCCGCTGTCCCTTGATTCCGTGAATTTCAAGCAGTTATATAGCTGAAAATCAGTGAGCAAACTGTCTGCCACATGTTTTTTCGAATCCACAGAGTCATAGTGAATCGAATGGGTGCAATAAGAACCGCGTGCAAATGACTTAGTAGAGCTTTTTTTAAAAACATTTTTACAACTCCGTCCCATGATAATGCAAAGTCCTGAATGTCTGCCTCTTCGATTTTCTTCGTTTCCAAGATGATTGTGACCATGAACTCCAGAGGCATACATGTGCAAATGATTTAATACCCCGATTTTTTTAAGCAACTTCAATCCGCTGTAACGCGAAAACGCAGCGATATAGGACCTTAATTGATTGACCAAATCAATTCGTAATTATTTAAACTGCAATCCACCTTGACGTGAAACGTGTGCAAATCATATTATTATACCGAAATGCTCGCCACCTCCCTAGCTATCACTCTTGGTCGTGTTATACCTGAGCCCATGGGCTTCCGCATAGCACTCACAAACCTTTATTAAGCGTCTGAGGGCACTGATAGATGGGCTCAGCAGCACCATATCGTCGGCGTAAATTATGTTGTTAACAAAAACTCCATCAATCGAACAGCCTACCCGAGTGCTGCTGAGCTCACGGATCAGGCGATCTACGTACAGGTTAAAGAGCTTGGGTGAAGTCAGACCACCTTGTCTTACGCCACACTCCAATCTATACGCATCCGATAATGATCCCGCCCACCTGACATTGTTACGCTGATTGCCATACCAATATTTAAGGAGCGATGTGAATTCCTCTGGAAGTTCTGTCTCACTCGACAACTTCTGCCACAGCTTGTCATACACAACCAGGTCGAACACCCTTGAAAGGTCTAAAAAAACAAGCGTAAACCGGTGTGTTCCTGCTGGTGTAATACTGGATAGTGTGCTTGAGACTTAATATAGCTGTTTCAGTGGACAGACCAGTTCGAAATCCGAACTGAGCGTCATGTAAGCTAAGATGTTTATCTAAATATTTCTCGATCACACTATCCAGTATCTTCGCAATCACAGTTGCAAGCGATATAGGCCTGTAATTAGTTAAACTAGACGCGTCCCCTGTCTTATCCTTAATAATAGGGACAACTTATATTACTTAAATTAATCTGACCTAAATACAAAATGTGCATTACCGGCAAGTTTTTAATTAAATGATGCGAAGTCAAATTGACACAGGTATTACGTAAATAGTTGGTAGTATCAAACAGTATGCTAATTTTGCCTCTCATTAATACCAAATAAATATTGGTATATGACATTGGGGAAAACGAAAATGATTTTGAATTATGCGAGGACGTAATTTTTGGGGTAACTGCTTTAACCAAACCACTCAGCGTAGTAGTGGTCCACTAGGTTATTTTGCATTACACACATCATAGCACACTCTGGGGATTTGGACTAAGTAAATACACAAATAGTGTGGGAATTTATCAGAATGTTGTCAAAATATAGGCCGTCGAGGTAAAGAGTATACTTAATCAACAAATTTTCTTTCTTTCAAGGATTCGGAAATAAATGTGATAATCCACGTACCTATCCAATGTTTCGATTGTGGTACCTAAAATTCCAACAATACGGGGACAAAAATCGTTCTCTAAATGGTTCAACAATTTATATTGGCACGGTTTCGAACCGTCTTCACGCCTCACCCATGTCACAACCACAAGAGAGAACGTTTCAGAATCTTATATTTCTCTTGGGAATAAAATGCATTGTTCGAAGATTTAGTTTCTTTTACAGCGTTTGGTTCGTACTTATCCGGTTATTACTTACTAGTGATCGCCCATTGGTCGAAATTCGATAAGAAAATGCCGTTCGAAATGTTTTAAGGAGATCAGAAAACAGGATGTCTATATACTCCTCTAGATATTTTATAAACATAAGGCTATATTCTATAAACATACGGCTAAATATAAGGCCTATTCATAATAAGTCATCCAATGGGATTATAATTATGAACTTAGAGGGTTCTACATTTTCTTCTTCTCATTCCGGCATTTTTAGGATAAATAATGTATTTATGGAATAAATAATCTATTTAAAGTGAAATAACATAAAGTACATTTTTTTACTTTTTCTGATTTTAGCCATGGCAGTTAACGTGTTAATGTAAATTATTGAGCATATTGTGTGATGTTTTATAGTGCAGAAGTAAAATGCAGAAAGTGTTGTGGAGGTCTGATAGGTAGCTAATCTATATAAAATACTTGTATTCAGCTGTATCCGGTTACACTGGAAGCCGACCCCACATGGTTGGGAAAAGGCTCGGTAAACATCTTTTGTACTGTGCAATTATTTAAGTGTTCCATTACAACGACATTTCGGATATTTTACTAAAACATACCAGCTTTATCACATAAAAAGCCTCTCTACCGCGTATAGCCCTATTTTCACTACATTTTTTATGACAACGATGAAACCAGTCAAGTACAAAATTAGGACTAAATGGCTGTAAAACGAGGTGACGATATCAGTGAATGACCACACGGTGGACGTTTCCTAGGCTGCTAATAATATGATAAGCGTTAGTTCTGACTAGTTCGGAATAGGTATAATGAAGAAGGGATAATGTTTTGTCAAATTTACACACATAAACTCACGCTTCCTTCCCATGGGCATAGGTAGAAACTACAGAAAACCACCAGGTAGGACCCTAACACATTCGTTTTGCTTTGTTTCCTAACATATCAGGTCATATACGCAAATCAGTCCGAATCCAATTACGATAAATCTTCGTAAAGTGCAATGTGGCCGGAGTTCGTTCAATGATTACAAAAAACACTGATGGTCTACTCAAGATTATGATTATGCAAGGATAACAGCAACAAAGAACAAAGGGAATCTTTGTATCCTCATTAATAATAAACAAATACAGCCTATAATCCAGACGTATGACAACATGAATCTTACCAAATCCCAATGCATTTCTAACAAAGGAGTGTTTGGTTAAATTTAATACCTAGCGCACTGGCTGGCAGGCCTCCAGCAATCTATCAACATTATTACATATTTACCTATTACGATTAAGTAGGATTTCTATTTGCAACAAGAGATGGAAAGCCGCCATGAGTAATGTGTACAGAATAAACTGATGTAAACAACTGTGTTGTTTACAGCCTAAGTTCACATAGATATAGGAATATAACTAAAGGTTGGCTATCAGTAAACGTCTTGTGACGGTATGTCTACCTTGTGTATCAGCATTGTCTTGCATCTACATTTTGGCTCCTCGATGATCGAAAAACTCTGGAAGGGACTAGCTTTCCACATTTTTTTCACTCCAGAAACGTACAAACGATTGAAGGTCCTGTCTAAGTACAATTTATGAAAGTAGGTTCGCCCGCGTGCAGGTAAAAAATCTTCACACTGGAACGTACTACAGTGATAAAAAGTTCAAATCAAAGTAATCAAGTAAGTAGTAGTTCAAGTTTAAATCTGTGTGCGCTCGCCGTTCTTGCGTGATTGAGAAGCAAACATCTAAACATAGAAAACTTTCACATTTATAAAAGGATATCTATAAACCTACTTAAATTCTACTAGGATATCCTGAAATCCTACCAGGATTTAGGTAGGGTTTAGGTATATAGGTACTTACTTATTTTCTGTTCAGTAAATATAATGTTCAAACTTTCTCGTAAGTCCAAGTTATTTCAGTAGGGAATTAGGGATTTATTCAGTACACATTTGTACTGAAATATGAATCCTTTTTATTAGTTTGACTACTTAATTTTTTATTCTATTAGGCAAAGACTTAATATACACTTCATAACTTAGTACCAAACTTTTAAAATTGCGCAAATAGTATTAGGAGCAAAGAACTACCGCAGGTTTAGTTTCCCACCATTTCCACGCGATTTCGTTTTACAACAAAGTTGCGGTATACCTTTGCTGAATCCAACTTCCTACTAATATTATAAATGCAAAAGTTTGTATGTATGGATGTATGGATGTGTGGATGTTTTTTACTCTTTCACGCAAAAACTACTGAACGGATTTGGATGAAATTTGGAACACAGTTAGTTTATAACCTGGATTAACACAAGGGCTACTTTTTATCCCGGTAGTACGTTGCCGCGGGATATTTTCCAACGTCCACACGGGCGAAGCCGCTGGCAAAAGCTAGTTCAGAATAAACTCGGAAACTGGAGCATCGATTGTGATAGAATTAATGTTTCAGTTTAAATGCATTTATGTTTCTACTGTTTAGTTGAATGTGTCGATGTATGCAATAGGTAAAGTGAAATGTTGACCAATGAATGACTCTGAATGTAGTAGAAACGAGAAATCCGTTCAAGGTGCAGAAGCGATGAGAGATATCGCAATGAAAATATAATGTATCCTGAAATTTCACATGGGATACCACCCTATACATATAAAACGTTTGTGGGTAATAGAAGTGAGTGGCACTAACTTATTAATACTAGATAGTCTGTCTTGAAGTATTTGGCACTAGAATATAGAATCCTACTTTAATAATCTATACAATCTATACATCTATAAAAATAAATAAAATTGGAGTGTCTGTTTGTAATATTAAGATAATAACCACTTTTTACTAAGTGTATATGGATGTACATATACCAAAACAACAATAAAAATTTACAACATTTTTATAATTTTTGTCTGTTTGTCTGTCTTTCTGTTTGTCTCGACTAATCTCTGAAACGGCTGGACCAATTTTGACGGGATTTTCACTAGCAGATAGCTGATGTAACAAGAAGTAACTTAGGCTACTTTTTTTTCTGGATGGGATATCATCAAATGACTACTCCCGCTCTGGGCGGAGCGGGAGGGCGTGTCAGATTTACTGACTAAATCCCACCCATGTTCCATCAATTGCCCATGTGCCAGGGTCACGGTATCTCTTTCGAACAATCACGCGACCACGGCAGGCATCGGTTCTAGTAGACCCCTACACTGCTGCTGACATCTCTTTGAGGCGCGCGTGGAACACTACGCGCCGTCGACCCAAGCTTGGTCCTTACCGGGCGGCGATCTACCCATTGCTCGCCGCCCGCAAGCTTGCGCCTACGGTGGCCGGGAGTCCGCTATTGACTCCCAACGCCCGGGGCGTCTCCTCCTGCGGCGGCTAGGGACGTGAGGGCGCAGAGACTGCCTCTCCCTCACGCGCCCCGCCTCCTCCTTCGCGAGCATTACTGCTTCGCAGAAGGAGGTGACGGCATCCCAATCCCTCTCGCTCCGTACCATGGCTCGCACCAGGCCCGGACGCGAGAGGTCGCCGCCGCCGATCGCCTCCTCGAGGACACGGCGGTGCTCCGCCCAGGCAGGGCAAACTTCGACCGTATGCTCCACCGTGTCCTCTAGACGATAACTTAGGCTACTTTTATTTTAGAAAAATACAGTAATGTCGCAATGTCCAAGTACTGTCCAGAACCACGCGCAGCTCATCATTACATATTATAATAAAATAAATATTATTAAAAAAAAATAAAGTCACTTCCCGGTCTGTCTGTCCCTATGTATGCTTAAATCTTTAAAACTATGCAACAGATTGTGATGCGGGGTTTTTTAATAGATAAAGGGAGTCAAGAGTTAGGTTTATATGTATATAACATGCATAATCATAGTAAAGAAACGCTGATAATTTTAGGGGTTTCTAATGTGATGTCATAAATAAACAAATTTTTTTTTTCGCTTACATTGCAAACGCTGGCTGAACCCTACGAAATAGATCAAAATAATGTAATAAAGTATTGTACACCTTAAAAAGGTCTACAAAAAAGTACGCAATGGTATATGTCTATCTCTTAGGGATAATCCACTATAACCATTTTTATCTTTTACTTTTTACGAGAAATAAGGGCTTATTTACGAAGCGATTTTAAGCAATACAGCATTAATCCTTATCCAATTAAGTACCTTAAATACATTTTGCATTTAATGTATATCAAAATGGCCCTTAACAGCATGTAATTTAAATGAAAATCTTAGAAGACATCAGAGATTTAAAAAGCGGGGGCAGAGCAGCTGGAGGGTCGTACGTCCGTCCCGTCCATCCGTTGGTAGCGGTCGGGTAGTACAGGATAAGTAGGATTGTATTTCATATTACTTTGGCTTCATAGTAATTGCGAATATCATGTGTGTTTGTTATACTCAAAATAAACCTCATAGTTATTCCAAGTAAGAGACCGCGAAATGGCTTAGATGTTTAGATTTTTGGATGTTTGTTTCTCAATGATGCACAGACGACCAAACGGATTTAGATCGAATTTGGCACAAAGATATATTATATCATGGATACGTAACATATATCATCCGGGAACCTACTACCGGGATAAAGTAGGTATCCTATATTATAGGATACCTACTTTATCCCGTTAGTAGGTTCCCGGGTGATATTTTCCGACAGCTATACGGGCCATGCCACTGGCAAAAGTACCTACTATTCCTATTACTATGTTCGGTGTCTGGTAAAATAGGAGCGTTACGAAAAACCAAGAAGACTTATATTCAACTAAACCAAGCCCTATGTCACAGTCTTCCTACTCTGAATACTATTATTTTTATTTTAAGAACAACAACACACATGATGTTCTCATAAACTATGAATCCGAAGTAATATGAATTATAATCCTACTTACTACTAATATTATAAATGTGAACATTTAAATATACTACACTAGCTTCCGCCGGCGACTTCGTCCGCGTTAAATTTCTTGCCCTTCCCATCGCGTCGAATTGCCTACCCGTGCAATTTTCCCCGTTTTTGCAACATTTGTCATTACTGCTCCGCTCCTTTTGGTTGTAGCATGATGTTATATAGCCTATAGCCTTTCTCGATAAATAGGCTACCCAACACAAAAAGAATTTTACGATTCAGACCAGTAGTTCCTGAGATTAGCGCGTTCAATCAACCAAACAAACTCTTCAGCTTTATAATATTAGTATAGATATAACCTGGATTAACACATTCTTACCGCGGTAGTACGTCCTCTTGCGTTAATTTCCGAAACCCACGCGGGTGAAGCAAAAGCTAGTTATAAGTGTAAAAGTTTGTATGCTTGGATTTATGGTTTTCAAACATGCGAAAATTTCTGAACGTTTGAATTAAATTTGGCAGTTACCGGAAAAAGTCTAAGGTGTGTAACTTTTTAGTCAGAAAATGTCTGACATGCTCTCCGGCTCCACCCAGAGCGGGAGAAGTCATTTGATGAATTCCCATCCAAAAAAAAAAGGTTAGAACCTTAGACTTTTTTCCGGTAGGACATTCTCGCGGGATAATCTCTGACTTCAATGCGGGCGAAGCCGCAGTCAAAAGTTAGTTTAGTAAGAACGATGCATTCTTATCTTATGTTATATATTCTTCTTTTTCTTGATGCATTCTTCATAAGTGTGTAGCATTGTAAAACTAATCACAAATAAGCAATTTTTTAGAATATTCTTCTGAATGAGCGGCCATTCTTAGTTTCCAAATACAAGTGTGGTCAATTCTCGTAGCTTTGTTTAGTTACGAGAATTGACCACACTTTCTTGTTTCTTTCTTTTCTTTCTTATTTCTTTCTTGCCACACTTATCTTTTCTCAAAAACTTGTCGAATCTGAATCTTTTTTTACATATGGGAATGCCCCTCTGGTTTAGGCGCTCCCAAGTGTACAGTCGGCCAAGAAAGTGGTGTACCACCCTAAGGTTGAATATCGCTTGCAGATTCATAGGTGATAAAGATTAGTTTCGCTTGAAGATCGATCTGACAACTTCTATTGCTGTCTTTATCTGATTATTGATAACGACTATTACTGTTTGTAACGTGACAGCTGTTCTTAGTTTGAACTTGATGGAACCAATGACGTCGTAAAATCAACGGCGGGGGGCTGTAGATTTTAATGACAAAATTGTATCTACAAATTCAGAATTGTAATCAACAAGTTACATAAAATTGTAAAGGCACAAGGCGAATCCACAAACCTACAATTTCTGTAAACTTGTAATTACAATATCAATAAAAAACAAGCTAAAAATAGATTTATCCTTTTATTAAATTTCTACAATCAATTTTAAAATACTTATAACAAACAAAAACATAGCATATATAGTAATATTTAGAAGATATTGAATTTTTTTTAAAATTAGAAACGGGTGTAACCGCCGTTGGCCTCTATAACCTCTAAAAGACGAGACCTCATTGAACCAACAAGCCGTGAGCAAATATCGGTTCCCCGCATTTCCTCCCAAATATAATTATAGTGCCTAATAAGAGCTTGTTTGGTTCTTTCATTTTGATGCGACCATCGTTGGACCATAAGGCCCCAAAGATTTTCTATCGGGTTGAGGTCCGGCGATCTTGAGGACCACTGAATTACCCTTACGTCAGTGTGTGAACGAAACCAGGCTCTTACGATCCTCGCATTATGAATTCAACAATTATCTTGAACAAAATCAAATTGTGGCACTTCGTTCTCCGGGTAAACATTACGGACTGTCGGTAGCATTGCATTCTGAAGCACGTCGATCTAGACACGCGGCAGCGTGTCAAGCCAAGTTCAAGTAACAGAACTGGCGAGCAGCACCGTGTGTAATATTACACGAACCATTTGGAGCCACTTTTGACCCCCTCATAACTCAAAAACTATTTCACATAAACGTGTCAAACTTGGCTTATATAGTGAAACTTGCAAGGTACATATATGCTCCAAATTTCATGTACATATCTCAAACGGTTATTTAGATATTAATGTCCAAAAATCGTCATTTTTATCACTGACTGACCTATAGATCAAAACTCTAACCCAGTTCCAGATGACCTAGAAAGTTCAAATTTGGCATGCAGGTAGGTAATTAGGTGAATACAAAGGAATAAATCAGAAACTGATAATTTTTTTTATCATTTTATTATAATTTTCACTGAACTGATTCTATTAGGAACACTTTTAACAAAAACCATTTGGTATTAATTTTGTTATAAATTTGTTACAAATAAGTACCTACTAATAATTTATGTACAAAAAGTAATGATATCCCATCAAAAACATAAATGTGAAATGAGAGCCAAGTTCAATATTATGATATATGCCTTGGTTGTTGACTTCAACGACAAAAGAAGTGAGATCTAAATGGGTGCCAAGTTCAATGGTCAGCCCTGACTTGGCTAGTTTTTATATACGAATTATATTATAGCTTTCGCAAGTCTTAAACCTGTTACTTGTCGGTTCTTATTTTATTATTCAGAAAATTTGGCTTGCTGGTAGAAACTAGCCATCGAACATAATAATTCGTATATGAAAACTAGCCAAGTCAGGACTGACCATTGAACTTCGCACCCATTTAGATCTCACTTCTTTTGTCGTTGAAGTCAACAACCAAGGCATATATCATAATATTGAACTTGGCTCTCATTTCACATTTATGTTTTTGATGGGTATAATTTACAGCCGTCGCTCGAGGAGGTAGAGAACACAATTCTCCTACACCATCCGCACTCATCCAGCCCCAAATATTTACGGAAATTCGACCTGATTCTCTATTTGGGATTACATGATCATCTTTATACCGTGTTGAATTATATCGCCAAAGGTGAAGACGTCCATGCTGACTGGATTTAAACGTTTTTTCATCACAAAACACTGTATTAGACCAATCAAACTCTAAGTGCTCTCTGGCGTAGTTCAGACGAGCAAGTCTGTGAGCATCCGTCAAATATATTTTCTTGGCGTAATGCCTGTGGTGCAACCCCATGTAATGTAGATGATTCCTTATTGTTTGGGCACTCACATCGAACATCTCCGCAAAATGTTTTGTGGGCTTAAAACCATTGATTTCATATTCCCGTCTCATGAATTCTCTATCGTTATTGGCATTGAGTTAAATAACTAGAGATGCAAACCTCAATAAAATATGTCAAAAAACTGTTACCACTATTTAAACGCGACGACGTAGCTTTGGCACTACTAAACATTTAAAAGTAAACATATATCTGTCTCACTCACACAAGTCGTAAGAATAATACTGGCGCTTAGATTAGACAAAGACCGCAATATAAACATGCAATGACGGGATGGGGTTGCCTACCCATTCGAATTACCCATCTTTTTAAGCCATAAAAAAACGTTTAAAAAAATGTTAAACGTTAAGTTAAATTATTTGAATTATGTATTTCTTATTGGATGTGTATTAGAATTTTATCACTAATAAAATTAATTAAGACATTTTCTTTTTGAATATTCTTTGTATTGGCAGTGCTTTGAACAAATGACAGTAGATTTAGTAGGTAGCCAGTTAGTCTCTCGTCTCAGCAATCGGATTATTTCTACCCATTTGTCACTGTGTACTGCATCTTTAGGCACCCTGCAACGATTTTATTATTAAAAAAAACCTTTATGCCATAAATTAAAAACTCCCACAAATGTGGGAAACTAAAACTAAGTTTTTAGTGGTAACACTGAACCTAATTTACAAAATTTTACATTTTATTGCGTTTTTGCTTTGATATAAACACTGAAACAATAAACTTACGTGTGGAAAGTAATTCCGGGTAATTTATTATGTTTTTGAGATCTTGAATCATACTCTTTCACAACGCATTTACCCATTTTGGGGATATTTTCTGTCACGCGTCACTCGGTTGGCGTCACATAGAGCACTGAACTGACGGCAGCTACGCATAAGGCTGTGGCCTTATGTCCAGTGGCAACGCTTTGACGCGGTAATTGCTAATCTAGTGTAACATATATATCAATGGTTATTGGAGAGTGCAGGCCGGCGACCACTTCTTCTGTGATCCAACAAACTTCCCTCCTCTCCTTCACGACGAATCCAAAAGCGGACAGAACGCCTCGATATATTCAAATTCCGGGATATCGCACTGATACTGCTTCCCTCATTAAATTGGGCAATTATTTGTGCTCTTTCGGCAATGGTCAAGTTGGCAGGCATTGAGATGATTTTATATGCAGTTGATTGAAAAAACACGGAAAATATATCGATTTTTTGCATATATTTGACAAAATGTCAATTGTCAGTTTTCTTTTTCAAATGGAATTCGGTTGTCTATTTAAATAGTTTTTATTACTTTTGTTTGGAAACATTTCAATTGCTTTGTAGAAACTAATGTCCTTTTCATTTATACTAAAGGTTAAAATGTCATGTACTTATATGTGACATATGACGTATGAATACTAAATACATAGGTTTACGTCATGATAATGTTGTCTCTTTCAGTAATATCTTTTTATAACGAACCTTGTTGTAATTTTCGATGACCGGGAAACTAAATCAAAACTGGTACACCACTTTCTTGGCTGACCGTACAGTTATAATTAATCCTCCTATTAAAACTATTTCCAGACAAACGATTAATATGTTACATTCACATATAGTAACCTTATTGGTAAAGCAGAAGAAGTGCATTATGACCAAATGTATGCAAGTAAACGAGGTAAAAAGAGTATGTATGGATTGTAATACGTGGCATTCTGTTGTTTCTGCCTGCCCTCATGGGAAAATAATAATAATAATATCTTAGGACAACTTTTTTTTTTTTTTTTTTTTTTCAGGATGGGAAATCATCAAATGACTTCTCCCGCTCTGGGCGGAGTGGGAGGGCGTGTCAGACTTTTACTGACTAAAACCCACCCGTGTTCCATCAGTTGCCCATTTGCCAGGGTCACGGTATCTCCTTCGAACAATCACGCGACCCCGGCAGGCATCGGTCCTAGTAGAACCCCTACACTGCTGCTGACATCTCTTTGAGGCGCGCGTGGAACACTGCGCGCCGTCGACCCGAGCTTGGTCCTTACCGGGCGGCGAGCTACCCATTGCTCGCCACCCGCAAGCTCGCGCCTACGGTGGCCGGGAGTCCGCTATTGACTCCCGACGCCCGGGGCGTCTCCTCCTGCGGCGGCTAGGGACGTGAGGGCGCAGAGACTGCCACTCCCTCACGCGCCCCGCCTCCTCCTTCGCGAGCATTACTGCTTCGCAGAAGGAGGTGACGGCTTCCCATTCCCTCTTGCTCCGTACCATGGCTCGCACCAGGGCCGGACGCGAGAGGTCGCCGCCGCCGATCGCCTCTACGAGGACGCGGCGGTGCTCCGCCCAGGCAGGGCACACCTCCACCGTATGCTCCACCGTGTCCTCCAGACGATCCTCGCAATGGAAACACCCGGACGTATCCTCCCGCTTTATCCTGAACAGGAACCCACCGAAGCACCCATGCCCGGTGAGAACCTGCGTCAGGCGGAAGGTGAGGACGCCGTGACGCCTCTCTATCCACTCCTCAAAGAGGGGACTTACCGCCGCAATTGTGGCGTGCCCAGCACTGGGTTGCGACAATCGTACCCGCCATGTCGCCATGAGATCACACCGGAGCTCTGTCCGCCGTGCCGCGATTTGTCGCGGCAGCGGAGTTTCGCCCCGGCGTTTCGCCTCCTCGCGCCACTCCCACATGTGCGCGAGGACCTTTGCCTCCAGATCCCATGGCGGCACTCCGGCTAGGAGGCTCGCCGCCTCGCACGAGACCGTGCGGTATCCCCGGATTAACCGGATGGCCATGACCCTCTGGGCCGCAAACAACCGGCGCGCTGGGCGCAGCCTCAGTGAGGGCGCCCACACCGGTGCCCCGTAGAGGGCCATGGACCGCACGATCCCCGTGTAGAGCCTCCGGCAGGAGGCGTTTGGACCCCCCAGATTGGGCAGGAGCCGCTTTAATGCAGCCCCAGCCCGCTCCAGTCTGGGAGCCAAACGTCGGAAATGTTCGACGAAGTTCCACCGATCTTAGGACAACTAACACAACGTTATCTGATTCCAAACTAGGCAGAGCCTGTACTAAGGCAACCAGACAACTGATAAACATACTTATATATGTCTAAATACATACATATTATAGATAAATTACACCCAGACGCAGAACAAATGATTGTGCTCATCACACAAAGATTTTTCCTGGGTGGGAATCAAACCCACGACCTCAGTCTTAGCAGTCAGGGTCACTAACCACTAGACTAATAGGCCAGTCAATAGCGTTAGTTTACGTATGCATGTTTCTAAGATTTACAGTTATTATTATCCACATTGAAATATAACTAGTGGGTGGGATCAAACAGCTGAGTTTGATTGACTTCTCTCTTTGAGTGGGCTGTAATTGGCCACGCGGGCCGAGTGCGGGTTGTTAGATGCTACATGTCTTCGAATTTCCGGTTCTAGTAATTACCTGTTCATTCACGATGTTTTCCTTCAACGTGTTCAGAGCAGTGGGTTTATTAAATTATTAACATAAAGTAAATCGCCTGCGTGGGTTTAAACAACGAGCAACAACTTCTAACCCGGGGCCGTTACCACTTACCACTGCTTTATCTCTGCTCTTTATCGACCTTATAAAACGCAAACACAAGATACCTACTGTTATTTTTGAACTAAATTATCAAACTAAGTATTATAATAAAGTGGCATGAAATGACAACTCATTGTTTAATTAAAGTAAACATTGTCTGGAGAATTTTATGAACGATATCAGCCATCAGTATTATTAAATTAAATTTACAATCTTATAGCAAACGTATAAACGATAAGAAAAGTTTAGACAGCAATCAATTAAACGTTACCTGCTATCATATTAAATTTTCAACGATATTTAATCAAAACGTGTTCATGATAGGTAGAGGTACTGGATTTTATAAACAGGTTAAAATTAAATTAATCGGCGAAAGAACGCAGACCTGTGGGTACTTACGTCACACGCTAATAGTAATAAATGACTTTCATATTGACAGTTCAACCACAGTCATTGTGTTATTTACATTGTTGACAGACAAATTATGCGAATCTTTGAAGCAATAGATAAGCGATAACCTTCCAAAAGATTCAGAAGTAGGTTAAAATTGGGGATTCCAGATCAGATAAGATCTGGAAACCCTCAATTTTAACTCATTCATCATTTCATGTATTCATCATTTCATTCATTCAATTGTATGTATTATTCACTTTCAGATTACATCCTATAACCCACAGTTGTCAGTTATCTTTACAAGATACAATTTCATTATCATTCTAATTGTTCATTGATAAATTATGACACCCATTCAACTAGGTATTCAAAGACACGCGTATGAAATTCGAGCAACAGTCGGTATAATCTATCCGACTCGATAGCCTAACGAAAATGGAATGCGCTCGCACCGCTCCATCGCGCTGCCTTATATAATATGTCGTGCAGTGGTTATTTACTTTAAACTTTTTAACCGACTTCAAAAAAGGAGGAGGTTATCAATTCGGATGTTTATATTTTTTTTTATGGCATAGAAATAAAATGCAAAATAATATTTAGAATGATTATATTTAAATATCAATTACATTAAGTTGAACTTAACTTTTTAACTAATTTAGTAACTAAATATTCAGTTTCACTCATGATTTCATCAGAATCACTTCGTACTAAGTATTGTATATTCACGCTTGCATTGTCAGCGTCACTGTCTATTTCTTCCGTGTTATGACTGCCATCCACATCATGTACAATTATTCTGATTATTCGTTGAACATGCCCGGACTCTTTACACATGATAAAGGATTTGTTTTTAAAAGATTTACGTTTCTTTATTTTCTTCTTCTTGTTTTTTAATGTTTTCTTTTCTATTTCTTGCTGTCTACTCTCTTCACATGCTTTTGCTGCCACTTCAGCGTACCAGCTTTCTCGGTCTTGAGCATAGTAAAATGGATTTAGAACTGGATCAGAGCTTTCTATCAAATTCTGAAATAAAAAATGATATTGATGAATGATTTTGTATCATTAAACAGCACCAAATGTTTATTCAGTTGCTGGTCAATTAGGTACATACATTAAATTGTTGGTCAATGTTATCCGAAACAGGGCTGTAGGATGGTGAGATTGACATATTTAATTATATGTCCAGACGTTTTTACACACCTGAAAAAAAAGATTCTACATTAATATTTCATTTTATTATTCTTTCTGAAAACAACAATTATCATTGAAACAAATTGTTATGTAGAAATATTGACAGTGGTGTAACAGACACCTAATAATAACTTCACCTATTAACGCTTTTAAATCCAGAAACATATTAGTTACACTTACCGATATTTCACGATATTAACGTTCTATCCAGTCATATGCAGAAATTAAATGATCGATTTTAATTAATTTCTTTCAATTTATATAAAATGTATTTAAATCTATAGAGTTCAAAGTCGTACATTTTAATTAGATGTTGATATCCCGGACAAATATAGTATGGTGAAATTGAAACCTCAGAACATCACGGCGCCAAGTATATTATTGTTTACTATAAATACATATCGATAAAATAAACGCTGCGGTACGTTTGTTCATTGTTATTTTTTTCATACATTTTAATGAGAACATTCGGCAAGCAAAACCATCGCATATAAGTAGTTTGTCTAATTTGCAATGTAAGTTCTAATCTCATTTAAGGAGATAGATCAAAGGTTGAGGTTTGTTGATTTGGCTATGATTGTAAATGTGTTTGTTCCCGCGAAGAAGTCCTGAGTCAGGATTTTAGGACCACGCGTGCATTACATATATGGAAAAATGTCACGTGGATCCTGGCTATTTAAACACTGGAGAGTGAATTAGGTGCATCACTTCAGTGTCAGGAGCTCCAGATTAACAGCAAGTACTTACCGAGAATCAGCCTGCAGTACCTAAATAAGGAATAAAATGTAAGTAGTTCATTAACTTATAAAGTTCTAGCAACAGCTAAGTGTCAGGGGGTTCGATTCCCCTAATCGAGCAATGAGTTATTATTCCTTATAGCAATAAATCTGCTCTTCTGTTTAGTGTTGTGGTTAAATAGAGTATTTTTTCTGTGATGCAGCCATCTTATTATAAATATCTGGTTGACCGAGCTTTGCTCGGTATTTTTTGGTAAATTGTGTTTAAAATAATAAGTTTATGTTCAAGTTGATTATCGATAAAGTTGGTCATCGAAAACACGAATAAAACGACATTTTATAAAAATGAATCCTAGCTAGATCGATTTATCGCCCCCGAAACCCCCTGTATACAAAATTTCATGAAAATCGTTGGAGGCGTTTCCGAGATTCAGATTATATATATATATATATATATATATACAAGAATTGCTCGTTTAAAGGTATAAGATTATTGATCATATGCTTCAGTGTTTCCCTGTGTGTACCTTTTTCAATATTAGGTGTAAAAATACAATAAATAATTATTCATTATAGTAGTGTACCTACCTGAAATGTCAAAGTGATTGTATTAATATTTATTTGTGTCTCTCCATTTCAGGTCGTACGAAAACGCCGAGACTCTTTTTCCCTCCGACGTCGACGAGGAACCTCAGGTTCCAAAAAAGAAGCACGACGGACGAAAAAGGAAGCACGCATCAACTCGAACGACGGAGCCGGCACAAAGGTCGTGGTCGTCGCCATCGAGAGCAAGTCCGATGCCCGGGCCGTCCACATCTGCGACGCCTGTCGAGCCGTCGCTGGTGCCACCGTCGTCCCGTCCATCAGCTTTAAAGAAGCCGCATCACACCCGTATTAAGCCCATCCCTCCGAAGAAGTGCACAGTATATGATCTGTTTGGAACCGATAGCGAGGACGATGAGAAAGAGGTCCCTGCAGTTACTGGTAAAACACCGTTAGCTTCATATATAACTCGACGTCTTGCAAACGGCCATTCGCGCCAAATCTATGAAAAAAAGCCGGGAACGCACTATATTGATTTAAAAATATACCGATGCGATGAAATAGAAAAAGTTCCGCCAATGAATAGATGGCGCCAAGCAATTGTCACGGTTAAAAATCAGACCTTCGACAATACAGATGCTTGGCAACATTTGTCTAATTTTATTGTGGCTACACGTAAAGAATATGTTAAGTGCCCACCAACGTTTGCAAGTAACTATTATTAAATTTCTACTTAATTACGTAGTTACTTATCCGGTAAAAACGTAACCCCCCAATATAACACAATGTGTTAGGCATGTCATACCTATTCACTTTTACCATTGACATAATTATAAACAAGGCAAATCGCGATTTCATTATTATAGATAGACACTATTGCTTTACTTATATTATGTTTAAAAACATTTTTTTTGTAATCAATAAGAATAAATATATTTAAGATATAAATTTAGTATAATGTAATCACATGTAATCGTTTATAGAAATTAAGTAATTCATATTACATCAAATTTGATTTAATGTTCATTGTTTTTTTTTTCTTTCTTACAGTTACACCTAGACCCGGAATCAGAAAAAATAAAAACGATATAATAATACAATGTCAAAAATGTCACATTGAAATACCTAAAACTGAATATCAGTATCATTTGAGAACAAATTTGCATAAATCTAATTGTATACAAAAAACTGAAATTGAAAATATTGATATAATAGCCACAGCTTTTAAAAAGAGAATAATAAGTTACAAACTGAATCCATCAATGGAATACCTAACGCCTGAGGAATTCCTAATTGATGACCAGGATAAGGTCATAAGACTAATTAATGATTGTTTGATAAAACATAATTGTGTTAAATTAAACTTTGAGCTTTTTGCTTATTTCATTCTTCCGAAATCTGATGAACTTCAGCTTAAATCATTTAACACAAAATATGAAATTGTATATTATAACACAGATTTAAAGGAATTATATTTGAAAACAATTAATACATTTGATAGAAAGCTCTCAGAGTTCCAACATCGTGAATCTGGTTGGTCTTGTTTCTTTATAAGTCATCTAGAAATTAACATTAACAAATACTGTCCTTTGAAAGGTGGCACCTATATAGATTTGCCGCCAATAATAAAAAAAACTAGAAGTTGTTTAAATATTAAAAACAGCGATAACAACTGCTTTTTATGGAGTATCGTGGCAGCATTATATCCCACCCAAATTAATGTTTGCAGAACAAGTTCATATCCACATTTTTCAAAAGTTTTAAATATAGATGGTCTGTCATTTCCCCCATCATGTAAAGATATTAAAATATTTGAAACTTTGAATCCCGACATAAGTATCAATATATATGGATTAGATAATAAAAATATGGTCACTGGTCCTTTATATGTGACAAGTTTAAGAAAAATCCAGCATGTCAATTTATTGTACTTTGAACAGAAAGGCAATGGACATTACTGCTTAATAAAAAATCTGTTGAGATTAATTAAACGTCAAATAAGTAAACATAAAGGTAAAATGTACCTATGTGAAACATGCTTACAAGTTTTCACGAGTGAAACGAGATATAATACCCACAATAATTGTCCTATGATTTTGACAATATTACCTGAAAAAAATAGTATTCTTCAATTTAAGAACTACGAAAGAAAACAAAAAATTAATTTCGTTATATACGCCGATTTTGAAAGTCTTTTACTAAACTGCAACATAAAGGTAACCGAAAATACTCGTACCTATCAGGTTCACGAACCTTCATGTTTTGGTTACTATATTTGTTGTTCACACAATACGGATCTGAATAAGTATGTTACTTATAGAGGAGCTGATTGCGTAGAAGTATTTATAAAATATTTAATAAGAGATTTGGAGAACATTCATAGTATCTTAATAAATAAAATACCTATGACACCATTAACTAAGGACCAAGAAAACGATTACAAAAATGCCACTACATGTCATATCTGTAATCATTTGCTCTTTGACGATAAAGTAATGGATCATGATCACATTACATCACAATACCGAGGTGCAGCACACTCTCATTGTAATTTAATGTTAAGAGTTTGCCCATTCGTGCCTGTTATTTTTCATAACTTGTCCGGCTATGACTCTCATCTATTTATAAAGGAATTATCGAAGTATGAAGGTACTTTTAAAATTATACCAAAAACCAAAGAAAGGTATATGTCCTTCACAAAGGTATTCCATACTAAGAATGCTTTAAAATCAAGGCCTATTCAAGTTAAGTTCATAGATTCATATCAATTTCTTAATTCAAGTTTAAGCACATTAGTTGATAACTTGAATGAAACCGACTTTGTTAATTTATCAAAAGAATTTCCAGATATAAGTTATAATCAGTTAAAGTTGTTACGACAAAAAGGAATTTACCCCTACGATTATATGAATGTGTTCTCAAAATATAATGAGACTCAACTTCCATCAAAAGTTTGTTTCTATAACAGCTTGAATTGTCAACACATTAGCGATGATGAATACGCACGTGCCCAATCTATTTGGCAGACATTTAATATTAAATCACTAGGAGAATATACAGATTTATATTTAAAGACCAACGTATTACTTCTTTGTGACGTATTCGAAAAATTTAGACAGACTTGTCTAGATCATTATCAACTTGATCCAACGTATTACATTACCGCACCTAGCTTAAGCTGGGATGCGATGCTACTGTACACAGGTGTTAAATTAGAATTAATTCATTGTTTAGAAATGTATGAATTTTTGGAAAAGGGAATACGTGGAGGCTTGGCACAATGTTCTCTTCGCCATGCTCAAGCTAATAATAAATATTTACCAAATTATGATGCTTCTCAAAAATCAACTTATTTGGTTTATCTTGACTGTAACAATTTATATGGTTACGCAATGACAAAGAAAATGCCTATTTCAGATTTCCGTTTTTTGACAATCCATGAGATAAAAACAATGAATGTCTTATCAATATCAGACGAATCTGAATATGGATATATTTTAGAAGTTGATTTAATATATCCTGAGAGTTTACATAATACGCATAGTGATTTGCCTTTTGCCCCCGAGAGGTTCACACCTCCTGGAGGCAAAACCCCAAAATTAATTGCTAATTTATATGACAAATTCAACTATGTAATACATTACATTCATTTAAAGGCGTGCTTATTGAATGGATTAATTTTGAAAAAAATTCACCGTGTTTTAACGTTTAGACAAGAAAATTATTTACAAAAATATATTGATTTAAATACAACATTGCGTCAAGCTTCTACAACCGCATTTGAGAAAGACTTTTTCAAACTCCTTAATAATGCTATATTTGGGAAAACTATTGAAAATAGACGCAAACAGGTAAATGTCAAATTAGTTACCATGTGGGATGATTGCAATAATAAAACTAACAAGCACCACGGTGCAGAAAAATTAATTGCAAAACCAAATCTGAAAAGTATAGCGATATTTTCTGAAAATTTTGTTGCTATTCAATTAACTCCTGAAAAAATTATCTTAGATCGCCCTATCTACATTGGGTTTACAGTTCTAGAATTCGCAAAAGAACATTTGTATAAATTCCACTACAACTTTATTAAAAATAAATATAACACTCGCGCAAGACTGTGTTATACAGACACAGACAGCCTTCTTTATTTTATAAATACAGAAGATTTTTATGAAGACATAAAAAATGATATTGCAAAATTTGATACAAGTAATTTCCAGCCTGATAATTGTTACAGCATACCAAGAGTAAATACTAAAATTCCAGGACTATTTAAAGATGAACTCGGGGGTGACATCATAAGCGAATTTGTGGGACTGAGAGCTAAACTATATTGTATAATAACTTCAAAAATTCGCATCGCAAAAGCAAAAGGAATATCTAAAGCTGTTACTAATCGATTAAAATTATCTCACTATAGTAAAGCTTTAACAAATAATGTCAATTTCAAATGTAAAATGAATACAATTAAATCACTCAAGCATGTACTGTACTCTCAAGAAGTTCATAAAGTAGTATTAAATAGAAATGATGATAAGAGACAAATACTCACGAACCTTATTGAAACTTTACCTTTAGGTCACTATGAAACTTTATTTTGAGAACTAATTTATACATCATTATAAATAATAATGTTTATATTAATAAATTGTAATATTATTATGATAACCTTTGTTAATAATTAGTATAAGTATACCATATATTATTAATTTAGTGAGTGGTAGTGTTAATTGTCTTTTTTAAATTTGTAATATCTAAATAAAATATTGAATAACTGACACATTTTTTTTCTTGTTATGGGCTTACAGTCTTTTCTTTTCATTTTTAATAAACCATATGATCACTGAGCAATACCACACTAACTTATTATTATTATTTGCAACAGACATAAACGTAAATGTTTAAGCACTTTAAGTACGTATACATTTCACTTTACATTTGACATGACAACTAAATCATTTGTTTTTATTATACTTATGCTTTATATTTCTATGTTTGAGTGAAATTGAATTATTAGTCAAAATGAAGTTGATCAAACAACACACATCACTTAATGTTAATCATATAAATCTTGGTGACTCTGATAGCCACATTAGGCATAGCGTTCTGTTACCAAATACGATTCGTTGTATTATATGTGGTCCCTCAAATTGTGGAAAAACAAACGTCGTGCTTAGTTTATTGTTACATGAGAATGGTCTAAAATTTCAAAATCTTTACCTGTACTCGAAAACTAACTTTCAACCAAAATACAACTTCTTACGAGAAGTTATAAAGAGAGTGCATCAAGTTAAGTTTCATGAATTTAATGATAATAAAGAAGTCATAGCCCCGGATGAAGCACTAACTAATTCTGTGTTTATTTTCGATGATGTGGCATGTGAAAATCAAATAAACATTCGTAATTACTTCTCTATGGGTAGACATAAACATATTGATTGCTTTTATTTATGTCAAACATACTCTAAAATTCCGAAACAGTTGCTGCGTGATAATGCAAACTTTCTCTTAATATTTAAGCAAGACGATGTAAACTTGAAACATATTTATGAAGAGCATGTTAGTTCTGATATGTCCTGGAATCAATTCAAGAAGATTTGTAATACAGTTTGGAGAGAGCCATATAACTTTGTTAGTATTTGCAAAGACTCGTCTTTAAGCAATGGAAGGTACAGACAGAATTTAGATAGCTTTTTTAAATTCTGAGCAAATAATGTGTAATTATATAAACCAATAACAGACAAAAATATAACTTAGTAGTATATTTTCTTTGGCTGAATACACTTGTCACAAAACAACATGGAAAAGAATATTAAAATAGAATTAATGAAGTCTGTGGAATCTATAAAGAATAAAATAAAACAAATGAAGAACCAGGAATACTCTATGAACTTGTCACTTGATAAAATGCTAAAAACCGTCACGGAACCCCTTAATGCACTAGTCGATTCGAATATGTCAAAGGAAAAAATAAAGCATTTAGAACATTTACCACTCTCGAATTCTGACGACATTGAATTGGATGACATTAATACTAGTTCATCTTCAAAGTTTGAAGACTGCTATGATCTAAAACTAAAGTCTGCAGCAGTACTTAAAAAGTCTCCTACAAAAGAAATATTAGATGACTTAGAAATATCACTAGAGGGTCGTGATATCCATGATATTTATGACGGTGTAAATATACCGTTTGGAATAAGAAGTGTAAACAAAACATTGCTAATGGGTAATTCTGTAGTCTCATTTTCTAAAATCGATAGTTTGAATGACGACAGTGTCATTTTAATTAAAGTTGGTGACAAATCCTATAATTTAACCCCTGGCTTGAAGGAACTTTTACTTCGAAGAAAGCCTGATTTAAAATTAATATCGAGCAAAGATAGACTTGTCTACAAAGACATGCTGCATTATACAAATGCTCATAAGAGAGATTTTAATCCTGGTGGACAAATAAGAGGCGATAAGGGAATAAAATATCGTGAAGTAATCAAACCATTATTTTCCGAATTATTTAATGAAAATTTTCACACTGGAGGAAGTTTACCAACTCTAAAGAAATACAAAAATAACACTGACTTGGTATATTGGGATGACCCTAACGAACTCGTTGAGAGATTGAAACTATTAGTTGCTTCCAGAGACGCTGGCAACACAAATCATGATAATGAAATATTGTCGATCGTTGAAGAATTGAAAGAAGCTGGCATAATTAAAGAATAAATACTCACCACCATAAAATTTTCATTCAGTATTATAGACGGATTCAAAACAAATGCACTGAATTGTGAACATGAGCAAAACCGACGTGGTAAACGAAATTCATAAAAATGCGAGGGTGAACTTTCCACGCAGATGTGTTATCATGAAAGATATAGATGACTTGTGGCAAGCAGACTTAATCGATATGCAATCAATTTCAAAGCAAAATAAAAATTACAGATTTATTCTTGCTATTATTGACACGTTCTCGAAATATGCGTGGACTTTTCCTCTAAAAAGTAAAACCAAAGATGATGTATGTAACTCTTTTAAGAAATTATTGAATAAAGGGCGTGTTCCTAAAAATCTACAAACGGATAAAGGAACAGAATTTTACAATAATCCGTTTCAAAAGCTTATGCAAACTTATCACATTAATCATTATTCAACCTTCTCAACAAAAAAGGCTTCAATAGTTGAGCGATTTATCAGGACATTGAAATCGAAAGTCTATAAGGAATTTAGTTTAAGAGGCAGCTACAATTGGATAGACAGCATGCTTAATAATGTTATTAACAAATACAATCACACTTATCATCGGACAATTGATGAAGTTCCCGCTAATGTGAATAACATCAACAAAAAACGTATATTAGAGAGATATTCAAGATTGGTAAAAAATCATAATATTAGAAGCAAGTATAAAATTGGTGATTATGTGCGTATCAGTAAGTACAAAGGTACATTCGAAAAAGGTTACACTCCTAACTGGTCTACAGAAATATTTAAAATTCGAAAGATACAAAATACAAATCCTATTACCTACTTAATAGAAGATACAATCAGAGGTCAACCCATTTTAGGTGCATTTTATGAACAAGAGCTTCAAAAGACGAAAAATCCTAATTTATATCTTGTTGAGAAAGTTCTTAAAAGAAAAGGAGACAGAGTTTTAGTAAAATGGTTAGGTTTGCCTTCTTCTGAAAACAGTTGGATTGATAAATCGAATATTTATTAAATGTTCTGTCCAAAATGTATCAGTCTTATGATGTGTATTGAAGAGAGTAGTCTTCTCAATTGGATTATAAATCATTTACCATTTGAATTACATTTACCTGGATACAATTATTGTGGGCCTGGCACTAAATTAATTAAAAGGCTTACACGTGGAGATAAAGGTGTTAATAAATTAGACGAATATTGCAAACAACACGACATAGCATATCATAAGTCTTCAAACCTAAAAGATCGTCACAAGGCAGATTTAGTTTTATTAAATATGGCTAAAGAACGAGCACTTGCCTCAGATGCGAGCGTTGGGGAAAAACTAGCAGCGCACTTAGTAAGCAGCGCTATGTCAACAAAAATTAAAACTGGATTTGGTCTAAAGAAGGATAGCAAAAAGAGTTCTCCTAAAATTAAAAGTGGAAAAGGGTTAACAAATAAATTTAAAAATGTTATTAGCAAAACGAAGAGACATATTAAAAAATTAAAACCAAAATGCAAGAAAGTGGCAATAAAATTAGCTATGGCCGCTGCCAGAGAATTAGCTGATGATTCATCCATTAAACTTCCTCGTGTTATTCCTATACCAAAAACTGGTGGAGTATTGCCTTTGATTCCGATTTTTGCGGGATTATCAGCGGTAGGAGCTTTAGCAGGTGGTGCAGCTGGTATTGCTAAAACCATTAATGAATTCAAAATGGCTAAAAAGTTATTGACTGAATCGAAGAGACACAACGAAAAGATGGAAGCTCTCTGTATCGGAAAAGGACTACATCTTAAACCACATAAAGATGGGCTCGGAATATTTGTATCAAAAGAAAAAAACTAAGATATCGGCTACCCAAACGAGCCTTGACTAATTTAGACATTTTGAAGTATGGAAATAATATTCCCTATTTCAGAGGTGTCTTTATGAGAGATAAGCTCCCTAAATACCCTTTTAAAAAAGAATGTGGAGTTATAAATTTAGATAGCTCTAATAATCCTGGTTCTCATTGGGTAGCCTATGCCAAATACAACGATTATATTGAGTATTTTGATAGTTACGGAAATCTTAAGCCTCCAAAGGAATTTATAAAATACTTGGGATCCAAAGTACACTATAATTATGACAATATTCAGCATGATCACCCTTTTAATTGTGGACACCTTTGTTTAAACTTTTTGAAGAATTTTTGGTATAGTGAAGGAATAAAATAAGCAGCATCTAAAAAAAAGTTCAGTGTCGAAGCATGTCTACTACGGTAACCATCTCGGGTAATAAATCGGAGTTGACTTCATACTTTCATCCACCACTGCAATTATCAGATCAATACGAGTGTGGTTTGCTATACTTTTCAGTAATAAATTCAAGACAAAATATTTCTAGCATTAATAGCAGTCTGGTTGCGATCAGAATCGAATGTGATCTTGTGAACGGATCGTACTGCAATGGATTACCAACTCATTTTATTCACGAATTTGTGTCTGATACTCATCCAGGACATCAGTGCATAGAAATACCGCAAAATATTATTTATTTTCCAGTGAACAAAAATATAATTTCTTCGATATCTGTTAGGATTGTAGATCAATTTGGTCACTGTATGAACTTTGGCGAAGAACATATTCAGCTGCGTCTTCATTTAAGAAAAACAAAATGATCATTCATTATAAAAACACCCAAGTCAATGAAAAACATCTTAGTTCTTCAACGATTGCTAAGGTGCAACGACGTAAGAAAAACGTTAAGAAATTGACTAAAGTAAATAAAGATTTCCTTAAAGCTCTTGGGTTTAAAGTATGAATATACTACAGATTACTGAATTACCACATTTCGATACTTCCATCGAAAGTTACGAAGTCCATTCATACAATCCCTACAATACCAGCTTTAGAGAAAACGATGAAATCAGAATTCCCATCCACCAGCAAGACATATACGTGTTACCATCGGCCAGTTCAATTTATATTGAAGGACAAGCAAAGCTGTTCGGTAAAGATGGGAATCCGATCAAGAAAACTGTTACATTCACTAATAATTCTATTTTGTCTTTGTTTCAAGACATCAGATACGAAATAAATGGTATTGAAATAGATCGCATAAAAAACTCAGGAATAACGTCAACAATAAAATCATACATTTCATTAAATGAAGCAGAATGTAAAGTTGCCGCCTTATGGGGATGGAATTTAGAGGGACTTCAAAGTGACGGTAATTTTAGTGCTGTAATACCACTTAATAAGGTTTTAGGGTTTGCGGAGGATTACAATAAAATTGTGATAAATTGTAAACATGAACTTATATTGATTAGAAGTAACACTAACTTAAATAGCGTTATTCTTACTGATGATACTGTTAATTTTCAAATAGATATACACAGAGTTCAATGGAGAGTACCGCATATAAAAGTATCAGATCGAGAACGACTTACACTTTTAAAACATCTAGAAAGAGATAAACCTATTCAGATGGCTTTTAGAAATTGGGATTTATATGAGTATCCACTACTGCCAAAAACCACGAAGCATTCCTGGTCAGTTAAAACTGCTTCACAATTAGAAAAACCTAGATATGTAATTTTTTGCTTACAAACTAATAGGATAAATAATAAAACTAAAGACAGTTCAATGTTCGATCATTGTGAAGTAACTAACGTAACGCTCTTTTTGAATTCAATATATTATCCATATGAACCTTTAAATTTAAAATTTTCTGAAAACAAATATCGTATATTATATGAAATGTTTGTAAAATTTCGTCAGTCGTATTACAACTGTCCAGTAGACCCGTTGCTTGACTTAAAGGTGTTCAAAGAAAAAGCCCCTCTCTTCATCTTAGACTGCTCAAGACAAAACGACAGCCTTAAAACAGGTCCAGTAGACGTGAGGTTGGAAATTGAGTGTTCTACGCCAATACCAGATAAGACGACTGCATATTGTTTGATTATAAACGATCGACTTGTGGAATACAAACCTCTCAGTAACATTGTGCGAAGGGTATCATGATTGCTATTGTAGATATTCAGGGCTTTAAAACAGAAGCAAATGAATTTATAATAAAAGAAATTGCTATAATGCATAATAAAAAACTACAAGTGTTTTTAATTAAGCCACCATTTCCATTTAAAAAATTAACGAAATCAGAAAAAAAGCAAGTTACTTGGCTTGAACGTAACAGAAAGATACATTGGGATGAAGGTTTTGTGCCCTATTCGAATTATCAGACTTTGATTCTAAATATTTTAAGAGATATGTGTATCTACGTCAAAGGTTCTGAAAAGGTTTTGTGGTTAAAGCACATTTTAGAAAATAGTAATAGTAAAATATTCAATTTAGAAGATAAAGGTTGTTCTAGTTTGATAAGTTTGTATGATCAATATAAATATTCTGAAGATATATATAATTGTATTTATCATGACTATGTTTGTGCCTTAAAGAATGTATTGTGTTTAAATAAATGGTGCATTGAAAATAAATTTTTAAAATAATTATTTACTTGTTTAATTTTATTTAAGATAAAATATTTATATCTAAGAGTTTTATATCCCCTCCAAATCCTTTTCAATCACATATAAGTTGCTAACAATAGCAGGGCAACTCATTATAAGTTTATAATTACCCGTGTCGGTGAATTAGAAAGTAAATAAATAGAAAATGTTTCTTATTGAATACAAACCTCGATATAATATGTATAACTCACATAAAATGCGTGAATTTTCATTTCGTTCCTACTGGGGGACGATGAATTCGAAGAAAAGATTGGTGATGGAAATGGCTGACGCTGGATTCTTTTATTGCGGAAATAGAATTAATGATAAAGCGGCATGTTTCTCATGCGGGGGTATCATAGAAGATTGGGAGATTTATGACGATCCTTGGATGCAACATGCTATACACTATCCTAAATGTTTTTATTTGAATGCTGTCAAAGGAAACGAATATATAATTAATACACGCATCTCCGTCGTAGCATTTGACTCTTAGCAGTGCAGTGAATTATTAATAGAAAGGTATTCTTTCAATTTTTACTACCTTCTGCCAGCGGCTTCGTCTGCGATAGGTACACAATTCATCCAGTTACCAAAATCTCAAGCTAATCTTATTGATAGCAGAAAACATTTTCATATTCATAATCTGAATAGATAACTGACAACTGTGGGTTTTAGGATTTAATCTAAAAGTGAATATTACATACAATTGAATTAATGAAATGATGAATACATGAAATGACGAATGAGTTAAAATTGAGGGTTTCCAGATCTTATCTGATCTGGAATCCCCAATTTTAACCTACTTTCAGATTCTGAGGGTGCAGATGAGTTAATATCTATAGCAAAATACCATAAAACAAATTCAATAACCTCACGAATTTTATTTGAAATATAATTGTTCTTATTTGAAGGGCTTGCGGCTAAGTTACAACAGCCGCACGGGTCGATCGTTCAGGTTAAGCTACGCTTGCTGCGGTTGGTCCGTGGATGGGTGACCATCTTTATATACCAAGACACTTCCGTGCCTCGGAAAACACGTTAAGCCGTAAGTCCCGGCTGTCTTTTTTGTAGATTTTAGACAGTCGTTACGGGTCGTCAGAAGCCCGAAAGTCTGACAACCAGTCTTACGAAGGGGTATTGTACTACCCAGTAACTGGGTTGTGGAGGTCAGATAGGCGGTCGCTCCATGTCAAATTCTGGTACTCAGCTGCATCCGGTTAGACTGGGAGCCCACCCCGTAGTTGGGAAAAGGGTAGGCAGATGAGATGATAACTGTTCTCATTTAGAGTGTGTGTAAGTAATGTTAGTCTTATTTTTTTTCGTAAACGCACATCGATCATTTGGCAAACCTATTTAAGAATTTCGTTAATTTTTGTTCAATGTTGGCAACAGCAAGCTTTTTCAAGAAACATAATTACAGAAAGTAGTTTACTAAAAAACCAAATTTTCACTTAAATTACATCTTTAACCCACTTTGAAGTGTTCTGAAGTTTAAAATGTTAAGTAATAACTTGAATGTGTAAACATTTTCGTTGATGAGAAATCTCAACGTAAATGAACCTGAGCCTATCTTCATTTATAAGACTTAGTTCCAATTACAACGAATGTTCTAGAAGAAAATATCTAATTACACTTAGAACAATCCTGGCCCTATGAATTTATAATTGGAGATAATAATCTCTTCGCACTACTTTAATAAATAACAAGTCTTTGTTGACAGATTTGTTATTTAGTCTATCAAAACAGCTATGTTCCTGTGTAAACAAGAGTAAAACTGCTCTGCCTGTTGTCGTATCGATATAAGACGCTGGTCTGGAGTTTCGAAAATAAATACAATAAGAAACAAATATTTCCGTGGTACTTCTAAAGTCTTTATAAATACACGAAAACTTAGTGAAAACTACCGCGCTACCTGGTACCAATAACTTGGCTACGAACCGTAAAAATGATATCATAAAAAAAAAACTTTTTAGTTCGGACTTAAAAATCCATAGAATGTTAGGACAGTAAAACTTATGATACTAGTGTTAGAATTTACTTACTTAGTTAAAAAATAAAATAAACAATCAATCATAGCGACTAATACAACGTTGTTACGTACAGTGTTGGACAGAAGGACTAGGACTGACCCCTAATAAATTGGGATAATAGCCGGGACAAAGAAGAAGATCGGCAAAAACTAGAGGTAAAGCTAATGCAGCTAAATCTAAAATACGCAACGAATTGTTGTGTTGTTTTCTATCTTATTTTGAGATTTTTCTGAATTCTGAAGAACGAGTCGTAGAATCAAATGAAACATCACGGTCATTTTTTGCGGTAGGCAAAGTTGATTGGTCGATGCAACATAGCAGCACAATACTGACAATAGCAAACTTACTACAGAGTAGTGAAGTTAGCACAATGTTACTTTGCAATCACCACACTTAACTATCATCTTATTTATAAGTCGACTAATTATACCTTTCAAGCGAAAAGGGACAATCTCGTTTACAAGTTCTTTTAAACCAAAATTACATTATTAGGAAATTGTTAAAACGCTTTGATGAATCTCAAAGTACTTAAGTTATTACGGTTACCATGAAGATTTTGCGACAGTGAAAATGTAATAGTTTGTTTCTGCGTCATAATTTTGTGAAGTTAAGTCTTAATTATAATACATTAATGTTGTTTCTTGACATAATAAATAATTGACCTTCAAGTAGTTCTACTCTGTAAAAAGTAAACGTAACGATCATTACAGCAGTGAGACAATATTTGAAATACTTTACGTCTCCTTTTTTAAACGAGTTAAAAAATAAAGAGGAGTTCAATTCCGAGTTCCGCAATTAAAGTTATTTTCCACCAAGAAAAACATGTACAAGAATTGTAAACCTCCTCCTTTTTGGAGTCGGTTAATAATGGTGTAGATAATGTAACTAAAACCTAGAAAATAATTAGTTAGGTCCTAGGTACTGATATAAATAAATACAATCGGGAAGCGCGTGATATTTCTATCAACCATCAACCGCTCATATTATATTAACTGGTATTTACATATCGACTTAGGTCTCACCCCGTCATGTTCAAGAGCTTCAAACCAAGTTGTGACCCTAATTTTCGTTTTAAATAACGACCAAAGTGATCGTTCCAGGTTGCGGGAATTTATCAAGGGCTCCTAAACAATGGAGGTCCCATCCTATTCAGGATATTGTACCCACGTTTGGCTAAATTTATTAACCCAATCTGAAAGTAATTTACAGTCATAAAATGAAAATTGATCGGAATGTTTTTCATTTGACAATTCAGCTACGCTCATTGCGTTTTCAAGTTGTTGAGGAGACGAATGTAGTCAAACCCATGAAGCAATAGGTTAGCAGTTTTCATTCGCAAAATTTACCACGCGAGCTCAGTGTTTTACCAGTCTTGACTTGGTATTCAAATAAATGTATTTAAAAAAAAGTATTTAAACCAAAGAATCGCTCATTGTACGGTATTAAGTACCTAATTGTTTACGTCAAATACAAATGTTTAAAATCTATCAATCCACCAAAGTTAGTATACAATTTCGGCAGCCGTTAGGTTAATAGTTTCGAGCCGGAATATTTTATTTGCTTAATCTTCAAGTTCATCGACTTCTATACTTAGCTCATAATTACAACAGTGTCATGGTAAGGGGCTTTTATTTGTTAAAAAGGTTGCACTTTCAATGGTACTAACGAAGACCAAATACGTCATGATTTAAATAATAAACTGCTATTTATAAAACTATACCTAAGATTGCTACTTTTAACTAAGCAGATTTATTTTCTACGATCCTCTGGCTGTGTATTTAAATTAATAACTTCCTGGAATGACATCCATACACAATATCTCAAGACTCGAGAGTTTTATTTAAATGCATATTGTACGAATATAATTTTTATTTTCCAACGTCTAGACAACAGTCGACGTTATGTGCAATCGTATGCAAATTAGTCTCTAGCGTCTCTTTCGCGTAATGTTTTCATCGTTTCATACATTGACAGTCTTTCGTTGAGACTGGTACAAATTGTGGCAGTTGTGTTAAGCTCAAATATATCTTATTATCATAACACCAGCTTCTGCCTGCGACTTTGTCCGCGTTAAATTTCTTGCTCCCCCGACTCTTCCCGTCGCGTCGAATCGCCTATCCGTGCGATTTTCCCTGTTTTTGCAACATTTTTCATTACTGCTCCTCTCCTCTTGGTTGTAGCCTTTGAGCCTCGATAATTAGACTACCTACAACAAAAATATTTTTTAATTCGAACCAGTAATTCCTGAGATTACCGCGTTCAACCAAACAAAGAAACAAACTCTTCAGCTTTATAATATTAGCGTAGATTGGCATCCACACCGCCACATGCGAGCTACACATCACACTGACGTCACACAAATCCTGAATCGCGGAAGCAGATTTAAAACCGCAACTAGCACATGTCAACGTCAACAGTTGTTGGACAGCTGCCCACAAAACTCATGACACCATTCTGTTCGGAGTATCCTCCCTTTTCTACGGAGGTATCGTAAACTTTACAACCTGGTATGAGGATACCTCCAAAACATCACGACTGTTACCTTAAAAGCGTTAGGCAGGCGGTATTGTTTCTATATCTTCCGGTTATTTTTGAGTCCCTTGTAAAAAATTGGTAATTGTCACGAACTGGGCACATATCTAACCTTGTGACTGCAGCTTTTAGTAGAATACTGGTGGCCCAATGGTAACGGCTCCGATTTGTAAGTCTGATTCAGGCATTTTACTTTGTGTATTTAATTTCATAGCACACACACTCTCACATCTCAAACGGTAAAAGAAAACTTCGTGAAGAAAAAGTCATATCCTAGAATCAGAGACATTTGACATCCACCAAATTGCAATAGGCCCGTGTTAACTGTATCTCAGCAGTGGGAATATTATGGACTAATGATTAAATATACTCATAATAAGAGCAATTTGTTCAAGTTTCTAAGTCCAAATAAATGGTCCAAAAAGTGGGGTAAGTAATAGATGATATAACAACAAAATCTCTAATATTAACAACATATAACAACCGAACCTATAATTTTATTTAATATAGCGATTAGTTAATATATGTTAGTTTTGTTCATGAACGATTGATATAATTTTAAAATAACTAATTTTTATAGGCATAACATACATTAAATATAACATCGTTTGACATACCACTCAAAACATATAAAACTTATTTGGTCTAATATGAATAGTAACCTAAGTAGATATTAAACATAACTAGTAACTGATTACCACCTACGCTAAGATAGGTCGACGGAGCCCCGCTTCGCGCTCCTATTTCTGGGTGGTTTAAAAAAAATAACCACGAAGGCTAAGGCGGGAGCTCCGCTCCACTTCGCTCCAGCCTTAGCCTTCTAACCTAACCTATCCGAGTCGGGGTGTTAACCATAATGAAGTTTTTTATATATGTTAAACGTTAGACCTAATGATTTTCGATTACATAAACTTTATATCAAACAGCGTTATAATAATTAAGTTTTAGAATAAATAAATGTTATATGTAAAGAAATTATATCAACAATTGGTATACTCACGTTGATTATATCTTATGAACGACAATAAAATGAAATTAGACCAAATGAGTTTATACGTTATGAGACGCACCCCTAAAAGTGAGCTACCATACAGTACCATATGCAGTTATTCAAAAGGTTAAACATTTCGGAATTATTTACTACCCAGAGACCTTGTTTCGCAAGGGTTAACTTTGGTTCTAAGTTATGAATTCAATTAACATGTTATCGCTCATATAAACATAAACTGGATCACCCCTGGTTCATAGTTCTTGTCTCTAGTGGAAACCTGCGAAAACAAGATAAGACTATTGCTCTTTTGTCACCCGAACGGGTATTAGGATCTATAATTCTATATGAATTGGTTGAAACTCGCTGTAACCTTCAGCGTTCAACTGTTGTGCTCTTAAATATACAAATTATCCATCGATAGATAAAGAGTCTGCATAATAAAAAAGCATTTCGTTCCACAGACATTTTAATATGGAGGTTTAAAAAAATGTTTATCTTTACCAGCACTTCGTCTGCGTAAAGCTTTGGCCACCCGCGCTATTACTTCGTTTTCACTTAGCTTTTTCCAACTTTATGTCTTTATGCTTTGCTCCTAAGGGCCGTTTTGTGATATTAAATAGCTTATAACCTTCTTCAAGAATTGGGCTATCAAATACAAACAAAAATATTTCAAAATCGACCGGCTGTTTTAGAGTTTGTTTGTTTGTGTGTATGCGATTACCTACGTACAAACAAATAAAGGACCATGCAAAACATCGTCGCATACCACCAACATATTTCAAACGCATCTCAATTAATTAATCTTGGCAGCATGATTGCATTTTATAATAACGACATCACCGTAAGTCATGGGGATATCGCGGAAAAAAATGATCCTTGTAAACACTTTTTGTTACAGTTAATTGTTAAAAAAGCGTACAGGAACAAACACTATTTAACTATAAAAAAAACTATTGATAGTGAACAGCCGTGAGATGCACAGAAAAAAACGGTCTTATCTTCCCGCACCTTCCCCCCTTGCTCTGTTAACTACCTACGCGCGCGCACCCCAGTCGTGGCTAGTACGTTCTGCTGTGTTTACGTTGTTTATCTGTGCAATATCGGCTTGTTTGCGACTATTACTGACCCCTGCTTCTTTATTTGGACCCTTTTTTTTTGGATGCCAATCATCAAATGACTTCTTTCACTCTGGGCGGAGCGGGAGGGCGTGTCAGACTTTTACTGACTAAAACCCACCCGTGTTCCTGCAGTTGCCCATTTGCCAGGGTCACGGTATCTCTTTCGAACAATTTCGCGACCCCGGCATGCAGCGGTCCTAGCAGACCCCTTCAGTGCTGCTGACATCTCTTTCAGGCGCGCGTGGAACCCTACGCGCTGTCGACCCGAGTCTGGTCCTTACCGGGCGGCGAGCTACCCATTCCACCGTATGCTCCACCATGTCTTCCAGATGATCCTCGCAATGGAACCATCCGGGCGTTTCCTCCCGCTTTGTGCTGAACAGGAACCCCCCGAAGCACCCATGCCCAGTGAGAACCTGCATCAGGCGAAAGGTGAGGACGCCGTGGCACCTCTTTATCCACTCCTCAAAAAAGAGACTTACCACCACAATTGTGGCATGCCCAGCGATGGGTTGCGACAATCGTACCCGCCATGTCGCCATAATATCCTGCCGGACCTTTGTCCGCCGTGCCGCAATTTGTCGCGGCAGCGGAGTTTCGCCCCGGCGTTTCGCTTCCCCACGCCACTCCCACGTGTGGAAGAGGACCTTTGCGTCCAGATCCCATGGCGGCACTCCGGCAAGGAGGCTCGCCGCCTCGCAGGAGACCGTGCAGTATCCCCGGACTAGCCGGATGGCCATGACCCTCTGGGATTTGGACCCTTTGATCATTTTTCAATTACCCTGGCACGTTAATTGGACCTTTTTACTGCTTTTTGATTACCCTGGCACGTTTATTGGCCTGTGATTTTTACAACTATGGAGACTGGTCGCCAATGTGTAATGTGCCCGAGATCAGTTTTAAGACAGAGGCGACACATATCTATACTTATTAATATTATAAAACTGAAGAGTTTGTTTCTTTGTATGTTTGTTTGTTTAGTTGAACGCGCTAATCTCAGGAACTACTGGTCCGAATTGAAAAAAGTTTTGTGTTGAGTAGCCTACTTATCGAGGAAGGCTATAGGCTACCATTGTGAGGATCGTCTAGAGGACACGGTGGAGCATAAGGTGGAAGTTTGCCCTGCCTGTGCGGAGCACCGCCGTGTCCTTGTGTAGGCAATCGGCGGCGGCGACCTCTCGCGTCCGACCCTGGTGCGAGCCATGGTACGGAGCGAGAGGGAATGGGAAGCCGTCACCTCCTTCTGCAAAGTAGTAATGCTCGCGAAGGAGGAGGCGGGGCGCGTGAGGGAGTCGCAGTCTCTGCGCCCTCACGTACCTAGCCGCCGCAGGAGGAGACGCCCCGGGCATCGAGAGTCGATAGCTGACTCCCGGCCACCAAAGGCGCGAGCTTGCGGGTGGCGAGCAATGGGTAGCTCGCCGCCCGGTAAGGACCAGGCTCGGGTCGACGGCGCGTAGTGTTCCACGCGCGCCTCAAAGAGATGTCAGCAAAACTGAAGGGGTCTGCTAGGACCGATGCCTGCCGGGGTCACGTGATTGTTCGAAAGAGATACCGTGACCCTGGCACATGGGCAACTGAAGGTACACGGGTTTTAGTCAGTAAAGGTCTGACATGCCCTCCCGCTCCACCCAGAGCGGGAGAAGTAATTTGATGATTTCCCATCCAAAAAAAGGCTAGGCTATATAACATCACGCTATGATCAAAAAGAGCGGAGAAGCAACGAAAAAAGGACGAAAACTGGCAAGCAATTTCGATGCGACGCCGACGGTAAGGGTCAGGGAAGCAAAAACTAGACGTTGGACCAAGTCGCGGGCAGAATTTATTTACAGGATACTTTGCTTCAAAGTAGTCCTGAGTTAGTGGCCTACATATCCTAAAATGGATTGACACTAAAAAGTCATTATAAAACAATTATTAGTATATCGATAACTATTAAAAACATATGTATATAAAGTAAGCAGACTTAGAATATATGAGCAGGGCATTTTTACTATGCTTTTTGTTACATTTTTGAAATAATTCAATATAACTTGTGATCGCCCATTGGTCGAAATTCGACCGTACTTCATTTGAATAGAAATACATTATTAAATGAAAAAATATAGATAATAATAAATATAAAAAATAATATGGTTATATTTGACATTCAGTAAAACTATAGACAAATTGTTGACGCTGTACTACTGTGGAGAGGGTTCGCTGGTAGGATGGTGATGGCCAGGACCAGGACGTAGGTGTAATGAGTAAAAAATACTTCTTCAGGACTCTCTTTTTTATTTTCTTAATACTTCTTAACTGCTGGATATGGAACAATATGGAATGAATTATCACAGAAATTTGTTCTGTTTTTATAGAATTTTCCCTATTATTTTTAATTAATTATGATGGTTCCAAATGTCATAATTATAACCAGCCTGTACAATCGTGAGGCATACAACCTCTACAGTTTGCACACGACACTAAGTTTTGTATGGGAAACTTACTAATGCCATACTTGACACTCCCCATAAAACCACAAAAATATTGCTTAGAAATCTAAACTAAATTCCTATCGTCGCTAATTCAAATAATATTAAAGACAAATATTCTCGATATGATCATAGATTTTTAAAATGACATAGGTTATATACCTATAAAATTTATTTATTACCTATGGGTATACTTGACATTCAGTAAGACTATAGACCAAGGAACTTAAATCCAACTATAGACACAAAATCAGGCTTACCAACTTAGGGGTTTTCCCAAATTTAGGGGGTAAATAAGAGGATTGAGATTTTTTAGGGGCGTTCCATTTTTAGGGATATTCTTAGGGATTTTTTGCCATCTTACATTTCTCATTGTGTTTTTGATTACAATAAAAGTATTAGCGACTTCTAGTACGGTTCCTCGATACTAAGAATGCAGAGTGAATGATTAACAAATGTTGCGTAATAAATATAGACAAATATTACTACTGTGTGCCGGTCTATGATTACTGAACATTCATTGGTTATTTTCATTACAATTTTTTAGCGGATTTTTTTAGTAATTGTGGCAATTTTAGTGGTTTTTAACTTAAGCTTTAGGGGTAAATATTTCTGGGTGTTGGTAACACTGCACAAAATAATAAAGACAGATTTGGACCATAAACAAAAGAATATCTATGCATGTGTGTATTAGATACACGGTAATGAACAGTAGTGTGCGTAACGTGTTATTTATTGAAAATAATGTATTTTAACGCATAATTTAAAAAAATATTAGCATTCTTCACTTCCTCTCTGTATAAACTATAAGTTTGCGAAATTTCATACTCCTCCGTCCGCCCAATTTTCATAAAAAGGGATCCAAAGTTTTCGCTTCACGTATTAATATATTGTTGTAACCCACCCCAACAGTGGAAAAACACAAGAATCTCAAGGTTATCGATTGACCTTGTTTACATCCTCATTTATCGAACAGTCCAGACGAGACATGACCTTGTTTACAACACTTCACCTATAAAAGGCAGAGCCACCAGGAACTGCCGATCACTCCACAAGCTGACTTCTTAGTAGTAACTTGTTTGTAAGTGATACTGTGCGAAACCACAATAAAACTACCAAATTAAATTCAAGTCGTTATTATCAAAAACCTCAACAGGATTTCCAATGGAATCTCCCAGAAGATTCGAGAACCTACAACCCAACGGGATTACTGCCGGGAGTCTTCGAAGAAGATTCAAGACCTTCCAGATATCAGAAGATATCATCATCAAACCCAAAGAGAGTTCCGGACCTAACTCTATAATAAAGGTGCCCTGGTGACAGCCCCACGACCCTTGCCTCTGAGTCTCCTGCGGTGTGACGATATCATCCACGTGGTTGTCCAAAAGGATTCACCCATAATCCTACGGCTTCCGGGGATCCAACAGAGTGCATCCAGTTTTCTGGTGACAGCGGTGGGATACCACAAATCCGCTGCATCGCTCAATCAACCCTCATCGATTGCAAGACGCCGAGAAGATTCGACGTGTAATCGTCTAACCAACCCTCATCGATCGCCAGACGTCGAGAAAATTCGACGTGTAACTCCAAATCCTGCAACGCAGAATCGGAGCAAGAAAAACCTCACTTCAAAGACTGCAGAAGAAAAAGCCAATTCCTGAGTCCAGAGTACCAGCTCAACGGTTCCTGAGTCCAGACAACGGCCGACTCTTCAGAAGCAGGATTGAAGCAAACCTCAATTCTCACTATAGGACACTATTCGAGGTAAGATTGTTCGAGAATTCTTTAATCCAACAATCCTATCCCAAGTCCTAATTGACCACCAACAGGGTAACCAGCCCCAAACGAGGTCATATATTGTTGTTGACTACCAACAGGGTAACCAGCCCCAAACGAAGTCACATATTATTCCAATTGACCAAAGAAACTACCCAATTTAAGAATCATCCTGATTCTTCCACCACCCCTGATATTTCAGACGATGAGGAATCAGCACAAACGTTAGGTTAATACTCTATTCAAATTTATTAAAACATTTAGCGGAGATCGCAAGGATCTACCACAATTTCTAATCAATGCCAATAGTGCTTTTAATTTAGCACTTCCTAAACAAAAACCCCCATTACTTTGTTACGTAGTATCCCAAATATCCAGTAACGTAATTAACGAAATAAATATAGAAAAAATTAACTCTTGGGAACAATTACGCGCTACGTTAAAGCAATACTACGGAACATTCAAAAATGTTACTCATGCTCATGAAGAACTTGAGACAATTCGTCAAGGTTCTAAGGAATCTATAATAGACTTTTATAAACGTCTTGATAAAATTAAAAATTAATGCATTAATGCACAATCTAACCAAATAGAAAACCCTGACGAACTACCAGCAATGAAGAGAATGATTCAAAAAACAGCATTGCGAAGATTCATTCTCCATTGCAATCCCCAAATTTCGCAAATGCTTAGAGCACGTGACATTAATTCCTTGAATGAAGCATTTTCAATAGCCATTCAAGATGAGAAAATTTTAAACTATATAAAAACAAATGTCCATTTGAATAAATTCTCAGAAAATTATTGCAAAATTTGTAAGAGAACTGGACATACCACACAAAATTGTAGACGTAAAAAACAGGATAGTCATAATAATAATGACTCTAACATTAATCCTAATTATGATGCAAGTAAATTTTGCACATATTGTAAATTTAAAGGTCATTATTTCCAAGAGTGCAGAAAGAGAAAATATAATGAAAATAAAAATAAAAATGAAAATAAAAAATAAATCATTATTCTGAAAATAATGACGATTCTGATAAAAATATCACAGAGAATTTTCATCTAATTTCAGCCTATATAGGGATAAACCAAAAAACAGTCACCTTTGAATCAAAAAACTCAGATCAAGAATTAAATTTACTTATAGATTCAGGTGCAACTATATCAATCCTAAAACATAACGATATAGATCCAAAAAAAAACTTGGTTGAACCCTAACATAAAAGAAAAAATCAAAGGGATAAACGCCATTGAACCTATTTCAACAATAGGATTGGCGGAAATTAATTTAAAAAAAGAAAGTCTAGACTTAAACCCTGAATTACACATTTTCAACGGATATAAAATAACTACACCTTTTGACGGTACTTTAGGGAACGATTTTCTAAAAGAAAACGAAGCTCAAATTGACTATAAAAATGAAAAACTCAAAATCAAAGAAAAATAATTTGATTTTAATGAATCGAACTTAATAAAAAAAAACAAAAACAAATCCTTGAAAAACAACCCTTAATTCAACAAATAAATAAATCCATCCCTTCTCAAGATAATCCTCAAAATAAGGAAAGAATACCTTTATTAAAAGAAAATCTAATAGAACATTTGTCAGATAAAGAAAAAGAACCTATTTTTGAAATATGCAAAAATTTCCAAGACATTTTTCATTTACCAGGTGATATATTAACCTGTACGAATTCTATTCAACATGAAAAGCCTTTTAATAAATGAAAAACCAATATATGCAAAAAATTATAGATATCCCAAAATCCATGAAGAAGAAATCAAAACACAAATAACTAAAATGCCTAATGAAGGCATAATTTCTCCATCTACTTCACCATGGAGTAGTCCAGTTTGGATTGTCCCAAAAAAGAAAGACGCTTCAGGAAAACAAAAATGGAGAATGGTTATCGATTTTAGAAAATTAAATGAAGTGACAATTAGCGATAACTTTCCTCTACCAAATATTGAAGAAATATTAGACCAACTAGGGAAGTCCAAATACTTTACTACATTAGATTTAGCCTCTGGATTTCATCAAATCCCTATGAAAGAAAAGGACAAAAATAAAACCGCTTTCACGGTACCTTATGGACACTACGAATTTAATCGTATGCCTTTCGGATTAAAAAATGCCCCTAGGAGTTAATTGTTTTGTTTATTTAGATGACATAGTAATTTATGGCTCAACTCTCCAACAACATAATGAAAATTTAAGAATAATATTTGAAAAACTCAAAAAACATAATCTCAAACTACAACCAGATAAGTACGAATTCTTGAAACAAGAAATAGCTTATCTAGGACATATAATTACACCTAATGGAATTTTACCCAATCCCAATAAAATAAAAGCTATAAAAGAAATTAAACCACCAGTAAATCCCAAAGGAATTAAATCGTTCTTAGGACTGGTAGGTTATTATAGAAAATATATTAAGAATTTCTCAAAGATAGCAAAACCATTAACTTTACTACTATAGAGAGATACTAATTTCACATGGAATGAAGCTTGTCAAAAAGCATTTGAATCCTTAAAAGATGAATTAACAAGCGACAAAATACTAAAATATCCTGATTTCTCTCAACAATTTATTACTGATGCCTCAAATGAAGCAATAGGCGCTATACTATCACAAGGAGAAATAGGAAAAGATTTACCTATTTCTTATTTTTCAAAAACACTTAATAAAAGCGAACAAAATTATAGCGTCATTGAAAAAGAACTACTTGCTATAGTACAAGCGGTCAAACACTTTAGACCATATTTATTTGGTAAAAAATTTACCATAGTCACAGACCATAAACCATTAAACTGGTTAATAAATTGTAAGGACCCATCTAGCCGACTTGTAAGGTGGCGTCTAAAACGAATGGAATATGATTATGATATAAAATACAAACCAGGAAAGCAAAATTAAAATGCAGACGGACTAAGTAGAGCTATATATCCATTAACCACTATTACCTATAAAGATTTTGAAGACTATTATAATCAAGATCTACTCGAAGTAAAAGAACCAATAATACTAAGTACTCCTATTCCAAAATTACCAGTACTAGTAATACCTATGTCTTGTGACGGAAATATTCCAATTCCAATTAAGGAATATGTACGCTGCCAGGCCGAACCTCAATTCAATTGCGCAGTGGAAGTTTTTGATGGGGGGCTCTGGAGACAAGAGTGGCTAGCGTACTGTCCGCCGTACGCGGAGCAGACAATACAAGTACAAGATACAATATACAAATACAACAAAAGCACTTACCTGTTGGTTGAAGGACACTGCTCTGGTGCCAACCTGGAGATATGTATGTAAGTGAGTGTATGTGTATCGTGTCGTGACGTTACGAGTATTCTTCACGTTAGAATCCGCTTCAACAAGGCTTGGAGACAATCACAGCATGCGGTCTTCAAATCACTCGTCCCAACAGCGTCACACTTTGCTTAACCTTCAAACTATTTCAACCAAAGTACAAAGATACACCCGTTCTAGTTCTTCAAAAGGGGTTATTACACAAACAAACTCAGGATCATGACAAATTGTCCACAAACGGATCCATTTACAAGGGATTAATTTCAACAAACGCGTCGCGGAACTCAACACGGCGACGGGGCTATTTTAGCGGCAAATCGACAAGCGAGAGCTGTCAAGTGTCAACGTCAAAAAATGACAAGTCAGATGTCACTTCGTTACACGCGCATTCCATTAGGCGCACAGATAATAAACGGTACGCAACATCTACCCCCCCCCGGACGGGCCTTCCCGTCCGCTAATCACTTGGCAATCCCAACAAGGTTGCGTTTTATCAGTCCACCTGACGCGCTGCTGGAGGATGTGCAAATACTCCAAGCTCCAACGCTTCCAAAACTCTGAGCGGGCTGCTGCACCAACTGAAACCGCGATAGCCAATTTTGGCTCACATCGACAAAAGGGTGCTCCGGCAGTGCGACAAGTGGCTGTCAAATCAAAAAATGGCCCGGGGTCAGGGCCTCCAAGACGTTCGGGTCCGAAGACAGCGGGCACAATGGACGCGAGTTCAACACAGCTTCAATGCGGCAAAATACCGTAGCTAACTCCTTAAAGGTGAGAACGGTGTCTCCCAACAATCTGCGCCAGAGTCCCTAACCGCCTTCACCGCGGCCTCAAAGTAACCCCCCAATGGGGGCAGGCTGGCGGGTCAAAACAATAACAAACAACAAAACAACCAAACAACAATAACAACCAAACAACAACAACAACCAAACAACAACAACAATTTAACCAAATGGCCCTCCTTAGGCAACAAAAGGGGGTGACGGGCCCCATAAGGAAGGCTAGAGTGCCTCAACCGTCGACAACAAACAACAATAGACCCGTATCGTCCAAAAAGGGGTTCAACTTACTAACGGCTCCCGACAATATCCAAAACTCTCGCTGCAGAATGGCCAACAGCGCATTGCAACCGACATGCGAGTTCTTAATGTGACGATCAGTCACCAACAATTTAACTATTTGTCGAGGAGCTGTATCGACTCAACAAAAAATCAGGGTCCTTCGTTCCAACAGCGAGCACCTTGAGCCCGGGCAAAGGACCCGACATCAAGACTGGCGTTCGAGGCCAATCATCCTCGGGGCGAGTCAGCCAGGGTAGTCCCCACCATAGGGGGTGAGCAATCAAGCGGGGTGCCATGCACCCACGTAAGGCCACGGCGCCTGGGTTCAAATCTCCAGGCACGTGCCTCCAAATCAAAGGCGTTTCAAAATTTTGAATCTGGGACACTCGGTACGCAACAAAGACCTCCAAAGAGTGGACGGACGTCTTCAACCAATACAAAACAATTTGACTGTCCGTCCAGGCGTAAGAAACCCGAATGTCCACAGTTCCACCCAAAGTACGAGCAACGTGGTTCAATAGACGCACAAGACGCGCCGCCCCTGACAATTCAACTTAGGGATGGTCAGTGCCGTCCGGAGGGGGGCCACCTTGCTCTTGACCAAGACCAGTGACAAATTCACCTGGCCTGTTGCGCAGACGGTGCGCAGACAAACAACAGCTGCATAACCGTGCGAAGACGCATCACAAACAAGGGTAGCAGTGTAGCTCCCAGGGGGGAGGATAGCGCGGGGTAACACGACCTCGTTGACTGCAGGGAGTGCGGATACAAATTGGAGCCAATCTTCCAACAGGGTTTCCCGAATTGGCTCGTCCCAGCCAAGTCCCGCAGTCCAAAGGCGCTGAAGAAAACAATTTTGCCCAAAACAATACAAACAAAACAACAAAACAATAGACAAAAGGCAACCCTGGGCTCCCATGTCCAAAATGACACGGACCACAACAGAGTCCCCCGTGGGCCCCCAGACCCGACCGATGCCGTTGGCAACAAAACCGTGTCGATCTGAGGGGTACCTTAGCGGGGCAGGCGCCAATGTCCTAACAATGCCTGGGCGACGACCGATCGCCACACCCAGACCCAAGTCTTTCCCGACGAGGATGCAATTTAAATTCCTCGTACGCGCGGTGTCCCGAGCCACGCGCCATCGCTGGATGGGCATATCCCACCGGAGGCCTGAATGGCGGGGGGCGTGACTCCAACCGGGGACGTTCCGCCAAAGGAGGGGAGGGAAGGCGGTGCTGGTCTGGCCAGCGCTGCCTAGCAACAACTGCGTAATCACCTTTACGCGGGGAGACCAAATGGCGGTCGCGCGGCTCCCGATCAACTTGCGCGGGGGGTAGAGTGCGGCGCTCAAAATTGCGGGCCTCTCCCCGGTTCTGAACCGGCAAGGCAGAAGCCCGGTAACCAACTCCATGGTACCCCCCCGTACGCGAACCTTCATCAGAGGCTGGTCTACCACCGTGGTTCGCGTTAGCGCACAATATGTCCAAATGGGACCCCCCACAAATTCTACAAGGGCGGGGGTTGGGGCAGTTCCGATGGAAGTGAGCCCCCAAACAAGAGAAGCACATGCGGCGTGCATTGGCAATTCGGCGGCGGGCACTCACGTGCAACTTCAAAAAGGCCGCGCAAGTTGCCATGCCATGCCCCGTGTCCCTACAAACTCACAACCAGGACGACTCTGGGTGCCAGCAAAACGAGCGGCGGGGCGACCATCAACAGGCCCGCGAGCCCTAGTCCGTCCCTGGTCTCGTGGCCGGGAAGACGGCTGGCATGACTCAGTGGCAACGCCAGAGTTGTCCACAAACCGACACTCATCCTCCAAAAATTGGACGAGGTCACCAAATGGGGGGAGATGTGTAACACTATCCCCACCATACCTTTGCTCGAAATGAGCCCTCAAATCGGCAAGAAGCCGCAGCACAACATGCACCAAAGGGTAAGACCATTGGTCCACCGGCAAGTCCAATTGCTTTAAAGCGTTGGTCACTACCACCAACGGGTTCAACAGGTCAGTACGCAATGCTGACAATCCAGTAATGACCGGTAACCCCAAAATCAATGCAATATGAACATCAGCCAAACAACGTTCATTTGGTACCGCTGGGTGAGTAGTCCCAAAGCGGTAGGGTAGGCTGAGTCAGTCAACGACAGATGCTGTACCAAGGCTCGGGCCTCACCTTCCAGGACAGACAACAAATAGGCCAACTTTAGGGCGGGTCTGAGGTCCGAGCGTGCATCAACCAAACTTGCAAACAGGTTGTGGAAACCGTACCAGTGGTCCCAGCGACCGTCAAGTGTGGCAGTTCCAAAGCAGGCAATCTACTCAATAGTCCGGGACCTGAAACAACCGAGGTCTCCGGCTTGACCTGGACAGGTGTCCGGCACTGCAATATTTCCATCTGTATGCCATTGCACAAACAAAACCATTCAAATAAACAAAACAATTAAATTATCAAATAACAAACTTCAATCAATAAATAACAAGGAAATCCAACGCAAACAATCAAATAAAATAAACCAAGCAAAAGGTAATTAAGTAACAAAGTTCAAACAATATATTACAAAATAACTACAGTCAAACTACCAAACTGACTAATCAGCAACTCAAGAAATAACAATATATTAGTTTCAATTCAATTCAACAATAAACTTTTATTTTAATTCAAACCCAATATCAACGTTCAAAATTCTATTTCATATTCAATTCAAATATTCAAATTCTATCCAATTCCAAATGTATAGTTCACAAACCACTGTGTCAATGGTAAAACAATAATAATCCTTTATTCCAACTCAAAACAATGGTAATACTCAAAAATGCCAATTTCAAATATTAATTTTCTCAAACAACCATATCAATGGTACAAACTCAATATTTTAATGTCTTCCTGACATTCAATACAACACAGATCAGACACAAAAAGGGGCTACAACAAGGGGCTGCAACACAGCCCAATCTAATCCACTTTATTAGCCCGGCTGACCTTGGCAACATCAGGTTACCCGTCTCAATAAATTTAAACAAATTATTTCAAATACCAATTAATTACCATTAACAAACATTTACAGCGAATTACTACTTCCCTTATAGAGACTGCCAAGTAATTAGCCTACTGTAAATTACCAATTTGTGGTTATGTCTTATAACCGCGCTCTGCATACCAAAAATGTACGCTGCCAGGCCGAACCTCAATTCAATTGCGCAGTGGAAGTTTTTGATGGGGGGCTCTGGAGACAAGAGTGGCTAGCGTACTGTCCGCCGTACGCGGAGCAGACAATACAAGTACAAGATACAATATACAAATACAACAAAAGCACTTACCTGTTGGTTGAAGGACACTGCTCTGGTGCCAACCTGGAGATATGTATGTAAGTGAGTGTATGTGTATCGTGTCGTGACGTTACGAGTATTCTTCAGGTTAGAATCCGCTTCAACAAGGCTTGGAGACAATCACAGCATGCGGTCTTCAAATCACTCGTCCCAACAGCGTCACACTTTGCTTAACCTTCAAACTATTTCAACCAAAGTACAAAGATACACCCGTTCTAGTTCTTCAAAAGGGGTTATTACACAAACAAACTCAGGATCATGACAAATTGTCCACAAACGGATCCATTTACAAGGGATTAATTTCAACAAACGCGTCGCGGAACTCAACACGGCGACGGGGCTATTTTAGCGGCAAATCGACAAGCGAGAGCTGTCAAGTGTCAACGTCAAAAAATGACAAGTCAGATGTCACTTCGTTACACGCGCATTCCATTAGGCGCACAGATAATAAACGGTACGCAACAGAATATTTAAATAGAAATTTTCCAAATAAAGATTTTATAATTTTAAGGAAGTAATTTCACTAAACCTTCCTAGACAAAAACTATTTTTATTATTTATTAAAAGAACTTTTATGGATCAAATTAAATATGAAGACCTTTTTGAAGTATTAAATACATTAAGAGCACTTTTTGATGTAAACAAAATAAAGAAAATTACTATGATAGACTTAACATCTCAAAATGATTATTTACAAACAGATATAATAAATGCTATGTTAAACTACGTATTCCCAGACTTCATTTATCATTTAATAAATGGAGATCGAAGAATTTTAAAAACTAAAGAAGAAATTGAAAATTGTTTAAAGGATAATCATGACCACACACTTTCTGGTCATCAAGGTTTTGAACGTACCTATGATAAAATAAAGAAAACTTACTACTGGGAAAACATTAAAAAGAATATAGAAGAATATATTAAAAATTGTAAAGTTTGTCAAAAGAATAAAACTAATTTTAATCCTAATAAATCTCCAATGGAGATAACCTCAACATCATCACGATTTAATGAACGAATAGCGATAGATGTAATAGGTCCCTTAACTGAAACTGAAAAGGTAATAGATTTATCTTGACTTTTCAAGATGATTTAACTAAATATATTCAAGCTTATGCTATTCCTAATCACAGTGCTCAACTAATAGCACAATTTTTTTTTAAACATTGTATGAAATTTGGTCTACCAGAATCTATTTTATCTGACCAAGGGAGAGAATTTACCTCCGCTACTTTTAAAGAGTTTATTAAATTAATCAATGTTAAGCAAACCTTAACTACCCCTTATCATCCTCAAACAAATGGATCGTTAGAACGAGCACACTTAACACTAAAAGACTATTTAAAATGTTATATTAATGAAAATATAAATGACTGGGATAAATACAAGGGATATATCAAGCAGTATATGCATATAACACTCATATTCATAAAAGTACTAAGTTTACTCTCTATGAATTAGTTTTTGGAAATGATCCAACTATTCCTAAAAATCTCAAAATAAAAACTTATAATGATTTTGAACAAGGAATAAAAAATAAATTAAATAAAATACGAGAAACTGCAAGATTGGCTCAACTCCAATCTAAAACAATATCCAAAGAAAATTACGATAAAAATCATCAACATGAATATAAATTCAAAGAAGGTGATCCTATACTAGTTTATGACGCTTTATCAAAAGCACAAAGCAAAAAATTAAAACCAAACTATAAACGACCTTATACAATTATACAAATTCATGATAATAAAACAGCAACCTTGCGTATATCACAAAACAAATTAAAAACATACCACTTTAATTTATTTAAACCATATTACGATATTTCAGGAGAAACTCCGAAACAAGTCACTGAAAATGAAGAATAAAACGTCAATAATAATAATAATATTAACGATAATAAACATTAGTAAGTCGTATGAAATAACTTCTCTCGGTAAGACTAGCGGTATATTCTTTAATAATCTAGGCATAGCTAAACTAAGTAATCAAGAATATTCATTATTAACATATAATAATCTTACCCTTATTACTCACCAATTAAAAGCTATAAGTAATTTCTATATGAAAACATCAACTTTATGCTCAAAAGTAACAAAAGAGCATCTACAAACTAATTGTAAAAACTCATTAAGATACATAAACAATTCTTTAAAGAAAATCTATCAAGACTACAATATAGTAGCTCATCAATATAATCCAATTCCTACAAGACGTAAAAGAGGATTAATAGATGGCATTGGTAAAGGACTTAAATGGTTATTCGGAACACCAGATGCCGAAGACGCAGAGTTCTACACTGACTCTATTAAAACACTAATGTCCAATCAAAGAGAAACTCAAACTCTAATGAAAAATCAAATAGAAATAATTTCCTCAACAATAAGTAATTTTAATCATTCATTACCGAATCTACAAACTAACATAAATATAATGAATAAAAACATTGATAATTTTAAAAAATTTGCTGAACAAACAGCAACAAATGAAGAAAAACTAAACTTTGAATTCGATATTAATGAACATATCTTATTATTAATAGAAATGGCCTCTGAAACTGAGATCTTATTAAGAAAATATTTAAATGCTCTTTCTTGAATATCATATGGAATAGTCAACTTTGAAATACTATCTCCATTAGACTTACAATTTGAATTAAAACAAATATCCAATAAATTTACATTACCTTTAGAACCTACATTAGAAAACACTTATAACTATTACAAACTCTTAAAGGTCAAAGCATTTATCAAGGAAGGATTACTAATAATCTCTTTTAGCATACCCTTGGTAAATCTCAACATAATATGATCTCTACCAATTATTCCCTTTGCCTACTCCTCATGAAAACAACCCTAATCTATATTCCTATATAGAACCTAGTAAACCTTACATACTAATATCTCAATCTCGAACAATCTACTCATTATTAAACAATTTAGATGAATGTCAATCATATAAAGAACAAGAATATGTATGTAAAGAAGTAACTGTATCTCGACGTACAGAAACGCCACAATGCGAAGTACAATTATTTTCTTCAGTTACTACATCTATACCTAAAACATGTCAAGTAAGAAATATATTAGCCGAAACAGAAATTTGGCATTCATTACAAAATAACCAATGGTTATTCATATTGAGTAAACCTTCAAGTATCAATATACTTTGTTATGAAGATAAAGAAAACAAAGAAGAAATAATAAATTCAACAGGCATACTTAAACTAGATAACAATTGTAAAGCCTATACTGATCATACTATTTTAGAAGCAAAAGCTATTTTAGGAACAAGTAAATTAACTAATAAAATACCATTAACAGACATAACTGAAGATGAATGTTGTGTCAAACTAAGACAAAACATAACTGATGATTTAAAACTAATACCAATCAAATTAACTAACTTAGACTTAAATGAGCTAAAATTCGCTCAAAATAAACTACAACAATTTTTTTTTTTTTGTTTTTTAGTTTTAGTTTTTATTTATTAACAAATGTAGGTACAACTTATCTATCCTAAACAAAACACAATGTACAAGTATTCGGGTACTAAAAAGATAGAGTAAACGGCGGTGTCTGTGCTAGTATTAACTGTGTTACAGACACCAGCGCCTTCCTCCTACAATCTTAGGTAACAAGCTAACCTGAGACATAATAATTTGCTACAGTAATAATATAATGATACAAATATTTTCGGTACAAATTAAAGTATACTTATTTAAGTTAAGATATTAGAATAAAAATTGAATTGAATATAATTGAATATTATTAGATTGAAAATTATTTATTTTAATTTTATAGCATGCATGGAAATATGTGAATGTGTGAGTGTGTTTATGTGTATATGTGTGTTTGTGTATGTGTATGGTTGCGTGTATGTTTTAGCGCTTACTTTTTACGATTCTCTGGCGAATAGTCTTTCAGTGTCGTCGTAAGTAAGACCCTGAAGGAATTGTTTTACAACGGTTTTACACTTGTATTTTGGAAGGGGATATATCTTACATGTTTTGTTAATTGCATTGTAAAGGCGGACACTCAGGTTCAAATAGTTTCGACTTGCCAGGGCAGTTCTGATTCTAACAGGAGGACAAACCAGGTCTTTACGTCGTTTATTTGCTAACAATTTTGGGTCATAGCTAAGGGAGGAATGTTTACGTAGGATTATATTAAGTGCACAGAGTTGCCTGCAAGTGAGTACAGACATATCCTTGTATAGTTGGTTCGTACAGTAACGATACGGATTGTGAAGCATCACCTTCAAAACGGCCCTCTGTGCTCTCTCAAGGCGAAGCAAAAGTCTTAAAAGTGCCACCCCAAACCGTAATGCAATAGGTTAAAAGTGACTGAGCTAAAGCATAATATATGGTTTTCAACAGAGGGATGGAAACTACGTGTCTGAGCTTTTTCAATGGAAATATAAGCTTTCGAACATGAGATACTGTCACTTCTACATGTTTGTTCCAACTTAGTGTGCAATCAATGTGTACTCCTAGATACTTTACGCAAGATGTCTTTTGGATAGGCGGGCAATTGCAGGTGTTATTCACTAGATGAGTGCATCTGTAAACCTTTATATCTAGAATGCTAGGCTGAGTGGAAGAGTTTGCTGAGAAAGTAACATAGTTGGTTTTGGAGACATTGAGTGTTAGTAGATTACAGGAAAGCCAGTCCATTACTATACGAAGAGCAGTTTCAGCTGAGCGGTGAGCAGAGGCCCATGTATCTGCACTTACTATAAGTGCAGTGTCATCAGCGTAGACAAGGATTTTACAGTCCGGTATAGTGAGTTGGCATAGCCTGTTAACGTAAACAAGAAAGAGGGTAGGACCCAGCACACTGCCCTGTGGGACTTCAAAAGATAAGATCTCATCATGGCTAGTGTAGTTCTCTACCTTAACTCGCTGACTACGACCACTGAGGTAGTCGCAAAAGATCTTCAGAGCGGTATCTCTTATTCCTAGTTCCTCTAATCTGTGTAAAAGGATGGAAGTAGAAACCGTGTCAAAAACCTTGGCCAAATCTAAGAATATACCTATCGTTTTAGTCCTGGTGTCAAGATTCTGAGTGATATGATTCGACAGGTCAAGTACAGCATCCTCTGTTGATTTGCCTTTCCTGAAGCCGTATTGGTTTGAGGCAATTGCATTATTGTGCTCTAAATAGTTCAGTAGTCTTTTATTTTACGTCTTTTATTTTACTTTTTTCATTGCTTTACGAGGCGCGAGACGAAGCGGACGTGTGTTTCGATTATAATGCTATAAACAATTACTACAAATACATATAATTATTTGCGACGTCAGTATAAAAGAAAAGTGTGTCGCGTGTGACTCTTACCGACTAACATGTGCAAGATATACTAAACAGTGTTACAAACAACAAAGTGTTACGGTTAGCATGTCTAACCCGGGATCGAGCCCGTTTGGCCGTAGTCAATTACTACGGCGAAGTCCTCCACCGACGCCTACCGAACCAGTACCTCCAAGCGACCCCAATCCTCCAGCACCCGCGGATAATGAACTGCCAAGTGAAGTCATCAGCACGCAGGAGATCCAGAGATGGGTGGGATCTATTGATGCCATTCTAAACGAAGTTTGCAGTATTGTTGGGGAAGGGAAAATGAACTCGGAACAGAAGCTTCGTGTCTCCACCCTTTGCAGGAAGGTCTCAAGTGGGACTTCACAGATGGCCGTATTATACCAATCATTGAAGCAGAAAACAATTGCAGCCCATACTACAATCCAGCACCTCCAGGATTACCAAACTGTTGTCCAATCTCTCCAGCAGTTTCAAGACGCCATCGAAACAAAGCTGAACAAATCGGAGAATACTTCTTATGCAAGTATGGTGAAGAAAGGTCCCGATAACTTTGTCCGTCCTGCGAATTTGAAATCAGTCGCCATCTATCCCAGCGATAAGACCCAAACAAGTGACGACACTAAGTCACTTGTTCAAAAGATAATATCTCCCGAAGAACTGAAGCTTCATGTCCGTGGCCTCAGAAAAGTGAAAAATGGGGGCGTTTTGATTAGCACCGACAGCAAAGGCGATATTGAGAAGCTCAGAAAATCGGAAAAGTTAGCATCATCTGGCCTTACAATAGAAGAACCTTCTAAACGCCGCCCGAGAATCGCTGTTATTGGTGTCCCCGTTACCCTTACTGAGCAGGAGGTATTTGACTGTATCTACGAGCAAAACCTCTCAGACAAGTTGCCCAATATAACCCGTGAGTCCTTCCTTGATAGAATAAAACTGAGCCATAAATCGGGTAAGAAAGACCTTCCTACCTGTAACTACATATTGGAAATACCCGCTAGCATTAGAAAATTACTGATCAATCAAAGCCGAATTTTTATTAATTGGTCATCATGCCCCGTGAGAGACTTCACTATAGTCACCAGGTGCTTCAATTGCCAGCAGTTCGGTCACGCAGCCAAGTTTTGTCGAGAAACCAGTCCTACTTGCAACCACTGTGCAGAGACTGGACACTCCTTCAAGGAATGCAGCAGCAAATCTTCTCCCTCTCAATGTGCGACGTGCAAACGGTATAAGAGAAAATGTGACCATCCCACTGGTGATGCAAGTTGCCCAGCGCGCACATATGCGGAAACTAATTATATAAACTCAATAGACTATGAAGGCGCCTAAGAGCGCCACAGATTATTGTATTTAGTAGCACGTAAACAGGTAGCGTATAGTTTATTTATATTTCCACTTAGTTTGTAAAGATCATGACAAATCAACTAATTTGTGATCTAGACAGTTTTTCTGTATCTGAATCTATAACCTGTAATGTTGAGGACTGTAAACACCTTCTTCCTTCTGATGTCAAAGCGTTAACCTTGCTTACACAGAATATTCGCAGCATTAATCGAAACATGAACGGCTTTGAGGTGTTATTACAGAATCTTGACATAAGCTGTGATGTAATCGTCTTAACAGAATGTTGGTTGTCAAAACAGACGGTTAACTTACCATCTCTTGACGGGTATTATTCTTACAGAACTGAGAGAAATATGAACCAAAATGATGGATTAGTGGTATATATCAAAAATAACCTACGTGCAATAAAGGAAGAGCCGGAATTCCAGGATAGTAATTGCTTAATAATTAAAATTAGTCCCGATACAGTAGTCATGGCTATTTATAGGCCTCCGTCTCAAAATATTGACAGATTTTTAGACTCACTCGACACAAATTTAAAAACCTTATCATCATTTAAACACATAGTACTTTTGGGCGATATTAACATAAACATTGCTTCTGAGAAAACCGACACACATGTACATAATTATCTGAACATTTGCTCATTTCATGGACTTTTACCAGCTCACTATCACCCCACGCATCAGAGCGGCTCTTGCTTAGACCACATTATTCTAAAATCTAAAAATCCATCCAAAACATTTGTTACTAATTCTTCGCTCACCGATCACCAAGCTGTTTTACTAACATTGCAAATGAGCTCACCTAGAAAAAACTGCATGCGTAGCTACACCACAGTAAATATGACAAACCTCGAAGATGACTTACGCGGTATTAATTTCGACCCTGTTTATAATACAAACGATGCAAATATTTCTTTACTGTACTTCATAAATTTGCTACAATTTTCAATAAACAAAAACACATTTACTCATAAAATGCCTAGAAGGTATAGTTGCATCAAACCCTGGATCACACCCGGTCTCGTTCGTTGTATAAGACATAGAGACAAACTTCGCCTTAAATTGAAACTTGCACCTGAGAACGAAATACTTTCTGTAACATATAAAAGGTACCGGAACTACTGCAATAATCTTCTGAAAAAAGTGAAAAATCAGTATGATAAAAATGCATTACAGAAGGCGGGAAAAAATAGTAAACTTGTCTGGAAATTTATAAAAACGAATACATTTACATCAAAAAGTCCCGAACCTCCACTTGATTTACTGTCTACAGAGACAAACCCATCCGAAGCAATGAATAAAGTGAACAACTTCTTTGCTAACGTTGGTAAAAACTTGGCTGAAAAATCGTTAAATTCTAATATTTTATCCCCTCATAACCCGACTGCGACTTCCTCTACATTAAATTCTTTTGTTTTATTAGATACCGACGTTAACGAAGTTGAAAGATTATTATTTGAGTTAAAGGATGTATGTGCTACTGGGTGGGATGACATTCCCAATAATATACTTAAAAGATTCAGATACCTACTTGCCCCTCCACTAACCTACATTTTTCAGCTTTGTTTATCTAAAGGAATATTCCCCAAGCTCCTTAAAAAAGCTGTGGTCACCCCTGTATTCAAGTCTGGTGACAGTTACTGTGTCAATAACTACAGACCCATTTCAGTGCTAACAGGACTATCAAAAATTTTAGAAAAAATTATTAATTATAGGTTGATAAAATATCTGGAAGATAACAAACTACTTTCAGACAATCAGTTTGGATTTAGGCCCAAAAGATCAACTAGCCAAGCAGTGCACAAATTAACTAATTATATTGCTAGCAATCTAGATAATAGTATGCATACAATTTGTATCTTTGTAGACCTTGCCAAGGCTTTCGATACTATTTCTTATAATTTACTATTGCACAAGCTTGAAACACTTGGGATTAGAGGAGCCCAACTTTTATTATTTGCTGATTATCTTAGCGATCGTCATCAATGTGTAAAAATAGGGCAGTATACTAGTTCTGAACTTAAAAACAATTGTTTTGGCATTCTACAAGGTAGCATTTTGGGGCCCACCTTATTTTTAATCTATATAAATGACCTGTGCAGCCTACCACTTCAAAATGGTGTCATAATTTCTTATGCGGATGACACCGCTTTACTTTTCTCAGCTAAATCCAAAACTGAGGTCTATCAACATGCACAGACTGGTTTTAACATAGTGTCTGATTGGCTCCATAATAACATCCTAACATTAAATGCAGATAAAACAAAGTACATTTTATTTACAATGAGAAATACTAACATACCGCTAACTAATCTAAACATTTACGCTCATAATTGTCGCACGTACGCTGACACCGCATGTTCTTGCTAGGATTCCCACCTCTCCCGGAATTCCGGGAGTCTCCCGGAATTCAGCAAAAATAATTTAAATCTCCCGGCTCCCGGAAGGAAATTCAAATAACTAAATTCCTCCCGGAATTTTGAAATTTACGCGCGCTGGCGTAATAATTTGAGAATGCGTTGACGTACGAGCGCGCGCGGCAGTGGTCTGCTGGTCAGTGCGAGTGGCGAGTGGCGCGTTCGGCCGTCGGCGTCGGCCCCCGCACCGCTGGCCGCCGCCGTCGTCCTTCTCGCTCGCAGGCGTACTAAATCATACTAGTTAACAAGCGATTTTGGTTTGTCATTTTGCTAGCCATCCATGTTGTGTCATTGTGTCGAGCAGACTGGATCAGTCTGCTATCAATTGTCTTCGTCAACACTTGCGTAATTAATTACATAGATTAAAATCCTTTTTCGTCGATGTTTCGTGCGTGTTTAGTTGACTTTTACGATTATGTCTTCTGAAGATAACGATTATAATACTGAGAATGAACTTTCTACTGCAGAAGTGCCACAAAAAAAGACAAAATACTCGAAATATTCGACTTCATTTCAAGACAAATGGTTAAATGAATTTAATTGGCTTGTGAAGAAAGACAATTTCACCGGAGAATGTAATCTATGTAGAAAAACACTGAATATTAAGTACGAAGGCATCAGAGCTTTAAATATACATTCCCAAAGCAAGAAACATCTATCGATAATATTGAACAGGGATTCTACGCAATCAGTTTCAAATTTTTTCGTGAAGAAATCTTCAAAAGAAGAGGATAATGTGTCAGCAATTGAAATTACGTCAGTGTATCATGGGATAAAACACCATCATAGTTTTAACAGCCAGGACTGCACGAACAAATTGTATAGCACTTTCTTTCCAGATTCTTCTTTGGCAAAAAAGATTTCTTGCAGAAGAACCAAATGCGTATGTATTTGCGAAAGTGTACTTGCTCCTGCAGCACAAGAAATACTTTTAAGTGAGATTAAGCTGGCGGAGTTCTATTCTGTCGCAACAGATGCGTCGAATAAAGGCAACGTTAAATTGTTTCCAATAATTGTGCAGTATTTTCACACGGCTTTCCGTGAATTAAACACGGATTACTTGATTTTTACCGCGACTCTCAAGAAAAAAGTTGTGATATTAAAGAACAGATTTGTCGAGTTCTCGTCGAAAACAATTTAGATATTAAAAATGTCACTTCGTTTGCTGCTGATAATGCCTCCGTCAATTATGGCATAAATAATTCCGTATATCAAAAACTTAAGGTTGATAATGAAAATATTATGAAAGCAAACTGTAAATGCCACATACTGCATAACTGTACAAAATTTGCTTTAAAGGGAATAAAATTTGATGTTGAAGCTCTTGTATTAAAAGTTTATAGTGAATTTTCAGCCTATGCCAAACGAACAGAAACATTGAAAATGTTCCATGAATTTTTAAATATTGAGAATCGTGAGATTTTGCGCCATGTTCCAACCAGATGGCTGTCTTTATTACCAGCGATTGAGTGTTTGCTGTCTAGTTGGCCAGCTTTGCGGGCGTATTTTATTGAAGAGGGAGAAGAAGAATGCAGTTCAATTGTTTGGCAAGCATTTAAAGACGAAAACTCTCTGCCTTTGTGCTATTGTTACTTTTTACACAATATTATGCAAATTTTCAATAATAACATTAAAGTCCTCGAAAATGATTTCGTCACCTGCACCGAATTGCACGATACTATGCTTGAAATCCGCCGAAAAATAACAAATAGAAAAAATGACAAGTTTTATGGCAGTTCAGTTAAAGAATATTTAAACAAACTGAATGAAACGGATAAAGCTACATTCGTTAAAGAAGCTGATGTATTATTTCAAAGATGTTTAGATTACCTGAACAAATGGTATGATTATAAAAATTCTTGTTACAGTAAAATGAGCATACTTTCAATGAAAACCCCAATTTCTTGGGATGCTTTGAAAGATTTGGCCAATAATTTAAAGATTATTTTAGACGAAGACAAACTTTATGAAGATTTCTGCGTTTTGAGGGAGGTTCAAGACAGTATTGTTGAGTCAAATGAAAGAGTAGATTTAAGATGGGCAAAATTTTTCTCAACAGTTGAAAACGGCGTTGGAGATGCATTGAAGAAAATAGTTTCATTTGTTTTGTCCATACCTGTATCAAACGCTGCTTGCGAGCGTGTTTTCAGTATTGTATTTGATATATGGACAAAAGAAAGAAACCGCTTGAATGAAGGCCATGTCAAGGCGGAAATCCAAACTTTCTTCAATTTTAACATGGACTGCAAAGACTTTTTCAAATCTCTAGGCCAGATATTTTAAAGTGTGTGCGCTCGGATGAAAAATATAAATTCAAAAAAAATAATTAATAAGTAATGAAAAACCGCTGTTTTTATTTTCTCCCGGAATAAGTCTAATCAGAGGTGGCAACCCTAGTTCTTGCCCCACTTTAGCTGAAGCTGACCATTTAAAATATCTAGGTGTCACTATTGACTCCAATTTAAATTTCCGTAAACATATCGAATTACTTTGTATTAGAGTTCGCAAATTAATATATGTTTTTAAAAACTTACGGAACATAGCCGAGTATAAATTAATTAAACAGGTTTATTTAGCTTTGTGCCAATCCATTCTTACCTATTGCATAACTTCATGGGGTGGTGCAGCAAAAACAATTTTACTTCCTCTAGAGCGTGCTCAAAGAGCATGTCTAAAAGTTGCTACCTTTCGCCCTTTTAGGTTTCCTACGCACCAACTCTACATAGCATGTAATGTACTAACAGTAAGGCAATTATTCATTTTAAGCATAGTATTACACCAGCACAGTGCTCTTCCTTTTGACCCAGTACCCTCTGACAAGAGAAGAAAGGATTTGGTTTGCATAAAGCCTCAAACAAGACATGCGTTTGCTAAGCGATTTTTTGTGTTCTTAGGACCTCTTCTGTATAATAGACTTAACAAGTTATTGAGCATCTATAGTTTAAGTTATAAAAAATGTAGTACAATATCATCAGAATACTTAGCGGTACTTAATTACACAGACACAGAAAAACTTCTAGAAATTATGTCATGATTATAATTTATTCCCTTGTAAGTATTTATTTTTGTAGTATTTACACTCACTTAGTTTTAGGAATTATTGTTTTATTGTGTTGTTTTACTAATGTGGACATATTGTGCTTTTTCTCATAGTTATTAATAGATTACTTTTATATAAATTATACTTAAAATATGATTGCACCAATTTAATTGAAATGTAAAGTGATGGCCCGAAACACAGGTTTCATTTAACCTAGATCGGGCGGGTCGCTACCTTACATTCTAATTCCGATGAATCATCTTCTGCACTTGTGATAAAAATACTTTAGAAATAGTTTATCTTTAGGCACTTTAATTTTATGAGAATTTAATACTGTTTGCTAAATGTACTCTTTTTGTAATCGTTTTTATTAAATAAATTATTATATTATATATTATATTTAAGATTTTTTCTAAGATTTTGGAGAGGGTCGTAAGAACAGATATAGGTCTATAATTTGACGAAATATTACAACAACATCTAAACAAACCATTCATAATTAAACACTCCACTTGGTATACTACTATACTAATGATAATACTAGGAGTTATTAGCTTAGCAATATTATAATAGGTTGGGGAAAAAGTTTCTTCGCATTTTTTAAGAAAATTCAAAACATTTTTTAATAAAGTTTATTTACATTTAACTAAAGTATGTAGGTACCATTTTGTTCGATAACTTTTTGCCATCTTGTAGGTAGGGACATGATCCCATTGCTATAGAAATTTTGGGACTTCTGGTCAAAATACCGCGATAAGTGGTTTTGGCAGTCCTCTCGTGATGTTAACCTGACACTGCCTAAAGAATTCTGAAGAGACCGAAACAGGTGGAAATCTGAAGGTGCAAGGTCAGGACTATACGGCGGATGCATTAACACCTCCCAGTCAAACTCTCTTAATTTTTGTTGGGTGGCTAAAGATGTGTGAGGTCTAGCGTTATCATGATGAAAAACCACACCCCTTCTGTTGATTAATTCCGGCCACTTTCTCTCAACTTCTTGCTGTAATCTCATCAGTTGTTCGCAGTAGAGTTCAGAATCGATGGTCCTGCCTGGTGGTAACAGCTCATAATGAATAATGCCCTTCCAATCTCACCACACACACAGCATCACCTTGTTGCGAGTTAACCCGGGTTTCGCTACAGTCTGTGAAGCCTGACCGGCCTTTGACCACGACCTTTTTCGCACGTTCTTGTCATACGTGATCCACTTTTCATCACCAGTTATCAGCTTCTTCAAAAATGGTTCGGTTTCATTACGTCGTAATAAAGAATCACAAATGAGTACACGGTTCATTAGGTTTCTTTCAGTGAGCTCGTGAGGAACCCAAATGTCGAGCTTTTTTGTGTACCCAGTTTTTTTCAAATGCGCCAAAACTGTTTTGTGGTCAATTTCCAGTTCTTCAGCTACGTCGTAACTACTGGTATGCCGATCTTGCTCCACTTTTTCAAAAATGGCATCCATTTTATCCGTAATAGGGCGACCAGAGCGACTTGCATCTTTGACATCAAAATTTCCGGATTGAAAACGCTTAAACCAAATTTGTGCTACTCTCACAGACACTACACTAGGTTCATAAACATTGCAAATTTTTTTCGCGGCTTGCGTTGCATTTTTACCTTTTTTGTAGTAAAATTTTAAAATGTATCAAATTTCTTCATTAGATTCACTCAGCTTGACGGTACGAAAAACAAATGAAAATCACACATTTTCCTAATTTGAATTTGGAATTATGTTCTTTAAAATTTAAACTTTCAATGATACCAAAACCAGCCAGATACAAATAGTATAGCCAAAGAGATTTTATTACAAGTTCATACATACTATAATGCGAAAAGACTTTTTCCCCAACCTAATATAATTGTTTAAAATGGTTTGGAATCTTAAAAATACTGAAACGAATATTATGTTGTGTCAAAGATCCTATAAATCCTGAACAAAGGATCAAAGGCTTATGTAGCCCTTGTGTACAAATTTTTAACCAATGTTTAGAACCTAAGAGAACTAGTACACAAGATTATGTTGTTAGATAAGAAGAAAGAAAGAAAGAAAATACGTTTATTTAAAAACAAATAGAACTACCCGAATCATTACCAACAGCTCCTATTGTAGAGCAACCTCCATTGTATACTCCTAAAATACTAGGTCGACGAAATGTAAGATCTTTAAACGATCAAGATATTAGACGTAAGACCTATTTAAAGTTTGAACAATAAAATATAACTAATTTTAAGAATTTAATATTATATAGAGTCTTAAAATCTCTATCACTTAATATTATATAGAGTCTTAAAATCTCTATCATTTAACATTGTATAGAGTCTTAAAATCTCTATCACTTAATATTATATAGAGTCTTAAAATCTCTATCATTTAACATTGTATAGAGTCTTAAAATCTCTATCATTTAGCATTGTATAGAGTCATAGAACCTATACCTAAGAATTTTTGTATTAATTAAGAAAATAACAAAAATTCTATTTAAGGGGGTACCAGTTGTAACTAATTTAAATTAGTCCTCAAAATCCTCCTGCGTTTCTGAAGAATAATCAGGCAAGGACGATACCTACTGCATTTTTGCAATGTATGGCGGGCTGCCCGAATGCGCGTGAAGCTATCCTTTATATTGGATTGGATGCAAGCGATATCAAGAATTATGTTATGCCTATAAGCTAGCTCAAGAATCAGCCTATTAAATGTAAAATTAACTTTTGCAATCTTAGGCATAATGGTTGGGGTGCTTGGACAGGAAACCTCCTCGTGTGCCCGGGGGTTGGAGTTCCCTTATGGATACGTCCGGGGGGAAGGCCAATGTCCGGGACGGTGCATCCTGGGGTGCGGGCAAGGACTCCCCATTAGGTACTGTGTGCCTAAGGGGTCTCGGTGCCCGTACGCTAATGTCCTGTCGGAGGAACGCTCCACCGTGTGTCCCTCTGATCTTAGCAGAGGCGCACAGCGGTGGAGTTAGAGCGGGCTCGGTGTGCACTAACCTGCCGCTGGGCAGGCAAGAAGGAATGTACTCCTTTTGCCACCGTTAGTCTCGTAGCCCCGAAGATCGTCACGGTCATGTCTCTGACTTTTGACGGGGGTCGAGGGTCTTGGCTTAATCGCCCGGGCCGCGAGGTAGAATACCTCTATAAAAAATCACCCCAAACCGCCAAGCGGCGGCGCACCGTGAGGGAGGTTAACAGCTTGACTAATGGGTAGCTGAATTAGTCACTAGTGCGAACCACTGAATTTAAGACATGAATGGAAAATACTCGTGGGATTTACTATGGAATTTTTTTTGAAAAAACAAACAACGACGAAAGAAGTGGAAGGGAGCGATGCGGGGTCGGAGTCCGACGCCGCGTCGAGTGCGAAGGGCTCGCGTGCGAGCTCGGAGCGAGGAGTGGCGGGCGCTGCTGGTGGGAACCGTGAGTTCTCCCAGAAGCGCCCCAAATCGGGGGCAGGGCAGGAGTCCTCCTCCGACGGCGGGCTGAGCTCGGCCCGCCGGAAAATATCACGGCGTGGTGGGCTCCATGAGGGGGGCGCCGGCCGAGGACTCCCCACCAAGGAGGCCAGCGAGCCGAGCCGAGCAGGCTCAGCCGAGCTGACCCAAGAAGGGGAGAGGCTCGCCACGGAGGGGAATCCCTCTGGAGGGACCAGCAGTAGGGCCCCCTCAGAGTCTTCCGGTGGCGAGTCGGACGCTGCCGCCTACTCCGAGGAAATGGGCAGGTTCGCGGAGGTCGTGGCCACGTCCATCAAGGCGGCGACCTTAAAGAGGCTCCAGAGGTCGAAAGACAAGGCCATATCTGCTGCCACGAAAGCCATCGTGGCGGCAGCGAAGGCCTTTCGCTCTGGGCCTCCGGTGGTGGTGGATGGGGTGGCAGAACTGCGGGCGGAGGTCGCCCGTGTGACTGCCGCCATGGAGCTCCTCCGAAAGGAGAATGAGGAGCTCCGAGCGGACCTGGCTGGTCTCCGAGGAGCCGCCCCCCAGGAGGCATCGCAGGGGGAAGCGCGGCATGGGCAGGGCGGGCTCCTGCCTACCGAGAACCAGGTGCTCACCCTGGTGCGGAAGGAGCTCGCTGTCTTCCAGAGCAGGTTTTCTGCTCTGGCGGCAAGCCGGCCGGTTTCGGGCCAGCCTGGGGCGGCTTCGGGTCAGCCGAAGGCGACCTCGGGCCAGCCGAAGGCAGCCTCGGCCCAGCCGAAGACAGCCTCGGGCCGGCCGAAAGCGGCGACGTATGCCGCTGCCGCGTCTGCCCCAGCCAAAGGGCCGGGGCAGCCCAAAGGCCGGCCCAAGTAGGCACCTGCTAGGGCCCCCCCAGCGCAGGTGGCGAGAGGGCCGCCAATGCCGCCCCCGCCTTCTAAATCTCCCCCTGCCAACGCCGAATGGCAAGTGGTTGGGGAGAAGAAGAAGGCAAGCAAGGCTGCAAGGGCGGCCAGAAATAAAAAGAGGCAGTAGCGGCGCAAAAAGAGCAGCGTCGCGGCTAGGCTCCGCGCCCCGAAGTCCGCAGCTATAGTGATCACGCTACAGCCGGAAGCGGAAAAGAAGGGCGTGACCTATCGCGATCTGCTCTCCAAAGCCAAGGCGGCAGTGGACCTCCAGGAGATCGGCATCTCCAACGGTCTCCGGGTGAAGGTCACCTTGACTGGAGCCCGCATGCTGGAGGTCCCCGGTGCGGCCAGTGGCCCGGCTGCTGACGCTCTGGCCGATAGGCTGAGAGCGTCTTTAGACGCGGACGAGGCCCGAGTGTCCAGGCCCACCAAGTGCGCTGACATGCGCATCCTGGGTCTGGACGACTGCGTGACGGAGGCGGAAGTGGCCGATCAAGTGAGGGCAGGCACCATCCGTCCTGACAGCACGGGGATGAGCACCATAACGGTCAGTTGCCCCATGTCGGCGGCTCAGAAAATAACCGCGGAGGGCCGAAGGCTCCTGGTGGGCTGGGTGTCGGCGCAGGTAAAACTGCTGGAGCCCAGACCTCTGAGGTGCTTCCGATGCCAGACTGGCGACCACGTATACGTGAAATGCACCTCAGAGGTGGACCGCAGCGGTCACTGCTTCCGTTGCGGTCAGCCCGGTCACAAGGCCGGCTCGTGCAATGCCACGCCGCACTGCTATGCATGTGCAGCGGCTGGCAAGCCGGCCGAACACCGGGCTGGGAGTAAGGCCTGCGCCTCATCCGCCAAGGCCAGGGGCAAGGGCAAGCCCTCCGCCACCGCCGTCACTGCCGCCGCCGCTGCTGCCTCGACCACTGTCGTTGCCGGCACCACCACGGCAGGGCCCTCACAGGGGGCTCAGGAGGGGGCTGCAATGGAGTGTCAATAATAGGTACTCCATTGCGCCTCCTCCAAGCGAATATCAACCACTGCGCCTCCGCTCAGGATCTGTTACTCCAGAGCATGGCGCAGTGGTCAATTAACATCGCTGTGGTCGCTGAGCCGTACTTTGTCCCGCCCAGGGATGACTGGGTGGAGGACCTGAGCGGCTCAGTGAGCCTCATTTCGTCGGCCGCCGCCGGAACCCCGACCCTCGAGGCCGTCAAGAGGGGACGGGGTTGCGTAGCAGCACGGTTCGGGGAGATTGTAGTGGTGGGAGTATACTTCTCCCCGAGCCGAACTCTCGCCGAGTTCCACAACTCCCTTGCGGAGTTGAGAGTCGTCGTCGTCGGGTTTCGTCCCCTCCCCGTGCTCGTACTCGGGGACTTCAACGCCAAGAATCTGGCTTGGGGTTCCCGGTATACGGACACACGGGGCAGGATGGTGGAGGACTGGGCTCTGGAGACAGGCCTGGTCGTCCTAAATCGGGGTTCTGTACCTACGTGTGTACGGATGCGGGGCGACTCAGTGGTGGACATTTCGTTCGCCAGCCCCGCTCTGTCACCGCAGGTCATTGATTGGTGCGTCATGGAGGGGGTGGAGACGTATTCCGACCATCGGTACATCCGATTTGACGTCTCCGCCCAGACCTCGAGCGCGCCAATCCAGCAGACCCCGAGTGGTCCGCGGTGGGCGCTGAAGAAGGTGGACCGGGAGCTTCTCCTGGAAGCCTCGATCGTGCAGGCCTGGGTGTCACCACCGGACAGGCCTGCTGACACCAACGACGAGGCCGAGTGGTTCCGGGAGGCCATGGCCGAGATCTGTGACGTGGCTATGCCCCGAGTCCAGCCAGGACGGGCTTGGCACCAGGTGTACTGGTGGTCGCCGCAGCTGACAGCGTTGCGTGAAGCGTGCGTTGCGGCACGACGCCGGTACACCAGGCACCGCAGGCTCCGTATCTGACCTCCGGATACGGAAGCCATTCAGGCGGAGCTATACGAGGGGTACAGAGCGGCGAAGACCGCCCTCCAAGAGGAGATCCTGCGGGCCAGAGGACTGGCCCGCAAGGAGTCACTGGAGACTCTGAACAGGGACCCATGGCGACGGCCCTACAAGGCCGTCCGGGAGAAACTCCGCCCATGGGCTCCTCCGCTGACTCAGAGTCTCCGGCCCCAACTCGTGGAGGGAGTGGTGAGCGCTCTGTTCCCTTCGCGAGGGGAACATAGTCCCCCACCCATGGCTCCGTCTCCTGCGGTGCCCGACGCGGACCACATAACTGACGACGACGACGGTGCTCCAGAAGTGACCGAGGTAGAGATGAGGGTGGCGGTACGAAGGCTTAATGCCAAGAATACCGCCCCAGGACCCGACGGCTTGCCTGGCAAAGCATGGTTCCTGGCCTTAGAGGCTCTCGGGCCTCGACTCAGGGGGCTCCTAAGCGCATGCTTGGAGAGGGGCCAGTTCCCACTTTGTTGGAAGACGGGGAAACTGGTCCTCATTAAGAAGCCTGGGCGCCCAGCGGACTCTCCGTCCGCTTACCGGCCCATCGTGCTACTCGACGAGGTGGGCAAGCTCTTTGAAAGAGTGATTGCAGACCGCCTCGTCGGGTGGCTGGTGCGGGAGGGGCCGGACTTGTCGGACGGCCAGTACGACTTCCACAAGGGGCGCTCTACGGTGGACGCCATCATGCGCGTGCGAGCCCTCACGACGGGGGATGCAGTGGCCCGGGGTGTGGTCGTCTTGGCGGTGTCTCTAGACATCGCCAATGCCTTCAACACCCTGCCCTGGAGTTGCATTAGAGAGGCACTCTGGTATCACCGGATGCCGATCTACCTCTGTCGCGTGGTCGAGGCCTATCTGACGGATAGGGCCGTTATCTACCCCGGTCACCAGGGAGAGTGGAACCGGCGAGAGATGTCGTGCGGTGTCCCACAGGGATCAGTCCTGGGGCCGCATCTGTGGTACATCGGTTACGACTGGGTGCTGCGCGCCGACCTCCCTAGCGGCGTCAGCGTAGTTTGCTACGCTGACGACACGCTTGTCCTTGCGCACGGGAGGTCGTACGAGGCGGCGGCCGAAATTATGACACGCGGGGTTGCGACAATCGTCGATAGGATCCGGCAATTGGGACTCGAGGTGGCATTGCACAAGTCCGAGGCCATTGGTTTTCATGGTCCTCGGAACGCGCCACCTGCGGGTTCCCAACTCACGGTAGGAGGGGTTCACATCGGCGTCGAGTCGACGATGAAGTACCTGGGACTTGTCCTCGATAGCCGGTGGAACTTCGTTGAGCATTTCCGACGTTTGGCTCCCAGACTGGAGCGGGCTGGGGCTGCATTAAAGCGGCTCCTGCCCAATCTGGGAGGTCCAAACGCCTCCTGCCGGAGGCTCTACACGGGGGTCGTGCGGTCCATGGCCCTCTACGGGGCACCGGTGTGGGCTCCCTCATTGAGGCTGCGCCCAGCGCGCCAGTTGAGTGCAGCCCAGAGGGTCATGGCCATCCGGCTAATCCGAGGATACCGCACGATCTCGTGCGAGGCGGCGAGCCTCCTTGCCGGAGTGCCGCCATGGGATCTGGAGGCAAAGGTCCTCGCGCACATGTGGGAGTGGCGCGAGGAGGCGAAACGCCGGGGCGAAACTCCGCTGCCGTGACAAATCGCGGCACGGCGGAATGAGCTCCGGTGTGATCTCATGGCGACATGGCGGGTACGATTGTCGCAACCCAGCGCAGGGCACGTCACAATTGCGGCGGTAAGTCCCCTCTTTGAGGAGTGGATAGAGAGGCGCCACGGCATCCTCACCTTCCACCTGACGCAGGTTCTCACCGGGCATGGGTGCTTCGGTGGGTTCCTGTTCGGGATAAAGCGGGAAGATACGCCCGGGTGTTTCCATTGTGAGGATCGTCTGGAGGACACGGTGGAGCATACGGTGGAGGTGTGCCCTGCCTGGGCGGAGCACCGCCGTGTCCTCGTGGAGGCGATCGGTGGCGGCGACCTCTCGCGTCCGGCCCTGGTGCGAGCCATGGTACGGAGCGAGGGGGAAGAGGAAGCCGTCACCTCCTTCTGCGAAGCAGTAATGCTCGCGAAGGAGGAGGCGGGGCGTGTGAGGGAGTGGCAATCACTGCGCCCTCAAGTCCCTAGCCGCCGCAGGAGGAGACGCCCCGGGCGTCGGGAGTCCATAGCGGACTCCCGGCCACCAAAGGCGCGAGCTTGCGGGTGGCGAGCAATGGGTAGCTCACTGCCCGGTAAGGACCAGGCTCGGGTCGACGGCGCGCAGTGTTCCACGCGCGCCTCAAAGAGATGTCAGCAGCAGTGAAGGGGTCTACTAGGACCGATGCCTGCCGGGGTCGCGTGATTGTTTGAAAGAGATACCGTGACCCTGGCACATGGGCAACTGATGGAACACGGGTGGGTTTTAGTCAGTAAAAGTCTGACTCGCCCTCCCGCTCCGCCCAGAGCGGGAGAAGTCATTTGATGATTTCCCATCCTGAAACGAAAAAAAAAAAAAAAACCCACCACGACAGTGGAAAAACACAAGAATCTCAAGGTTATCGATTGACCTTGTTTACATCCTCATTTATCGAACAGTCCAGACGAGACATGACCTTGTTTACAACACTTCACCTATAAAAGGCAGAGCCACCAGAAACTGCCGATTGAACTTGCGAGTCAGCTCAGCATTGAGCTCTCGGAGGTCGGGGCTGTGGTCTCTGTTTTTCTTTTATTAATAAAGAAAAACAAAGATTTCGCTGCCGAATTCTCCGAGCTGTACAGAGCTGAGCAGCTCGCAATACCGGCCAGCCCGGGCATCGCTGACTTCAGCGATGCCCTCGAGGCCCCAACCGCCACCGACGAACCGTGTCAAATGGACACAGAGGATGTACCCATCCCCACTCCTTCCGACTCTGCCGCGCTCGCCCCCCAGACGGACTCGCACTCCTCTTCGTCCTCGGACGCAGAGAGGTACGAGCTCGTCTCCCACACAAAGGGCAAAGGGAGCAAGCGCAAGAAAAACAAGGCGAGCAGCTCAGCCCCAGCCGCTAAAATCATAGCGGCTGAGGACTCCGCTCCTCCGTCTCGCGCCCCTATCCCGCAGGCGACCTCCGCCACCGCGAACCCCCCCCACCCCGCTACGCAGGCGACCCCCGCCACCGCGACCGCGTCCATCCCCTCCACGCCGCCGGTGACCGCCGCCAACGCGTCCCCCTCCCGTCCCTCGCCTTCAACCTCCGCGAAGGTTGCCGCGCCCCGCGCTAAAACTAGCGCCCCGTCCGTACCCTCTGGCTCAAACACCGCCAGGAAACTCCCTCCACCGCCCGCTGTATTTATACAGGACAAGGCCAAGTGGACGGAGGTGTCCAAATGGTGTGTTGACCAAAGGGTCAACTATACTAGTGCCCGTGCCACCCAGCACGGGATAAAAGTATCGGTCCCCACGTCAGGCGATTATCGCGATCTGACCAGGCTCCTCTCTGCCAGGAACGTGTCCTTCCACATGTATTCCTTGCCCGAGGAGCGACTGACCAGGGTGGTGATTCGCAGGATCCCCTGCGAAATCGCCACCAGCGATATTAAGGCGGACCTCGAACGACAGAACGTGTCTGTCACAGAGGTCCATCGCATGCACCGGTCGAGGCAAGGTACCGCCTTTGATATGGTCCTGGTGGTGTGCCCTCCCACAGAGGGTCACCACCCCATATTCAATGTAAAGTCCGTCTGTAACCTGTCAGGCCTTAAAATCGAAAACCGCAACCGCAACCTCCAAACCGCAGTCGACGAGCTCGGCGAATGGTTCAGGAAGTGGCGAATCGAGGTCAATCCCGATAAAAGTCAGGCGGTCTTTTACACCCGACCGCGACGTAATCACCCCCCTCCCCGACCCATCTCAATGTTTGGCAAGCAGATCCCTTGGGCGAAACAAGCCAAATATCTAGGTGTCATCCTCGATGAACACCTCACCTTTTCTGAGCACATAAAGCAGGCTCGCTCGCGGGCCGCTTTCGCTCTCGGTAGGCTCCATTGCGTCCTGAACAAGCGGAGTAAACTGTCTCTTCTGTGTAAGAAGCGGCTTTACACCGCTTGTATCAGGCCGATTATGACATACGCAAGCCCAGTCTGGGCACATGCCAAGCCCCGATTCATCCATAGGATGCAGACTCTCCAGAACCGTTTTCTCCGTCAAGCCACAGGCTCGCCTTGGTTTGTTCGGAATATCAATCTTCATTTAGATATGAAACTCCCGACTATCCATCAATTCATAAAACGCGCTTCGAAGCGTTTCTTCGATAGGGCCGTAGCCCACCGCAACCCTCTGGTTGTGGCGGTAGCTACTTACACCCCCTCCCGTATTAGCAAAGTCCGCCGCTCGCGGCACATTCTTACCGATCCTGATGATCCCACTACTCTCCTCCAGGAGAGTCGATAAGAGACCAGTACAGCTAGACCAGCACACAAACACAAACCGTACCGACCTCGCCGCCGAGGTCCGTCGTCGCGACCCCGACTTAACAGTCCCTCCCGACCCTTGCAAGAGCCAGCCCGCGATGCTGCGCCATTAGCTTTAAATGAGTCCCAAAATAATTTAACTCAGATCCAGCCTGTCCCTTGCTGCCCCCCTATCAGCGATTGCCTAAGCCGAGGTTCGTACGTAACTACGAGATGCCACACAAAAAAAAAAAAAAAGAACTGCCGATCACTCCACAAGCTGACTTCTTAGTAACTTGTTTGTAAGTGATACTGTGCGAAACCACAATAAAACTACCAAATTAAATTCAAGTCTTTATTATCAAAAACCCCAACGGGATTTCCAATAGAATCTCCCATAACATTCGAGAACCTACAACCCAACGGGATTACTGCCAGTAGTCTTCGAAGAAGATTCAAGACCTTCAAGATATCAGTAGATATCATCATTAAACCCAAAGAGAGTTCCGGACCTAACTCTATAATAAAGGTGCCCTGGTGACAGCCCCTTGCCTCTGAGTCTCCCGCGGCGTGACGATATCATCCACGTGGTTGTCCAAAAGGATTCACCCATAATCCTACGGCTTCCGGGGATCCAACAATATAGATAAATATATAAAACATTGATACCTATAAACTTTTTTTTTTTAATGACTCCATATATTTACGGACTAAAAATTGTTATTTGTGTTTTTATGAGACTACATAATAATATTGAAACAAGTCCCATCTCTGTTGGTGGGTTGGGACAGCGCCCATACAATCTTTTGCATGGTCCTTTATAATAATAGTTTAGATTTAACTACTTCAATCAATTCGGTTTAAGAGTGTCGAACCATGCAAAATTATAGGATTAGTAGTTGAAATGAGTTCATCCCAAGAACAAATTTTACTTAGTAGATAAAAGAATGTTCTGCCAAACTTCGAATACGTCTCGGTCAATTCTCCAACTGCAAATATGAACCCGCGTTGGGAGAACAAGTTTTTCATTTACAATGTTAAAGTGGTTTTTAGACAAAGTCATCATAAATATTGCGTAATATGCTGACACAGCTGTTTATAATTGTTCTGCAAGTATGATGTATGACATGACAAGAATGGATTACAGCGGTGTTGTCAGTCAGTTTGCAGTTTGTGTCTTTGTAAATTTAGATACATTTGGATCGTTACGTTTGCTGGATCTTCAACACACTGCTTAGCGCCGAGAGTTCAAAATCGAACAGTATGATTTTTTGAAGCGGATGGGCTCTGTTGAATTCTCAATGTTTATTTCAACATCGAGAATTGAAAATCTAGTGAATAATAAAATTCCGCCGCTATATTTTGTAAGTCCTTACAAACATGGTGTGATCCGAAACCGGAAACGGCGTTACAAAGTTGGAAATCAAATAAAATAAGGATCCTATCTATCTAGTGTCTATAGTTCACACGCGTACGAAAGACTAATCACAATCATGAACAATCATAATTCGATAACACCATGCAACTACGGCACCTATAACATGCGGTAGGACCGTAGGATATGCCGTGGTGGGAGAGTTATCGACGTAACTAATTGTGTTATAAGTTCAAATACAGATACGGTTTAGCAAGTGTCCAATGCATTTAGGGATGAGAACTAAGGCGAAAGTACAGTTTATGCCGGGTGCAGTTAAATTAGGTAGTGAAACTATACAGACTTATGTACAGACGCCACCAGGTCAAGCTACCCCAATCTGTCAAAATTTACCAATCGAAAATTAACCTTCCACTATTGTGCTATAAGGTTGAAAATCTATTAAAGAAATTTGACAGATTGGAGTAAGTTGATGTGTTGGCGTCTGTACATTAATCTAATTTGATGTTGTATTTGCAGCCATCAATCACGTAGCTGAACATTTAAAAAGTCTAGCACGTGCTACGTTCTTCGTATTTCTTTACTTTTCACAACAGGAGGCAACATACTTGTAACTCTCAAGTTTACACACAAGAAGATTAATGCGTGTCTCAGACGCGACAAGTATGAAGTTTTTATGAGCGTCACGTAAGAAAATATGATTCCCAATCCCACAAGAACATTCCACGTTATTTTTACTATTTTTAACTAATTTCCCTATAAGTCTTGTTTCGTTACGCAATTGTTCAAAAAATGGGCCCTCAATCCAGATGCACATGTTATTTTGTTGTTAAACTATCTAAACGTGATATCATATTAAGAATATATTATGTATAAAATCTTGAAATTTAACATACTCCTCGGCTGCTTCTCCGGACCTGCCTGTGGCTACCTTAATAAATTAAGACCTACAGCCACGCCTAAATCTTACCACTGGTGGGATACGGACGTTTGCGTCGGCTGTCGCTGGACTCTTGTAGCCGTGCCCCCTGTCAACCTGGGGTGGGCTGGGCCGGACTAATTATTATTTAAGGACGAATTTAAACCTACAGGCAGCTGCGTAGGCTGGCTCGAGCAAGAGCCGGGGTGTCGTAATACCAATGGAAATGGTGCTTTAAGATTATTTTCTTAAAAACTCATGATGTCTTCTATTTTTATTGGTTCTAGGACTGTCGGTTTATTCACGATAATTAACTTCACCGTTTTGAGCGCAGTGGTAATGAAATTAAATACACAAATTAAAGTGCCTGTCCGGGTTTGAACTTACGACCTACAAGCCGTAAGTCGGGACTGACATCATTATATGTCAGATGCTTTTCGTGTTTAAATGTGCTGATCGCGTTCAGTTTCATTGAAATTTACCCGAGCTTACACAAAAACTTCCAATTTGCGTGGGGTACCTATCGTAAGCTGTTACCAAGTTATCCCTTTCTTTTCTCTCATGTAACTGCATCAATTCGTCTCCACTTGCTTAACTTTAAAGCCTTTAAAGATACGTCTTCGTTCAATTTCGAATCTAAATTCTTGAATTGTTTTGGTCCCGGCGACTTTTAAAAACCGACGGAAATAGCTTCCTCAATGCATGCATATCTTTGTTTTTTTTTGTGGCACCTATTGCTTGTAGATATACTGAGGAACTTAATAGTTTCGTCTTGAAATCTCGTTTTTACTAGTGATATAATCCTAGTAGTATCTAGTCAACAAAAAGTTTAGTATGCAGACGAAACAAAAAATACTATGTTTACAAAAATTTACTACTCAGCACACGCACAACATTATAAAGTTGCTGTTGTTGTCTACTTGTATATCGACCTATTGACTGAACATCAGTTGTCTACTCTACAAGAGTGCTATCTACTCATCTACTTTTACTACTTTCATAGATCTATCGAAGTCGGATTATTTTAATTGAAACAGTTTTTTTTGTTGTTTCAGATTCCGGTAACATATCGTTGGACTCTGCATTCTGCGCACTGATGGCGCCATCTCCACTTCTAGAACTGAGCAGCATATTCTTCTTCGTACACATTGTTAGTATTTATTTTTATTAGCCAGTTTTAACGTAGCAGTATATTGGTCCCTAACTCATTATAAAGACCTTTTTTAAGTACCTGAGAATGACAGGGATAGGTGTACATACCCTCGAGCTAGGCGATCTTTTATTTTAATTATGTATCTGGGCAATAGTTAACAGGATGTTTAAGTGATTTGGAGAACATTAGTAGTAGTGGTTTGAAAACATCACGCCTTATTCCCCGAAGGGTTGGGCAGAGGTATACACACATTTCACCTGTTATGTTTTAAGTCCCATGTAATAGGGGGCGAGCCTATTGCCATCAACCGGGTACAAATCCAGACTCCGGGCTGTTACTGAGAAATTCCAGATAGAAAAACCCAATAACACTTTGCCAGACCTGGGAATCCAACCCAGGACCTCATGCTCAGAACGAGCGCTTGCTACCACTAGAGCAACGAGGCAGTCGTGTTAGTAGTGGTTTTATTTAAGATTAAGTAGCTTAAGATTCTCGGCTGATTTCTGAACCATACCAAATAAACCCTATAAGTACGTTTTTCTACAGAGCTGTGTAGGTTCCTTCACACTGCCATGCTTTCTTGTCTTTGCCAAAAAGTTAGGAAGAAAAACATCACGGTTAGTAATTATTTCTTATCTAAACAATTTTTCTGTCAGCTTGGGTTTGGATAGCAACGTCCAAAGTTTTGCTAAAGACGTGACCGTTCACCTAATAACCTTGGCCATTACGTAGCACGATAGTTAATCATATCGAAAAACGAAATCCCGAAAATGTTGGAACACTATTTCATCATACAAACTTATATAATATATATTCAGAGATCAGACATCACTTTTCCATTACGCAGCATACAGGGCACTTGTCGCCTTCCGCCTCAATGAAAGTTCGTTGGACCATGAATTCCTCTACTTTTTTGTACATGTAATTTGTCAGTGTCGGGCATTCTAACAAGATTCCCGAATTGTCTGTTCGCATCTATTTAAGGTACGTTCATTATTTTTCCGGCAGAACAACGTAGAGAAATCAATAATTATGTAGTTATTACGTTATAAAGGGAATTGATTACTGATCATGTTTAAAATCACGTTTGTTATTTGGGAGAGTACTTATTAATAGTAAATGTGATTATTGTTAGGAAGCTTGGCGTTGTAATGGTATGAAATAGAGCTTGTGGCTAAATAATAGCCGTACCGGATGATCGATGAGGTTAACCTATGCTTGCCGTGTTTGATCAGTAGGTAAGTAGTTCATCATCTTCACCATTTCAACCAAAAGACGGCCACTGCTGGATACAGACTTCATCCAAGCTCCACCACTTCGACAGGGTCTGTGCTTTCCGCATTCAAAGGATTCTTGCGACCTACATACGATCATCGGTCCAAAATCTATTAAAAGTCTATTAATTAATATTATCATTTACATTCAATCTAGTCTAAACCTACGCACAGTTTTCTTGCGTTAGCTAAAAGGGCATTTTTTATACATGCAAATTTTAAATCCTCTGCCGCTCAGGATTGTCAAGGTTGTCGAGAAGGTGTCAGCCGTTTTTTAGTAGCGTTACCTTAGAAAATAATAAGGTTTACATGATTTAGCGATTAGGTACAGTCAGCTTCAAAAATATACATATATGTATGTATTCATCAGAATTCATTTGATTCTACAATTTGTGTTCAATTATACCGTACCTATAAATTTATACACAACCAACAAATACAACACAACGAACATAATCAACTATGCTCTCTGCGCTATTGAGTCAGTGATTTGATTTAAAAAAAAAACATCTCCTAATAATAAGAGAAAGTGGTTTTAATTCGGTTTGTAAGATTTGATCAATATATGCGAACTAACAAGGCTAGATAAATAAAAGCTTGTAAAATTTGCTATGCTTTTTTTTTTTTCAGGATGGGATATCATCAAATGACTTCTCCCGCTCTGGGCGGAGCGGGAGGGCGTGTCAGACTTTTACTGACTAAAACCCACCCGTGTTCCATCAGTTGCCCATGTGCCAGGGTCACGGTATCTCTTTCGAACAATCACGCGACCCCGGCAGGCATCGGTCCTAGTAGACCCCTACACTGCTGCTGACATCTCTTTGAGGCGCGCGTGGAACACTACGCGCCGACGACCCGAGCCTGGTCCTTACCGGGCAGCGAGCTACCCATTGCTCGCCACCCGCAAGCTCGCGCCTACGGTGGCCGGGAGTCCGCTATCGACTCCCGACGCCCGGGGCGTCTCCTCCTGCGGCGGCTAGGGACGTGAGGGCGCAGTGACTGCCACTCCCTCACGCGCACCGCCTCCTCCTTCGCGAGCATTACTGCTTCGCAGAAGGAGGTGACGGCTTCCCATTCTCTCTCGCTCCGTACCATGGCTCGCACCAGGGCCGGACGCGAGAGGTCGCCGCCGCCGATCGCCTCCACGAGGACACGGCGGTGCTCCGCCCAGGCAGGGCACACCTCCACCGTATGCTCCACCGTGTCCTCCAGACGATCCTCACAATGGAAACACCCGGGCGTATCCTCCCGCTTTATCCTGAATAGGAACCCACCGAAGCACCCATGCCCGGTGAGAACCTGCGTCAGGCGGAAGGTGAGGACGCCGTGGCGCCTCTCTATCCACTCCTCAAAGAGGGGACTTACCGCCGCAATTGTGGCGTGCCCTGCGCTGGGTTGCGACAATCGTACCCGCCATGTCGCCATGAGATCACACCGGAGCTCTGTCCGCCGAGCCGCGATTTGTCGCGGCAGCGGAGTTTCGCCCCGGCGTTTAGCCTCTTCGCGCCACTCCCACATGTGCGCGAGGACCTTTGCCTCCAGATCCCATGGCGGCACTCCGGCAAGGAGGCTCGCCGCCTCGCACGAGATCGTGCGGTATCCTCGGATTAACCGAATGGCCATGACCCTCTGGGCCGCACTCAACCGGCGCGCTGGGCGCAGCCTCAATGAGGGAGCCCACACCGGTGCCCCATAGAGGGCCATGGACCGCACAAATTTGCTATGCTCATAAGCTGTTAGTAGATAAATTTAATACTATTTATTCTATTTGATCAGTTTTGTTCTATTTTTGACTTGAATCTGACTCCTACCACAAGTCATACTTCCCTCGGAAAGATAAGGAAGGAGAAGAAGGGCTTTATATGAATATTTGAAATAATTCCGTTAGCAGAATTAATTAAAAGATCAAGTGGATAGGAAAATTATACACAATTTATTATAAACCGATCTCCAAGTTACAAATTCCTCGATTGGTTACTAAATTATCAATATTTAAATCAGTGAACTAGATTATTAGAACGAAATTCCATAATCTCGGTTATTCAATTAGGCAATTCAGAATTTACTACTTCATTTAAAGTAATAAACTGGTAAATATTAAACTCGATCCTGAAGGAAAGCTCGTTGGAGTAACGATAAAAGGATTGTATATTAAGCCTGATTAATCCAGAAAATCACTTAGCGTATAGGCGGACACCAAACATGGCTGAAGTTTTAGTTGTAAGTAATACGAATCTTAAAATGTTGTTTCGTTTCTAAATTCACAAATCTATCACGCAGGTAAGAAATTAGAGAGGATAGCGAAAAATATCTTTAAGTAATGACGTGTAAACACTAAGGGTTCATCATTAGCTAGCCTTTCACACACCTCCTAGGCAGACTATTTGATAGGTGCATGTAAAAAGATATAAATAATACTATTATCAATCTAGATATACCAGTGCCCCAAATCCCATTCAAAATCGCTTATAAACCTGTTAAAAAGTGATTGAGTAACTTTACAAACTTCAAAAATTTACTACAAATAATTAAATTCTTCCGTAAATGAACTACGGGTTCATTCAAGGGAATGCTAAAAAAGTTAAGATAAATTACTTGTAGAAACAACCGGAACGACAACAGAATATCGAATTAAACTTTCTTCTTGGACTTGAGAATCGAAACAGAAAGCGTTTTCCCGCGACTTGAGCGTTTTCATCCAAAACCTCATTAAGATGGCGGTTTCTCATTTTGGTCTTTATCTAAAAGATTTCGGTGTTGTAATAGTATTGTTAATGTTAAGACATGAATTATCGAGTCCCGACCCATCCACCCACTGGACTTTACCACTGGTGGGTGGACGGGTAATTCACGATTACCCTTCCACCCACTATGCTAGTGTGAACAAAAATTATCGATTAATTTAAAAATTCGCTAAATTAAAAAAAAAGTTTTACTTTCATATTAATAAACACAAAATATTCCTCTTTAATATAATCGTTTTGAATATAATCTCTTTATGAAAAACCACTGGCCAAAGAAAACAAATATCACTTGAATGACTTCTGATGTCACACTAATCACTACTTTAATGCACTGCTCTGCAAGGAATTTGCTTTTGTAATTTATATTGTGTAGTTTAGAGAGTAATGGAAATTAACACGGAATTAAAAATTGTGAATCGTAAACATGGCCGGGTCTTATTGTGGAATGGACATCAGTTTACTGGTACTTACTTCATCAATTGTCACAGATCCATTACATTTCAGTTTCTGTTTTTGGGAACAAGTCCAAATTGACGATTTATATTTATAAGTTTTGTGCTTATAAACTGATGTCCATTCCACAATAACACCCGGCCATGTTTACGATTCACAATTTTTAATTCCGTGTTAATTTCCATTACTCTCTAAACTACAAAAGCAAATTCCTTGCAGAGAAGTGCATTAAAGATTAGTGATTATTGTGACATCAGAAGTCATTCAAGTGATATTTGTTTTCTTTGGCCAGTGGTTTTTCATAAAGAGATTATATTCAAAACGATTATATTAAAGAGGAATATTTTGTGTTTATTAATATGAAAGTAAAACTTTTTTTTTATTTAGTGAATTTTTAAAATTAATCGATAATTTTTGTTCACACTAGCGTAGTGGGTGGAGGGGTAATCGTGAATTACCCGTCCACCCACCAGTGGTAAAGTCCAGTGGGTGGATGGGTCGGGCGATTTCCAAAGTAAAGAAAGATTTGATAAAAGGAGATAATAATTTTAATAGTAACGAAATTCTTGTACAATCTTATTTTTATTTATATTACAGTTAATTTTTCCTCATTACTGGTAATACATATTTTAATCGAAATAAAAGTAAGGCGATATTATTCTAATGACGTTTAATTGTTGACGTTATTTTAAAGTATTATGCTGAATTGTTTGTTTTTTGTACGTATCAATAAGTAAGTAAGTACATTATATGTCTTACCGTGTACTTACTGTTTTATGTTTCCTTTTACGTACTAAAAATGAAGTACATATAATTCTGCAGTTTGTCTCTGTAAGTAATCTTCATTTTAATAATGGAGCACAGTATAATTTTACTGGTTAACGTTCTATTGGAACTATTGAAAGGGTTACTCTGAAATCTTTGCTCGTCAGTTTTAGCCCAGGTAATATACTAAACGAAAAAGTATTGGATAAGGTAATAGAACTTTTTTTTTATTACTTCTTCGGAAATTGTGTTTCTTTATAGCTTGTGACTTTTACGCAGTGATGCGGACATTACAGGACATGGTGGAACGTTGTCTCATTTTCGACGAAATCTATCATTTAAGATTTATAATAATACTTCAAAGAAGAGAGGTGGTCCTGGTGCATGGGTTGACCGATCAGGTTAAGCTACGCTAGCTGCGGTCGATCCGTGGATGGGTGACCATCTCTACACACCGAGATTTCTCCGGGTGTCGGAAAATACGGTAAGCTCTTGGTCCTGGCAGTCATTCATGGATCTTTCACAGTCATCACAGGTCGTCAGAAGCCCGAAAGTCTGACAACTAGTCTTACCAAGAGGTACAGTGTTACCCAGTATGTGGGTTGTGAAGGTGAGATAAGCAGTCACTCCTCGTAAACCACTGGTAATCAGCTGCAATCAAACTGGAAGCCAACTCAAAAATAGTTGGGAAAAGGCTAGGCAGATAAGGCAGAATAGAATAGAATACATTAATTTGCAAAGAATGTAGGTATTACAAATTAAATGTTTCAAATAATGTTAGAGTCCTAGTCCATTCTTCCTGTAAGGCATGCAAAAATACTATGGGCATTATAGTTACACAAATGTAAAATAAAGTTATTTATGAGGTGTCTGTCTAAATAAACAGATTATGGTAGACTAGCTTCTGCCCGCGACTTCGTCCGCGTCAAATATTTGCTCCTCTGACCCTTCCCGTCGCATCGCACCCTGCCAGTTTTTGTTTATTTTCTTGTTGCCGCTCCGCTCCTTTTGATCGTAGCGTAATGTTATATAGCCCATAGCCTTCCTAAATAAATAGGCTACCCGACTCAAAAATAATTTATCAATTCGAACCAGTAGTTCCTGAGATTAGAGTGTTCCTCCCCCCATTTTAGGGAAATGGGGGTTAGAAAGAGACACAAAGCAGCCTTTGTCACTCTCCATCCCTTCAACTATCTTCACTTAAAAAATCACGTAGATTCGTCGCTCCGTTTTGCCGTGAAAGACGGACAAACAGACACACACACTTTCCCATTTATAATATTAGTATGGATTATCGCCAAAAAATCAGCTACAGAGAAATAACAATGGTCAATAGTAATTTTGCAAGATTTTTTTTTAAATAATCTTATTGTTGGTCCCTAATATTGTTACGTACTTTGTTATACCTACACAGCACATGCTAAACAAATAACACTTTTTTAAGTGCAGTCTTTTATGCTCCAGATCAATGGTACATAAAATATTATGATGTTCTGATTACGAGAAATGTCATTAATAACTGTATTGCACCTTGCCTTACGTAAATCTAATTAAAACCATTAGTTTTGGAACCTGTCAGACACAGTTGTTGTCAGCACATAATGTGTAATCCGATTTAAAATAAATGTTTTTTTCAAATAAATACTCATATTGATCAGCCGATTGGAAAGCTTAACCATTTAATACTAGTTGTGTCGTATTAATAAGCCTGATCTACACAGTGCGTGTTATTTGCCTATGTCATACATAAGTCGTAGTAACAATAAAAGTCTTACGTTGCTTTAATCCTAGGAGGGTTATGATTTTGACCGGAATGGGCGGAATGTATGTATGTGGGTGGTACATGTATATGTATGTATAAACGAGTTATTTAAACTGGGTTCCCTCTATCTGGCAGAAACTTGATGCTCCGAATTTTATTTGGCATTACACACTTGGCATAATCTTCTTTAAAGGAATATTTGTAAGGCATAAAAAATGTTTAGCATAATCGCTGTTTGGCCGACTGTTTATATGTCCGACTTTACGCTCGCATACTTTTAAGATGGCAGAATTTTATTTCGCATCTTTGGCGGACTTAAAATTTCGCATAATTTCGTTTAGCATAACATTTATTTAGTGCGACGATTATTTGGTATAATTTTACTTGGCAGAATTTCATTTTGATTAATTTTGTTAGGCATATTGTAAGTGGGTTCCCTCTATCTGGCAGAAACTTGATGCTCCGAATTTTATTTGGCATAACACACTTGGCATAATCTTATTTAAATGAATATTTGTAAGGCATAAAAAATGTTTAGCATAATCATTGTTAGGCCGAATGTTTATATGCTCGACTTTACGCTGGCATACTTTTAAGATGGCAGAATTTTATTTCGCATAATTACCTTTGGCAGACTTAAAATTCCGCATAATTTCGTTTAGCATAACATTTATTTAGAGCAATGATTATTTGGCATAATTTTACTTGGCATACTATGAAGATGGCAGAATTTCATTTAGAATAATTTTGTTAGGCATATTTTCATTTCTATTAAATTGCATTTCAACCTTAAATAAAATGAAATAGTGTCTCAAAAAGTCAGTATATGTTGTGCTACAAAAAATATTGACAGAAACGAATCGCTGCAGAACCGACTCCACGTAGTCTTGTCTGCCCTACCCCTAGAGAGTAATTTAAGCCCGCGTAGGCGTGGAGGGGCGAGGCGGCCCCTCCGCGCCCCTCCGGTCCCTCATCGTCGCAGATGGTTTTACGCTCACCACCGCGGCTTCGGCTTGCTGGCCGGCTTTGCCGGCCAGCCTCAGCCGCGGCGCCGACCGTCAAAACCACCTGCGCCTCACCTCGCGTGGTACCGCCGGAGCCCCGCAGCGCCTGAGCCGTGACAGAAACCATGCATGCTGCATGTTGCATGCTCGCCTGAATGCTGTAAGCTTGCTTGCATGCTGTATGCTTGCTTGCATGCTGCATGCTTTTTTGCATGCTGCATGCTTGTTCACATGCTGCATATTCGCATGCTTCTGATAAGGAAATATAAACCACATATGTTGACAATCAAATGTTTTATTGAATATTCCTACATGCAGAATGTGTGAATGTGTGTTTCAATTATTATGGATATGAAATGTATGCCAAAAGATGATTCTAAGTTTAAAGTTTCTGAGATATGATAGTTCTGCCTTTTAATAACTATCGATATGAAGTTATGCCAAGAGACGATTCTGACTGCGAACTTTCTGCGATATGATGGTTCTACTTTTAAATTATTATGGAATAAAATTTATGCCTGAAGATGATTCTGACTTATAAAATTATGCGTTGTGAATGTATGATAAATGAGTGTATGCCAAACGATTATCTGCGAAATGAAGTTTATGCCATCCGCTGTTATGCAAAATAATATTATGACGACAAAAATTCTGCCATAAAGGGTGGACCCATTGTAATTTGTATAATATTGCATTTTGACCTTAAATTAAAATTAAAATAGTGTCTGAAAAAATCAATATATGTTGTGCTACAAAAGTTATTGACAGAAACGAATCGCTGCAGAACGGACTCCACGCAGTCTTCTCTGCCCTACCCCTAGAGTGTAATTTAAACCCGCGTAGGCGCGGAGGGGCGAGGCGGCCCGCGATTAGCTCGCGTGGGACCACCGGAGCCTCGCAGCGCCGGAGCCGTGACAAAAGCATGCATGCTGCATGTTGCATGCTCGCCTGCTTGCTGTAAGCTTGCTTGCATACTGCATGTTGCATGTTCGCCTGCATGCTGTGAGCTTGCTTGCATGCTGCATGCTTGGTTGCATGCTGCATGCTTGCTTGCATGTTGCATGCTTACTTGCATGCTGCATGCATGGTGTATGCTTGTTTGCATGTCTGAATGCAGCGTGCTAACTATAATTTTTCTGTAATGTAATATATGAGTGTTTCAATTATTATGAATATGAAATGTATGTCAAAAGATGATTCTAACTGTAAAATTTCTGAGATATGATAGTTCTGCCTTTTAATGAGTATCGATATGAAATTATGCCAAGAGACGATTCTGACTGCGAACTTTCTGCGATATGATGGTTTTCCCTTTTGATTATTATGGATATAAAATTTATGCCTAAAGATGATTCTGACTTATAAAATTATGCCTTGTGAATGTATGATAAATGAGTGCATGCCAAACGATTTTCTGCGAAATGAAGTTTATGCTATTCGCTGTTATGCAAAATAATATTATGACGAAAAAAATTCTGCCATAAAGGGTGGACCCATTTAAACTATTTATCATAGGGTATGATTTAAGCTATCACCAATTTAACTAGTTTTGTGTTTCTTAAATAATAGGGTTTGCCCGCAAAATAGTAGATTTGTCACCAAAATGTATTCACCAAACAATATAAAATCAATTCCACAAAAACCAAAAACACACAACACACAAATTCCATAAATTACCTAAAATCATGAAGATATGGGGTCAAGTACCAAATAAATGTTTTTGTATGTATTATAATAGGTTTGTACTAATAGTATTTAAGCAAGCTAATTTAAAGAGATCACCAATAAATCATATATTATGTCACTAGAAAATTTCATGAAGTTCCAAAAAAGTAGGGTTGTCGTCATCATCCCTTCAACCAAAAGAGTCTACGACTTAACTGGCCATGTGCCTCCCACAAGGGTCTTAATTTTCACAGGTAGTATAAATATATTTAAATTAAATTTCTAGCAGAATAGTAAATAAAACACTTAATTAAAGTCAAAATAATCAATATTTATTGTTAAAAATTATAATCACGGAAAGCGCGCCAATTTGTGCCAACAAATTTTCATTAAAATTATAAACTGATGTATTAAAATGGTAACGAATACATTATTTTAATAACTGAATGAAATAAAATATAACTAATACAGTAGTATTAGTGACAAAATAATAAATAAAAAGGAGTCGCAGTCATGGATCGATTAATCGATTTGTTTGGTGACAGATCTACCATTCTGAGCACAAAGCTATTATTTAAGTAATAAAACTATTATTATAAGAACGAAGTTTATGTTCATGTAATGCACTACAATTTTATTGGTAATCCATCTCATATTTTACACATTATATTAACAATAATTTGATCATTCATACCTGGGGACACTTTTTGTTTATCTGAGAACGAAAATATTTCGTGGCGATAGATCTATTTATTAGGTGATACAACTTGATGACAAATATAAATTTTGGTGACAAAAAATATAGTCCCTTTATCATAATGTGAAAAATGAGAAAAAAAAACTTACTAAATTAGTGTTGGTCTGCCTCAACTTTCGAACCGACCGGCTCATTGACGGTTCAAAACTGTCTGTTAATGGTTTAAATGAAATAAATACTTTATTTCGAGCTAATACACACACAACTCAACTGTTTACTCTATACGTTTGATAGTGTATCCTTACAACAGACACGCCAAGTTGCTTTCCAATTTCAAATAATTGAGTCGGTTGACAAACTGACGAAGTTACTGTAAGGCCTAAATGATGTGTCAATACTTCAAGGCGCCCCGCCGCCGTGAAAATTGGTGGCTCAAAACGAATTAGCCGACGCCAAACGAAATGGCCAAGATGTTACATCTAGAGAGCTTGCTTTAGTAATCGTCGCCATAATTTATTTATTTAAATTAATCCCGAACTGGGTTTCCACGTAAAATTTATGTGTAGAGAACTAAGTTGGAGGAGTGATGAAATATGAGCAACGCGTTACTGAAGTAATGTTAAGTTGTTTAACGTGTTATACGTTGGTACTTAGTATATTGTAGACTCATAAAAACCTTTTTCGGATTTGGGAATAATAGTACAAAACTTGTGTGTTGTTTCAGTTGTTAAAGTTGGACGATAGGATAGGAGTAACTTAATATTTTTAAGGATTGGGAAATAAAATTCGTATCTTACTTAACATTTACGACTGGAAGTTACATGAAGGTGACGGTTTTATTTTTATTCCTTTCGTCTTATTTAGTACTTTCAAAAAACTCGAAATAAGTATCATTAAAATTGATGACAGTGCAGCAGCTGCTATGTAAATTAGCAATGTTTGTAATGCACATTTTTTTTAAATGGATTTAGTGCTGTACTTAGATTTGGCTGAAATCTTTTTTATTTTTAGTATTCGGATTATTAATGGAACCGACCGTCAATGAGACAGATAAAGACTTACTGCCGGTATCTACCTACAGGCAGTAACTAAAATAAAGCTCTGAGGAAATAATGATTAAAGCTTTATTTAAATAAATCGGTTTCCCGTTCAGACAATCGACGCTCTTATTGGGTCGACTGGGAACAGCCTGATGAGAGTAGCCGAAGATCGAGAAAAACGCTCAGCAGGACGGTCGTGCCACGACTCTTGTCGAACAATTTAGAAAGAATTTCCATGAAGTTTTCATAATCCTTGTAATACTAGATTTGCGTCGTACCTGTTTGCGGAGGCCAAGAAATAGCGTGCAGTTGTAGAGACCTAAGTCCAGCAGTGGACTAATAAGGCTAATGTTGATGTAGAACACGATAATATATTACAAATTGCAGATTGTAAGATGTTTATCCTTTTTATTCTATCTAGATATACTTAATAATATAAATGATATAAATATAATTAATGTTTATCCTAGCCTTTCTTGGTTTACTGTTGCTTAATTTTTTCACCTTATTTCGAAATTCTTCAGTTTATGGCGTATCCTAAACAAAAACCAAAGCTGAACAAAACATGTGTGTCACACAAGATATAAACGTTCCTTTTTAATAAACGACTCCTTGAACACAGACTCAGAAGTGTGAATACTGTGTGGATATACGTAAATCATGTCTATTGTCAAAAGGAAACCGCGTGTAGTTTGTTATGCCGTCACAAACCAGACAAGTGGGGTTTAATCTACGGAGACGTTCTTACTTTCTTCAAATTGCGGGTATTCGTAAACAGTCTCGTTATTCTTTCAGAACTGTGATTTATCTGTTTTACGTTATATTTTACTAACTTCATATTTAATGGTCTTGTCTTGTTTTGTGAGACTTGTTTTCAAAGTTTTAACATTTGTAAATAGCATTGAACACATAAATTCAAAATGGTGTTTAAGCACGGAAAACTGGCACTTAAACAATTTTCACTTAAACTTTTAATAACGTTACAGTGCAATAATTACTGTGATCAACTGGCTTAGTCGCTTATCTGCACATAGCAATCAGCCTACAATATTCCCACTGTCGAGACACAGGCCTCTTCTCGAAGAAAGGGAGTGCGCTGCAGTCTACCACGCGGGCCCAGTGTGGGTTGGTAGAAATGAGTCTTTTTTTTGTAGGTGGGAAATCATTAAATGACGTCTCCCGCTCTGGGTGGAGCAGAAGGGTGTATCAGACTTTTACTGACTAAAACCCACCCGTGTGCTTTCACTTGCCTATGCCAGGGTCAAAAAAACTCTTTTAAATTAATCACGCGACCCTGACAGGCATTGGTCCTAGCGGACCCCTTCAATTGTTGCTGACATCTCTTTGAGGCGCGCGTTGAATACAATACGCCGTTGACCCAAGCCTGGTCCTTACCGGGCGGCGACGTAGTCTGGGTTGAACCTACAACATAAAACTCGTAAGTTGCAGCTGTCGCCACTGAACCACCACTACTCCTTTTCCATCACTGTTGCTTATTTAATATATGATTGCTGAATAGGTACGTATAGAACAAAAGGACACACGACTTTTTATCTTCCAAATCAAAATCAAAAGTCATTTATTCGAACAACGCTGAGAGCAGCACTTTTTGAACGTCAAATGCTATCAACTCTATGCAAAGGGTTTATTTTAACAAGTATAGCAACACGAAGAAATGTAAAACTATATAAAAATAAAATACCCATAAAAAAATGAGAATCTTAAAGTCTTAAAATGACAATAAAAATATGTACATCACTAACATATTTTTAGACCTCAAATACTTTTCGCGTTTATTCGTAAGTACCTGTATTTGAACTTCCAGTAAAATACGTTTTTATAGAGCTATAACCATAATACCTTTGTATAAAAGATTTCATCACTAGCTCGCAACATTTTCCAACCAAAATTTAAGATACATTAACTAAACACATTCGCGATTTTCACGCTTTTGTTGTAAGTATATATGCAAAATATGTATATCATTATATCACTTTTATAGCACGAAAGAAAATTAAATCGTGTAAAAAATTTACTGTATGGTAAGTTTCGTTTTCATTGTTAAAGAGTAAGCTCTAAATAAATTGGTTTTACGTGAACTTTCCAATGGTAGTAAATCATTTCTTGAACGTAAAATATTTTTTCTTATTTTCGCCATAGTCATAATGCAAGGATCAACTTTTTATAAAATTTCACTTGATGAATAGCCCTTTTTACGACCTATTATGACTTGTACAACAATTGTAATTTTAGTCTATATCTCTCGAGGGGCTTATGGCTAAAGAATATAACCGTACAGGTCGATTGAAGGTTAAGATGCGCTTGCCGCGGTCAGTTCATGGGTATGTAATGGATGGTCACCCATCCATTACATACCGAGAGCCCTACGTCCCTCAGAAAGTACTATAAACCATTGGTCCTGGTTGTCGTTCTTTGACATTCATATCGAGTAATTACATAACATCACGACTTGTTTCCTCGGAGGGTTGGGCAGAGGTGTACCTACAGTACACCCACATTTCGCCTGTTATGTTTAAGTCCCATGTAATAGGGGGCGAGCCTATTGCCATCAACCGGGCACAAATCCAGACTCCGGGCTGCTTCTGAGAAATTCGAGATGGAAAAAACCAATATCATTTTCCCGACCTGGGAATCAAACCCAGGACCTCAAGCTCAGCAGTAGCGCTTGTTACTACTAAACCAACGAGGCAGTCGAGTAATTAGAAGTCCAAAAGTGTAAGAACCAGATACACTGGCTGCTACACTGGTTAAAGAGTAAGTGTGAGAGCATCACTCTCTCTATTGTCTACTGCAAGTACATTATCAAAGACGTGTTGACACGTTGAAAGATTATTCTGTTAGCGTGACGTGATCTCAGTGAGAACGTATTATGGTAGTGAGCATTACAGACCGAGAGAGAGAGTATTAGTGTTATGAGCGAGTGTTATAACTCTGAGCTTCATATGTGAAGAATATTCTCATCTTGGAATGATTCTTACACGTTCGTAAAATATCATGTTTTACAAATATTGTAATCGTGCTTTTTCATTGTGTCTTGATATTAAGTTTTAGACGATATCGCTTCAATTTGCCTTGCCTTTTCCCAACTATGTTAAGGTTGGCTTCCAGTCTAACTGGATGCACCTGAATACCAGTATTTTACATAAAACGACCGCCTGTCTGACCTCTACAACACAGTTACTGGGTAACACAATAGCCTGTGGTAAGACTGTTTGCCAGTCGTTTGGCCTTTTGATGACGTATTACGACTGTCAAAGATCTATGAGTTACAGCCAGTCATCATCATCATCATATCAGCCGTAAGACGTCCACTGCTGGACTTTAGGCCTCCCCCAATTTGGGGGGCTTTGCCATAATCGCCACGCTTGGCAGGCGGGTTGGCGATCGCAGTATGGTGGTAAAATGCATAGAGAATGCTGCTGCCCATTCTCTAGTAAGTCCCTTAGTCGCCTTTTACGACACCCACGGGAAGAAATGGGGTGGTGTTATTTTTTACGTCCGGCACCACACGGTACAGCCAGTAGTGATAGGTAATAGGTAGAACGGGCTGGTGTCCGCAACTCCACGTCTGAGCGCGTATTTTGCGTACGGGCAGTCAGTAGTAACGGCTTGACGTGCTTTCCGTGGCACAGAAAGGTCTTGGTATGTAAAGATTGTCACCCATCCGCGAATCAACCAGGTCAAGCGTTACTTAACCTGATTGATGGACCCAGGCAGCTGTTATGACTTAGACACAAGGCTCAATAGGTACCTAAGTACGCAATTTAAATAATAGTTAAAAATGTTAAGCTTTGTCCAAAAAAGCTTTTCATTACTGTCCTGATATCTGTTTTGTTTACCGTACCAATGATTTTCGGTATAAGTTTGCATTATTCTGGGTATAGTGAAAGGAACAAATGAAAAGACAACGGTGTCGGGTTTTCCTTTTTGGCTCCTACATCATCTAATATAAATAATATTCTCTCCAAGAGACATGTACAGAGGGTCTTCTTTATTTTCAGTAGCCTGCGTCCAATGTAAAAGGTAGCAGTAATTTATCCAGTTTATATTACAAGATATCCTAATAATTGGGTCAAGGGATCAGCTGCCACTTACACAGATTAATATTTTTTTATCCGATTTCCCTCATTGCACTGTAATATTATTATTCAAGAAAAGAGAAATTTGACGTTTAAGTGAACTTTGGTGCAACTAACGTTTTGGCGTTGAAACAATTTAGCGTAAAAGTACGGTGAAGGTGCAATATTTTATATTATCCCGAGACCAAACTTGCCTAAGCCCAAATCCAAACTTTGCTATACAGATATAAATAAACCTTCCAACTGATGTCAAACTCTCATAAATTAGCTAATTTCACATAAATCGAATCTTACTAGTAAGTGATTCGAACGAATGAAATTTACTAGCTAAGATCCATAGGGTAAAGTAGATTAGCACTTAAAACTAGCAACTGTAGCCGAAATATGGACTCCGGATATCCGAGATTCTGCTGGAAGATCGAGCGGCTTCACGAGGAGGTAGGTACACGATTTCCCTCACCCCCTGGCCCGTAGGCGAGACACTTGCGTACATCAGTTTTTCTGTCCGCGTCGAAGGTACCTAATTTCGCCTTCCGTCGGAGCCCCACCAGTAGGTATGTGCCCAATTAGTTTTTACTTATAAAGTTGCATAGGTATCTATTAAAGAATAGTTATTGTAGTTATTCAGTTTTATCTATTAGAGAAACAAACGCGTTTTTTACATGTAGGGGAAGGGGGGGGCAAGATGGGGTCCTTAACGTTTGCGTAGTAATAAAACTGACAATATTTGCGTCATGAGATCTGGTTTATTTTAATAATCTTCCTTGGTAATCAGTCTTTCGTATTTAAGTACTTTTAGGAACTTATGTATTATAATAAAGAAATAAAAAATTTATAAGTAAAAAAGCCGTATCACCCCATCTTGCCCCCTAGGGAGGGCAAGATGGGGTACCCCTTGGGGCAAGATGGGGTATGCTAAAATTAACCAATTATTGCTCACAAAATTCGCAAGTAAAGGTTGAATCTTCATCCTCATCCTCTACTCCAGCGCAGCTGCAATGAGCCCATTTGCCGCATGCTGCACAAGCAGCCCAAACCTTCGTTTGAATCCAAGTAACGACCACTACAGAACAGACAAGGAGTATTTTTAACATCACTGTCGCTGTTCTCTCTTGCTGATGAGGTCTTGGCAACTTTTTTGTTTTTTGTCACTGCCTTCTTTTTAATTGCTGTTTTCAAAGTTTTCTTTAGATCCCTCATCTCTTTCCTTTTCTTTTTATTTGCTTCTTCAAGCTATTTTCTTTTTATAGTCTCTTCCAGTTCGTCGGCAGAAAAAACTTGCACCTTTGGGCCTAACTGGACCTTCAGTGATTTCGAAGTGGACTCATTGTCTAGTAAGCTTGCACGAAATACCTTCATTTTTCTTTCCAGAGTTGTCTGAGGCACAGAAAACGTTCTTGCAGCTAGCTTATATCCCATTTTCTCTTCTATCACAGACTTCACCGCATTCTGCATACTCTCTTCAGACCAACTTCCTCTGTCCGTCTTTCTTTTATAATTTTTCACCATTCTATAACAAAAAATATTTTAAAATTATAACACGTAAACTGAAAAGTAAACTTCTTACTCCAAAATTACAGAATTTATACTTGAGGAAGTCCTCACAATACACACATACACCCGAAAAACATAAAATGTTACGTATTTATATAATTATATTAAAAAATGCACGCAAAAACTTGGAGGCTAAGATGGGATACCCTCATACCCCATCATGCCCCTTCATGCCTATGTGAGTCTAAAAATTTCTTAAAAAATAACACTACAAAGTACAGAGGTAAACAAGTTCTTACCTGTTGGCGTAATCATTGACACACGGGAATAACTTAGCACTCAGTTTGAATAGTTGTTATTCAAGGAAGAAACACGACTTAACTGCGGTACAAAAATAACAAGCAAACTGCCAAAAAATATATTTTTTCGGAAAACAATTAAAGCACGTAGTTTCGCCGCTCAGTCGCACTGCCAACTAGAAGCCATCATAGCCGCGCTGCGTCCCGCGATAGAATGATCGTGATTGGTTAATTAGTTTGCCTATAACACACCGTACCCCGTCTTGCCCGCTACCCCGTCTTGCCCCCCCTTCCCCTACTTACTTCATCATCATCTGCCTAGCCTTTTCCCAACTATGTTGGGGTTCGGTGTTCAGTCTTACCGGATGCAGCTGAGTACCCGTACTTTACATGGAGCGACTGCCTACCTGACCTCCACAACCCAGTTACTGGGTAATACGATACCCCTTGGTAAGACTCCTTGTCAGACTTTCGGGCTTCCGGCGACCCGTAACGATGGTCTAAGATCTACGAAAGACAGCCGGGACCAACGGCTTAACGTACTTTCCGAGGCATAGAAGGGTCTTATTATGTAAAGATGGTCACCCATCCACGGAGCAACCGTGGCAAGCGTAGCTTAACCTGAACGATCGACCCGTGCGGCTGTTATAATTTGCAAATATCCCTACTAATACAAATCAAGTTTATTTGTTACGCTTTCACGCGAAAACTACGTAACCGATCATTATGAAACTATGTACACATATTCTTGGAGGTATTAGAAGTAAAAGTAATTTTTATGAAAAAAAAATTACGGAAGATAAAATTCGGTACGGGGTAAGTTTGAACCCCAAGAAAGGACATAGGCCTATTTTTATTCCGAGATTCGTCTCCGTCCACGATAACCGACATTTACGCGGACGAAGTCGCGGGAAAAAGCTAGTCAGTTCTTATTAATATCAGTTACATATTTGATACTTCTTGATACCTTGGTTGAGATTGGACACCGGTGACGACAATGCGCTTCGCGGGCTGCCCCGCACGCCATGCGCACGTCTACCATTCCACGTAGGATTTTAGAAGCACTATTTGACTCATTAAGGGGATGATTTTGGAAAAATTGTGATACACGTGTCACATAATTATACTTGAAGAGTATATATACGAATTTTAGTGTCAATCGACTTAGAGAATAAAAAGTTTCATAGAAAATTCAACCCCACATTTCACCCTCTTAGGGGTAGAATTTCAAAAAATCCTTTCCCTCCAAATTTCATGTCTCTAAGTCGGGCGGTTTAGGTTGTGCGTTGAAATAGCAGTCAGTCAGTCACTCAGGACTTTAGCAATGGAAGCCTAGTAATGGAAGCTAATACTGGAAGCTAGTACTGGAAACTAGTACTGGAAGCTAGTACTGGAAGCTAGTACTGGAAGCTAGTACTGGAAGATATACTGGAAGCCAGTGCTGGAAGTAAGTAATGGAAGCTAGTACTGGAAGCTAGTACTGGAAGCTAGTACTGGAAGCTAGTACTGGAAGATACACTGTAAGCCAGTGCTGGAAGATAGTACTGGAAGCTAGTACTGGTAGCTAGTACTGGAAGCTAGTACTGGAGGCTAGTACTGGAAGCTAGTACTGGTAGCTAGTACTGGAAGCTAGTACTGGAGGCTAGTACTGGCAGCTAGTACTGGAAGCCAGTGCTAGAAGATAGTAATGGACGCTAGTACTGGAAGCTAGTACTGAAAGCTAGTATTGGAAGCCAGTGCTGAAAGATAGTAATGGAAGCTAGTAATGGAAGCTAATACTGGAAGCTAGTACTGGAAGCTAGTACTGGAGGCTAGTACTGGCAGCTAGTACTGGAAGCTAGTACTTTAAGATATACTAGAAGCCAGTGCTGGAAGATAGTAATGTAAGCTAGTACTAGAAGCCATAGCTGGAAACTAGTACTGGAAATCAGTGCTGAAAGATAGTACTGGAAGCTAGTACTGGAGGCTAGTACTGGAAGCTAGTACTGGTAATTAGTACTGGAAGCTAGTACTGGATGCTAGTACTGGAGGCTAGTACTGGAAGCCAGTGCTAGAAGATAGTAATGGACGCTAGTACTGGAAGCTAGTACTGGAAGCTAGTACTGGAAGATACACTGTGAGCCAGTGCTGGAAGATAGTAATGGAAGCTAGTACTGGTAGCTAGTATTGGAAGCTAGAACTGGAGGCTAGTACTGGTAGCTAGTACTGGAAGCCAGTGCTGGAAGATACACTGTAAGCCCGTGCTGGAAGATAGTACTGGAAGCTAGTACAACAAGCTAGTACTGGTAGCTAGTACTGGAAGCTAGTACTGGAGGCTAGTACTGGAATCTAGTACTGGAAGCTAGTACTGGTAGCTAGTACTGGAAGCTAGTACTGGAGGCTAGTACTGGAATCTAGTACTGGAAGCTAGTACTGGTAGCTAGTACTGGAAGCTAGTACTGGAAGCTAGTACTGGAAGCTAGTACTGGAAGCTAGTACTGGAAGCCAGTGCTAGAAGATAGTAATGGACGCTAGTACTGGAAGCTAGTACTGGAAGCTAGTATTGGAAGCCAGTGCTGAAAGATAGTAATGGAAGCTAGTAATGGAAGCTAATACTGGAAGCTAGTACTGGAAGCTAGTACTGGAGGCTAGTACTGGAAGCTAGTACTGGAAGCTAGTACTGGAAGATATACTAGAAGCCAGTGCTGGAAGATAGTAATATAAGCTAGTACTAGAAGCCATAGCTGGAAACTAGTACTGGAAATCAGTGCTGAAAGATAGTAATGGGAGCTAGTACTGGAAGCTAATACTGGAAGCTAGTACTGGCAGCTAGTACTGGAGGCTAGTACTGGCAGCTAGTACTGGAAGCCAGTGCTAGAAGATAGTAATGGACGCTAGTACTGGAAGATATACTGGAAGCCAGTGCTGGAAGATAGTAATGGAAGCTAGTACTGGAAGCTAGTACTGGAAGATACACTGTAAGCCAGTGCTGGAAGATAGTAATGAAAGCTAGTACTGGAAGCTAGTACTACAAGCTAGTACTGGTAGCTAGTACTGGAAGCTAGTACTGGAGGCTAGTACTGGAAGCTAGTACTGGAAGCAAGTACTACAAGCTAGAACTGGTAGCTAGTAATGGAAGCTAGTACTGGAAGCTAGTACTGGAAGCTAGTACTGGAAGCTAGTACTGGAAGATACACTGTAAGCCAGTGCTGGAAGATAGTAATGAAAGCTAGTACTGGAAGCTAGTACTACAACCTAGTACTGGTAGCTAGTATTGGAAGCCAGTGCTGAAAGATAGTAATGGAAGCTAGTAATGGAAGCTAGTACTGGAAGCTAATACTGGAAGCTAGTACTGGAAGCTAGTACTGGAGGCTAGTACTGGAAGATATACTGGAAGCCAGTGCTGGAAGATAGTAATGGAAGCTAGTACTGGAAGCTAGTATTGGAAGCCAGTGCTGAAAGATAGTAATGGAAGCTAGTAATGGAAGCTATTACTGGAAGCTAATACTGGAAGCTAGTACTGGAAGCTAGTACTGGAAGCTAGAACTGGAAGCTAATACTGGAAGCTAGTACTAGAAGCTAGTACTGGAGGCTAGTACTGGAAGCCAGTACTGGAAAATATACTGTAAGCCAGTGCTGGAAGATAGTACTGGAAGCTAGTACAACAAGCTAGTACTGGTAGCTAGTACTGGAAGCTAGTACAACAAGCTAGTACTGGAAGCTAGTACTGGAAGCTAGTACTGGAGGCTAGTACTGAAATCTAGTACTGGAAGCTAGTACTGGAGGTTAGTACTGGAAGCTAGTACTGGTAGCTAGTACTGGAGGCTAGTACTGGAAGCTAGTACTGGAGGCTAGTACAGGAGGCTAGTACTGGCAGCTAGTACTGGAAGCCAGTGCTAGAAGATATACTAGAAGCCAGTGCTGGAAGATAGTAATGTTAGCTAGTACTAGAAGCCATAGCTGGAAATTAGTACTGGAAATCAGTGCTGAAAGATAGTACTGGAAGCTAGTACTGGAGGCTAGTACTGGAAGCTAGTACTGGTAATTAGTACTGGAAGCTAGTACTGGATGCTAGTACTGGAGGCTAGTACTGGAAGCCAGTGCTAGAAGATAGTAATGGACGCTAGTACTGGAAGCTGGTACTGGAAGCTAGTACTGGAAGATACACTGTGAGCCAGTGCTGGAAGATAGTAATGGAAGCTAGTACCGGTAGCTAGTATTGGAAGCTAGAACTGGAGGCTAGTACTGGAAGCAAGTACTGGAAGCTAGTACTGGAAGCCAGTGCTGGAAGATAGTAATGGAAGCTAGTACTGGAAGCTAGTACTGGAAGCTAGTACTGGAAGCTAGTACTGGAAGCTAGTACTGGAAGCTAGTACTGGAAGCTAGTACTGGAAGATACACTGTAAGCCAGTGCTGGAAGATAGTACTGGAAGCTAGTACAACAAGCTAGTACTGGTAGCTAGTACTGGAAGCTAGTACTGGAGGCTAGTACTGGAATCTAGTACTGGAAGCTAGTACTGGTAGCTAGTACTAGAAGCTAGTACTGGAGGCTAGTACTGGAAGCTAGTACTGGAAGCCAGTGCTAGAAGATAGTAATGGACGCTAGTACTGGAAGCTAGTACTGGAAGCTAGTATTGGAAGCCAGTGCTGAAAGATAGTAATGGAAGCTAGTAATGGAAGCTAATACTGGAAGCTAGTACTGGAAGCTAGTACTGGAGGCTAGTACTGGAAGCTAGTACTGGAAGCTAGTACTGGAAGATATACTAGAAGCCAGTGCTGGAAGATAGTAATGTAAGCTAGTACTAGAAGCCATAGCTGGAAACTAGTACTGGAAATCAGTGCTGAAAGATAGTACTGGAAGCTAGTACTGGAGGCTAGTACTGGAAGCTGGTACTGGTAGCTAGTACTGGAAGCTAGTACTGGAGGCTAGTACTGGATGCTAGTACTGGAGGCTAGTACTGGCAGCTAGTACTGGAAGCCAGTGCTAGAAGATAGTAATGGAAGCTAGTACTGGTAGCTAGTACTGGAAGCTAGAACTGGAGGCTAGTACTGGAAGCTAGTACTGGAAGCAAGTACTGGAAGCTAGTACTGGAAGCTAGTACTGGAAGCTAGTACTGGAAGATACACTGTAAGCCAGTGCTGGAAGATAGTAATGGAAGCTAGTACTGGAAGCTAATACTGGAAGCTAGTACTGGAAGCTAGTACTGGAGGCTAGTACTGGAAGCCAGTACTGGAAGATATACTGAAAGCCAGTGCTGGAAGATAGTACTGGAAGCTAGTACAACAAGCTAGTACTGGTAGCTAGTACTGGAAGCTAGTACTGGTAGCTAGTACTGGAGGCTAGTACTGGAAGCTAGTACTGGAAGCTAGTACTGGAAGCTAGTACTGGAAGCTAGTACTGGAGGCTAGTACTGGCAGCTAGTACTGGAAGCCAGTGCTAGAAGATAGTAATGGACGATAGTACTAGAAGCTTGTACTGGAAGCTAGTACTGGAAGATACACTGTAAGCCAGTGCTGGAAGATAGTAACGGAAGCTAGTACTGGAAGCTAGTACTACAAGCTAGTACTGGTAGCTAGTACTGGAAGCTAGTACTGGAAGCTAGTACTGGTAGCTAGTACTGGAGGCTAGTACTGGAAGCTAGTACTGGAAGCTAGAACTGGAGGCCAGTACTGGCAGCTAGCACTGTAAGCCAGTGCTGGAAGATAGTAATGGAAGCTAGTACTGGAAGCTAGTACTACAAGCTAGTACTGGTAGCTAGTACTGGAAGCTAGTACTGGAGGCCAGTACTGGAAGCTAGTACTGGAGGCCAGTACTGGAAGCTAGTACTGTAGTACTGGAAGCTAGTACTGGAAGCTAGTACTGGAAGCTAGTACTGGAAGCTAGTACTGGAAGCTGATACTGGAAGCTAGTACTGGAAGATAGTACTAGAAGCAAGTACTGGTAGCTAGTACTGGAAGCTAATACTGGAGACTAGTACTGGAAGCTAGTACTGGAGGCTAGTACTGGAAGCTAATACTGGAAGCTAGTACTGGAAGATATACTGGAAGCCAGTGCTGGAAGATAGTAATGGAAGCTAGTACTGGAAGATATACTGGAAGCCAGTGCTGGAAGATAGTAATGGAAGCTAGTACTGGAAGCTAGTACTACAAGCTAGTACTGGTAGCTACTACTGGAAGCTAGTACTGGAAGATATACTGGAAGGCAGTGCTGGAAGATAGTAATGGAACCTAGTACTGGAAGCTAGTACTGGAAGCTAGTACTGGAAGATATACTGGAAGCCAGTGCTGGAAGATAGTAATGAAAGCTTGTACTGGAAGCTAATACTGGAAGCTAGTACTGGAAGCAAGTACTGGAGGCTACTACTGGAAGCTGGTACTGGTAGCTAGTACTGGAAGCTATTACTGGAGGCTAGTACTGGAAGCTAGTACTGGAAGATATACTGGAAGCCAGTGCTGGAAGATAGTAATGGAAGCTAGTACTGGAAGCTAGTACTGGAAGATACACTGTAAGCCAGTGCTGGAAGATAGTAATGGGAGCTAGTACTGGAAGCTAATACTGGAAGCTAGTACTGGAAGCAAGTACTGGAAGATAGTAATGGAAGCTAGTACTGGAAGCTAGTACTGGAAACTAGTACTGGAAGCTAGTACTGGAAGCTAGTACTGGTAGCTAGTACTGGAAGCTAGTACTGGAAGCTAGTACTGGAGGCTAGTACTGGCAGCCAGTACTGGAAGATAGTAATGGAAGCTAGTAATGGAAGCTAGTACTGGAAGCTAATACTGGAAGCTAGTACTGGAAGCTAGTACTGGAGGCTAGTACTGGAAGATACACTGTAAGCCAGTGCTGGAAGATAGTAATGAAAGCTAGTACTGGAAGCTAGTACTACAAGCTAGTACTGGTAGCTAGTACTGGAAGCTAGTACTGGAGGCTAGTACTGGAAGCTAGTACTGGAAGCAAGTACTACAAGCTAGTACTGGTAGCTAGTAATGGAAGCTAGTACTGGAAGCTAGTACTGGAAGCTAGTACTGGAAGATACACTGTAAGCCAGTGCTGGAAGATAGTAATGAAAGCTAGTACTGGAAGCTAGTACTACAAGCTAGTACTGGTAGCTAGTACTGGAAGCTAGTACTGGAGGCTAGTACTGGAAGCTAGTATTGGAAGCCAGTGCTGAAAGATAGTAATGGAAGCTAGTACTGGAAGCTAATACTGGAAGCTAGTACTGGAAGCTAGTACTGGAAGCCAGTACTGGAAGATATACTGTAAGCCAGTGCTGGAAGATAGTACTGGAAGCTAGTACTGGAGGCTAGTACTGGAAGCCAGTACTGGAAGCTAGTACTGGAGGCTAGTACTGGAAGCTAGTACTGGAAGCAAGTACTACAAGCTAGTACTGGTAGCTTGTAATGGAAGCTAGTACTGGAAGCTAGTACTGGAAGCTAGTACTGGAAGCTAGTACTGGAAGATACACTGTAAGCCAGTGCTGGAAGATAGTAATGAAAGCTAGTACTGGGAGCTAGTACTACAAGCTAGTACTGGTAGCTAGTACTGGAAGCTAGTACTGGAGGCTAGTACTGGAAGCTAGTATTGGAAGCCAGTGCTGAAAGATAGTAATGGAAGCTAGTAATGGAAGCTAGTACTGGAAGCTAATACTGGAAGCTAGTACTGGAAGCTAGTAGTGGAGGCTAGTACTGGAAGATATACTGGAAGCCAGTGCTGGAAGATAGTAATGGAAGCTAGTACTGGAAGCTAGTACTGGAAGCTAGTACTGGAAGATACACTGTAAGCCAGTGCTGGAAGATAGTAATGAAAGCTAGTACTGGAAGCTAGTACTACAAGCTAGTACTGGTAGCTAGTACTGGAAGCTAGTACTGGAGGCTAGTACTGGAAGCTAGTATTGGAAGCCAGTGCTGAAAGATAGTAATGGAAGCTAGTAATGGAAGCTAGTACTGGAAGCTAATACTGGAAGCTAGTACTGGAAGCTAGTACTGGAGGCTAGTACTGGAAGATATACTGGAAGCCAGTGCTGGAAGATAGTAATGGAAGCTATTACTGGAAGCTAATACTGGAAGCTAGTACTGGAAGCTAGTACTGGAAGCTAGTACTGGAAGCTAATACTGGATGCTAGTACTGGAAGCTAGTACTGGAGGCTAGTACTGGAAGCCAGTACTGGAAGATATACTGTAAGCCAGTGCTGGAAGATAGTACTGGAAGCTAGTACTGGAGGCTAGTACTGGAAGCCAGTACTGGAAGATATACTGTAAGCCAGTGCTGGAAGATAGTACTGGAAGCTAGTACAACAAGCTAGTACTGGTAGCTAGTACTGGAAGCTAGTACAACAAGCTAGTACTGGAAGCTAGTACTGGAAGCTAGTACTGGAGGCTAGTACTGAAATCTAGTACTGGAAGCTAGTACTGGAGGTTAGTACTGGAAGCTAGTACTGGTAGCTAGTACTGGAGGCTAGTACTGGAAGCTAGTACTGGAGGCTAGTACAGGAGGCTAGTACTGGCAGCTAGTACTGGAAGCCAGTGCTAGAAGATATACTAGAAGCCAGTGCTGGAAGATAGTAATGTTAGCTAGTACTAGAAGCCATAGCTGGAAACTAGTACTGGAAATCAGTGCTGAAAGATAGTACTGGAAGCTAGTACTGGAGGCTAGTACTGGAAGCTAGTACTGGTAATTAGTACTGGAAGCTAGTACTGGATGCTAGTACTGGAGGCTAGTACTGGAAGCCAGTGCTAGAAGATAGTAATGGACGCTAGTACTGGAAGCTGGTACTGGAAGCTAGTACTGGAAATACACTGTGAGCCAGTGCTGGAAGATAGTAATGGAAGCTAGTACTGGTAGCTAGTATTGGAAGCTAGAACTGGAGGCTAGTACTGGAAGCTAGTACTGGAAGCAAGAACTGGTAGCTAGTACTGGAAGCTAGTACTGGAAGCTAGTACTGGAAGCAAGTACTGGAAGCTAGTACTGGAAGCCAGTGCTGGAAGATAGTAATGGAAGCTAGTACTGGAAGCTAGTACTGGAAGCTAGTACTGGTAGCTAGTACGGGAAGCAAGTACTGGAAGCTAGTACTGGAAGATACACTGTAAGCCAGTGCTGGAAGATAGTAATGGAAGCTAGTACTGGAAGCTAGTACTGGAAGCTAGTACTGGAAGCTAGTACTGGAAGCTAGTACTGGAAGCTAGTACTGGTAGCTAGTACTGGTACTCTGTACTGGGGTTGGTCCTGCCATAGGGGCAGTGGGGGGGGGGGCCGCGATGCGGGCGGGGGGTGCGGTCGCGGGAAAACCGGGGGGCGTAAGGGGCGCGGGGGCGCGGGTACGCGGGTCCATCAAAGGAGGGATGGGAGCGGGCTTTGGCCTGGAGGAGGCCAGTGCGGGAAATTCCTTCTGGGAACTCAAAATCCTCTATGTCCATTTGACACGGCGATTCATCGGTAACGGTAGGGGCCTCGAGGGCATCGCTGAAGTCAGCGATGCCCGGGCTGGCTGGAATTGCGAGTTGTTCAGCCCTGTACATTTCGGAGAAGTCGGCTGCGAAATCCTTGTTTTTCTTAATTAAAATAAGAAAAACAGAGATCACAGCCCCGACCTCCGAACGTTCAATGCTGAACTGACTCGCAAGTTCAGTCAGGAGTGCCTCGATTTTCGCGAGTTTCTCCAAGGGTTTCTCCATGGTGGAGGGGAGATAGGGGGGGGGGACTAATCACTCATGAGAGTGATCCTATCGCCAAAGCCCTATACCTAACAACCTAATCCCCGGTGGGTTGCCGGGGGTGAGTGTTACACTCCCTGTCGGGTATAGACAGGGAGGTGAACCTGGTGAGCCGTAAGAGTGTCTCCCTAAGTGTGCGAAACGGGTTCCTAACCGGTCATGCGATGGGTACTGAAGGTACCCGACCAGTCTAGTGCGGGGGGTATAGATATACCCGCGGCACTAGTACGCGGCTGTGGAGGGAAGACTGTCACCAGGGCTGACGAGGGAAGCCCCCAAGGCCAGCGATCTGGGACCCGTCCAACTTTCGCCTAGCCCTGAAGGGGATAGACGGGTGCGTTGGGTCTGCACCCACTCGGCTTCGTTGGCACCGTTAAGGTATCCACCGAGTGACCACGAAACTGTGGATTTTGCCCTGAAGGGGCCACAAGCACAACGTTTTTAGACACTCTATTAAAGAAATAACACTGTCTTGTAAACAAGACAGAACGTTTTGACTGTATCCGTAAAGAAACAGGAATAGCGGAGAGTAGTCTGGGCGACTACGCAGCGTGGCGCACGGAGCACAAGTGACGGGTGATCGAGCGGCGGGCGGTGGAGGGGATACGCGCAGCGGAGCAGCAGCATAACGTCCTTCCAGGGCGAGCGTCGAGCGTAGAAATGTCCCGATAAAGTAATTACAATCCTTTTTATATCTTACAAACGTCACTCTAACAAAATCGTCAGACATCGTGGTTCGCGTTAGCGCACAAAATGTCCAAATGGGACCCCCTACAAATTCTACAAGGGCGGGGGTTGGGGCAGTCCCCATGGAAGTGAGCCCCCAAACAAGAGAAGCACATGTGGCATGCATTGGCAATTCGGCGGCGGGCACTCACGTGCAATTTCAAAAAGGCCGCGCAAGTTGCCATGCCATGCCCCGTGTCCCTACAAAACTCACAAACAGGACGACTCTGGGTGCCAGCAAAACGAGTGGCGGGGTGACTATCAACAGGCCCACGAGCCCTAGTCCGTCCCTGGTCTCGTGGCCGGGAAGACGGTTGGCGTGACTCGGTGGCAACGCCAGAGTTATCCACAAACCGACACTCATCCTCCAAAAATTGGACGAGGTCACCAAATGGGGGGAGATGTGTGACACTATCCCCACCATACTTTTGCTCGAAACGAGCCCTCAAATCGGCAGGAAGCCGTTGCAGCACAACGTGCACCAAAAGGTAAGACTAATGGTCCACCGGCAAGTCCAATCGCTTTAAAGCGTTGGTCGCTGCCACCAACGGGTTCAACAGGTCAGTACGCAATGCTGACAATCCAGTAATGACCGGTAACCCCAAAATCAATTCAATATGAACGTCAGCCAAACAACGTTTATTTTGGTACCGCCGGGTGAGTAGTTCCAAAGCGGTAGGGTAGGCTGAGTCAGTCAACGACAGATGTTGTACCAAGGCTCGGGCCTCACCTTCCAGGACAGACAACAAATAGGCCAACTTTTGGGCGGGTCTGAGGTCCGAGCGTGCATCAACCAAACTTTCAAAAAGGTTTTGGAAACCCAACCAATGGTCCAAGCGACTGTCAAAGTGTGGCAGTTCCAAAGTAGGCAGTCTTCTCAATAGTCCGGGACCTGAAACAACCGAGGTCGCCGGCTTGACCTGGACAGGTGTCCGGCTCTCCAATATTTCCATCTGTATGCCATTGCACAAACAAACAATTCAAAAAATAATTAAATAACAAAGTTCAATCAATAAATAACAAGGAAATCCAACGCAAACAATCAAACTGCCAAACTGCCAGTCAACAACTCAAGAAATAACAAAATAAATACAAGCAAACAATTGGTTTCAATTCAATAGACAACAACAAACTTTCATTTAAATTTAAAACCAATGTCAACGTTCATAAATTCAATTTCAAATTCAATTAAAAAAAATGCCAATTTCAATTGTTAATTTCACAAACCACTATGTCAATGGTACAACAATAATAAACCTTTATTCCAATTTAAAACAATGTTAATGTTCAAAATGTTAATTTCAAATGTCAACTTTCAAAAACAACCATGTCAATGGTACAAAACTCAATTTTAATGTCTTCCAGACATTCAATACAACAGAGGTCAGATACAAAAACAAGGGGTTGTAACATAGCCCAATCGAATTAACTCTATTAGCATATGCAACCCGGCTGACCCCGGCAACATCAGTTACTCGTCTCAACAAATTTAAACAAATTATTTCAAATAAACAAACAATCGTAGTTAACAAATATGTACAGTGAATTACTATTTCCTTATAGAGACTGCCAAGTAATTAGCTCACTGTAAATTACCAATTTTGTGGTTGTATATCTTACAACCACGCTCTGATACCAAGAATGTTCGACGCCAGGCCAGGGCCCCGGCCATAGGATTAAAATAGCGCAGTGGAAGATGATGGTGGGGCCCTGGAACAAGAGTGGCGCGAACTGTCCGCCATGCGCGGAGCTAATCAGTACAATATTCAAAAGACTCACCTGGTTGAAGAACACTGGCTCTGGAGCCTACCTGGATTTATGTATGTAAATGAGTGTATATTGTATTGTGTAGTGACGCTGTCAGTATTCCAGGACAGACAACAAGGGGCTCCAAGAGGCTCTGCTACCAAGGCATGCGGTCCCAATCACTATCACATCAAAGTATTTCAATCAAACAAACTGAACCAGTATTATTTCGTCAAAAGGGGTTGCTTACACAAACAAACAATTGGATCACGACAAATTGTCCACAAACGGATCGATTCTAAGGGATTAATTTACGAAAGGGGTCGGAACGCCAAAAGGACCCACCATCTTTTTCAAGATCAAAACCAAAGAGTCAAAGTCAAAGTCAAACTGACAAGTGACAGTTCTCACTCTGTTACACGTTTAGAAACGTAGGCGCACAGAGTAAACAATTCAAACGGGACGGAACACCAACTCTATTGGGGTCAACTTCCAGTCTTACAGAATGAAGTGGAATACCATTATTTTACATGAAGAGACTGCTAATCTGACCTCTGCAACACCGTTACTTAGTAAAACCCCTTAGTAAGACTGGTTGCCATATTTGAGCGTCTGACGACCCGTAACGACCACTAAAGATCCAAGAATGACAGCCGGGACCAACGGGTTAACGTTCTTTCCGAGGCATACCAACGTCTTGGTAGGTAAAGAAGATCACCCATCCACGGACTAACCGCGGCAAGCACTCCTTAATCTGACTGATCGAGATTACCTGAGCGGGTGTAATTACTTTGCCACAAGCCTCTTAAGCTCACAAGAACCATAATTGACCATCTTCCATCAGTTAATTGTGAGTCAACAGAAATGTTTAATGAAGAACCTCCTCAAAGACAATGTCACTTTGGCGTCACCTCAACTGTATAGTTGACAATTTTAAAGTGTAGTTGTTAGTGAATATCGTCGCTCAACGAAGTGTGATATGAGAGAGAGGCTTGAGTAATAACTCTACTTTTTATTTCGTGGTTATTTCAACGAATTTCGATGCGAAAGCTCTTCGTTTGATCTTTGGAGTTTTTCGCAGAAGGCGTACAAAATAATCTTCGTTTTTCGGAATCTTTGGCACATTCGTGTCCTGCATTCATGGTACTAGGATTTGTATTTTGTTTTTTGGATTTGTATTTCATGTTCTATTGAAGAAGTCTAATAGGGTACGTAAACCTAAACATCAGAACGATAACTACATAGAAATGTAACTGACCACAATATGTTGACAAATACCCCACATTACAGTTCCGCATGTTCAAAACGAAATGAGAATATTTATTTTTGTAACACAGAATTTATGAGCACAGCAGACATAACTAGAATATTTGTGTTGCTAAGCACAATAGGTAGAGAATTTGGTTATACATTACCCCTAAATGAAATGCATCATACAACGACATAAAAAGGAGCTCAATTTGTATTTGTCCACATGTATATGTCTGGAAGGTATAATACTATCTAGTATTCTTGAAAACCCTCGTTAAATGATAATTGCTTTTAAGTAGTCGTTGTAATACAAATAATTATTTTGATTCACTGTACACTTAAATGATATTTACTTGTAAAACTAGAATGCGAGCCCTAATTGCGTCACACTCTTAATCAAATCCATCCATGGCTTCATATGTTCGACAAATATGTCTGCTCAAGAACGTAAATAACAATATTGTTGTTCTGTCAGCCATTTCTGCTGCTAGTGTGTTAGACAATTACCTCGAGTTGCAAATCAGGAAGCAGTCCACCTTACCTATGGGAAGTGGCTAAAGTGTGACATACGGGCGCTTTCAATGTTAAATTGATACAACTAAGTGCGGTTCGTTAACTACAACTACCTACTACACCCATATTGAGAGTGTACTATGTGAGCTCGACAAATGGATGTGCGAATAACATTTGTGTGACAAAACCGTACTGCGACTCACCATAGTTCGAATGCACGCTTGTGCGACATACTGAATCTAGTTGTTTCTGGCCTATGTCTATTAGTAGTTTGGTTATTATTTCAAATAAGTTTAGAGACAAGTTTATAAGTAATTAAATATCAATCAAACTTAAATGTTTGATCGGTACACCCACACGTTAGTTATGTTTCAATGTGGATATTAATAGGTTTCACTGCCTCGTTGGTCTAGTAGTTGCTAGCGCTATTTCTGAGCGTGTAGTCTGGATTCGATTTTCAAGTCGGGCATTGAGTTTTTTCATCAGGAATTTGTCAGCAGCAGTCTAGAGTCTGCATTTGTGCCCTGTTGACGGCAATAAGCTCGCCCTACCTTATCACATGGGACTTAAATATTGGTGAAGTGAGGGTGTACTTTAAGTAAACTGTACGCTGCCAGGCTAGACCTCACAATACGATTTCAAGTGCGCAGTGGAAGAGTTATAATCGTGGGGCTTTAGAGACAAGGAGTGGCGAGCGTTACTAGTCCGCCGTACGGGGAGCAGACAATCAAATCAAACACTTACCTGTTGGTTGAAGGACACTGCTCTGGTGCCAACCTGGAGATATGTATGTAAGTGAGTGTATGTGTATCGTGTCGTGACGTTACGAGTATTCTTCAGGTTAGATCCCGCTTCAACCCGGCTGGAGGCAATCACAGCATGCGGTCTTCAAATCACTCGTTCCCCAATAGCGTCACTAACACTTAACCATCGGGTCATGACAGATTGTCCACAAAACGACCGGTTCTCAGGGATTAAGGGATTACTTTACAACAGGGTCGCAGGCGCAATGTGGACCGCCGTCCCTTTACAAGAACTTCAGTTTTAACAAACGTAACCCGTATTAATACGTCAAATTAGGGGTTATTAACAATCAAACAACTGGATCACGACTAATTGTCACAAACGGATCGATTTAAAGGGATTAATTTCAACAAACGCGTCGCGGAACTCAACACGGCGACGGGGCTATTTTAGCGGCCAATTAACAAGAGAGCTGTCAAGTGTCAACGTCAAACTGTCAAGAGAGATGTCACTCTGTTACTCGTTTAGAAACGTAGGCGCATAGAGTAAACAAATCGTTCGGGACTCAACATCTACCCCCCCCGGACGGGCCTTCCCGTCCGCTAATCACTTGGCAATCCCGACAAGGTTGCGCGTTATCAGTCCACCTGACGCGCTGCTGGAGGATGTGCAAATACTCGCAAGCTCCAACGCTTCCAAAACTCTGAGCGAGCTGCTGCACCAACTGAAACCGCGATAGCCAATTTTGGCTCACATCGACAAAAGGGTGCTCCGGCAGGGCGACCAGTGGCTGTCAAATCAAAAAATGGCCCGGGGTCAGGGCCTCCAAGACGTTCAGGTCCGAAGACAGCGGGCACAATGGACGCGAGTTCAACACAGCTTCAATGCGGCAAAATACCGTAGCTAACTCCTTAAAGGTGAGAACGGTGTCTCCCAACAATCTGCGCCAGAGTCCCTGTGCCGCTTTCACCGCGGCCTCAAAAATACCCCCCCAATGGGGGCAGGCTGGCGGGTCAAACAACAACAAACAACAAAAACAACCAAACAACAATAACAACCAAACAACAACAACAACAATTTAACCAAATGGCCCTCCTTAGGCAACAAAAGGGGGTGACGGGCCCCATAAGGAAGGCTAGAGTACCTCAACCGTCAACAACCAAACAACAAAAGACCCGTATCGTCCAAAAAAGGGGTTCAACTTAATAACGGCTCCCGACAATATCCAAAACTGTCGCTGCAGAATGGCCAACAGCGCATTGCAACCGGCATGCGAGTTCTTAATGTGACGATCAGTCACCAACAATTCAACAACAAAACAACAATTCAACAATTTGTCGAGGGAGCTTTATCGACTCAACAAAACCCAGGGTCGTTTGTTCCAACAACGAGCACCTTGAGCCCGGGCAAAGGACCCGACATCAAGACTGGCGATCGAGGCCAATCATCCTCGGGGTGAGTCAGCCAGTCTGGACCCCACCATAGGGTCAAGCAAACAAGCGGGGTGCCATGCACCCACGTGAGGCCACGGCGCCTGGGTTCAAATCTCCAGGAAAGTGCCTCCAAATCAAAGGCGTATCAAAATTTTGAATCTGGGACACTCGGTACGCAACAAAGACCTCCAAAGAGTGGACGAACGTCTTCAACCAACACAAACCAATTTGACTGTCCGTCCAGGCGTAAGAAGCCCGAATGTCCACAGTTCCACCCAAAGTGTGAGCAACGTGGTTCAATAGACGCACAAGACGCGCCGCCCCTGACAATTCAACTTAGGGATGGTCAGTGCCGTCCGGAGGGGGGCCACCTTGCTCTTGACCAAGACCAGTGACAAATTCACCTGGCCTGTTGCGCAGACGGTGCGCAGACAAACAACATCTGCATAACCGTGCGAAGACGCATCACAAACAAGGGTAGCAGTGTAGCTCCCAGGGGGGAGGATAGCGCGGGGTAACACGGACCTCGTTGACTGCAGGGAGTGCGGATACAAATTGGAGCCAATCTTCCAACAGGTTTTCCCGAATTGGCTCATCCCAGCCAAGTCCCGCAGTCCAAAGGCGCTCAAGAAAACAATTTTGCCCAAAACAATACAAACAAACAACAAAACAATAGACAAAAGGCAACCCTGGGCTCCCATGTCCAAAATGACACGGACCACAACAGAGTCCCCCGTGGGCCCCCAGACCCGACCGATGCCGTTGGCAACAAAACCGTGTCGATCTGAGGGGTACCTTAGCGGGGCAGGCGCCAATGTCCTAACAATGCCTGGGCGGCGACCGATCGCCACACCCAGACCCAAGTCTTTCCCGACGAGGATGCAATTCAAATTCCTCGTACGCGCGGTGTCCCGAGCCACGCGCCATCGCTGGAAGGGCATATCCCACCGGATGCCTGAATGGCGGGGGGCGTGACTCCAACCGGGGACGTTCCGCCAAAGGAGGGGAGGGAAGGCGGTGCTGGTCTGGCCAGCGCTGCCTAGCAACAACTGCGTAATCGCCTTTACGCGGGGAGACCAAATGGCGGTCGCGCGGCTCCCGATCAACTTGCGCGGGGGGTGGAGTGCGGCGCTCAAAATTGCGGGCCTCTCCCCGGTTCTGAACCGGCGAGGCAGAAGCCCGGTGACCAACTCCATGGTACCCCCCCGTACGCGAACCTTCATCAGAGGCTGGTCTGCCAGAGTGGTTCGCGTTAGCGCACAATATGTCCAAATGGGACCCACAAATTCTACAAGGGCGGGGGTTGGGGCAGTCCCGATGGAAGTGAGCCCCCAAACAAGAGAAGCACATGCGGCGTGCATTGGCGATTCGGCGGCGGGCACTCACGTGCAATTTCAAAAAGGCCGCGCAAGTTGCCATGCCATGCCCCGTGTCCCTACAAAACTCACAACCAGGACGACTCTGGGTGCCAGCAAAACGAGCGGCGGGGCGACCATCAACAGGCCCGCGAGCCCTAGTCCGTCCCTGGTCTCGTGGCCGGGAAGACGGCTGGCATGACTCAGTGGCAACGCCAGAGTTGTCCACAAACCGACACTCATCCTCCAAAAATTGGACGAGGTCATCAAATGGGGGGAGATGTGTGACACTATCCCCACCATACTTTTGCTCGAAACGAGCCCTCAAATCGGCAGGAAGCCGTTGCAGCACAACATGTACCAAAAAGTAAGACCATTGGTCCACCGGCAAGTCCAATTGCTTTAAAGCGTTGGTCGCTGCCACCAACGGGTTCAACAGGTCAGTACGCAATGCTGACAATCCAGTAATGACCGGTAACCCCAAAATCAATCCAATATGAACGTCAGCCAAACAACGTTTATTTTGGTACCGCCGGGTGAGTAGTTCCACAGCGGTAGGGTAGGCTGAGTCAGTCAAAGACAGATGCTGCACCAAGGCTCGGGCCTCACCTTCCAGGACAGACAACAAATAGGCCAACTTTTGGGCGGGTCTGAGGTCCGAGCGTGCATCAACCAAACTTTCAAACAGGTTTTGGAAACTTAACCAGTGGTCCAGACGACCGTCAAAATGTGGCAGTTCCAAAGTAGGCAGTCTACTCAATAGTCCGGGACCTGAAATAACCGAGGTCTCCGGTTTGACCTGGACAGGTGTCCGGCTCTCCAATATTTCCCGAGCACGTTGACCAATGACATCCCCCAGGTCCAAGATCTGGTCGTAGTCAGCAAGGACCTTGTCACGTGCTGCCTGATACAGCACTTCCAGAGCCACATCACAAATGAACTCGTTGAAGCGGGTAAGGAGAGCATCAACGTTGCCGAGTCTCACGTTCAACTGCTCGAACCGAGCCAGAGTGACCGCTTCAAGATCCGGGCGCTCAGCGGTTGCTGCAGCTGAAGCGAACCACCGTAGCTGTGTGGTCAATCCACTGATTGCCTCTCTCACCGCTTTGTGTGCCATTGCACAAACAATACAATTAAATTATCAAATAACAAAGTTCAATCAATAAATAACAAGGAAATCCAACGCAAACAATCAAATAAAATAAACCAAGCAAAAGGTAATTAAGTAACAAAGTTCAAACAATCAATTACAAAATAACTACAAACAATTGGTTTCAATCCAAACTGACTAATCAGCAACTCAAGAAATAACAAAATATTGGTTTCTTTTCAATTCAACAATACACTTTTATTTTAATTTTAAACCAATATCAACGTTCAACATTCAACTTCACAATTCAATTCAAATATTCAAATTCTAATCCAATTCCTAATGTTAAGTTCACAAACCACTGTGTGGTACAACAATAATGAACCTTTATTCCAATTTAAAACAATGGTAATACTCAAAAATGCCAATTTCAAATATTAATTTTCACAAATAACCATATCAATGGTACAAACTCAACATTTTAATGTCTTCCTGACATTCAATACAACACAGAGGTCAAATAACAACAACAAGAGGTTATAACATAGCTCAATCTAACCAACTCTGAAGCATATGCAAACCTGGTTGACCCCCGGCAATATGAGTTACTCAACTCAACAAATTTACAAATTATTTCAAACAAACAAGCAATCATTGATACCAATTATTTACAGCGTATTACTACTTCCCTTATAGAGACTGCCAAGTAATTAGCCTACTGTAAATTACCAATTTGGTGGTTATATGTCTTATAACCGCGCTTCTGCTACCAAAATGTACGCTGCCAGGCTAGGCCTCCCAATACGATTTCAAGTGCGCAGTGGAAGAGTTATAATCGTGGGGCTCTAGAGACAAGGAGTGGCGAGCGTTACTAGTCCGCCGTACGCGGAGCAGACAATCAAATCAAACACTTACCTGTTGGTTGAAGGACACTGCTCTGGTGCCAACCTGGAGATATGTATGTAAGTGAGTGTATGTGTATCGTGTCGTGACGTTACGAGTATTCTTCAGGTTAGATTCCGCTTCAACCCGGCTGGAGGCAATCACAGCATGCGGTCTTCAAATCACTCGTTCCCCAATAGCGTCACTAACACTTAACCATCGGGTCATGACAGATTGTCCACAAAACGACCGGTTCTCAGGGATTAAGGGATTACTTTACAACAGGGTCGCAGGCACAATGTGGACCGCCGTCCCTTTACAAGAACTTCAGTTTTAACAAACGTAACCCGTATTAATACGTCAAATTAGGGGTTATTAACAATCAAACAACTGGATCACGACTAATTGTCACAAACGGATCGATTTAAAGGGATTAATTTCAACAAACGCGTCGCGGAACTCAACACGGCGACGGGGCTATTTTAGCGGCCAATTAACAAGAGAGCTGTCAAGTGTCAACGTCAAACTGTCAAGAGAGATGTCACTCTGTTACTCGTTTAGAAACGTAGGCGCATAGAGTAAACAAATCGTTCGGGACTCAACATAAACCTTTGGCTAAGTCTTGAGGGAATACAAGCGTGATATTATGTACATAAATAACTGCAGGGGCTCTTTTTTATGAATTTGTTCTTCAAAAAGAAACCCCATAGGAGGTGGACCTGCCAGAGCCCCGATAACGTGACAAGGAACGAGATATAATTCATCATGACGGATACGAAGCAAATATTTAGAGATGTCTCCGTGATCAATAGGTTTTATACCGGAAGCGATCACAGACTTGTCCGAGGCAGTCTACATATCAACTTTCGAGCTGAGAAAATCCGCATGATGAGGCCTACCCTCCGACCTACACTGCTTCAAGCCGTTCTAGGGTCCGAAAAGTTCCAACTGGAACTTCAAAATCGATTCGCCGTACTGGAAACCAGATGGCACCGTTAACGAGAAGGCCGACGAGTTGGTCAAGGCACTACGCGACGTTTCTCGCAGAGTTTTCCCGTCGCAGCGGAAAAGTAAGTTGTCCAAACTTTCTCTCGGACTTATGAGGGAAAGACGAGAGTTGCTATCCACGCAGCCGTCTTCGTCAGATAAAAGGGCCTTAAACTTAAAGATCAGAAAGCTGACGCGACGCGACCTTCGGTGCGTCAACACTCGAGACATTGAGGTCGCGATTGAGCAGAACCGAGGGTCGAAAGTGTTCACTCAGCAGCTAGGAAGGTCCCATCTGACGAAACTTAGAACTGGGGATGGCAAAATCGTGACTTCGAAGTCCGAGGAACTCGAGGAAGTCGAGGATTTTTACGGGCACCTATACTCAACGTGGACGGCAAAAAGAGCGGAACATAGTGCGGATAACCATTGAGCCGAACTAACGCGCCACTATACGGAGGACATCCCAGATGTCGACCAGTGCGAGATTAGGGCGGCTCTCGAGCAGCTATAGAACAACAAGGCACCTGGCGATGACGGAATAACGACAGAGCTCCTTAAAGCGGGCGGAGCTCCAGTCTTGAGAGAACTCGCGAGTCTCTTTAACTCCATCATCCAAGAGGGTACAACGCCCGAAGCGTGGAGCAGAGGTGCGATGGTTCTGTTCTTCAAAAAAGGTGACAAAACCTTGCCGAAGAACTACAAACCCATCTCACTTCTGAGCCACGTGTACAAGCTGTTCTCGAGAGTCGTCACGAACCGTCTCGCCAGGAGACTTGACGAGTTCCAGCCGCCAGAACAAGCCTGTTTTCGAAAAGGCTTTAGTACCGTAGACCACATCTATATTGTTCGGCAAATTGGACGGAAGACCGAGGAGTACAACCAGCCGCTGTGTATGGCATTTGTGGACTACGAGAAAGCCTTTGACTCCATTGAAATATGGGCAGTTCTGGCCTCTCTGCAACGATGTCGTATTGACTGGCACTACACGAAGTGTTGAGATGCTTGTATGACGCTGCCACGATGACTGTCCAGATCCAGGACCAAAAAACCAAGCCCATCCAACTGCTGAGAGGGGTGAGACAAGGGGATGTAATATCCCCGAAACTGTTTACCAACGCATTGGAGGATGTTTTCAAGATTCTGGACTGGACTGGACAGGGTATCAACGTAAACGGCGAGTACATCTCACACCTTCGCTTTGCCGATGACATCGTCATAATGGCAGAGACACTGGAACAGTTGGACCAGATGCTGCACAGCCTTAATGGAGCGTCCCGGCGGCTTGGCCTCGGCATGAATTTGGATAAGACGAAAGTCATGTTCAACTCGCACGTCTTGCCGAGTTCAATCCGCATTGAGGGTCCACTTTACGAAGTTGTGAAGGAGTATGTCTACTTAGGCCAAGTCATCCAGGTTGGTAGACACAACTTCGAGAGTGAAGCCGAAAGGAGGATCCAGCTAGGTTGGGCGGCATTTGGAAAACTTCGTCACGTCTTCTCGTCACCTATCCCGCAATGTCTGAAGACTAAGGTCTTCAACCAGTGCGTCCTGCCTGTAATGACATACGGTGCCGAAACGTGGACAATGACAGTTGGGCTGGTCCACAAATTCAAGGTCGCTCAGCGCGCTATGGAGCGGGCTATGCTCGGAGTCTCTTTGAAGGATAAAATCAGAAACGAAGTTATCCGGAAAAGAACTGGATTTACCGCCATAGCTCGCAGAGTAAGCAAGCTGAAGTGGCAGTTGGCTGGCCATATCTGTCGAAGGACCGATGGCCAGTGGAGCAGACGAGTCCTGGAGTGGAGACCGCGTATCGGCAAGCGGAGTGTGGGACGCCCCCCAGCTAGGTGGACCGACGTCCTTAGGAAAGTGGCTGAGGTAGACTGGATGTGGAAGGCGGAGGACAGGGTGTTGTGGCGCAACATGGGAGAGGCCTATGTCCAGCAGTGGACTGCGATAGGCTGAGTTGATTGAGCTGCAAATTACTTATAAGTCCTGAAACAGAATTACTAGCAGTAGGTATCTATCTAGTAATTATAAAAGATCGCCAAGCGATTCGTCAGGTCCACCAAGATTTACCTTTATATTTCAGAAACTGAAAGTGGCAGCTTAATCAAATAAAAGGAATCTAAAACCTTTTAATACTAGTCACATAAAATTTATAAAACTTCTTAATTATTATTCGTTTTACTTATTGACAATTATAACGAGTTTAGACGACTTATACGTCTAGTAATTCTTGAATTATGCTAAGGTGAGTTGCTTTGTTTTGTTTTTTGGTAAATTTTTTGCCGGTATAATAAAGACACTAACCTTTCAGCGATATCTTCAGGATGGCTACGCATCGGTGATCCCTCTAGTACTGCAGATGTCAGTAGGTGGAAGTTACCACTTATTGTCAAGTAGGTCGTCTGTTCTTGGCCACCTTTAGATTTAGAATGCGTTAGTGATTAAGTGTGTTGATCAGGTAGTACGTCAGATATATCCATTTACATTTGAAAGAATTGTTATAATTGGGGTTCATTCGAAAAACCTTGTTTCTCCGGAATACTAAAGAAGGCGAATATTTTTCATACAACACACATAGACATGACATCACGCCTTGTTTCCCCGAAGGGTTGGGCAGATGTGTACCTACAGTACACCCACATTTCGCCAATTATGTTTAAGTCCCATGTAACAGGGGGCGAGCCTATTGCTATCAACCGGGCACAGATCCAGACTCCGGGCTGCTTCTGAGAAATTCCAGATAGAAAAAGCCAATAACACTTTGCCCGACCTGGGATTCGAACCCAGGACCTCATGTTCAGCAGTAGCATTTGCTACCACTAGACCAACGAGGCTGTATGAAACATGAATCAATAAAACTATTAAATGTGTTTTTACCTTTGTATGTCGTTTAGTTATCGTTTATTAAGTCTCTGTATCTACACTTATTTACATCAAAACATTCTTATATCTAAACTGACGACAACAAACAACAGTACAATAAATTGTGTACTGAACAAATCCCTACTATAATAACTTAGACCTACGCATCAACATTTTATTCACTAGACAGTAAATAAATATTCTCTGAAACGATGTCTATAAACGACATTAAATAGATTCACAGAATGTTGACATAGCAACGATGGTAGAAACTTTAGTTGTAAACCTCAAAATATAAAAAGACAAATGTGTCCTCGTTTACAAAAGAAGAGATTTTTTGACCTTCGAAAGGCGAAAATGACCATGCGAGTCTCAGCGAGTCGCCATTGTTTTCAGCAGAACTATTAAATATCATTATTTTTTTAGAATTCAGATTGAGTTAACGTGTCTGAAGTTTACGAAGCAAGTTTATACGAAATAAGAAAAACATAATATTATCTTCTAAACATATAAATTCATAAAATTGAAGTGTCCGTTTCAAAATAGCAGAATTATTGTTTTACTAGCAGTATTATTTTACTAAATAAAACATACTAGTAAACAGGATCAAATTAAATTAGCTGGCGATACATTACCAATTTGTTGGGTATCAATATAGGAAACTAATTAAACACAAAAAAAATGTTTTTTATATCGAATAAAAAACATTTTTATTTGTGTTTAAGCCGAAGGTTCTGGTAATTTTAATGGTAAATTGCTAAGAACTACTAACACAAAAAGGTCTCTAAATTAGGTTTGAAGAGAACAAAAAGTGCTGACTTAAATATCTTACTAAATAAGATCCAGTCAACCATGAATATTTAATGAAGACTGAGTCTGATAAAAATATATATCTGCTGTTCATTTAGTTACAAAAAAGAGCCTAATGCTATTAGAACATTTTCAGTGATAGCTTTATTATAACTATGACTCTAGAATACTAAGCGAGGAATATATTCGAATTACACGCTGTAAGTACCAACGAGTTTGAAAATGTATTACCTAAAGCGTGTCTATTAAACTTCACCCAAAGCTAGAATGCATCGTGTTACCCTTAAAGAAGACTTTATTGGGTTTTAGGTTCGTGAGTTCGAACCCAGGCAGGCCTTTAATGTGGGTATTTAATTTCATCACCACTGTTGTCAAAACGATGATGAAAAACATCGTGAGGAAACCGACATAAAACGGTTTTAGAACCTAAAATTCAGAGACATATGACATCCACCAACCAGCACAGGGTCCACGTAGTGGCTTTCTCCCTGGAGGTTGCCGGAGTCCCAGGAAATTACATTACACGCTGATGATGTTAACCTTTCGATAAACTTCAATAGGTGAGTTGAATGCTTAAATAATAATTACTTATTTGAATGAATGAATACAATTACACAAGGATTCATATATCGAGCTTCATCACACAAAAGGACTGAGTTACATAAATTATATGTAAAACCCAACGGTGTGAAGTAAAAAAGAACAACACATAAATATGTAGTTTAGGGAAATAATTATTAAGACTAAATCACGTAATATCCGGCTAACCAACCAAAATCCGGTTTGTTAATGAAACCTGACATTTAAGGCTTACGTCGAGACATGGGTCCAACCCGTACAACACGTAGGAACTAAGAGACTTTAATTAAATCGAACACCGACCGAAAATATTATGTAAATCAAGAAACGGCTCAACCCCAGGGTAAATGGGCACGCCACAATTGCGGCGGTAAGTCCCCTCTTTGAGGAGTGGATAGAGAGGCGTCACGGCGTCCTCACCTTCCGCCTGACGCAGGTTCTCACCGGGCATGGGTGCTTCGGTGGGTTCCTGTTCAGGATAAAGCGGGAGGATACGTCCGGGTGTTTCCATTGCGAGGATCGTCTGGAGGACACGGTGGAGCATACGGTGGAGGTGTGCCCTGCCTGGGCGGAGCACCGCCGTGTCCTCGTGGAGGCGATCGGCGGCGGCGACCCCTCGCGTCCGGCCCTGGTGCGAGCCATGGTACGGAGCGAGAGGGAATGGGAAGCCGTCACCTCCTTCTGCGAAGCAGTAATGCTCGCGAAGGAGGAGGCGGGGCGCGTGAGGGAGTGGCAGTCTCTGCGCCCTCACGTCCCTAGCCGCCGCAGGAGGAGACGCCCCGGGCGTCGGGAGTCCATAGCGGACTCCCGGCCACCGTAGGCGCGAGCTTGCGGGTGGCGAGCAATGGGTAGCTCGCCGCCCGGTAAGGACCAAGCTCGGGTCGACGGCGCGCAGTGTTCCACGCGCGCCTCAAAGAGATGTCAGCAGCAGTGTAGGGGTCTACTAGGACCGATGCCTGCCGGGGTCGCGTGATTGTTCGAAAGAGATACCGTGACCCTGGCACATGGGCAACTGATGGAACACGGGTGGGTTTTAGTCAGTAAAAGTCTGACACGCCCTCCCGCTCCGCCCAGAGCGGGAGAAGTCATTTGATGATTTCCCATCCTGAAAAAAAAAAAAAAAAAAAAAAAAAACCCCAGGGTAAATCCTTTTCGTTTGTTTTCGATGCAACTGCCTGGACACGGCTACGTAAGTATTTCAAGGAACGGATCGGTTTTCTTCCTGCCGGGGTCGCGTGATTGTTCGAAAGAGATACCGTGACCCTGGCACATGGGCAATTGAAGGAACACGGGTGGGTTTTAGTCAGTAAAATTCTGACATGCCCTCCCGCTCCGCCCAGAGCGGGAGAAGTCATTTGAGGATTTCCCATCCAAAAAAAAAAAAAAAAAACGGATCGGTTTTGTGTAAACATTTTGTTATTCGGGCTGCTCAATAAAATAAATACTAGTGGATTTAGAAAACCGGCGCAAATCAACAGGGTTTGGGTGAAAGGCAAAAAGATCGTTTTTAACCTAGATTTGACATAAAGTACTTTTTCATCCCCCCATCTCGGAAAAAGTATTTTTGTCCTTCGATATCTGAGTGCAAAAGCCGTTTTTATCCGCTAGGGGATAAAGTAAATTGAATTTAGAACATCGTGTGCACTAAGTTTGTAAATTCAAAACATCATTAAACCTATTTACTTCTACCCCCATGGTGCCGAATTTATCATACAACCTTTTTGTAATTTGTTAAAAACTCAGACTCGGAACCTTATTGGTGTACTTTTTTTAATTTACTTTGCGCGCCCCATTTTCTTTTCACGTCACTAACAAAAATATTACACTCTACTTAGGCAGCTGTAGCAACTTTACTTTCAATTTTTCTTAATTATACCTAAGTATTATTTGAAATAATTTAAAGATAATTCTGTAATACTTACCTATCATAATGTAGTACCTAATAAATATTAATACCTAAACTGAAATAAAAGTATCTTGTGATTGTAAATGCTTTTTTTGCATTTAGTCATTTCCTCGCTGAGGTGGGATGAAAAGTTACGTGTTGCACTCGAGTGCAAAGATTTTTCACCTCGTGCTCTTTTGATTCCCTCGCTAATGCTCAGGAATCCTTCGCTTGCTCGGTCATCAAAATTGAGCACGCGGTTAAAAAGCAACTTTGCACTCTTGTATAACAAATAACTATTAATCCCGGTATTACGTTTCTGTGCGATTTATTACGATATCCACGCGGGCAAAAACCAGTGAAAAACGAACAAATTGAAAATTTCTGTAGTTCTTAATGAAAATATACTAAATATCTGTTGTTTCTCCGTGATCAAAAGAAGATAACTTTTTACAGAGCTGTCCGATTTTGATAGTTCTTTTTTATTGGAAAGTTTATACCCCGAAGTTGGTCCCATATATTACAATTTGAAAAAAAAAACCAACCCTAAGGGTAGGAAAACAGGGGATGATTCATTGTTTACTCATTGATTGTAATGTCGCATAAAATCTTACAGAATAGTCCGATTTTGCAAGCATGTGGTAATTAATAGATTGTAGCCACAAAAAAAAAAAAAAAAATTAATACAAGAATTGAAGAAGTGTTATAGTGATTTGAAACTATGTAATACTTTGTATGATACTGACACTCAACACCTTCGGGATGAATTGTTTGTTAGGGAATTTGCACTAAAGGATATCTTTAGTAAATATGAAGCTACTCAACAAGACCTGAGTAAGCGCATGCAGGAAGCCTGTGAGTTGGCAGACCTGGTCAAGTGCAATGCAGAGAGGTATGAGTCTCTGACAAATAACCTCTGTTTTAGCTGCACTTGCTCCACGGCACCTCAGCCTCAACTTGATACACCCACGCCCTCAGCAACTCAGCCGGTAAATATCTGTGTTACTGATGATAATAGCCATATTAACACAACTTATATTTTTTCTGACAAATTTGGTCAAGGTAATGGTAGCAGATTTAATCAGTGTTCACAACAATATGTAATTAATAATTGTTCACCCGGTGCTAGTATTAGCCAATTATTAAGTAAAATTAAATTGTCAAAAATAAACCCTGGTTCAACTGTAATATTATTATATGGGGATAGTTTGAATGTTAGGAAAAAAGAAATAATTCAACGTGTCCATTTGATGTTACTTCTCAATGAGACCAACAATTGTAAATTCATTTTCTGTGCCTTGCCTTATTCACAATACTTGTCGGATGAGCAAAACAGGCACATTTATTATTTAAATATGCTAATTTATAATAGGACTAGTTGTCACAGTGACGCTATTTCATTTTTTGATTGTAATCAATTTATTACTGATTACAAACTAACAAATTATACTTTGTATTTGCCACCTAGTTGTAGGAGACAAATTGCTAATCTTTTAGCATACAATTTACACCGTAACACTGGTACCTGTAGCGTACCATCGATTACTGTTAGTAGTGGTACTAACGCCACTTTTGATACACCTAGTAGTTTAAACTGTTAGATGCGACAACGGGTAAGCCGCATGTGTTGAATGTTGTACATCAAAATATGCAGGGTCTGTCCGGCAAAGAGCTAGAGTTAAGTTTATTTATTGAAAACTATGATGTTCAGGTATTATGTTTGACTGAACACTGGTTGAAGGAACATGAAGTAGTATTTATGAATGATGATTTTTTTACTGTGCAAAGTGCATTTGTGAGGAAAAGTGCTATTCGCGGAGGATCATTAGTTCTTGTTTCGAACAAGTTGAAATGTAAACAACGGTTAGATCTAGTTAATCTTTCCATTGAGCGCGTTATTGAGTTGTCTTGCGTTGAATTGGAGCGTTACGTCATAATATGCGTTTATCGGCCCCCCTCTGGGGATTTTATTCGTTTCGAATCGGTAATGGAGGATTCACTCAATAAATTAAAATCAATTAATAAATGTATAATTTTATGTGGAGATTTTAATATTAATATTTTAGATGTTACTCCATTAAGTATTAGACTGCTCAATCTGTTTAGGTCTTTTAATTTAATAAACTTGTTCCTTGAACCAACTAGGATCACGGCTTATTCGTCGACTTGTCTCGATAATATATTTAGTGATTGTGATGCCAAAAATAAGTTAGTTTTAAGTGACTTAACGTCTGACCACTGTGGATTATTAGCCAGCTTCCCTTTGCCACTACTTAAAAAGCCGCATAAAATATTATGCAGGCCTTATACAGCTAGTCGTTGTAATAAATTTAAAAATAATATAGCTCATAGGATTACACCATCTGTAGTAGAACGCGAGAATCCTTATGAAATCTATGGAGCCCTTTTTGATATTGTGCCAAAAGAATACGAATCTATTTTCAAGACCAAAACTATTGACATTAATAGCACTTCCGTTAGCTTCAACCAATGGGCTACTCCAGGAATTTATAAAAGTAGAGCAAGACTATACGAGTTATATGGTTTGAAAAAATACAGATTTGATACTCCTTTTCTAGAGTATGTCAGTAATTATTCAGAATTATTTAAAAAGATCTGCGCTTTAGCTAAATCAAAATTTTTAAGCGATACCATAAAAAAATCCAATAATAAAATAAAAACCACTTGGAAAATTATTAATAATGAAACGGGTAAACCGGTTAAACAGGAAAAACAACTAGAGATTATGATTAACAACAAATTGGTTAATAAAGCAGCCGACATAGCTGAGGCATTTAATGAGTTTTTTGCCAACATACCTATAACTACGACCTGCTCCTTAAATTCGTCCCCGTCTAAAGCTGAAAACCTTTTGCATAGTAGTGTGCCCGGATGTAGTCGCTTATTTAGTTTCGAACATGTAACGCCTCGTGATGTCATTAATATTTTTAACACACTCAAGTCAAAAAACACTGGTGATTACTGGGGCATCTCTGTTAAACTGTTAGGTAATATAATAGATATCGTAGCCCCCTATCTGGCTGTAACTTTTAATAAATGTGTTGATTTGGGATCTTTTCCTGACCTCATGAAGAGCAGTAAAGTCATACCATTATTTAAAACAGGTAATAAAAATAACGTTGGCAATTTTAGGCCCATTTCTATCTTACCTGCATTTAGTAAAATATTTGAAAAGTTAATACTCAAGCAGTTGCTAAGACATTTTAATTTAAATAGCCTCCTTCATAATGAGCAATATGGCTTTACAAAAGGTCGTTCGACAACAGATGCGGGTGTTGCTCTGCTGAAACATATTTTCAACGCATGGGAGAACTCGCAAAATGCTATCGGAGTTTTCTGTGATCTCTCCAAAGCTTTTGATTGCGTTCACCATGACACACTTTTGCGTAAACTACGTCATTACGGTGTTCAAAACGAAGCTCTCAGTGTCATAAGTTCTTATTTGCAAAATAGGCACCAATGTGTAGATGTCAATGGTGTAAAATCTTCCGGGCTACTAGTTCAGTTAGGTGTACCTCAAGGATCAATACTGGGTCCATTCTTATTCTTAGTGTATATTAATGACTTACCATTTTATTTAAAGAATATCTGTGACATTGTACTATTTGCTGATGATAACTCACTTATCTTTAAAGTAGACAGAAATAGACAAGATTTTGACGACGTAAATAGTGCGCTCTCAATGGCTACGGAATGGTTTACCACAAATAACCTAGTTCTCAATGCTAAGAAAACGAAATGTATAAAGTTCGCCTCACCGAATGTTAGGAATCTGGGACCCAATGTCGTTTTAGATAATGAGGTGCTTGAAACTGTACACTCGGCGGTTTTTCTGGGCATAACAGTAGACGCCAAACTTCAATGGGGATCACATATATCAAGCCTAGCGGGAAGGCTCAGTTCGGCCGCCTACGCAGTAAGGAAAGTTAGACAGTATACGGACGTTGATACAGCTCGATTAGTCTATTTTAGTTATTTTCATAGCATAATGTCCTACGGCATTCTGCTGTGGGGCAAAGCCGCGGACATTCAAAATATTTTTGTTCTTCAAAAACGAGCTGTTCGAGCGATTTACCAACTAGGTGCTAGAGTTTCTCTGAGAGATTTGTTTAAAGATATTGGTATTCTTACGGTGGCATCACAATTCATCTTCGCCAACATCTTATATATTAGGCAAAATATACACCTGTACACTAAAAACAGTGATATTCATAATATTAATACTAGAAATAAGGACAAACTACGTGCTCCCTTTCACCGGCTTCATAAGGTTCATAATTCTTTTGTTGGTCTTGGTATTACCTTTTATAACAAGCTTCCCTCTGCTTTACTAGATTTGCAGTTTAATGAGTTTAAAGCTAAAGGAAATGCCAACCTTTGTTCAAAGGCATATTATTCTATCAACGACTACTTAAACGATAAGAATAGTTGGTCGCTGTGATTAACTCAAGACAAACTCAAGACAATATTTATGTTCTTTCAATCCAGAATTAGCTTTCCTACTGACAGTTTATATGGGTAGTTCATATATTTGTTTTTTTATTTATTTTTTTATTTAACAGATTTTGTTAATTAATTAATTTATTTAGCAAGCGCTACTGCTGAGCATGAGGTCCTGGGTTCGATTCCCAGGTCGGGCAAAGTTTATTGGGTTTTTCCATCTGGAATTTCTCAGTAGCAGCCTGGAGTCTGGATTTGGGCCCGGTTGATGGCAATAGGCTCGCCCCCTATTACATGGGACTTAAACATAACAGGCGAAATGTGGGTGTACTGTAAGTACACCTCTGCCTAACCCTTCGGGGAAACAAGGCGTGATGTTATGTTATGTTATTAATTTATTTTTATTTTCTTTTAACTTCATTTATTGTGGACATAATCTACTCATTACAATGATTTTAAATGAGTTGTATTGCAACATGTAGTTAGCTAGCGACCTCGTCAGCTGTTCATAATATTCTTGCCTGACCAACCGGCAGCAAGTTCGTCATGCTCCCTTAGATGTCACTGCTTGCGGTAGCGTCGGGGGTCGGGTTACCACCTTCCCTCAAATATGGCGAGGGGGGTAATGGCTGACCTTTGCGTTATGCTCGTGAACGGGTGCTGCTTGTGGTGACTGGTCGTCTTGCTGACCATGGTTTTTGTTATTGTTATTTGTATTAACTGTTATTTTATTCTACTCCGGAGGTGCTAGTTTAACTATTGTAACTTCAACTTAGCTATATGCATCAATGTATGTATATGGATCATTTTGCATCGTTGAACATGTAAGCGGGCACGCCCTTTATGCCTGGAGGCTTTATTTAGTTTTTAAATTTTGTTTACGTTTTTGTTTTATTATTCCAGCTTGAATTTAGTTTTCAATTTTTTTGTTGGTATATTGGCGTGTGCTAGCTGACATATGGCGAATAATGTATGTTTTGTTTTATAATATTAATTACTTACACAATATTGTATAGAATCAAGTTCTTCTAACTTAACAGACAGCTGTGCTGCTGAGGAGTTTGTTCCGCCACTTCTTCTTCCCAGCTACAGCACTAGGAAGTGTCGAAGGGTGGGCGTTTTGGGGGGACTGTCTTTTGTAACTTTGACGTTCAAAAAGTGCTGACTCTCAGCCTAGTTTGAATAAATGACTTTTGATTTTGATTTTGATTTTGAATTATAAAATAAAAAAAAATTGTTGCGGACACGTTTCCAGTTCTCAAAGGCGATTCTTGGTTTTCAACCATGGTTTATCGTTCCCACTGTTTACGTGGATTAACTTGATTAGTCGACGTACACACGGCGGACCTAATAATATCGAATTTTTTCTCGTACTGAATCATCGACGCACTGCTCAGCGCCAAGAGTTTAAAACCGGGCAGTGGTTTTCAACGCGATGTGATGCACTCTGTTAGATTCTCAATGCTTGATCCAACACTGGAAGTTGTAAAACAGTGCGTGATTAAACCGCATAGCGAGAAACTGTCATCGTTTATTAACCTATAATGTGACCAATCTTTTTTCTTGTGTCACACTCGCATCACTTAGCTGTCACTTGGTAGACTGCCAAATCATTTACGGTTCACATTAGGACGGACATAAATAAATGCTTTGGGTGGGCATTCAGTGATAAATTATTATAATTCAGAAGAACCCTACTTACCTATTTTTAGTTTGTGGGTGTAACAAGGGTACTGGGATAAAGCGATTTGAATTCAAATGTCGGACCTATAATATTCATTTAGTGGTGATGAAACCGTTTAAGTGCTTTCTAAGTAATCTCATGGCGACATGGCGGGTACGATTGTCGTAACCCAGCGCTGGGCATGCCACAATTGCGGCGGTAAGTCCTCTCTTTGAGGAGTGGATAGAGAGGCGCCACGGCGTCCTCACCTTCCGCCTGACGCAGGTTCTCACCGGGCATGGGTGCTTCGGTGGGTTCCTGTTCAAGATAGAGCGGGAGGATACGCCCGGGTGTTTCCATTGTGAAGATCGTCTAGAGGACACGGTGGAGCATACGGTGGAAGTGTGTTCTGCCTGGGCGGAGCACCACCGTGTCCTCGTGGAGGCGATTGGCGGCGGCGACCTCTCGCGTCCGGCCCTGGTGCGACCCATGGTACGGAGCGAGAGGGCATGGGAAGCCATCACCTCCTTCTGCGAAGCAGTAATGCTCGCGAAGGAGGAGGCGGGGCGCGTGAAGGAGTGGCAGTCCCTGCGCCCTCACGGTCCTAGCCACCGCAGGAGGAAACGCCCCGGGCGGCGGGAATCGATCGCAGACTCCCGGCCGCCATAGGCGCGGGCTTGCGGGCAGCGAGCAATGGGTAGCTCGCCGCCCGGTAAGGACCAGGCCCGTGTCGACGGTGCGTAGTGTTCCACGCGCGCCTCAAAGAGATGTCAGCAGCAGTGAAGGGGTCTACTAGGACCAATGCCTGCCAGGGTCGCGAGATTGTTCAAGCGAGATACCGTGACCCTGGCATATGGGTAACTGAAAGAACACGGGTGGGTTTTAGTTAGTAAAAGACTGACACACCCTCCCGCTCCGCCCAGAGCGGGAGAAGTCATTTGATGATTTACCATCCAGAAAAAAAGTGCTTCTAAAAGACGTATCAGTAAAGTACGACTAAAGGTTTCTTTAGATAAAGGAATTAAGTAAGAAGCGCTATGGGATTTTTAGGTTAAGGAACGCTGACCATCGCACAATTACTAAAAAGTTGTCTGTTCAAAACGATTAAGATTTTCAAAATAGTTTGTTACTAAATGTATTCTACATTCTGGAATCATAAAAAAAAATCACAGCCGCACAATTCGAAAGCAAAACAAATTCAATAATCCTTCTCATGAAATATGAAACGTATATATTCCCAACTGACGAGCTTTTTATAAGATTTTTCAGATTCATGAGGTTTTATAGAATGTTGTTATACTATAAAGTGCTAGATTTAATTTGTATTTTGTTTTACGACAATCCTTTTCAATAAATATGTTTTTGTTATTTGTAAACAGTAATGTCCAGTGTCCTTTGCTATCTGTCCTAAGCTGCGGGGCGAGCTCGGGCGTACCGAAGAAGTTTGTGACAAGATGTGATAAATTATGTCATATATTACAATTTGTCTTAAATTCTGGCACGGGTCAACGAAATGATATAATCTGATGGCGCGATATGATTTCTTGTGCATGTAAAATAACATAAAATGTTAAAACGATAGACAACACGCATACCTGCGAAGGAGGAGGCGGGGCGCGTGAAGGAGTGGCAGTCCCTGCGCCCTCACGGTCCTAGCCACCGCAGGAGGAAACGCCCCGGGCGGCGGGAATCGATCGCAGACTCCCGGCCGCCATAGGCGCGGGCTTGCGGGCAGCGAACAATGGGTAGCTCGCCGCCCGGTAAGGACCAGGCCCGTGTCAACGGTGCGTAGTGTTCCACGCGCGCCTCAAAGAGATGTCAGCAGCAGTGAAGGGGTCTACTAGGACCAATGCCTGCCAGGGTCGCGAGATTGTTCAAGCGAGATACCGTGACCCTGGCATATGGGTAACTGAAAGAACACGGGTGGGTTTTAGTTAGTAAAAGACTGACACACCCTCCCGCTCCGCCCAGAGCGGGAGAAGTCATTTGATGATTTACCATCCAGAAAAAAAGTGCTTCTAAAAGACGTATCAGTAAAGTACGACTAAAGGTTTCTTTAGATAAAGGAATTAAGTAAGAAGCGCTATGGGATTTTTAGGTTAAGGAACGCTGACCATCGCACAATTACTAAAAAGTTGTCTGTTCAAAACGATTAAGATTTTCAAAATAGTTTGTTACTAAATGTATTCTACATTCTGGAATCATAAAAAAAAATCACAGCCGCACAATTCGAAAGCAAAACAAATTCAATAATCCTTCTCATGAAATATGAAACGTATATATTCCCAACTGACGAGCTTTTTATAAGATTTTTCAGATTCATGAGGTTTTATAGAATGTTGTTATACTATAAAGTGCTAGATTTAATTTGTATTTTGTTTTACGACAATCCTTTTCAATAAATATGTTTTTGTTATTTGTAAACAGTAATGTCCAGTGTCCTTTGCTATCTGTCCTAAGCTGCGGGGCGAGCTCGGGCGTACCGAAGAAGTTTGTGACAAGATGTGATAAATTATGTCATATATTACAATTTGTCTTAAATTCTGGCACGGGTCAACGAAATGATATAATCTGATGGCGCGATATGATTTCTTGTGCATGTAAAATAACATAAAATGTTAAAACGATAGACAACACGCATACCTATTCTTGTCTTATGGTTTGAATTAATATTGGTAAGAAACTCACTTTTAAAATGCTAAAAATGCTTTTTTTTTAATTCAAATGCTGTATTCAAAACGAAATCGTTCTGAGCCGCAAAAAAAAATGATTTAAAAACAATATAACTAAGTTTAGGTGTTTGTTTTGTTTTATGTAATACTAGTTTCTGCCCGCGACTTCGTCCGCGTTAAATTTTTTGTTCCCCTGACCCTTCACGTTGCGTCGAATCACCTACCCGTGCGATTTTCCCCGTTTTTGCAACATTTTTCATTACTGCTCCGCTCCTCTTAGTAATAGCGTGATATTATATAGCCTTTCTCGATAAATAGGCTACCCAACACAAAAATTATTTTTTAATTCGTACCAGTAGTTCCTGAGATTAGCGCGTTCAATCAAACAAACAAACTCTTCAGCTTTATATATTAAAAAGTATCCTATGTCCGTTTTCTGGTTCTAAGCTAGCTCCCTACCAATTTTTAGCTAAATCGGTTCAGCCGGTCTTGAGTTATAAATAGTGTAACTATCACAAATTTCTTTTATCAACCGACGAAAAAAACGGAGGAGGTTCTCAATTCGACGCGTATATTTTTATTTTTTATATATATATATAGATTTCTTTGACTTTGAATAGATTTATTTAATCTAAAGAACTTTCTTCCAAAGTAAATCAACCATGTTTTTCTATTTATATACACGTACAACAAGGAAAAAAATAAGGAAGGAAGAGAAAGGAATTTGTCTAACAAAACGTTACACGGATTTATTTGCACTCATCAAACTATCACGCTAATTATTACGAGAGTAAGAATGATGTTTATTTATTAGGAGAATATATGAAAAAAGTAATACGAGAGCGATATTATCATTTATCATCAACAGGACAACGAATTTTATCGGGAAACTGCTATCAATTTCAAAGGATATTTTACGAAATCAAACGTAAATGTTCAATAATAACACTGACACAGGCTATTAAAGGAACACGGGTGGGTTTTAGTCAGTAAAAGTCTGACACGCCCTTCCGGTCCGCTGAGAGCGGAAGACGTCAATTTGATGATTAGAAGCAAATGAGCGAAACGTAATGCTCTAGCAATGCGGGAAATATAATTACAAAAGTAAGATATCAAATGCAGTTAAAAGACGGTTTCTTCTAAAAATACTTTAGAGAATGTAACAAACCCGGTATCATTTTGTTCTCAAGAGAAATATAAGATTCTGAAGCGATCTCGCTTGAGGTTGAAGAATCGTTGGATTGTGAAGACGTTTTGGACGGTGCCAAAATAAATTGTGTGCAGTTATTAAATCGAACAATTTCTGTCCTTATTGTTGGAACTTTAGGACCCATGATCAAAAGATTAGTGCGGTGGGTTATTTCTTTTTATTTTATAACTCAAATGAAACGAAATCCTATTATTCCAGGGTGATAAAGTATCAAACTCTGTGACATTTATCTCTACGTAACTTTATATAATTTTGACTACATTTGATGAATACCCACACAATTGGTGTACTCGCTTGTTTTCAATTCCCGTTTATAAACAAAACCACTTCATTCAGGCAATGAGCTACAAGATGACTGATGTTTGTCGTGTGTATGAATAGGTCGGCTCAAAACTTTAATAGCTTTTTCTTCAAGAAATTCTTACAGACATGAATCTGCATTGAGACTGACATAAAATCCTTATAATCTATATATATAAAATTCAAAGTCCTGAGTGACTGACTGACTGACTGACTGACTGATATATCAACGCACAGCCTAAACCGCTGGACCTAGAGACATGAAATTTGGAGGGTGTGTTCTTTGTAAAGAGTAGGTATCCACTAAGAAAGGATTTTTTGAAATTCCACCCCTAAGAGGGTGAAATAGGGGGTTGAATTTTCCATGAAACTTTTTATTCTCTGGGTCGATTGACACAAATATTAGTACACATACTCTTCAAGTATAATTATGTGACACGTGTATCACAATTTTTCAAAAATCATCCCTTCACTGAGTCAAATAGGGCTTCGGAAATCCTACGTGGAATGGTAGACGTGTGCATGGCGTGTGGGGCAGCCCGGGAAGCGCATTGTCTTTTGAACTAACTAGCTTTTGTCCGGGACTTCGTCCGCGTAAATGTCGGTTATCGTGGACGGAGACGAAATCTCGGAATAAAAATAGGCCTATGTCCTTTCTTGGGGTTCAAACTTATCCCGTACTGAATTTTATCTTTCGCAATTATTTTTTTTTCATAAAAATTATCTTGTGTTACTTCTAATACCTCTAAGAATATGTGTACAAAATTTTTCATGATGATCGGTTAAAGCTTCCTACAAACCGGCGCGTTGCGGCAGCGCGACGCGCCACTCGTAGAACAATTTTTATGTGAACTTCTTGGAAATTGTTCTACAAGAATCGCGTCGCGCTGTCGCGTCGCGCCGGTCTGAATAAGCCTTAAGTAGTTTTCGCGTGAAAGCGTAACAAACAAACTTAATATGTATTAGTAGGGATATTTGCAAATTATAACAGCCGCACGGGTCGATCTTTCAGGTTAAGCTACGCTTGCCGCGGTTGGTCCGTGGATAGGTGACCATCTTTATATAGTAAGACCCTTCTGTGCCTCGGAAAGTACGTTAAGCCGTTGACCCCGGCTGTCTTTCGTAGATCTTAGACCGTCGTTACGGGTCGCCGGAAGCCCGAAATTCTGACAACCAGTCTTACCAAGGGGTATCGTATTACCCAGTAACTGGGTTGTGGAGGTCAGGTAGGTAGTCGCTCCACGTAAAATACTGGTACTCAGCTGCTTCCGGTAAGATAGGAAACCGAACCCCAACATAGTTGGGAAAGGGCTAGGCAGATGATGATGAAGTAAGTGCATTTAAAAAAACGCGTTTGTTTCTGTATTAGATAAAATTGAACTACTACACTAACTATTCTTTAATAGATGAACCTATGCAACTTTATAAGTAAAAAACTTTTTACAAAAAAATATCAACTGACTTCTTTAAAACAAACACTACAAAGTCAAAAATAACTTTAATTTCGAAAGTCGGTGTCTTAGGATCTGTAATTAAGGATTTTTGCCACCGACATCCGAAATTAAAGTTATTTTTGACTTTATAATGTTTTTTTAAGGAAGTCAGTTGTTATTTTTAACTTTTTAGTTATGGTAGATATCCCGCATTAATCTAATCGCGTTATTCGTTCATTTGTCGCGCAAATATTTAATGCAAATTTAAGACTTATATGGTTTTCACATGGACCCCATTGTCTGAATGAAACTAAATTAAAATGGGACTATTCGAGAAGTACCAGCTTTTGAATAAAAAAAGAATCATTAAAATCGGTTCACCCAGTTAAAAGTTATGAGGTAGGTAACAAACATAAAAAAAAAAAAATTAAAAAAACTGTCGAATTGATAACCTCCTCCTTTTTTTGAAGTCGGTTGAAAATGAATTGGGCACATACATACAGAGAAATTCTGTGGTAGGCACAGTATTTCGAAGCAAAAAATATTAATTGTTAATTATCCACTTCTGATTGTCTCATAAATAAATCTTTTCACATACGCTCTGAGTTTTATTAAAACTATACTACTCTCATCCCAGAGATTAGTTTAGTTTTACGAAGAACTTCGTCCTATTTACTTTGTTTGGGATATTGTCAGTTCGTATATTAAATTGAGACGTAGTGAGAGCGCGTATGTTTGTTTCTGAAAAAAAAAAAAAAGAGTCATTTGTTTCTTGTAGGCCACGCGGGTAAAGCCGCGGGCAGAAGCTATTCAAAATAAACCAATGAAATAAACACAGGCAAAAAAACATATGTCCTTATTATATTCCATGCATACGTGTCGAATTCAAGGATGATGCTATATATATAAGGTGTATCTATTCATACACGAAATATTTTAAGACGTACACCTGTAGGTGGTAAAGAAGCTATAGAAGCAAAAAGAATTTTTTTATCTAAGCGTTTTTGAATTTTCGTAATTATTATAATTTTAAAACTGCTTGAGACGTTTTGCATAAAACCTTTACTCCAAGATTTATGAATGGCCCGCCTGACGCTGCGAGGGCGGCGACCGAACGGCACGAGCATGGCCGTGGTGTCTCGGGTCGTAAAAAATAAGAAGGAGCCAGTATTTCCTATGTGCGTCCAATAATTTAAAAATATTAAATTTTGAAAAAAATACATTTAGAATTTTTTTTTTCGTTGCTTCTTTACCACCTACAGGTGTACCTCTTAAAATATTTCGTGTATGAATAGATACACCTTATATATATCCTAAGGAGCTCTTAAATTTATTCAACCCATCTGATCTTTGCCTCACACACATATTCTCAAAGTGGGTGCTCCAGTAATGCTACTACAAAATCTTAATCCGGCTAAGTTGTGCAATGGGACCAGGTTGTGTGTGACAACCTCACATCAAAATGTGGTAGAGGACACGCCATTGTATTTACTGGCTGTGCTCAAGGCGAATCGGTGTACTATATACCGCAGATACCACTAATACCGGTGGAGTACCCATTCAAGTTTAAAAGGCCGCAGTCCCCTTATGGTATGTTTAGCAATGACGATTAATAAGTCTCGGGGACAATCACTGTAAACAGCGGGATATGATCTTAGAGGGGACTGCTTCTCGCACGGCCAGTTTTACGTGGCCTGCTCGAGAGTGAGCTCATCTAGCAGCCTGGTTGTATTAGCAGCTGAGGGCAGAACCTCTAAAGTAGTATTTAAAGAGATACTTTATGTATAGACTAAAAAATAAATAGTCTTAAACCCCTGTGAACAGCAAGTTAAGTAAAATCTTCATTTTAATAATAATTTAGGTAACAATTTGTTTTCGAAATTCCCAGGGAATGAAGAGAATTTATATTTTCGCTTTAAAGTTGCCTTCAAATTTGTCATGCAAGTAGGTAATTTGTCGTTCCGTTATATATTCCGTCACTATTGTTAGGTTTTAGGATTAATTATCCTACATCAATCATTTATCAATCCAAGCGCTGCTCCTTAGATAACACAAAGCAAGCAATGCAATAACACATTGTTTACCTGGATTAACACATAGGGTACTTTCAATCCCGGTAGTACGTTCCTGTGGGATATTTTTCGACATCCACGCGGGCGAAGCCGCGGGCAGAAGCTAGTTTTATATATAAACTTCAAAAGGGTATGTTTAAAATACCTTTTAGTTTCTCGGATTTCTTCTCAAGGTTCAGTCAGCTAGGAAATGCCAGCGCCATCTAGTTTTTAAATATTGACCATCTAAATACTAAGGTATAAAATTGTATTAAATAATCTACTCACACAAATAACTATTTCTTTTCTTTCATAAGGTTAAAAAAGAGTTTTAGCTGGCAATTAACAAAGTGGATTGAAAACGTATTATCGAGGCTAACGCCAAAATACCTAAGCAAAGTAAATATAATTTATCAGGTAAAAGTAAATATAATAAATATAATTTAACCTATCCACCAACCTACCCACTAAAAATAATTTTTGAAATCCATCATACAAATACAAAAAAAAAACATACAGACGAATTGAAAACCTCATCTTTTTTTAAGTTAGTTAAAGAGAATAAAGTCCCGCACTGAAATTTAAACTGCAATAAACGTCGTCTACCAGACAACTAGGAAATGACCAATTGACCTTTTGCATTCGCTCTAGGTACCTATTCAATTTGTCGCTTTCACCTAGTGCAGGTGGAAACTAAAGACTGTTAGCTTTTATATAAACAATTATTTATTTTATTAGATTTACGAACAATTGTTCAAAATAGATACAGTGACATAAACATAATATTTTTTCTATACATATCTGTGTATAAATAAAATTGAAGACTCTGTAATGCAAAAAACTTTTAACAAAAAATTAAACCGCCGAAAAAATGTTTTGTTAAAAAGTTTTTCTTTTATATTTTTTGTGGCTTTCATGTACTAATAATACTTTGCAAGGTATATTTTATCCAATAAAAAAATAATTATTATAATCGGACTACTCTGTATAAAGTTATGCGTGATTATACACTACAATCAGTGAGTGAACAATCAATCATTCCCATTTTTCCGACCCTTTGGGTTCGATTTTATTTTCCAAATTTATATGGGACCGTTTGGAGGATTTTTGGATATCCTTTCCAATAAAAAAAAAATAAACACAATCAGACTACTACGTAACAAGTTATGCGTGATCATACATAAAAAATATATAAATGTATACGCGTCGAATTGAGAACTTCCTCCGTTTTTTTTTCGTCGGTTAAAAAAATAACAACTGACTTCCTTAAAAAAACACAACAAAGTGAAAATAGGATCTGTATTTAAGTTTTTTTTGCTACCGACTTCCGAAATTAAAGTTATTTTTCTCTTTGGTGTTTTTTTAAGTAAGTCGATTCTTATTTTTTTGTAAAAAGTTTTTACTTTTAACTTTTCAGCTATGGTATGTACCCCGAACTAATCTGATCGTGATATTCTTCCAATTGTCGCGCACATACTAAATGCAAATTTAAGACTTATATGGTTTTCTCATGGTTTCAATGGTCAGAATGGGACCACACGGGAAGCACAAGCTTTGTAATAAAAAAATAATCATCAAAACATTTTAAAAAAATCGTCGAATTGAGAAACTCCTCCTTTTTTTGAAGTCGGTTAAAAATAACAGTTTTTTACTGGAAACATATATACGGCACTTATAATTATATTTTCAAGTTTAAAAAAAATGTCCTTCTGTCTGTTTGTTCCAAGCGAATCTCTGAAAGTTGATGTTATACAGAGTATCGTAGGATTAGGCTACCGAAAAACTTCCAAAAAGTTTGTAACTAGGTTAAAAACCGTTCAACACAATAAAACCGACATCTGATGAAAATAAGAGAGAGTTCTTCTTATCCAGTGGCATTATTACAAAAACTAGTGGTAGTTCATTTGTCAAAAATCGACCATAATTTTTTAAACAATTGATGTATGTTTAATGCATCTCTGTATATACGTATTGCGGTTAGTCCTCTACGTTAATTACGTATGTGCGCTGTGTCAATTTGACTTCGCTTTTAATTAAAAATGTGCCCTTAATGTACTTTTTATTTTTAGATCATACCGGGCTCATGTATCAGTACTTAAAATGAGAGAGAATTATGAAAAAGGATTTAATATAATTTAGAGACACAAAATGATTTGAATACTCTACCACGTTTAATTTTGCCATTCAATTTGAATGAAGCGACCAGAACAAGTCGTGTCGGCAAACAAAAAATACCCCCCCCCCCTCATTTCTAATACTCATTCAATCATTTTTCAATGAAAGGTAATCGATAACGTTGAGCTTTGTCATTTTGGTTTTATGGTTTATGGAGTAAGGCCCGGAATTTGTAGCGATAAGTCGTTTTTGGTTTTTTTCTATTGCGCTACATATTCTGCCTATCTATAGTGCCTTTTGACGACGTCTTAATCAACGGACAAATCAAAGCACCGTTTATGTATGTGGGTGCTTTGATTTGCCCATCGGTTTTGTTTGTGGTGCATTGATTGTCATGAGTCGATGATGCGGCGTGATCCTTGTACCTATAACAATTTACTACGATGTTTTCTTAGAAATTGTTTTACTCGTCACGCCTGCTTTCGGGAGGGTTATGACTTGATTCAATGATAACGGCTATTCATTTTTAGCAAACAGACCACTGATATGTTTATTGTTATTTTATTGATATACTAGCTTTTGCCAGCGGCTTCGTCCGCGTGGAGGTCGGAAATTATCCCGCGGGAACATACTACTGGGATAAAAAGTAGCCTATGTCCTTTCTCAGGCTCTAAACTATCTGTGTACCAAATTTCATTTAAATCGGTTCAGTAGTTTTAGCAGGAAAGCGAGACAGACAGACAGACAGACAGACAGACAGAGTTACTTTCGCTTTTTAACCGACTTCAAAAAGGAGGAGGTTATCAATTCGGATGTTTATATTTTTTTTTTTTTTTTTATGTATGTTCGGCCATAACTCCGTCATATATAAACGGATTTACAAAATTCTTTTTTTGTTCGAAAGGGGTTTATTCCGAAATGGTCCCATATAAATTTCATATAGATCTGATGATGAGTTCCGGAGACAGACACCGGAACTCTTTAAAAATTGACGGCAAATCAACCGCGATTTCTGCTATCGCATAAATATGCATTGTTTGTTTGGAATTAGTGCAGGGTAGATACCAAAACTAAAAATTTAAAAATAAAAACTTTTTTACAAAAAAAAAAACAACCGACTTCCTTTAAACACTACAAAGTGACAAATAACTTTAATTTCGGAAGTCGGTGGCAAAAACCTTAAATACAAATCCTAAGACACCGACTGCCGAAATTAAAGTTATTTGTCACTTTGTAGTGTTTAAAGGAAGTCGGTTGTTTTTTTTTTTGTAAAAAAGTTTTTATATAATATTATATTATTATAGTAATTTTCTTGCCTCGTTGGCCCGGTGATCGTAACAGAACGTGAGGTCCTGGGTTCGATGTAGCGCAAATTGTTATTGAGGTTTTCCATTATGAATGCTGATGCAGTGCTATCCTCTAAGGATACTTTAGGCGCAGTGTTGCAGCATGGCGAAACATAATGACAAGTTTGCGAAAGCCTTCGAGTTAAAACTACTCAAATCAAATATTTTAATTTTAAACCTATTCTCTTTTCCCAGTCGAGCTTGATCGATTATGATTTAAATAATTTTTTTGCAAGGCCTAATTCGTCTACGAAACAGCTATGAGAGGTTACATCAGTTCGTCGACGACCATAATTGTGTTAATGAATACCGTGTGAATCAGTGCTGCACGCTCGGTCGATCTCAATGCTGTCTCGCTCGACAACGAGCTCGTCGTACAGCTAAGACATTGTCTCTTAGAGAATAGCATAAATGCAGAGAGATTGGTGCTCATTTGATGGCAATTGCTTGCCTAATATTACCTAGGACATAAAAATGACAGGCGAAATTTGGGTTTACTATAAATCTGTCGAGTCGGTTTAACGTTTCGGGGAAAAACAGGCGTCAATTTGTAACTTAATAATCCTATCTCGTTTTGGTCCTAGGAATATTGGAGAATATAATTTAGTGTTCATAATCTGAACTAGTTTAGATTAGAGGACAATTTTAAATACGAATGTTGAACTTGATTTAAACTATTATAGGATTAAAGGTTAAAGGGAATCTGAAATGAACACTTTAAACTTTAAAGCTAATAAATTAAATATTGACGGTCCAATTAAGAGCCTCCTATTTGTATTTCAATTTCATAATCTACGTGAAAGCAATTATTAATTTTGCAAGACTTTTTTATGAAAAATATTGAAGACCAAATGAAAATTCTTTCATTGACTAATAAATAAATTTCAGTCTTTAATTGGTTCAGTTTTACTTCTGTAGATGATAGGTTACTAGCTAGGCTAGGTACCTATAATAAGTTTAGAATGAATTGATGAAATCACAGAATTTGTTTAGGGTCTAAATAATATGGCCGCTTTGTTTTAACTTAAAGTGTTTTTCGCACATCATTAACATCACTGGTAGACGCCTATTTAAATAAGAAGAAATAAAGGCACTAATAGTCTGTTTTATTTGTTTAACTTTATAATTAAATCCTAGATTTTGTAACGTACGTCTGTAAATTGCATCTAATTATAATGTGGTATTAGTAGCTCATATCTAATGAAACAATTAACAGCAGGCTGAATATAATTTTAATTAGGAAAATATGTATTTTTTTTGCGATGCTAATGAAGCATCTGTGGCTAACGAACGATGTGCTAAGGCAACGGTGTGGGTTAAAAGAAGACAAAAATTAGAAAGAGTAAATACTTTGATAGTCAAGCCACGTTGAGAGGGTGAATGAAATGCGAATATGAAGGTATTTACAAGGTAGATGTGAGTAAAACGCTCAAAGAAGAAAATAACGCCCTGGGATGAATCAGAAGGTGATTTTCTTCAGAAAGTTCAGGTACGTAGTACTTGTAACAGGCGTGCGTGTATGACCAGATATATAAAAGTAAATGAAACAAAAATACAGTCGAATTGATAACCTCCTCCTTTTTCTGAAGTCGGTTAAAAAGGAGTATGCTAGGATCGTAGCAGGTAGCATTCTGTAGTTTGTCTGCCCATAGGACGATGGCATGAGTTTATGTATGTGCCTGTTTTCTTTCGATTGCCTCCAATATCTAGTATTCTTTTAGTTAGACCGGGTTCGTTTCCAAGGTTGGCAAAGTAGGCTTTTCTTAGCCTGGTTTTTGCTTCACACTCATGAAAGACTCGTATTATAATGGGACAACTGTTTAATATGGATATACAACACGGGATAAATGAGTTTTACTTTTGATTAACGTAGTTTCTTTTTAGTTCAAGTTTACTTTTCATTCGTGTTGTCGTTTCGAGTTGTTTTGAACAGAACATGGTAAAGACAAGAACTGGATAAAGTTGTTTCCTTAATTTCGTTTTCTAACTTGTTGAGCCTGTGTTCGTGACGCTCGTTTTTGCGAGGAGCGAGGGTTTTTTTTTTTTCAGGATGGGAAATCATCAAATGACTTCTCCCGCTCTGGGCGGAGCGGGAGGTGTGTCAGACTTTTACTGACTAAAACCCACCCGTGTTCCATCAGTTGCCCATGTGCCAGGGTCACGGTATCTTTTTCGAACAATCACGCGACCCCGGCAGGCATCGGTCCTAGTAGACCCCTACACTGCTGCTGACATCTCTTTGAGGCGCGCGTGGAACACTACGCGCCGTCGACCCGAGCCTGGTCCTTACCGGGCGGCGAGCTACCCATTGCTCGCCACCCGCAAGCTCGCGCCTACGGTGGCCGGGAGTCCGCTATCGACTCCAGGAGCGAGGGTCGAGTTTAAATAAGTATAAGATAGAAAATGGTAATTACCTGACTGCCTACATTTTGTCATTATAGGATGCCGTCGTTGAAAGCTTACGGCGATTTCAGTGAAATATAGACAGTAGTTATGTCGGACAAACATCGTCTTACTAAGGAGTATCGTGTTTCCCAGTAACTGGGTTGTGGTGTTTAATATAAAACACTTTTTTTTTTGTAGATCAGAACCTCGTAATGTTTTCTTCGAAACAGGATTATTTGGATTAGATAAAGGAGTAATTGGGTTGTTTATTGGAAAATGCCTTGCGCTAATGTTCGATAGGTTAGTTCAAGAACAACGCGAAATCTGCTTCTCCAGTCTTCTACGTTTCTACAGATTCTGACTAAGTAATAATAATAATAAAATAATAATAATAATATATTTATTTCCAAAAACAAGATTACAGACTTAATAGTTTCACAAAATGGTTCACAACTAGTGGTAGGAAGTAAATACAAATTGAATTTTCTATGCTGTAGAAATCTGTAGACAATTGGTGAGCCCTGCCTCTTAAACTAGGGTTACCTGTATCTTAAGAGACAGTGTTCGGCTATAGGGTTGATACAGAAGATTTATACAACTCGTGGGTTGTGTCGATCTACCAAAAGATTATAAAATTTGGTTATTTTGTAATTAAAGTAAAGAAAGTAAGAGTAGTTTTAAGTAAAATTTTGCTTTGTATTATTTCTTTCCTTTTAAATATAACGACCGTTTTTTGTTTTAGGACCTCCGAATAGAGCTTAGGTATTGACTTCTGCAAGCAGAGAGCCTTAATCTCTGAAGCGTAAGTACTTTACAACTTTTGAACTAGGTCACAGTATACTACTACAAGATACTACTGTGTAATTGCATGGCCATTGGATGCAGTTTAGATCAGTGTGGTAACGAAAATGTGAAAATTTTGCCTCGAGGGAGGCGCAATTGCTGCAAATATTTGAAGCACTTTATTTAGCACGGGCCTATTGCCAACTTGCTTATACTGTGGTCAACTGATTAGACGATAGAAATATGTTTTACTGTTAGATTGTGTATCGTTTTTATGATTTCTTTTTTAATATAAATTATTATAATTGCAAATAGTTACGTACGGTCCTATTTAGATAAATACTATTGATTGATGCTTTTATAACGCGTACAGAGTTAACTTCACCTTCACAATCTTAATTTAACGACGCAGGTTTCTCCATGAAGCCTCTGAAATAAGATAAGATTGCCACGTAAATATATTCTGACTTAGCTTAGGTAAATCCCTAATAATAGTCACTAGATGGAACACGTCCAAACCACAAAAGGTAGGAAATTCTCTACGTAATCTGGATTCAAGACAAAACTCTAAATTTAAGTGCAGAATATTGTAAAATATGGTTTGTTTATGCATATTAAATTAAGATGTCAATTAGTTTTAATATATGATTATGATGTGTGTTACCAGGCAATTATGAAAAAGCTCGCTTACTGAAAAATAAGCCATAATCCAGCGTAGTGAAATGTGGATGTGTTATAGGCGCACCTATAGGTGCACCTAGAATACATCCAGAAAGTTCCATATACATAAGTGCCATTTAACAGACACAAATCTAGACTCCGGGCTACTGCTAAGAATTCCAGATGGAAAAACTCTAAAACACTGCCTGATCTGGAATTAGCAGCAGGAAGCAGCAACCTTGCGGCCACCAGACCAAAGATGACGTGATGATATATAAATTAATTCTCAATGTGATGACGCATTTAAATGACCCAGAAATTGACCAGTTATAACCAAAATATAAAATGTACATTATCGGCACGATTTTAATTAAACTAGTGATCGCCCAATGGTCGAAATTCGACCGTACTTCATTTGAATAGAAATACATTAGTAAACGAAAAAAATATATATATAATAATAAATATAAAAAAATAATATGGTTATATTTGACATTCGGTAAGACTATAGACAAATTGTTGACTCTGTACTACTGTGGAGAGGGTTCGCTGGGGGGATGGTGATGGCCAGGACCAGGACGTAGGTGTAATGAGTAAAGAATACTTCTTCAGGACTCTCTTCTTTATTTTCTTAATACTTCTTAACTGCTGGACATGGAATGAATTATCACAGAAAGCTCTGTTTTTATAGAATTTTCCCTATTAGTTTTAATTAATTATGACAGTTCAAAATGTCATAATTATAACCAGCCTGTACAATCGTGAGGCATATAACCTCTACAGTTTGCACACGACACTAAGTTTTGTATGGGAAACTTACTAATGCCATACTTGACACTCCCCATAAAACCACAAAAAATATTTCTTATAAATCTAAACTAAATTCCAATCGTCATACAAATAATATTAAAGACAAAAATATTTTCAATATAATCATAGATTTTAAAAATGAAATAGGTTATATATATCTATAAAATTAATTTATTAACTATGGTTATACTTGACATTCAGTAAGACTATAGACACAAAATCAGGCTTACCAACTTAGGGGTTTTCCCAAATTTAGGTGGTAAATAAGAGGATTCAGATTTTTTAGAGGCGTTCCATTTTTAGGGATTTTGCCATCTTACATTTCTCATTGTGTTTTTGATTACAAAAAATGTATTAGCGACTTCTAGTACGGTTCCTCGATACTAAGAATGCAGAATGAATGATTAACAAATGTCGCATAATAAATATAGACAAATATTACTACTGTATCGGTCTATGATTACTGAAAATTCGTTGGTTATTTTCATTATAATTTTTAGGGGGTTTTTTAGTAACTGTGGCAATTTTAGGGTTTTTTAACTTAAGCTTTAGGGGTAAATATTTCTGGGTGTTGGTAACACTGCACAAAATATTAAAGACAGATTTGGACCATAAACAAAAGAATATTTGTGCATGTGAGTATTAGATACACGGTAATGAATAGTAGTGTGTGTAACGTGTTATTTATTGAAAATAATGTATTTTAACGCATAATTTTAAAAAATATTAGCATTCGTCACTTCTTCTCTATATAAACTATCAGTGTGCGAAATTTCATACTCCACCGTCCGCCCAATTTTCGTAAAAAGGGATCCAAAGTTTTCGCTTCACGTATTAATATATAGATTTTCATCTCCTTCGAACGATCTCTAGAGAATTTCATTGATGATTGTGGCTTGGTCGTTACGTTTTACTTTAATGTAATAAACTGAAGTCACATTATTACTCACTGAACGTACAGATACGACGTATATGCCCAGTTACTTTTAACTTATAAAGTTCCATAGGTATCTATTTAACAATAGTCACTGTAGTTATTTAATTTTATTTAATACAGAAACAAACGCGTTTTTTACATGTACTTACTTATTACTTGCAAATATTAGTTCACATTAATATCAGTTACATATTTGATACATCCCCGTTACCTTGGTTGAGATTGGACAGTGGTGACGACAATGCGCTCCCCGGGCTTCCCCGCACGCCATGCGCCCGTCTACCAGACCACGTAGGATATTCGAAGCTCTATTTGACTCAGTAAAGGGATGATTTTGGAAAAACTGTGATACACGTGTCTCATAATTATACTTGAAGAGTATGCGTACCAATTTTTGTGTCAATCGACCCAGAGAATAAAAAGTTTCACAGAAACTGCAATCCCCCATTTCACCCTCTTAGGGATGGAATTTCTAAAAACCCTTTCTTAGTGGATACCTACTCCTCACAAAAAAAAACACTCTCCAAATGTCATGTCTCTAAGTCCAGCGGTTTAGGCTGTGCGTTGATATATCAGTCAGTCAGTCAGTCACTCAGGACTTTGAATTTTATATATACAACATTAGTTTTTGTTTATGCGAAACCCGAAACACGGGTCTAGTATTTTTATGTAAAGAATCTATGAAAAAAATTTCAAAACTGTATCATTAATAATCACAAAGTTATAAGCTTGTTACGGTACCTGATTGTCCTCGCAAAAACATATGCAGCCTACCGGAGGGCACCACGCCAGCCGCGCGCGCGGCTCTCACTCTCACTCATTGATAATAATTTGCCACAGTGATTGTTTATGTATTAGTTTGTGATAAACATTTTCCATCACGCTTGCAGGCTTTGGACTGTCGTAATGGTCAAGTGTAGGTAGATATTATTATGTAATTTATTCGTAAATGCAGTAGTAAGTGGTAAAATGTAATCAATGCCATTTGTTGCACCTTATGTCAACAACTTAAAGTTCAAAATGGATGAAAATTGTTAAACATCGCATTACTGAACCACAGCAGGCTGTTAACAAATAATAAATTTGTACCCTTGACTATTTTTGCGTGTTTAAAAATGTTAATCATCACTATCTACAATAATTGGCGTAATCACTATTCACTCAAACAAACTGAAGCAACTGTTAAAAAAGGGCCCGTCTTTCTCATAAGCACTGACGCACTGCCACACCACCACAAACAGCGAGTGTACGGACGTTTGAGTACGAGAGAGACATGATAATTTTAAAATCTAAACAAAACACTTTAGCCAGGGCTCACGGCGGGCGCGCGCTCGCGATACGTATGCATCGATCGATGGCATTCGGGCGACTGAGGGGAGCGCCGTCGCCGCCCCGGAGCAGTGCGTACACGCCGCCTAGCCCGCGCTATGACCTGTCGTGAACTCGTGACCCGTGTGCAAACAGATGATTGCGGATACTAACTTTTAAGCGTAATTAAATATTTTTGGGACAAAATATAACATGGTGTAAAAGTTATTGGAATCGATTCAGTTACTGATTCTGAACAAACTATATTCAGGTTTCGCATATACTAAAAATAATGTTGTATAGATAATTTGTGCGTTTTTATCTTTTACCTAACAGTCCTGCTTTTCTCCAAGTATACGTGATTAGATAATATCAGAGGGGTAAATGGGTTAGCCAAACTACTCAATCTAATCGTGGTCTACTGGGTAAAAGGGTTACACACATAAAATATCAGACTGTGGGAAATTGGACCAAGTAAATACGAAAATGGTGTGACAATTTGTAAGAATGTTGTCAAATTGCAGGCCGTGGAGGTTTTCAGGCCTGGGCACAGTACCACTACAGCTCTCCTTAAAGTGACTGACAATATTAGGCGGGGCATGGAAGACACTAAAGTCACAGTCTTAGTGTTAATAGACTTCTCCAATGCTTTTAATACCGTGAGTCACGAAGTCCTTTTATCCATCCTTTCGTATCCTATGGTCTCTCCGGAGGTATTGGAATGGTTTGCCTCTTATCTTCAGGGGCATCAGCAGTCTGTTCGTGCTGGAGACTCCTCGTCGAGTTTGTGTGATCTTACAGCTGGTGTCCCTCAAAGCGGTATCTTATCTCCACTTTTGTTTTCTATTTTTATTAATCTCATTACCACTGAACTTCGGAATGCGTATCATCTTTATGCAGATGATTTGCAGCTTTACTACCAGGCAAGTGTTGACAACATATCAGATGCGATTAAGGAGCTAAATCGGGATTTAGAAGTGGTTAAAAGCTGGTCTGATCGATTTGGGGTGGCGGTTAACCCCGCTAAGTGTCAATCGGTCGTTGTAGGGAGCCCGCACAGTATGAAGAAGTTGAATGGCTTAACTGTGCCACCTGTAATTTTCGATGACATAGTAATCCCGTTTAGCTCAGATATTAAGGATCTTGGCCTGCATGTCGACACTTGTCTTGACTGGCGAAAGCAGGTCACGACTGTCGGTAGAAAAGTCACCGGTACGTTGCGGTCGCTCTATCGGTTAAAGAATCTTCTCCCATCACACATAAAGGCATTGCTTGTACAGTCCCTAATCTTTCCCATAATTGACTATGGCGATGTCGCCTTCTAAATAACTGCATTCGATTCGTTTTCAATCTTCGTAAGTACGATCATGTGTCCGAGCAACGGTTGCTTTTAAAATGGCTACCCATCCGTCAGCGCAGAGAGTTGAGGGCTCTTTCAATGCTGTTTTTCATACTGGACAAACCCACTTCTCCTTCTTACCTGACTTCCTAGTTCCAATACTTGTGCTCTGCGCATAGTGAAAATCTCCGTTCCACTCAAAATCATCTTCTACGATGTCCTTCTCACCGCTCTGGTTTCATTAAATCTGCTTTGTTTGTCCAGGCGGTCTTTCTATGGAATGCGCTTCCTCTGAATATCAGGTTGGCAACCAGTCGGTTATCGTTTAAAGTGAAGGCACGTGAGCATATTCATAAGAAGTTAGCAGAATCATCCCAGCGCTGATTTGCTGGATTCGTTTTCTCCTCTACCTATCGTTATTTCTCCAGACAATGCTTATTTCCGTTATATATGTATGTATATATCTATGTATATATCTATATATTTGTATGTATTATTTTCCGAATTATCTATCCCTATGTTGCACCTGCCATGTTTTGTCTCTGCATCACCCTAAGGTTGACTGGTAGAAAATGCCTAAGGCATTAAGTCTACCTTTGTACAGTATTTTTTAGTTGTACATAAAGTTTTAATAAATAAAACGTATAATCACGAATTTTCTTTCTTTTAAGAATTCGGAAATAAATGAGACTAATCCTCATACCTATCCAATCTAGCGATTGTGGGACCCAAATTCCAACAATACGGGTACAAACATTCGTCGGCGGATATCACAGTGCATACCTTGGCTCACCCATGTCTGAACCACAAGCGAGAAAGTTTCAGAATCTTATATTTCTCTTGGGAACAAAATGAAATTTTTCGTACACGATGCAAGTGGGGGGACCTTCATCATCATCAGCCTTTTCCCAACAATAATCAAAATCAAAATCAAAAGTCATTTATTCAAACTAGGCTGAGAGTCAACACTTTTTGAACGTCAAAGTTACACAAGACAGTCCCCCCAAAACGCCCGCCCTTCGACACTTCCTAGTGCTTTAGCTGGGAAGAAGAAGTGGCGGAACAAACTCCCCAGCAGCACAGCTGTCTGTTAAGTTAGAAGAACTTGATTCTATACAATATTGTGTAAGTAATTAATATTATAAAACAAAACATACATTATTCACCATATGTCAGCTAGCACACGCCAATATATCACCAACAAAACATTGAAAACTAAACTCAAGCTGAAATAAATAATAAAACAAAATCGTAAACAGAACTTAAAACGTAAAAAAAGCCTCCAGACATAAAGGGAGCCAAGCCTCCAGACATATTGGGGTTGGCTATCAGTCTAACCGGATGTAGCTGAATGTCCGTATTTTACACGGAGTGACTGCCTTTCTGATCTCCATAACCCAGTTACTGGGTATTACGATACCCATTGGTAAGACTGGTTCTCAGACTTTCAGACGTCTGACTACCCAAAACGACTGTTAAATATCCATCAATGCCAGCTGGGACCAACGGCTTAGCGTGCTTTGCAATAGTCATGGTGGATGGCTGTGAAGTGTACTCTTAATAGTGTCAATCCTTTTGAAGTGAGCTATCAATTGTGTCAATCAGCGTGAAGTGAGCTGTAAGTAGCGTGAAACTCAAAGTCAATGGTAGATTATTTATATAATCTATCAACTCAAATATAAAATAAGGGCTTACCAAAATATTTTTGAAAGCAGCGATAATATTTCTACTTTATTTTCGATATAATGTTCAACATTTTCACGGTAAAGGACACTGGACATTACTTTTACTTTAACAAATAACAAAAGCATTATTTGTTAAAAGGATTGTCGTAATACTAATACAAATAAAAATCGAGCACTTTATTGCAAGATAAACTAGAACCTCATAAATGTAACGGTATTTTCTTGAAAGCCTGATAAAAAGCTCGTCCGTTGTAATATGTATCATATTTCATGAGACGGATTCAAACTGACAATGTTGCCAGTATCTTTTCTTGAATAATTCTGTTACTTACATAACGTTTTATGCCTATACCCTTGTTATAACCACAGATCTTCACTTAGCGACTAGGTAGGACTTTTCTGAATAATCATTTATCACTGAATGTCCACCCAAACATTTCTTTGTGTCCGTCCTAATGTGGACCGCAAGTGATGTGGCAGTCTAGCAAGTGACAGCTAAGTGACACAGCTGTGAGAAAAAAATTGATCACAGAGGCTCATTTATACGAGTAAAATTGGCCCCAAATAGGCGTTATCGTAATAGAAAATCCTTACAGGTAACTCTTGAATACTTAGTACGTAAACTTAAAAAATCAGCTAGGCTTTGAAAATTGGGAGAGGCCGCGAAAACATAAAATCAATTTCGAGTTTTTCAAAACACTGAAGATATCGTCCTATGAATTTCCGATGACGTATTAAAATTGTAAGCGACATTTTGTTTTATTTGAATTGTATTCTCTAGTGATTTTCAAGGGATACTGTTTTTATTTTATTCTGGAAATATTCAGACGTGGGGGGTTTGAATATTTCCAGAATCAGGCTTTATTTCTCTTTTTATTGTTTTCATGAAGCACTTTCGTATTTCGTTTTCTCTCATTTCTTCCTGTATTCAAAAAATCGAATGCAGCCTAAAATATTCAATTTTAATTAAAATCAAGTCCCAAGTCGTTTACTATTTGTTCATGTAATTTGCTTCCTTTGCACGTTCCCAGAAACACTAGGAGACTACTTTAGTGTTCCAGTCTATTTTTATCTTAAAAGGACACGAAATCATCCCGTAAAAAGGTCAACAATAAGAAAGGACGTATATTACAATTTATTTTTCATTTGTTTCAGGGCTACCTACGTCTCAGTGCTGATGATATCAGCGTTCTCTCTAGAGAGATACCTGGCTATATGTCATCCGATCTGTACACCATGGCCGGACTAACCAGAGCCTCAAGGATTATTCTTATACTGTGGATCATATCCATAGTGTGTGCCTCGCCATTTGCTGTGTACAGTGAAATCAGCCGGGTAAGTTTATTAGAGAAAGAATAAAACCTTATTTTAATTATTGTGTTCACCATGTTGAATCTGAGCTTTTCAATTCACGAGGCCTTGGGCAAATAATATTTTAATCAACATATATCTTGACACTGACCTGCAAATTGCAAAGATAGTATGAAACCTTTAAATATTGAACAGCACCCTGTCAGTTCTTCCATACATCTCAACTACGAAATCCGAACACGATCGACGGCGTCGTGTCAAAGTCAAAGCATTCGAGAAAATCCGAAGAAAAAGGTACCGTGTCGAGAATAATTCCGTAATTGTTTAGTTTTTGGGGTTCTTTACCCAAAGGGTACCTAAAACGGAACCCTATTACTAAGACTCCGCTGTCCGTCCGTCTGTCTGTCACCATGCTATATATCATGAACCGTGATAGTTAGAGAGTAGAAATTTACACAGATGATGTATTTCTGTTGCCGCTATAACAACAGATACCAAAACACAGAAAAAAAATATGTAAGGAGGCTCTAGTGCTTGTTTTTGCTCGATAAGAGTAACGGATATAGGTAGACGCTTAAAATATTCACAGAATATTTAGTTATATATTCACTTTAAAATACGTAATGAAATTAAAATAAAATAAATATTTAAGGGGAGCTGCCATACAAGAAACGTATGTTTTTTGCCGATAATGGTACGGAACCCTTCGTGCGCGAGTCCGACTCGCAGTTGGCTGTTTTTTTTTTCGAAACATATAAATTTGCTTTAAAATTATATGCGGTCACTTGAGTGAGGTTCGATTCGATAAGAACTTTCGGTGGCAGAAATGGCTTCAACGATTTTAATACATACTTGGGCTGGATATTTTTTAGTACAGACGCCAACACATCAAGCTACTACAATCTGTCAGATTTCTTTGATAGATTTTCGACTTTATTTCTAGAGCATTAGGTTCAAGGTTCATCGGGAAAAATTGACAGTTTCGGGTAGCTTGACCTGGTGGCGTCTGTACCTACCGATTCTTACTACTTCTTATCCGACAGGGAAGTCCGTATCCTGATTCTTTATTTACTTAATGTTTCCGATCGGTGTCCAATTTAATAAAAGTCTCGTATTCCTTGCATGTTGGACCCATGTCTCAATGTAAGCGTAAAATGTCAGATTTCGTTAACAGACTGGACTTTTTTTCGGGTAAGCCGGATGTTACGCGTTTTCCCCTAAAATATTTCCGTAAACGATTTTTTTTTGTGCTGTTCTTTTGTTTATTTAACATCGGCCATACATATATAATGGTACCGTTGTGTACCTATTGCTTAATGGAATTCCGATTTACGAAATGTGTAATTCCATTTTTTTCATTGAGATAAACGAATTTATTACTAACCACAGAATTCATATTTCGAATTTATTGAAAATTACAAACCTTTGTAAGGTTAAATGATTTACGTAGTGTGAAATCCATTTTTTTATTGACTTACACGAATTTATTATTCAACATAAAATTCATACATTCGAATTTATGGAAAGGTTACAATACAAACATTGAATACTTATTGTTCGGTCAAAGACCTAATGTTCGTTAGCAATACTATTGTATGGACAGCATTATTGAAGGATTAATGGAAAATAAACCAGGATTGAGTCTAGAACAATAGATTTATTATGAACGACATTACCGTGACAACTTACAAGACAAAAGAAGCAGTATAATCCGAACAAGGGGAGTATGCAAAACGCGCCACCTGGTGGGCAATTAATGCAACTTATGACATCTTAATCTGTTTAGTTTATACTTACTAACACCTGCCCTTAAACTAAACAGTCTTTAAACCAAGATTAGAAACACAACTGAAATGCTTTTCTCTACCTAAAGACTGTCAGTACATCAGCTGGCATAAATTCAGTGGATAAGTACTCTAAAATCACAATTTTATCCTTTACAATTTGCCGTACAAAATGATGTCTCACATCTATATGTTTACTTCTACTATGATGTACTTGACTCTTACATAGTTTTTGAGCTGACTGACTGTCGTTATACAATGTTATAGTAAAATATTTACCAAAACATTCATTCAAAAAACTTCTAATAAACTTAGCTTCTTTTGCACCTTCACATAAAGCCATATATTCGGCTTCGGTGCTTGAAAGAGCCACGGTTCTCTGTTTACGGCTTTCCCATGATACAGCGGCGTTACCTATTTTAAATACATAGCCCGTATAAGAACGTCGATCTAATTGATTCGATGCCCAATCCGCGTCAACATAGCCTGAAACAGAGTATGTGGATTTTTCATACACTATTTTATAGTCTATAGTACCCTTTAAATATCGCAAAATACGCTTCGCTGCTTTCCAGTGTATATCAGAATGACAATTGTTAAACTGACTTAGTAAACTTGCTGCGTAAGCGATATCTGGTCTCGTACATACTGCTATATACATAATGCATCCCATAAGACTTCTAAATCTAGAATTAGGGTCACTCTGATCTCCTTTTTCATATTTCATACCATTTTCTAATGGTGTATTCACAGGCTTACATTCAGTCATTTTAAATTGCTCCAGAACTTTCTGTATGTAATTTTTCTGATCAAGAATTATTTTATTTTCTTCTTGTCTTAAACGCATTCCCAATATATGTGTAGCTCGGCCAAGATCTCTCATTTCAAACATCCTCATTAGCTTTTCTTTCAGCTTCATCTTTTCTGGTGTATCTCTACTGAAAATTAAAATATCATCCACATAAAGCGCCAAGATTATAAGATTGCCTTTGTCATCAGACTTTATGTAAACACATGGTTCGCTGAGAGATTTTCTGAACTGGAGGTCTGTTAGAGCATTATCTATCTTATCATACCAAGCCTTCGATGCTTGCTTCAGCCCATATATTGCTTTATTCAATTTAAAAACATAGTTTTCCTTCCCTTTCACTTTAAACCCATCTGGCTGCTCCATATACACGGCTTCTTTCAAATCTCCATTCAAAAACGCCGTTTTGACATCCATGTGATCAACGTGCATGTCCAAGTTAACTGCCAGGGCAAGTAAGGTACGTATTGTAGAATATCTTACTACAGGCGAGTAGGTTTCCTTGTAGTCTATTCCATACTTTTGGGTAAAGCCTTTTGCAACAAGACGAGCTTTATGGCGTAATAGTTGACCATCAGTTCCCATCTTCTTTTTGAAAACTCATTTACATTTCACCGCTTTCTTTCCTGCAGGTAATGATGTCAAAATCCAAGCCTTATTCTTTTCAAATGACTCATACTCATCTATGATCGCTTTCTTCCAGAGTTCACTTTCGGGTCCAGACAACGCCTCGTCAATAGTCAACGGTTCATCACTGCGGTTCATGATTGTCATGACCGCTTCATCAGTTGTAGCGTCTTCTAAATCTTCGTACTCACTCGTTGACAAATCTGAAGCCACGTCAGGAGTCCACGTAACATCTGAATTATTATCATCAGGAGAAGAAGTAGAATCAGATATTTCTACTATTGATTCACGTGGTCGTGGTGGTGATTGTAATTCAGTTTCATTACGCATCATCTCGGTAGTCGCGCTATTACTATTATCACTACTGAGATCTATTTGACAACCATCAGCACTAGATTCCTGATTATATTCTAAATCCTTGTACATTGTATCCTCTAAAAATTGAACATCTATAGACTTAATACATTTAGACGGATTATCTGGATCTGCCAATCGATAACCTTTCGACTCATTACAGTAACCAGTAAAAATGTACCTTTTACTTTTGGCATCTAGTTTCTTGCGTCTTTGATAAGGAATCATAGCATACGCAATACAGCCAAATACTCGTAAGTTAGATAGATCAACTTTATTACCAGTCCATTTTTCCTCCGGTGTAGTACCTCTCACTGCCTTGCTCGGTGATTTATTCTTAATAAAGATAGCTGTGTTGACTGCCTCCGCCCAGAACCTCCGATCCATTCCTGCATCCTGTAGCATACAGCGTGCAGACACCATAATAGTGCGATTGGCCCTCTCCGCAACACCGTTTTGTTGTGGCGAGTAGGGCACGGTTGTCTGGTGCTCGATGCCATGCTGTCTCAGAAATAAATGGAATTGTTTATTAGCATATTCACATCCATTATCGGTTCTAAGCTTCTTTATTTTCAAATCAGTTTGATTCACTTTCTGTTAACAAATTGACAGAGAAGGGGTTAAGTGTGCACTTTGATACAGAATTATGCAGAATTCTGCATAATTCTGTATTAGTAGATTAGTAGACAAGTCTGGCACAAAAATAACATCACTAATTTTTGTAGTTTGTTTAGTCCCTTTCCAAAATAATTCTGCATCACCATGTCCCTCACTGAATATTTTGTGATTGTTCGCAATTGTAACCAACCTCGGAGTGTCCACAACATAGTTCTTGAGAATGTTTTTGTTGTTTGCCATATGACACGTAGCTCCGGAATCAACATACCACGCATTTGAGTTAATGTCCACTGCCAATGCCGTAAGTAATGTCCCGTTCCACGCTTTTTCACTTTTCTCACTCTTTTTGTCACTTTTATTTGTCTTTGTTGGACAGTTTTTAGAGAAATGACCAGGTTTTTTACAAGTGAATCACTTTAGTTTTGTAGAATTTCTGTTATTTAATTTTGACAACCGGTTTGTCAACAATGCACTTTCTTCATTTTTATCAAAGTCTCTGCGTAAGTTTTCTTGTAAAAGTTTGCTTTCACGGTTTCACTGCACAGTTTTATGTTCGAGTTTTCCAATGCCATAATTAGTGGATCATAGTTTGAAGGCAAACCACTCAACATCAACACTGACAGGAAATCATCGTCCAATGGAGCACCAATATCTCGTAGTTGTTGATCTAAATCACTGATCTTCATGAGATACGCTTCCATATCACTGAATTGTTCCAATTTCAATCCAAACAATGTTCGTAAAAGTCCAAGTCTTCTACATAGCCCCCGGTCCTCATAAGCATTTTTGAGGTTCTGCCAGGCTGCATGCCCGGTTTTGACATTTCGCACATGCGCGAATGACGACGGCTGTACCATGAGACATATTTTCGCTAGCGCCCTTTGTTGTTTGCGCGTATCCTGAACCTTGGGTACACCCGGCGCCGATTCTTCTATGCAGTCCCATAAGTCCTCATGTATTAAGTATTTTGCTATTGATAGGTAACAGTTGATAAGTTCGGATGGGAGTAGCAGAAATGAAAGTTCACACAGCTAGGTAAAACTTGATGTCTGTATTGTTCAATTATAATGTCACAAATTACATTCGTTTCTAACACGACAGACCTACACAAAAACTTGGAGACGACTGGCTAGCGGGGGAACGCGCTCTCAATCCAGGCGTCGTCTCTGATTACATTGTGTCACTACAGTATTCCCCTCTTAAATTTTGGGCAAAAAAATTTTTTACACTAATTATTACAAAAACTAATTGTTAAATTAAACATCACACTGTATGTTAATAATGCAGAGCTAAACCGAATACATTTGAATGCGAGTCAGCGTACTGTGCTGACGATAAGCTAGGTGTTACATTACATAAGTGTTGAACAATGTTATGATTCATGATTAACCAACTTGTAAATAAAAAGTATGAGCATTTATTTTACATTTTAACCATCATATTCTACCTTTATTTTTATTCACTAAACTAACACATTCACATTCGTATAGATGGACACTGGTTACAAATATAAATATTTTACACTCATTAATAGGAATGCTGAGCTGGCTGCGTTGGGATCTGTCGAGCCGCTGCTGGCTGTGACTGACCCTTTTCTAAGGATGACACAATATCTGTCACCAAAACTTTCCTAGCTCGGCGTCCACATTGTTTGCACCCGACGAACAAAATTATCGCAAACACTGTCACAACAATTATTATAGTAAAAACGCTATAAATTTCCAATTTCCTTTCCAATGTTGAGGTATTGGTTGCGTCATTTGCTCCATTTTGGGAAATAATTACTTCTGAGTTCTTACTCTGTGCTTTACCCATTTTTATTTTACGAAATAAAATAATAGTTAACACTGTTTATTACTACTCTAAGCGTGTGTCCACCTATGGAAATGAAATTACAATACATGTTTAACTAAAGTATGTATCATATTAATACATTATTTAACCTACTTTCAGAAAAATGTCGTAGTGTCAAAATGTACAGTTGATCAGTCTGCACAATATTTTTGTCCAAACCAGATTTTTCTGAAGTTTAATCACTTACGCTACCCGTTACAATTACTAGTTGCATACCTTACGTGCAATGCATACACATCAATATATCTGTAGCCTACTTAAGTAGGTACTGAATCACTCGAAAACAACAAAAGTATTGTCGCGAACACAATACTTTACTCATGTTTATGCTATCTAAAAGTTAAATATTAGATCGTATGCCGTAAAAAAATAATGGGAGTAGGTACTCCATCTAAACTATTTATTTCTATTTGTGTCATAGGTCATCGAAAAAACGTGTCTTTTTAATTACTCGGCCATAACGCGAAACTAACGGTGTAGGCGCAGGGGTACCGCTGTCTGCGACTGTACTGTTTTTCGATGAATCATGACTCTTATTCTGACTGTCATCAGTTACATTTCGTGCCTTATCGGCTTCTTCTGTATTTAATAAAAAAGCTGGTTTTAATCTATCAATTGAAATGCACGCTTGTCTGTTGATTAAATCTATAACATAATACTTATCAGCCCTGCTTATGACGCGGTATGGGCCATCATAAGGGGGTTGCAAGGGTTTACGCACTGTATCGTTGCGCACAAAAACATATTTGCAAACTTTTAATTCCGGATGTACAAAGGTATTCCGTATCGTGCCATTCCGCGAAGATGATCGGAACTTACTAATCGTCTCTCGTAGCTTTCCTACGTATGTCTCTATTTCAATATTTTTATCATGACCAGTATCGTAAAAATCTCCTGGCAATCTGATATTCCGACCGTAAGTTAATTCTGATGCACTATAACCCGTATCACCTCTGATAGCGACTCGTAATCCTAACAAAACTGTTTGCAAATCGTTAACCCATGAGTCTGTACTCATTGTAGCCATTAACGCTGCCTTAAGTGATCTATGCCACCTTTCGATAATACCGTTACTTTGCGGGTGGAATGCAGTAGTTCGGATTTTATCTATACCCAGTATTTTCATTAATTGTTGAAACAAATTGCTTTCAAATTGTCTACCCTGGTCACTAGTAAGTTTTACAGGGCAACCAAATCGAGAGATCCATCCTTCATATAGAGCCTTAGCTACTGTTTCTGCTGATATATCCTTTAGCGGTATGGCTTCCGGCCACCTAGTAAAACGATCGATAATCGTCAGGCAATATCTATACCCTTCCGCTGAAATTACAAGTGGACCTATTAAATCTATATGAATATGTTCGAATCTATCGCTATAAGAAAAATGTCCTAAATCCGAAACTGTGTGTCTTTGAACCTTGGCTCTCTGGCATCCAATACAGGCTCTAGCCCATATGCCTATATCCTTATTCATGCCAGGCCAAAAATATTTTTTCGCGATTAATTTCTTTGTAGCTCGAATACCGGAATGACTCAGGTTGTGTATTGTATCAAAAACCTTTCGTCTGAAACTTTCTGGTAAATAGGGTCTAACTGAGTCTTTTGATATTTCACAATAAAGAGGTTTATTTATTATTGGACTGTTAAGTTTCTTAATAACAACTTTGCTACTCTTATTACTATCCCACGCCATTCGTGTAATGTAATCGTCGGTTTCCTGTGCTACCGCTAATTCTGCGAAATCGATGGCTGTCGGGCAATACATTTCTGCGATACGTGATAACGAGTCAGCAACAACGTTATGTTGTCCATCTATGTGTCGAATATCCGTTGTGAATTCGCTTATGAACAATAATTGTCTTGTTCGTCTAGGTATTTCTGAATTACTGTTCAACTTAGAAAAGGCATAAGTCAAAGGTTTGTGATCCGTAAACACAATCAATTCTCGACCTTCGAATAATTTCCTGAAATATTGAATTGCCATGTATATAGCTAATAGTTCACGGTCATAAGTACTATATTTCCTTTGCGTCTCGGATAGCTTTTTAGAAAAATATCCTAATGGTTCCCAATTTCCCTCTAACTGTTGCTGAAGCACTGCGCCGGCGCACGTGTCAGATGCATCACACATTAATGAAATAGGAACATCGTTACGGGGATGCGACAATGTGACTGCCTTCTGTAGGCTTAGTTTACATTGTTCGAATGCTATGTTCGCGCTTTCGTCCCACGGTACTATTGACTTATCGTTTTTCTTGGAATGATGAATAAACTTATTAAGTCCCATTTGCGTCTCTACTGCCTTTGGTATATGGGATCGATAAAAATTCAGCATTCCTAAAAACCTACGCAACTGTTGTATTGTTTCAGGTTTCGGAAAATCTACTATTGCCTGAACTCTTGAGTCTAAAGGCTTAATACCGTCACGTGACACTTGAAAACCTAAGAAATCCACTACTTCCTGTCTAAATTCGCATTTAGCAATGTTGATAGTGATACCAAATTGTTTAAATCTTTCGCAAACTGTTTTTAAATGTTCTCTATGTTGAAGGTCATTTTCACTAGCAATTATGACGTCATCAATATAGGTATACAAGAAGTCTAATCCTTGCAGTACCACTGTGCTCATAAAACGTTGAAACGTTTATGCTGCGTTCCTTAAACCAAAACTCATTCTAGTAAATTCAAATAGGCCAAAAGGCGTAATAATTGCTGTTTTTTCTACGTCCTCTGGATTAATCGGTATACAATGATACGCTCTGTTTACGTCTAATCGCGTAAATATGTTTTTGTTCGCCAATACATAGGTGAAATCCTGTAGTCGAGGTACAGGATAACGATCGGGTTTGGTAATTGCATTAAGTCTCCTATAATCACCACACGGTCTTATTTCTCCGTTCTTTTTTGGAACGACATGCAATGGGCTTGCCCATGAGCTTTTACTAGGTCTACATATTCCCATCTCCATCATACGCTTGAACTCTTCTTTAACCTTAATGTACCGGTCTGGGGCTAGGGGTCTGGCCCTTGCAAAAACTGGTGGACCGGTGGTCTCAATATAATGCAAAATTGAATGCTTGGGAGGGTCATTGAACGATGTAGGTCTAGTAATCTCAGGATAAGCAGTGATAACATTATAATACGGATGTTTGTTATGTAAGGTATATATTGAAGGCTGTAAACTACTGACAATTGAAGCGATAATATTACATTCTGTTACCTGATCAATTAATCTCTTTGTGCTGAGGTCTACTAATAGTTTGTGATAACTTAAAAAATCGGCTCCCAGTATAGGCTGCTTGACGTCTGCGACCACGAAATCCCATCGGAAGCTACGACGTAATTTTATATTTAATATAAGAGTCTTCACACCATACGTCTTAATTTCGGTGCCGTTTGCTGCATACAACTTAAAACTGTTACTCGGTGATTGTCGATTTTTCTTGCCTACCGGTATAACTGAAATATCTGCGCCAGTATCCACTAAAAAATGATAACCACTATTCGAGTCCGAAACACATAGGCGGTGGGCAGTAGTAACGGTGCAGATCTCCGCCGTTGGCTGCACCTGTCCTAGTTTTCCGCTTTCTTATCCCACGCGCATGGTTGTACGCACTTCCGTGCTTTATCGGCATACCGGAAGTGGTAAAAGCATAACCAGTTTGGTTTCCTCTGACCGACTCGTGAACTGCTCCTGGATCGGGGTGCACGATGACGACTGCGGCTGCTGCTGCGGGGTCTTGTGTTGTTGTGCCGACTCTCCAGCTTTTCGAATCTCGCGCTTAATTTGGCAATTTCAGCGAGAATCGCGTTGTCACCAGACGACGAGGCTTGCACTTGCTGAACAGCTACTGCTGCCGCGGTATTAGATTTGGTTGCCTCGTGAACATCGTCAGCAACCGCCGCTAACTTTTCCAGGTCTTTATTCTCCGTGACCACCAGCAATGCACGAACCGTTGTTGGTAATAAGTTTTGCCAAAGAACCCTAAGTGTATCATCAGGAACCTTGTCTCGTGCCAATTCCTTCATTTTACGCAATAGTTGAGAGGGCTTCTGGTCTCCAAGCTCCATCTCGCTGATGAGTTTCTCAATTTGCCTGTTCTTTGTTTCTTCGAATATTTCGAGTAATTTTTTCTTTAGTGCTTCATATTTGTTTATTTCTGGCGGATTTATAAGGAAGTCGCTTATCTGTCCTACAACGTCACTTCCCAACTTCGACACGACCAGGTCGAACTTTGAGGCGTCTCCAAGCTTTTGTGGTGCCAACGTTGCTTCTGCCCTGATGAACCATACTCTCGGCTGATGCGTCCAAAATTCCGGGATCCTCGATGACACGGTGATTGACGCCAAGTCGGTAACTTCGCTCGATTTAGGTGTGGCCATTTTACCCTATCTGCTACTCACAAAAATGCGCACGCACACAGTTCTGCACTAGGAAGGTAATGTTCAAACGCGGGTCACTACTTTTGCTATTGATAGGTAACAGTTGATAAGTTCGGATGGGAGTAGCAGAAATGAAAGTTCACACAGCTAGGTAAAACTTGATGTCTGTATTGTTCAATTATAATGTCACAAATTACATTCGTTTCTAACACGACAGACCTACACAAAAACTTGGAGACGACTGGCTAGCGGGGGAACGCGCTCTCAATCCAGGCGTCGTCTCTGATTACATTGTGTCACTACAAGTACATGCGCATCAAGAATTTCCAATTTCCGTAATTGGAAATGCCATTTAATTTCTCGAAATTCACGGAAATTCCAGAACTTGTAGCCGTTGAACCGGCACCGCTCGTGCCGGTGCCCCTGTCATCACCATTAGGCATTTTTATTTTATAACTTTAACTTTTACACATCAAATACTATTTTTATTTAACTATTTACGCATCCTGGGCCCATAACCTGAAGGATTAATGGAAAATAAACCAGGATTGAGTCTAGAACAATAGATTTATTATGAACGACATTACCGTGACAACTTACAAGACAAAAGAAGCAGTATAATCCGAACAAGGGGAGAATGCAAAACGCGCCACCTGGTGGGCAATTAATGCAACTTATGACATCTTAATCTGTTTGGTTTATACTTACTAACAATTATAATGTTTAGAGAGCCGAGTTAAGGCTGCTTAGGGACCTACAGGCTTGTTGTTCCTTGACGTATCTGTAATAAAGAAAGTAAAAATAAAAAACTGGACATAGACAGAATATAACAATACACAGAAAACTAAATAATATTGCAGTGTGGCACGGACATCGACGTGTAAACTGCAGATAACCTTGTATTCAGCACATGACTCTACTAGACCCTCAAACGTAGACCTTTTATGACAGTTATGAAAATAAAATGTTTCATAGAAAAGTTCACCTTTGCGGTCAAAATTTATGTTATTTTATTTTTAAATAACGTTTTTCAACATGGGCTTTTTATTGGTAAATTTTACGTTTGTGTGTATGTTTCCATTATGTTTCTTATCAAAATACCTAAATACGTATAAAGTGGTTTGATTAACCAATCAGAGCAATCAGCTATAACGGGATGTCAGACTTTCAGGTCGAAATACTTTGAAAGTATTTCTTTCCAAGGTGACGGGAAAGTTCACACCTAGCCAAGTTTATCTTCAATTAAAAATTTCAACTTGGAAATAATGATTGCACTTGAAAGGAGAATATTATAGTAACTAGTGTGTGGTCATCTTTAAAAGTAACACGATGCATTTTAGCCTTGGGTGAAGTTCACGAGACGCGTTTTAGGCATTGATATATGTATATGTTACACTCAATGGTTTTAGGTAATACATTTTCAAACTTGATTCAACTGTCGTTAATAGGTACTTGCAGCGTGTAATTTGAATATATTCCTCGCTTAATATTCCAGTGTCATAGTTATAATTAAACTTTTCTTGACAATGTTATGAATAGGTACATTAAAAGGGTGTTCTTTTCAGGCTCATCTTTGTCACAAAAATGAATGAGGACACTAGTGTTTCGCAGGTTCGCTAGGTTAAGCTGCACTTCGCAAGGTTAGCCTTTAGATGGGTGACCATTTAGTTTTTGTGTTGAGTTTTGTCGCAGGTTCGCTAGGTTAAGCTACACTTCTCAAGGTCAGCCTTTGGATGGGTGGCCATTAGGCTTTTGTTTTGCCATGTGTTGCAGGTGTGCTAGGTTAAGCAAGACTCCCTAAATTCAGCCTTTGGATGGGTGACCATTTAGTTTGTGTGGAGTTTTGTCGCAGGTTCGCTAGGTTAAGCTGCACTTCGCAAGGTCAGCCTTTGGATGGGTGACCATTTAGTTTTTATTTTGCCTTGTGTCGCAGGTTTACTAGGTTAAGCTACACTTCGCAAGGTCAGCCTTTGGATGGGTGCTCATTTAGCTTTTGTTTTGCCATGCATCGCAGGTGCGCTAGGTAAAGCAACACTTCCCAAAGTCAGCCTATGGATGGGTGACCATTTTATGTGTGGAGTTTTGTCGCAGGTTTGCTAGGTTTCGCTGCACTTTGCAAGGCCAGCCTTTGTATGTGGTGAAGCGGCGTGTACATAGCCGACAAACACGTGGGGAACTGAGATATGAAAAGTTATGGTTTGATGGTAATTATATTAATTCCTATGGAACCCATCCCGTGAGCTGAAGAATGATAAATGGTTTCGACGTCAGCACGGAAAACTATTGGCCCACTAACCTTACATAGACCAGCTCAGGAACGCTTCGACAGCAACTATCAGCAGCTCACACCGTGAAGCACTTTCACGAAACAGGTAGTCAAATCACTGTTGGGTATTTATAACGAGTCTCTTCGAACTTCATCTGTCCATCACGGTGAAAAACCAACTTCTCCTCAAAATTACAAGAGAAGAGCTCCGTCTGTGACTCACAAACAAAGAAGACTGCGGGTTTCACGTTAGTCCGCGCTCGGCGCGGGGTGGCCACACAACTATATGGCACCAGTGTTGCCAGGTTCAGCGGATCAAAAGGCGCACGAACCATAGCCACAGATACTAACATATCGAAACCATTTGAAATGAATTAATTATTACTAGAGAAATGACCTAACACTTAGGTATAACAAAAATAAGTATTAAAAAGTCAATTTGGTCACCTTCACTTAAGGTGCCCAACCCATACCTACTGGTTGGGCACCTTAAGTGAAGGTGCCCAACCAGTATGGTTGACCATTTATTTTTTGTTTTGACATGGTTTTAATCCTATGATATATTCTAAGATGTTCATTTAAATGCATTTAGGATATCATTACAAATCTTTGGAATTCTCGGCTTGCACCTACAATAATATGCATGTATCATACCTTCATGATGAAGTTTTTTAAACATACGGTTATGAAAAAATTCGTTGTGAGGTTAAGAAGAAGTTATCAGGAAACAGACAGACGAAAACAGCGACTTTATACTATTTAGAGATATCGCTTGTTATGATATTCCATTACAAAATCTGCTAGTAGTTGTATTTATGATATACTAGCTTTTGCCAGCGGCTTCACCCGCGTGGAGGTCGGAAATTATCCCGCGGGAACATACTACCGGGATAAAAAGTAGCCTAGGTCCTTTCTCAGGCTCTAAACTATCTGTGTACCAAATTTCATTTAAATCGGTTCAGTAGTTTTAGCAGGAAAGCGAGACAGACAGACAGAGTTACTTTTGCATTTATAATATTAGTGTGGATGTGGATGTGGATGATAGCGGGAAGCGATGAATCAAACTAGGATTCCGAGTGACAGCTAGTTTATTTGCACATACCCACATATAACATTTATTAACATACCTTACACCTCCCGCTTTTAAAACATTACTGAACTTAGTTTAGCACTGTATCCTCAATACATTTATGGGGGTACTTAATTGAGTTTACAGATAAACTACCTACGAAAGAATTGTGATCATTGTCCGCGCAACTAAACGTTATAAGATGTAAGCCTATGATGCCTACCGACAATGTCGTTTACAATTATTTCGTTTAGCAATAATTTGTAGTGCACCTCGTGGCGATTTGTTACTCGTGATCATAGTATAGTTTTGCAATATTTTTATACGAAATAACCACCAAGTGCACCACCTTTACGCTATGTACTTATCTTACGTTTTAATATGTAGTGTGTTCAAAATGCATCGTCTCACCATGTAGGTACTCTGCCTCGTTACTGAAGCACCTTGAAGTTTTTTTATTGAAGATCAAACCTTATAATGTTTTCTTTGAAACATGTAACGTATGGGAGTATTTAAAATAAAAAATAAAAATATCACCAACGCTTACAACAATAAAAATTTATTACGAATCGTGGATTACAGGCCGTCACTTGGTAATTTAATTGTTCCGTGGAAGTAGGCGCACTAAGTACTGCCCTGGCTAATCGCGTAGCTGGAGCGACGCGACGCCGAGGATTTGACCCCGAGGTGAAAGTGGCCGCAGTGACGAGATGGTAAGGCACCGACAGGTCAGGTGGGTGCCGCCAGGTGACGTGTGCGCAGGTCTCGAACGTTCGGTAGGGTGAGTCAGCTGAACTCAACGAACGTCGATGAGGGAAATTTTAATCCCAATCTTGTTCCCTGGAATCAACGTCCAGCGGTAAATAAATGTCCTCTGCAACCCCTCTCTGATGATGACCTCGCAGCGTAAGCGAAAGCCTAGGACGTAAGGCGCTAAGGCGTTTGTGAGTATTGGTCCTCATCAGAGCGGAGTTTACATGGTAAGTACACATAGTTAAATTAGCGAGAGTCTCCTGTACGAGCATATTTATACTCGTGCGCGCTTTACGGCCTGGCCACAGTCTCTGGCGGTGCGAGGCGCGGTGCGGCGCGGCGGGCGGCGCGGCGAGCGGCGCGGTTCGCGGTGGTATGCCACAGCAAGACCGCGGCGGCGTCAGCGGTGGACGTATTTAGAGAACGGCTAAACTATTAAAATGCCCCTATCAAAAGTGGAATTTCACTCTCTTTATTATGAATATTGGAACTATCTTTGTAATTTGTTTGAATATACGCGGGCAAGCATAGAAACTTTTGATTATATACTCGGATACATACATGAAGACTTGAAAACTAAAGTTTATTTTAAGAAAATTGTTTCACCTCTAGAACAGCTGTTTCTAACTTTAAGGTACCGATGTAGATATATACTTACTACTACTACCAGGAAATTGTTGTTTTATGTCGTCCCACATTTTTTTTTATAAGTAACATGCCTATATTTATGATGTGGATATTTTGACATCCACATTGCTGGTCTACTCAGTATTTCACTTATAAATTGTTCCGTATCCATTATTTTTATAAGCTCAACGCACGATAAAAACAAAATTATTTGTTTCGGTCGCGCGAAGCCTGAATGCGTCCACCGACGCCGCCGCGCGCGCTGCTCTGAGCTGTGGCCACTTCGATACTCGCTAGTACATTTGTTTCACTCGCACACCGCACCGCCCGTCGCCACCGCGTGCCGCGCGCCACTCGCCGCGCCGCAGTTCGCGCCGCTGTCCGCGCCGCCGGTAGCTGTGGCATACTTCATAGATTTTCTACCATTTGTTTTCGCCGCTCACCGCTTGCCGCGCCTCACGCCGCGTCGCAATTCGCGCCGTTCTGGGCTGTGGCCAGGTGGTAACTTCGGTTAATGTCGAGATCATTCGTCCGACTACAACACCAAAAGGAGGTGTCTGATTCAGAACTACCCACCTAACATGACTTTTCGTCACTACACGATTAAAGACTGTTTACTGATACCACTGACCTCTATCTAATACGCTGGACTGGCTACCGCTATCAATTTATTGTGCCTATTTGAAAATCGCCATTTTGGCGCTGACGGCAGCAGTGAGGGGGAATGGAACTAATACTAGTGATGTACAACAAATGGTTTGTTATCGATAAAAACTTCTCTGATATCGACTACAATGATAGAAATATTACCAAGGCTATTTTTGTTACTATTTTCTATAAATTAATTTGTTTAGATAATTATTAACATGTAACATTCGTGTTGTCTTCTAAACGTAATGTTTTTAAAACGTGGAATACGTTTTATAACATAAAATACGTTAGGATTTACTAAAATCATAGATAATTAATTTAAAACAAGTAATATAGGCATACATTTTGTTACTAAAACACAAATAAAAAGACATGTCTGCACTAGTTGAGTACCTAACTAAACCAATGAACTATAGATAGTCGTAATAAACAGATATTTTACATATAAAACATAACTTGAAATAGCAGTATATAGTACTGTTTATGGACTGTAATTCATAATAAGTTGACCCCTTCCTTGTTCTCCTTAGGGCAGATTTTAGCAACGTCAGATATCTTTTATCCTGGGAATTAAATCGACGTTTGACAGTTTCAGTACGAATGAACTGTCAAAAATTCAAAATGTATTCTCTGGATATGACTTATTCTAGGTATAAAAGTTTGGTGAAATTCGCCCTTTAACGGATAAAAGTTAACTATCGGATCAATAAATAATAAAATTCTGTAAAATAGTAAATTAAGTACCTCTAATTGTCTTATCGTGCACTCTTTAAAGGAAGGGATTATCTTTTACTAGTCAGATACCGTATGTCGCCATGTGGTACGAGACACAATAAATTTTTATTAGGTCTGTAATTACGGTAATTAACTTGTAACAACTTAATTACCGCAGGGGAGGGGGACAGGGAAATAAAAAAGCATTCTGAAATCACATATTTTATTAAATTAAAACTTACTGTCGAGCCCATATTATTTGCCGAGTCAAAAAATGTCTAACCTTCTCTCCAGTTATTAATAAAGAATATTTTTTTGACACTAATAAGATTGCAAATGGCCGTTGTTTGTTGTATTTGAGCTAAGCGTCTCTGCGAAATAAAAAGTTTTCCAATGCATTGTTTGGAAGTCTCATTAATATTAGAGTCGGGTATTGCCCAAAATATATGTAAAAATTCACCTAACTCGGTTTGTAACGAGGATGGATCATCGTCGTCAAGGCGGTATTTCTTCGTAGTACGCATATTTTCAGCATTCGTAAAATCATCAACATTAAATTTATTTATTTTAGCACGCTTTGCACTAGAATTAGTTAATATGGATACATTATTGTCCTGAACGTTGCCGGTAGAAGTTTTTATTTCGTGATGGATTAATAACTGTTTATATGCATTGACAAATTGTGCAGCTGTTGGGTTTGGGCACCAACCCCCACGGCTACGAATGGCACAAAAAAACAATTCTAGATGATCCTGGCTCATCTTATATGTCAGAAGATACTTTAATTCAGGTCTGTCTGACTTCACATAAATATCAAATATATTCATAACAGAAATTACTGCGTTGTAGAATCCTATAAAACCCGCCTTACGGCGTGATTTTACTGCCAAAGTATTATCCATCAGTTTGATTTGACTCAGATACCTAATTTCGTCAAGAACTTTTGTCCTCCACCTGTTTTCATTATTTACTCGTAAAGGACTTTTAAATCCTCGACCCCAAGGATTCCGTACATTTAGAAAATCAAAGATTCTATCCACAGCTCTTATGAACCTTACCGTAGCTGCGGAACCACTAAACTCAGGGAGATTTAAAATTTTATCACAAAACTCAATCGCGTCTGCTACACTGCTACTGAGAGTTTGAGCCGCAAGGTAAACTTTCATAATCATTTTTTTATAATTTATATCCAAGTTTTTCAATTTGTTTCCTAATCTTAGGCCTTCAGTTTCTTGCAATTTTGCCAAATTCTCGACATATACCCATTTAATTAAATCACCTCTGTCATCTTTTAAAACTTTTAGATCACCCAAACAATTTCTTATATTTTTTAACATATGACAGGGGTCAAAAATAACATGCACTTTGTGTTCTTTATCTATGGGATGACAGAAATATGGTTTTGCTGCTGTTCCTATTTGAAGCTCTGCCCCTAATTTAGCTACTGCAGAAAAATGTTCGGGTGGTCCATCTAAAGTTAAGGAGCATATCTCCACAGATACGTCATGCAACCGAATTAAAGCCTGTTTAATTAGAGCACTTTTGGTTTCTGAAGTCAAACTATTAATAAAAAAATAGGCTATGGGCAATTTCCAATAACTATTTAAAGGCACGACCATAAATACCAACGCATCTTTACATTCAGGTAAATCGTTACTCTCAGAATCTATACCCAAATCGATTTGGCCACGAGTCACTCCATCACGACTGCGAGTGCAACTTTTTTTTAAGCTCATTTCGTCAATTATTAATGCACATATAAGTTTTTCCCCTTTTTGTTTTGCTAGTTCACTTTTAAGTCGCAAAGCATTGAAACTTTCAACAGAGAAACCTGGATTGGCATCAATTGAACTATACCATGAGCGTATAACACGAGGATGCGGCAAGGCCAAATTAAATTTACTACGCACATATGCATATGCCTTTGGCGAGTAAAAATGTAGAGTAATGGCAAATGATCTTAATTCTGGAGCATACTTAGCATGTTTTAAATATTTGGTCATTCTTTTAAAAAGTTGTGGTTTAAAATTGTCGTACTGATTTAACATATATAAACAATCATCACATACCAGTTTTCTTTTTTTTAAATCAGCAATTACAAATCTTAAAGTAGACACGGTAATTTTCATACGTTTCACATTTTGAGAATTGTCTCAAAATGTGAAACGTATTGAGTATTGACTTTAATTCGGGCTTGTGACATTTTCAAGGCTCTTTTGACCCTTTCCAATTTAATTTTGGAAGATTTTGGGGTGTTCTCGTAGCGGTGATCTAATTTTACACTAGAACAGATTTCCGCTAAAGTTCTAGATATCTTTGGTGTACTACAGTTGCTTGTGTTGTAACTTGTGCTTGGAACTGTAACAAGAAATTATATTTCATTACTTATATTATTCAAAGAAGGATGATTAGATAGTGAAAATATCATTGAAAATAATTTGGAAAGGTATGTCATCATCATCATTTCAGCCGAAAGACGTCCACTGTTTGACATAGGCCTCCCCCAAGCGTCGCCACATCGGATTCTAGTGACTCTCATCAGGTCATCGGTCCACCTTTACGTTTTCCGATACGCAAAGAACATGCGATATGAACGCGTATATTTAAAAAAAAAATTACACAAGGGCACAAAATTAAACATTGTTTAGTATTAGTATTTAACCACTGTTAGTCGCCAACTTAGTACATCAGTAAACCATGTTCAGTATTTTAGATCATTTTTTTTTACATAACTACCTGCATGGGCTTCACATGGCAATATTTCTTTTGGATTAACTTCAATATATTTGCAATCATAATTTGTTAACCCGACTTGCACAGGTACTAAAGGTAAATTAAATTTATCCAAGTTCATTTCAATATCACTCTGGCATTGGTATCTCGTTGGTTGGTCAGCGTCTTTAAGCATCTCAGTTTGTACCAAGGACAAATTAGTTTCTAAGAAAAACAAAAGTTTTATTTTATTAAGATAATCAATAATATTTCTTGGATACCGACAAAGTATTTACTTAGGTACTATGAATGTACACTCACCAAGAAATATTGTGGGGATACTGCATTTTTTCAATGTAGTCCGTGACTGATGTTTTATGAAACATCCATCCGTGAAGTGTTTAGAACAAAGATAATGATACATGGTTGGAGTCCAATTGACAACCTTCATATTTTTTAACCAAAGTTTGAGAGTGTAATCGGAGGGGAACCTGTAATTAAAAGAAACATTATAGTAGGTATGGGTAAAAAATTAAAATAATATAGTATATCTATAATTATATAGAACACTAATGAGAATTATGAATCATAGGTGTTAAATTATTTGTTATTGACTCTAATAATAATAAACCTTAAAGTGTTTTGCTATTATTACAGATCATAATAATGTGCGTATTATTATTTTAACAAAGACGATCAACATTATTGTTAAGCATGTTTTTTTTTAACATCTTAATATAATATTACGAAAGTATCGATATGAATTTTGACATCCCTAACATAAGTTATTGGTTAAGTAAAAATGTTCGTAAAATCCCGTAAACTCGAACAGAAGCAGTGTAAAAATACACTGCTTTAAGCGGTTTTCTAATAAGTATTTATGATTTAGATACACTTACTTGTGAAAAGTGACACCACTGCCTTTTTCGTATCGTGTTTTACAATATACGCATGATTTCATGTTGGACGAACAATACAAGCTATGTTATAATCACTGTCATTATTATAACACTTTAATCTAAATCACAATCACAGTAAATACTTTAGAAAACTTTTTATTTCGCAGAGACGCTTAGCTCAAATACAACAAACAACGGCCATTTGCAATCTTATTAGTTCTTAGAACTCTCACTGGGGGCGCTTTGAATCGGCACAGCAAATAGTTGTCATTTTGTATGGGATAGCCAGTCCAGCGTATTAGATAGAGGTCAGTGACTGATACCCACAAATGACACCATTTTTGACGTCACGCAGAACATCACGTCACGGTAATGATATCTATACAGTAGTCTATCTTCATACAAACGCTCGGAACACGAGTCATACCTACGCGCCTCGAGTCTGGTACACTCCGAGTACATTCATAGTCGCGTACGCACCGCTTTGACAAACGGACGGCGCGGCGGGCGGTGTAATTGTTTTGTTGTAAGCAGTTAGTGTTCGATTTGTGAATATTTGATGATAATCAGTGCAAGACTTACTTATGGTTGCTTGAATTCTTCAATAACGCACCCAGAGATATTTTTTTTTAAATTACCTGGAAACTCCGGTTAGGTTAGACTAGATTTTTTATATATCTACTAGTACAGTTTATTTTTATTTTTATAAGTAGGTATTTCGCTTTTACCAGCAAGTAAAATACCTGGATTATTAAGTGAGTGGATAGAGTGAAAAAGTGACACACGAGTGACCTACCTACGCTCGTAGAAGTAGAAGGTAGTTTCCTAGCTTGCCCGATCTTTTGATTTGAATCGATCTTTTGGATCGTAATAATTGAATCGATACACAATCTTGATCGCAAGATTTGAATCGGTCTAGCAAAGATCGTATCGTAATTAAAAATAAATAAAAGTTGACATAATTTACATTACAGATAATTAAGATTACAGTGCGTAATAGAATATCAAACTCAGAAACAACTCAGCAATGAATTAATGAAAGATCTACACTAACTCATCACATACCTACCTTCATATTTCATTTTTAATAGTCTCCATTGAGCAAAGCCGCAAAATTTACATACATGAAGTGTACTGTAAACAATTTTGTATACACTTTGACCCAGACTTATTTTTGTTTTGGATATCGTATTAGTAGAACTTAACAATAACAATCCTCTGATTTTGTTCATCCGATAAGTCATGCGATTATATTAATATGGAATTATAAGAAATCTCATAATGAAATGATTATGAGAGTATTAATAGTAGGTAGGTACCTAGATGTTGAAGTATGTAAGGATCGGAGTTCGGTAACCTTCGGCGACAGTAGTTTTAAAAGGAAATCTTTTTTCCAGACGCATTGAATGGCTGCAACTGATCTGTCGAAATGATTTAAAAAAAAAAAAACCTAACTTTGCTGCCTTAATTTTGCCTAATATTTACAATCAAAGTTACTCAAGTAGGTAGATGAAGTTAAAATACTTTATGCGGGCAACCCTACCGCGTCTACCGCGTGTTTACGTACCGCGCTTGCTGTAGGTAGTTATTTCAAGGATAGGGCCGAGTCAAACTACTGTATAGATATCATTACCGTGATCACGTCGTACTGCTACAACACCAAAAAAAATGTGTAGATATTCCTTGCATTCCATTGACGACATTAGCATTACGATAATGTTTTTATAAGTTAAGAATTAACGTTGATTATGAATTGATTGAATATGTGGATATTCACACAACGTTACAAACAGGACTTATAAAACTGCTTGTTGGGGTTAGATAAAGGAGTAATAGGGTTGTTTATTGGAAAATGCCTTGTTCAAGAACAACATGAAATCTACGGTCTACGACGTTACTGCAGATTCTGACTAAGTAAAATTTTACTGTGTATTATTTCTTTCATTTTAAATATAACGACAGTTTTTTTGTTTTAGGTCTTCCAAATGATCTGTCGGTCTATTGACACCAGTACCCATACAGCTTGGGTATTGTCTTCTGCAAGCTGAGATCCCTAATCTCTGAAGCGTAAGTACCTTTCCACTTTTGAACTAGGTCACAGTATACTACTGTGTAATTGCATGGCCACTTGATGCAGTACAAATCAGTGTGGTAACGTAAATTGGAAAATGTTGCCTCGAGGGAGGTGCAATTGCTGCAAATATTCAAAGCATTGTATTTAGCACATGCCTACTGGCAATTTGGTTTTAATGCGGTCAACTGATTACATGATATACATATGTATGTTTTACTGTTAGATTGTGTTTTTTGTTTAGGATTTCTTTACGTGTTTTATTATAATAGCAAATAGTTATGTTCGGCCGTATTTAGATAAATACCATTTATTGATGCTATTATAACGCGTATAGAGCTAACTTCACCTTCATAATCTTAATTTAACGACGCAAGTTTCTCCATGAAGCCTCTGAAATAAGATAAGATTGCCACGTAAATATGACTTAGCTTAGGTAAACCCCTAATAAGAGTCGCCAAACGAAACACGTTCAAACCACAAATGGTAGGAAATTCTCGACATAATCTGGAGTCAAAAACATTCTAGAGAATGTTCTTGACTCCATATTATGTAGAGAATTTACAAAATTCTGCAATTAAATGTAGACATTTAATTAGAAAAATTCCAGAATTTTGTAAAATATGGTTTGTTTTTTCATATAATAATAAGATGACAAACGCTCTGAAAAAATTATTGAATGAACATCCTAAACGAAGGGATGACATTGTATGATTTACTTTTATATTTACCAACACGCTTTTAATTGGGTTGCTTCATCCAAATTGGAAGGATAAAGTGAACTGTGACAGGCTGTTGAAAGTACTTCGCGTCTGTTATTATACATTACATAGCATAACATCACGCCTGTATTCCTCGAAGGGTTAGGTAGAGGTGCACCTATAGTACACCACATTTCGCCAGTTATATTTCAACCCCATGTAATACATGGCGAGCCCATTGCCGTCAAACAGACACAAATCTAGACCCCGGGCTGCTAATTCAAGATGGAGAAACCGAAAAACACTGCCCGACCCGGGATCCGAATCAGCAGCCATACGGCCAATAGATCAACGACAACGTGATCATATTTGTGTACCGTGCGGTGCCGGACGTAAAAGTACCGTGTGGTGCCGGACGTAAAGAATATCATCACCCCATTTCTTCCCGTGGGTGTCGTAAGAGGCGACTACGGGACTTACTAGAGAATGGGCAGCAGCGTTCTCTATGAATTCTACCACAGTACTGCGATCGCCAATCCGCTTGCCAAGCGTGGCGATTATGGCAAAGCCCCCCAAATTGGAGGAGGCCTATGTCCGGACGTATTACGGCTGAAATGATGATGATGATGATGATCATATTTATAAATTAAATTAGCCTGACCTAAATACAAAATATACATTACCGGCAAGCTTTTAATTAAATAATGCGAAGTCAAATTGACACAGGGATTACGTAAATAGTTGGTAATATCAAACAGTATGCTAATTTTGCCTCTTTTGACATTGGGGAAAACGAAAATGATTTTGAATTATGCGAGGGCGTAATTTTTCGGGAAGAAAATTTAAGAGCTTTTATCGCTTACTAACAGACTTTCTTTTCTCAAAGTATACGTGATTAGATTATATCAGAGGGGTAACTGCGTTAACCAAACCACTCAGCCTAATAGTGGTCAACTGGGTAATTTTGCATTACACATAACATAGCACACTCTGGGAATTTGGAATAAGTACACACACAAATAGTGTGGGAATTTATCAGAATGTTGTCAAAATGCAGGCCGTCGAGGTAAAAAGTATAGGTACTTAATCAATAAAATTTTCTTTCTTTCAAGAATTCGGAAATAAATGTGATAATCCACGTACCTATCCAATGTTTCGATTGTGGTACCTAAAATTCCAACAATACGGGGACAAAAATAGTTCTCTAAATGGTTCAACAATTTATATTGGCACGGTTTCGAACCGTCTTCATGCCTCACCCATGCCACAACCACAAGAGCGAACGTTTCAGAATCTTATATTTCTCTTGGGAATAAAATGCATTGTTCGAAGATTTAGTTTCTTTTACAGCGTTTGGTTCCTACTTATCTGGTTATTACTTACTAGTGATCGCCCATTGGTCGAAATTCGATAAGAAAATGCCGTTCAAAATGTTTTAAGGAGATCAGAAAACAGGAAGTCTATATACTCCTCTAGATATTTTATAAACATAAGGCTATATTCTATAAACATACGGCTAAATATAAGGCCTATTCATAATAAGTCATCCAGTGGGATTATAATTATGAACTTAGAGGGTTCTACATTTTCTTCTTCTCAATTCGGCATTTTTAGGATAAATAATGTATTTATGGAATAAATAATCTATTTAAAGTGAAATAACACATAGTACATTTTTTTACTTTTTCTGATTTCAGCCATGGCAGTTAACGTGTTAATGTAAATTATTGAGCATATTGTGTGATGTTTTATAGTGCAGAAGTAAAATGCAGAAAGTGTTGTGGAGGTCTGATAGGTAACCTGTATAAAATACTTGTATACAGCTGTATCCATTTACACTGGAAGCCGACCCCACATGGTTGGTAAAAGGCTCGGTAAACGTCTTTTGTACTGTGACATTATTTAAGTGTTCCATTACAACGATATTTCATTTACTTCACTACAAAGATACCAGCTTTATCACACAAAAAGCTTTTCTACCTCGTATAGCCCTATTTCCGCTACATTTTTTATGACAACGACGAAACCAGTCACGCAGAAAATACGGAGGAGCGGAGCAGTAATGAAAAATGTTACAAAAATGGGAAAAATCTCATGGGTAGGCGATTCGACGCAACGGGAAGGGTCGGGGGAACAATACAACTAACGCGGACGAAGTCGCGGGCAGAAGCTAGTAAATAATAAACGAATACAGCCTATAATCCAGACATATTATAACAAGAATCTTACGGAATCCCAATGCATTTCTAACAAAGGCCTGAAAAGTTTAATTTAATGCCTCGCGCACTGGCTAGCAGGCCTCCAGCAATCCAACAACATAGATTTATTACATATTTACCTATTACGATTAAGTAGGATTCCTAGTTGCAACAACAGATGGAAAGCCGCCATGAGTAATGTGTGCAGAATATACTGAGGTAAACAACTGTATTTGTAGATAGGCTAAGTTCACACAGATATAGGTAATCAAAGGCTGACTGTCAAAAAACGTCTTATGTAATATATCACCATTCTCACAAGTCTACCTCATACATCACCATTGTCCGTATATCGACAGAAGTATAAACCTTCGTTTACAAGACTAGTTTGTCTCTTTCGTCGACAGGAACGTACCATTGGCGACAGTGGCGACTTGCCAACCAGTCTCGCATGGGCATGCTAATATTAAAACGACGATCAAGAAACTCTTCTTTTGTCGACGAGGAAGCGACTAGCTGTTCACGTTTTCTCGCTCGAGAAACGTACAATATATCACCGCTTACTGTTCACATCATCGGCTAGTACTTAAAGAGTGTACTTACTCAGAAAGGTTTGCTCGACGTGTGTAAAACACATGCTGAGAGACTCACGCTTAGTACATACTCAGACAAGCTAGTGATGGCTCGCCGCCGTTACGCACTGGCTGCTTGTTGGTCGCTTACTTGTTGTTAGCTTGTTTTCCAATGGTGGGAAAGGTGCCTAAAGAATTTTAAGTTAATAAATTCCTATCGAACTTCATTTGTCTTTCCTTATTTAAGGTTTACAAGTAATGATTTCTTACCTTCATAGCCATCTCAACATTTTGTGAAAGTACTAGCTTTTGCCAGCGGCTTCGCGCCGATGTCGGAAAATATCCCACGAGAACCTAGTGCCGTAATGAAAAGTGCAGGTTATAAACAATCTGTGTGCCAAACTTCATCCAAATCCGTTCGGCCGTTCTTGCACAAACATACAATCATAGAAAACGTTAATAAATCTACCTAAATCCCACTAGGATATCCTGCAATCCTACCGGAATTTAGGTAGGGTTTAGAAAGGAATATATATCCTTTTAGATAATATTTATTTTCTGTCTAGTAAATATAAAGTAAATACTTTCTCGTAGGTCCGAGTTATTTCAGTAGGGAATTAGGGATTTGTTCAGTACACATATGTACTGAAATATGGATGCTATTTGTTCCGTCCCGTTTGGCTTTTTACTCTGTGCGCCTACTCATCATTTCGTGTAACAGGGTGAGAACTGTCACTTGTCAGTTTTGACTTTGACAACACGTCTCTTTGGTTTTGATCTTGAAAATGTCAGTCGAATTGGCTTGTGCGACCTTGTTGTAAATTAATCCCTTTGAAAGTAATCCCTTAGAATCGGTCGTTTTTGTGGGCAATATGTCGTGACCCAATTGTTTTGTGTGTAATCAACCCCCTTTGATGAAATATTACGGGTTCAGTTTGTTTGATCGAAGTACTTTGAAGTGACAGTGACGCTATTGGAAACCGCGTGTTGGAGACCGCATGTCTCGGTAGCAGATCATCTTGGAGCGGCCTGATATCCTGAACACCTACTCATAACGTCACTACACAATACAATATACACTCATTTACATATATAAATCCAGGTAGGCTCCAGAGCAGGTGTTCTTCAACCATCGGGTGAGTCTTTTGAATATTGTATTGTTCAGCTCCGCGCACGGCGGACAGTTTGATCGCCACTCTTGTGCCAAGGCCCACGATTATGTTTCCACTGCGCTTATTAAAATCCTATGGCCAGGGCCTTGGCTTGGCGTCGAACACTATTAGTTTGACTACTTTATCTGTCTGTTGTTTGTTTGAAGTCAACAAATAAGATTATGTATAGACTAAATAAACGAAATAGAATGGCCTTCATAACTTAGTACCTACCAAACTTTTTAAATTTCACAAATAGTGTTAGGAGCAAAGGATTACCGCAGCTTTAGTTTTCCACCATTTCCACACGTTTTCGTTCGTTTTTGTTTAACAAAATTGCGGCAGACCTTCGCTGAATTCAGAATAAACTCGTAAAATAGAGTACTTCTATCGATTGTGATGAAATTAATGTTCCTACTGTATAGTTGAATGTGTCAATGTATGTAGTAAGTAAAATAAACTGATGATCGATGAACCGTCGCAACAACTAAATCAATGTCAAGACCAAATTGACTTTTACAAATTGTAGGGAATTCAGAGGTATTTCTGACAGATTGGGACCGACATTACAATGATTTCGCACATTTTTGAAAATACGCGATTTCTTTGATTCAATGACTCCAGTGTGTTAATTTATAAAATGTGTATATTAATTCTTCTATCAATACTGTTGCCGGACATATTATTAGTGTGTTTGATTTACATATAATGTGACGTTACTGGTGAAGTCCCTCAGAAAGGTCAGGTGCATAGTAGTTGTAACCGGCGTGCGTATATGACCGGATCTATAAACGTTAACGAGGTAAAAAGAGTATGGATGAATCGTAGGCGTAGGCGCTTAATGTTTGTAGGTTTGTTAGATTTATAGTTACAACACACATAAATCACACTGAAACCAAACCACACACCACATTACCACATTGAAATATAACGGGTGGGTGGGATCAAACAGTTGTGTTTGATTGACTCCTCTCTTTGAAAGGGAGTGGGCTGTAATCGACCACTCGGGCCCAGTTTGGTTTGGTAAATGTCACATGTCTTCTAGATTTCTGGATCTAGGACATGCCAGTTTCCTCACGATGTTTTCCTTCAACTTGTTGAGAGCATTGGTGATAAAATTATTTACACAAAGTAAATCGCCTTATTGGTTTCGGATCCTTTTGTAAATCGAGGCCGTTATACCACTGGGCTACCACTACTCTATATCTACCTCATAAAACGCGAAAACAAGAAAGCGACTCTTAATTTTGAAATAATTTATCAAACTTATTTCTTTAATTAACTGGTGTCAAATAACAGCGCATTATTTAATAAAATTAAACGTAGTCTGAAGAATTTCATGAACAATATCAGCCTTCAGTATTATTAAATTAAATCTACAATCTTATAGCAGAAGTATAAACGATGAGAAAAGTTTAGACAGAAATCAATTAAAAATTCTCTGCTATCATATTGAATTTTCAATTTTATTTAATCAGAACTGTTCATGACAGGTAGAGGTACTGCATTTTATAAAAATACTAACCAGCAAAACTACGCAGACCTGCGGGTAATAGCGTCACATATGTACATCATCGTCGTCGTCATCGTCGTCGTCTTGCATGAGAGTCTTTCTGTATGTATGACACATGTTTAAGCAATTAAATATTATCTTATCTTATCTTATCTTATCTTATCTCACTAACAGTCGGAATGACTTTCATTTTGTCAGTTCAACAACATTCATTGCGTTATTTACGTTTTTGTGCAGACAACATTTTGCGAACATATGAAACAACGGGTTAGTGATAACCTTTAAATGATTTAGATTCTAATTAGGACGTAGGCAGTATTGTTATTTGAAATATCATTGTTCTTATTTGAAAAGTATGGGGACCGGCCACAAGTGGCCGTAAGACACGAGCCCACTAAGCCCTCGTATTCGTCGCCTCATATTCGGCTTCGTCTAAGCTTCATTTAATGTAATAATAACCACCCATTCTACCTTTGTGCTCCACCCTGTTAGCAACACACAAATTATAGTTTTATTTGCTGTGTTCATATATTCTGTGTAACAATATTAAACATCCTCAGTCTGTTTGTTTTGGACATCCGTAGGTTTCATATGGAAGTATTAGTCAGCATTGTGGTGAGTTCCATGTGCCCCAATAAACTACTGATCTAATACAAATCATATTACTATGGATACAGGAAACAAGACCGTGGACAAACTTTATAAAACAACATAAGATCGCCTTCTCCGAAAAATTGCAAAGATCAAACGGCGAACTTTCGCAACAGAAGTCGTTGAAACGACTACAACTAAGATCGTGATCGTGAAGATAAAAGTAATTATTCAACTCTCTCTCACATAAAATTTGCTGAACGATGATATTCACTATCAATCCTACTTTGGAATTGTCCTCATTCATTAGAACACAACAGTTGAGGTGACGTCTAAGTGACATGTCTTTGTGGAGCTGTTTACTCGCAATGTTCTATAGATGATGGATAATAAAAGTACTGTTTAGGAATGTGCTCCCTCACAAAATTCGACTAGTGAGTGAAAGCGTGAGTCATGGCATGTTTTGACCGACACAATCTGTTACTGTCTTGTTTTTTCATGATTGTTGCCGTCATCATGTTCGCGGATGGTTGAGTGACCGTGTCTAGTATTCAGCGTCTTTATCACAATCCCTTTCGCATAGAAACATTCCAGATTCAGTGATAACTACACTCGCACTGGGCCTGCGTGATGAATTATGGCCCACTCACTCTCACAGAGAGGAGGCCTGTGTCTCAGCAGTGGGGACGTTATAGGCTGACTGTGACCCAAAGCCATTGTCAACGGGACCCTATTGTTGTGTTTGTAGAAATGAAAGATAATGTTGAGTAGACTTGGTTTAATCAGACTAGGATCACAGTTTCACAGAGCACGTTCAGTCGTGGTATTTCAGACGGGATTCGACATAGCAGTGTCGGACCGATGCAGATCGGAACCATAGATTATTATCTAGTGGTGTACATACTAACTAATTACTAAATAGTGATGTTACACCTATTACTAAGGCTTTGCTGCCTGTCTGTCTGACACTGGGCTGTATTTTTCTAACAGTAACAGGTAGACGCTTTTTTAATTTTTACACAGTGTATACTACAATAGCCGACAAAAACGACAAATAATTAAAAAAAATTAGATTCGAATTTTTGGTTCTAGAACATGATATATACGATCACGAGATACCTCATTTCAATTCTCCATTTTGAGAGCAGTGGTGATGAAATTAAATACACAAAGTAAAGTGCTTGCCTGGGTTCTACCTCACAACTCGTAAGTCGCAGTCGAAGCCACTGGGCCACCACTGCTCTCATGGTTTTGGGTACGGAACCCTTAAAACAAAAGAATACTTATCATGCGACACGATATCTCAATAGATAATGTGTGTCAAGGAAACTTAATGCAATAATGGTATACTCACAAACTTTCCGCAAAATCCGCATCAACTTAGAAAAGCAACGCAAACAGAATCGAAAAACGAGACTATTAACTCACGAAAATCGTTTTTTTTTAATATATAAAGCTAAAAGATATGTTTGGATATAAATATCCACAGAGAGGTATGAGCTTTTAACATACCACTATCATCAGATATTTGTTATTATTATATTACCATTATCCATTGTAATAGCACCTTAATTTTTGAGAGAAGGCAGCTGTTTATCTTTTATATAAATTCTCGGTGAAATCTTGTTTATTGTAGTGGTTCTGTCTCGGGGAGTGATTATTTATTTATCGTCCATTAAGAAAGAATATTGTGCTTGTCGCAAAGATACTTACGAGTTATCTACGTACACACGTCTACAGGTCGAGCTATACATTTCCAGTTTTAGCTGACCTCGCATTGTATAGGCTTGTCGTACAATGAGATGTCAGCTTATACTGCAAAATGTATATATAGCTCAATGTGTGGCCGTGCGTACTATGTTTATTTTAATAATATTTAATAATATTTATTTATTTTGTTTTTTCAAAGAAATTTCTGAGTAAGGTCCTTATATTTATTTCAGAATATAGGTAGGTACCTACTCAGATGTTTTATCGAGTTTCAAACATACTTTCTGTTGATATGAAGTGCTCGTTTTTTTTTAGTATTTTGTTACTTTGCAATGATATCACTTAACTATCATCTTATTTATAAGTAGACTAATTAAATCTTGAAATAAAAAGGGGGCAATCTCGTTTACAAGTTCTTTGAAATCCAAAATGACATTATTAGGGAATTGTTAAAATATTTTGATTAACTTCAAAGTACTTACGTTATTTCGGCTACCTTGAAGATTTTGCTACAGTGAAAATTTAATTTATTTTTTTATTTTTTTTTTGTTATAATTTTGTAAAGTCTTAATTACATTACATTAATGTTGTTTCTTGACATAATAAACGATTGACCTTCAAGTAGTTCTACTCTGTAAGAAGTAAACGTAACGATCATTACAGCAGTGAGACAATATTTGAAATACTTTACGTCTCCTTTTTTAAACGAGTTAAAAAAATAAGGAGGAGTTCAATTCTGAGTTCCGCAATTAAAGTTATTTTCCACCAAAAAAAACATGTACAGACGCCACCAGGTCAAGCTACCCGAAACTGTCAATTTTTCCCAATGAACCTTGAACCTAATGCTCTAGAAATAAAGTCGAAAATCTAGCAAAGAAATCTGACAGATTGTAGTAGCTTGATGTGTTGGCGTCTGTACAAGAATTGTAAACCTCCTCCTTTTTGGAGTCGGTTAATAATGGGGTAGATAATGTAACTAAAAGCTAGAAAATAATTAGTTAGGTCCTAGGTACTGATATAAAAAAATATAATCGTGAAGCTCGTGATATTTCTATCAACCATCAACCGTTCATATTATATTAACTGGTATTTTTTACATATCGACTCAGGTCTCACTCCGTCATGTTCAAGAAGTTCAAACCAAGTTGTGACCACAATTTTCTTTTTTTTTCTAATAACACAGTTATTTCACCGAAAAATACAGTGGATAATTTTCTTTTTAAATGACGACCAAATTGATCGTTTATAAAGGGCAGCTTGTTGGAATTTATAAAGGGCTTCTATACTTAGTCTGGCCATAAATACTGTTACAGTTAAAAATAAGAAAGATATTACATTTGGAATCTGTCATTTTTATACGATTGTTCATTGAGTTTTCTAATTTTGGCGCCAATACATTGTATACTATTTTGCGATATTAAAATGGAGTGGGGTGATAAAGAGAACCGAATCGTTGTGATTGCGTTACACAAAGTTGGTATGGGGCCAAATGCAATTTGTAAAACTCTCCATACGCTTGGTATTAGTCAAAATTTTGTGTATCGGGCTATTAATAGGTACAATGAAACCTCCTCTGTTTGTGACAGAAAAAATTCTGGCCGTCCACGTAGTGTTCGTACGAAAAAGGTTGTCAAAACAGTAAGGGAAAGAATTCGAAGAAATCCTGTCCGAAAGCAAAAGATTTTATCACGGGAGATGAAGATAGCACCCAGAACCATGTCGCGTATTTTAAAAGATGACTTAGGACTTGCAGCCTATACGAGACGCACTGGTCATTTTTTTACTGATAATTTAAAAAAGAATAGGGTGGTAAAATCGAAACAACTACAGAAGCGGTACGCAAAGGGCGGTCACAGAAAAAAATTGTTTACGGATGAAAAAATCTTTACAATTGAGCAACATTTTAACAAAAAAAATGACCGTTTTTATGCTCAAAGCTCTAAGGAAGCTTCCCAATTAGTCGACAGAGTGCAACGTGGGCATTATCCGACTTCAGTAATGATTTGGTGGGGTGTTAGCTATGAAGGAGTGACCGAGCCATATTTTTGTGAAAAAGGTATCAAAACATCGGCACAAGTGTATCAAGATACCATTCTTGAGAAGGTTGTTAAACCCCTTAACAACACCATGTTCAATAACCAAGTATGGTCCTTCCAACAAGATTCGGCGCTGGGTCATAAAGCTCGGTCCACGCAGTCTTGGTTGGAAGTGAACTTTCGGACTTCATCAGAGTTGAAGACTGGCCGTCGTCTAGTCCCGATCTTATTTCGCTGGATTATGATTTATGGTCAGTTTTAGAGAGTATGGCTTGCTCTAAACGCCATGATAATTTGGAGTCCCTAAAACAATCCATACGATTGGCAGTGAAGAATTTTCCCATAGAAAGAGTGCGTGCTTCTATTGATAACTGGCCTCAACTTTAAAGGACTGTATTGCAACCAATGGAGACCACTTCGAATAAGCTTTTTATATTTTAAATTGTTTTATATTTATGTATTAAACTAACACACTGTAAAAGTAATAAATATTATATGCAATAAAAAAATATGTTTTTCTTCGTGACAATATTTATGGCAAGACTAGGTATAATGGATGTTCCACTGTATTCAGGATATTGTGTCCACGTTACGCTAAATTTATTAACCCAATCTGAATTTTTTTACTGTCTAACGCACCGGTACCGCAGTTGGGTAATTGCGTAACACACATGAATTTAAAATATATCGCAATATGTTTCATATTGACAGTTTAGCTACGATCATTGCGTTTTTGAGTTGTTGAGCAGACGAATTTTTGCAAACCCATGAAGCAACACATTAGCAATTTCATTTCCCATAATCCACAACCCAGGCCCATTGCTTGACCAGTCTTGACTTGGTGTTAAAATAAATGTATTTAAACAAAACACTCTGTTGGATCCAAATGAAATGACTAACCAATTTCTTAATATCATAAAAGATACCTTAAAACGACACACGCATACCTATAAATTATCCACACGTAAAACTAATATCAAACCCTGGATAACACCGGGTTTATGTCGTTGTATGAGAAACCGTGATAAACTTCACCAGAAACTTAGATTACAACCAAATAATGAGGTGTTGAAAATTACATATAAACGTTATCGCAATACTTGTAATAATTTATTAAAAACTTTAAAACATAATCATTTTAAAACTGAATTGGAACATAGTAAAAATAATATAAAAAATAAATGGGCCTTAATTAAAGATATGTGCAACTTGAACAAAACAGATAAATCAGCAGTGGACCTCTTAAGTAAAACACAAAATAATCAGAATTTACTGAATCACGTAAATAACTATTTCGCTAAAGTTGGTGCCGATCTGGCCAAGAATATTTTATCTAGAACGAAAACAAATGAAAAGCATCTTAGCACAAATTTGAAAATAAATAATATCGATCCACCTCCGCATTCGTTTATGCTCTTCCCAACAGATGAGATTGAAGTCAGACGTGTAATCTCCGATCTAAAAAATACAGGTTCGTCAGGGTGGGACGGTATAACTACAAGGTTTTTAAAAAAAGCAATGAACGCTATTATAAAACCAGTTACTAGCATTTGTAACATCTGTTTTGCTAAAGGGATATTTCCGCTGGCTCTAAAAAAATCTGTTACTGTTCCAATTTATAAGTCTGGGGATAGAAATAATGTTTCTAATTACAGACCTATTTCTTTGCTACCTAGTTTATCAAAAATCTTAGAAAAATTAATAAACTGTAGACTAAAGAAATATTTAGAGTCGAAAGGATTTCTCTCGTGTAACCAATTTGGATTCAGGGAAGGCAGGTCTACCAGTAATGCACTGAGTAATTTAACTTCCTTCATTGTTGATGGATTGGATGCTGGAGATAAAGTCCTGGGTATATTTTTGGATCTCGCTAAGGCGTTTGACACAGTTTCCGTCCCTATTCTCCTCGCTAAGCTGGAATACATGGGAATTCGAGGTATACCTCTGGCTTTGTTTAGGGATTATCTAAGTGACCGCAAACAGTGTGTCAAGATTAATGATGAGTATAGCCAAGAGATTGATATGGTATACGGAGTCCCACAGGGAAGCGTGTTAGGCCCAACGCTTTTTTTATCTATATTAATGATCTATGTGATCTCTTTTTGGACAGAGGAAAAATTGTCACATTTGCTGATGACACTGTTTTATTATTTAGGGCAAAAACATGGGTCGATACAAACAACATAGCAAATCAAGGTATGCGCTCAGTGACAACATGGCTTGATAACAATCTGCTAACCTTGAATGCCCAAAAAACTATGTACATCTCCTTCAGCAAGACGATTAAAACTCAGCCTCCAGCTAATACCATTAATATAAAAGTACATAAATGTCGCAACGCACTAATATGTAACTGCGACAGTATTGTCAGTACCACCTCCACTAAATACCTTGGTGTAGTGGTTGATCAGTACCTTAACTGGAAAGAGCAAGCTAAAAAACTAAGTGCCCGCATACGAAAATTAATATATATATTTAAAATACTCAGAAATGCTTGTTCTATGCAGTTACGCACTACTGTGTATTACTCACTTTGTCAGTCTATTATTAGCTATTGTCTAACAATCTGGGGTGGTACATCAAAAACTACCTTGATGGTGGTAGAGAGAGCTCAACGTGCGCTTCTTAAGGTAATGTGCTTTAAAGGCTATAGGTATCCTACTGATCTCCTATATAAAGAAAGCAATGTTCTTTCTGTACGGAAATTATTCATTCGGCTTTTAATTAGTGCACAACACAAAATGAAACCAGACTCCGGGACTAGGCGAAGGTTGGATATAGTTTACAATATTCCTAAATGTAAGACTAGGTTTGCTCAGAACTTTCCAAATTATCTTGGCCCCAGCGTATACAACAAAATAAGCAAAAAACTAAAAATAAGAGATCTTAGCTGTCGCGAATGTACAAAGTCTATTGATGAATTTCTTAAAGAACTAGATTACCATGAAGCTGAAAATATATTGAGATGATTTAATGTCACACACACAGGCAATCACATACGCACCCTAGTATAAACACACACACACAAATACACACACACACAAACACACACACACACACACACACACACATTTTATACAAGATAACACAAATATGGCATGTTAAATTAAAAAGAAAAAAAAACTTTTATTTAATTTTTACTTATTTTAGTTTCACTTAATTGTTTTAATCAATTTGTTTTTATTTTATTTATTGTTTTATATAAAGTCACGAAAACAACACAAATATTCTGTGAACAAACTAAACATCTAATAGTTTTACATATACTATGTGAACTTACGCTACTACCTGCAATATAAAATAACAATTTTATTAAGTGATGCATTTTACCCACAGTTTTGCTTTGTCATTTTAAAAGTGAGAATATCTAATTATTGTATCTCAAATCGGCTTAATAAAATAATGTTAACTGAGAACGACGAATACTGTCCCACCGTAATACAGTTTATAACTAGTACGGGGGTCAGAGTGAATCGGTTTCATAATAACCTGCTTATTATTGTGCACTGAGTTAGTAATTGGATATCTAATGTTTTGGATTCATAGAACGTAAGTACTTATGTAATTCTGTAATTTTGTAAGGTTGTTATTCTTTTGGCAAAAATAAAGATTTATTTATTTATTTATAAGAATCGCTCATTGTACGGTATTAAGAAATTGTTCACGTCAAATCAGTTTATAATCAGTCAGTCCACCAAAGTAAGTATACAATTTCGGCAGACTCCGGGTCGAGAGAGAGCTTTGAGTCGAATTATTTTAATTGCTTAATCTTCAAGTTCATCGACAGTCTGCGTTGAGACCGGTACAAATGATGGCAGCTGTGGTAAGCTCAAAATTAACTTTTTATCATATGGTAGCGACATCTACACCACCGCATGCAAACTACGCATCACACTCACGTCACGCAATAAACTGCATCACTGTGTCGCGCAAGCATAGTTTACCACGCAACTAGCATACATACAAAGTCTCCACAGTAATCGTTATGCAATCGCCCACCAGACACGACACCTACTTGTCCGAAGGATCCTCTCTTTTCTACCTGTTCCTCATACCGCCAAAACATCATGTTTGTTATCTTAAAAGTGGATATCATGTAAAAAATTTGCAATCGCCATGAGCTGGGCACAAATCCAAACTTTTGACTGCAGCTTATAGTTATGCGCTAAATATACTTGAGAGCAGTGGTGACCCAGTGGTATCTCTCCTGACTTGTAAGGCTGAGTACTCCCAGATGGACATTTTACTTTGTGTATTACATTTCATCATCCACACACACACTCTCACATCTCAAAACTGTGAAAGAAAACATCGTGAGTGTTGAGGATATTATGAGGACTGTTTCAATAAAGACGACTAGTTGCTGGTTATACTATTTATTGCCGAAATTAACAATAATTAGGTATAAAGACGCGGACGTGTGTGCAGTGTACGAGAGAAATGGTTGTGTGTTCGCTCCCCGCCGCTGATCCGCAGTTTTATTCGGAGATGGCCGGCGCGTGCGCCTCTCCGCCTGCGTCCCACCGCGCTCCCACCGTCGTCCTCACCGGTGCCACCTCCGCCGACGTCATCGTTCGAGAATGTTCCGAACATCCTGCCCGGGTTGAAGCGTTATCTTCAATGGGTAAAGGACATATGTTGTTGCCCTTGTAATCTTGCCCTTCTTGGTTTTAATTTCTGCCACTCTCGAGACGCCGTCAGCACCAGGGAACACCTTAATGATACGGCCCATTAACCACCGTCGTTGATAAGTTCTATAATCTATATATATCAAATTCAAAGTCCTGAGTGACTGACTGACTGACTGACTGACTGATATATCAATGCACAGCCTAAACCGCTAGACCTAGAGACATGAAATTTGGAGGATGTGTTCTTTGTAAAGAGTAAGTATCCACTAAGAAAGGATTTTTTGAAATTCCACCCCTAAGAGGTTGAAATGGGGGGATGAATTTTCTATGAAACATTTTATTCTCTGAGTCGATTGACACAAAAATTGGTACACATACTCTTCAAGTATAATTATGTGACATGTATATCACAATTTTTCAAAAATCATCCCCTTACTGAGTCAAATAGGGCTTCGAAAATCCTACGTGGAATGGTAGACGTGCGCATGGCGTACGGGGCAGCCCGAGAAGCGCATTGTCGTCGCCGGTATCCAGTCTCAACTAAGGTATCAAGAAGAATCAAATATGTAACTGATATTTATATGAACTAACTATCTTTTGCCCGCCACTTCGTCCGCGTAAATGTCGGTTATCGTGGACGGAGACGAAATCTCGGAATAATAATAGGCCTATGTCCTTTCTTGGGGTTCAAACTTACCCCATACCGAATTTTATCTTTCGCAATTTTTTTTTTCATAAAAGATTATCTTGTGTTACTTCTAATACCTCTAAGAATATGTGTACAAAGTTTCATGATGATCGGTTAAGTAGTTTTCGCGTGAAAGCGTAACAAACAAACTTAATATGTATTAGTAGGGATAATTGCATATTATAACAGCCGCACGGGTCGATCGTCGCGGTTGCTCCGTGGATGGGTGACCATCTTTACATAATAAGACCCTTCTGTGCCTTGGAAAGCACGTTAAGCCGTTGGTCCCGGCTATCTTTCGTAGATCTTAGACCATCGTTACGGGTCGCCGGAAGCCCGAAAGTCTGACAAGGAGTCTTACCAAGTGGTATCGTATTACCCAGTAACTGGGTTGTGGAGGTCAGATAGGCAGTCGCTCCATATAAAGTACGGGTACTCAGCTGCAGACGGTAAGACTGGACACCGAACCCCATTGGGAAAAGGCAAGGCAGATGATGAATGGCACCCTCTCGCAAAGTAATATATTGCCACTTTGACAGTTTTAGTAAAAAAAGCAATCCAAGCGCTTTCTCTGGTGTAACGATAACTGTTTTCACTGGTTTCTTAAGCGTTTCTTTAATTTTTACAGCTGATTTAGGATTATTCATCATGTATTCGATCACAGATGCGATATCCTCATGTTCTTCTTCTTTTAAACGCGCTGCAGCTGCATATGCCAAATTCACTGGTGTTTTCGCCTGTATGATCATCAGATTTTCTCTTTTTCTGTTTACTTCCTAAATCTTCGAATGGTTTTCGGCAGCTTTTTGTCATTGTTCCGACGGAAGATGATGACGACGATTCTTGAGAGTCTGATCGCGCTCTTGGTATCTCATCAACAGTTGGTTCTTGATTAAATAAAGTTTGCACACAACTTGGCCAATCAATATTTACCTGCAGCCAATTTCCGTACAGTCTTCTGAAGTGATCAAGGAATCGGTTGGATTTCTGCCACCTCTGTACAGCAGCTCGCGTGAATTTCCGACAAAATTCTTTGAGAGTTACTCGATCTTCGGCAGAAAGGCAATCGCCTATGTGGGATACAGCTGCACCAAACAATACTTCATGATTAAATGAAGTACTCTCACTTTTTAGAAAAACAAACAAGTCTAAATTGGTGATAAAACTTTCCATTTTAAGATGTATAGTCGCAGAGCAAAAATTTAGTGTTAGCAGTTACACAGTTGTGAACAATCTAAATTATAAAGCAAAATGTTAGCGCTTTTATTGCAAAACATCGATAATTAGTTAACTACCCTCATTAGAGTTTTAAAAGATGTGCTAATGAAAATTTATAATCGTCAAAAACATTTCTTTGAACTCAACACAACTAATCAACAAATTAGCTTACTTATCAGAAATCATTAACAATAATTTAATCACCTATTCAGACTTATTAGAAGACTAAATCATTGTAATTACTTAGTCACTTATTTTCAGACTCACTAGAAGACTAAACCATTTGTTATTTGGTATTTTAGTTGTATGTAAAGTTTTAAAACTCATTTTGTATTGATAAATATCTAGCTCAAACATAGTTGTCTAAGTGTGGATGTACTATAAACCTGTGATTACTCCTTCGGGAATATAGGGGTGATGCTATTTTATGTTACGTGTTGTTAAAAGTCTGGGAACACAGACTTTTAACAACACGTAACATAAACTTAAACACTAAAAGGAACCGTTGCATATGTAAAAATAAATAAAAATATATTGACGATTTTAAAAAAAAAAAACAACAGCGATAACCGTTATATGACATATGTCAAAAAATCATAAATAATTAGTACTATAACCACCTGTGAGGATATTACGGTTTTCTTGGCTGTTTACGAGATAATTAACTTTTTCATACTAGCTTCATACAAATTTTTCGTAAAAAAAATTATAATTCCTTCGTTTTTGTGCAGAATTAACTCGGGTGTCATTTTTGAATAAAGTAATAACTAATAGAAGCGATAACCGGTAAAAATCCGGCACTTGCAAATTGAAATCCCTATGTCTTCTAGAGGCGATTTTCGATCCACAGTGCGTCGGTGAGAAGCGATTCTTCAAAATTTAGTAGACTTTATTTGAGCCGTTTGGTACGGCCAATGAGTCATCTAGACAGGTATATAATCAAAGTACTTACCACAAATTCCTAATTGCGAACGCACAATTTCACAACAAACTCACAATTATCAAATTCTAATTGTTACACTAGTACTTCACTAATAACTTATATGAATACAACAAAATAAATGCTAATTAACCACAAGTATCAACAAAATAAAAGGTTTGTTTTAAGGTTATAATTCTATTTACGTCAATGGTCAAACAAACATTTAAAATGACAAAAGTTCTGTCGCATCGAGCGGGGGCTCAAGGGGGCGGGGGAAGGGCCCGAACACTTACGAAATTCAACGAAAGGCCGATATTGCTACTCAGTTCATTCGAATAACCCGACGTGTTGCGGCTTGCCAAGGCCTCTAAAAAATACGTGTCACATGACCTGAAGTGACGTCATGACGAGATGATTTTGTATAGAAATTGATGTACTTCATAAGCCGGCGTTGTCAGTGTGTTATACTGCAGAAAAATGTTCACGCGCGGTGCCGCGCGAAATTCGCGCGCACTTTAAATGTTTTGTTTTCGTTGGAATATAAAGACAAAATATCTGGATGACCGAGCTTTGCTCGGTATTTTTTGGAAAATTGTGTTTAAAATAATAAGTTTATATTCAAGTTGACTATCGATAAAGTTGGTCATTGAAAACACGAATAAAACGACATTTTACGAAAATGAATCCTAGCTAGATCGATTTATCGCCCCCGAAACCCCCTGTATACTAAGTTTCATGAAAATCGTTGGAGCCGTTTCCGAGATTCAGATTATATATATATATATACAAGAATTGCTCGTTTAAAGATATAAGATATTTTTCTATGTAGGTTGCGGTTTTGTAATACTTTAATTTTATGGTGTCAGATTAAATACATTCAGTGTGATTATTAAACAATGCTGAGAACTACTGACTGTCATAATTTCGTAAGGGAAGCCGACAGGAATGGGCTTATTAGTTACCTGCGCCACTGGTGTATTCGAACTATGGTGAGTCCAAATTATGTCAGGTCCAAGAAGTTTTCGAACTAAGGCAAAAGGAATTTGAACGAGACGCTTCTTACAAGTACGTAGTTTATGAATGAATGTCACAGAATTTAAAATTATATACGCGTTATCAAATTTTTATTAAATTCCGAATTCAGGATGACCTGTGGAATGTTAAAGGCGAATAGCCACGAAAAGTAAGCAACCACTGGCAAATATTCCTGTTCACAAACTTCGTTTGCGTCTTTATGGCAATTTATCTCAAGTTCCATTAACATACTTTAGTGTGGCCTATGGTATACTTTACAACAACTTTTACCATTATAATGGGGCATTTAATATGAACCACTTAGAAAAGATAAGTCACGAGCACAACGCTTTACTACACAATTTCTAATAAAATGTAACAAAATATTCAACAAAAATATTGCGTTTCCAAGGTAAATAAGTCGACCGAATATTTTGTTCAAAACCTTCCTCTTTGATCGACCAAATGCGAAGGCATTTCCGGCGAAAAATTTTCATTTCTTTTATAAATGAACAATGAAGATAATTGAATTCTTTTAGGATATTATGCAACATTTCCTTGTTTTTGTCTTGTTGATACGTAGTTGAACCTTTGATTCTGTTTTATTATTGCTTATTAGCAAGGCCTTCGTGAAACCAGGTTAATGTTAACATTATATAGCAAGTCACTATTATATAATAATGAAGAAACCATTGTGATCATATTACAATCTCTTTTAAGTATATCTTACCGGCTAACATCATAGGTGGTGGTGGTGGTGTTATGAGGGAGTAGGACGTAATCCACCGCGCGAGCTCTGTGCGGGTTGGTGGATGCAACAAGTCTTGGATTTTTGGTTCTACGACAGGCCAGTTTTGTCATGATGTTTTCCTTCACCGTTTTGAGAACAGAGCGGTGATATAAGTAAAATACCTGCCTAGGTACGAACTCATGACCGACAACTCGTTAGTTGTGGCTGATGCCTCGTTACCTGGACGACCACTGCTCACATAGGCTTGGCAAGCAGCGATAATGATTAATAATATTGATATACTTCCTAGTATTTTTGTTCAAATAACTTGGTTTCAAAACTTAGATTTATAAATAAAACTCTATTTCCACTGGATGGCATATGTACAGTCACGAGCAATAACATAGAAATGCCCTTAAAATTCAAATTTATGTAGCAACATTAAATCGCAAAAATAAGAATGCTAACTGTGGCCAAAAATTATGTAAACATTATATCGTGTCAAAATTAACTACACATTTTTATCAAATTTTTGTTCACAATAGATTACCAAAAAATAATATTAACTTTTAGTTACATAATTATGAATCCAAGGAAATTTCAAAAACATGTTTACAGTACAAATTTCGAAATTATGTAAACAATTACAAAACAGCAGTTTCAAGCAGCTTGAGCTTGGAAATAAGTCGCAATCAAATTGTGGAAATAACCTAATATAATTGCCAAAATCAGAGTACATAAATAGTTATAGGACCTTATTGTATTATTTATTTTTTGATTTTTTTATCATTAATTTGCGTTACATGTAGATATTGTGTCATAGTAAGGTAAATGTAGCCATCAGCGACTCGTCCATCGACAGTTTTTATTTCCGTGTATCGTCCTAAAACTATTGTGCTATTAGATTCCTACTATTTAACCGACAAAAAAACGGAGGAGGTTCTCAATTCGACGCGTATTTTTTTGTTTTTTTTTAATGTATGACCACGCATAACTTTTGACAGAGTAGTCTTATTTTGATAATTCTTTTTTAATTGGATAGGGTATACCTTGTCAAGTTTTATCAGTAGATTTTTTTTTTGGGTGAGAAATCATCTAATGACGTCTCCCGCTCTAGGTTGGAGCGGAAAGGCGTGTCAGACTTTTACTGGCTAAAACCCACCCGTGTTTCTTCACTTGCCCATATGTCAGGGATACGGTAACTCTTTCCGAACAGATCTCGCGGCCCTGGCAGATTAGTAGATTATAGCCACAAAAAATTATAAAATATAAGCTTAACAATAAAATTAAACCGCCGACAAAACTGAAAAGCAAAAAATAATAAACCTTTCAATCATTTTGAGTCGGCGTCAAACAATCAATGAACAAAGATTACTCAAAGTGCCGACTCAAAATGACTGAAAGGTTTATTATTTTTTGCTTTTCAGTTTTTTCGGCGGTTTAACCCGTATTAAATTGTGATTTAAAATAAATTGTTATACAACATGTCCAGTAATTAACGCACACCGTCTTAAGGGGTCATTGAACTCATCATTATGAACAACTTTTACTATGGAACCAAACCTGGGATCGCGAAAAAAATCAGCTGTTTCATTCAAAAGTTCAATACTTACTCGATCAAAATGTAAATTTTGTAAGTTGTTTTGTAGATTTTGTTTTATTGCAGTAACTAACCCCTATTTATTTATAAAACTGTAATTATTACTGTAATTAACTTAACAAAAACAGGAAAAAGTAGGTATACACTTTCAATATCATTTTAACGTATCCATGACAATTCCTATAACACGTATACAATTGTATATATGTTATAGAAATTGTCATGGATGGTTAAAAATTACATTGGAAGTGTAAATTTTTTACTGATTTTGTTTCGTTTATATTACTGTGAAACCAATGTATACCAAGTTTTGACACAGTTTGATGGTTAGGTAATTTAGAAAAAAAATATCGTACACATATTTTTTAATGTTAGAAGTTAAGATATTTTAGAAAATGTGACAATGTATATATATTATTGCTCGTGACTGTACAGTAAACCTTGAACATCACCTGTAAAACTAAAGAAAAGACTAAAGGAAAGAACTTAAAACTTGCAACAAATAAGGAGTAAGCACTCGCTCATCTACACTGACTAAGTAATGTATTTTCTGAAGTACTACTAGAGCTTAAACTACGGCTTTAAAATAAAATGACTTTGTTTTCATCTTCAAGAACTTAGGACGGTTAGTCTTAAGTTCTTTCTTACGCTTCTGCTATGTGCTTCCAAGACATTACTACTTTTATCGTTGCCTTTACTTACCTGGAAAACAGTTAACTTATCAAGCCAATATGTTTTGTAAGTTTTATTACACAATACTAGTACAATTTTTATTTATTCTGCTGTCTAGCGTAAACGTGAGAAATCGGACAGTAGAACACTAAACTTTGATCGTAAATATTTTAGCATACCTATTCAAATTAAAAGAGACCATTCAAAAATAATCTTATGAAATGTACTATCACTTTCCTACTAAATTTCAACAGGGTCAAGCCAATTTTGTAGAAGAAATTATATTATCCAATTCTTAGAGCTTAATGTGACGACTTTAGTTGTACTTTTTATCCTACTAATGTTATAATTGACAAAGTTTGCATGTAACGTGGTGTACGTTACATATAATCAATGAAGCAAAATGCCTTAACAAATGTTGATGACATTTCGGCACACAGCTAGTTTATAACCTGAATTAGCAACCCACAGAATACTTTATATCCCGGTAGTACGTCCCCGTGGGATAATATCGGCCCTTTACGCGGGCGAATCCTCTGTTAAAAGATAGTATTAAATATTTATAGAATCCAATGACAAAGGTAGCTTTTAGGTCATTATTCGGTGATCAAATATGTAGAAAGGTTATCCTCTTTACTTTCCATAGAACTTAATTCAGTATCCCTCCTGTTTTCAATAATTCCAGTAGAATTGCTGCTCGGAACCCTTACAAAGCTTTCATTCTCAGACAAAGGTTAGAAAATACTTACGTTGACGTTCAAAACTTTTTATATTTTACCAATTAGTTCGGTAAAAAAAAAACACGCTGATTCTTTTGTTGAAAAATATTTAATTACCTATTGGATTTATAAAATCAAAATAACAAATATTAAATGATAAATAATAATTAGCCTTTTATTCCATACAAAAGTAGGATACATACATACTTTAAAGAAAAAGAAAATTATGATGTTTGCACGTATTTCACTTGTTTTAGAAAAAAAAAATGCTTAAATCTAGATAATAATATAGAAGTTTGTTTGCATGAACCACTCCTCAAGTGAAGTGAAGGCCTCCTCTAAATATATTATCAACGCAATAAGCGTGACACCCCGTACCACGACTGCACGTGTTGCTTCAGATTACTGAGATTATTGACCTAAGACAGTCCAAACTTCTAAATCGATTTGGTATAGTATTTCAGTTTATTACTGAATGTGCTCAAATAATATTTTGATATCAAAACTACGTGACTCCAGTTTAAAATACATATCGACGCTTGAATGGCGAGATTGACTAAGAAACATAGTAGCATTATGTCGCTTAGTCAATTTCGCCTTTCAAGCATCGATATGTTTTCGTAAATCCGTAGATAAATAATCTCGGTTCATAAAATTCATTTAAGTTTAACATAATAATCTTGGGAATGTGCACCGAAAATAGGTACACTGTATAATATTTATCGCAGTTATTACATCTTTGCCTTAGTAGGACTTAGTTAAGATATAAGTAGAAATAATCGTTAAATACTGCCTCCTGCCTCGTTGGTCTAGTGCTCTTATGCGCTATTGCTGAGTATGACGTTCTAGGTTCGATTGCTAGGTCGGAAAAGTGTTAAGTGTTGTTCAAAATCAGGATTTGTGCCCAATTAATGGCAATAGGTTCGCCCTTTATAATTATAAATCATATAAATTTAGATGTGATTACTTAGGTATACAAAGATTGCAATCTTTTTACGCCAGAAGCAATGGAATTGTGATTTAACAGATCCCAGGCTTTACAAATGAAACAAAAGTGTTAATTTGTACCTTGAATGGTCAATATTTGGAACAATTAACTGAAAAAAATCGAGTAAGCAAAGACATTTTCCTAGTATAGCGGGCTGTACTGGACCGGCTTCTGCAGATGTGGAAATCATGAATTGGCGAAAATATTCCAAGAGCCGTTTGCGGTTGATTCACTACGACCATGAGGTCCGATTGCCTCTTGGTCTACGGTAGGGTGGTCTGCTTTTGTCCAAAACATCGTCATGAAACATGGCAATACTGTTAGCCTTTTGCGTACTTATCCTGCTGACAGCGACACAGATGAATGTATTGGTGCCCCATGATTATATTATTTTCCCCCGTTTTACATAATATTATTCTATGTTAGAATAATTCCTGTTTTTTTTTCAAAAATAAACTAGATCGAAATCTGAAAAGCGTGGTCCCAATTTCCTTCGTCAGCGAAGGAAATTAGGACCACGCTTTTCAGCTTATTTGAGAGTATTTGAGATAGGTTCTTTCAAATTATTTGTCGTTCAATCTCTTATGATACGGACTTTAGGCAATATGTTTAATAATAGGTTCATCGTTGTTATATATTTTTAATCGAGTAGAAAATACAGAGATTTCATTACATACATTTCTTGTGTTCTTAGTGTCTTTTAATAGTCTTAGCACAATTACTAGTACTATACTACTATTTTTTAAGAGATCGTGGCTAAATAATAATAGCCGCACGGGTCTATCTTCAAGGTTAAGCAACGTTTGCTGAGGTCGGTTCATGGATCCATGGTGAACTTGGGTATGTCATTGATGGTCACCCCGAAGGTCCTCCGTGCCTTGGAACTTGATCTTTGTCAGTCCTAACAGGTCATAAGCCCGAAACTCTGATAACCAGCTTTGCCAAAGGGTATCGAGATACCCCGTAAATGGAGTTTAGAGGTCAGATAGACAAGCGCTCCATGTAAAATACTAGTGTTTGACCCCGACATACTTACATACAACACACTTTTCAAATCCAACAGTTAGTTTAGAGAACAGCGCGTTCAAACAAACCAAAAAGCTCTTCAGCTTTATTATTAGTATGTTATAGATTCGATCAAATTTGGCTATAACAGATTTTTTTTAAACACAACTTCCAATAAGAGGCGACCCTTGTCACAGCTATCTTCGTTTACATACGATATGTAAATCGTAGTTGATCCTAAGCAATCTTGAACGTAAGGTACACAGTAAACGATACGGAACTTTCCCTTAAACCTTTAACCCTGACCCCTCGTCTTACGTTTAACCAACAATAGTAATTGATGAGTGGGTCGATGGTTTTATTTAAGGAATCATTCAGGGTTTTTAACATACCTTTTTAACTTTTTTTTTCTGTGTGGAAATCCTCATGGATACCCCTTCATCTGGAATGAACTTAGGGTAATTTCGGTCTCTTCTTGACTAAACCCCGCTGTGCTTTCTACTACCATAAATCGGTGAGATACATGTCCATTCACCGCATCCATAGTTTTCAACTACCTATGAATTACACACACGCGTACTCACTACGCCAAATTCTTTTTGTAACCGATTTTTAAAAACAATAAAACCGTTTTTCACCTGAAATACGTCGCACGTTGAACTCTAAATGATTTGTATAGGAAAGAACGTGATTTGTAAGATTAAATATCCAGTTTCATTTTTAGGGTTCCGTACCGTGTAAGGGTAAAACGGGACCCTATTACTAAAACACCGCTGTCCGTCCGTCCGTCCGTCTGTCACCAGGCTGTATCTTATGAACTGTGATAGTTAAAGAGTTAAAAGTTTGACAGATGATGTATTTCTGTTGCCGCTATAATAATATATACTAAGAAACAATAAAATAAATATTTATGGGGGCTCCCATACAACAAACGTGATTTTTTTGCTCGATATTGATAACGGCAACAGGTAGACGCTTGATATATTCACATAATATTAAAATATATATTTACTTTAAAAATAAATAATAAAATTAAAATAAAACAAATATTTAATAGGGGCTCCCATTCAACAAACATTTTTTTTTTCGATAATGGTACGGAACCCTTCGTGCGTGAGTTCGACTCGCACGTAGCCGATTTTCTTCCCCGATGACGCCACACGGTAAATTGTAAAGGTTCTTTTGCAGAACATGATCTTATGTTACATACAGGCTGACGATCATTTTTCTTAAATCACATTCGAACATAAGATTGTTTTTTTTTTTTAATAAGAATTCTAATGAATTAGAATAGGTTACTTGTTTTGAGAACACGGAGTAGTTTGACAAGCGCATGATTGTAAACACGAAAACGTGAAATAAACGTAGTAATCTTATTGTAATCCGTTTATTAATTCTGATACATCTCTCAACATACAAGAATTAATACAGGGAGCCCATAAGGCTCCAATAGTACTTAAGTCAGTCATCAAGATTGAAAGCACGACTGTCAAGAGTACACCGACTAATATTGACATTTTTATTACAAACCTCAGGAATTGATTCCCTGTCATAACTAGTTCCAACTGAAATGTATTCTAAGACAGGAAGGGTTTGATCCATTCAATTTCAGAATAACCCTTATCCAATATTGAATAATAGAGTCAGCCGCTTGTTCGATTTAATTATAGTAATCCGCTCTAAATTAATATAATATGTACCGACGTTTTGTTAATCAAAGGAGTTCTGCTATCGACTTATCCCAACCCAAATCCTTTGTATGTTACCTGTTCACTGTTATATTAATCATCTGAAATATATTAATATTAAATATATTTTACTCTGAAATTCTCTCAAACACTATTATTATATGTAAGTTGAACAAGATTCCCTTACGAATTTTAACAAAATCCAAAATAGAATCGTGTTTAATATTTGTATGCGAGATTTAATCAATTTCAGTACTGATTATGTACGGTTATAAAGGGCTCCCGCAGACCCGCGCGACGCTACTCTAATAAAATAATAGCTATGAAAACTTCATAGAAATTGATCTACTCGAGTTGCGTAGCGCGTAAGTTGGTCGCTGGGAGCTTTAAGCTTTTCTTTTTAGAACCAAGCACCTAGTTCTGACGTTTCACTAGTGCCCATGTAGGTTTATGTGAATTAAATATATTTTGATTTAATTTGATTTGAAAAGGTCAATCAACCGTTTCGTTTTCAGTATCGTGCTCTCATACAGTTAGGTCATTCATGTCATAGAAAGTGAATACTAAAGAAACACCTGCTATTCTCCACGTGCCAACCAAGCCGCTTGCCAACCCATCTGCCAAGCGTGGTGAATATGGCTAACCACGTGCAAAGGCCTCGTTTAGGGGAGACATGTATCCAGAAATGGACCTCTATCAGCAGAAATGGTGATGATGATGATCTGCTATTTTCAAACGAAGGTTTTAAGGGCCAAATCAAAGATTGATCTAGTATACTTACATAATTATATCTAAAAACCGGCCAAGTGCGAGTCGGACTCGCGCACCGAGGGTTCCGTACAAACCTGTAGGTATTCTCGGTTTATGCATAAGGTTTATGTTTATAAAATTAAATGTTTTTTATTGAATTTTTATATTTGAGTTCATTGAATGAAAGCTAAATTGCTGTTTACGATTTATGACGTATTAAAAAAAAACTAGTTACTAGATCTCGTTCAAACTAATTTTCGTTGGAAGTTTACATGGTTACGTACATTATATATTTATTTTAGTTTTATCATTCTCTTATTTTAGAAGTTACGGGGGGGGGGACACACATTTTACCACTTTGGAAGTGTCTCTCGCGCAAACTATTCAGTTTAGAAAGAAATGATGTTAAAAACCTCAATATAATTTTTTAAAGACCTATTCATAGATACCCCACACGTATGGGAACGATGAAAAAAAAAATTTTTGAGTTTCAGTTCTAAGTATTTCTAAGTAACCCTAAAATTTATTGTTTTTTTCTATTTTGGTGTGAAAATCTTAATGCAGTTTACAGAATACATCTACTTACCAAGTTTCAACAGCATAGCTCTTATAGTTTCGGAGAAAAGTGGCTGTGACATACGGACGGACAGAGAGACAGACAGATAGACAGTCAGACAGACAGACATGACGAATCTATAAGGGTTCCGTTTTTTGCCATTTGGCAACGGAACCCTAAAAATATACATTGAATAAATTGACACGGACTAACTCCCAATCAAGATCCTCTCTTGAATTTGTTGTAGTAATTACCATATGTTTTGGGACCTAACTTCAACCTCAAAATTGAAGGCAATTCAGTAGCAATTACCAGCAATTTTGTTCTTCAACTCCCAGCAGATCTAATCAAAAATATCCTACAGATTTGAAAAAGCCTCTAGAGCATATCTTCCCAAGTTTCTTACGTCAATGACGTACAGCGGATATCAGAATTGATAACTGCACCCCTAGCCAAGTTGATAATCTGCAATTGTTAACGCTAGTCGAAAACTAATCAAATGTATGGGAATGAAATGATCTCAACGTTAAGTAACGTGGTTAGAACAAACGAATAGAAAATTCGTAGCCAAGTTCACATCGTTCAAAATGATAGAATGAATTGTTATTGTTTCTACAATGTTCACCGCTACATCCTTTGTTATAATGTGTCGTTTTTCTAAAGACATTGTAGAACGAACGGCCGACTCAGGCGCGTCAACATGGCTACCAATTTATCGTTTTCTACAATTGCTGACACCAAGGCGTTACCAATTGGAGAACGGAATTCGACACGAAACGGTTGTAACTTGGCTAGGGGGGCAGAAGTTAAGACCTTTTCGAAATCCACTTACCATTTAGCTTAAATAATACCTATTATGGTTAGTCCTCAATTATAAAAAATACACAGGAAAACGAAAGATAAACAACCCATATAAATCTTATGAATTTTGTATTGTAGGTAAAAATATTAAGAATTTTTTTTGTGAATAATTTCAGATTAAGTAATGTTTTTAAGAAGTTAATGCAAATAAGAGAGCGACACGTTGATTATACAAAAAAAAATATGTTGTAAAAATAATTATGTAAGTTGTAATATTACGACAAAATCTTCATATTTTACGATACCTAACTAAATTATAACTACAAGGAACATTACATCCTGCCAGGGTCGCGATAGAAAAAAAAAAGAGAATTGTGGTCACAACTTGGTTTGAACTTCTTGAACATGACGGAGTGAGACCTGAGTCGATATGTAAATACCAGTTAATATAATATGAACGGTTGATGGTTGATAGAAATATCACGAGCTTCACGATTATACCTAACTAATTATTTTCTAGCTTTTAGTTACATTATCTACTCCATTATTAACCGACTCCAAAAAGGAGGAGGTTTACAATTCATGTACATGTTTTTTTTGGTGGAAAATAACTTTAATTGCGGAACTCGGAATTGAATTCCTCCTTATTTTTTTAACTCGTTTAAAAAAGGAGACGTAAAGTATTTCAAATATTGTCTCACTGCTGTAATGATCGTTACGTTTACTTCTTACAGAGTAGAACTACTTGAAGGTCAATCGTTTATTATGTCAAGAAACAACATTAATGTAATGTAATTAAGACTTTACAAAATTATAACAAAAAAAATAAAAAATAAATTAAATTTTCACTGTAGCAAAATCTTCAAGGTAGCCGAAATAACGTAGGTACTTTGAAGTTAATCAAAATATTTTAACAATTCCCTAATAATGTCATTTTACGGTTTAAGACATTTATTTCTCAAAAAGAATACAATTCACTTAATATGAGAAATACAAGGTAATCTTAAAACTAAATATAAGAATTACTTATGAGGAAGGCAGGTACACGTAAATAAGTAAGTTAATTATTAGACACACAAATTTTTAGTGTTGTGGGTAAAAGGAAAAAGTAGGTGAACAATTACATATCGATTCTTGAAGGCAAGTCAATAGGAATTACTCTTTAAACTATTTATATGTCTGTAATGTTTTGGAAATACAGAGAAGGTATTCTAGTTTTCTTTATTCTTAGGAAATTAGTAAATAATAAGAATTTGTGATGATGTTAATTAAATTGCTGTGGTGGATTAAATTCAAAACCTAGAAAAATCTTTCAAGATGTGGTGTTTTATGGTTCGTTTGTATAAAGTGAAGGATTGTATCTCTTTAATGTCATTAGGTAGCTTATTATACAACTCTGCTCCTTCGTATAGTATATTTTTCCTTCCGTAATTCGTACGTGGTGGTCTTAAGCAAATGTTATTTTTCCGTCGGGTATTACGTTTCTGTGTTTGCCCTTTTGTCGTAAATGTTATTTTTGAGTGTATATTTTTATTTAATAGCTTATGTACCAGAATGCATGTGTTATATTTGTAAATCTGTGATAGTGTCATTAATTTAGTTTCTTTATAAATTTTTACTGTCGGAGTTAGATAGTGGTAATGGAATAACAGTTTTATTATTTTGTTTTGACATGTTTCGATAGGTTTTAAATGTGTTTTAGCTGCAGTGCCCCATACCTCTATTAGGTATTCTAGATGTGGTTTTACCATAGAATTGTAAATGACATACCTAACAGATGTCGGCAGGCAGCGGACGATCCCTCGAAGCGCGCCCATGACAGAAGATAGTTTGGATCTTAATTTATCTAGATGTATCTGCCACGTCAGATGCTTGTCTAGATGGAGACCAAGATACTTTTCTGAAGATACTTGAGATATTGGTTCATTATTTACGTATAGATTTAAGTTGTTTGCGACTTTTTTGTTCCTAGCACTAAAAATAATATAGTTTGTTTTAGATGTATTAACAGTAAGCAAATTATCTTGGAACCATCTAGAGAGCGTGTCTAAATCTTGCTGTGCTTGTTTGATGACCTCTTCGATATTGTTTCCAAATAAAAATAGGCTTGTGTCATCAGCATAAAGTATTATGTCACCTGCCAGATTCAGGTTATGCATGTCATTCACGTATAATATGAACAGCAGAGGACCAAGAATGGATCCCTGCGGTACGCCGTAAGTTAAAGTTTCGCAGTTACTTTGCACATCACCAATTCGAACAATTTGTTGTCTATTTGAGAGATAAGACCTGAACATGTCATGGGCAGTATCCCTGATGCCGATTTCATGCAGTTTTTGGAGAAGGAGAGTATGGCTAATTGTATCAAATGCCTTTCTCAGGTCAATAAATATGCCGAGAGCTGCGCATTTTTCATCGATATTGTTTTTCAGATTGGTTACAAGGTCAATTGTTGCTGTTAGAGTGTTGGATTTTGCGCGGAAACCATATTGTTTATTAGAGAAGAAGTTTATAGTTTTGAGGTAATCATCTAGACGTTTATATAATATTTTTTCGAATATTTTGGATATTATTGGGAGGACAGATATAGGGCGATAATTACCTGGGTCAGTCTTTTTCCCTGACTTAAAGATAGGACTAACTTTTGCTATTTTCAAAGAATCAGGGAAGAGGCCGTTTTGTAAACAATAGTTGATACTCTTCGTAAGCTTAGTTAATATTAGACATTTAATACTTTTTATGGTTTTGCAACTAATCCCATCTAAGCCCGTACTAGTGTTTGAATTGAGATTGTCAATGATTTTGCTAACTTCTGCTTCAGTAGTTGGGGTTAAGTTTAGTAGTTGACTTGTTCTAGATACTGTTGTTTGTGTTGTTGGCTGAGTATGTATTTGGTTCGTAGGCTTTGGAATTTTATTAGCTAAAACAGACCCTATAGTAGCAAAAAAGGTGTTAAAATAATTACATATTTCTTTACTATCTGTGATTTGACCGGATAGTGTATCTAGCTTTGAAGGAGTGGAGCATGATTTAGATTTGGTTCCAGCTAAGTTCCCGAGTAACTTCCACATTTTTAAAGGTTTTCTTTCGCAGGTTTTAAAAACTTTGTAGTAGTAAGAACTTTTAGTATTTTGAATTTGTTCCAACACGCTGTTTCGTAGGGTTATGAAATTGTTTCTTATTAAGTCGTCATCGGGATTTTTCTTATAAGCAGACCACAGCTCATTCCTTTTAGTTAGCATTCCAATTATGTCTTTATTAATCCAGTCTGATTTTAACGTATTTTGAATTTTGACTTTCGGTATTCTATTTTTAATTACCGCTTCCTTTATTGTGTGTTCTAAGCTTTCATAGTCATTCTCGGAGACACTCACCATTTTACTTTCTACTGTTTGGTATAGCGCGTTGTAATCTAAGGTATGATACTTCACTTTCTTTTTCATTTCAGGTACATATTTGCCAACTTCGAGATAGATTTGCTTGTGATCCGACATTGGAGACTCCACAATAGCTACATGAAATTTATGATTTTTTAGGTTGGATGAGACATGATCAAGTATCGATTTTTTTGTAGCAGTATCACGGGTACTAAATTTTTCATCAGTGTTGTTTAAAATTTGGTGTCCATTTTCTAAGAGCATTTTTGTATAATTATTAGTCGGTCGGCTCGGATTAAGCAGATCGTAGTTGAAATCACCGAATACTAAAGCTCTTTTCCTCCTCGTCAGCTGCTGTGAGTATTCCTCCAAAAAATCATTGCCGTTTGATTTTGGTGTTTTATATATGGCGCCTATATCCAATGAGTATTTATCTAAATGAACCCATAAGTAGTGATTGTCCTCTTTACAAAGGTCCTCAATGTAATTGTGCTTTAAGCAGTCATGAACAAATATGGATACTCCGCCGCCTCTTGCGTTTTGTCTAATGTTATAATAATGCGAGTAGTTTGGCAGTTTTAAAGTCTTAGCTTCAGATTCGGACTTGATCCAGGTTTCTGATAGTATAATCACATGCACAGGACTGGGTATGTTGTGTTGTATTATGCAGTTTAACTCATCCAGCTTTCCTGGCTTCACTATGCTACGTGCGTTGGCGTAAAGAAATTTTAGGGAGTTTGTGTTTTTTATTAAGTTGTTGTAAGAGTAGGTTACTTCGTATGTAGTGTTTGGAGTTTCATCATCTGATTCTTGTATCGCTAGTTTTTTGGCTGAGTTTTCGTAATTGTAGGTGTTCCTTTGATATATTTTATTGTTATGTCCGTTTCACCTCCATCTACTCGCCGTTTCAGTTCGTCTCTTAAATTTTTCCTATACTTTTGTTGGTAGGGAGTCTCATCAGAGTAGATCTTGATATTTTCATGTTGTATGTTTGACTTATGGCGTAGAATGGATTTCGCTGGTTCAGATGTCGAGAATATGACTTTTATGGGTCTAGATGCATCAGGATTATATTTTCCTAGTCGTATGGTTTTTGTTGGTTCCGTGCAGTCTGATACAGCCATTTTTATAACCTTCGTTACTTCTTGTCTGTCATGAATTTGTCTCTCTTCAGAGTTTAATGATCTTACTTCTTGTATCCCTCGTATAATGACATTTTTTTCCCTCTGAGATCGGTCATAGGTCTCCGATATAATATCTTCGTAGTTAAGTGGTGGTGTGGCATTTGCGGAAGTGGATCCCGGTTTGAGGGAAGCTATTTCACTTTCAATAGTATCTACTTTTTTCTCAATGTTAGCTCGGAAGCTTGAGATATTAGCTAGCTCTGATTTTATTATGACCTGTTCCGATGAGAGGAGATCAGTTGTTATCTTAATCTGACTTATTTCTTCTCTTATAGCCGAAACATCCTGGGATATTTTGTTAAGATTTTCAGTCTGAGTTTTAGCCATATCCTTTATAAGCGATTCCATTTTGTCTTGGAATCTTTCGAATTGTGAACCAAAGTCGTCATGTGGTTGTTTTCTCTTGCCACGATAGGTTACCTGGTTGATGGAGTCCGATAAGGCAATTTTACGCAAATCCGATTGCGAACCACCAGCCGTTTCAGATCTCCCAATACCACTTGCTATTGCCATAGGATCTCTATTGCCTTCGTTATACGTATTGGGCGACTGCGGTGGCGATCGAGCGACATTCATCGTATGTTTTAGTAATAGAGATATACAAATATATTTACTTGGGATGTTCGGAGCGCGCTCGCGCAGCAACACGACGAGAGCGAGATGAATATTCCTAGCCCGTCTCTTTTCACCGGTAGGGTCCGAGGGGAGAATACTTGCCACTCACCGCTCGTATGGCTGTTGATGAGAACCAGTAACGGCCGAAGTTTCGCAAATTAGTTAATGCTAATTGCACACCTGGGTGTATAGCACTTAGTTTCACTTTTATTTGGAGATATTATTTATTTTATTAAAATATTGTCGACACGTCCGTACCACTCGCTTCCGTAATTCCGTGTCCTCATAGTTGGGTTATCAAGAAAGTCGTTTACACCTGGAATATTTTGCGATTTTGGATTTCAAAGAACTTGTAAACGAGATTGCCCCCTTTTTATTTCAAGATTTAATTAGTCTACTTATAAATAAGATGATAGTTAAGTGATATCATTGTAAAGTAACAAAATACTAAAAAAAAACGAGCACTTGATATCAACAGAAAGTATGTTTGAAACTCGATAAAACATCTGAGTAGGTACCTACCTATATTCTGAAATAAATATAAGGACCTTACTCAGAAATTTCTTTGAAAAAACAAAATAAACATAGTACGCACGGCCACACATCGAGCTATATATACATTTTGGCAGTATAAGCTGACATCTCATTGTACGACAAGCCTATACAATGCGAGGTCAGCTAAAACTGGAAATGTATAGCTCGACCTGTAGACGTGTGTACGTAGATAACTCGTATATATCTTTGCGACAAGCACAATATTCTTTCTTAATGAATGATAAATAAATAATCGCTCCCCGAGACAGAACCACTACAATAAACAAGATGTCACCGAGAATTTATATAAAAGATAAACAGCTGCCTTCTCTCAAAAATTAAGGTGCTATTACAATGGATAATGGTAATATAATAATAACAAATATCTGATGATAGTGGTATGTTAAAAGCTCATACCTCTCTGTGGATATTTATATCCAAACATATCTTTTAGCTTTATATAAAAAAAAAACGATTTTCGTGAGTTAATAGTCTCGTTTTTCGATTCTGTTTGCGTTGCTTTTCTAAGTTGATGCGGATTTTGCGGAAAGTTTGTGAGTATACCATTATTGCATTAAGTTTCCTTGACACACATTATCTATTGAGATATCGTGTCGTATGATAACTATTCTTTTGTTTTAAGGGTTCCGTACCCAAAACCATGAGAGCAGTGGTGGCCCAGTGGCTTCGACTGCGACTTACGAGTTGTGAGGTAGAACCCAGGCAAGCACTTTACTTTGTTTATTTAATTTCATCACCACTGCTCTCAAAATGGAGAATTGAAATGAGGTATCTCGTGATCGTATATATCATGTTCTAGAACCAAAAATTCGAATCTAATTTTTTTTAATTATTTGTCGTTTTTGTCGGCTATTGTAGTATACACTGTGTAAAAATTAAAAAAGCGTCTACCTATTACTGTTAGAAAAATACAGCCCAGTGTCAGACAGATAGGCAGCAAAGCCTTAATTATAGGGTCCCGTTGGCAATGGCTTTGTGTCACAGTCAGCCTATAACGTCCCCACTGCTGGGACACAGGCCTCCTCTCTGTGAGAGTGAGTGGGCCATAATTCATCACGCAGGCCCAGTGCGAGTGTAGTTATCACTGAATCTGGAATGTTTCTATGCGAAAGGGATTGTGATAAAGACGCTGATTACTAGACACGGTCACTCAACCATCCGCGAACATGATGACGGCAACAATCATGACAAAAACCGGCCAAGTGCGAGTCGGACTCGCGCACCGAGGGTTCCGTACAAACCTGTAGGTATTCTCGGTTTAAAAATAAATGTTTTTTTTTTTAATTTTATATTTCAGTTGATTGAATGTAAGGTAAATTGCGGTTTACGATTTATGACGTTTTAAAAAAAACTACTCACTCGATCTCGTTCAAACCAATTTTCGGTGGTAGTTTACATGGTAATGTACATCATATATTTTTTTTAGTTTTATCATTCTATTATTTTAGAAGTTACGGGGGGGGGAAGTATCTCTCGCGCAAACTATTCAGTTTAGAAAAAAATGATAATAGAAACCTCATCACCATTTTTGAAGACCTATTCATAGATACCCCACCCGTATGGGTTTGATGAAAAAAACCATTTTTGAGTTTTAGTTCTATGTATGGGGAACCCCAAAATTTATAGTTTTTTTTCTATTTTAGTGTGGAAATCTTAATGCGGTTCACAGAATACATCTACTTACCAAGTTTCAACAGCATAGCTCTTATAGTTTCGGAAAAAAGTGGCTGTGACATACGGACGGACGGACAGACAGACAGACAGACAGACAGACATGACGAATCTATAAGGGTTCCGTTTTTTGCCATTTGGCAACGGAACCCTAAAAACAAGACAGTAACAGATTGTGTCGGTCAAAACATGCCATGACTCACGTTTTCACTCACTAGTCGAATTTTGTGAGGGAGCACATTCCTAAACAGTACTTTTATTATCCATCATCTATAGAACATTGCGAGTAAACAGCTCCACAAAGACATGTCACTTAGACGTCACCTCAACTGTTGTGTTGTAATGAATGAGGACAATTCCAAAGTAGGATTGATAGTGAATATCATCGTTCAGCGAATTTTATGTGAGAGAGAGTTGAATAATTACTTTTATCTTCACGATCGCGATCTTAGTTGTAGTCGTTTCAACGACTTCTGTTGCGAAAGTTCGCCGTTTGATCTTTGCAATTTTTCAGAGAAGGCGATCTTATGTTGTTTTATAAAGTTTGTCCACGGTCTTGTTTCCTGTATCCATAGTAATATGATTTGTATTAGATCAGTAGTTTATTGGGGCACATGGAACTCACCACAATGCTGACTAATACCTCCATATGAAACCTACGGATGTCCAAAACAAACAGACTGAGGATGTTTAATATTGTTACACAGAATATATGAACTCAGCAAATAAAACTATAATTTGTGTGTTTCTAACTAAACAGGGTGGAGCACAAAGGTAGAATGGGTGGTTATTATTACATTAAATGAAGCTTAGACGAAGCCGAATACGAGGCGACGAATACGAGGCCTTAGTGGGCTCGTATCTTACGTCCCCATACTTTTCAAATAAGAACAATGATATTTCAAATAAAAATACTGCCTACGTCCTAATTAGAATCTAAATCATTTAAAGGTTATCACTAACCCGTTGTTTCATATGTTCGCAAAATGTTGTCTGCACAAAAACGTAAATAACGCAATGAATGTTGTTGAACTGACAAAATGAAAGCCATTCCGACTGTTAGTGAGATAAGATAAGATAAGATAATATTTATTTGCTTAAACATGTGTCATACATACAGAAAGACTCTCATGCAAGACGACGACGATGACGACGACGATGATGTACATATGTGACGCTATTACCCGCAGGTCTGCGTAGTTTTGCTGGTTAGTATTTTTATAAAATGCAGTACCTCTACCTGTCATGAACAGTTTTGATTAAATAAAATTGAAAATTCAATACGATAGCAGGGAATTTTTAATTGATTTCTGTCTAAACTTTTCTCATCGTTTATACTTCTGCTATAAGATTGTAGATTTAATTAAATAATACTGAAGGCTGATATTGTTCATAAAATTCTTCAGACTACGTTTAATTTTATTAAACAATGCGCTGTTATTTGACACCAGTTAATTAAAGAAATAAGTTTGATAAATTATTTCAAAATTAAGAGTCGCTTTCTTGTTTTCGCGTTTCATGAGGTAGATATAGAGTAGTGGTAGCCCAGTGGTATAACGGCCTCGATTTACAAAAGGATCCGAAACCAATAAGGCGATTTACTTTGTGTAAATAATTTTATCACCAATGCTCTCAACAAGTTGAAGGAAAACATCGTGAGGAAACTGGCATGTCCTAGATCCAGAAATCTAGAAGACATGTGACATTTACCAAACCAAACTGGGCCCGAGTGGTCGATTACAGCCCACTCCCTTTCAAAGAGAGGAGTCAATCAAACACAACTGTTTGATCCCACCCACCCGTTATATTTCAATGTGGTAATGTGGTGTGTAGTTTGGTTTCAGTGTGATTTATGTGTGTTGTAACTATAAATCTAACAAACCTACAAACATTAAGCACCTACGCCTACGATTCTTCCATACTATTTTTACCTCGTTAACGTTTATAGATCCGGTCATATACGCACGCCGGTTACAACTACTATGCACCTGACCTTTCTGAGGGACTTCACCAGTAACGTCACATTATATGTAAATCAAACACTCTAATAATATGTCCGGCAACAGTATTGATAGAAGAATTAATATACACATTTTATAAATAAACACACTGGAGTCATTGAATCAGAGAAATCGCGTATTTTCAAAAATGTGCGAAAGCATTGTAATGTCGGTCCCAATCTGTCAGAAATACCTCTGAATTCCCTACAATTAGTACAAGTCAATTTGGTCTTGACATTGATTTAGTTGTTGCGACGACGGTTCATCGATCATCAGTTTACTTTACTTACTACATACATTGACACATTCAACTATACAGTAGAAACATTAATTTCATCACAATCGATAGAAGTACTCTATTTTACGAGTTTATTCTGAATTCAGCGAAGGTCTGCCGCAATTTTGTTAAACAAAAACGTGTGGAAATGGTGGAAAACTAAAGCTGCGGTAATTCTTTGCTCCTAACACTCTTTGTGAAATTTAAAAAGTTTGGTAGGTACTAAGTTATGAAGGCCATTCTATTTCGTTTATTTAGTCTATACATAATCTTATTTGTTGACGTCAAACAAACAACAGACAGATAAAGCAGTCAAACTAATAGTGTTCGACGCTAAGCCAAGGCCCTGGCCATAGGATTTTAATAAGCGCAGTGGAAACATAATCGTGGGCCTTGGCACAAGAGTGGCGAGCAAACTGTCCGCCGTGCGCGGAGCTGAACAATACAATATTCAAAAGACTCACCCGATGGTTGAAGAACACCTGCTCTGGAGCCTACCTGGATTTATATATGTAAATGTGTGTATATTGTATTGTGTAGTGACGTTATGAGTAGGTATTCAGGATATCAGGCCGCTCCAAGATGATCTGCTACCGAGACATGCGGTCTCCAACACGCGGTTTCCAATAGCGTCACTGTCACTTCAAAGTACTTCGATCAAACAAACTGAACCCGTAATATTTCGTCAAAGGGGGTTGATTACACACAAAACAATTGGGTCACGAGAGATTGCCCACAAAAACGACCGATTCTAAGGGATTACTTTCAAAGGGATTAATTTACAACAGGGTCGCACAAGCCAATTCGACTGACATTTTCAAGATCAAAACCAAAGAGACGTGTTGTCAAAGTCAAAACTGACAAGTGACAGTTCTCACCCTGTTACACGAAATGATGAGTAGGCGCACAGAGTAAAAAGCCAAACGGGACGGAACAAATAGCATCCATATTTCAGTACATATGTGTACTGAACAAATCCCTAATTCCCTACTGAAATAACTTGGACCTACGAGAAAGTATTTACTAGACAGAAAATAAATATTTATTTATTTATTCATTTATTTATTTAGGCAAACCAACTATCTATCTATCTAATGTATTATCTAAAAGGATATATATTCCTTTCTAAACCCTACCTAAATTCCGGTAGGATTGCAGGATATCCTAGTGGGATTTAGGTAGATTTATTAACGTTTTCTATGATTATATGTTTGTGCAAGAACGGCCGAACGGATTTGGATGAAGTTTGGCACACAGATTGTTTATAACCTGCACATACTTTTCATTACGGCACTAGGTTCTCGTGGGATATTTTCCGACATCGGCGCGAAGCCGCTGGCAAAAGCTAGTACTTTCACAAAATGTTGAGATGGCTATGAAGGTAAGAAATCATTACTTGTAAACCTTAAATAAGGAAAGACAAATGAAGTTCGATAGGAATTTATTAACTTAAAATTCGTTTAGGCACCTTTCCCACCATTGGAAAACAAGCTAACAACAAGTAAGCGACCAACAAGCAGCCAGTGCGTAACGGCGGCGAGCCATCACTAGCTTGTCTGAGTATGTACTAAGCGTGAGTCTCTCAGCATGTGTTTTACACACGTCGAGCAAACGTATCTGAGTAAGTACACTCTTTAAGTACTAGCCGATGATGTGAACAGTAAGCGGTGATATATTGTACGTTTCTCGAGCGAGAAAACGTGAAAAGCTAGTAGCTTCCTCGTCGACAAAAGAAGAGTTTCTTGATCGTCGTCTTAATATTAGCATGCCCATGCGAGACTGGTTGGCAAGTCGCCACTGTCGCCAATGGTACGTTCCTGTCGACGAAAGAGACAGACTAGTCTTGTAAACGAAGGTTTATACTTCTGTCTATATACGGACAATGGTGATGTATTAGGTAGACTTGTGAGAACGGTGATATATTACATAAGACGTTTTTTGACAGTCAGCCTTTGATTACCTATATCTGTGTGAACTTAGCCTATCTACAAATACAGTTGTTTACCTCAGTATATTCTGCACACATTACTCATGGCGGCTTTCCATCTGTTGTTGCAACTAGGAATCCTACCTAATTAAATGTAATAGGTAAATATGTAATAAATCTATGTTGTTGTATTGCTGGAGGCCTGCTAGCCAGTGCGCGAGGTATTAAATTAAACTTTTCAATCCTTTGTTAGAAATGCATTGGGATTCCGTAAGATTCTTGTTATAATATGTCTGGATTATAGGCTGTATTCGTTTATTATTTACTAGCTTCTGCCCGCGACTTCGTCCGCGTTAGTTGTATTGTTCCCCCGACCCTTCCCGTTGCGTCGAATCGCCTACCCATGAGATTTTTCCCATTTTTGTAACATTTTTCATTACTGCTCCGCTCCTCCGTATTTTCTGCGTAACTGGTTTCGTCGTTGTCATAAAAAATGTAGCGAAAATAGGGCTATACGCGGTAGAAAAGCATTTTGTGTGATAAAGCTGGTATCTTTGTAGTGAAGTAAATTAAATATCGTTGTAATGGAACACTTAAATAATGTCACAGTACAAAAGATGTTTACCGAGCCTTTTACCAACCATGTGGGGTCGGCTTCCAGTGTAACCGGATACAGCTGAATACAAGTATTTTATATAGATTAGCTACCTATCAGACCTCCACAACACATTCTGCACTTTACTTCTGCACTATAAAACATCACACAATATGCTCAATAATTTACATTAACACGTTAACTACCATGGCTAAAATCAGAAAAAGTAAAAAAATGTACTTTGTGTTATTTCACTTTAAATAGATTATTTATTCCATAAATACATTATTTATCCTAAAAATGCCGGAATGAGAAGAAGAAAATGTAGAACCCTCTAAGTTCATAATTATAATCCCATTGGATGACTTATTATGAATAGGCCTTATATTTAGCCGTATGTTTATAGAATATAGCCTTATGTTTATAAAATATCTAGAGGAGTATATAGACTTCCTGTTTTCTGATCTCCTTAAAACATTTCGAACGGCATTTTCTTATCGAATTTCGACCAATGGGCGATCACTAGTAAGTAATAACCAGATAAGTAGGAACCAAACGCTGTAAAAGAAACTAAATCTTCGAACAATGCATTTTATTCCCAAGAGAAATATAAGATTCTGAAATGTTCTCTCTTGTGGTTGAGACATGGGTGAGGCGTGAAGACGGTTCGAAACCGTGCCAATATTGATTCTTGAACCATTTAGAGAACGATTTTTATGCCCGTATTGTTGGAATTTTAGGTACCACAATCGATACATTGGATAGGTTCGTGGATTATCACATTTATTTCCGAATTCTTGAAAGAAAGAAAATTTGTTGATTAAGTATACTCTTTACCTCGACGGCCTATATTTTGACAACATTCTGATAAATTCCCACACTATTTGTGTATTTACTTAGTCCAAATCCCCAGAGTGTGCTATGATGTGTGTAATGCAAAATTACCCAGTGGACCAATATTAGGCTGAGTGGTTTGGTTAACGCAGTTACCCCAAAAATTACGTCCTCGCATAATTCAAAATCATTTTCGTTTTCCCCAATGTCATATACCAATATTTATTCGGTATTCATGAGAGGCAAAATTAGCATACTGTTTGATACTATCAACTATTTACGTATGTCAATTTGACTTCGCATCATTTAATTAAAAGCTTGCCGATAATGTATATTTTGTATTTAGGTCAGATTAATTTAATTAATATAAATATGATACCGTTATCTTTAGTCTATTGGCCGTATGGCTATTGCGTTGGATCCCGGATCGGGCAGTGTTTTTCGGTTTCTCCATCTTGAATTACCGTACCGTGTGGTGCCGGACGTAAAGAATAACACCACCCCATTTCTTCCCGTGGGTGTCGTAAAAGGCGACTAAGGGATTTACTAGAGAATGGGCAGCAGCGTTCTCTATGCATTTTACCACCATACTGCGATCGCCAACCTGCCTGCCAAGCGTGGCGACTTTGGCAAAGCCCCCCAAATTGGGAGAGGCCTAAGTCCAGCAGTGGACGTCTTACGGCTGAAATGATGGTCTTGAATTACATAGGCTGCACTAAAAGTATCGGGAATGGAATATTTCCACTGTTCCTGTCATATTAAAATCTTTTTAATTGAAAACTCGTTGGTTTTAAAAATCGAATACTATTTATTTATTTAAAAGAAGAGTCTCGGTCTTGTCACAAGGTTTTGTCAAACTTGTTTAGTCGTCGAGAAAATGGAATTGACTCGAGAAAATTCAAGAGCGAGGATTTATTATGACTTTCGAAGTGGTTTAACACAAAAACAGTGTGTTGACCGGATGATTTCTGCATTTGGTAATGAAGCCCCATCCAAAACCAAAATTTATCGCTGGTTTGCTGAATTTCAACATGGACGTGTCAAGCTCAGTGATGATCCCCGTCAAGGTCGTCCAAAAACTGCAGTCACCCAAGAAAACGTTGATGTAAGCTGATTGAGGAAGATCGACATGTGACATACCGCGAAATTCAGGCAACTTTAGACATTGGCATGAGTCAAATACAAATAATCTTGCATGAACAATTAGGTGTAAAAAAAGTTGTTTTCCTGATGGGTACCGCATTCGCTTTGTGAAGAGCAAAAAGCGGCTCGCGTTACTTGGTGCGTCAGAACTCTCGAAAGATTCCACGCAGGGTCCTCAAATGCTGTATACAACATCGTATCAGGTGACGAATCCTGGATATATGCGTACGAACCCGAAACAAAAAACCAGTCACGAGTTTGGGTGTTCGAAAATGAGTTAAAGCCAACAAAAATTGTTCGTTCACGGAGTGTTGCAAAAAAAGTGGTGGCCACGTTTGTCTCCAAAACCGGCCATGTTGCGACTATTCCTCTTGAGGGACAAAGAACGGTTAATGCAGAATGGTATGCTAGCATTTGTTTGCCACAGGTCGTTTCTGAACTCCGTAAAGAGAACCGCAACCGCCGCATCATCCTCCATCACGACAATGCGAGTTCTCACAAGCAACCCAATTAAAAACGTGTCGGTAAATATAAAAGTAAATCATACAATGTCATCCCTTCGTTTAGGATGTTCATTCAATTATTTTTTCAGAGCGTTTGTCATCTTATTATTATATAAAAAAACAAACCATATTTTACAAAATCCTGGAATTTTTCTAATTAAATGTCTACATTTAATTGCAGAATTTTGTAAATTTTCTACATAATCTGGAGTCAAGAACATTCTCTAGAATGTTCTTGACTCCAGATTATGTCAAGAATTTCCTACCATTTGTGGTTTTTTTTTTTATTGTGAGTTTTTTACCGCAGACATGGTGGTCCACGCCTTTGTTTACATTGATAATTTTTGTTTACAGGTTTTCAAATATAATTACAGTTATTAAACTCCTACGTCGGACTCTTATTTTTAGGTTATTTCTAAACTTAATACTACGTGAGTCTATCTTTTTTCTTTTTTTTTTATAAGGGTTGGGCAGAGGTGTACATATAGTAGACCCACATTGCGGCATTCATGTTTATACCATTTGTGGTTTGAACGTGTTTCGTTTGGCGACTCTTATTAGAGGTTTACCTAAGCTAAGTCATATTTACGTGGCAATCTTATCTTATTTCAGAGGCTTCATGGAGAAACTTGCGTCGTTAAATTAAGATTATGAAGGTGAAGTATTCGCGTTATAATAGCATCAATAAATAGTATTTATCTAAATACGGCCTATCATAACTATTTGCTATTATAATAAAACACGTAAAGAAATCCTAAACAAAAAACACAATCTAACAGTAAAACATACATATATCATGTAATCAGTTGACCGCAGTAAAACCAAATTGGCAGTAGGCATGTGCTAAATACAATGCTTTTAATATTTGCAGCAATTGCGCCGCCCTCGAGGCAACATTTTCCAATTTACGTTACCACACAGATCTGTACTGCATCCAGTGGCCATGCAATTATACAGTAGTATACTATGACCTAGTTAAAAAGTGATAAGGTACTTACGCTTTTGAGATTAGGGCCCTCAGCTTGCAGAATACGATACTTAAGCTGTATGGGTACTGGCGCCAGTACACTGACGCATCGTTTGGAAGACCTGAAACAAAAAGCGCTGCTTTATTTAAAAGGAAAGAGACAATGCACAGGAAAATTTTACTCATTCAGAATCTATAGTAACTTTGAAGACCGTAGAAGCAGACCACGTGTTGCCCATGAACTATAACTGAATCGAAGATTCGGGTAAACCATTTATCCAATTACTCATTTATCTAACCTTAACAAGCAGTTTATAAGTTCTGTTTCAAAGAAAACATTTCAAGTTCATGATCTTCAATAAGAAAACATCAAGGTAACACACTTCACTATACCTCAGTAACGAGGCATATTACCTACATGGTTAACGATGCATGTATCGACAGGTGGTGTAACTGCGTATCATCATAAGCTATATTACAATATCTCTAAATAGTGTGAAGTATGTATTTAATGTTGACAGCGACAAATCAATTGGTTAGCGACTTCGTAGCGCTAAATAGTGTTTATAAATAAAAAAATCACTGATCAGTAGCTTAGCAATTGTTTAAAACTTAAGAGACGTTTATAAATAAAACTGCAAAAGTGGTCCCATAACTTTGGTCAAGTTCTGAAGTTGTTTTTGAGTTAAATTCAATCATACATTTTTTTCCACTTAATGTGGTTAATTCTGCTGTAATTATCCTTTACTGTTATTAACCCCGCAAGTGTAGGTATAAAAAAACTTGAGAGGTGTCTCTCTCTCCCTCTTTCTTTTCGTTCCAAAAAGTACGTTCCAAAACAAAATATATACAGTCGAATTGACAAACCTCCTCCTTTTTTTAAGTCCGTTAAAAAGTGTCGTTACAACTTTTTCTCTTAATTCCGTCTAGCCCCCTTTCACAAAGCGCCATGACGAACTTCGTTCCAAAAAATTGTGAGGTCGGTACCACAACCATAACGTAAAAAACAACCGACTACCAAAACAAAACACTATTAAATGTATAATAATTTTTATATCGGAAGTCGGTGTCTTAGATTTTATATTTTCTTTATCTTGCCAGGTTCCTCCGATATAAAGTTATATATATCATATACAATAGTAAAATTCATAACGTGCCATAACGTAACGTCATTGCTTAATTATTAATCGGATCGTCGATTCACCCACACATGAATTAGTGCGACTCGCCTCAGCATCATAGGGGTTGATACGAATGATTTAAACATTCATACGGGTGACGAATTATTCATTCAAGATACGCAACGCGCCATGACGAACTTCATTCCAAAAAATTGTGAGGTCGGTACCACAACCATAACGTAAAAAACAACCGACTACCAAAACAAAACACTATTAAATGTATAATAATTTTTATATCAGAAGTCGGTGTCTTAGATTTTATATTTTCTTTATCTTGCCAGGTTCCTCCGATATAAAGTTATATATATCATATACAATAGTAAAATTCATAACGTGCCATAACGTAACGTCATTGCTTAAGTATTAATCGCATCGTCGATTCACCCACACATGAATTAGTGCGACTCGCCTCAGCATCATAGGGGTTGATACGAATGATTTAAACATTCATACGGGTGACGAATTATTCATTCAAGATACGTACCTCGGAAAGAAATAGGTGAAATGCTGAAACTTTAAACGTCTACTTCTACCTTTAGGGTTCTGTTGGTACCCTAGAGTAAGGAACCTTACAACTAAGTTTCTGCTTTACATCCGTCTGTCTGTCAGTGGGCTGTATCTCATAAATCGTAATAAGTAGACAGTTGACTTTATAATAAAATGTTTAGTGCTAGTTTTGCTATAACATATTAATACTTTTAATAAAATTATGGAAGTAACGTGTCTTGTTGTTATACGTAGTGTTAAATATTATACGTGGTACGGATCCCTTTGTATGCGTTTACCTCATCATCGTCATCAGCCTTTAGTCTTTTCCCAACTATGTTTTCGTCGGCGTACAGTCTAACCGGAAGCAACTTAACAAGAATATCAGTATTTTACATGGAGTGACAGCCTCTTTGATGTCCACAACCCAGTTACTAAGTAACACGATACTCCTAAGTAAGGCGATGGTGGTCTGACGAAAAGACTACCTAATCTATATTTCACTGAAATTGCCGTAAATTTTCAACGACGGCATCCTATAATGACAAAATGTAGGCAGTCAGGTTATTACCATTTTCTACTTTATACTTATTTAAACTCGACCTACGCTCCTCACAAAATCGAGCGTCACGAACACAGGCTCAACAAGGTAGAAAACAAAATTAAAGAAACAAATTTATCCAGTTCTTGTCTTTACCATGTTCTGTTCAAAATAACTCGAAACGACAACACGAATGAAAAGAAAACTTGGACGAAAAAGAAACTACGTTGATCAAAAGTAAAACTCATTTATCCCGCGTTATATATCCACATTAACCAGTTCTCCCAATATAATACGAGTCTGTCATGAGTGTCAGGTAAAAATCAAGATACCAGGCCAAGAAAAGCCTACTTTGCTAACCTTGGAAACAAACCCAGTCTTACTAAAAGAATACTAGATATTGGAGGCAATCGAAAGAAAACAGGCACATACATAAACTCATGCCATAGTCCTATGTACAGACAAACTACAGAACGCTACCTGCTACGATCCTAACATACTCCTTTTGTTTAATTTACGTTCATATAATATATCTGATCATACACGCACGCCTGTTGCAAATACTACGTACCTGAACTTTCTGAAGAAAATCACCTTCTGATTCATCCCAAGCCGTTATTTTCTTCTTTGAGCGTTTTACTCACATCTGCCTTGTAAATACCTTCATAGTCGCATTTCATTCACCCTCTCAACGTGGCTTGACTATCAAAGTATGTACTCTTTTTAATTTTTGTCTTCTTTTAACTCACACCGTTGCCTTAGCACATCGTTCGTTAGGGCTAGACGAAAGTTGGACGGGTCCCGGATCGCTGGCCTTGGGGGCTTCCCTCGTCAGCCCCGGTGACAGTCTTCCCTCCACAGCCGCGTACTAGTGCCGCGGGTATATCTATACCCCCCGCACTAGACTGGTCGGGTACCTTCAGTACCCAACGCATGACCGGTTAGGAACCCGTTCGCACAATAAGATTGGTGACGGGAGTCACTCTTAGGGCTCACCAGGATCACCTCCCTGTCTATACCCGACAGGGAGTGTAACACTCACCCCCGGCATCCCACCGGGGATTAGGTTGTTAGGCTTAGGGCTTTGGCGATAGGATCACTCTCATGAGTGATTAGGTCCCCCTCCCCTCCACCATGGATAAACCCATGGAGAGACTAGCCAAAATCGAGGCGCTCCTGGCTGAACTTGCGAGTCAGCTCAGCATTGAGCACTCGGAGGTCGGGGCTGTGGTCTCTGTTTTTCTTTTATTAATATAGAAAAACAAAGATTTCGCTGCCGAATTCTCCGAGCTGTACAGAGCTGAGCACCTCGCAATCCCAGCCAGCCCGGGCATCGCTGACTTCAGCGATGCCCTCGAGGCCCCAACCGCCACCGACGAACCGTGTCAAATTGACACAGAGGATGTACCCATCCCCACTCCTTCCGATTCTGCCGCGCTCACTCCCCAGACGGACTCGCACTCCTCTTCGTCCTCGGACACAGAGGCGTACGAGCTCGTCTCCCACACAAAGGGTAAAGGGAGCAAGCGCAAGAAGAATAAGGCGAGCAGCTCAGCCCCGGCCGCTAAAATCATAGCGGCTGAGGACTCCGCTCCTCCGTCTCGCGCCCCCACCCCGCAGGCGACCTCCGCCACCGCGAACCCCCCCACCCCGCTACGCAGGTGACCCCCGCCACCACGACCGCGTCCATCCCCTCCACGCCGCCGGCGACCGCCGCCAACGCGTCCCCCTCCCGTCCCTCGCCTTCAACATCCGCGAAGGTTGCCGCGCCCCGCGCTAAAACTAGCGCCCCGTCCGTACCCTCTGGCTCAACCACCGCCAGGAAACTCCCTCCACCGCCCCCTGTATTTATACAGGACAAGGCCAAGTGGGCGGAGGTGTCCAAATGGTGTGTTGACCAAAGGGTCAACTCCAGCACGGGATAAAAGTATCGGTCCCCACGTCAGGCGATTATCGCGATCTGACCAGGCTCCTCTCCGCTAGGAACGTGTCCTTCCACACGTATTCCTTGCCCGAGGAGCGACTGACCAGGGTGGTGATTCGCAGGATCCCCTGCGAAATCGCCACCAGCGATATTAAGGCGGACCTCGAACGACAGAACGTGCCTGTCACAGAGGTCCATCGCATGCACCGGTCCAGGCAAGGTACTGCCTTTGATATGGTCCTGGTGGTGTGCCCTCCCACGGAGGGTCACCACCCCATATTCAATGTAAAGTCTGTCTGCAACCTGTCAGGCCTTAAGATCGAGAAGCCCCGTAAGTCGGGCATCATTGGCCAGTGCCACAGATGCCAACTGTACGGGCACTCAGCGTACAATTGCTACGCAACTCCCAGGTGCGTCAAGTGCCTGGGAGATTACGGTACAGCAGATTGTACCCGGCCTAAAGACCGCACTCTTTGCACCGAGCCACCTAGTTGTGTGCTCTGCAAAGAGTCCGGTCATCCGGCAAACTACCGGGGCTGCCCGAAAGCCCCCAAGTCATCTTCCCCTAAATTGGCGCAGCGTTTCGACGCTCGTCAGACTAGGGAATCCCCCTCGGCCAAACTCCCCGTGAGACTGGCCCCACAGCGTCCCTCCCAATGGCCTCTTATGAGTTCCCAGAAGGAATTCCCCCCACTGGCCTCCAGGCCTAAGCCCGCTCCCATCCCTCCATTAGTGGACCCACGTACCCGTGCCCCCGCGCCCCTTACGCCCCCCGGTTTTCCCGCGACCGCACCTCCCGCCCGCGCCGCGGCCCCCTCCACTGCCCCTATGGCAGGACCAGTACCCGTACAGAGGAAAGGTCAGGCTCCCCTTGATGCGTTTAACGTCATCACTGGGACCTTTAATACCTACAGTACGTTCCTCTCCCCGCGTGCCCAACAGATGGCCCAGGAACTAGTTGCCGCCGGCGGTAACTTGTTCCGAATCCAGTCAATTTATGCTGAGATCACGCAAGCAATCCATGTCATGAACTCCCAACGCCCCCATTATGGATAGTCGCGGAATATTAACTAGACTAAAACCCCGTTCCCTAAAGCTAGGCTTCTTTAATGCCAACGGCATCGACGGCCAACGTGATGAGATCGCCACGTTCCTCCGCGACCATCACGTAGACATTTTACTCATTCAAGAGTCGTTCCTAAAGCCTCACCATCGCGACCCGAAAATTGCAAACTATCGTTTAGTTCGCAACGACAGGTCACGTTGTCATAGAGGCGGCACCCTCATATACTATAGGAAGTCCCTGTACTGCATACTTATGGATACTCCCGAACTCTCCCGATTAGAAGTTTCGGCCTGTCGGTTAGCACTGACAGGTCACCAGCCGATCACTATTGTGTCGGTTTACCTTCCTCCCCAACATGAGTCAGAGGACCCTCAACTCCTCGCTAATGACCTTTCCGAACTCTTCGGCATGAGTGACTCCGTTATCACAGCGGGCGATATCAACGCCAAACATCCCACCTGGAATAGCACCAGGACCTCGACTAGAGGTAGGCAACTCTTTAACCTCTGTTCTACCATGAACTTTAATGTCACCGCCCCGATGACTCCCACTCACTTCCCCTTCGATACCGATCAGTTACCCGACGTACTTGATATAGCGCTCCTTAAGAATATCAACTTAAGGTTGGATTCTATAGAGGCTATTCACGAACTCGACTCTGATCACCGACCAGTAGTCATAAACCTGGCCCCCCGATTAGGTATACGCGACCCCTCTCAACCCCCCGCCACTAAAGTGATCACTGACTGGAAGAAAGTAAGCGAACGCTTACAATCTAACACGTCACATCACTTAGACTCTATCCCAGATCAGTTTGACTCTGTCGCCGACACAACGGCCGCGATCGACTCTCTCACGGAGCACGTACAATCGATCGTGAACGAAAGTTCACGGGAGGTTCCAGATACGGGAGACCGTAAATGGAAACTCCCCGACAATGTACGTGATCTGCTGACAGAGAAGAACGCGGCCGTTCGTGCTTACAGCAACTTTCCCTGTGATGCTAACAAAGCTCACATGCGTTACTTACAGCGTGCTGTAAGGACACGTGTGACTGAGGTGCGTGACGCTAACTGGGACAAGATGGTGAGCGAACTAGAGCCGACTCATCTCGCATTCTGGGAACTTCAGAGGAAACTGAAATCCTCTGAGTTTTCCACTATGCCCCCCCCCCCCCCCCTGACCCGCCCCGATGCGACCATTGCATTCGAGGATATCGACAGGGCTGAATGCCTAGCCGATAGCCTCGAAGCCCAATGCACACCCAGTTCGCAGCCAGTAGACCAAGCGTTTGTCGATAAGGTAAACGCGGAAGTCGAACGGAAAGCCTCACTTCCGCCCGTTGAAGACCCTGATGATCCCCTGCCTCCTGTCACACCTGACGAGGTGCACGAGATCATCAAGGGTCTGAAATCTCGTAAAGCCCCCGGATCAGACGGCATCACCAACAGAGTGATCAAGCTGTTCCCCGCTCACCTGATTATGCTCATATGTACCATCTTCAATGGTGCCTTGAGTAATAATATTTTCCCCCAAGCGTGGAAGGAAGCCACCGTCATTGGCATCCCTAAGCCCGGCAAGCCCAAAACTGAGCCCACGAGTTACCGCCCCATTAGTTTGCTCAAAGTTCTCGGCAAAATCTATGAGAGACTTATTTATAAGCGACTCAGAGATTATGCCGAAACCAAGGGTCTCATTCCCAACGAGCAGTTTGGTTTTCGAACCCAACACTCGTGTGTCCATCAGGTACACCGTATCGTCGAACATATCAATGCTGGTTTTCAGCGTGGTATGTTCACGGGCGCTGTATACTTCGATATAGCGAAAGCGTTCGACAAAGTCTGGCACAACGGCTTATTATATAAGCTGTATCAACTCGGAGTGCCAGACCGTCTCGTGCTCATCTTACGAGACTTTCTTGCGAACCGTACCTTTCGCTATCGCATCGAAGGGGCACTTTCCTCCCCTCACCCGATCCGTGCAGGAGTCCCTCAAGGCTCTGTACTAGCCCCCCTCATTTTCACGCTGTTCACTAGCGATATCCCCAGAAGCAAGAAGGCAAGGTTAGCTCTGTTCGCAGACGACACTGCCATCTTCTTCTCGGGATTTAGTGACACAGCGCTGGTTCGCTACCTCCAAACCGCAGTCGACGAGCTCGGCGAATGGTTCAGGAAGTGGCGAATCGAGGTCAATCCCGATAAAAGTCAGGCGGACTTTTACACCCGACCGCGACGTAATCACCCGACCCATCTCAATGTTCGGCAAGCAGATCCCTTGGGCGAAGCAAGCCAAATATCTAGGTGTCATCCTCGACGAACACCTCACCTTTTCTGAGCACATAAAGCAGGCTCGCTCGCGGGCCGCTTTCGCTCTCGGTAGGCTCCATTGCGTCCTGAACAAACGGAGTAAAATGTCTCTTCTGTGTAAGAAGCGGCTTTACACCGCTTGTATCAGGCCGATTATGACATACGCAAGCCCAGTCTAGGCACATGCTAAACCCCGATTCATCCATAGGATGCAGACTCTCCAGAACCGTTTTCTCCGTCAAGCCACAGGCTCGCCTTAGTTTGTTCGGAATATCAATCTTCATTTAGATATGAAACTCCCGACTATCCATCAATTCATAAAACGCGCTTCGAAGCGTTTCTTCGATAGGGCCGTAGCCCACCGCAACCCTCTGGTTGTGGCGGCAGCTACTTACACCCCCTCCCGTATTAGCAAAGTCCGCCGCTCGCGGCACGTTCTTACCGATCCTGATGATCCCACTACTCTCCTCCAGGAGAGTCGAAAAGAGACCAGTACAGCTAGACCAGCACACAAACACAAACCGTACCGACCCCGCCGCCGAGGTCCGTCATCGCGACCCCGACTTAACAGTCCCTCCCGACCCTTGCAAGAGCCAGCCCGCGATGCTGCGCCGTTAGCTTTAAATTAGTCCCAAAATAATCTAACCCAGATCCAGCCAGTCCCTTGCTGCCCCCCCACCAGTGATTGCCTAAGCCGAGGTTCGTACCCCCCTCGGGGTAACCCTTAGAGCTTTCGCTTTAGTTTTTAAGTATAATAAGCCCCGGCTGGAGGCCTAAAAAGGTAACTTTTTAGAACTCGCCGGGCCCCAATCCGTTTAAGTAGTAACAATCTTTTCAGGATTAACTACGAGATGCCCCACAAAAAAAAAAAAAAACGTCGCGCGTCGCCGCAACGGCGTCTAGTCGCACTAATCTGAGCCTTTAAAACAGACAGGACGATCAATGAACCACCAAAATAATTGCTATACTGCTACATCTAGGTATATGGTGCTGTTATTTGTTCGTTAATTACGCTGCCGTCAAAAGGCACCATATAAATCCAATTAAATTCATGGACTCGTGTGACGGACAGGAACAACATAAAATGCAAAACAGATGGCCGTCGATCGCGGTCACTCGTGTGTTCTCTACGTATCGACCGATATTACCTATTTCATTGCAATGGCGACACTATAATTATGATGGTTTGTAACGTTTGCATATTTTATGTTGCGAATGTGAATTAAAGATACAGAGAGATAGTGAATTTATAGAACTCATAAGCTGTATTTTTATACAACTGCGCAATAACAAAAACAGGGTTATGTTTTTCATGCTTAATGCTGTATCTTCACCCAACTATGTGACAGCAAACACATGCTTTTCATGCTTTCACTATCGACGTAATTACCGTTACTCTCCTGCCTTTATCTCAATGTATTAGGGATCGGTGGAACATCTCATCATCATGTCTTTGTATTTTAGATTTTTTACAGCCTCAAAGCATCAAAACGCCTGAATGGGTTTTAATAAATGAGGTATCTATCGATTTGTCTGGGTCGTGCGATGGCGAAAGGCTTAATTTTATGAAAATAATATCAAAATTGCGGATTTTAGATATCAACAATTATGATTTGTAAGTTGTCGCAGGCGCCATCAATGCCGCCGGTTTATTTGCATTCTTAGTAGGTATATAGGGGTTTAAAACCACGACCATGTGGGCCGTACATAGATTACGCATTACTTATATATATATATATTACATTTAGTGAAAGAGGCTGATTGAAATTATTCACCACTTTATTAATCTATGTGAAGTCATAGGTATGTATATCATACCTTTACTTAAAAAATAAATAAATGGTCTATTTTATACTTACGTATACATGACATAAGTTTTACTAGCTAAACTGAACCAAAAACAGTTACAAACAATATGTATAATTTAACTTCATACGTAATATTACGGAACAAATTAATAATCTTCATTTAACGAAGCACGTTCCTTGTTTTCTTCACGGGGCCTATGGCTAAGACATAACAGCCTCACGGGTTGATCGTTCAGGTTAAGCTACGCTTGCCGCGGTTGGTCCGTGGATGGGTTACCATCTTTACATACCATTGCAAGACCCTTCCATGCCTCGGAAAACATGTTTAGCCGGGCGGACAACCAGTCTTACCAAGGGGTATCGTATTACCCAGTAACTGGGTTGTGGAGGTCAGATAGGCAGTCGCTGCATGTAAAATACTGGTACTCAGTTGCATCTGGTTAGACTGGATGCCGACCCCAACATAGTTGGGAAAAGGCTAGGCAGATGATGATTTAACGAAGCACGTTTGTTTGAGTCCCTGAAATAAGATAACATCTCTACTTAAATATACCTTAAATGTTTTTTTTCTAGGTACTATATCTAGAAAAAAAAAACACATACGAACCACAAATACTCAGAAAATTTCTAGTTAATCTGAATTCAAGTACAAACTGAATATTTAGTTGTTCAAATTTCTAAATTGTTGTTTGTTTATGCACACGATATTGACATGGCAAACGCTCTCATCTAAAATCGTCAATTAGCTTTGATAAATGATGATGCATTACCAGGCAGGAAAAAAAGACCGCTAATATAAAATGGAGTTTCAAAAATCCTCTCACCATAAAAAGGTCGTCAAAGTGAAATAATGAGGTTATTCTACAAGTTAGTTCACGTGTACTAGTGCAACGGGAAGAGAGCAAACATGACCTATTGCCCGACAGTCCGGGCCTTAGTCCATTCAACCAGTATAACAAGGTTCAAGGAATTCGATTCACGTTCACTGAAATATGACTGCATGAATGGCAGAAATGAAGGGATGACGCTGAATGATTTACTCTTATGTTTGTCGACACGATTTGTACTGGTTGCTGCTTTGAAATGGGATGGCAAAATTAAGCGTGGTAGGATATTGAAAGCACTTTGTGTCTCTGAAGATAATAAATCCTTTTTCATAACTGTCTCTCATTTTAATTACCGATACGTGAGCCCGGTATGGCCTTAAAACAAAACCTACATTACGGGCCCGTTTTTAATTAAAACCGAAGTCAAATTGACACGACGTAGGTACGTAATGTAACGTAGAGGAGCTTACCCTAAAATATATTGCAAAGAGAACAAAATAAAAAAAAACAACACAAATGTTATAAAACGACGGACATGGTCGAAGCTACGACTTCGCGTGGCTTAGGACGATCAAACTTGTCAGCAGGATGTAATTTGGCACAGATAAAGTTTATTTGATATCGCTGCTTCTGCTCCATACGGTTTGCCGACGTTGATTTCCAAATAGATCGAACTTTGATTCATCGCTAAAGACTACTCTCTTCCATATGTCTATTGGCGTATCTGAATACTTGCGGGCGAACAACAACCTTCGTTTTTTATAGATCGATTAAAAGAGGTTTCCTTCTGGCAACGTGACCTCGTAAATTAGCATCATGCAGGCGTTGCCTGAGAGTAAGTAGTTTCAGAAACCGAGGTTCCTGCTTCCTGTAACTGATCTTTGATCTCTCGTGTTGCAATCTTGGGATTTGCTTTACACTGCCGCACTATTTATCGATAATCAAAAGAAGTAGTAGCCCTAGGATGCCCCGACCATGGCCTATCTGCAAGACTAGGACATTCTAAACTCTTCTGTATTATTTTTCGCACACCTTCTGAACTAACTTTAAATAATTTTGCCACAGCACTAAAGTTTTAAATTTTTTTTTGGATACACACTTAATCTTCGTTCTTTTTTCTATAGTTAATTTTCGTCTCCGAGCCATTATTTATTCAAAAACAGTCAAATCACAATATTTTTTATTAAATTTAAACTACCCACACTGCCCTAAAAATATTAATAAATGAGTTTAAAACCGCGAGAGTATCGGAAATCGTTAAAAGTTTCATATTTCAACTGACTTGTGACGCACTCAATTCAAGAAGTGAGCACATAAACACAGATTGTCTAAGATAACAAAATGAATTTCGGGGAATTTCCTACTGTACGTATTAGAATAGTGTACTCAAACATAAATCGGAAACAGTTCATTCATTGAAACTGCGTATTTTGGAAATTATGTGACATCATTGCTAAGTTGAATTAATTTCAACTAACTTTTGGAGGGTACTGTATGTCCTTACCCAGGCCATGCTGTATCCCCTTCATCCTAATCCAACTTTCAAACTTTCATCGCCTATTATCCCGTTAGGGGTGTTGACATTGTATGAGGTATCTGTGTGTAAAAAATCAAGTATCTATATCCGGCGGTTTGGGCTGTACGTTGAAATATTAACAGTCACTCAATTTTCCATATTATAAATATAGAGATGCGTTAAAATACATTAAGTTTTCAACTGATTATGGTAAATTATTGACCACTGAGTGACCACTAGTTTTTGTAATAATGCCACCGGACAGTGAAAACGCTATCTTGTTTTCAACAAATGTTGGTTTTATTGTGTTTAAAGCTTTGTAACGTAGTTCCTAACTTTCAGTACGTTTTCCGGTTGCTTCAAATAGCTGGAAATCCTTATTAGGTTACCGTACGTCCATACGAGAAAATGGAATGCTTATTTAATATTGCTTTTGATTATTACAAGAATTTAGAAAGATTTTGGGTACTTACATTTTCGGATGTGAATTTCATGGGGTTTTTTTGCGGAGAAACTTAATCCTTTTACTAAAATAAAAGAAGCCTTTTTATAATGTCTTAGCGTTACCGTTAGCTATCTGCCGGTGAAACGTCTGTCAAATTCAATTCAGCCGTTTCGGAGATTAACCGGAACAAACAGACAGAAACACAAATATGTTATTTTTTATATTATAGCTACCGTATGTACTTTGGGATGCATTTTTGCTAAATGCTCTGGTTTTAGAATAACATATAGGCTTCAATTTCATTTATTTGTATCGAAAATATATTATTGTTACTGTATATAGTGAGAACAATTGTTGGTAAACCTGATAAAATTAATAATTGAATGAATGAAAGGTTTAGTTTCATTAAATTTAGTTTCATCAGTGATAGTTGAAGGCTACAAATTGAATCGCACTAGGTACGCGAAAGCACTAGGTCGATTGGTCGTTTCCTAGCTGTTTGTTAGCGGTGTTTATTGCACCGAAGTTTTTCACTGCACTGCTGGAATTTATCCTTTTTAATAGCCATCTAATATTCTTTGGCAAACCTAATGAAATGAAACGAAAATATTACAATATTTATGTTAAAAATATGTAACATGTATAATTTTACCTTTATCTTTTTAAACACTTTTACACGTCAGTATTTGGTTGGTCAATAACTTAAAACTAAATGGCGCCAGCATTTCGTTGTGTTTAGTTTGTTTCGAAAATCTGAAACAAACTCAACAGGTCATGGTCTGTTTCAAAGTCCAAGCATTACTTATTAGGATTTTATGTTAGTCTAACAATGCAGTCATTAATGGAAGAGCCTTTTGAAGAAAAAGCCATAATGCCAGCTTTGAGCTAACATGTGCCAACAGATGACAAGCATACATCAGTCATCGTGTAGCTCAACCCAGACAAAAGTGGTTTTGTACAGAAATGGGAATTAAAAACAAGTGAAAACCCAAATTATGTGAGACGTAGAGGTAAAGTTGATACATTATCACCCAAGAATAAATGGCTTTCGTTTCAATTGAGTTCGGGAATTAAAGGGTATAAAACACACACACACACACACATTTCTCAATATCTTCAGCGAACTGTAATGTCCTTGTTTCTGTTTTTTTTTTTTGGGAAATAATTGTCTTTAAACCGAACTAATCTTTTGATCGTGGATCCTAAAATTCCGACAATAAGGACAGAAACCGTTCGACTAATATAATAACTGCACACAATTTATTTTGGCATCGTTTCAAACCGTCTTCACAATTCAGCGATTCTTCAACCTCAAGCGAGATCTCCTCAGAATCTTATATTTCTCTTGGGAGTAAAATGATATATATGTGTCCACGGGCGTATCGCAGTATTTCAACTTTATGCATCTCTCAAGTGGGGGGGCCACTTACTGGCGTTTGGGGCTTCAAGGTTGCTTCAGTGAGTGTTCTTCTCTCTTTACTGTCATGAATGCAGTCTCTTCAGGTCTGAAGAAACTGTTGCTAGACTTCAACTGCATTGAGGTGGTGATTTCTCAACACAGAGGAGACAATATAGCAGTCTTATCGGGTACTATAGCACCTGTGTGTGCCATTACAAGTTCTCCTCCGATGGTTTCCAGTTTCTGCGTACCTTCGCTTCGCTTATTTATGTAAGTACATTTCTGTTTTATTTCGTATTAGAAAAGCGAGTTGCAAACGCACAATCAAGAAACAACAATAAATTACTTCGGAAACTGGTAGGAATTTCCCTCCAGAATTCATTGGCCTGTTGATGATAAATAATAATACCACCCACGTATTACTTTCTTCATATATTCTCATAATAAATGTGCATCATTCTTATTGTCGTAATTATTATCGTGTCATTTAGATAAATACAAATAAATCCGTGTAACCGTGTAACGTTTTGTTGGACAACTATCTTTATCTTCCGTTCTTGTTCACATGAAAATATAGAGAAAAAACATGACTGATTAACTTTGGAAGAAAGTTCTTTAGATTAATTAAATCTAGTCAGAGTAAAAGAAATGTTTTGTGAAATAAAACGAATACCCAGACTTAGACACCAGTTTAAAAAAAAACCAAAAATTTTGCGACCTATAACAATTTCGTTTTTAACCGACTTCAAAAGGAGGAGGTTCTCAATTCGGATGTTTTTATATATATATATATTGTATGTTCGGCCATAACTCCGTCATATATTGACGGATTTGCATAATTCTTTTTTTGTTCGAAAGGGGTTTATTCCGAAATGGTCCCATAAAATTTCATATAGATCTGATGATGATTTCCGGAGACAAACACCGGAACTCTTCAAAAAATGACAGCAAATCAACCGCGATTTCTGCTATCGCTTATATATGCATTGTTTGTTTGGAATTAGTGCAGGGTAGATACCATAGCTAAAAATTTTAAAATAAAACTTTTTTACAAAAAAAAAAAACAACCGACTTCCTTAAAACACTACAAAGTGAAAAATAACTTTGATTTCGGAAGTCGGTGGCATAAACCTTAAATACAAATCCTAAAACACCGACTACCGAAATTAAAGTTATTTTTCACTTTGTAGTGTGTTTAAGGAAGTCGGTTGTTTTTTTGAATTTAGCATTTGAATATAGATTTGTTATATCACCCAGACAAGAAAGTCCTCGCGCTTTCAGATTATATCATTTGGTTGACCTGTGCCAGAATTTAAGACAAATTGTAATACACGACAAAATTTATCACGTCTTGTCACAAACGTCTTCGGTACGCCCGCGCTGGCCCCGCAGCTTGGGGACAGACAGAAAAGGACACTGGACATTACTGTTCACAAATAACAAAAGCATATAATATATATAAAAGGATTCTTGTAATCCAAAATACAAATCAAAACGCGCACTGTATTGTAACACAACATTCTCTAGAATCTCATAAATTGTACATTGTGTTTTTGTCCTTTGTACTCAATTGTATTAATATGCTTTATCACTCTGTTTTTTTACTGTGTGTACATAAATAATAAAATAAATAAATCTATGTTCTTGAAAATGTTATAGAAAAGCTCGCCAGTTGTAAACGCTTCATATTTCATGAGAAGCATTATTGAATTTGTTTTGCTTTCGAAATATGCGGCTGTGAAATATATCTTTTTTTTACCGATTCCAGAAAGTAGAATATACATATTTAGTAACAAATTATTATAAAAATCTTAATCGTCTTCAACGGACAACGTTTCAGTACTTGTGTGATGGCGTTCCTTAACCTATAAAACCCCAAAGCGCGTCTTACATAATTCCCTTATCTAGAGATAGGTACTTTTACTTGGACATTACTAATACGTCTTTCAGCAGTATTTAAATGTCCTCCATCAATAAACGGTTTTATAGGCACTAAATCTTATGTCTTTAAATGAGCAATTCTTGTATATATATATATAATCTGAATCTCGGAAACGGCTCCAACGATTTTCATGAAATTTAGTATACAGGGAGTTTCAGGGGCGATAAATCGATCTAGCTAGGATACATTTTTATAAAATTTCGTTTTATTCGTGTTTTCAATGACCTACTTTATCGATAATATAATCAACTTGAACCTAAACTTATTATTTTAAACACAATTTACCAAAAAATACCGAGCAAAGCTCGGTCATCCAGATATTGAAAATTAAAGCTACGTCAGCTGAATTCAAATTGTTTTATCTCAATACCCTTGTAACACTCACAAACTAAATGTAGGTAGGTAGGGTTCGTCTGGATAACAATTTATCACTGAATATCCACCAAAAGCATTTATTTGTCTCCGTCCAAATGTGACCCGCAAGTGATTTGGCAGTCTGGTGATAGTTAATTTTCATGCATGTGAAACGATAAAATGGACTGGTCACATTTTAGGCTCATTTATACGAGGAAAGTAGCTCGCCTCAAATATTATTAATCGAAAGAGTATAAAAAGTTAACTCGCGAAAATAGCGCGTACGATAAACTGATGTGTCGCAAGCGCAACAGCTGATCATGAGATTCTGGGGTCGATTCCCACGACGAGCGAAGTGTTATTGAGTTTTCAATCTGGAATTTTTCATTGGCAGCCTATTGAATCTGGCTTTGTGCTCAGTTGAGGGCAATAGGCTAAATGTGGGTGTACGGAGTGTACATACACGTCTAACCCACCCTTCTGGGAAACAAGGCGTGTTGTTGTTATTATGATAAACTGATGTCGAAAACCAAAGAATCTTTAAATTTTGTTTGGAAGTTTTTCCGCAAAAACAAGATGGTATTTTTAGTTTTTTATTAACTCTTCGCGAAACCCGTCTGATGTTTCTCGTATGACGCAATTGAAGGTGAGTTTTTACGCGTGACTAAACATAAAACATTCGTGCGATAATCGCGTTTTTTCGGCGACACTTGCACGGAAACTCCCCCAAGATTGACCGGCAAGAAACTGTCCTCATATGAACGAACCTTTACCATGGCAGCTTAATAATAAAACGGTCAAGTATTACGTGTTTATTTTATATTATTCTCAATGTTTGATATACTTTTATCACAGACTGTCAGAATATAGTGGTTTTGTTTTTGATTATTACTCACGTACGTTTCATTTGAAATGTAATCCCCAGTGATTTTACAAGGGATCCTCTTTTGTATTTTTTTCTGGAAATAATCAGACGTCTGGGGTTTTCATGTTTTGTCTTTTGTTCTATCAATCTTATTTATTTTATTGTTTCTAGAAGCACTTGTGTACCCATATTGCCATCTTTTGACCACGGAGACACAACAGATATTTCGTTGTTTTTTTTTTTCATTAAGAACTATAGAAAATTTCAATTTGCTCGTTTTTGTGACGTCTCCAGAAACATATAGAGACTATTCTGGTATTTTATTCTATTTCTATCAATCTTGTAAAAAGGTCTAGAATGAAAAAGGACCATTAACGATTTACTTTCACTGGTTTTTGCCCGCGTGGATATCGTAAGAAATCACACAGAAACGTAATATCGGGATTAAAAGTACCGTATGTCGAAACTAGGTTAAAAACTATCTTTTTGGCAAAATGTCACCCCACCCTGTTGTTTTTGCGCCGGTTTTCTAAATCCACTAGTATTTTTTTTTAATTGAGCAGCCGCAGTAAAAAAACTTTACACAAACCCGATTCGAAACAAAACGTATTTCAAAACACCAATCAGCGTTTAGTGACGTCACTCCTGTTATGGCAACTTATTGAGGCTATGGATGTAAAAGTGAATATTATTTTATGGAAATATCGTCCCCGTAGAGCGAAAAGTCATTAACTCGAAAAATCGTGTTTTGAGATAATGAGAGTTAAAGTTTTTTTAAATAATAATCGTTATAACTTTGGCTTGCCTTTACATAACTTTATGTTTTTAGCTTTAATTAGAAGTAAATAAAATAAAGTTTATATTTTATGAGCCAAAACACGTGAAAAACCTCTAATGATTGAGAAAAGTTAAAAACATCAAATTAATTAATTGTTCTCTATGAAATCTCTGACTTAGTTGTGAATTAGTTAATTGTCGAACGTAGTTAGTGACTTTTCTCTCAGTTCTAAATTAAATTGAAGAAAAACAACTAGACTTAAATAAAGTGGAACTAACCGTTAGATGTACGAAATGTGTCTTGTAAATACTACTTAACTGAATATTCCAAATTTGTGTGGTAAGTTTTGTTATAATATGACATGAATAAGTAATGAAACTATTGTAATAAATTCAATCAAGTTTTATTAAAGGAATTATTCGAAAAAAAACAATAAAAATCAAAAAAATACTATTAGTATTAAGCAAAAACAAAAAAGTGCAATATCCTCATGCACACAAACTGAAAAATTATAGAAAAAATAGAACATTGCTATAAAAAAAAATAGCGATTTCAGTCCACTACTTCTTCTTCTCCTTCCTCTGTAACGTCTGGCTCTAAAATTCTATCTACTACGTCTTTATTTGTTGGTAAAGACTAGTGGAGCTCTTGTGGGATTATCCCTTTTGCGCATAAATTATTAAGGTCCTTCTTTTTTGCCTCTAAAATAGGCAGTGGCGAGGAGTAAGCTAGTGGTATTTTATAATTTTTCAATTCTTGCAGCAGTTCGTCTGTCCCTTGTCCATCCGTTTGAACTTCTTGTTTCCTCCTCTTTCTGGTAATAAGTGTAGTTTTTGTCGAAAATTCTAAAATATTAAATTCTAGGTAGGGACCATCGTGTTCATATCTAAACTGAACGAGACCCGGGCATTTTCTCTCGAAACGAAGACACTTAATTTTTAGCCATTTAATTTTATTGCCTTCTTTATCTCTGCTTGTATTTTTTGCAAATTTTTCATTAAGAGCTCTTACATCAACCATTTCCGTGTATTTTAATTCCTTAACAATATAAGGCGGTGCTGAATCTCTGTTTCTTTTAGAGCGAGCATGTTCCATGATAGATTTCCAATCAATCATGGTGTGCAGGACGCCCATAGAACGCTACATAAGCACTACATAAGATCGCTTATCTAGTAATAAGTATATTATGATCAATGTAAATAATAGCACCTATAGGTTAGTTTATAGTTTGATTGTATTCAATTTAGGAACTAAGAAACTTTGTAATTGCGATCTATTCCGGAGTCAGGTTTGCTCAAGTCAAAACATGTCGAAACCTGTCCAAACCTCGAGACGCCCTTGCCTGCCTCTGATTGGTGGACTCGGAGTACATCGCAAAAACCTAAATATTAATTAGTTATGTTATTGGTTAAACCGAAATTTGGTAACTCGGCGCAGTCAGCGCAACTTGCACCTATGTGTATAAAGTATAAATATAGGGTAAGTTAAATTTTAAGTTTAGTTGTAAAATCCACGCCATGGGTGACTGATCAAAGAAATAAATACGTCTTCAAGTTTTAAAGTGAGTTTTAATAAGTGAACCGAATAGTAGTTCCTCCAATCCAGCAAACAAATAAATGTGAGGCCTATAAACCTCACATTGTCTGGTCCTTCGCGAGCCGGATTCGAGTGAAAACGCTATTAAACAAGACTCCAGTGTGAACTTATTTGAAGAATATTTATAACAATTCATCAAGAACAATGCCTGTTACGAGGTCTACAGGGAAAAAGGGTAGACAACCGTCGACTATAGCTACAGAACGAACGGAAACCGCTACTGAAAACGCAAATGAAGCAGCGACTGAAACCACTACGGAAGCGACTACGGAAGCCACTACTGAGACTACGACTGAGACGACCACTACGGAGCCTACGATAACGACAGCTGATACATTGGAGGCCCCCGCCGCGACCGAGTCAACAGTTAAACGCACAGCTAAACAAAGAGTCGCCGATGAACCTAAAATCAAAGAAAGTGGTCGCCGTATGAAACCTACGAGTGAAAAAGTGTCGAAATCGCGTCGCGTAGCTAAAGCCAAGGCGGAGCTAGCACAAAGGTTAGTAGAACTAGCGACCGCGCGCCTTGCCGAGGTCGAAGCGGAATCTACCGATGAAGACCTATCCTCAGTGGCCTCGGAAGCTGGCAATGATCAACGAGTGACTACGTGGCTACAAACAAGTCAGCTACTCGCCATCGCCGACCGACCACACGAATCTAACGTAAAGTCGTCAACTGAACCTGCAGTTCCAATGAACGCCGCCGTGTCCTGGAACATCCCGGCGACTTTACCGGCGGGAGCTAACACTACTGAACCCGAGAACATGCTGCCAGTGAGCACTGCCGCCGCTTGGCAGCCGAACCTTGCGACTGAACAGTCGCACCTGAACCCGCCGCCAGTAATCGCCGCCTGGCAGCAGAACGCCGCGCCTACGCAGCCACACCCGAACCTACTGCCAGTGTTCACATCCGCATCCTGGCAACCGAACTATGTGCCTGCGCAGCCGCAACCAACGCCAGCGCCAGCGGAACCTGCCGCACCCTGGCCGCAGAACTCGACGTACGTAACTACGAACACATCATGGCAACCGATCTACACTACGGCACCACATCACGATTACACGACGGGCTACGCCGCCGGGACCCGGGTACCGCAGTCTATGCCATCTACGCACGCCGCACGTCAGCCTACAACAATGGCCGTCCAAGAACCAAGGACGGACTTGAAAGAACTTGCTGCTGCGATCACGCACGCTGTGCAATCTACACAGTACCAGCAGCCCACGAGATACACCGAACTACCCTGTTTCAACGGAGCACATCAAGACTGGCTCACGTTCCGCGCCGCCTACTATGAGACGGCACATAGACTAACAGCAGGGGAGAACATGTCCAGACTTAGAAGAAGCCTTCGAGGTCTAGCCAAGGAAGCTGTACAGGGTCTATTAATAGTGAACGCAGACCCAAGTGAAGTTATGAAATCACTCGAGCTACGTTTCGGACGTCCAGACTCAATTGCAATGGCTGAGATAGAACGTCTACGAACTCTGGCGCGCCTCACCGAATCTCCGCGTGATGTTTGTACCTTTGCTACTAAAGTTGAAAGTATAGTTGGAACTTTGCAAGCACTGAACTGTGGACATTATCTCTACAATCCTGAAGTAACTAAAGCTATTGTTGAGAAGCTCACACCTACTTTGAAGAGACAGTGGTACCAGTTTTCAGCGATGAACTCCAGAACCGAACCTGATCTACTGAAGTTCACCCGATTCATCAAGATCGAAGCTGAAATATGCAGCCCGTACGCACTGCCTGAAAATATCGCTGCAACCGCACAACCCACTCAACAGAACACGCAGCGACGCCAGCAACGGGTACATGCCACACAGGAAACTAACAAACCGAAGTGTGGTTTATGTGAACAACATGGGCACAGCATTGTGGAATGTGAACAGTTCAAGAAAGCAACTATCGATATTAGGTGGGACATAGCTAAGAAGAATCGGTTGTGTTTTCGTTGCCTCAAATACAGAACAAAGCAACACAGCTGTAAACCAAAGAAATGCGAAATAAACGACTGTGTCCACCTACATCACAAGATGTTACACGCCGACAGGAAGAAAGAAGAACCCGAGTGCCCCAAGGAAGAACAAGAGAAGGTACATTCAGCGTGGACCCCTAAGGTGTCATTCCTGAAAATAATACCAGTACATCTTTCTGGACCGGCGGGAGCTGTGGATACCTACGCGCTCCTGGATGATGGCTCCACGGTAACACTAATCGACGAGAGCCTGGCCAGTCAGATCGGAGCAGAAGGATCATCTGAACCACTACGTATATCATCCTTCGACGGCGAACCTACAATCGACGTGACATCTCGACGAGTGAACTTCTGCATCAAGGGACTTCACACAGCGGAACGCAAGTTACAGGCAAGATCGGTCAAGCAGCTGGAGTTGGCTGCACAGAGGAAGTTTAAGACTTCGCATATTCATATTCTCTCTTCTTGTTTTCACACACTATTGTCTACATTTCTTTTTAATTTCTCCTTTCGCAGGTCTGCTGGAAGAAATTTCTTAAGAAATAAGCAGTACCTTTGTACTCAATTCTTTTACTATGCCTTATCCCTTTGTATTTTACTGTGTGTACATAAATAATAAAATAAATAAATACCTGGAGAAGCAGTCAGGGATTGTGAACATCTTCGAGACATAGCCAAAGATATAGTGACTGGAAATGCAAGACCCAGACTCCTAATTGGCCAAGACAACTGGGATCTTCTCATCACAATAGAAATCAAAACAGGAAAGAAGAACCAACCAGTGGCATCACTAACGCCACTCGGTTGGGTCCTGCACGGCAGCCACACACGAGCGCTTGGCCACAGAGTGAACTTCATCAGACATGCTGACACATACGACGATCTTCATGAACTTGTGAAGGAATACATCACAATGGATAACATGCAAGTCAATCCAAAGAAACCTATCAATGATCCTGATGAAAAAGCACTTCGTATTCTGCAGCAACATACGAAGAGGACCACAGAAGGACGGTATCAAACCGCTCTATTATGGCGAGAGGAGAACATAAAAATGCCAGGCAACTATGATAGCGCTATGAACAGGCTCATCAGCGTGGAAAAGAAAATCGATAGAGATCCAGAACTAAAGAAGAGGTACTCTGAACAAATGGAAGCACTAGTGTCAAAGGGATACGCTGAACCAGCTCCATCAACCACGTCAGAACATAGGACCTGGTACCTACCTCATTTCGCGGTTTTCAATCCAATGAAACCGGACAAGTTAAGAATTGTCTGTGACGCTGCAGCCAAGACCAGAGGAATATCGCTGAATGATCAACTGCTCACTGGTCCAGATCTTCTGCAATCATTACCAGGAGTAATAATGCGCTTTCGTCAGCACTCAATCGCCGTGACCGCTGACATTACTGAGATGTTCTTACAAATAGAACTTCGACCAGAAGACCGGGACGCTCTCCGCTACTTATGGAGAGGAGACCGAAGAGACAACCAGCCGCCTGAACAATACCGCATGAAGTCGCTGATCTTCGGAGCCTCTTGTTCGCCAGCTACAGCGATATATGTGAAGAACACAAACGCCGAGAGATTCCAACATGAACATCCAGAGGCAGTCGAAGCCATCAAAAGAAAGCACTACATGGATGATTATTTGAACAGCTTCGACACGTTAGAAAAAGCAGTAAGAGTCTCACAAGCAGTGCGTAAAATTCACAGCGAAGCACACTTTGAACTCAAGAAATGGTCATCAAACTCTACCGCCCTACTTGAAGCACTAGGGGAGGTAACCGAGACTCAAGACACCATCAAGCTGGAAGACGACATCCAGACAGAACGAGTTCTCGGTCTGATATGGAGACCAACAGAAGACTCACTTGCCTTCAATCTAAACCTAACACGCATACCTCAGAACGTCCTACAGAACGACACGCCTACTAAAAGGGAAGCCCTCAGAATAGTCATGTCCCTATTCGACCCACTGGGACTTGTATCGCCGGTGACCATCAGAGCCAAGCAAATACTGCAAGAAGTTTGGCGTCGTGGAACAGCATGGGACGAAGCCCTAGACGGTGACTTAGCTGCAAGCTGGAAGAAATGGCTCGCTCAACTCCGAGCACTTGAACATGTCTCCATTCCCCGAACTTATTCAGGCTTCAGCACCACAGAATCACTACAGCTGCACATATTCACCGACGCAAGCGAATCTGCATACTCAGCAGCCTTATATTGGCGAACGGTCACCAGGGACGAAAGAACCTACGTCTGCTTGGTAACAGCCAAAGCCAAGGTGGCACCATTGAAGCTAATGTCAATTCCACGATTAGAGCTTCAAGCAGCTGTGCTTGGTGCAAGAATGGCGACAGCGGTTAAGGAAGAACATGAAACAGTACCAGAATCAACCACGTTCTGGACCGACAGCAGAACTACACTCTCATGGATCAGGACTGGAGCCAGGTCTTACAAACCATATGTCGCTCACCGCATCGCAGCCATCGAGGAACACAGCTCCACCAATGAATGGCGCTGGATCCCGACCAAACTGAACCCAGCAGATGACACTACGAGAGATGTACCAGAACACTATGATGCAGATCACCGCTGGTTCCACGGTCCCGAATTCCTCCGAGGACCCCCAGAAACATGGCCAGCTGATGAGAAGAACCCTGTCATAATCACAGGAGAAGAGAGAACCTGCAGCATCATAGACAAGAAAGTACAGATCAGCGAGGCTATACCAAACGTCAATAGATTCTCGCGATGGGAGAGGTACCTACGAGCCACAGCACGAGTTCTACAGTTCCTGCAAGTCTGCGGCCAATCAGGGGAGAATATTAACTACAAGAGAACCAAGAAAAACAACAGAGACGACCCTGATTGGAGAAGGAGTAAGCAGATGGTGCAGGTCAAACCGAAACAGAGACTACTGGTCACAAATAATCACCTGCCTCTCACCGCTGAACTTGTACACCGTGCCGAAAGTCTGATCCTGAGAGCTTCACAACAGCAATCCTTCCAGGAAGAAATAGAAGCCCTGATGAACAAGAAGCCCATCTCACGAAGCAGTCGCCTACACGCATTGTGCATAGAATTCATCGAAGGAGAGATTCGTCTGAAGAGCAGAATAACCGCCATGACGGACATCACAGAACGACTGAAGAAACCATTGATCTTAGATGGAAACCACGCCACGACACGATTATGGATCGAACACGTCCACCGTAAACTACATCACGCGGGCACAGAGACCATAGTCAACGAGTGTCGTCAGCAACATTGGGTGCTACGTCTACGACCAACCGTGAAGAATATTATAAGCAAGTGTCTGCGATGTCGTATAAAGGCAGCCTCTCCCCCTCAGCCGATGACAGGGGACCTCCCTTCCTGTCGATTAGCACATCATCAGAGGCCATTCACCTACACCGGGTTGGACTACTTTGGACCATTAACGATCACAGTGGGACGAAGTCATCAGAAGAGGTACGTCGCCTTATTCACGTGCCTGACGACGCGTGCCATACACCTTGAACTTGTGGTATCGCTCAACACGGATTCAGCGATCATGGCTTTACGACGTATGATGGCACGCCGAGGATGTCCAGCACAGCTATGGTCCGACAACGGGACGAACTTCCACGGCGCCGAAAAAGAACTGCGAGCAGCCATCCTTGCGGCTACAGCGGAGGAAGCGTCGAAAAAGATGATCGATTGGCGATTTATCCCACCGGGGGCACCATTCATGGGGGGCGCCTGGGAACGTATGGTGTGGTCGGTGAAGACAGCACTAGCCACCACAATGAACGAGCGGTTCCCGAGCGAAGAAGTGCTTAACACACTCCTCATCGAAGCCGAACACACAGTGAACAGCCGACCACTTACACACGTGTCAGTGAACCCCGAAGATCCTGAAGCATTGACGCCCAATCATTTCATTTTGGGCGGTCCAGGTCGCATCGCGACACCAGGGAAATTCGACGACAGCGACTTACGTCTACGAGCCAGTTGGTCAAAGGCTCGCCGATATATTCTGGGCCAGATGGCTGAAAGAATATCTCCCAGAACTAAGGAACCGCAGAGAGCCACATACTAAAGGCATAATCCCTAAGGTCGACGACCTAGTGTTCATCGTAGATGGCAACCTCCCAAGAAACATGTGGATCAGAGGACGCATCTGTGCTACATTCCCCGGCCCTTATGGAGTGGTGCGCACAGTGGACGTATCGACGAAAGGAGGTATCCTGCGACGTCCAGTGAAGAAGATAGTGGTACTATCAATAGACCACGGCGATCCTGCACCGGAGGCTACAACTGCGACGCCAGCAGCGGACGACGCACGGCGGGAGGAATGTGCAGGACGCCCATAGAACGCTACATAAGCACTACATAAGATCGCTTATCTAGTAATAAGTATATTATGATCAATGTAAATAATAGCACCTATAGGTTAGTTTATAGTTTGATTGTATTCAATTTAGGAACTAAGAAACTTTGTAATTGCGATCTATTCCGGAGTCAGGTTTGCTCAAGTCAAAACATGTCGAAACCTGTCCAAACCTCGAGACGCCCTTGCCTGCCTCTGATTGGTGGACTCGGAGTACATCGCAAAAACCTAAATATTAATTAGTTATGTTATTGGTTAAACCGAAATTTGGTAACTCGGCGCAGTCAGCGCAACTTGCACCTATGTGTATAAAGTATAAATATAGGGTAAGTTAAATTTTAAGTTTAGTTGTAAAATCCACGCCATGGGTGACTGATCAAAGAAATAAATACGTCTTCAAGTTTTAAAGTGAGTTTTAATAAGTGAACCGAATAGTAGTTCCTCCAATCCAGCAAACAAATAAATGTGAGGCCTATAAACCTCACACATGGAATAAACAGGAGTATGTCTTTGCTGTCTTTCTATAGCACTATGCATGGAGTCCACTTCCATATGAGTGTGACCACTCTCTAAATACTTTTGCTCTATAACATCCAGCTGGACATCCGATCTTTGAATGAAATGTACCAAAAATGCCGTGACAAATTGATTTCTATTTTGCCCAGCGCATGTGTCGCTATACATAGTGACTTCTTTAATGTTGATTGGTATCTGACTAATCCACCAGTTTATTGCACTGGCAATTTCCACACTGCCCCTTTTACCATTAATCTCATTCCAAGTTATACAAAATGCTTCATGAGGTGGTTTAGCCATATGAATCGTATAATTTTGAACGTTTAATTTTCTGGTGTAATATAAAATACCTACACCACTGACTGGTATATGCAAAGTAGACTGCATGTCTGCCGTTACGACTAGGTAATTGTCATCAATAATAGACCGCTGCTTGTCCGATTCTTTCGCTTGCTGTGCTTCATTTTTTCTTGTAATATGTGAATCATATTCCTCCTTCAAATGTTCTGGACGTCCGGCACTATCATAACGGGTGCATGTTATGCATAAATCTTTTTTTGGGGTAAAAAATGACAAATTGAATTTAGACCCAAATATTGTTTTATAGACATAAAAAGAACATGGTTCTTCATTTAATGTTGTTTGTTGCTCTTTATACAATTCGTACATTTTGGTGATTGTCAGTTTGCTCTCCAGGTACTGTCTCTTACTTTTCTTCCTGCAGTAGTGAGATTCAAGCCGGGGGAAAGAGTTGATGTGGTCAATGACCTTCTGTTCAGATTCTAAACTGGTTTTGTTTATTGGGACTCGAGAACCACGCCCATCCTTCCCTGTATAGTTACCTAACTCATCTCTATATTTCAATGCTTCATTTACCGGTCCGTTTGAAATGCTTAGAGTTTTTAGAAAAAAATCTTTGCAGACTCGTATTTTATTATCATTTTTATTAAAATAATATGAATAGGTAGCAGTTCGGTTTTTTTCAGTAGGAATACCAACTTTCATTGTTTTTATAGGCTGGGCCATCACTTTTTGAAGTAAAAATTGTTTTTGTGCATTAAAATCTGTAATTTTCCAGTAGGCTTCACAAATTTTAAGTCTTTCATCCTCAGAAAAATGATTTTGACACTGATATCGGCATTTTACGTAGCACTTTACGGGCTTAGGTTTCTTTGCAGGCATGAGCTGGCCCTTTTTACCCAAATAAGGCAAACCGTTTTGTTTATTAGATTTAGCTATGTTTTTTTTCCATTTGTTAGGATTGCTTTTTTTCCAACGCGTAGGTTCAACGATATTGTTTGAAGTAACAACGATTGGAGCTGGCTGTTCAGTTAATTCTTGATTTTCTACAGTGACATTACCAGTTGAATCTGAGTTGGAAGATGGTAAAGTAGATTGTTGAGGCTCGGAATTTTGTTGATTCCTTGATTCAAAGTCATTGTTAATATCCTGGAAACATTCATTAAAAAGCCCCCGACTATCTGCTGTCTTCGAGTGCCACACAGAAGATGTACTTTCTTCACTGTCGCTCTCACTAGGAGATTTTGCAACATATACTCGTCTTTTCTTTTTGAAATGTCTATCCTCTTCACTATCTGGCAACCATGAAACGCTTGAATCAGAGAAAACTCGAACAGGAGAAGAACTCAACTCTTCGATACCGCTTATTTCTGAATGTGGACTTTCACGAGACTTTTGGACTTCGGTGTAGTTTTGGTTTGTTGTACATGACACATTTTCTTCTCTGATCACATTCTCAACGGACAAAACATCATGGTAGGTTTCAGCCAACAAAGGAGCGGAGTATGGGGGATTGATAGTTGGTAGATCTCTTTTTGGACTTACTACTGACGCGGATGGTGGAGCAGATTCATAAAAATTATTGTTTTGGAACAGATCAAATTTCCTCTCGTCGAGCAGCTCAGTTTCCTGAAATAAACAATTAGGAAAACGTTAGGCATGATAAATACAGATACTAAAAAGGATGCAATCTAGCTCGAGCTGTTAGTTAAACTAGCATTATTATAAGATTCACCCGTCCAAACCATCTCGTGAAAATTTTTGTAAATTTTGGAATGATAATAATGGTAAAAGGGGCAGTGAGAAAATTACAGTCCATTAAACTAGTGGATTAGTCAGAAATTAAGCAATATTAAAAAAGTCACTGTTTATAGCTTCCACAAGGCATTTTTGGTTCGTTTTATTTATCAAGGAGATTCACAAAGACAGCGAGAAATGTTAAATGTGTTAATATTATGCAAAATATATAAAAAACAGAACAAATCAAAATAGATAGCATAATATGATAGCAGACACATGTGTCAGTAGAATTATAGAACACCATTTAACGACTAAGTTATGTGCTATTCCAAGCCGATCAACCCTGTCGGTCGTATTTATTTAATATCTTACATAATTATATACAAACAAATGCCACAAAGCATCTTTATAAATACAATAGGTACACCTAGTGACACATCTAGCACCTCCATTGCGGTGGCCCGTGACAAAAAAATAAAATAAATAATAATGTCACTGAGTCTACTCATTGCTTTTAAGTCAAGCATTAGTAAAACCACACACTAAGGCAAATCATCCAAGCATCAAATGAATAGGTAAGCAACACCCAAATAATACGTATCGTCGTAATAATTACTTTCCCTATAGATCTCGTGAAGTCATCAACTGAGCAGATTCCTATAAAATAACATTATTATTTATGTATGTTATTATATAACGTCCATAACGTACATCAATAAAAGTGAAGAACTTTTAAAATACAATACACATCTAAAAGATACATAAAAACTAAATAAAAATGTAATTACCAAACTTACCTCTATAACATTTTTTTCGTGTTTATTCAATAAATCAATAATAAACTTAGCACGACTCATTGTTACAGAGCGCCTAATGCTTACGTAATTTAAACAACAACGAAACGCGTGTCTGTGTCGGTCGACTTCAACTCCGCGAATGAGTCACCAACTCACCACGCGCCGCACTCGTCACTATAGCCGCGACAAACTCACTAACTCGCGGGCAAAATGTACCTTAATTGTAACAATGCACCTCGAAGTTGTATAAACAATAATTAAAAGTCTTTAATTATTATTTGCAATAGATCTTATGTTCCACCTTTACAATAAAAATAAACATTAAAATGGGTTGATGATTTTTCGCTTTTGTAATATTGTACATATCATTCAAAAATAAAGAGTGAGTAGTCACTAAGTCGAGTTAGTTAATTTTCGCTTTTGTGTGTTTTAGCAAACTACTGACTTTAAAAACTCACTAAATCATTTTAGTTATTTTAAGACTACCTAAAAGAGCATGTATGCATTGAAAATTCAAGAGAAAAAGTAATTAAGTCGTTTTAATTTCGGGTGATGTAAATTTTCGATAAATGTATAATAATTTACTAAATTAGTTATTTCTCCCATTACGCTGTGGGGTGCAATGGGTAGACTTACTTACTTTTCACATTTCGTAAAACAAAAGCCTTGGCAGCTACAAAAATGACGGTTAGTCAGATTATAGAGAAGAAAATGTTGATTTTAGTGATATTAATAAGTCATTTAGGCCATTTTTCGACTTAGTGACTTTTCGCTCTACGGGGACGATATTAATTGCATTTTTTTAGTAAAAATAGAAGTTGGGTTTATAAAAGCAGACTCCAGGAATTTACCAAGAGTTAGTGTTGACATGGCATCTTATTTCAGAAAAAGTTTTCCTCCACCCATTTTACACTTTATCGAATTTCCGACGTCATTCTCCAACTGTAAATGTAAATACATGTTATAGACAAGTTTGTAAGTATTAGGTAGGTTAATAACGTGTTTTCACGTACAAGCAGATTTACTAAACATATAACAAGTATACTCGCTGACTTACGTCAAAGTGATCTTCACAGTTCACAGCATCGAATAATGCAAAAAAGAAAGAAAGCAATGCAATGAAGAATGAATGATGCATGATGATGATGTGATGTATTGTGGAATGCAATAAAGTATTGAGTATTATAATGGTGTTGGGAGAAAATTGAAATTTCTTTTCGCAGCTTGAAACCAAGTTTTTCTCAGTTTTGGGTCAGAAGGTCCAGTCAAAAACAATTTATTTGGTAACTTTGTTGAAGTAGACACGGACTCATTGGCACAAAACATGAATAAACCTGGCTTTTTTCGGATTATCAGTGGTATTGTTATGATCACCTGATGTTGATGGATAGTCCATTTTAAATTTTTTACAAAAAAATATCTCGAAAGTCGAAAAAAATATGCAAAAGTATGAAAGCCGACGAACAAATACGACCAGTGACCGACAGGAATGACGTCATCGGAACTGTAGGTCCGTGTTCACGGGAAAATTTAACCAGTCAATTACCGTAATTACAGACACAATTAAAAAACCGTCACACAATAAAAAAACCGTCACATAATTAAAAAACTGTCAATTTAAAACCGCATTTTTTTCGAATTTTAATTTTTTAAGATATTTGTGATCTATTCTACATGGAATTCTTTAAAGTGAAAACAAAAATAAAAATGTTGCATGTTGCCTATTAGATACCTTTTTAATGTTCGTTGAAGTTTGAAATCTTTGTAAGGTAATAAAATTGATTATTTTGAGAATTCATACAAAGGACTTGTATTGCTATTTAATTTGTTATGTTTTTCGATTGCTATGTAAAAGTTTCAATCAGTGTTTTACAAAGCTTTGGATTTAAATAGTTATAAGTTATCTTATTTATTAAAAAAAGTTTCATCAAAACTGTGAAGTATTTTGTTTTGTTAACTGCGTTTAAAATACAAATGGATATGTCTGACGTACTGCCGGATCATCACACATAATCTTAAACGCACTCTAAATATAAAAGTGGCCAACAACAGGTGTCCTTGGTCACTTCCACCTATGTACTAACATCTGCAGTACTAGAGGGATCACTGATGCGTTGCCATCCTGAAGATATCGCTGAAACGTCTTAAGTGCCTGCTATTATTACCGGTAAATATTAACTGCAAAAAATAAACAGAACAAAGCAACTCAGCTTGGCATACTTCAACCATCGGTCGCATCGCAGCCAAAACGGGTCGTCAGCCTGGATGTTCCGTTGCCGTCCACACCGTGGGGAAACATTCTACAAGGTGCAGTTTTGTATCTGGAAAACATTTTAGGACGTAATTATGTTAGTGATTCTCGACCCGAGTCAACAATAAAATGGGCAGGTTTTTTAAAAAAAAAATATTCTTATTTACGGAAATCGTTAAGTGTGAACTCCCTTTTTTAAAACGCGGCCAGTCTGTACGTGTCCTTAATCTGTGCTTTTACACACACACGTAACGCAACCGAAATTTCTTTCATAGATTTTTTGAAGAGGGTTATTAAGAGAGTTATTCTGAAAAACAAAATTGAAAAATCAAAAACTAAAGTATTATTGATTATTAACTTGGTATCGTATTGTTATATGATTATTTACGAGTCTCATAACAACCTCCTGAAATGTTTTGCAGGTTCAAAACTGCATCTTGTGTAGTTATACGATCTCCGTCACATATACTGTAGTGCTATTCTGTACAAATCACACCGTGCTAACTTGAGTGAAGTGAGCTTAAAGTGAGCTGTGATTACTGTCAATCCCTAGCATGAGTTGGAATGACAGCTCACTTTTAGGTCACTTCACCTAAGTTCTCACGGTGAGATTTTAACAGAATAGATCGGCTGTACACCCGAGCGAAGGCGGGGCGAGTCGCTAGTCACTGGTAGGTGTGTTCTGCAACAGAAGTCCTAGACGTATCTCGTTACAATTGTTAATAAGTAAAACAAATAACAATTAAGAAGTTTTATTAATTTTATCAGATTAGTATTAAATAGGCTTTAGATTACTTTTTATTTGATTAAGCTGCCATTTCTAGTTTCTGAAATATTAAGGTCAATGTTGGTGAACCTGATTAATCACTCCCGAGTGACTTTTTATAATTACTAGATAGGTACTGCTAGTATTTTTGTTTCAAGACTTATAACTCACTAGTTTTTGCCAGCGGCTTCGCCCGCGTATTGTGAATATAAACTTTCCTTTACCTTTCCTTCCTTAACCTCTTGAATTCCTCTGTCTATTGATGAAAATCGCATTTAAAACCGTTTTGTAATTTAAAAAACCTAAGCGTCCAAACACGAAATGCGTCTTTGTTTTATACTATATGAAGATTTGTAGCTATTAATGTACATAACATCACACTTGTATTCCCTATAGACTTAGTCAAAAGTGTGGTGTACCTATGGTACACCCCATTTTGCCAGTAATGTTTAAGTCTCATGTGATAGGGGGACGAACTTATTGCTATTGACGAGGCACAAATCTAGATTCTAGGCTACTCTTGAGAAATTCCTGAAGGACAAACTTAATGCTTAAACTTATCGTAATGAAAGTGTTAGGTATGTACGGTTGACTGTACCTAACAGTGGCGAAGGGTGATTTTATTAGAGAGGTAAGCTGGAGCAAAAAAATGCTTACCTGGGCCGGACGTGGCGCACGTAGTCCAGTTACTTAAAAACTTATTCCTACAACGATACTGAACCCGAACCGAAGCAGTTATATATGACGACTCTAAGGTGAAGTTTAAATCAAGAATCTTGGCCTTCCTACACACCAATACAACTTAGTTGAAATGTCAAACGAATAGTTCAAAATAATCTTATCATATTTACTCTGTTTTTATTTTATTTTTGTTTTTTATTTTATCTTCGTAAATTGCTATTTCATTTCTCTTATTTAACTGTACACCTAGACTTAAGTTAGCAACTAAGCGGTAATCTGGCGTCTTTGTAGTCAATGCTGTGTTTACCTGTAATTGGCATATAATTAGAATATTACCTTATGATTTAATGTTTGTACTCTTAACCTTTAAGTAAATAAATAAATAAATACTGGTCAAGTATTTCTAACAACTGTTTGGATAAAATTTCAGCAGTTCGACTTCCGCTAACATCGTAAAAACCTAGGAATCGTTCTTCGATTCCAGTTTCAGATAAATATCGAAAAATTACAGTCAATTGCTCCCTATAACTGACATCGGGAGTTTCGTCAATCATTACAGACAGAAATTGAGCTTTATCTATCTCGTTTCTAATGTGGTCTCGTAAAACATATGCAATACTATGTATTAAATCATTTTGAATATCACTAGAGAGACTAGAAAACGTGGGGTTCCGAACTGAAGAACATACTTCCAAATGAGAGTCCATTACGGTGTCATACTTGCTCAGATATAACAAGGTTTCAATATACATAGTTACAGCGGTTATCAGAATTCGGACGTTTATCGTGGCCGCGAAAAGCTACTTCTTGTTTACCTAACAAAATAACGGTGTCAATAAACCGTTTCATTAAATTCCTATTTCGACCTACTTTCCTATTATGACATCAAACATCTTATTCAATTTACAACTACCAGTCAGCCATTGATATTTATCGTAAAGGGAAACATTAAAATGTTTGTAAAATCCATCGCACGATCTAACCTAATTATGTGTTTCTTATTTTCAAACTTAACCGGTCAAGTACTGTAATTACAGACACAATTAAAAAACGATTGTTTGCATACCAAATGTGGTTTCTCAGGGACTTAGAGGTTAACCTTGTGTCTATGCACGGCATGACCTCGAGTCGTAGGAGGCACGCGGTGGCTGAGGGGGCGCGCAGGCGGCGGCATCAGGATCGGGCGTCAGCGGCAGGCTGAGGGGTGTACGGGCGACGCGGATGGCGCGGGCGCTCGCAGGTCCTCCCGCTCCGAGCGTCGCCTCACTTCAAATCTTACCACGACCAAGACACTACGTCTACCTTCAACGTGTATTCATTATAACGAAATTATTATAGTCCACATTTTTCATTTATTCGCTCCCATAATTGAGCACTCAACGTACTATCGTCAACACTTGAAAACCATGTTTCCTCACGAAACAAATAATCTGTCACACAAGAATCTAAAACTATTAATGCCGTCATCCGACTCAAATCAACTAAAAACAAAAAAAATAAAATCAAATCAAATCAAAAAATCAAAATCATCAGATCTACTCTAAAAAACTAATTTCAACTTGATAATTTATCAACTTACCGCAAATTCCTAATTGCGAACGCACAATTTCACAAAAAACTTACAATTATCTAATTCTAATTCTAATACTACACTAATAACTTATATGAATACAGCGAAATAAATGCTAATTAACTACAAGTATCAACAAAATGACAAAATTAATGTTGCGTGGATCGCTCGACGCAACATTAATTTTGTCATTTTGTCCGGCCAAAGGGGCCGGGGAGCTTCCACCCGACACGACCCGAAACTCAACGATTGCTTACGAAATTCAACGAATGGACCGATATTCCTACTCTGTCATAGCTCGATTTATTCCGGCATCCCAAGGCCTCAAAAAAATGTGTGGCACGTGACCTGAAGTGACGTCATGACGAGATTATCTATATACAGGGTGTCCAAGAACCTGGCGTCCAACTGGATTCCCACGATGCCCCAAGTTCTAACAGTACTCAGAAAAATATTTTAAAAAATCCACCCCATGTACTTACAGAATTATACTGATTTCAAAAAAAAAGGGGAAATGAGCACCCTGTGACATACTTTTGAATGCTGTGACTGCTAATGCTGATAATTTCGATATTTCTTGGAGGTTTTGTAATCTAGGGTATTGCTGTGTCTAATAGAATGTAAAAATAAAGTACTTATTGTACCATTTTAAAATAAAATATTATTTTAACTAAAGGTGATATGGAAAACTATTGAATTTCGCAACCTTGACCGACTGTAGTGTAAAAAAAATGTACCAAAATAGTATGGCAAGTGACGTCAAACTTTGACGCGTTTATTCCTCTTTTTAAAAAGGTATAATACTTACACATTAATTTGAAAAAAAAAATTTTGATAATATTTTTACTCAACAACCCAATTTTTACGAAGTGCCTACCTACTAACGGTAACTGTCGGACCCTTTCTTATCTTAGAAACTGTTATGTTACTACTATTATTTACTTCGGTTCCAAGAGTGAGCAAGAAGGAAATACACACAGGTAGATGGGTTCCCAGTAGAATAAAAGCAAAGAATGTTAGTTTAAAGATATTTTATTACAATAAATGTTCAAAATGTTGACCACCCGCGGCAATACAAGCTCTCACTCTCCTTAAAAAGGACCGCTTTATGTTTCGCGAGTAACTTTTTTGACGTATCACCTGCACTGCTTGTGTTATCTTCTCACGAAGGTCAGCGATGTCATTAATGGGCTTCGCATAAACGAGCTCCTTCATAGTTCCCCAGAAAAAAAAATCCAGCGGATTTAAGTCAAGTGAGCGGGCTGGCCACGGGATTGTTCCTGATCGCCCAATCCACCTGTTCGGGTATTGCTCGTCCAAAAACTCTCTAACGGATACGCAAAAATGTGCTGGACAGCCGTCGTGTTGGAACCACATATCTGGTGGGGTCTCTTCTAGTAAGTTTGGCAAATCATTTTGAAGAAAATTTAAATATGATTCGCCAGTCAAATTCTCGGGCATCTCAAATGGACCAATAATATTCCCACAGAGAATACCGGTCCACATGTTCACTTTGAACCGGTACTGGGATCTATCTTCTCGCATCAAGTGCGGATTTTCCACATGCCACTCGTGCAAGTTGTGTAGGTTCATGTAGCCATCCTTCTTAAATGTTGATTCATCTGACCACAAAATTTTGTCGATAAAGTTTTCGTCTTCTCGATGTTTTTGCAGGATTGTTTCACAAAACGCGACTCGGCTCGGATAGTCTCGAGGTAAAAGACTTTGCACTCGCTGTACGTGGTACGGATGATATTCTTCTTTTTGGAGAATACTGTGTGCTGTGCTCTTCGGTATCCCCGTATCAGCTTCTATTCCTCGCACAGAGATGCTTGGATTTGCCGACACCGCCTCTAAAACTTCATCGCGTATGAAGTCATTTACGGGTCGTCCTTCACCAGCTACTTGATTGGGGAACCGCCCGTCACATAGTGATCTGTGCACATTAATGAAAACTCGATGGTCGGGATATCGCGTAGCCCTCGGATACCTTTCTCTGTAAAGTCTCGCTGCAGCTCGTCCATTACCTCTACATTCTCCATAAATGTAGTGCATATTTGCGTATTCTTGCGGAGTGTATGTCGCCATGGTAGCACACACAAAACACAAACTGTCCAAACACAGGCAAAGGTCGTCGTAAAGAGTTCGTTTCAAAGTCCAGAGCACAAAGAGTAATCGAGTCCAATAAACAAAGCTTTAAATCGTAGTACGTGATCAATGGTAACAATAAGAGAGAGGTGCGTAGTAACGGCAGGAGGCAGTGACGCGTACTGACCGTACTGTTATCCTAAATAGCACGATCCCAGATAGCGTCACTATCTATCTCACTCGCACCTCTAACCTTTTTCTCCCTCACTCTTACCTGAATAATGGGGTACCATAAAGAAGAACCAGCAAATCGCAAAGATAGTTTCTGTCTTGCTCCCTCCTGTTGTAATAACGAATCACTATGGTGAGATGCATGCACATACCGTCCCTTACGGTCTAACCTGTTTTTTGAGAGGCCTGTTGTTATTTTTATGAGCATACAATAGTAATTCTTTAGAGGTTAGATTCAATTCGTCGTAAATTTTTCTTTCTAAGAATTCTGTAAGACATCGTAAAAATTGGGTTGTTGAGTAAAAATATTATCAAAAATTTTTTTTTTCAAATTAATGTGTAAGTATTATACCTTTTTAAAAAGAGGAATAAACGCGTCAAAATTTGACGTCACTTGCCATACTATTTTGGTACATTTTTTTTACACTACAGTCGGTCAATGTTGCGAAATTCAATAGTTTTCCATATCACCTTTAGTTAAAATAATATTTTATTTTAAAATGGTACAATAAGTACTTTATTTTTACATTCTATTTAGACACAGCAATACCCTAGATTACAAAACCTCCAAGAAATATCGAAATTATCAGCATTAGCAGTCACAGCATTCAAAAGTATGTCACAGGGTGCTCATTTCCCCTTTTTTTTTGAAATCAGTATAATTCTGTAAGTACATGGGGTGGATTTTTTAAAATATTTTTCTGAGTACTGTTAGAACTTGGGGCATCGTGGGAATCCAGTTGGACGCCAGGTTCTTGGACACCCTGTATATAAAATTCAAAGTCCTGAGTGACTGACTGACTGACTGACTGACTGACTGATATATCAACGCACAGCCTAAACCGCTGGTCGTAAAGACATGAAATTTGGAGGGTGTATTCTTTGTGAAGAATAGGTGTCCACTAAGAAAGGGTTTTTAGAAATTCCACCCCTAAGAGGGTGAAATGGGGGGTTGAAGCTTCTATGAAACTTTTTATTCTCTGAGTCGATTGACACAAAAATTTCGTATATAATATACACTTCAAGTATAAGTATGTGTCACGTGTATCACAATTTTTCCAAAATCATCGCCTTACTGAGTCAAATAGGGCTTCGAATATCCTACGTGGCCTGGTAGACGTGCGCATGGCATGCGGGGCAGCCCGGGGAGCGCATTGTCGTCACCGTTGTCCAATCTCAACCAAGGTATCAAGAAGTATCAAATACGTAACTGATATTAATATGAACTAACTAGCTTTTTCCCGCAACTTCGTCCGCGTAAATATCGGTTATCCTGGACGGAGACAAAATCTCGGAATAAAAATAGGCCTATGTCCTTTCTTGGGGTTCAAACTTACCCCGTACCAAATTAAGCTTTCGCAATTTTTTTTTTTCATAAAAATTATCTTATGTAACTTCGAATACCTCCAAAAATATGTGTACAAAGTTTCATAATGATCGGTTAAGTAGTTTTCACGTAAAAGCGTAACAAACAAACTTAATATATATTAGTAGGGATATTTGCAAATTATAACAGCCGCACGGGTCGATCGTTCAGGTTAAGCTACGCTTGCCGCGGTTGCTCCGTGGATGGGTGACCATCTTTACAAAATAAGACCCTTCTGTGCCTCGGAAAGCACGTTAAGCCATTGGTCCCGGCTGTCTTTCGTAGATCTTAGACCATCGTTACGGGTCGCCGGAAGCCCGAAAGTCTGACAAGGAGTCTTACCAAGAGGTATCGTGCACATACCTACTATAATACTTTACGCACTAACATATAAATCTGTACGTTCAGTGAGCAATAGTGCGATTTGGTTTATGCATTAAAGTAAAACATAACGACCAAGCCACAATCATCTATGAAATTCTTTTGAGATCGTTCGAAGGAGATGAAAATAATTATAAATTAGTGGACTCGAGTGATAAACAATGATGACGCTATAAATGACCCGGTTTAGTTTCTTAACACATTAAAGCCTCTCGGTCTCTCAAAACACATAAATTGGTATAAAAATATAGAGTTGGCGCCCAGTTATGTTGCTGCGTAATTTAAACCCGCCAAAACAATGACACCAGGTTGTGAGTGAAAATATTGCAACGAAATGTTATCGAGGCAACTATACTGACACGTTGTTCCTGAGAGGAGTCTGTGTTTATTCCGAGGATACCTCTAACGCCATCGAACTACCCCTTTGAGTTCAAAAGAGTACAGTTTCCCCTCAAAGTCTGCTTTGACAAGACCATAAATTAATCTCAAGTCAAAACACTTAATTTAACATGGGTAGACTTAAGGGAGAACTGATTTTCACACGGTCAGTTATACGTGGCCTGCTCAAGAGTAAGCTCACGGAGCAGTCTGGGGATTCCAGAACCTGAAGTAAAAACAAAAAATATTGTTTATAAAGAAATTCTGCGGTAGGCACAGTATTTCGTAGTAAACAATATTAATTGTTCATTATCCACTACTGATTGTCTCTTATATAAATCTTTTTACATACGCTTTGAGTTTTATTAAAACTATACTACTCTCATCCCAGAGATTAGTTTAGTTTTACGGAGAACTTTGTCCTATTTGCTTTGTTTAGGATATTGTCAGTTCGTATATTAAATTGAGAGGTAGTGAGAGCGCGAATGTTTGTTTCTGAAAAAAAAAAGTCATTTGTGTTTTGTAGGCCACGCGGGTAAAGGCGCGGGCAGAAGCTATTCAAAATAAACCAATGAAATAAACACAGGCAAAAAAACATCTATCCTAATTATATTACATGCATACGTGTCGAATTCATAAGGATGATACTATATTATATATATCCTAAGGAGGTCTTAAATTTATTCAACCCATCTGGTCTTCGTCTCACACACTTATCCTCAAAGTGGGTGCTCCAGTACTGCTACTACAAAATCTTAATCCGGCCAAGTTGTGCAATGGGACCAGGTTGTATATGACCCTTGTATTTACTGACTGCGATCAAGGTGTATCGGTGTACTATATACCGCAGATACCACTAATACAGTCGGAGTACCCATTCGTGTTTAAAAGGCCGCAGTCCCCTTATGGTTTAGCAATGACGATTAATAAGTCTCGGGGACAGTCACTGTAAACAGCGGGATATTATCTTTGAGGGGACTGCTTCTCGCACGGCCAGTTTTACGTAGTCTGCTCGAGAGGTGTGCTCATCTAGCAGCGTGGTTGCATTAGCACCTGAGGGCAGAACCTACGGGTGGCGAGCAATGGGTAGCTCGCCGCCCGGTAAGGACCAGGCTCGGGTCGACGGCGCGTAGTGTTCCACGCGTGCCTCAAAAGATTTCAGCAGAACAGAAAGGGTCTGCCAGGACCGATGCCTGCCAGGGTCGCGAGATTGTTCGAAAGAGACACCGTGACCCTGGCACATGGGCTACTGAAGGAACACAGGTGGGTTTTAATCAGTAAAAGTCTGACACGCCCTCCCGCTCCACCCAAGAGCGGGAGATGTCATTTGATGATTTCCCATCCTAAAAAAAAGGGCAGAACCTCTAAAGTAGTATTTAAAGATATAATTTAAGTGTAGACTAAAAAATAAATAGTCTTAAGCCCCTGTGAACAGCAAGTTAAGTAAAATCTTCATTTGAATAATTTAGGTATCATTTTTTTTCGAAATTCCCAGGGAATAAACAGAATTCATATTTTCGCTTTAAAGTTGCCTTCAAAGTCATTCAAGTAAGTAATTTGCCGTTCCGTTATATATTTCGTCACTATTGTTAGTTTTTAGGATTAATATCCTACAACAATCATTTATCAATCCGAGCGCTGCTCCTTGTATAGCAAGCAATGCAATAACACATTGTTTACCTGGATTAACACATAGGATTCTTTTAATCCCGGTAGTACGTTCCTGTGGGATATTTTACGACATCCACGCGGGCGAAGCCGCGGGCAGAAGCTAGTTTTGTATAGAAATTGATGTACTTCATAATCCGTAGTTGTCAGCGAGTTATACTGCAGAAAAATTTTCACGCGCGGTGCCGCGGGAAATTCGCGCGCACTTTAAATGTTTTATTTTCGTTGGAATATAAAGACAAATATTATTTTATGACAAAATTAAAACAACTTAAAAAAAAAAAAATTTTTTTTTTTTTAAACAGAAGTGTGAAGTTTACGCGCTACGACAGAGTCTAGCCTGATATTCGCGTGAGTCGACGTGAGCACTACAGCGCCGGGGCACAGTTGGCTTGACCATTTAACTTTATGCGGGCAACAAGTGTCTAGAAACTGTCCAACGTTTCGTTTGGCAATCTCAAATATAAACTAAAATTCAATAATCATCTTCAGTGTTTTTATTCTCACCCACAATACACATCTACGCCCAGAAAAATGTTCAACTGTTAAGAATCCAGCTCCAATCGAACTCTTGTCACGACATTACGATGATGTTTCATCGGAAATCTATATTCATTTTAAGGAAATCCACTTTGCAAAGTGTGAGATCTGTACATGAATATATCGAAGTATTAATATATCATAGACATAGGTAAAAAAAATAGAGATAGATAAATATTATATTATGAAACGTAAACACAAGAAAACGAATTACTTTAATTTTTAAGTGTATTTTATATAATGAAGTCCTATTATAAAGTGTCTTTAAATAACAGCACATTGTTTAATAACGCCTAGAAAATAATATTAACGATAGTAGCCATCACAATTATTAAATAAAATCAATCAATAAATTGTGTTTAATATCAAAAATATAAATGATGAAAAAAGTATTGACAGCAATAAATTATATCTACCTTGCCTGCTAACTTACAGAATTTCATTTTAATAAATAAAATAGTCTTTAGACGTACTCAACCATCATAATGTTATTAAATTTCGTTTTAATAATCGAAACAGTTCATGACAGAGTTTCTCAATCTTAAATATCATAATCTCCGGGATTGTCGTTTATTAACATTCGATATCTTAATTAGGTTAAGATATGGAATACTTAGTCTAGATATTTCTCATGTTGATGTCACATAAAATTATTTACATGTGATTCAGACAAATGAGGAAATTGCCGTGCGGAAAGTTTTGAGTATGAATATCGATGGCTGGAAGAGTAGAGGAAGACCAAAGAAACGATAGACAGACTGTGTGAAATATGATATGGCTAGAAAAAGGGGTGAGTACCCAGATGACCCGTCTCGTACGGTGTGGTGCCGGACGTAAAGAATAGCACCATCCCATTTTTTCCCGTGGGTGTTGTAAGTGGCGACTAAGGGACTTACTAGAGAATGGGCAGCAGCGTTCTGTATGCATTTTCTCACCATAATGCGATCGCCAACCCGCCTGCCAAGCGTGGCGATTATGGCAAAGCCCCCCAAAGTGGGAGGTCTATGTCCAGCAGTGGACGTCTTTCGACTGATATGATGACCCAGATGACGATGAAGTATGAAAATTGGATGGGCAGCAGAATGATGATGAATTATGAGGATTTATATTGTATCTGTATTCAACTAACATGCCACAACAGTTGCTATCATACTATACTATGGCAACTGTCTATTTCATTTCGAAAAACTAACTTGATATTCAGCCGTCGAACAGAACTGGTTAAATCCAAATATTTCTACGCAATCTCTATTTTACACTATTTCATTCGATATCCATCATCTTCATCTGTCAAGCCGTTTCTCAACTATGTTGGGGTCGACTCCCAGTCTAACCGGATACAGGTGAGTGGTGTGTCACTTTAGCTATTTTCTATAAGTAAAGTGGACTGCCTGATTTGCAACTTTGCCGAGGTAATAGCATTACACACTGAAGAAATGGCTTTCATTTTTGAGTACACAAATTTTCCGAATGTTAGAAGCAATAGATGGATCTGACTAACAGTGTTTTACGCAACTAAGCGCGCATTCCAGATTTAGAAGTCTTCATTCATTTCATTTCATTTATTCATTTAACAATTTACATTGTGTTGAATATTAATATATACACATACAATTTACATAATAATACAAGGAACTATGAATAAATATCGTCCTAGTGTATAGTGAATCAAGATAATAATTTGTGATACAACGACTACTTGAAAGCTATTATCATTTAATGAGGGTATTTTCAAGAATACTAGATAATATTATACCTTTCAGATTTATTCATACATGAGGATAAATACAAATTGAGCTCTATTTCATGTCCTTGTATGAGGACATTTCATTTAGGCGTAATAATAACCCACTGCTCTACCTATGTGCTCCACCTTGTTTAGTTAGCAACACACAAATTCTAGTTATGTCTGCTGTGCTCATAAGTTCTGTGTAACAATATTAAGCATTCTCGTTTTGCTTGTTTTGGACTTGCGGACGTTTGTTGTGTGGGTATTAGTCAACATTTGTAGTCAGCTTCATTTCTACCTAACATTGTAGTGTTTAGTAGGGTGGTCACTTTGTCATGATATTACATACAGATGTTTTTGTTAACCGACGAAAAAAACGGAGGAGTTTCTCAATTCGACGCGTATTTTTTTTATATTTTTTATGTATGACCACGCATTACTTTTTACATAGTAGTCCGATTGTGATAATACTTTTTTCATAATTATTTTATTGTTTTTGGAAAGGGCATACTTCAAAGGTGGTCCCATGTAAATTAGGAAAACAAAATCGAACCCTAAGGGCCGCAAAAAAGGGGATGATTGATCGTTCACTCACTGATTGGAATGTATACGCATAACTTTATACAGAGTAGTCCGATTTCGATATTTTTTTCATTGGATAGAGTATATCTTGCCAAGTATTATTAGTACAGTAAAGCCACAATTTCTTTTAAATAAAAACTTTTTAACAAAAAATTAGACCGTCGAAAAAACTGAAAAGCAAAAAAACCTACACGTGTTTCTGAAAAAACTGAAAAGCAAAAAATAATTAACCTTAAAATTTGAGTCGGCGCTGAAAAATCAAAGAACAAAGTTCACACAAAGCGCCGAATCATAACTTTAAGGTTTATTATTTTTCGCTTTTCAGTTTTTTCGGCGGTTTAATTTTTTGTTAAAAGTTTTAATTTTAATTTTTCTATACGATTTAGAGGTCGTTACCAATTGTCAAACTTTAATAAAATAGTTGGATAGCTGCTCGATGCGAGTTCATTTCAATTACCTTGCAACCCTACAAGATATAAGATAAGATAAGATAAGATAAGGTGCATTTATTTCTCAGAAACACGTGTAGGTTTAAAATCAGTTGGTGTGATTACAGAGGAAAAGTTTCAACATGTTTTGCCTAAAAAGGCGTACAAATACAATAATAATGTTATTAAAAAGAATTATAAAATAAAAATAAAAAATAAAATAAAGTCACGTTAAATTAAGCAAAAATAATAAGAATGGTAAAAATATCTAAAATACATCATTTAGATAGTCAGCAACACTATAATAGCACTTATTTATTAAAATTTTCTTCATATTTTTACTAAAACTATTTATATTTAAATCTTTGTATGCCTTTGGTAACTTGTTGTATAATCTAGGAGCCATACAAGGTACACTTTTACGAATGAGAGCCGTTTTAGCATTATATATACGAAGTCTCCCATCATCACGTTGACTTCTTTCAGTACTATCTGAAAACTTTGTAAACAGTTGCGGATTCTTTTTAACAAATAATACTGTTTCTAATATATACAAGGAAGGAAGTGAGAGAATTTGATGTTTAATAAAATATGGTTTGCAACTGTCCGTAATCCCAAGGCCAAACATAGCTCTTATGCATCGTTTTTGCATTCTAAAAATAACATCATTTTGTGTAGAGTTTCCCCAGAAAATAATACCGTATCTAAGGATCGATGCAACAAGTCCGTGATAGGCAGCAAGCAACGTATCCGTATTTACAATTGGGGCGAGTTTATGCAATGCGTAGGATGAATTACTAATTTTTTTACAAATTTCATAAATGTGATCTTTCCAATCAAGTTTTTTGCATATGGTTAGTCCAAGGAATTTTGCAGTATCAACTCCGCATATGGTGTGATTTTTATAGTTTAAGTTAATGTAATTCTATACTGGTACTATTTGACGAAAATGTAAGATTTGTGTTTTATTTAAATTAATTTTTAGATCATTATTTTCTAACCAAGAAATTATAGAGGCTAAAGCATTGTTAATGTCAAGTTCATAGCTGTCAGTTTTCTGACATGTGAATGTGCTATCGTCTGCAAAAAGAGTCATTGGATGTTCAATAGATGTCGGAAAGTCATTTACATAAATAATAAACAATAATGGTCCCACAACGCGGGGTACGCCAAATTGAGAGAAAATAATAGAGAATAGAATTGATAGAGAGAAATACGTCGTGACTGTTTTGTTACGATCCATTTTTGAGATTGCTGTGATTTGCTTTCTATTGGACATATAGGATTCAATTAATTTAAGAATATTGCCTCGAACTCCATATGAAGTTTATTCATTAAAATCTTGTGATCAACGTAGTCAAATGCTTGTGTCATATCGCATAGTACAGCGCAAATAGGAGTCTTTTTATCTATCCTTAACATTACAGTTTGAAGAAAATTATAGACCGCCATATTTATTGTCTTATTTTGTCTGAAACCGTTTTGCTCACTGCAAAGAATATTATTTTTATCCATATACGAATATAATTGTTTATAAATGTATTTTTCAAAGATCTTCGACATGATTGGTATCAGCGCTATTGGTCTATAATTTTCTATTAGGTCTCTGTTTCCTTTCTTGAATAGTGGTTTTACTATTGATGTTTTCATAGGTGTCCTGTCAGTTCACCAAAAATTAATTTACTAATTTTTACTTGACAAACAACGATTAGCAAAAACATGATTTGTCATTTCCTCATTATACAACAACAAGTTTGACAAATAATTCACTTCAAAATATAATCATCCGATAAAAACATTTTTGATAAGGTATTATTTGACAAACAATTCATTTTATTTTTCATTTTATCTCATAAAAAAACGTTTGGAATATAAGTCATTCGGCCATTAGGCTATTTGGGTTGTGCCTTTAAGCCTTGAAATACCCTTCGGGGCAGACCCGACATGGTTCTGGGAGGTTAGGTTAGTTTAGGTTAAAACTGTGACCTCCTACGCCAGAAACGACTAGATTTTAGGGAGTTAGTTCTATAAAATTATGCAGAATAATACCGTCATAATGACTGGTTTAGAAAATGTATTATAAAATGGTATTTAGTATAAACGTAATTTTACCAAAATAATCTAAATATTATATGAAAAATGCATAAATGATTAAATATTGTCCGACATATTTGTTCAGAGAAGCATTTGGCAAATAAATGTTTGTATAGCAAGTGTTTATAAAATAAAACATTTTTGGAATAAAATGTTTGTGAAATAAGTGGTATACAAAACGTTGTTTGTAAACTAAAAATTTGTCAATGGTGTTTTGGTGAAACATTAGTGAATGTGAGTGGTATACCTAAACATTAGGGTACTTTCGTGCCTTAATATACTTCTTCAGTAAAATATGAAAATCAATTATTAAAATACGAATCATGTTACCATGGATGCAGGAGGCGAACGTACTCAAAGTTTCATTTTTGTTTTATTTTGGTCACCTTCGCCGGAAAATTCCTTAGATCACATAGAGTTTTCGCATCAAAATTCGTAGAAATAACAACAGACATTACTGAAGCCTCTCTCTGATATCACAGTTCGTTGATCACAGATTTTACTTTGACCAGACACTATAAAAACTACAAAAATATAGGTATCATATTTTCTAACAAAAGATAACAATTAAGTGAAATCTAATTACATTCCAATCAGGATCTGCCTTTAATTAAAACTAGACATAGTCTTTGTCTCTAACCAAAACCTTACGAAACAATTTATCAATATATCGGTGACGAAAATTCTAGGCTTAAGAGCTTCTCGGCGTCGGCGTCGCATAACAAACCTCATTGTCAATGTCTAATTTTCTTGCCTTCTGATCCTCTTAACACATTTTCAGACACGAACAATGACTAAATTCCTTTACAAGGTCAGGCGACAAGCGAAATCGTTCTAGCCAATATTAATTCATTATAAACAGAAACGACCTTGTCGTTTCCGTTTTATAGTGAGTAAAATTAAACCAAGATAAATCCATATCAGGGTAGTTAAACGAAGTAAACCGTCGTAATCATGACGAGAACACATAAACATGCACACAGGTAGGTAAATAAAACACATAGAATATGATTCCAAATAATGGCTGATCATTCAGGTTGACAGATGAAGTCAACCTGAAGATATTTAGAAGGTGTTAGTAGGTAGATTATATACTTTTAGACAATCAGACAATGCATCATTCAATCCTTGATGCTTTGTTTCGCTTTTGCGCATAATTAATTTCATGTTTCTAGACTCAATGTTTGGTGCGTTGCTTGGCCAGCACTAGCAAAAATCAGAATTTTGTGGAAAATGGAGAGAGAGGCCTTTGCCCTACAGTGGGACAATACAGGCTAGTTGCATTAGATTAGATTAGATTATATAGTTCTGAATTAGTCGGAGTGATGTACAGTTGCAGTACATAAGGATTTTTAAAAAAATTCCCGCCTGAGCTAAATGAGAGCTGATACGTAACCAAACCAAAATGTAGAAATTATGGTATTAATTAACACCACAGCTTTGTTTTTTAAAGCGTTCCATTCCAACCTCTCCCGTTAATATTGTATTTTAACTCCCATTTAGTACTTACTTCCCATTTTCACCACAGGTATTAAAATATTCCAACACACACCTACCTAATAAAAACATACGGTAAACCAAGCCACGACCCTTTCCGCATAGAAACATTTCAGATTAAGCGATTACTTAAGAAAACCTGCTGGTAGGACATAAATTCGTCATAACGCGAAGCTTAATGCTTGCTTTTCATAATAAATATATCCATTTGCAATGTTTCACTACAGTTTGTGGACATTATGGTTGTACCTATAATAAAAGGTAATAGCTAAGATAATAGCTAATATAAAAAACAAAAGACGTAATGTCAGAACATTGATCAGTATGCGAAACGATATCCCAATTCAGAGGAAGTGTGTCAAGGAAACTTAATGCAATAATGACTTGAGTAGCTTATGGGTTTTTGTCCAAACGTGAACCTTTATTGAATTCGAAGTTATGTGATAACAATGGACGAGGCTTCAGCGAATAGTTTTTATGTTGCATCTTTGTAATAAATACGTATTTACACAAATAAATACGATTCGACGAAAAGAAAATATTAGTTACTATCTAGGTAATATTTTCTTTCCAGCCAGCTTGTTTATGTTGCTCTTGATATAATTTTTAATCATCAGTCGATCATCGGGAGAACAGATTAGGGAGTTTCTATTTTTTTTGTCAAGATACGTTAGCGAAAGGGATCTTTTTCAAAAAATAAAATTTAAATAAAATGTGTTCAAATATTCGATCAACCTTGAAGTGCTCTAAAACTAATTAAATACTCGTCAATCATTAAAAGTTTAGGTTACTTGAATGTATAAAATTATTCATTGATGAGAAGTCTCCATGCAATTCATCTTGAGCTTATCTTCATTTGTTAGTTTAATTCCAATTACAAAGATTATCAAAAGAAAAAATTTCATTCTGCTTTGAACGCCCAGACTATTGAATTTATTATTTGAATTTATAATTGTAGAAAGACTGATGAATCTATTTGCATTACTTGAATAAATTACAAGTCTCTCTGTATAGATTTTTTTTAAGTCTATCAAAACATCTTTTTAACTTGTGATAATATGTGTCATATCAGCATAAAAAAAGAATATAAGGCAGTCACAATTTTTATTTGTGGTCGGCGCAACAAATCTATTTCTTCCATACTACCCTAATAGTCGTTATCTCAGTAGTCACGCCCTTTCTATCCATATCATAATTCACACAGTCCATCCATCATTTCTTTGGTAAGCAGAGGCTTATGAGCTTAGGCTTTTGGGTATGAATGTCGATGACTATAAAAGTAGAGACTTTTATAGTCATCGACATTCATACTCATAAGTTCTAACAAATTTATTACTCCAGAAACGATTTCAATGTTCTATTTCTCATTTAATTAACGACAGACCAAATTGATGGTTATAGGTTCCGGGAATTAATCTAGGGCTTCCCGTATAAGACATTGGACTCCTATGTAGCAAAATTTATGAACCTAACTTGATAATAATTAACTATCTTCTGCACCTGGTTAAGTTTTCGGATCCAAGCGCTGCCCTGGTTCAGTTGGTACTATCCTAAATGTAGCCAGTAGTTACAATTTCGTGAGACTTATGGATGGATGGAGTACATATAATAGGTGGTATTTTCGGCTAAATGATTAGTTTTTTAAAGGTATGCAGTAAAGAGGTAGCGGTATAGTAGAGGTATATCCCTACCCCCATGGGAAAAAGGCGTGTGTTTATGTATTATTTAGGTATAGGAGGTAAATGTATATTTATGCAGTAGCTAATTACAGCAGAACAGTACTGGCTTCGTGGTAAAGGCTGTGATTTACGAGTTGTAGGTCGTAGGTCCGAATCCAGATAGGCGCTTTATTTAGTGTGCATTATTTCGTCACCACTTTCTTCTTTCTTTCTTTCTTTCTAGGTCTCGAAATGGTAAACGAAAACATCGTGAGGCAGCCAGCATCTCATAGAACCAAAATTTCGAAGATTCGTGAGATCTACCAACCCGCTCTGGGCCAACGTGGTGGATTACGACCAACTCCTTTTCACTGAAAGGAGGCCTGTGAGCAATGGAATCATTATACGCTGGTTATGCTATGTTAAATATGCTATTTCACCACTTGCGGGTGAATATCGACCGTCGGGAAACAATTCTAAACGTATCTTGAACACAGGGCCTGTCGGGTCATGAAAAGAATTTATGTGTCGCACTCTCATAATTATAATATCATCAGGGGCCAAGTGAATGCTATATTGCTTTTCTCGAAAAATAAAGCATTTTCAAATGATTAATTAATTTATTAAACGTACCAATACCTCAACAAATATACAGTTCAATGAACTGTATCATGTTCACGGCAAAAACAAAAGTTTATAATCAATCAATCCTCCAAAGTTAGTATAAAATTCCGGGGCTACACTTCGGATAAAAGTTTCAAATTGGATTATTTTAATGGGGAAGATTTTTGCCATTTTTCCCCGCTAGGTGTCGCGATTCCTATGATCCGCTATACATATCTGTGCATCGTTATATTTTAGATCTTTTTCACGTTTTTATATTAAATCTATTAAAATGATGAAGTGTGCAGTGCCGGGATGCAAAGAAAATGGTTATCATTTGTTCCCAAAAGATAAAAGTAGGAAAAGGTTGTGGGCTAAAGCAATAAAACGGTCAGAATTGGCGAAATCGCAATCTTCATATTTACGATTATGTGGACATCATTTTACAGAAAATGATTATAAAACTTTGAAATCGTCTACAGCTGAGTAGGTATATTCTTATATTTTGTCTTTGTTCAAATCTTTCACCGATGTCATATGTATCATGATTGCGTAAATTGCAGGTTTCAATATAGAGCGCCGAATTTTGAGGAAGAATGCGATAACATCTATTTTCCCTTGGTCAAAAGTTCTACCGCCTTACGCAGCTGCTAGAGAAGAGAGACTGTGGAATAGAAACCTAAAAAAACAACTATTCGCACCAAACTTCTTAGGTTGTAGTGATACCGGAACTCTGGATAATGAAATTTCAAATATAAATGAACAGCAGTGTGCAAGTTACAGCGATACTAAAATTCAGAATATTACCAATAAATCGACACAAACCTCTGTTCTGTTGAGAATATTTGCTACAGAGGAACTACTTTTTGATGACACATCAGTAAAATTTTAGGTATACTGGAATTGAAACGTACAAAAAAAAATGTTTTGTATACTTTATGCCCTATGGCCTATAATCTGTGTTATATTAATAAGGAAATGTGATATCTTTAAGTGTGGAAGACCAGTTTCTATTAACATTAATGAAATTGAGACGTAACTATTGTAATTTCGAACTATCAAAAATATTTGGTGTCAGTCTAACTGTAATATCTAATATATTTGTAACCTGGGTAAATTTTAAATGTAAATAAAATTTATGTATACATATACCCAGGTTTATAAAATTTTAAATTGTAAATAAAATATTTCGTATGAACCGCTCCGACCCATAGAATGTAAATAGATCATACGCGTGGCGCCCTCTGACTATGAAATCTTTCCCATTGCTCAGTCTTCAGGTTCATTGACATTTATACTGAGCAAGAGTAACACAAGAGTCGTATGCAGTAAAGAACGACTTTTATTGAACTATCTATTTGCACTTTGAAGGCTTCAAGTTTAAAAAAATTAAAGATTTCACATTTGTTATGAAGGATCATTTTGTAAAGGAATGAAAAGTAATGCAGAAAAGAGTTTGTTATCTCTTTTTATATTAACTGTGTTTATACCGCATTACAGCATATACCACTAATAGCCTACGAATACCCTTTCCAGTTTCAGGTGGAAGACCCAAGGTAGTCCGCGAAATTCAAATTTTCTTAAGTTTCTTGCAACTTTCAGGTCAGTGCTAGGTTGTATGTTGATTAAAATATAATTCACCATCATAAAACGTATGTATTTACAGAATTATAATTTTTAAATAATTTTTATTTCATTTATTTCCACAAATGACTATTTCATGAAAACACATTTATGGAAGTTTTCATAAAAAAATTGCTCTTATTGTTTGTTGTTATAGTCTGTTCGACGCCAGGCCAGGGACTCACCATAGGATTTAATTATTATGTGGAAGCGCGATGGTGGGCCCTGGGTCAAGAGTGGCGGTAGCGAACTGTCCGCCGTGCGCGGAGCTGATTAATACAATATTCAAAAGACTCACCTGGTTGAAGAAAACTGCTTCTGGAGCCTACCTGGATTTATGTATGTAAATGAGTGTATATTGTATTGTGTAGTGACGCTGTCAGTATTCAGGATACCAGGATACAATCCACCGCTCCAATACGCCCTGCTACCAAAGGCATGCGGTCTCCAACACGCGTTCAATCACTGTCACTTAACCTCAAACTATTTCAACCAAAGTTAAAACTAAAACCCGTTCTATTTCGTCAAAAGGGGTTATTTACAATCAAACAATTGGATCACGACAAATTGTCCACAAACGGATCGATTCCCAAGGATTACTTTCAAAAGAGATTAATTCAACAACACGGGTCGCACAAGCCAATAGGACCGCCATTCTTTTTCAAGACCAAACCAAAGTGTCAAAGTCAAACTGACAAGTGACAGTTCTCACTCTGTTACACGACTAGAAACGTAGGCGCACAGAGTAAACAATTCAAACGGGACGGAACATCTACCCCCCCCCCCCCCCGGACGGGCCTTCCCATCCGCTAATCAATTGGCAATCTTGACAAGGTTGCGACCGCTCTCTTCACGACCGATCCGTCCACCAAAACCTCTGCAAAACGAGGAACCCCGTCGGTGCCAGCCACCAAATTGAGAATGCGCCCCCGGCGCCAATACAAAGGCTAAAGGTTGGCATCCTTAATCAGGACGAGGTCTCCAATTTTGGGCGGATGCGTTTTATCAGTCCACTTGACGCGCTGCTGGAGGATGTGCAAATACTCCAAGCTCCAACGCTTCCAAAAACTCTGAGCGAGCCGCTGCACCAACTGAAACCGCGATAGCCGATTTTGGCTCACATCGACAAAAGGGTTCTCGGGCAGGGCGACAAGTGGCTGTCCCATCAAAAAATGGCCCGGGGCCTCCAAGTCGTTCGGGTCCGAAGACAGCGGGCAAAATGGACGCGAGTTCAATACAGCTTCAATGCGGCAAAATACCGTAGCTAACTCCTCAAAGGTGAGAACGGTGTATCCCAACAATTTGCGCCAAAGTCCCTTTGCCGCTTTCACCGCGGTCTCAAAAATACCCCCCCAATGGGGGCAAGCTGGCGGGTCAAAACAATAACAAACAACAACAACAACACAACAATTTAACCAAATGGCCCGCCTTAGGCAACAAAAGGGGGTGACGGGCCCCATAAGGAAGGCTAGAGTGCCTCAACTGTCAACAACCAACACGCAAAAAGACCGGTATCGTCCAAAAAGGGGTTCAACTTACTAAAGGCTCCCGACAATATCCAAAACTCTCGCTGCAGAATGGCCAACAGCGCATTGCAACCGGCATGCGAGTTCTTAATGTGACGATCAGTCACCAACAATTCAACAACAACAAACAACAATTCAACAATTTGTCGAGGGAGCTGTATCGACTCAACAAAAATCAGGGTCAAACGGAGAGTCCTTCGTTCCAACAGCGAATATCTTGAGCCCGGGCAAAGGACCCAACATCAAGACTGGCGTTCGAGGCCAATCATCCTCGGGGTGAGTCAGCCAGTCTGGTCCCCACCATAGAGGTGAGTAATCAGGCGGGGTGCCATGCACCCACGTGAGGCCACGTCGCCAGGGTTCAGATCTCCAGGCACGTGCCTCCAAATCAAAAGCGTTTCAGAATTTTGAATCTGGGACACTCGGTTCACAACAAAGACCTCTAAAGAATGGACGGACGTCTTCAACCAACACAAAACAATTTGACTGTCCGTCCAGGCGTAAGAAGCCCGAATGTCCACAGTTCCAACCAAAGTGTGAGCAACGTGGTTCAATAGACGCACAAGAAGCGTCACCCCTGACAATTTTAACTTACAGATGGTCAGTGCCGTCCGGAGGGGGGCCACCTTGCTCTTAGCCATGACCAGTGACAACTTCACCTGGCCTGTCACGCTGACGGTGCGCAGATAAACAACAGCTGCATAACCGTGCGAAGACGCATCACAAAACCCATGAAAGGTAGCAGTGTAGCTCCCAGGGGGGAGGACAGCGCGGGGTAACACGACCTCGTTGACTGCAGGGAGTGCGGATACAAATTGGAGCCAATCTTCCAACAGGGTTTCCCGAAGTGGCTCGTCCCAACCAAGTCCCGCAGTCCAAAGGCGCTGAAGAAAACAATTTCGCCCAAAACAATACACAAACAAAACAACAAAACAATAGACAAAAGGCAACCCTGGGCTCCCGTGTCCAAAATAGCACGGACCACAACAGAGTTCCCCGTGGGCCCCCAGACCCTGACCGATGCCGTTGGCAACAAAATCGTATCGATCTGAGGGGTACCTTAGCGTGGCAGGCGCCAAGTTCCTAACAATGCCTGGGCGGTGACCGATCGCCGCACCCAGGCTCAAATCTTTCCCGACGAGGATGGAGGTCAAATTCCTCGAACGCGCGGTGTCCCGAGCCACGCGCCATCGCTGGAAGGGCATATTCCACCGGATGCCTGAATGGCGGGGGGCGTGACTCCAACCGGGGACGTTCCGCCAATGGAGGGGAGGGAAGGCGGTGCTGGTCTGGCCAGCGCTGCCTAGCAACAACTGCGTAATCGACTTTACGCGGGGAGAGCAAATGGCGGTCGCGCGGCTCCCGATCAACTTGCGCGGGGGGTGGAGTGCAGCGCTCAAAATTGCGGGCCTCTCCCCGGTTCTGAACCGGCAAGCCAGAAGCCCGGTGACCAACTCCATGGTAACCCCCCGTGCGCGAACCTTCATCAGAGGCTGGTCTGCCAGCGTGGCTCGCGTTAGCGCACAAAATGTCCAAATGGGACCCCCTACAAATTCAACAAGGGCGGGGGTTGGGGCAGTCCCGATGGAAGTGAGCCCCCAAACAAGAGAAGCACATGCGGCGTGCATTGGCAATTCGGCGGCGGGCACTCACGTGCAATTTCAAAAAGGCCGCGCAAGTTGCCATGCCATGCCCCGTGTCCCTACAAAACTCACAAACAGGACGACTCTGGGTGCCAGCAAAACGCGGGGCGACTATCAACAGGCCCGCGAGCCCTAGTCCGTCCCTGGTCTCTTGGCCGGGAAGATGGTTGGCGTGACTCGGTGGCAACGCTAGAGTTATCCACAAACCGACACTCATCCTCCAAAACTTGGACGAGGTCACCAAATGGGGGGAGATGTGTGACACTATCCCCACCATACTTTTGCTCGAAACGAGCCCTCAAATTGGCAGGAAGCCGTTGCAGCACAACATGCACCAAAAGGTAAGACCAATGGTCCACGGCAACTCCAATCGCTTTAAAGCGTTGGTCGCTGCCACCAACGGGTTCAACAGGTCAGTACGCAATGCTGATAAACTAGTAATGACCGGCAGCGGTGAGGCGTAAACTTTTTTAAAAGAGAAGCCGAAGCGAAGTCGGCCTTAACTTACTGACTCATCAATAAAGAATACTTACTATCATTCTAAAATTAATATAGGAATGTAATGAATTAAATACAATTAAATTGAAAACAGCTGAAAACGAATAAAATATGCAATATTCCTCTATCTCGTTCTCGCTGACGCATTTTTCTATACCTGTCTCTGTCATAACCCGTTGTACAGCGGCTTGCTCTCTTACATATCAAGCGGTGCCACGGGACCTAAAGTGACATCATTATGGGATCGCTGTTGTATGAATTTTTAGTTCCCGATTATGACGTTTTGGCGCCGGGTTAATTTAGAACATTTCTCTTTTGTTGTAATACAAAGCTATAAATAACCTTTTTTGTTGTTTGAATGTTATGGTGAATTAAATACCCGTAGTGTAACTATATTTATTGACAATAGTAGCCATAGTGATAGAGTTACCAATGCGAATCCCCGAAGGCAAGCCGGTAGGAATCGTGTTATATGGTGCTTTCGCCACTGATGACCGGTAACCCCAAAATCAATTAAATATGAACGTCAGCCAAACAACGTTTATTTTGATACCGCCGGGTGAGTAGTTAGTTCCAAAGCGGTAGGGTAGGCTGAGTCAGTCACCGACAAATGCTGTACCAAGGCTCGGGCCTCACCTTCCAGGACAGACAACAAATAGGCCAACTTTTGGGCGGGTCTGAGGTCCGAGCGTGCATCAACCAAACTTTCAAAAAGGTTTTGGAAACCCAACCAATGGTCCAAGCGACCGTCAAAGTGTGGCAGTTCCAAAGTAGGCAGTCTACTCAATAGTCCGGGACCTGAAACAACCGAGGTCTCCGGCTTGACTTGGACAGGTGTCCGGCTCTCCAATATTTCCCGAGCACGTTGACCAATGACATCCCCCAGGTCCAAGATCTGGCCGTAGTCAGCAAGGACCTTATCGCGTGCTGCCTGGTCCAGCACTTCCAGATCCACTTCACAAATGAACTCGTTGTAGCGGGTGAGCAGGGCATCAACGTTGCCGAGTCTCACGTTCAACTGCTCAAACCGAGCAAGCGTGACCACTTCAAGATCCGGGCACTCAGCGGTCGCTGCAGCTGAAGTGAACCACCGTAGCTGTGTGGTCAATCCACTGATTGCCTCTCTCACCGCTTTGTATGCCATTGCACAAACAAAACAATTCAAATAAACCAAACAAAAAAATATTGAATAACAAAGTTCAATCAATAAACTGCTAAACTGCCAGTCAACAAGTCAAGAAATAACAAAATATTGGTTTCAATTCAATAGACAACAACAAACTTTCATTTCAATTGAAAACCAATGTCAATGTTCAAAAATTCAAATTCAAATTCAATTTAAAAAATGCCAATTTCAAATGTTAATTTCACAAACCACTATGTCAATGGTACAACAATAATAAACCTTTATTCCAATTTAAAACAATGTTAATGTTCAAAATGTCAGTTTCAAATGTCAATTTTCACAAACAACCATGTCAATGGTACAAAACTCCTATATTTTAATGTCTTCCAGACATTTAATACCACAGGTCAGAACCTACAAGGGGTTATAACATAGCCTAATCCAATTAACTTTACTAGCATATGTAACCCGGCTGACTTTGGGAACATCAGTTTACCCGTCTCAACAAATTTAAACAAATTATTTCAAATAAACAAGCAATCATAGTTAACAAATATTTACAGCGAATTACTACTTCCCTTTAGAGACTGCCAAGCAATTAGCTTACTGTAAATCCATTTTGTGGTTGTATATCTTACAACCACGCTCTGCTACCAAGAATGTTCGACGCCAGGCCAGGGCCTCACCATAGGATTTAATTATTATGTGGAAGCGCGATGGTGGGCCCTGGGTCAAGAGTGGCGGTAGCGAACTGTCCGCCGTGCGCGGAGCTGATTAATACAATATTCAAAAGACTCACCTGGTTGAAGAAAACTGCTTCTGGAGCCTACCTGGATTTATGTATGTAAATGAGTGTATATTGTATTGTGTAGTGACGCTGTCAGTATTCAGGATACCAGGATATAATCCACCGCTCCAATACGCCCTGCTACCAAAGGCATGCGGTCTCCAACACGCGTTCAATCACTGTCACTTAACCTCAAACTATTTCAACCAAAGTTCAAACTAAGACCCGTTCTATTTCGTCAAAAGGGGTTATTTACAATCAAACAATTGGATCACGACAAATTGTCCACAAACGGATCGATTCCCAAGGATTACTTTCAAAAGAGATTAATTCAACAACACGGGTCGCACAAGCCAATAGGACCGCCATTCTTTTTCAAGACCAAACCAAAGTGTCAAAGTCAAACTGACAAGTGACAGTTCTCACTCTGTTACACGTTTAGAAACGTAGACGCACAGAGTAAACAATTCAAACGGGACGGAACATAGTCTATGGCAAAAAAAAAAAACTTAAATACAGATCCTAAGACACCGACTTCCGAAATTTAAGTTGTTTTTCACTTTGTAGTGTTTTTTTTAAGGAAGTCGGTTGTTATTTTATATAGAGCGACTGCTTATCTGACCTCCCTGATACCCGTTGTTAGGACTGTTATCAGATTTCGAACTTGTGATGATCTGTAATGACTGTCAGACGACCCGCAAGATCCACAAATGACAGCTGGGATCAAAGGCTTAACGTACTTTTCAAAGCACAGAGGGGTCTTAGTATTATAGTCAGCCATCCACGGACCAATCGCGGCAAGCATAGCTTAATTTGATAAATTCACCCGTGCGGCTGTTATTACTTTATTATAATCTGCGGCTGTTTTGCCCCTATCAAAAATCACTCAACCGCGGCTAAACAGATTATCACTAGAAAAGCATCTTTGATTAAAACCAAAAACAAATATTACGTCAGACACTTTGTAGCATATACAATACTAGCTTTTGCCCGCGGCTTCGCCCGCGTGTATGTCGGAAATTATCGCAAGAGGACGTACTACCGCGGTAAGATTTATGAATCCATGTTATACATACATAAAATTACGCCTTTTTCCCATGGGGGTAGGCAGAAACTACGGAACGCCACCTGCTACGATCCTTACATATCATGTGTGTTTGATGTACTTAAAATAAAACTAATAGTATTCAGAGTAAGAAGACTGCGACATAGGGCTGGATTAAATTGAATATAAGTCTTACTGGTTTTTCTTAACGCTCCTATTCTACCTATACAGACACTCAATTATTTACCAGACACCAAATTAAACATAGTTATAAGAATAGTACTTTTGCCAGTGGCTTCGCCCGTATAGCTTTCGGAAAATATCACTCGGAAACCTACTACCGGGATAAAGTATCCTATGTATATGGTAAGTATCCAGGATAACCAAAAATCCAAATCCATCCAAAAATCTAAACATCTAAGCAATATTTCGCGGTCTCTTACTTGGAATAATACAATTAGGTTTATTTTGAGTACTTCGAACACACATGATATTCGCATTTACTATGAAGCCAAAGTAATATGAATTACAATATTACAATCCTATTAATCCTGCTCTACCCGACCGCTACCAACCGGACCAGACGCGTGAAGGCCCGCTAGCCGCTCTGCGGCGATTTTATTATAATCTCTGATATCTTCTAAAATATTAATTTTAATGATATGCTGTAAAGGGCAATTTTGATCTACATGGAATGCACAATTTATTTAAGGTACTTAATTGCATAAGGATTAATGCTGTATTGCTTAAAATCGCATTCAAAAATAAGCCATTATTTCTCGTAAAAAGTAAAGGATAAAAACCGGCCAAGTGCGAGTCGGACTCGCGCACCGAGGATTCCGTACAAACCTGTAGGTATTCTCGGTTTAAAAATATATTTTTTTTTAATTTTTATATTTCTGTTGATTGAATGTAAGGTAAATTGCGGTTTACGATTTATGACGTTTAAAAAAAGAACTACATTCTCGATCTCGTTCAAACCAATTTTCAGTGGTAGTTTACATGGTAATGTACAGACGCCAACACATCAAGCTACTACAATCTGTCAGATTTCTTTGATAGATTTTCGACTTTATTTCTAGAGCATTAGGTTCAAGGTTCATTGGGAAAAATTGACAGTTTCGGGTAGCTTGACCTGGTGGCGTCTGTACATCATATATTTTTTTTAGTTTTATCATTCTCTTATTTTAGAAGTTACGGGGGGGGGACACACATTTTACCACTTTGGAAGTGTCTCTCGCGCATACTATTCAGTTTAGAAAAAAATGATATTAGAAACCTCATTACCATTTTTGAAGACCTATTCATAGATACCCCACACGTATGGGTTTGATGAAAAAAATCATTTTTGAGTTTCAGTTCTATGTATGGGAAACCCCAAAATGTATTGTTTTTTTTTCTGTTTTAGTGTGAACATCTTAATGCGGTTCACAGAATACATCTACTTACCAAGTTTCAACAGCATAGCTCTTATAGTTTCGGAAAAAAGTGGCTGTGACAAAAGGACGGACGGACAGACAGACAGACAGACAGACAGACAGACAGACATGACGAATCTATAAGGGTTCCGTTTTTTGCCATTTGGCAACGGAACCCTAAAAATGGTTATTATGGGTTATCCCTAAGAGTTACACATATACCATTGCGGACTTTTTTGTAGAACTTTATAAGGTGTACAATACTGTAGTACATTATTTTGAGCTATTTCGTAGGGTTCAGCCAGCGTTCGCAATGTAAGCGCAAAAAAATGTGTTTATTTATGACATCACATTAGAAACCTCTAAAATTATCAGCGTTTCTTTACTATATTATGCATGTTATATACATATAAACCTTCCTCTTGAATCATTCTATCTATTAAAAAAAGCTGCATCAAAATCCGTTGCGTATTTTTAAAGATATAAGCATACATAGGGACAGACAGACAGCGAAGTGACTTTATTTTATAATATGTAAAGACTAGCTTTTACCAGCGGCTTCGCCCGCATGGAGGTCGGAAATTATCCCGCGGGAACATACTACCGGGATAAAAAGTAACTCATGTCCTTTTTCAGTAAACCAAATTTCATTCAAATCGGTTCAGTACTTTTAGCAGGAAAGCGAGACAGACAGACAGAGTTACTTTTGCATTTATAATATTAAGTGTGGAAGTGTGGATGACAAACTACGAAGAAGTAGTGACCTACACCTAAAATATAGTTAGGACGATCTATGCAGTATAAGTAACAAACATCTCTCTATTTGCGTGGGATATGGTCCCAAGCTGTGACCGCGCTAGCCCTTTTTTTCTCACTTATTAATAAAACTTCATCAGCAAGTTCATCTCGAGTTGCCGAACTTTGGAAGTCATTAAAGAAACATCTTCGTTCAACTTCGAATAAAACTGTCTTGTTGAACTGTTTTGAACCGACGACAACTGAGAATCAAAGAGAACCGCCTGCTCCTCACTAAGACCTCAATTACTCGCCGGTTATAGATAAAGTTTAGTAAAAACCAATGAATATTTTCGAATGATAGTTAATTTGATGAGTAAACTGTTTCTATCAATTAATTAAACTTTATCCATAAATTACAACTAGTTCTCGCGAACTAGTTACTTATCTCTTTTGGTGACCGTCTACACATTGTGTAGTCATTTGAATTACGGATATTATGACTTAAGATTCTACGATGATTTCTTAGCCGTAGTAAACACTTTATGTATGATTTCCTACGAACCTTTTTGAAAAGTCTTATTGCATAACATTTTTATTAAGATATTTTTACATTTCTTGCTTATCTTTGCCGAAAAGTAAGAAAGAAAAACATCACGACGGTCATTACTTGTTATCTAAACAATTTCTCGTTTGGCCGGGGTTTGGATAGCAAGACCCTATTTTTCTGCAAAAGACGTGAACATTCACCTAATGGCTTTGACTATTACGTAGAACGATATTAAATCACACCGAAAAAAGAATCAGGGAACATATTGAAACACTGTTATATCACAAACATTCAAATTTATTCTGAGAACAAGCATTAGTTTTCCATTACATGGCATAAAGGGCGCTTGTAGCGTTCAGCCTAAGTCAATATATGTTGGACAATCTAACAAAATTGCTGAAATATCTGACCTCATCTACTTATGTAACATTAATGTTTTTGGAGAACAGTGGCGGCCTAGAGGTAACGGCTCTGACTTACGAGTCGGAGTAACGGTGACTTACGAGTCGGTGTCGATTTGAAACAATGCTTTACTTTGTGTTCATAATTTCAAAATAACTGCTCTTAAAACAGTGAAGCAAATCATCGTAGCGAAACCACCTTGTCCTAGAACCAACAATCCGAAGACATCAAGACATCTACTGACCCGCATTGGGCTCACGTGGTAGATGACCGCCCACTTCCGCTCGAAGTACGAAGGCACCTGTTTTCCAGCAGTGAGAACACTATAAGGTGATTATGGTATGTCTATGCTAGAGAAACCAATTATATATATGTTTCACGCTATAACTAGCCAGTTTGTACTCGTGTATGTAATTTGATGTTCGATGATGATGAGATTAGATTGGTTTATTAAAGACTTGTGGGAATTTGTTGCTATCAGTATCTTTTGTAATGTCCAACGTTTAATAGGTAGGTGATATGGTCTAGTGACCGCAACTCCACCTTAATGTTGAATCTATTTTGTGGTCTACGTCTGGTTTAAAAAAAGAGTATGATAGTATTTCATTTGCATAAAAAAATATCTCTCTTATCACAACCGTCCAGTGCTGATCACAGTCTGTTACTACTAATAGCTATGCATAAAATCCTCGTTCCTCGATTATAATTTGCATTTTAAACGAGTTTTTTATTCTATAATAGAGTTGCCAAACAAATATTGTTTTGTTTGACAAACTTTATAAATGCTGAAGCTTGTTGACTCGCAACGCTATCGCACGTCAGAGTATTTAGATATTCACTCTTTACTTATGCTGATGATGGTGCCGATTCTGTTGTCACAAAATTCTCTAAACTAAACTAAAAATCACTAAAATTTGGTTTAATCCTGTCAAACGACGATTTCCTATTCTGAAATAGACTAAAGTGACACAACTTAACTATATTTTAGTTTGACAGCACTAAGATTGCACTGAGTTATTAGTTTAGTGAAAATGTCAATTTTGCTATTCTGAGTTTGCCGGTTTTCACCAAAAATTTTGACTATAATAATTTATTTTAACTAAATCTGACTATTTTTAATCGCAATTAAAAAGGTGTGGAATAAAACTAGTGGTCATGAACTAAAATTCTCAACAACGCCTCGCCTCCACGTGCAAAAACAGTTCTGTATTTTTTATTTTCTTTTTGCTTATATCTTGAAAATGGCGTGTCTTATCGCAAAAATAATGAAATTTTCGGCCCCCTTAGTGTACCCCTACATTTAAATCTCAACACGTAGGTAATAATTTTTTTATATTTTTCAAACAAAAGTGAAAAATTCCATATAAAACACGTTGAGGCTGCCCGCCCAGCACGCGCCTTCGTCTCTCAAAAAATTCATTCTACGCAATGCACACACAAGTACAACGTTGCGAAACCAAAAGAAAAAAAAATACCACGCTGAGTCGCGAATGTCAAATTCGATTTTAGTCGTGTCAAAATAATTTTTAAATTTAGAGATTTTTCCTTGCAGAATAGCGTTACAATTCTCATAGCCAAAAGTAAGGAATTTTAGAGATAGTTTAGTTAGTTTAGTTCGTGTACAACAGAATCGGCACCAATATATATTCAACTTAGCTATATGCATCAATGTATGTATATGTATCATTTTGCATCGTTGAATATGTAAGCGGGCACGCCTTTTATGCCTGGAGGCTTTAAGTTTTACGTTCTGTTTACGATTTTGTTTTATTATTTATTTCAGCTTGAGTTTAGTTTTCAATGTTTTGTTCGTATATTGGCGTGTGCTAGCTGACATATGGCGAATAATGTATGTTTTGTTGTATAATATTAATTACTTACACGATATTGTATAGAATCAAGTTCTTCTAACTTAACAGACAGCTGTGCTGCTGGGGAGTTTGTTCCGCCACTTCTTCTTCCCAGCTAAAGCACTAGGAAGTGTCGAAGGGCGGGCGTTTTGGGGGGACTGTCTTTTGTAACTTTGACGTTCAAAAAGTGCTGACTCTCAGCCTAGTTTGAATAAATGACTTTTGATTTTGATTTTATAAACTCTTTAAAATCTTTTCCATTTGAAGAACAAAAGCAACTTTCATCAGCGATTGGATTCAATTTGCTGTTATCAACAATTTTTCGTACCACAATTTTCGATTCTTCAAGGTTGACTTGGTTTTGAGAAGGATAACTTTATTGTGTCATCCCATCAGGGAAGTCCCTTTTTAACCCCCGACGCAAAAAGAGGGGTGTTATAAGTTTGACGTGTCTGTCTGTCTGTCTGTCTGTCTGTGTGTCTGTCTGTCTGTGGCAACATAGCTCCCGAACGGATGATGCGATTTCAATAAAAAATAAATATGTATTAAAGGTGACTTATCTGCGAGTGTTCTTAGACATGTTTGATGAAAATCGGTTGAGCCGTTTAAAAGTTGTGGGGGGGAAAGTGGGGAAGAGTAACCGAATGTCAGCAAATATACTCGAGTGGGGTCTCAAATGAAAGCGCACTGAAAGAAAATATTGATGAATTAATCGAAAGTGTTCTTAGCTTCGTTTGATTCTACATTATATTAAGTATATACCTATAAAAAGTACAAAATAAAAAATTAAATTAAAAATTTAAAAAACCCCGACACAAAAACCTAAATTCCCTTTAAAAAGAAAAAAATAATAAAAAATAACTCAATCTTAAAGTACCTAAGAATGTATTAATAGTTCAAAAAAAAAACGTCGCGTTGGGGGACCGCTCCGCGAGTGCAGACGTCGTTGACTGCTTAGTTAGGTAATAAGACTATTGGTAATTAAATTGTTAGGTTTGAAGCGGTCCCCCAACGCGGCGTATTTTTTTTTGAATTATTAATACATTCTTAGGTACTTTAAGATTGAGTTATTTTTTTATTATTTTTTACTTTTCAAAGGGAATTTATATTATGTTAGGTGTGAATTCTGAAGGTCGCTTCCACTTTCAGCCTAATCATCACTTACCACTAAATTAGAGGAAGGTTGAGAGCTTCCCTGTAATGGTATAAAAACAAGTGGTTATCAAAATCCTATTGCGAGTTTCTGCAACTTATAAATATTTTTTATCGTATTTGGAGAGATGTGAATTTCAGAGATTTTATATTGTATAATAAGTACCTATAAAAGTATTTATATCATAAAATGGTAATGTATGGTATAATTTGCCTAATACTAAACGTTTATTCCAAAAAGTTTAAATCGTTATTCGTTCTTATCCGTTCGCAGTAATTTTCTAGACCATTTGATAGTAATTTCACGTTAGAAAGACCTAATGTCAAAGACTCAAAGGGAATTCAGAACAGTCTTGTTTCCTGAGGATGTGGAAAAGTTGTAGGAAAAAATAATCTTTATTTCATGCCTGATTTGAATGTCTGTATGTCTAAAGATATTCCGGAGAAATCTAACAGAACTTCCGTTTAATTTCTCTGAAATATCTTTTGGCAACTCTTTGAAGTTTCAAAAGGATAGACGAAATAAATAGACCAAAAATAATGATAGATTCTGACAACTGAGATAAGAGTAAATGTAGGAAAGACCGTCTACCTTCGTCTGACATCATTCAAATTTGATTAAAATAGGAAGGTAGATAAGATTTTTTTAAACTTCAGGTATGTTTCAACTCCCGTCGAATACCACCGATTAAAAAACCAGTATAAAATTTAAATACTTGGTTTCTAGAATAACTAGCTATTGTTGTGGTTAAGGTGATACAACTAGTATTGACTTGCACGTGAAATGAGCCCAAAAGTGGTGGGACGTGACAATGACGTTAAATGGTGGGAGTAATAGTAGGGTGAAACCGAACATCTCTGGAGATTCGTTCGACAGCTTTCAAACTGATATCCGGCACACTTTGCCGATGCCATCGTCATAATGGCAGAGACGCTCTAACAGTTGGACAAATGCTGCATGGCCTGAATGGAGCCTGCCGACCGGTTCACACGAGGTTGACGCCAATCTGTTATTAAAAAAAGAAAACTTTACTCTGATTTCAATAAAATTCGAATGAATTCATAGGAAGGTAGACGATCTTTCTTATGACTTCCCTTTATCTAAAAATTCGAAGACTTGTGACATCTACCAACCCACACTGGGCCTGCGTGGTGGATTATGGCCCACTCCCTCTCATCGGGAGGAGGCCTGTGTCCCTGCGGTGGGAACATTATAGGCTGCTGATGTTTTCTACATGTACGTTTTACACGAAAAACTAGCTCGCACTTAGTCTAATCGCTCCCTTAGTGCTTAGAAAGGTCGGGATCGATCGTGCGTGATAGTACATTTTTGCCCGAGTAAAATTCGTCCGCAAACGCGTCGAAAGTGCGCGCGGGTTTAGGATTTTTATTTATTTATTTATTTATTTATTTCACCAAAAATAGAAAATACAGTGGATTATACATAGTTATGGGCTAGTACTTGGTGGTGCATAACATGTTAGCATCTGTAGTCGAACTAGGACGAGTCCTGTATCTCGACATACAGCGCCAGTCCCCTCAAATTTGAAAATAGCATATTAGCCCAAATGACATACAAATACATGGAAGATCTTAACTAATAAAAAAATTGCAAAATATAAAAATTGGTGTGTGTATGTGTGTGATTTTGTGTAAGTGTATAGTGAATGGTGTTGGGGTGTTGGGTAGTGTAAATACGTCTTACCGAAAAAAGTAAAATAAAATGGTGTAATTGTCAATAACAAAGACTATTTCTGAACTATAAACAGGTTCTCTGTTTCCTCATATGAAAGGGCAATTAGATATTCATGTACCTTCTTTTTACATAAGGATTTGTTGAGCGGATAAATATTACGTTCTTTATTTATTTTATTGTAAAGAAGAGGAGCAACAACAGAGTAGAATCGCCTTATGAAAGATGTTTTGGGCTCATGTGATCGCGTGCAAACCTCGTACTTTCTTCGCTTATTGGTCAGCAATGGGTTATAGACGAGTTCGCTGTGTTTCTTCAATACAATTCGTTCTATGAACAATTGCCTAACCGTAGATACCTGGCAGCACTGATAGAGTGTTCTTGTTGGGAACAATATCGGTTTAAAATTGCTCACTTTCAGTATCGCCCGTTGAGCTATTTCTAAGCTCTTGATGGTGGTTTTAGGAGCTCCACCCCAGGATAGAATGCAGTATGAAATGATTGACTGGCACAAAGCAAGGTAAATCTTTTTTAATAGGTTCGCATCTGTGACATGCCTAAGATTTTTGAACACATATATAAGTTTGCGTACTCTAGAAGTCAGCAGCTTGATATGTTCTTTAAAGTTGAAATGGCAGTCAATTGTAATACCCAGGTATTTTATTTTATCAACGCACTCAAGCGGTTTACAGGTGCAGTTTACTTTGAAGACACAGCTGTGTGGAATAATTTGGTGTTTGTTATTGCATCCAGTTTTTTGGCGGATAGAAAACACTAGGTATTTTGATTTTTCAAGGTTAAGGGTTAGGACATTGTTATATAACCACCTTTGAACCATATCGAAACCGGCCTGGGCAGCATCGAAGACCTCATCCCAATTATCGGCAGAGAAGAGAAGAGCAGTATCATCCGCATATGAGATTATTTCGCCTCTTGGTATACATAGGTTTGTAAGATCGTTGATATAAACGAGAAATAAAGTGGGTCCCAGGATGCTGCCCTGTGGAACTCCATAAGATACTGCAAGTTCTGTACTGCAGTGATTACCCACCCGTACACGCTGATAACGTCCAGTTAGGTAACTCTCAAAAAGCTGAAGCTGATTTCCCCTTATACCAAGGTTTTCTAACTTTTTAATAAGCAGTGGGACAGAAATTGTATCGAATGCCTTGGCGAGATCAAGAAAGGCTGAGATACACTTTTTACCCTTATCTAATTTTGTTGTGATATAAGTAGTTAATTTATGTACTGCTTCATCTGTGGATTTCCCTGCCCGGAAGCCAAATTGGTTTTCAGAAAAAAGTTTGTTTTGTTCAAGATATTTGACAAGTCTGGTATTAATAATTTTTTCAAGAATCTTGGACAAAGAAGGCAGAATTGAGATTGGCCTGTAATTATTAAAATGGGATCGATTTCCACCCTTATCTATAGGATGCACTACCGATTTTTTAAAAGCTTGAGGAAAGGTGCCCGTCTCAAGACACATGTTGAAGATGACTGTTAGGGGCGGGACAAGAATATTTTTATATTGTTTTAATAGTTTGTTAGAAATATTGTCCCAGCCTACCGAACACTCAGCTCTCAAACCATCTATGTGACGAGCAACCTCCTCTTCATCGGTATCTTTGAGAAAGAAGGAGTATAATGTGGAATCGTTTACAGGGCCAGCTGATGAGAGATTACCTGTGCACGTATTATGCGTCTGGGTTATATTGTCAGCTAAACATTTGCCTACATTTATGAAATAGCTGTTCATTTCACTCACTGTTTCCTGAGGAGAGGAACATATTCCTAATAATTCAGAAGGGCAAGTTTTATTCTTTTTTGTGTTAGCGATGCTTTTAATTACATTCCACAATCTTTTTGGGTCATTGCCAGCCATTTCAACTTGATTTTTATCGTAGGATCTCCGAACATTCTTTAAAATTTGGTTACAAAAATTCCTGTAGCGGATATATGTAGCTTTTATAATTTCATTTTTAGGTGACTTATTATGGTTTGCATGTAATTGGTCCCGGTTTTTCATGCATCGTAATAATCCCGGTGTGACCCATGGTTTCAATATTCTCTTACGCCTAGACTGAGTAATTAGTTTAGTGTTTTTATCTATTTTCACCTGTAAGCTATTTATAAGATAGTCAGTGGCTACGTTGGGATCCTTTGTTAATAATATAGGATTTAGGTCCACGCTGAGAAGATCTCTTCCTAAGCTCTCAAAATCGACTTTTGTTGAGGTAGTTATTGGGTAGCTTCGTACATGCTTAAGATTCATGCAAAGGAGAACAGGGTAGTGATCGGTCAAGGTAGTTTGAGGTACAAGGGTCGTGCTCAAATTTTTTGTTTTAAGCAAGATGTGATCAATACGGGCGTTTTTCAAAACAGATGTACACGTGACGAACCGGAACAGGTTTTTGTGTTTTAGAAGTTTTACAGTTAATTTTTATCTCATTTGATAACATATATTCATAAATAAGTTAAAAATAAAAAAATACATTAGTAGTATGAAAAACAACGCGATAATCTTAGTTTTTATGGAAGGGTTCACAAGAACGTACTCCGGTTCGTCACAAAGGAAAAATGTACATAAAATGAAAAATATGATTTGTTCTGTCAATTTGTTTTTATTATGTATTAAATTACCTTCATAACTTTAAATAAAAATATCTTAACATAAATAAATCACTATAATCATCGCTTAGCAATCATTTTTCTTTCGAGATCGTCACAGTTGGAACTTTTGACCACTAAAACATTACATTTCTACCATTTACCTAAAATGAAATTGAATGAGATTACAAATAATTTAAAAAGCAAACTCAGGGTTAACTACAATTACTTAAATATTATCAAATAACTAATTACTTCTTAAGTAGGATTCATTTTTGTCTCGGTAAAAATATGGGACAGTGACTATCTGGAATTCTAAGTGACTAAAAGGAAAAAATTAAGCTAAGTTTACACAGTAATATTTGGTTGAACATTTTAATTTTAATAGTTTTTTTTTTTAATAATATAAAGTAAAAACAGGTTATTACCAAAACCAGTTTTAACTTTATCTTGAGGTACAGAGTTACATATTTTGAACACAACTTTTACATTTTTTTACTTATTTTTAAATATTACTTATATCCATTCCAAATAACAATGGCTCTCACGACTAACCAATCAAAATTAAATTGATGCAAAGAAAATGATTCAGTTAAGTATCTTATTATAAGATTCAGATTTCATATTTATAATGTTAGAAGGATTATTTATTTTAATACCATTCATCCAAGTGTATCTCCAGCCTAATGGTTCCAGTTCGTCACAAAATGATTCCGGTTATACAATACGTTACGGAACCGGATGTGACGAATTCATAACAACAAAACTTTAAAAAATCATACAACCTGTTGTGTCCATTTTATAACTACTTTCGGGTTGTTTTACAAAAATGTATAAACCACAATGTAATTGTGTTACGGCAAATAACCTGATAAACTGCTACATACCTCATAAAATCCTGTTACTATCTGGAACTCCAATTCAGCACCACCGTAACGCGCCCACTTTCGTCACAGATTTTGTTGACACTGATGTTTGCTTCTAAATAGCGGTTATACCACAGACAAGATAAATGTTACCAAAAATGAAAAACAACCATATTTAAGGGTAATATTAGGGGGGAGTATGAAAAATTTACCGTGACTATTGCCGGAATTCCGGTTCTGTCATATTCTTGGGACAACAATAAAATTGTATTATGAGCTATTTTAAGCCCATATTCGAAATAAAGGGCTCTAAATTGTATTTATGAGTTCAAGTTACGTATATACACCCTAAAACAGTGACGCCATTTAATTTGTATATTCTTACCTGAGACTTGAAAGTTCCAAACATACATGTGGGACATGAATATTTTACACTTTTTTTGTTGTTAGTTTTATGATATTTTAATATCCCTGATATTTGGGTTGCATATTATAGTCAATTTTAAAACTTAAATATGATACTATTAAATAAATACGCAGTTTATTTCAGTGCGGTGCATACAAAAATTATAAAAAATAGCTAAAGTATAGGGACACCTCAAATTAGCAAATGTACATCTTTTTTGAAAAACGCCCATACACGTGCCACTTGCCGCACGTGTGATCTCCGTGTGTGCCGGTAGGAGTCCATGAGAAGCAGCTAACGTGAGATATCTTTCTCCAGGAAGTTCAATTTTTTCCGCATTTATTGCAATATTTATGTCCCCAACAACAATTATGTTATTGCAATGTGATAAACTCGACAAAATACTACTTAGGGAGCTTAGGAAATTATCAATGTTTTTATAGGATGGGGAGCGGTAAACTGACACAATTGCGGTGTTATCATTTTTGAGTACAAGACAGTTACCTTCCTGGAAATCTGGCTCTTCAACAAGGAAGTTTAGAGGCTCTCTACAATAAACTACGACACCATCATTTTGTTTGTAATTAAATTTAGTAGCAAAAGATTGATAGTTCGCTAGTATGGGTATGGAATTCCCTTTTTTTAACCAGCACTCAGTGAGCACTATAACGTCACATTCCACTTTTAACCTTTGTAACATTATTTCTAATCCCGGCATATTGCAATGAATGCTACGAATGTTTTGTGTTAAAACTGTGAATTTTTTTGCGTCCTTTAATATTAATGTATGACATTTATCTAATTCACAAGCAATCGCTTTGGAGACAGTCAAGGTGTCGATATTTTTAGTTAAATCAATCAAGTTATCGAATTTTTATTACATAAAAGTATTGGTCAAAGTATATGGGTTCGGTTTTCCTCCGGTTAATTATTGAGAAATAGCGTAATGGAATTGAAGTATTTATCGGTGCGTATAAATTGTTTTTGCAAATTAATTTGCTGTGTAATGTGTGTGGTTGTTGGTGTGTATGTGTACTTAAACAAAATAAAAAGTTTGAAAGGAGGTTCTGAGTTACAACGAAAGTTATTATGATAACGGCAAAAATAAAAAAGAAAGATAACGTTAACAATATACAATTAACATGCAAAATTAAAAGAATGACGTTTTTTTTACAAACAATGAGATATGTACCTAGTCATACTGCATTCCTTAGTTTTTCTAGGTCAGACTCGGAGTTGATACGAATTTGCTGATCTTCTGTAACTTTGCGTAGATAAACAATGCCATGAGACGTCCAGCAAAAATTGTAACCATGTTCTTTTTGAAATTGTCTCGCCGCGTAGAACAACCGTTGACTTTTATAAGTTAAGGTTTCTGATACATAAACCGGTTGTGCTGAAGACTGAAGACTCAGGTGGGTGGTATTAAGCTTTTCTTTCTTATCCCTAGGTCTGTTGAACTTCTTAACACCCGAGATGATTTTGTCCTTCAAAATCACCGTATTCAGTTCTATGATGATAGGGTTAGAGTTGTCTTTAGCATTGATTCTGTAGATGTCTCTGATATCTGAATGTTGGACATTGATATCAAGAGTCTTCCCCATATTTACAACTAGGTTGCAAAGGTGATCCTTATTTTCTCCATTCAATTTGGGCACGTTGCGAATCTCCAAGCCCGCCGAACGAGACTTCCGCTCCAAATACTCAATTTTCTCTTCTAGTTGATGAATATATTTCTTATCTTCTTTCCGCTCCGACTCAAGGCAAGTAATACGAGACAAGAATTCGTCATATTTGCTTGACATGACTTCCACACTCCTTTTTAGTTCAATATTTTGATCCAAGATATTGTTTACTTTTGATAGAAGGTCTTCAAAACGACTCTCCTGCTGTTTCGAAAAATCGGAGAAAGCATTCATCGTTATAGCGCTTGAATTTTCATCAACACCATCAAATTTACGCTTCTTAACATTTCGTTCCGAAGCAATTACTGATAGATCAGGCGCCGAGACACACTGGTGTAGAGGTGACAGATTAGCAGCGAGGCGTGCATGTACGGACGCTTCATTCAGTGATTCAACGACACATGACGTCGGTAGCGGAGAAGCGGGGGGCGTGCGGTTAATAGGCATATTTACCGGGGACGACCAAGTACCAGGACGACAGAAACGATAAGTAGCAGTGGTTTTAGGTGCGATTTAGCAAACAATTATAACGGGGGTCAAGCTTATCTGGTCGCAATCGGCGGTTTCTTATGTTTTTGCTTTCCGTCCAATCTAGCAAGACCTCTCAGTGCGTGTACGCACTTTTACACAAGCACAAACAGGCTGCACTACTCTCGCATTTATAGAAGCAGGGGTAGCGGGCTAGCGGCGTCTCTTTCACGTCTCTTATGTATGTTTGTGTGCAGACTACTCACGTGCGTGCTGTAGGTGTTGTATATCCGCCTTTATTGATGAGTGCGTGGATCTGCGCTCCGGTACACCTCCTTTGAGTTATGCACCTCTATTATTTTTCGAGAATTAATTTGAATAAATGAGTATTTTAATTGCAAAAACGGTTAATAAAGAACACTGAGAACACGTCTGCACTCCACAGAGATCCAAGGGGAAGGATGCCAAGTAAGTTTATCCAAGTAAATCTAGATAATCACTGTAAATTCCTTTTCTTTGCGATTTGATTTTTATGAGAAAAGCTTCATATGTTAGTAGCTTTCCCTTATTTTTTTATTGTATAGTCTATATACTGTAGACTTTATAGAGTATTTCAACATAATTTCTCAGCTAGCCCCAACATAGTATGCACTGAAATACAAAGAGATGGGCCTCAGTCTTTAGTTTCAATCATATTCATAGAACAATAATGTCTACTACAAAGTAAGAGGAAACGCGGTCATGTGGTCGTTGAAGTTCGTTCTATACGATTTTCTTCCTCGGTTTTCTACTTGGTAAGTGATACAACTTCAAATTCTTTACTACTATTGGGTTGTTGCATAAGTAATTCCAAGACGTAACATTCATTTCAAAATTATTTATTTAAAAATATACATAAAATTATTCGGTAATATTATCGCCTTCTGAATCTATAAATTGTCTCCAACGATGTGGTAAAGCGTGAATTCCCTGTCGATAAAAATCCTTTGGTTTTGATTGATAAAATAATTTTAGGTTCTCTTCAATATTTTCAATGTTTTTAAATTCTTTGCCATCTAAATAATTCTGTAGTGACCTAAATAAGTGAAAATCTGTAGGTGCAAGGTCTGGGGAATAAGGTGGGTGTGGTAATATTTCCCAGCCTAATTCCAGTAACTTATGACGTGTAATTTTAGCGACATGCGGCCGGGCATTATCATGAAGAAAATAAACATGTTCGTGATTTTTACGATTTTTTCTTATATTTTGAGCTAATCGCTGTAACTGTTCTGTATATAGTTGTGCTGTTACGGTCTGGTTTTTAGGAAGGAGTTCAAACATTATAACTCCTTTGGTATCGTGGGATACCAAAGGAGTTATAATGTTTGAACACACGCAGCACATAACTTTTTCTTGAGTGTAATTTTTAGGAGTCGGTTTTGAAGTTTCTCCCTTTCCCAGCCACTGTTTCTTACGTGTGACGTTATGATAAGAAACCCACTTTTCATCTCCTGTAATTAAATTATCTAGCCAGTTTGTTGTTCGGCGGCGAGAGAGCAATTCCAAACAGACATTCAAACGTTTAACAGCCGTTGTTTAGCTGACAGGTTATGCGGAACCCAAGAACCATATTTCCACAATTTTCCCAATGAAGCCAGATGTCTTGCTATAGTAGTATGATCATAGCCTAGTATGCTTTCCATTTCTCGTGTAGTGAGGTTTGGATTCTCTTCTACAAACCGAATCAACTGATAACTGTCCAATTCAGAGGGGCGACCAGATCGCGGTTCGTCTTTGAGATTGTAGTTCCCTTGTTTGAGCAAGTACCTGTCAATATGATTGTCCCAAGTATGTTAAATGTAACATAGAATCACGCCTGTATTCCCCGAAAGGTTAGGCAGAGATGTACCAATATTACATCTATATTTTGCCAGTTACGTAATGGGGGCGAGCCTATTACGGTAAACCGCCGGAACAAATCCAGACTCTGGGCTGCTACGGTGACATTTTAGATGTGAAAACCTAATAACACTTTTTCCGACCTAGGAATCGATCCCAAGATCTCATGCTCAGCAGAAGTGTTTACGACCACTAAACCAACGAGACAGTCAATATACTTCAGCATCAACTACAGGCAACAATGGTATGTAGTTGGATGCACCTCTTTCCTTCGTCATATGAGAAGATATTATTACTGTAGTAGGAATATTACTGGCTGGTGTAATATCATAAATATACCCAGTAATACCCATGGTATATCAATATTTCCTTGGTATAGCTTTCCGAGACACAGTAGTCACGTGTCGTGACACAAGTCTTCGTCATCAACGCTATGCTACCAGTAGTAAGTAATAATAACTCACCAACTATCTTTATACCTGTACGAATCCGATAAATAACGAGGTTTTGAGTAACAATTACGTTGATACAGTCATGTTAAAATTGAATTGCATAAATGATAAGAAAAACCAAACCATTATTTAAATGTCATATTATATATTTTTTACAGAATAGTGCCTGAAAATGTTTCCATAATTTTGTATTTTTTGTAATTATGTGACATCAGGATAGTGACGTAAATATTTGTCACACCCTGAATGCAAGACCTAGTTTTTTAGACCATGAATATACCTTTCTATCATATATGAAAATACTCTTTAGTTAGGTAGATCGATACTATTCTTCTCGCCTTAATAAAATCGTTTTGTCCAACAAAACGATCAAGTTCTGGTTGGCATTTTCAATATACTTCAAAGTTCAGCAGTTGGAAACTTCAAGCGATTCATTTGAACCATGTCGACAGTGCTACATTCCGCACTGAAGTTTGAAATGTACCAACAGTGGGTACCTACTGAGTATTTTAACGTTGAATTCTATTCATTTATGTATTCTGAATCGATTTATGACCGATGGTTTTTTCATGAAAAAATTATTGAACGGGATTATATGAAGTAAGAATAATTTTGATGATGATGATGACTTCAGAAAGATCTTTAATAAGGAGAGGAGGTTTAGCAGGCATTCCTCAAATAATTCGATAAGCAGAAATTAAAGTAAGTAATCAATACATCGAATAGAGGTCAAATTCTAAACTACGCAAACCAATTCCCTAGCTAAAAACTCCTTCGATATAACGAGTATATCGTTATTTAAGCGAACCGGTTGATTACTACATGCTAAAATAATCTCTGTAATCCAATCAGGGATATGAATTTACTAGCTTCTGCATTTTTGCTCCCCTGACTCTTCCCGTCGCATCGAATTGCCTGCCAGCTTTCGACTATTTTTCGTTGCTGCTCCGCTTCTTTTGATTATAGTCCAATTCAGAGGGGATGTTCAAGGGGGGATGTTAGATAGCCTTTAGCCTGTCTCAATGAACAGGCTACCTAACACAAAAATATTTTTTCTATTCGAACTAGTCGTTCTTGAGATTACCGCGTTTAACCAAACAAACATACAAACAAACAAACTATTCAGCTTTATCATATTAAGTATAGACTAGCTTTTGCCAGTGACTTCGCCCGCGTGGAGGTCGGAAAATATTCCGCGGGAATGTACTACCGGGTAAAAAGTAGCCTATGTCCTTTCTCAGGCTCTAAACTATGTGTGTACCAAATTTCATTTAAATCCGTTCTGTAGTTTAGCAGGAAAGCGAGACAGACAGACATACAGAGTTACTTTTTAGGGTTCCGTTGCCAAATGGCAAAAAACGGAACCCTTATAGAATCGTCATGTCTGTTTGTCTGTCTGTCTGTCTGCCTGTCTGTCCGTCCGTCCGTATGTCACAGCCACTGTTTTCAGAAACTATAAGAGCTATGCTGTTGAAACTTGGTAAGTAGATGTATTCTGTGAACCGCATTAAGATTTTCACACTAAAATAGAAAAAAAACAATAAATTTTGGGGTTCCCCATACATAGAACTGAAACTCAAAAATGTTTTTTTTCATCAAACCCATACGTGTGGGGTATCTATGAATAGGTCTTAAAAAATGGTAATGAGGTTTCTATTATCATTTTTTTCTAAACTGAATAGTTTGCGCGAGAGACACTTCCAAAGTGGTAAAATGTGTGTCCCCCCCCCGTAACTTCTAAAATAAGAGAATGATAAAACTTAAAAAAATATATGATGTACATTACCATGTAAACTACCACCGAAAATTGGTTTGAACGAGATCGAGTGAGTAGTTTTTTTTTTAAAACGTCATAAATCGTAAACCGCAATTTACCTTACATTCAACCAACTGAAATATAAAAATTAAAAAAAGCATTTATTTTTAAACCGAGAATACCTGCAGGTTTGTACGGAACCCTCGGTGCGCGAGTCGGACTCGCACATGGCCGGGTTTTTTTCATTTATAATATTAGTGTGGATTACTCAATTTCAAGTAATAAAAATAAACTGATAAATATTAAACCACATCCCTAAGGAACGCTCGTTGGAGTAACGATAAAAGGATTCGTATATTAAGCCAGATTAATCCAGACAACCACAAGGGGTATCCCTTGTGAGGAAGTAGAAGGATCAAAGATAGCTGAGACTTTGGTTGTGGTTTTGTTTCTGAATTTAGTATCAAGAACGTAAGTAATTAGAAGGGAGAGTGAATACCTTTAAGTAATGACGTGTAAACGCTAAGGGTTCATTATTAGCTAGCTGTTCACTAGCCTCCTAGACAGTCTCCTCGGTAGGTACATGAACAATATCCCAAGCCTTTTCTCAACTATATTGAGGTTGGCTTCCAGTGTAATCGGATGCAGCTGAATATCAGCATTTAATAGAGAGCGACGGCCTATCAGACCTCCACAACCTAGTTACTGGGTAATACGATACCCCGTGGTAAGACTGGTTGACAGACTTTGCGGGCTTCTGACGACCGTTAACCAAGGTCAGCAATCTACGGATGACAGCCGCGACCAACGACTTGACGTGCTTTCCGAGGCACAGAGAGGTTTCGATAAGCAAAAATAATCATTTAACCACGGACCGACCGCGGCAACGTAGCATAACCTTATTGATCGATCCGTACAGCTATTATTACTAAAAATTGAGTCCCTTTGGTAGGTACACACGCCTACATATCAAGCAATACATTTCCAGTTTAAGCTGATCTCACATTGTACTGAAATCCTATACAATGTGAGATCAGTTTATACTGGAAATGTAAACCTTGATATGTAGCCGTATTTACACGCTCCTAGAAAAAAATGAAAGTTGTGTTAATTCAGGTCATAGTTTACCAGTGAGGAAAATCTCATCTAAAACCATAAAACTGTTAAAGCGTGAGCAAAATCTCATTTAAAACCATAAAACTGTTAAAGCGTGAATAAGTAACAAACATTCAAACTCTTAAACTTCCAAACTTTCAGCGGTGTGAACTTCAGATTTACTCAACCGTAAAACAATGACAGGATATATCCAGTAAATGCTAACAAAAGGGTTAAAGATAAATTACATAATATAAACAACGGGGCGACAACAGAATATCTAATTAAACTTTCTTTGACTTGAAGTCGACACACGGAGATTTCCCACGACTTTAACGGTTGCCACCAACCTCTTTATCTAAAAGATAGTGTTATAAATGTAATGCAATTGCGAAGTCCTGAATATTCGATTAACATAATAAAGGGGAAGGAAAATGCATTACTTTTGTAGGATGTCGTTTAAATGTGTCTTTTTAAGTGTGTTTTTGAGGGAACTAAAGCCAAATGGTAAAATGAAAATATAAGATGCACACGCTTGGCCACAGAACTACCCTTATCTCTCCACCCATTCTCCCTACTATTTTATTTTTCTTTAATACCTAAAATAATGTGCCAAAACAGATCGCACGCACCAGGGCCGGACGCGAGAGGTCGCCTCCGCCGATCGCCTCCATGAGGATACGGCGGTGCTCCGCCCAGGCAGGGCACACCTCCACCGTATGCTCCACCGTGTCCTCCAGACGATCCTCGCAATGGAAACACCCGGGCATTTCCTCCCGCTTTATCCTGAACAGGAATCCACCGAAGCACCCATGCCCGGTGAGAATCTGCGTCAGGCGGAAGGTGAGGCCGCCGTGGCGCCTCTCTATCCACTCCTCAAAGAGAGGACTTACCGCCGCAATTGTGGCGTGCCCAGCGCTGGGTTGCGACAATCGTACCCGCCATGCCGCTATGAGATCCTGCCGGAGCTCTGTCCGCCGTGCCGCGATTTGTCGCGGCAGCGGAGTTTCGCCCCGGCGTTTCGCCACCTCGCGCCACTCCCACATGTGCGCGAGGACCTTTGCCTCCAGATCCTATGGCGGCATTCCGGCAAGGAGGCTCGCTGCCTCGCACGAGATCGTGCGGTATCCTCGGATTAACTGGATGGCCATGACCCTCTGGGCCGCACTCAGCTGGCGCGCTGGGCGCAACCTCAATGAGGGCGCCCACACCGGTACCCCGTAGAGGGCCATGGACCGCACGACCCCCGGGTAGAGCCTCCGGCAGGAGGCATTTGGACCCCCAGATTGGGCAGGAGCCGCTTTAATGCAGCCCCAGCCCGCTCCGGTCTGGGAGCCAAACGTCGGAAATGCTCAACGAAGTTCCACCGGCTGTCGAGGACAAGTCCCAGGTACTTCATCGTCGACTCGACGCCGATGTGAACCCCTCCCATCGTGAGTTGGGAACCCGAAGGTGGCGCGTTCCAAGGACCATGAAAATCCATGGCCTCGGACTTGTGCAGGGCCACCTTGAGTCCCAATTGCCGGATCCTTTCGACGTTTTTCGCAACCCCGCGTGTTATTAAGTCGGCATCACTGGACCCTTCCATGTTAAATCAAACATTGATGACAAATTACCTTCCTCACCTCACAGTTTATTTGACACCCACGTATTGATGGTGTATTTACTCTACAGGAGCCATTGTCAAGCATCTTCATTTCGCTAAAAGTAAAATTATGTTTGCAGCCACAAAAGTAAAGAAAGAAGACCAGTGACCATTTTTATTGTAACCTTAACAATGAAATTAACCTTCAAGATAAATTACAGTGGGAAAAAATGTATGGGAGTTGCTCCAAGCGTCGCCAAGGATGAATCATATACTAAATGGAAGGGTACAATGTACTGTTCTTGCAGAAGGGCATCAAAATCTGTCCGAGAGATTTCGAGAAATGATAGCTTATTTTTGCCTCACAAGATACTACGGATTTTTTATTTTACTTCATTGTCGAGTACTATTACAGTTTTTTCTTGTTATTTAAAGTTAAAAATCATTACTTAATACTTATAATCATCATTATTTATCATCATCATCATCATCATCTTCGAGTAACGATAAGTTTACTTTAAGTTATTAGGTACCTTTTTTTTTTTTGTTTCTTTGACGAATGTTACTATAGTTTTATCATCATCGTTATTAATCGATCATCTATTATATCATTGCCACTCACTAATTAATTAATAGGATTAATATGTATGTGGTTATTTTTTCCTCTTAAAAGCCATTAATTCCTTTCTATGAATCCCAGAATCGTTCATTTATAGCTTGATATTTTAGAACACTCCAATCCGTAGTATCTTCTGAGGCAAAAATAAGCTATCATTTCTCGAAATCTCTCGGACAGATTTTGATGCCCTTCTACTTGTTTGAACAGTACATTGTACCCTTTCATTTGGTATATGATTCATCCTTGGCGACGCTTGGACCACATTTGCCCACTATCCTTTCCACAAGTATTTTCTATCGGATAACCGCAGCTATGAACTTTTACATTAGCTTCTCTTCATAAATACATTTTTTCCAAAGGGGCTCGTGGCTAAATAATACTAGCCCACAGGTCGATCGAAAGTTAAGCTATGCTTTCCGCAGTCAGTTCATGGATGTGTGACCATCCATTACAAAAGAGAGTCCCAGCTGTCATTCGTAGATATTTGACAGTCCTTACGGGTAGCCAGAAGCTTAAAAGCCTGTCAACCTATTTTACCGAGGTTTTGTCGTGTTATCGTGTTACACAGTAACTGGGTTTTAGAGGGCAAATAGGCAGTTGCTGATTGGGTCCACACTGCTCCCTAAATGAGATTTTGGTGGCAACCATTTAAGTCGTGGGAAATCTCCATGTATCGAATTTCAAGTCAAAGAAAGTTTAATTAGATATTCTGTTGTCGTCCCCGTTGTAATTTATGTTTAACCCTTTGGATAACTTTAAGTGGATTTATTCTGTCACTGTTTTACGGTTGAGTTAAATCTGTAAGTTCACACCGCTGAAAGTTTGGAAGTTTATGAGTTTGAACACACGGCTACATATCAAGGTATACATTTCCAGTTTAAGCTAACCTCACCTTATACGGAAATCCTATACATCGTGAGATCAGTTTATACTGGAAATTCAAACCTTGATATGTACGCGTGTGTTGAAACTCATAAACTTCCAAAATTTCAGCGGTGTGAACTTACAGATTTAACTCAACCGTAAAACAGTGACAGAATAAATCCACTTAAAGCTATCCAAAGGGTTAAACATAAATAACAACGGGGACGACAACAGAATATCTAATTAATCTTTCTTTGACTTGAAATTCGACACACGGAGATTTCCCACGACTTAAACGGTTGCCACCAAAATCTCATTTAGGGAGCAGTGTTTTCCTGTGCTCTTTATCTAATAGATAGTGTTATAAAAGTAATGTAATTGCGAAGTCGTGAACATTCGATTTACCAAGTAAAGGTTAAGGAAAATGCATACTTTTGTGTTTATCTAGGATGTCGTTTAAATGTGTCTTTTTTCGTGTGTTTATGAGGCATTAAGCCGATGCTGAGGTAAAAATGAAAATCTAAGTTGCATCCACTAGGTCGCAAAATTACCCCTACCTTTTCACCCATTCTCCCTAATATTTTGGTAGTTCTTCCCCGGACGGGTGTCCATAGAGTATCCTGCCCGTTTTGATCCATTAAGATTATATTAATAAAATAAAGTAAATTGACCTCGAGCTCATTCACAAAGAGCTCTACATCTAAAACGATTACTTACTACGTATGATAATGTAGCCATCACAACACGACACCAATTCACTTGAAAACTTTGAAATAATTGAGTTTGTCTACGAGCTTACGAGGCCACTGTGAGGCCTAAAATAATGTACCAAAACAGCCTACTTCAACGTGCCATGCAATTACATTACATTAGTGGCTCAAAACAAACTAACCAACTTCAAATGAAATGGCCAAGATGTTACGAGAGGGCTAATGGTTTACTAATTGTCGCCATAATTTATTTAAATTGTTCTCCAACTTGGTTCCGACGTACACTTTGTAAGTAAAGAACTAAGTTGGAGGAGTGATGAAATATAAGCAACGCCTGATTTAGGCAACGTTAAATTGTTCAACTTGTGATGTAGACTTATACAAATTATTTTTTGGTTTTGGGATACTGAAATTTTTATTGTGAAATATTTACATTTTATATAGACTAACAGACATCAAATAATACAGGATTTTTTTTAACAGTGCGCAAATTTATTTTGGTGTATCAGTATCAGCAGTACACAATACATTTCAATTATCTTTTCAATACTTTTTTTTAAATATTTATCCGACCTTATATCAGTAAACTGTGGACACCCTACATATTTCGTAATATGAGATCGAAATAGTAATAGGTCAGTAACCGCGCGCCGGCGTAGGTACTTCGAACTTCTTAGAATTTGACCGATTGAACAGCTGGTAGGTACTAGTAGCTACGCTCGGTCGTTCACCTTCGCCGCCGCGCGCAAGTTACCATAAAAACCAGTTTCAAAATAAATATCTTTCGTTAACGATAACTTATTTTTTTTGTACTAAAATATATTAAAATAAAAAAAAACATAGTTATTATAACTCGTTTAAGATTAATTTGTTAAAATTTGCGCAGTGGTTAAAAACTTATCCTGTATATTATATAAATAAACACTTAAACGTACAGCCATTACAAGTAAAAAAAAAAATTTTCACAAGGGTATGGTACTTAGATACAATATTCATCAATGTTTACTTTAGGTGCTGAAACTGATACCCAAACTAAGCCAGAGCTTGGTTTTTGGGCGCAATTAATTCGCAAGCTTTATTCTGCTCTCTCCACTGAGGTAACACTTTTCTTTAGTTACAATTATCTGTTATCTACAACTTCTACATAGACGTAATGTAACAATTAATTGAAGTCACCTTTAATTTTAACAAATCGAATTATCAATATTGGATCACTGGACCCTTCCATGTTTAATTAAACATTGAGGATAAATTACCTTTCTCACGTCACAGAGAGGGAACATTGATACGAGTGGCTTCCCATTAATTTGACACCCACGTATTGATGGTCTTTTTACTCTATCGCGGCCATTGTCTAGTATCGACCATACGCTAAAAGAACCAGACCAGTGACCATTTTTATTGTGCAATGAATTTAACATTCCAAATACATTTCCAGTATTTTCTATTGAAGAACTGCAGCTACGAAGTTTTACATTAGCTTCTCTTCATAAATACCTTTTTTCCAAAAGGGCTCGTGGCTAAATAATACTAGCCGCACGGGTCGATCAAAAGTTAAGCTATGCTTTCCGCTGCCAGGGTTGCGAGATTGTTCAAACGAGATACCGTAGCCCTGGAATATGGGTTACTGAAGGAACACGGGTGGGTTTTAGTCAGTAAAAGTCTGACACGCCCTCCCGCTCCGCCCAGAGCAGGAGAAGTCATCTGATGATTTCCCAACCAACAAAAAGAAAAAAAAGGTATGCTTTCCGCAGTACCCAGTAACTGGGTTTTAGAGGACGAATAGGCAGTTGCTGTGTCTAAAATACTGGTAATTAGCTGCATCTCGGTAAACTGGAATCTGACCCCAACAGAGGACTGGAACTTATCCCACTATGTTTGGATCACCTTCCAGTCTGCCAAGCCTCAGCTAGGCAGATTGATTTTATCTATTTCCTCAAAAGAAACAAAAAGTCGAAATCTTTTGCTTTTACCAATGTCTGCAAATGACCGTTACTATATTCCAAGTTATCGATAGACATACCGAGAGTCAAAGTAAAATAAATATCTCAATAAAACATTCAAAAATTCAGCTGGTATTTCGAACAAATACATTCCCCCTTTTCCCTCTCTACATAGAGCAGTAGTGGTCCAGTGGTATCGACCCTGACTTACGGGTTGTATGGTTGTGAGTTCAAACCCACACAAGGTGGTACTTTGTGTAAATAGTTTCATCACCACTGCTCTCAAACGGTGAAGGAAATCATTGTGCGGAAACTGGAGGCATGTCTAGAACCAAATTTTCGAAGATATATGATATCCACCAAACCGTACTGGGTCCGCGTGGAGGATTACAGCGGACTGCCTCTCGCAGAGAGGAGGCCTGTGTCCCAGCAGTGGGAACATTATAGGCTGAATATGCTACACTCATACCAGTAAAAACACGTATATTTCGGATGATTTGCGTGACACAAACAAAGAACTGTTTACGTGTACGTTGTGTGTTTAAACTGACTTGATACGCACTAATAAACTGCTTATTACTGTAAACATTGTTTCATATAACCGTGTTTCGTTATATAACATCGTGAATACATATCATCGTTATCATCATCATTTGAGCCGTAAGACGTCCACTGCTGGACATAGGCCTCCCCCAATTGGGACGCTTTGCCATAATCGCCACGCTTGGCAAGCGGGTTGGCGATTGCAGTATGGTGGTAAGGTGCATAGAGAAAGATGCTCCCATTCTCTAGTAAGTCTTTTAGTCGCCTTTTACGACACCCACAGGAAGAAGTGGGGTGATGCCATTCTTTACGTGCGGCACCACACGATATGGAATACATATCAAAAGATCTTACTTAAATAAAAGCAATAACCAAATGATCAATGCTAAAATAATCATTTAGCATGTGCCATAGGAATCTACCTACTCTTGCATGCAAGAAATGATGCAAAAATATCTAACTATTTTTGAAGTTTTTTATTGCAACTTTCTACCTACTTTTAGTGATGTGTCCGAAATTTTAGTCTTGGATGTATTGCTTCGTGCCTTTGGTAACAAATATCAATTTGAATGAGCATCATGCTCGCTCCACAACGAATGTATTATTCATTCTACATTACTCAGTGCTAATTGTAATGTTTAAATCTATAAATCTCTGTCTGAACTCGAAGCAGCCACAACTGAACATGTCTAAATAGATAAACGAATGAATAGGTTCGTAAGGAGATATTTATTGCTGAACGGGCTTGCTTTTGGCCTTGGTCACGCCTCGTGAAAAGCGATGGATAAGGTCTATTACGATCTTTTTTCGTCAGGAACACGTGGAGGTTTCAAGTTGCATTTGATATCAAACACGTAGCTCTACGGTTAGACCAGGGTAGAAGCCTTTAAAAATAATAAAAAGTGAAAAATAATAATAGTAGGATGCAACCCATTAGAAAAGGAGGGGAATATTATAAAAATTAAAGGAAAAATAATTTACGGGCGATCTGAGGTCGGGAAGGGGATGGGGGTGAGTTTTTAAGGGTAAAAAACGGTTTTTCTCAATTTCCGGCAAAACTAAAAGTCCTATCGAAAAAAGTCAAATGGCAAAGTTGTAGGTAATAAAAATATCTAAAACTTTTGTATTTACACTTTTTTCACATAACCTCAAAATTTATGTGAAAAATTCGAAAAACCAAGTTTTTGGTTTTTATTTTTATCTTTTACAATTTTTTTTTTTTAACGAAATTTGGTGAAAACTTACCTTTTTATGGTCCAAATACGCTGTAATTTATTCGATTAAAAATATTTATTTTTTCACCTTATTTTGAATTAATACCGAAAAAGCACCCTAATTTTCAATCGAAAATTCACCCGTCAAAATATCAGCGTTTTTCAAAAAGTTGCTGTTTTCTATTCGTTGAAATCTCTACTTTCCGATGGTGGAAAAAAAAATATGTTACTATAGTAAATCTTCTCAGAAAATGCAAAAAATCGAAAAAAACTCGAATTCGTTTTTTTTTAATTATTATGAATAATTTCTTCTAAAAAATGTGATTGCTGCAAATTAAATCCAAGAGCATCTTTAATTACTTTTTTCCTTCCTTTGCTTTTTTTGTCTTGAACTACAAAATGTAGCTATTGCAGTCTCATCATTATATTGACTTTGACAACTTCGATGAATAAAAGCTGATGTCAAAGTCTCAAATTTTTTGTATTTATTGTCGATTCTTTTCTTGCTGGATAGCACTAAACGATTCAAAGCTGCTTTTTTTATTTCATACACTTGCTTATCATCTGCCTTATTGCAGATGATACAAACAGATTCATCCATAATGATAATCTGAAAAGACAAAATCGAATTAATAATGCCTTCACTATTTTATCGTGAGTATACACCCATGAAAATGTATAAAAAATATATCTTTACATATTATAAAATAAAGTCACTTCGCTGTCTGTCTGTCCCTATGTATGCTTATATCTTTAAAACTACGCAACGGATTTTGTTTTTTTAATAGATAGAGTGATTCAAGAGGAAGGTTTATATGTATATAACATGCATAATATAGTAAAGAAACGCTGATAATTTTAGAGGTTTCTAATGTGATGTCATAAATAAACACATTTTTTTGCGCTTATATTGCGAACGCTGGCTGAACCCTACGAAATAGCGGCTAGCGGGCCTTCCCGCGTCCGGCCGTCCCGGTTGGAAGCGGTCGAGTAGTGCAGGATTAATAGGATTGTAATATTGTAATTCATATTACTTTGGCTTCATAGTAAATGCGAATATCATGTGTGTTCGAAGTACTCAAAATAGACCTAATTGTATTATTCCAAGTAAGAGACCGCGAAATATTGCTTAGATGTTATATTGCTTAGATGTTTAGATTTTTGGATGGATTTGGATTTTTGGTTATCCTGGATACTTACCATATATAGCATATCATAGATATTTTATCCCGGTAGTAGTTTCCCGGGTGATATTTTCCGACAGCTATACGGGCAAAGCCACTGGCCAAAGTACTTTTCTTATAACTATGTTTAATTTGGTGTCTGGTAAATAACTGAGTGTTTATATAGGTAGAATAGGAGCGTTAAGAAAAACCAGGAAGACTTATGAATATAAGTCTTCCTGGTTTTTCTTAACGCTTTATAATAATTTATAAAAATAATAATTTTTAAAAAATTCGAATTCGAGTTTTTTTTCGATTTTTTGCATTTTCTGCGAAGATTTACTATGGTAACATATATATTTTTTTCACCATCAGAAAGTAGAGATTTCAACGAACAGAAAACATACCAACTTTTTGAAAAAGCTGATATTCTGATGGGTGAATTTTCGATTGAAAATTAGGGTGCTTTTTCGGTATTCATTCAAAATAAGGTGAAAAAATTAATATTTTTAATCGAATAAATTACAGCGTATTTAGGCCATAAAAAGGTAAGTTTTCACCAAATTTCGTTAAAAAAAAAAATTGTAAAAGAAAAATAAAAACCAAAAACTTGGTTTTTTGAATTTTTCACATAATTTTTGAGGTTATGTGAAAAAAGTGTAACTTTGCCATTTGACTTTTTTCGATAGGACTTTTAGTTTTGCCGGAAATCGAGAAAAACCGTTTTTTACCCTTAAAAACTCACCCCTATCCTCTTCCCGACCTCAGATCGCCCGTAAATTATTTTTCCTTTCATTTTTATAATATTTCCCTCCTTTTCTAATAGGTTTCATCCTACTATAATTTTTTTTTTGGTTTTAAAAATTGTCGACCCTGGTCTAGGTCTCATGGAGCTCCAAAAAAAGTATAAAGCTACTGTTGAGTCCCGTTTGAAGTAGTTTCGGAACGCGCCGCCCGAACGGAATGACATCTGACTTGACAGTTTGATTTTGACACTTGACACTTCTCTTGGGTTTCGGTGGGAAAAAAGGGAACACGTCACCGGTTGTATCTCGCAATCTTTTGGAAAGTTATCCCTTACCCCGGTCGTTTTGTGGACAATCTGTCATGACCCAATTGTAGTGATTGTAACTAACCCCTAATTTGACGTGATAACACGGGTTTTGGACATATCTTGTTGAAATAGTTTGAAGGTTAAGCAAAGTGACGCTATTGGAACGAGTGATTTGAAGACCGCATGCTGTGATTGCCTCCAGCCTTATTGCAGCGGATTGTTACCAGGAGAATACTCATAACGTCACGACACGATACATATACACTCACTTACATACATAACTCCAGGTAGGCACCAGAGCAGTGTCCTTCAACCAACAGGTAAGTTCTTTTGCTGTATTGTAGGTGAGTTATTTGAATTATATTGTCTGCTCCGCGTACGGCGGACTAGTTTCGCTCGCCACTCTTGTCTCTAGAGCCCCACGGTTAGCACGCTTCCACATAATAATTAAAAACCTCATGGGGGTCTAGTCTGGCAGCGTACATTTTGGTATTCAGAGCGCGGTTATAAGACATAACCACCAAATTGGTAATTTACAGTAGGCTAATTACTTGGCAGTCTCTATAAGGGAAGTAGTAATACGCTGTAAATATTTGATAACTATAATTAATTGTTATTTGAAATAATTTGTTGGAATTTATTGAGTCGAGTAACTCATATTGACGGGGTCAACCAGGTTTGCATATTATAACAGAGTTGGTTAGATTGAGCTATCTACCAACCTACCTACCAGGCTACCTCTTGTTGTTGTTAATTGACCTCTGTGTTGTATTGAATGTCAGGAAGACATTAAAATATTGAGTTTGTACCATTGATATGGTTGTTTGAGAAAATTAATATTTGAAATTGGCATTTTTGAGTATTACCATTTTTTAAATTGGAATAAAGGTTCATTATTGTTGTACCACACAGTGGTTTGTGAACTTAACATTTGGAATTGGATTAGAATTTGAATATTTGAATTGAATTGTGAAGTTGAATGTTGAACGTTGATATTGATTAGAATTAAAATAAAAGTTTATTGTTGAATTGAATTGAAACCAATATTATGTTATTTCTTGAGTTGCTGATTAGTCAGTTTGGTAGTTTGATTGTTTGCTTGTAGTTATTTTGTAATTGATTGTTTGAACTTTGTTATTTGATTATTTAATTATTTGGTTTATTTGATTTGTATTGTTTGTGCAATGGCACACAAAGTGGTGAGGCAATCAGTGGATTGACCACACAGCTACGGTGGTTCACTTCAGCTGCAGCAACCGCTGAGCGCCCGGATCTTGAAGCGGTCACTCTGGCTTGGTTCGAGCTGTTGAACGTAAGACTCGGCAACGTTGATGCTCTGCTTACCCGCTACAACGAGTACATTTGTGATGTGGCTCTGGAAGTGCTGGATCAGGCAGCACGTGACAAGGTCCTTGCTGACTACGACCAGATCTTGGACCTGGGGGATGTCATTGGTCAACGTGCTCGGGAAATATTGGGGAGCCGGACACCTGTCCAGGTCAAACCGGAGACCTCGGTTGTTTCAGGTCCCGGACTATTGAGTAGACTGCCTACCTTGGAACTGCCACACTTTAACGGTCGCTTGGACCAGTGGTTAAGTTTCCAAAACCTGTTTGAAAGTTTGGTTGATGCACGCTCGGACCTCAGACCCGCCCAAAAGTTGGCCTATTTGTTGTCTGTCCTAGAAGGTGAGGCCCGAGCCTTGGTACAGCATTTGTCGTTGACTGACTCAGCCTACCCTACCGCTGTGGAGCTACTCACCCGGCGGTACCAAAATAAACGTTGTTTGGCTGACGTTCATATTGAATTGATTTTGGGGTTACCGGTCATTACTAGTTTGTCAGCATTGCGTACTGACCTGTTGAACCAGTTGGTGGCAGCGACCAACGCTTTAAAGCAATTGGAGTTGCCGGTGGACCATTGGTCTTACTTTTTGGTACATGTTGTGTTGCAACGGCTTCCTGCCGATTTGAGGGCTCGTTTCGAGCAAAAGTATGGTGGGGATAGTGTCACACATCTCCCCCCATTTGGTGACCTCGTCCAATTTTTGGAGGATGAGTGTCGGTTTGTGGACAACTCTGGCGTTGCCACTGAGTCATGCCAGCCGTCTTCCCGGCCACGAGACCAGGGACGGACTAGGGCTCGCGGGCCTGTTGATGGTCGCCCCGCCGCTCGTTTTGCTGGCACCCAGAGTCGTCCTGGTTGTGAGTTTTGTAGGGACACGGGGCATGGCATGGCAACTTACGCGGCCTTTTTGAAGTTGCACGTGAGTGCCCGCCGCCGAATTGCCAATGCACGCCGCATGTGCTTCTCTTGTTTGGGGGCTCACTTCCATCGGGACTGCCCCAACCCCCGCCCTTGTAGAATTTGTAGGGGGTCCCATTTGGACATTTTGTGCGCTAACGCGAACCACGCTGGCAGACCAGCCTCTCATGAAGGTTCGCGTACGGGGGGGTACCATGGAGTTGGTCACCGGGCTTCTGCCTCGCCGGTTCAGAACCGGGGAGAGGCCTGTAATTTTGAGCGCCGCACTCCACCCCCCGCGCAAGTTGATCGGGAGCCGCGCGGCCGCCATTTGGTCTCCCCGCGTAAAGGCGATTACGCAGTTGTTGCTGGGCAGCGCTGGCCAGACCAGCACCGCCTTCCCTCCCCTCCATTGGCGGAACGTCCCCGGTTGGAGTCACGCCCCCCGCCATTCAGGCCTCCGGTGGGATATGCCCATCCAGCGATGGCGCGTGGCTCGGGACACCGCGCGGACGAGGAGTTTGGCCTCCATCCTCGTCGCGAGGGACTTGAGCTTGGGTGCGGATCCTGGGTGTGCGGCGATCGGTCGCCGCCCAGGCATTGTTAGGACATTGGCGCCTGCCCCGTTAAGGTACTGTTACGGAGTGGTTCGGAGAATGATTTTAAAAAAAACTATTTAATTTGCTAAAAGAAAGATATATTGGAATTGATAGGTACACGTATTACAAATGTGATATGCCCGACGGAAGTCCAATCCAAAACTGAGGTAAAATAATTAGTATCGCTTATTAGAACAACAACGGTTTCCTATTGCATTGACGTCAATGCAATCGGAAACTCAGCATTTTTAATTTATATTTTAAACAATGGTTATTCCGATATAACAACCCCCCCGTTAAGATCGATCATCACATCTTAAAATGATGAGAGATGTAAGGATTGATATATGCTTAATTGGATTTTCGTCGAACATTACAATGAACAAAAGAAACGTATTTATAGTAAAACACCAAAATAATGACTACTTTTAACAGACATGAATATAACTGTTAAGGATAGAAAAGTTACTCTAAAATTATAATTATTAGCTACATTTTATCATTATTCAAGATACAAGGAAGTCGAGATTAGAATTAACAATAAAAGTACTAAGACAATATTTATTTATAGAAGAGCAATTATTGAAACCTAGGCAAGGATAACAAATGTGGAAAGAAAGAAAAACTATAACTTTATTACTAACCATGTGCATTCATTACAAATTAGTTATCGTGAGTCTTGCCAAACAGAATATTCCTCTTAATAGGAGTTGGCGTCACCCGTAAGTCTTCTACAGACTCGGACTCGTCCTTATAGATGGGTGCTACCGTATCACCATGAAATATGGTTTGAGAGGTGGGAACCGAATTATTTTTTGTATTATGACATTGATTAAATATTTGAATGCAGCATGGGGCGTTAGTTGAACAAAAGAACTTACGGCTCTTATATATAATATATAACATAGTTAACATAGAGATGCACAGGCTTAAGGACAAATAGTGAGTGCCATAAGTTTGAAAATGAGATGGGTTTTCTATCTTATTAATCTCTTCTTCAAAAGAGTTCAAGTGGATACTGGCTCGTAGCAAAGAATCAAGATTGTCTAAGTTATTTAATTTCGAGTAAGGTAATCGCTGTAAAGTTTTATTAAACTTAGATCGCTCACAACAATCATCTTGTAAGATATTGAAATTTGATATTTTATTAGTTACATTTCCAATAACTGTTTCGCCAACAGCGGCGAATTGCAGCGTCTTGTAAAAAGCCTTACAGTTCCTGGGCAAGGTCAAGATACCAGTACCAAACAAAACAACGTCAGAATTTATGTCTTCATCATTACAAGTTACATGACACTTGCCAGGTTCGGATTGTACAAAAATCCAGCGGTTTAAAGTTAACTTATGAAATAGGTCAATCGAGCCGTGAATAAGTTTCGTTACACATATATCAGGAAGTTTGCTAATAACGTCACTTAAGAGAATCGTTTCACACGTAGGGTTAGCAATCGCTGCTATAAGTGAATAAAACATGCGATCAGCTGTAATCGCTACATATGAGCTAGTTGGCTCGATAAGAATGTAGGTATCTGGTTTCAACATATCGTAGGGAACAGGTAGGGGAATGATCCTATACATGTCATAAACTTGTGGTAATACGAGAGGGATCTTGACAACAATAATGACTTTATTTAAATGGAAAAAGCACGCAAGTTGTGAAATGTCAATTAGGTTGTGTATATTTTGTAGTGTTAAAGGAACGGGAAGTTCATAGTGGCTAGGAAGGTTATTCCTATGCTTATCCAAATCACTATACAATTGGTGCGGACTGAGTACAGTGGGATGCAAAACGTTGAGTTTCGCGAAAAGAATTGCATTGTTAATATCTTCTATATCAAAAGACAAAGTCATTATAATGGACTCTAAAGAATTTAATAAGGAACTTAATTCGGATTTAATTTCTAGTTTATTGTTACTATTCATTACGACACTAAAGTTATACTGTTACGTCACCGGCCGGCTTGATTTCGTCGTAGTGGTGACGTACACGTGTTTACGATTAATGAGCAGTGTAACAGAATGGTTGCCATTCAGTTTTATTATTTTGTAAGGGCCTTTCCATACTGGAGATAGTGCCTTATTTTGCTTATGATGACAACGGACATATACCATATCTCCTGTTTTATAGGATAATGGCTTCGCGCGAGAATCATAATAAGTTTTTGATTTTTCTTTTGAGGATTGAATATTTTGGAGAGCTTTCTGACGACTGTAGTATAGTCGGTGATTAAGGGCTCGGATGTAATCCGTATAGGTGTTTGTATCGAGAGTATCGATACTTGAAGGTAAGTAAGGTTTGAACCCGAAAATCAATTCCAGGGGTGAGTAACCTGTGGTGCTGTGTGGTTCTTCAGCGGAACAGGATTGCATAGGATAGGCCTGAGAAAATTTAGTCAAGTCATCCTGTAGAGTGAGCCAACCAACCAACCAACCAACCAACCAACCAACCAACCAACCAACCAACCAACCAACCAACCAACCAACCAACCAACCAACCAACCAACCAACCAACCAACCAACCAACCAACCAACCAACCAACCAACCAACCAACCAACCAACCAACCAACCAACCAACCAACCAACCAACCAACCAACCAACCAACCAACCAACCAACCAACCAACCAACCAACCAACCAACCAACCAACCAACCAACCAACCAACCAACCAACCAACCAACCAACCAACCAACCAACCAACCAACCAACCAACCAACCAACCAACCAACCAACCAACCAACCAACCAACCAACCAACCAACCAACCAACCAACCAACCAACCAACCAACCAACCAACCAACCAACCAACCAACCAACCAACCAACCAACCAACCAACCAACCAACCAACCAACCAACCAACCAACCAACCAACCAACCAACCAACCAACCAACCAACCAACCAACCAACCAACCAACCAACCAACCAACCAACCAACCAACCAACCAACCAACCAACCAACCAACCAACCAACCAACCAACCAACCAACCAACCAACCAACCAACCAACCAACCAACCAACCAACCAACCAACCAACCAACCAACCAACCAACCAACCAACCAACCAACCAACCAACCAACCAACCAACCAACCAACCAACCAACCAACCAACCAACCAACCAACCAACCAACCAACCAACCAACCAACCAACCAACCAACCAACCAACCAACCAACCAACCAACCAACCAACCAACCAACCAACCAACCAACCAACCAACCAACCAACCAACCAACCAACCAACCAACCAACCAACCAACCAACCAACCAACCAACCAACCAACCAACCAACCAACCAACCAACCAACCAACCAACCAACCAACCAACCAACCAACCAACCAACCAACCAACCAACCAACCAACCAACCAACCAACCAACCAACCAACCAACCAACCAACCAACCAACCAACCAACCAACCAACCAACCAACCAACCAACCAACCAACCAACCAACCAACCAACCAACCAACCAACCAACCAACCAACCAACCAACCAACCAACCAACCAACCAACCAACCAACCAACCAACCAACCAACCAACCAACCAACCAACCAACCAACCAACCAACCAACCAACCAACCAACCAACCAACCAACCAACCAACCAACCAACCAACCAACCAACCAACCAACCAACCAACCAACCAACCAACCAACCAACCAACCAACCAACCAACCAACCAACCAACCAACCAACCAACCAACCAACCAACCAACCAACCAACCAACCAACCAACCAACCAACCAACCAACCAACCAACCAACCAACCAACCAACCAACCAACCAACCAACCAACCAACCAACCAACCAACCAACCAACCAACCAACCAACCAACCAACCAACCAACCAACCAACCAACCAACCAACCAACCAACCAACCAACCAACCAACCAACCAACCAACCAACCAACCAACCAACTTTTCGCTATGGTCTGTGAAATGGGTGGGTGAACTAACTAGTTGCTTTAGGCTCAGGCTATTCAAAAACTCACAGACTTTCCTACTTTGCGCGTTCGAATTCAGTAGGTTAACATTGAAGTCGCGGCGGCAGTATGTAGTGATCACATTTCACTAAGGAGCTAATGGAGTCGGTTACGGCATCGAGAAAGAGGTCCAAGTCAAAACGTGGGGGACGATACGCTGTGCCGATAGCAATTTTGGCCAGAATTATATCTTTCGGCAAGACAATGCTGCTAAACTAACTGCTAACTCGTTTTTTTCCCTAATTTTTTTTTCCCTAACTGTGCTATAGTTTTGTCGAGTCGTTCGTGCGGCATGATCTGAGGCGGAACCTATGAGGAAACAATAGCTGTCTCTTTCTAATATTTACATGAATGCCTTGACTAATCGTCTTCAATCATAGAATCGAAAAGCTACAAAAATGTTTATATTAAGAGTTGCAATTAAAAATTTGTAGTGTGCTAAAGTTTTGTCGCGGAGTGTATGGTAACCGGTTTTGTGGCAATGTCCTTGCCACCCTGTAGATATAAGTAGGTATGGATAAGGTATTTGTCCTTCTAGTTCATTGCCTGGGTATATCATTCGGGCAGATTTAAATAATAGTATTAAGCACATCTGAATTATTTACTACCCTAGAGACCTTGTTTCGTAAGAGTAAATTTTCGGATGCGATTACTTGGTCCAAAGTATGAACTAATTTAATATGTTATCGCCTCATATAAACATAAACTTGATTGCCCCTGGGTCCCAGTTCTAGTCTCTGGTGGAAACCTGCGAAAACCAGATAAGACTAATAATGCCTCTTTTATTACCCGAACGGAAAAAAGCTACCTGAAGGATTTGGTTGAAACTTGGACAGCGCTATAACCTTCAGCGTTCAACTGTTGTGCTCTTAAATATTCAAATTACCCTTCGATAGATGAAGAGTCTGCATAGTAAAAATAATAAAGCATTTAGTTCCGCAGACATTTTAGTATGGAGGTTTAAAAGTTTATTATGTTTACCTTTACTATTAACACTTCGTCTGCGTGAAATGTTGGCCGCCCGCGCTATTACTTCTTCACTTAGCTTTTTTTCCAACTTCATGTCTTTATGCTTTGCTCCTAAGGGTTGTTTTGTGATATTAAATAGCTTATAACCTTCCTCAAGTATTGGGCTATCAAATACAAATAAACATTTTTTCAAAATCGACTGGCTGTTTTAGAGTTTCATTCATTTGTGCGTATGGAGTTACCCACATACAAACAAACAACTTATACTATTTATAATAATAGTTTAGATTTAACTACTTCAATCAATTCGGTTTAAGATTGTGTCGAACCATGCAAAATGATAAGATTATAGTTGAAATGAGTTCATCCCAAGAACTAATTTTACTTTGTAGTTAAAATAATGCTCTGCCAAACTTCGATACACGTCACTGTTAATTCTCCAACTGCAAATATGAACCCGCGTTGTATATCCCAGCAGTGGGAACATTATAGGGGCATGGGAGAACATGTTTTTCATTTACAATATTAAAGTGGTTTTTAGACAAAGCCATCTCAGCTAATTAACCCTTCGTTGTGCTCGGTCCGCCACGCACTTATCCGGTGTTTATCTCTATACCCTAAAGAATAGGTAATAAAACTAAACGAAGGCGTCACGTGGTGAACACAAATGTACTTAAACAAGCGTAAATATTACGTAACTAGCTGCTGCCCGCGACTTCGTCCGCGTCATATTTTTGCTCCCCTGTCCCTTCCCGTCGCATCGATTTGCCTGCTAGTTTTCGTCCATTTTTCGTTGCTGCTCGCTCCTTTTGAGTTATAGTGAGTCAACCTTAAAAGATAGGCATATGCTCTCCCCGAATTTTTTACTTTTTAAAAGGAACAATTCCGTCATACATGATTTTTGCGTTACTTTAACCGTTTACGCAGCGCACGCAACGGAAACTCTCAAAAGGAATAAATTTTCCCCGTTTTTGCAACATTTTTCTTTACTACTCCGCTCCTCTTAGTTGTAGCGTGATGTTATATAGCCTGTAGCCTCCCTCGATAAATAGGCTACTCAACATAAAAAGAATTTTTCAATTCGGACTTGGTTCCTCTTCAGCTTTATAATATTATAGTATAGATATGCTGACACAGCTGTTTATAATTTTATTGTTCTGCAAGTATGATGTATGACATGACAAGAATGGATTACAGCGGTGTAGTCAGTCAGTTTGCAGTTTGTGTTTTTATAAATTTAGAGACATTTGGATCGTTTCGCTCGCTGGATCTTCAACACATTGCTTAGCGCCGAGAGTTCAAAATAGAACACTATGATTTTTTGAAGCAGATGGGCTCTTTTCAACCGACGAAAAAAAAACGGAGGAGGTTCTCAATTCGACGCGTATATTTTTTTTTTTTTTATTTTTTTTTTTTATGTATGATCACGCATAACTTTTTACATAGTGGTCCGATTGTGACAATTCTTCTTTTATTGGAAAGGGTATACTCCCAAGGTGGTCCCATATAAATTTGGAAAACAAAATCGAACCCTAAGGGTTGGAAAACAGGGGATGATTGATTGTTCACTCACTGATTGTAACGTATAAACACGCATAACTTGTTACATAGTGGTCCGATTGTGACAATTCTTCATCTATTGGAAAGGGTTTACTCCCAAGGTGGTCTCATATAAATTTGGAAAACAAAATCGAACCCTAAGGGTTGGAAAACAGGGGATTATTGATTGTTCACTCACTGATTGTAAAGTATAAACACGCATAACTTTGTACAGAGTAGTCCGATTTTGATAATTCTTTTATTGTTGGATAGGGTATACCTTGCCAAGTATTATTAGTACATTAAAGCCACAAAAAATCATAAAATAAAAACTTTTTAACAAAAAATTAAACCGCCGAAAAACTGAAAAGCATAAAATAATAAACCTTAAAATTTTGTACAAATGCACCCTTATCATCTGCTTACCCTTTCTCCAACTATGTTCGGATGGTTTCTAGTTTTACCGGATGCAGCTGAATATAGCACTCTTTTTTTTCATGAAGCAACTACTTATATGACATAGTTATTGGGGAATATAATACCTGTGGTGCGACAGGTTGCCAATTTTCAGAATTCCGACGGCCCGTATTGATTGCCAAAAGTCCACAAATGACAGTCGGGACTAACTGCTTAGCGGGCTTTCTGAGGTACGGAGGGTTCTTGATATACAAATATAGCCTCTCGTCTACTGACCAAACACGGCAAGCATAGGTTCACCTCATCGATCATCCCGTGCGGCTATTATTATTTAGCCACAAGCTCTATTTCACACCATTCCAATCACAACGCCAAGCTTCCTAACAAAAATCACATTTACTATTAATAAGTACTCTCCCAAATAACATACGCGATTCCAAACATAATCAGTAATCAATTCCCTTTATAATGTAATACCTACATAATAATCATTGATTTTTCTACGTTGTTCCGCCGAAAAAATAATGAATGTACTTTAAACAGATGCGAACAGACAATTCGGGACTCTTGTTAGAATGCCCGACACTGACAAATTACATGTACAAAAAAGTAGATGAATTCATGGTCCAACGAACGTTCACTGAGGCGGAAGGCGACAAGTGTCCTGTATGCTACGTAATGAAAAAGTGATTTTTGATCACTGAATTTCTTTATATATATAATTCTACTGTACGTGTGTATGTCACTGAACTCCTCCTAAACGGCTGGACCGATTTGAATGAATTTTTTTGTGTGCATTTGGGTGGTACCCTAGATGGTTTAGAATCACTATTGGACCCGGTAGGTGGCGCTGCTATCGAGTTCTACACACGAAACAGGACAACGTCTGTACGGTCAGCTAGTATATTATATAACTTTGTATGATGAAATAGTGTTCCAACATGTTCGGGAATTCGTTTTTCGATAATATTAACTATCGTGCTACGTAATTGCCAAGGTTATTAGGTGAACGGTCACAACTTTAGCAAAAGTTTGGACGTTGCTATCCAAACCCAAGCTGACAAAAAAAATTGTTTAGATGAGAAGTAATGACCGACCGTGATGTTTTTCTTCCTAACTTTTTGGCAAAGATAAGAAAGCAGTGTGAAGGAACCTATAGACACGTATCTAATAAGTATTTATTACATAGCTGGCACTTTACTTTGTGTATTTAATTTCATTACCAGTGCTCTTAAAAAGGTGAAGTAAATTATCGTGAATAAACCGACAGTCCTAGAACCAATAAAATGAGAAGACATCATGACTTTAAAAAAAATAATCTTAAAGCACCATTTCTATTGGTATTGCGCCCTGGCTCTTCCTCGAGCCAGCTTACGCAGCTACCTGTAGCTTTAAATTCGTACCTAAATAGTCATTATTCCGATTCAGCACACCCCTGGCTGACTTGGGGCATGGCTACAGTAGTCCAGCGACAGCCGACATCGACGACCGTATCCCACCAGTGGTAAGATTTAGGCATGGCTGGAGGTCTTAATTTATTAAGGTAGCCACAGGCAAGTCCGGAGAAGTAACCGACGACCTCCTACGAGTATGTTGAATTTCAAGATTTTATAAAAAAAATAATGATATCACGTTTAGATAGTTTAACAACAAATAACGTGAAATATTCTTATGAGATTGTGAATCATATTTTCTAACGTGACGCTCATAACAGCTTCATACTTGTCACGTCTGAGACACGCATTAATCTTCTTGTGTGTAAACTTGAGAGTTACAAGTATGTTACCTTGTGTTGTGAAAAGTAAAGAAAGACGAAGAACGTAGCACGTGCTAGACTTTTTAAATGTTCAGCTACAAGAGCTATGGCCGCAGATACAACATCAAATTAAATTAAAGTACAAAAGTTTGTATAGTTTCACTACCTAATTTAATTGCCCCAGCATAAACTGTTCTTTCGCCATAGTTCTCATCGCTAAATACATTGGATGCTTGCCAAACCATATCTGTATTTGAACTTAAAATACAATTAGTTACGTCGATACACTCTCCCACCACGGCATGTCCTACGGTCCTACCGCATGTTATAGGTACCGTAGTTGCATGGTTAACACCATGCAACTACGGTACCTATAACATGATACCCAACCCAACCCAACCCTATGATGACCTATAATTATGATTGTTCATGATTGTGATTAGTCAAATTTGGTACGCGTGTGAACTATGGACACTAGATAGGATCCTTATTTTATTTGATTTTCAACTTTGTAACACCGTTTCCGGTTTCGGATCAGACCACGTTTGCAAGGACTTACAAAATATAGCGGCGGAATTTTATTATTCACAAAATTTTCAACTCTCGATGTTGAAATAAACATTTAGAACTCAAAAAACTTTTTAACAAAAAATTAAACCGCCGAAAAACTGAAAAGCATAAAATAATAAACCTTAAAATTATGAGTCGGCGCTTTGAGTGTTCCTTGTTCATTGATTTTTCAGCGCCGACTCAAAATTTTAAGGTTTATTATTTTATGCTTTTCAGTTTTTCGGCGGTTTAATTTTTTGTTAAAAAGTTTTTATTTTATGATTTTTTGTGGCTTTAATGTACTAATAATACTTGGCAAGGTATACCCTATCCAACAATAAAAGAATTATCAAAATCGGACTACTCTGTACAAAGTTATGCGTGTTTATACTTTACAATCAGTGAGTGAACAATCAATAATCCCCTGTTTTCCAACCCTTAGGGTTCGATTTTGTTTTCCAAATTTATATGAGACCACCTTGGGAGTAAACCCTTTCCAATAGATGAAGAATTGTCACAATCGGACCACTATGTAACAAGTTATGCGTGTTTATACGTTACAATCAGTGAGTGAACAATCAATCATCCCCTGTTTTCCAACCCTTAGGGTTCGATTTTGTTTTCCAAATTTATATGGAACCACCTTGGGAGTATACCCTTTCCAATAAAAGAAGAATTGTCACAATCGGACCACTATGTAAAAAGTTATGCGTGATCATACATAAAAAAAAAAAATAAAAAAAAAAAAATATACGCGTCGAATTGAGAACCTCGTCCGTTTTTTTTTCGTCGGTTGAAAAGAGCCCATCTGCTTCAAAAAATCATAGTGTTCTATTTTGAACTCTCGGCGCTAAGCAATGTGTTGAAGATCCAGCGAGCGAAACGATCCAAATGTCTCTAAATTTATAAAAACACAAACTGCAAACTGACTGACTACACCGCTGTAATCCATTCTTGTCATGTCATACATCATACTTGCAGAACAATAAAATTATAAACAGCTGTGTCAGCATATCTATACTATAATATTATAAAGCTGAACAGGAACCGAGTCCGAATTGAAAAATTCTTTTTATGTTGAGTAGCCTATTTATCGAGGGAGGCTACAGGCTATATAACATCACGCTACAACTAAGAGGAGCGGAGTAGTAAAGAAAAATGTTGCAAAAACGGGGAAAATTTATTCCTTTTGAGAGTTTCCGTTGCGTGCGCTGCGTAAACGGTTAAAGTAACGCAAAAATCATGTATGACGGAATTGTTCCTTTTAAAAAGTAAAAAATTCGGGGAGAGCATATGCCTATCTTTTAAGGTTGACTCACTATAACTCAAAAGGAGCGAGCAGCAACGAAAAATGGACGAAAACTAGCAGGCAAATCGATGCGACGGGAAGGGACAGGGGAGCAAAAATATGACGCGGACGAAGTCGCGGGCAGCAGCTAGTTACGTAATATTTACGCTTGTTTAAGTACATTTGTGTTCACCACGTGACGCCTTCGTTTAGCTTTATTACCTATTCTTTAGGGTATAGAGATAAACACCGGATAAGTGCGTGGCGGACCGAGCACAACGAAGGGTTAATTAGCTGAGATGGCTTTGTCTAAAAACCACTTTAATATTGTAAATGAAAAACATGTTCTCCCATGCCCCTATAATGTTCCCACTGCTGGGATATACAACGCGGGTTCATATTTGCAGTTGGAGAATTAACAGTGACGTGTATCGAAGTTTGGCAGAGCATTATTTTAACTACAAAGTAAAATTAGTTCTTGGGATGAACTCATTTCAACTATAATCTTATCATTTTGCATGGTTCGACACAATCTTAAACCGAATTGATTGAAGTAGTTAAATCTAAACTATTATTATAAATAGTATAAGTTGTTTGTTTGTATGTGGGTAACTCCATACGCACAAATGAATGAAACTCTAAAACAGCCAGTCGATTTTGAAAAAATGTTTATTTGTATTTGATAGCCCAATACTTGAGGAAGGTTATAAGCTATTTAATATCACAAAACAACCCTTAGGAGCAAAGCATAAAGACATGAAGTTGGAAAAAAAGCTAAGTGAAGAAGTAATAGCGCGGGCGGCCAACATTTCACGCAGACGAAGTGTTAATAGTAAAGGTAAACATAATAAACTTTTAAACCTCCATACTAAAATGTCTGCGGAACTAAATGCTTTATTATTTTTACTATGCAGACTCTTCATCTATCGAAGGGTAATTTGAATATTTTAGAGCACAACAGTTGAACGCTGAAGGTTATAGCGCTGTCCAAGTTTCAACCAAATCCTTCAGGTAGCTTTTTTCCGTTCGGGTAATAAAAGAGGCATTATTAGTCTTATCTGGTTTTCGCAGGTTTCCACCAGAGACTAGAACTGGGACCCAGGGGCAATCAAGTTTATGTTTATATGAGGCGATAACATATTAAATTAATTCATACTTTGGACCAAGTAATCGCATCCGAAAATTTACTCTTACGAAACAAGGTCTCTGGGGTAGTAAATAATTCAGATGTGCTTAATACTATTATTTAAATCTGCCCGAATGATATACCCAGGCAATGAACTAGAAGGACAAATACCTTATCCATACCTACTTATATCTACAGGGTGGCAAGGACATTGCCACAAAACCGGTTACCATACACTCCGCGACAAAACTTTAGCACACTACAAATTTTTAATTGCAACTCTTAATATAAACATTTTTGTAGCTTTTCGATTCTATGATTGAAGACGATTAGTCAAGGCATTCATGTAAATATTAGAAAGAGACAGCTATTGTTTCCTCATAGGTTCCGCCTCAGATCATGCCGCACGAACGACGCGACAAAACTATAGCACAGTTAGGGAAAAAAAAAATAAAAGAATTTATGGAAGTTTTTAATTTTAATTTTAGTAATGAGTACATCCTCCTCTATTTTGCACAACTTCAATCAGTCTCTTCGGCAGCGTTACATATAGGTTTTTAATATAATATTGATCTAACTTTTTCCATTCATCTTGGATAGCATTTTTTAGTTGTTCAACACTGTAAAATTATTTCCAATTTGAGTACACAGCGCGCGCTAGCTTACCCCAATAATTTTCAATATTATTCATATCAGGGGAGCGAGCTGGCCTCTTTAAAATTTGAATATTGTGTTCTGAAAAATAGTCTTTTATGAGTTAGCAGTTAGTTTAGCAGCATTGTCTTGCCGAAAGATATAATTCTGGCCTCCTATTTGGGTTCCATATTTGGCTTACTGTTCGTTGATCAATTTTACATTACTTATACTATTCATTTTTCCAGAGATAAATTTTATTTCTGTCTTTCCTTCAAAACTTATAGCAGCCCAACACATAACACTTCCTCCACCGAACACCGAACAACGGAGCTTTTCTTAAATCATGATAGTAAAACTTATCACCATCAGAGCCATCTAAATTAAATTTCTTTTCATCCGAAAACAACAACAACATGACGCCACTTTTTTTTTCATAAGATATGTTCTTCGGCAAATTGTAAGCGTTCGTTTTTATATTTTTACTTAAACGTGGTTTCTATACTTTATTTCTTCTTAAATGCCTAGCATCACATGTAGGAGACGTTGAACATTTCTTACATTTGTTTTTACGCTGGCTGCAAACGTGATTTGGTTCGCTTTTAACATAGAATTTGAAGCAACTCGCAGAATTGCTCCTCTATCTCTATCATTTATGACTCTTGGCCTGCCTCCTGGATTTTTTTAATGTAATTTTCCGGATGTTTAAAATAATTCACGATGACTTTTCTAGATCTATCTATTAAATTTGCTATTTGTGACACATTCATTTTTTGTTTTTTAGATTATTGATAATTTTAATTTCATCTGTACTTATTAAGTTTTTTCCACGAGGCATTATAAAAATTAAACTGATATTTTAAATTCGTAATCATTTGAAATACGAATGGCATTCATAAAACAAAAACAACACGTATTAATCCATTGCTGGCCCATCGAACACTGCATGTGTGCTATAGTTTTGTCGCGCCGTTCAAGCGGCACGATCTTACGCGGAACCTATAAGTAAACAATGGTGCCGATTCTGTTCTCACAAAATTCAATAAACTAAACTAAAAATCACTAAAATTTGGTTTAATCCTGCCAACGACGATTTCCTATTCTGAAATAGACTAAAGTGACACAACTTAACTATATTTTAGTTTGACAGCACTAAGATTGCACTGAATTATTAGTTTAGTGAAAATGTCAATTTTGCTATTCTGAGTTTGCCGGTTTTCACCAAAAATTTTGACTATAATAATTTATTTTAACTAAATCTAACTATTTTTAATCACGATTAAAAAGGTGTGGAATAAAACTAGTGGTCATGAACTAAAATTCTCAACAGCGCCTCGCCTTCACGTGCAAAAACAGTTCTGTATTTTTTATTTTCTTTTTGCTTATATCTTGAAAATGGCGTGTCCTATCGCAAAAATAATGAAATTTTCGGCCCCCTTAGTACATCCCGGCACATTTAAATCTCAACACGTGGGTAATATTTTTTTTATATTTTTCAAACAAAAGTGAAAAATTCCATATAAAACACGTTGAGGCTGCCCCCCCAGAACGCGCCTTCGTCTCTCAAAAAATTCATTCTACGCAATGCACACACAAGTACAACGTTGCGAAACCAAAAGAAAAAAAAATACCACGCTGAGTCGCGATTGTCAAATTCGATTTTAGTCGTGTCAAAATAATTTTTAAATTTAGAGATTTTTCGTTGCAGAATAGCGTTACAATTCTCATAGCCAAAAGTAAAGGTAGAATTCCGTGCATCGCGATCGATCGCGGCCGCGCGCGGCCTACGACTGTCGTCGATCGCTCGCGACAATAGTCAAATTATGAAAATGTATGGCACCGCTGCCGAGGCCCGCGACAGACGCGCGCGGCCGACGAATGTCGTGAGCCGCGCGCGGCCGTGTCTTGAAATTAGTAGATGTTGTTCGTCAGTTGCCTCTAGACGTGTATCTACCAAAGTCAAAATCATGGTCGAAGTGCTAATTGACATCCTTGAAGAAGAAGAGGAGGATAATCTCCATGCCTCATATCATATATGATTGGAGTTTGAGACACAAAATTTATTAATATTTCGTCTTCCTCGACCGAAAAGTTTTCTCCTGCGTTCCTAGACATGTTTGCGCCATGAAATCCACGATGTTACTAAGCGCTTGAACATGATAAGACACACACGGCCGCGCGCGGCTTATGAAATTCGTCGGCCGCGCGCGTCTGTCGCGGGCCTCGGCAGCGGTGCCATACATTTTCATAATTTGACTATTGTCGCGAGCGATCGACGACAGTCGTAGGCCGCGCGCGGCCGCGATCGATCGCGATGCACGGAATTCTACCTTTAGGAATTTTAGAGATAGTTTAGTTAGTTTAGTTCGTGTACAACAGAATCGGCACCAATAGCTGTCTCTTTCTAACATTGACATGAATGCCTTGACTAACCGTCTTCAATCGTAGAATCGAAAAGCTACAAAAATGTTTTTATTAACAGTTGCAATTAAAAATTTGTAGTGTGCTAAAGTTTTGTCGCGGAGTGTAGATTGCAAACCGCTTTTTTTTAGATGGGAAATCATCAAATGACTTCTCCCGCTCTGGGCGGAGCGGGAGGGTGTTTATTTATTTATTTATTTATTTATTTAGTACATGGAGGACTTACAGCTAAATAAAACAGACAAAAAAAATATTAGACATCCGAAAGCCAATTACAAGTCCTCACGTATAGACTTATATTAATATTATGGTGTGAGCACATAAACAAAAAACACATCATCTTAATTAAAGAAAAAGCTATTAAAGTACTTAGCATATGACTGAAATAATAGAGAAGAAAAAAAAACAAATAATAAAATCTACCGCTACTTGAAAAATTTAAGGCTTAAGCACCTTCTGGCTGAATTCACACTTGTTGTGAATGGATCAAAATTATATTCCTTGCATATATCATTGAAATTGTTGCTTGCTCGCACAATGTAACTGTTCTGCCTATAATTCGTAGATGTACGTGGTACACGTATGGGTGGATTAAAACGAAGTGTTTTACTTGGCACATTAAAATAAAATTTAGATAATAACTCAGAGTTATCAATATTGTTATTGAGGATTTTCAATAAGAACAAACAGTCTGCAATGTTACGTCTGTCTACCAGTGGTAGCAGATGATACTTCTTGCAGAGTCCAAGATAATCGGTTGATTGATATGGAATCTTTTGATGATAGCAAAGATATTTTATGAACCGTCTTTGGATGTTTTCAATGCGGTCAATGTACTTATGATAACGTGGATTCCATATCTGAGACGCATACTCTAGCTGACTTCTTACAAAAGTGCAATACAATATTTTTAGTGTTTTAGCATCAGTAAAGCTCTTAGAGAGACGTATTATAAACCCGAGCAATTTAGATGCTTTTTTGACAATTGCATCAATGTGTGTGTCAAAAACTAATTTACTGTCTTGATAGACGCCTAAGTCACGAATGGTATTGCACCTTGGCAAGATTTGACCCGCCAAGGAGTAAGTAGTGGCTAGGACTGCACGTTTTCTAGTATAAGTGATCACTGAACACTTGGATGGGTTGAGATCAAGTTTATTAACCCGACAATACTCTTCTAGCCGATACAAATCAGCCTGCAGAGCTAGTCTATCTTCAGGCGTTGAGATGGCGGCAAAGATTTTCATGTCATCCGCAAAGCATAATAGTTTGGATGAATGGAGGCACTGATCGATGTCGTTTACATAGACTACAAATAAAAAAGGACCGAGCAACGAACCCTGAGGGACTCCGCTGGGCACGATTACCCAACTAGACATATAATTGTTGAGTACTACAGCTTGTGACCTGTTATCAATGTAAGAAGAAAACCACCTCAAGAGGTCCCCACGGATACCTATGTAGCTTAGTTTCTTTATCAGGGTGTGATGATCAATCCGATCAAATGCCTTGCTATAATCAGTGTAAACCACATCGACCTGCTTACCATTGTCCATAGCATCCGTAATGAAATCATTAAATAGAATCAAGTTAGAAGTAGTAGACCGTCCCTTCAAAAATCCGTGCTGAAAGGAGCTGAACGAGCAATTGAGGGCGGAATATAACTGGTTGTAGACAATCCTCTCAAATATTTTAGCTATAATGCACAGCTTGGATATAGGCCTATAATTAGTAATCTCGGTTTTAGAACCTTTCTTATGTACGGGTGTAATATAAGCAGATTTCCATACTTTGGGGACAACACCTTGAGTCAAAGACTTAGAAAACAAAATTGAGATAGGTAGGGCAACTGAAGGCGCGCATTTAATTAGAAATTTAGATGATATGTTATCAGGGCCAGCACCTTTAGTTGGATCCAAGTTACGAAGTAAACCGGTCACAACATCTATATTCACTTCTATATGACAGATGTCAGATGAAGTTCCAATAGTATCAAAAGGGACAATAGGAGGTGGACTGGGAGTATTAGATGAAGAGGGGTCGAGGAAAGTCGACATGAAGTAAGATGAGAAAGCCTCACAAATAGAATCACCAGTGAGTAATGGTTCATCGTTATAATTTAAGGTATTAGGTATAGCATTAGAATTGTACCGGTTTTTAACAAAACTCCAAAAGTGTTTTGGGTTAGCTCTAATGGATTTTTCAGTTTGATTAATATAAAATTCATAACAAGAAGCTTCCATAGTCTTGACTCTGTCACGCAAATATTCAAAAGTTAACTCGTCAGATTTATTGCCGTAAATCTTGAATTTTTTTAAATATTTATATTTTTCTTTAATTGCTTTGATGAGTGATGAGCTGAACCAGACTGGGTATTTATTTTTACATACTAGTTTTTGCGGTATATACTTGTTTTGAAGCTTTTTCAAAGTGTCTATAAAGTACTCAACCGACTCATCCTGTGATCGAAACGAAAACTCTTGTTCCCAATTAATGCCAGAAATCTCGTTATTTATGGAATCGAAATCGCCTTTGCTATAGATATATCGCATCCGCGGCGCATGGTCAAGGGGAGGTATTTCAAAGATGTCAAAATTGATTAATAATGCAGGATGATAGGGATCAATAGGTACTAGAGGGTCAATACACTCACTAACACAGGCTAACTTATTTGAGAGGATTAAGTCCAACAGCTTACCGTACCTATTAGCTACGCCATTATACTGTCCAAAGTCCAGCGTACATAACTCGTCCGCAAACGAACATTCGTCACTAGTGGCGGGGTTCACTGGGACTAAGGAAAGATTATTAGATGGAGCCCACGTAATTCCACTCATATTAAAATCACCCAAAACTAAAAACACATCTGAGGTATTATTCAGAGCTGTACAGTTCAATTTGGATAGGAAATTATTAAGTTGTTCCGAAAACGAAAACCCTTTGTTTTGTTTACACAAGTAGACAGTGCAAATATATAGGTTCACGTATTCACGTGACTTCGAACTTTTAAGCCGTAATGTGATCCATAGATCCTCCGCCGAGGAGTGCAGGAGCGGTTGCGGAGTGACAGGTAACTCCCTACGCGTTGCTATAAGCACACCACCACCTCTCGTTTGACCAGTCATAGCATAATCCCGGTCACGGCGCCACACTAAATACCGATCATCAAACAACTCTGAGTTTAACACACCATCTATTAACCACGTCTCCGTTAAAACAATAACATCGTAGGAATTCTGTTGAACCTGACGGTAGAACGAATCGGTCTTTGATCGCAATCTCCGTACGTTCTGATAAAATATAGTAAGACACTGTTCACTGTTGTTAGCCATTGCACACACATCCAACAATAATTGTGTAAGCATCAATAACAATGTCATATAATAAAATTAGCCAATTAATTTCGTGACAGTCATTAGTTACGCATGAAAGAGGTATGAATTTATGATGTGGGTAAAAACAAGTAAAGTAAGTAAAAGTGTATAAATCATCCGATGACATGACTGTGCGAGCAAGCCAGCAGCAATATATCACAAGCATATGCGTGAGCGAGACAAATGTATAATTAAGTGTTGGAACTTTAAAACGAACAGCGCGATAAGGAATATAATGGAAGCTCATTAGCGGTGCAGAGGTGCTAAACCTTTTACAAGCATAAAGCAAATAACAATTATTAATGTGCGAACTTCGAAACATTTTAAGAGTAGATAAGCTAGAAATTATCCTTGGATGTAAATAAAAGCGGCTTAAACCATTTTGTTTAAATCAAATTCCTTTCTTATTATAAAGGTTTTGCAATTAACGTCCTTGCGCACGTGAATTTTGCCATGTTTCACCCAGACAAATTCATAGTGTTTCTCTTTAGCGGCGATTTTAGTCATATTCAGAAGTTTTTTGGATTCCACACTTAGATGGTCGTTGACATAAATGCGTTGTGGCGCTCCTTGAAAACCTATATCAGAGGTTGAGAGATCCTTATCAGCACGTGCAGCTGCAATAAAATCTTCCTTCACATACCTGTTGAGGAAGCTCACTATCACTAATTTTTCCTTGGAATTATGTATAGGCACCCTCGAAATGTAGTTAATCTCAGTCTTAGAACAGTTGTACTTTATTTTGCTGCTGATGGCGTCAACGACTGAGAACAAGTTCTCATCCTTCTTTAGAGGGACACCTTTAATCTCCACATTGTTTAGTCTGGATCGCTGATCAAATGCAGAGAGCTCAAGCTTAGTTGAAGTTATTTCTGCTTGCAATAAGGAGACAGTGTCCTGAAGCTTCTCAAACTCGGAGCTTTTTGTTTCTAGTTCAGCAAGTCTAGTATCAAAATCATCCAGTCTACCACTAGAGAAATCACAGCTTTTCTTAAGCTCCGTTAGCTCATCTTTAATCGACCTTATGTCGCTCACTAATGATGGTAAGCTCAGCAGCTGCTGCTTCAATTCGCGAATCTCACCCAGTACTGTATCCAATGAAGCAGAAGGTTGAGGTGAAAGCGGAGCAGGCGACGATTTACATGCAGGACATTTCCATTGCGCTCTTCGGTCGGGTCCAAGTTTTCTCCAACCCACTTCGGACACATTTGCGCAAGAGAAATCCAAGAATTTCTTGCAGCTTCCACATTGCACCCCGTCGTTAAACTGATCATTGCAAATGGCACAAGTCTTCATGGTGTCCAAAAAATAATGATTTGAAAATATTTATATGTGCAACTATTATGGATTTATGGAAAAGGTTGACGATCTATTTTTTTGAGCGTAAGTGTACTGTACTAGTGCGTGCTCACACGGAACTTGACTGAGTGAGTGTGTCAGACTTTTACTGACCACCCGTGTTCCTTCAGTTACCCATATGCCAGGGCCACGGTATCTCGTTTAAACAATCTCGCGACCCTGGCAGGCATCGGTCCTAGCAGACCCCTTTAGTGCTGCTGACATCTCTTTGAAGCGCGCGTGGAACACTACGCGCCGTCGACACGGACCTGGTCCTTACCGGGCGGCGAGCTACCCATTGCTCGCCGCCAGCAAACCCGCGCCTACGGTGGCCGGGAGTCTGCGATCGACTCCCGACGCCCGGGGCGTCTCCTCCTGCGGCGGCTAGGGACGTGAGGACGCAGAGACTGCCACTCCCTCACGCGTCTGGCCTCCTCCTTCATAGCAGACCCCTGCGTTGAAATTTGTTTTTGAAAAATCTCTTCTGTTTCCTAATGAGGTTTGCTTATACCGCGTATATATGCGGTAAAAGTGTATGGAAAAGCAATTTTTTTTTAAATTAACTTGCGAAATTTTCAACGCAGGGGTGTCCAAAATCATGTACTAAATCCATGATCCCAGGTTGTGCGTCGGTCAGCCTGTCATCACAAACACATCTTATTTATGCGATAGTAACTATGTATGTCCTTTCACGCCTTAACGGATATACGAATTTTGATAAAATTTGATACACGTAGGCCATGGACTCGGTAAGAACATAGAATAAGTATTTGTTCCCGGTAGTACGTTCCCAATCCTCACGCGGGCTCTTTGGCGTTCTTCTTGACTTCTCTTATAATCGGCATCTCGATATGAATATCTTGATATGAATATATCATTTAATTCACATTCTTCATTCCTCCGTCTCACATGGTCATAACATAACACAATCATTTGTGTTTCGTTGAATTTTAGTACTTGCATTTATAAAAAGCATTATTGTGAATCGCTGTCAATTGTTACTAACTCATCATCATGCTGTTTCACAAACTATGCTCCACCTTCTATCTTGGCCTCTGTGCCCTAAAACATGTAGTTGAGATGACCTCCACGCTACCACCGATAACGTCGTGAAAGCAGCGAAGTTTTGGGCCAATAAAATGTAACAACTGTCATGCTATCAACACGAAATGAAAAAAAATTGTCCATGGTAGGGAAAAAAAAGTGGAGAAAATCATTGGAATATTATTTGTGTTTGCCTTTTTGCAACACGTGCAATGAGAATTGAAATCCGTAAGTGTCGTAAAGAATATTACCATCCCATTTCATCCCGCGGGTGTCGTAAGAGGCGAATAAGGGACTTACCAGAGAATGGGCAGCAGCGTTCTCTATACATTTTACCACCATACTGCGATCGCCAAACCGCCTGCCAAGCGTGGCGATTATGGCAAACCCCCCAAATCGGGGAGGCCTATGTCCAGCAGTGGATGTCTTTCGGCTGAAATCATGATGATGATGATGAGTTAGTAACAATTGACAGCGATCCATAATAAAGCTTTTTATAAACGCGAGTACTAAAACTCATCGGAACACAAATTATTGGGTTATGTTAATTATTAACTGAAAAATTCTAGAAATACATGCGTGTATGACTAGATGCGTGAACGTAAGCGACGCAAAACAAATATAGAAGGATCGGGCAGGTAGCCTTCTGTAGTTTCTACCTAAGCCCATGGGAAAAAAGAATGCTATTTATTTATTTTATTTAATGGATGCTGATGCTATGAATGTGAATTCAACACAACATTTTCCCTTCTTCATTATATGTAAATACTAGCTTCTTCCCGCGGCTTTGCCCGCGTGGATGTCGTAAAATATCAGGAACGTACTACCGGGATTGAAAGTATCCTATGTGTTAATTTAGGTAAACAATGTGTTATTGCATTGCTTGCTTTAATAGAAAATAAATAAAAGTTAAAAAAAACTAAACTAACTGCTTTTTAAGGTATTTTTTTATTGATATTATATTGAAAAAAGCGTGGAGTGCCTCCCCACGCTTTTTTTTTTCATTATTTTCTACTTTTTAAGACGCTTTTATTAGGTCAACCTGTATGTAACTAACTATGTAATGAAATCTAAGGTAACTATTTTAACCATCTTCCAAGGACCGCAACGTCATGAAAATTGGCAGCTGTATGTAGTTCTGATGACAATACAATAATATGGTACTGTCGAACTGATCTGATGATGGAGCCGGAAGATTTGAACTGGAACTTCATGATGGAACATCGTATCATAGCTGTGTTTGAACTTGTTTGAAAAGTTTTGTAATGAACTTTGACCACGATTAGGTTTCAAGGTCTGATGATGAAGCCGCAAGATAGACACTGGCATTCCATGATGGAATATCGTATCATAGCCGTGTTTGGACTTGTTAGAAAGGTCTTGTATTCATTACTTTGGCCACGATAAGGTTTTTGGTTTTTACGTGCATTTATAAAAGCGTCTTTTTCTAGTGATTTTTTAAACTATAAATTTATTAGTTTGGTTTTCTATGGAAGCGTGTTTTTTAGTTTTCTTAAACTATTATTTTCCCTGGGAATTTTGAAAAAAATTGTTACCTAAATTATTCAAATGAAGATTTTACTTAACTTGCTGTTCACAGGGGTTTAAGACTATTTATTTTTTAGTCTATACTTAAAGTATTTCTTTAAATACTACTTTAGAGGTTCTGCCCTTTTTTTAGGATGGGAAATCATCAAATGACGTCTCCCGCTCTTGGGTGGAACGGGAGGGCGTGTCAGACTTTTACTGACTAAAACCCACCTGTGTTCCTTCAGTTGCCCATGTGCCAGGATCACGGTGTCTCTTTCGAACAAACTTGCGACCCTGGCAGGCATCGGTCCTGGCAGACCCCTTCAGTTCTGCTGACATCTCTTTAAGGCGCGCGTGGAACACTATGCGCCGTCGACCCGAGCCTGGTCCTTACCGGGCGGCGAGCTACCCATTGCTCGCCACCCGCAGGTTCTGCCGTCAGGTGCTAATACAAACAGGCTGCTAGATGAGCTCACTCTTGAGCAGGCTACGTAAAACTGGCCGTGCGAGAAGCAGTCCCCTCTAAGATCATATCCCGCTGTTTACAGTGACTGGCCCCGAGACTTATTAATCGTCATTGCTAAACCATAAGGGGACTGCGACCTTTTAAACACGAATGGGTACTCCGATGGTATTAGTGGTATCTACGGTATATAGTACACCGATACACATTGATCACGGTCAGTAAATACAATGGTCACACACAACCACCACACAACTTGGCCGGATTAAGATTTTGTAGTAGCATTACTGGAGCGCCCACTTTGAGGATAAGTGTGAGACGAAGACCAGATGGGTTGAATAAATTTAAGACCTCCTTTTTTTTTTTTTAGGATGGGAAATCATAAAATGACTTCTCCCGCTCTGGGCGGAGCGGGAGGGCGTGTCAGACTTTTACTGACTAAAACCCACCCGTGTTCCATCAGTTGCCCATGTGCCAGGGTCACGGTATCTCTTTCGAACAATCACGCGACGCCGGCAGGCATCGGTCCTATTAGACCCCTACGCTGCTGCTGACATATCTTTGAGGCGCGCGTGGAACACTGCGCGCCGTCGACCCGAGCTTGGTCCTTACCTTATTTAAGACCTCCTTAGGATATATGTATATTTAGCATCATCCTTACGAATTCGACACGTATGCATGTAATATAATTAGGACAGATGTTTTTTTTTCCTGTGTTTATTTCATTGGTTTATTTTGAATAGCTTCTGCCCGCGGCTTTACCCGCGTGGCCTACAATAAACAAATGACTTTTTTTTTTCAGAAACAAACATACGCGCTCTCACTACCTCTCAATTTAATATACGAACTGACAATATCCCAAACAAAGCAAATAGGACAAAGTTCTCCGTAAAACTAAACTAATCTCTGGGATGAGAGTAGTATAGTTGTAATAAAACTCAAAGCCTATGTAAAAAGATTTATATAAGAGACAATCAGAAGTGGATAATGAAAAATTAATATTGCTTACTACGAAATACTGTGCCTACCGCAAGATTTCTTTGTAAACAATATTTTCTGTTTTTACTTCAGATTCTAGAATCCCCAGGCTGCTCCGTAAGCTTACTCTTGAGCAGGCCACGTATAACTGACCGTGTGAAAAGCAGCTCCCTTAAGTCTACCCCCGTTAAATTAAGTGTTTTGACTTGAGACTTTTTTATGGTCTTGTCAAAGCAGACTTTGAGAGGAAACTGCACTCTTTTGAACTCAAAGGGGTAGTTCGATTGCGTTAGAGGTATCCTCGGAATAAACATAGACTCCTCTCAGCAACAACGTGTCAGTATAGTTGCCTCGATAACATTTCCTTGCAATATTTTCACTCACAACCTGGTGTCATTGCATAATTTTGGCGGGTTTAAATTACGCAGCAAAATAACTGGGCGCCAACTCTAAATTTTTATACCTACATATGTGAGTTGAGAGACCGAGAGGCTTTAATGTGTTAAGAAACTAAACCGGGTAATGTATGGCGTCATCATTGTTTATCACTCGAGTCCACTAATTTATAACTATTTTCATCTCCTTCGAACGATCTCAAAAGAATTTCATTGATGATTGTGGCTTGGTCGTTATGTTTAACTTTAATGCATAAACCAAATCGCACTATTCTCATCGAACGTACAGATTTATATGTTAGTGCGTAAAGTATTATAGTAGGTATGTGCCCAATTAGTTTCTACTTGTAAAGTTGCATAGGTATCTGTTAAAGAATATTTAGTGTAGTTATTCAATTTTACCCGTAACTTTGGTGGGAAAGACAGCCGGGACCAACGGCTTAACGTGCTTTCCGAGGCACAGAAGGGTCTTATTATGTAAAGATGGTCACCCATCCACGGAGCAACCGCGGCAAGCGTAGCTTAACCTGAACGATCGACCCGTGCGGCTGTTATAATTTGCAAATATCCCTACTAATACATATTTGTTTGTTACGCTTTCACGCGAAAACTACTTAACCGATCACTATGAAACTTTGTACACATATTCTTGGAGGTATTCGAAGTTACATAAGATAATGTTTATGAAAAAAAAAATTGCGAAAGATGAATTTGGTACGAGGTAAGTTTGAACCCCAAGAAAGGACATAAGCCTATTTTTATTCCGAGATTTCGTCTCCGTCCACGATAACCGATATTTACGCGGACGAAGTCGCGGGAAAAAGCTAGTTAGTTCATATTAATATCAGTTACGTATTTGATACTTCTTGATACCTTGGTTGAGATTGGACACCGGTGACGACAATGCGTAACGATGGTCTAAGAGCTACGAAAGACAGCCGGGACCAACGGCTTAACGTGCTTTCCGAGGCACAGAAGGGTCTTATTATGTAAAGATGGTCACCCATCCACGGAGCAACCGCGGCAAGCATAGCTTAACCTGGACGATCGACCCGTGCGGCTGTTTTAATTTGCAAATATCCCTACTAATACATATTAAGTTTGTTACGCTTTCACGTGAAAACTACTTAACCGATCATTATGAAAGTTTGTACACATATTCTTGGAGGTATTCGAAGTTACATAAGATAATTTATATGAAAAAAAAAATTGCTAAAGATAAATTTGGTACGGGGTAAGTTTTAACCCCAAGAAAGGACATAGGCCTATTTTTATTCCGAGGGTTCGATATTTACGCGGACGAAGCCGCGGGAAAAAGCTAGTTAGTTCATATTAATATCAGTTACGTATTTGATACTTCTTGATACCTTGGTTGAGATTGGACACCGGTGACGACAATGTGCTCCCCGGGCTGCCCCGCACGCCATGCGCACGTCTGCCAGGCCACGTAGAATATTCGTAGCCCTATTTGACTCAGTATAGCGATGATTTTGGAAAAATTGTGATACACGTGTCACATAATTATACTTGAAGAGTATATATAAGAATTTTTGTGTCAATCGACTCAGAGAATAAAAAGTTACATAGAAAATTCAACCCCCCATTTCACCCTCTTAGGGGTGGTATTTCTAAAAACCCTTTCTTAGTGGATACCTACTCTTTACAAAGAACACACCCTCCAAATTTCATGTCTCTAAGTCCAGCGGTTTAGGCTGTGCGTTGATATATCAGTCAGTCAGTCAGTCAGTCAGTCACTCAGGACATTGAATTTTATATATATAGATAGATATCCTATCCCGAACTAGTCAACACTAACGCTTATCATACTATTAGCAGCTTAGATAACTTCCCATGACGTCATACAATGTTACCGTCACCTCGTATTACAGCCCTTTACTCCTTATTTTCTACTTGGCTGGTTTCTTCGTTCTCATGAAAAATGTAACGGAAATAGCGTTATATGCGGAGAAACGGCTTATGTATGTGATAAAGCTAGTATCCTTGTTGTGAAATATACCCAAATGTCATTGTAACGGAATACTTAAATAATGTAAAAGTAAAAATATGTTTTTTTCAGTGATCTACCGAACCTTTTCCCAACCATGTGGGGTCAGTTTTCAAAGTAACAGCTAAATAGAATATCTTTGCATCGCCCAGTAAGGACTTGTTGCATTTGACTTCTACATTTTAATAACATTTAATGGCTCAGGGTTCTCAGGAGACATAGTGAATGGGTTTTAAAATAACTCGGCCAAGTACAGTCTGTGCCCTACATTATCTGACCCTCCCGGTATGAACCACGCTCACATCGAAGTGCTAAGTCCCGCCCCATTTAAATAAATCATCTTGTTAAGCCATTTTGGTAATTATCTTGTTAGCGTTAAGATTGAATTGCGTATTAAAACTGCCCCTTAGCTTAGACCGCTACCGGCTCGCTCTGGGAAACGGGATAAGCGGGGGCGCGCACTCTACTCTGTAGGAACGTCGAGTCGGCATCTTGTCGCTGGTCGTCTCACGCCGTGCCTCCCCCGGGTAACCGGGGGTCTCACCTGGCGGGGACAGACCGCCAAGATGTCGTGAAGAAAGCGGCGTTGATAATAACTCAACGCCGCGGCGCGCCTACAGAGACACAAATAGCAATCACTCACATGAACGCGTTAACATTAACGCGTTCAGAATTTTTAAAGCCCAAAGGGCAACATATTGAGGGGCCCGTTTTAGCGGGCCACCGTGCACCCTCCGCGGCCAGGGAGCAATGCTCTGGCGCCGCCCGCCGCGCCCCCTTAAGGAGGCGCCGCGAATTCCTACACGAGCGTATTAACAAGTAATATGTTTGTGTTTACACGGCTACTACCTAATCGATAATTTCGCTTATTCTCAACAAGTTAATGTGGCTTCACGGTTCGATGCTGGATTGACGATGAACGGTGCGTAAGTTCAAAATCACACTCCACCTGTTAACAATTTATTTTTTTAATTGTTTTCATTTATGATTTCTGCCATATTTCTAGCATTATTATAGAACTGCTGATATGATTTTCGCCAAACGAACATATCTTTTAAACAAGTGGGTAAAACTTCCTTGAATAATAGCGAATTTGATCCTTGTCGCGCATTGGAAACTCCTTTGGGTATTTTGATAAATAATGTTATCAAGCGATTTTAATTATTATCCTGCTGTAGTTAACGTTGAGAGGATTAAAAGGTTGAGTATCAAAATGCAATAAGACTACTTAAAACAACCAAGGTGAGGGTGGATTAACAAAAAAAAGTGCGTCAATAACAGCACAATTTGCTGTATACGCTTAGTATTCTGTGACACATTTTAATAACTGCTTGTGATTTTGCGATATTGAACTTAATGATACCTACTATATGGTTCAAATTCTATAGAATATTGCGTCTAGCTCACAACTAACAGCTAATTTGAAGACAAAATAGTAAGAGTTCATTTAGTCTCGTGGTCATTAAACAAATTGTGGTCTGGGTTCAAAACCAGCATTACCTATAGACTACTTTTTGTTCGTAATGATTTGTTTATTTTTATATTTTTTTACTTTTCTCTAAGGAACGAAGTCTTTAAATGTGTTTTTCAATGGGTAGTTTGTAAAAGAATGAAACAAAATCGTTGCAAAAAAATGATAATCTTTATTATTTAAAATATACTATAAGTAAATAAAGTGAGTAAATGCTCATAGTTCAGAATTAATTAGCTTTTTTACTGTAACATTCAAAGTTAACTATTTGCTAACAAACATTTTTAACACGTTGAGTGCCAAACAAAAATTGTTAGTAGCAAGCACGCGATAACGCGTGATCGGCCATAATACAGAGCCGACGAATCACGTGATACCGCGTGATTGGCACTCAACGTGTTAAGCATGACAATGCTTGGAATTTTGTTGTTTATTTTTAACATAAAGATTTTTTATTTACCCACCTGTTTACTAAATAAGTTTTTTATTCGAAATTCATATCGGTCTTTCTATAAAATACAAGAAGTATTATAGAAATCATAAATTAAAACAATTTTAAAAAGAAATTGATGATAGAAGGAATATGGTTTTGAACTCGCACGCTGTTCATCGTGAATCCAGCATCGAACGGCGAGGCCACAGTAACTTGTTAAAAATATGCGAAATTAATGATTAGGTAGTGGCCGTGTGAACACTTAACATAATACTTCTTAATAAGCCTTTCAACCTTAACAACAACAAGATAATGATTAAAATGACTTAACATTATTATCTAGATGTCGTTAAGGTTGAAGGCTGAAGAATATGCAATACGACTACCAGAAATAACCCAATCGAGGGTGGATTAACATAAAATTATAATAAAAACACCACTGTTAGCTGTCAATGCTTAATATTTAATTCCGTGATACATTTCAATAGCTGCTTATGGTTTTTCAATAATGAACTTAATGATCTATATCATATGGATCAAATTCTATAAAATATTGCGTCTAGCATCACAACTAAAATTTAATTTGAAGTTACCTAACAAGAAGTGAATTGGTCTCATGGTCATTAACGCAGATAGATAAGCATCGTTGTCTAGGTTCGAAACCAGCATAACCTAAAGACTTCTTGTTCAAAATGTTTTTTTTTTACTATGTTTTTTTTACTTTACTTTAAATATTTTAGGCGTCAAATGTTTTTTTTTTAGATAGGCAGTTTGTTTAGGAACAAAACAACATCATTATTGAAGAAAATATTTATTATTTCATTAAAATATCCTTAAGTATATAAAGTAAGTAGTAGCACATTCAAACTTAACTATTTACTTAATAAGTTATATAAAACAATATCAATGAAATAACCACAACACTTTCTTCTCTTACATATATTATTAACAACGATATATGTTATGATGAGGACTCATCGGTAAGCTAGTTATTGTTCAACAAACAGTTCATTAACTGTGATTAAGTAATTGTGAAATGTTTTACAGTTTTATAGGTATAAGTATGTGGTGAATCAACATGTTATTTAAACAGAAAAATGGATTTCCATTTATAACAATAACATCACCACAGAAATTGTAACATTGTAATGGTTTAGCATTCATTGAATTGAGCATTCACTTACTTAATGTGTTTAAAAATACTTATGTAGATAAGTGAGTGGCGGCGTGACGCATCATCTCCAATAACTTGCTATAAGCGGCTACGTATGCACCATGTTCCAGCACAAATCTTTTCCTCTCATGTGCTGCAGTAGCCCAGGGTCATTCTGCCGATGGTTAGACAAGGTAGTAAGAAATATTATGTTTAATTGCAGCTAAGCGAATAGGCATCAATGGACATGGAATATGGCTTGCAACAATAAGTAGTTTGGTGGCGTTCGGATTCGTGACTATACGATATACATCATGGGATTTGCTCCTGGACGATTTCACTGAAGATTTTTCAGTATTTTCATAAAGTCTTAACCATAACGTGACTGTATTCGTCTGAAACAAAAGAAAAAAAACTTATTAACATTTTTGGAAACGTGCAGCTAACTTGTAGGGAGTTGGTGTAATGGAATAATAGCAAAATACAAGATTACTAGGTTATAACAAATTATAAAGTTCAATTTCAAAGAGTAAAATTAAAAATTAAAACACTTACCGATATATTAACACTACGAACAATCTCTTTGATTCCACCATTTTGCTCATGTAAACATAATTATTATTTTATGTCTAGTTTAATCAGTAGATTGCGACATGACGCTTTGTTTACATATAACAAAATCAATAAAGACATGTCTAATGTTACTTTTCACGATTTATGTCAAACGTTTTACAAATGTTTTGCTTTGTCACTGCTATTAGGCGTAGATTGACCTGTGTCACTTAAAACAACTTACTTCAATCTACCCCACGAAGTAAATATATTTTACTTCCTTGGTAATTATAAGTTCTGTGGACATAAAGATTTCTTTATTTACCCACTTGTTTACAAGATATGTTCGTTAGGTGAAAATCATGTCACCAGTTCTGTAATAATGCAAGAAATATGGTAGAAATCATAAAATGAAAACAATTTAAAAAAGAAATTGTTAACAGGTGGAGTGTGATTTCGAACTCACACACCATTCATCGTCAATCCAGCATCGAACCGCGAAGCCACAGTAACTTGTTGAGAATAAGCGAAATTAACGATTAGGTAGTAGCCGTGTAAAGACAAACATATTACTTGTTAATACGCAATTCAATCTTAACGCTAACAAGATAATGACCAAAATGGCTTAACAAGATGATTTATTTAAATGGGGCGGGACTTAGCACTTCGATGTGAGCGTCGTTCATACCGGGAGGGTCAGATAATGTAGGGCACAGACTGTACGAGTTCGATTCGTACTCGACGGGATCCGTACCACAAGGTGAAAAAACGTCAAAAAAGACGTTAATTTTACAGCGACCCCATTCATGGGAACAAAGTTCTTTTACGCAGTTTGCGGTACGCGTAAATTGGTGGGAGTCGTCACGTAACAAAAAACGGTACACCCCCTATGCTACTTTTTATCACATAAGAGAAAGAACAGAGAGAGAGTGAGATAGATTTCAAAATTTTCGAGGGTGCTGAAGCCAACAGTGAGATCAAAATGAAATTCTGTGATGGCGGCCATAAATTTAAACATTTTCATCATTGATGTCGTTTTCAAGGTTATCAAGGGTCTAGAAGCCGAAAGTCAGGTCAAAATGTATTCTACCATCCAAATAGACCTAAAACGCACCTTCTTAGATTGAGCAATGATCTGACAGACTACAATACCGTATCTTATTTAGGTAGGTAATTAATATTCACATGAGAGGGATAAAAGAAATTCAAGGTTGAGTGTTTACTATATTTTCTTTTTTAGATATAATTAAGTAATTTTTAAAATTAAAGATACCTATTCAGAATTCTGCGTTATTTAATTTCATGTCATAAATAATCGTTCCTAAACACATAAACGGCAAAAATCTGTCAAATGGAACGAACAAAGACTGACTGATGTGTATGTGAATACAGTTACTGTATTGACACATTTTCTCGCACAATATTCTTTATTTACATTGAATATTGAACGTCGACTTTGCCTGAAAAATTAGAGTCTGCCATAAGATATGCAAAAACTAGTGTCCTCATTATTTTTTGTGACAAAGATGAGTCTGAAAAGAACAGCCTTTTAATGTATTCATAACATTGTCAAGATAAGTTTAATAATAACTATGACACTGGAATATTAAGCGAGGAATATATCCAAATTACACGCTGTAAGTGCTAACGAGAGTTGAATGAAGTTTGAAAATGTATTACCTACCTAAACGCGTTTCGTCAACTTCGCCCAAGGCTAAAATGGATAGTGTTACTTTTAAAGTTGTATCCACACACTAACTATAATATTCTCATTTCAAGTGCAATCATTATTTCCAAGTTGAAGTTTCTAAATGAAGATAAACTTGGCTAGGTGTGATCTTTCCCGTCACCTTGGAATGAAATACTTTCAAAGTATTTCGACCTGAAGGTCTGACATTTATGAATATGATGGCTCTGATGGTTGATCAAACAACTTTAAATGTATGTATGTATTTTGATAAGAAACATAATGGAACCATTCACACAAATGTGATATTTACCAAAAAAAAAACCCTGTGATGAAAACCGTTATTTAAAAAAAAACACTATTGTTCCATACATTTTGACCGCAAAGGTGAACTTTTCTATGAAATATTTTATTTTTTAACTGTTATAAAAGTCTACGTTTGTGGGTTTAGTAGAGTCATGTGCTGAATTCAAGGTTACCTGCAGTTTACAAATTCGATGTCCGTGCCACCCTTTTTTTTTTTTTTTTTTTTTTCAGGATGGGAAATCATCAAATGACTTCTCCCGCTCTGGGCGGAGCGGGAGGGCGTGTCAGACTTTTACTGACTAAAACCCACCCGTGTTCCATCAGTTGCCCATGTGCCAGGGTCACGGTATCTCTTTCGAACAATCACGCGACCCCAGCAGGCATCGGTCCTAGTAGACCCCTACACTGCTGCTGACATCTCTTTGAGGCGCGCGTGGAACACTGCGCGCCGTCGACCCGAGCTTGGTCCTTACCGGGCGGCGAGCTACCCATTGCTCGCCACCCGCAAGCTCGCGCCTACGGTGGCCGGGAGTCCGCTATTGACTCCCGACGCCCGGGGCGTCTCCTCCTGCGGCGGCTAGGGACGTGAGGGCGCAGAGACTGCCACTCCCTCACGCGCCCCGCCTCCTCCTTCGCGAGCATTACTGCTTCGCAGAAGGAGGTGACGGCTTCCCATTCCCTCTCGCTCCGTACCATGGCTCGCACCAGGGCCGGACGCGAGAGGTCGCCGCCGCCGATCGCCTCCACGAGGACACGGCGGTGCTCCGCCCAGGCAGGGCACACCTCCACCGTATGCTCCACCGTGTCCTCCAGACGATCCTCGCAATGGAAACACCCGGACGTATCCTCCCGCTTTATCCTGAACAGGAACCCACCGAAGCACCCATGCCCGGTGAGAACCTGCGTCAGGCGGAAGGTGAGGACGCCGTGGCGCCTCTCTATCCACTCCTTAAAGAGGGGACTTACCGCCGCAATTGTGGCGTGCCCAGCACTGGGTTGCGACAATCGTACCCGCCATGTCGCCATGAGATCACACCGGAGCTCTGTCCGCCGTGCCGCGATTTGTCGCGGCAGCGGAGTTTCGCCCCGGCGTTTCGCCTCCTCGCGCCACTCCCACATGTGCGCGAGGACCTTTGCCTCCAGATCCCATGGCGGCACTCCGGCAAGGAGGCTCGCCGCCTCGCAGGAGACCGTGCGGTATCCCCGGATTAACCGGATGGCCATGACCCTCTGGGCCGCACTCAACCGGCGCGCTGGGCGCAGCCTCAATGAGGGCGCCCACACTGGTGCCCCGTAGAGGGCCATGGACCGCACGACCCCCGTGTAGAGCCTCCGGCAGGAGGCGTTTGGACCCCCCAGATTGGGCAGGAGCCGCTTTAATGCAGCCCCAGCCCGCTCCAGTCTGGGAGCCAAACGTCGGAAGTGCTCGACGAAGTTCCACCGGCTGTCGAGGACAAGTCCCAGGTACTTCATCGTCGACTCGACGCCGATGTGAACCCCTCCCACCGTGAGTTGGGAACCCGCAGGTGGCGCGTTCCGAGGTCCATGAAAACCCATGGCCTCGGACTTGTGCAATGCCACCTCGAGTCCCAATTGCCGGATCCTATCGACGATTAAATGACCCTGCAATATTGTTAAGTGTATTTTCTATTGTTATATTCTGTCTATATTCAGTTTTTTATTTTTATTTTCTTTATTATAGATACGTCAAGGAACAACAAGCCTGTAGGTCCCTAAGCAGCTTTAACTCGGCTCTCTAAATATTAAAATGCTGTCCCTGTATTGTATTCCTAACGAACATAGGTCTTTGACCGAACAATAAGTATTCAATGTTTGTAACCTTTCCATAAATTCGGATATATGAATTTTGTATTGAACTAGCTTAACTAGTGGAAAACGTCTAAAGTGCTCCCTGTACATAAAAGTGGCCCAAAAAGTGACATAAAAAATTACAGACCAATAGCTGTTTTATCCATATTTGGCAAAGTATTTGAATCGGTAACATATAAAAAAATATTTAATAAACTGCAACGGTGGTTCGCGGGTGAACAGCACGGTTTTCTTCCGAATCGCTCAACCACGTCTAACTTACTTCACATTACTACACTTTTAGCCAAAAATTTTAATGAAAAAAAGCAGATCGACGTAGCCTATTTTGACTTCCAGAAGGCTTTTGACCGAGTTGACAACGACATACTGCTTAGTAAACTGGCATTAGCTGGTTTCCCAATGGCATCGCTAAAATTTTTCGCAAACTATCTGCAGGACCGCAAGCAATTTGTATCGTACAAAAATGCCAAATCGGAGCGCTACTCGGTGACGTCTGGCATAGGGCAGGGCACCAACGTCGGGCCCCTTCTTTTTCTAATAGTTGTTAATGATCTTCCCACATATCTAAAGCATTCCACAGTCTTAATGTATGCTGACGATGTCAAAGTTGCACTTCGAGTGGCTAACTCTAATGATGCTGCCACACTTCAACTCGACATCGACAACCTTCACACTTGGAGCACTGCTAATAAACTCGATCTTAACATTAGTAAGTGCTTGGTTATGTCCTACACAAAAGCCAAACAACCCATACATAACATCTACACTTTGAGTAATGAGCCCCTGAAACGCATTTTGACTGTACGCGATTTGGGTGCTCATTTTGATCCACACCTCACATTTAACCAGCACATTATACAGACATGCAACAAATCCCGTAAAAACTTAGGTTTTGTCTTGCGTCAGGCCAAAGTTTTTACCAATCGTCAAGCAATAACCATACTGTACAACTCCTTTATCCGCAGTTTGCTAGAGACTAACAATGCTATCTGGAACCCTCATGAAAAAGTATATACACTGGCCGTCGAAAAGGTTCAAAAGTCTTTTGTCCGCTACCTCTACTTAAAACTTTATGGTCATTACCCGTACATGTACCCAAAACCATTTGTTCTGGGTATGGTGGGGTACCAAAGTTTAGAAGTTAGGAGAAATCTTGGTCTGGTTACCTATTTCATCCACCTTATTCGTGGTACACACTTCAACTCCTCGTTATTGCAGTATATCTCCTTTAACATCCCACCACCCATTATACACACACTTCGCCCTCGCCAGCGTCCGCTGTTCTTGATACCACAAACCAGTTCCGTGACCCTTAAGACTAGTCCACTATACCTACCCCTCACCCATATTAACAACATTTTGCTGTATGACGAATCATCCGATATTTTCGCGGGTACTGAGCTGAGATTCCTAAACACTGCTACTCGATACCTGGAGTCCATTGCCACTCCCAGTACAATTTCCATGGACTAAATAAATTAAATTGAACTGTATTGATTATTTTATTGCACAATTTTATGACATTTTTTTATGTAACTATTTTCTTATGTAATTTTATCTAATTGTTATCTAATTTTATCTAATTGGTATCTAATTGTACCCTTTTTTTATACCTATTTCCATTTTATATTAATGTTGTATAATCCTTCACTTTTGGGCACGCCACAATTGCGGCGGTAAGTCCCCTCTTTGAGGAGTGGATAGAGAGGCGCCACGGCGTCCTCACCTTCCGCCTGACGCAGGTTCTCACCGGGCATGGTTGCTTCGGTGGGTTCCTGTTCAGGATAAAGCGGGAGGATACGTCCGGGTGTTTCCATTGCGAGGATCGTCTGGAGGACACGGTGGAACATACGGTGGAGGTGTGCCCTGCCTGGGCGGAGCACCGCCGTGTCCTCGTGGAGGCGATCGGCGGCGGCGACCTCTCGCGTCCAGCCCTGGTGCGAGTCATGGTACGGAGCGAGAGGGAATGGGAAGCCGTCACCTCCTTCTGCGAAGCAGTAATGCTCGCGAAGGAGGAGGCGGGGCGCGTGAGGGAGTGGCAGTCTTTGCGCCCTCACGTCCCTAGCCGCCGCAGGAGGAGACGCCCCGGGCGTCGGGAGTCGATTGCGGACTCCCGGCCACCGTAGGCGCGAGCTTGCGGGTGGCGAGCAATGGGTAGCTCGCCGCCCGCTAAGGACCAAGCTCGGGTCGACGGCGCGTAGTGTTCCACGAGCGCCTCAAAGAGATGTCAGCAAAACTGAAGGGGTCTGCTAGGACCGATGCCTGCCGGGGTCGCGTGATTGTTCGAAAGAGATACCGTGACCCTGGCACATGGGCAATTGAAGGAACACGGGTGGGTTTTAGTCAGTAAAAGTCTGACATGCCCTCCCGCTCCGCCCAGAGCGGGAGAAGTCATTTGATGATTTCCCATCCAAAAAAAAAAAAAAACAAAAAAAATTCCTTCACTTTTACCAAATGTTATCCAATTTTGTAATTTAATAAGTTGTGTGATTCTATGATTCTATGTTATAACTAATATTGACCTATAACTTGTATGTGTGGTGCAAACTGTCAGTATAAGTTGGTTATCAATAATAAATAAAATAAAAAAAAGCTTCTGCCCGCGACTTCGTCCGCGTTAATTTTCTTGTTCCCCGACCCTTCCCGTCGCGGTCGCGTCAAATCGCCTACCCGTGTGATTTTCCCCGTTTTTGCAACATTTTTCATTACTACTCTGCTCCTCTTAGTTGTAGCGTGATGTTATATAGCCTATAGCCTTTCTCGATAAATAGGCTACCCAACACAAAAAGCATTTTTCAATTCGGACCACTAGTTTCTGAGATTAGCGCGTTCAATCAAATAAAACAAACAAACAAACTCTTCAGCTTTATAATTTTAGTATAGATAATAAATTCATGTAAGTCAATGAAAATATGGATTACATACTACGTAAATCATTTAACTTAACAAAGGTTTGTTCGTTTTCGATAAATTCGAAATATGAATTTTGTGGTTAATAATAAACTCGTGTATCTCAATGAAAAAATGGAATTACACATTTCGTAAATCTGAATTCCATTACGCAATAGGTTCACAACGGTACCACTTAAATATGTATGGTCGATGTTAAAAAACAAAAGAAGATCAGAAAAACGTTTGGTTTACGGAAATATTTGAGGAAATAAACGCGTAACATTCAGCTTACCCGGAAAAAAGTCCGGCCTGTTAACGAAATCTGTCATTTTACGCTTACATCGAGACATGGGTCCAACATGCAAGGAATAAAAGACTTTTATTAAATCGGACACCGATCGGAAACATAAACTAAATAAAGAAATGGAATACGGACTTCCTTGTCTGATAAGAAGTAGCAAAAATTGGTGGGTACCTACTAAAAAATATCCAGCCCAAGTATGTATTTCTGCCACCAAAAGTTCTCAACGAACCAAACCTCACTCAAGTGTAGGCATATTATTTTAAAGCGAATTCATGTATGGAAAAAAAAATAATCACGGATTCATTCTCGACACGGAACCTTTTTCCTCTTGATTTTCTTGAATGCTTTGACTTTGACTTTGACATGACGCCGTCGATCGTGTTTGGAGTTTGTAGTATGGTAGAAGCAATAAAATTCAAATTTTCTTACGATCTTTGCAATTTGCAGGTCAGTATCAGGATGTAAGTTGATTAAAATGTTATTCGCGCACTACTTCGGCAATTGAACAGCTCGGCTTCAACATAGAAATGATGATTCAAATGAGGTTTTATGCTTTCTTTAATAAACTTGCCTGGCAGATAATCCTTGTAGCTCATTTCACTGTACACAGCAAATGGCGAGGCACTCACTGTGGATATGATCCACAGTATAAGAATAATCCTCGAGGCTCAGGTTGGTCCAGCCATGGTGTAGAGATCGGATGACATATAGCCAGGTATCTCTCTAGAGAGAACGCTGATATTGTCAGCACTGAGACGTAGGTAGCCGTGCCAGTAAAAACCGTGCCAGTAACGTAATATACATTTTGTATTTAGGTCATAATTGGCCGATTTCTATGTCATTGCAAAGTGTCTAGAGAGAAGGGTTGAGAATTATTTAAATTGAAGGAAGTGGAAGTGGAAGTGTCGAAGGGCGGGCGTTTTGGGGGGACTGTCTTTTGTAACTTTGACGTTCAAAATGTGCTGACTCTCAGCCTAGTTTGAATAAATGACTTTTGATTTTGATTTTGATTTTGATTTTTGAATTAATATTAATATCATCACGTTGCTCTACTGGAAGCATGGCTGATGCATTTTATTCCGGGTAAGGCAGTGATTTAGGGTTTTTCCATCTAGAAATCTCGGTAGAAGCCCGGAGTTTAGATTTGTGTCTGTTTTGATTGTAATAGGCTCGTCCCGTGTAACAACGTTCTTAATGTTACATTCACCATTCTGGCAGTACAACGCATTTTGAGGCCTAGTTCAAGAAAAACCATGATTCTCGCACATTTTTCAGATGATAATGTGTCTCTTACACAAGTAAACTTTAAGTGCTGTGGACAGCTTGGCAATTGAAAAAAATATCATCGATCAAGAAATAAATGTGAAAACAAAACCAGATAAAAAAGTCAAAATTAAGAGAGCAAATTTTTGTTTATAAAATTTTATTTGGTGTCGACTATTGTATACTTGTTATTTATGTACATTTCAGTTTATTTTCGTAATAGAAAAGCGAGTTGCAAACGCACAATCAAGAAACAACAATCATTACAAATTATTTCGGGAAATGAAATGAAATGATAGCAGTTTCCCACATTAATTCCTTGTCCTTACTTTCTTCATATATTCTCATAATAAACAAACATCACTCTTACTCTCGTAATAATATTGTCGTGACAGTTTGATAAATATAAATAAAACCGTGTAACGTTTTGTTGGACAACTTCCTTTATCTTCCTTTCTTATTTTTCCTTGTTTTACGTAAATACTTTCACAAAACTTGATTGATTTACTTTGGGAGAAAGTTCTTTAGATTAATTCAATCTAGTCAGTGTCAGAGAAATGTTATGTAAAACAAAACGAATATTTAGACTTGGTTATCATAAAAAAAAACCTTATTGCAACCGACTTCGTTTATTCGGTACATTTTGTGGTTTTCATCGGTATAGATTTTAAAGTTAAATTTTTACCAATTTGAATTCCAATCATACTAAAATACAGGCTTAAATCTTTGAAGACAAGAATAGATGTGCGCTTTGTTTACCGTTTGTCTTTAACATTTTATGCTCCATCACCTACACAAGAAAGTCATGTCGCGCCTCCAGATTATACCACTTCGTTGATCCGCGCCAGAATTGAAGACAAATTGCAATACATGACATTATTTATCACGTCTTGTCACAAACGTCTTCGGTACGCCCATGCTCGCCCCGCAGCTTGGGGACAAACAACAAAGAACACTGAACATATAAAAGAATTGTTGTAATACAAAATACAAATAAAATTTCAGCACTTTATAGTAAAACAACATTCTCTAGAACCTCATAAATCTTAAAAATCGTATAAAAAAGGTCCTCAGTTTGGAATATATATGTTTCATATTTCATGAGAAGGATTATTGAATTTGTTTTGCTTTCGAATTATGCGGCTGTAAAATATTTTTTTTTTATGATTCCAGAAAGTAGAATATAGAGTTGTTTTTTTAAATCTTAATCGTCTTCAACAGACATCCTTTCAGCACTTGTGTGATGGCGTTCCTTAACCTATAAAACCCCACAGCGCATCTTACTCCCTTATCTAAGGATACATCTACTCGTACTTTACTGATACGTCTTTCCGCAAAAATTAAAATGTTCTCCAACAACATGTGGAAACAAAAAGTACAGCAGTTGAATTTAGATCATTTAATTCCAGTACCCTTGTTGAACTCACAAACTAAAACTAGGTAAGTCGGATTCTTCTAAACAATCATCAAGTTATTCAGTTTATCATTCTGGATTTTTTCAGTAGCAGTCCGGAGTCTGGATTTGTGCCTGGTTGGTGGAAATAGGCTCGCCCCTATTAAATTGGACATAAACATAATGAACAAAATGTCGGGTGTACGGGGTGTAGATACACCTATATCCAACCTTTCTGGGAAACAAGGCGTGATTTTATGTATCGTTATGATATCGAAAACAAAGAATCGTTAGACTTTGAATTTTGTTTTGAATTTTGTATGCAAAAACAAGATCAGATTTTTTTTTTACTCTTCGAGAAAATTGTCTGACAATTCTCGTATGACGTATTTGAAGGTGAGTTTTCACGCGTGACTAAACAAAAAATATTCATCCAATAATCGCCTGGCACGCCTTTTCGGCGACATATACATGGGTACTCCCCCTGTTTTGACGGACATGAAACTGACCTCATGTAAACGAACCTTTATCATGGCAGTTTGATACTAAAAAGGTCAAGTATTACAATCATGTTACTTTTATATTATTCTCATTGTTTGATATACTTTGATCACAGATAGCCAGAATATAGTGGTTTTGTTTCTGATCATTGCTCACGTACGTTTCATTTGAAATGTAATCCCCAGTGATTTTACGAGGGATCCTCTTTTGTATTTTGTTCTGGAAATAATCAGACGTCTGGTATTTTCAAGCTTTGTCTTTTGTTCTATCAATATTTTTCATTTTATTGTTTCTATAAGCACTTGAGTATCCATATTCCCTTCTTTTGTTCACGGAGACACAATAGATATTAAGATTTTTTTTACAATAAGAACTACAGAAAATTTCAATTTGCTGGTTTTTGTGACGTCTTTTATTCTATTTTTATCTTAAAAGGACACAAGTCAATCTTGTAAAAAGGTCTAGAATGAAAAAGGATCATTAACGATTTACTTTCACTAGTTCTTGCCCGCTTGGATATCGGAAATGAAGAATAAATTGACCCTAGTTTAAAAAACGATCTTTTTACCAAATTTCACTCAAAACCCTGATGTATTTGCGCCGGTTTTCTAAATTCACTAGTATCTATATTTTTTTATTGAGCAGCCCCATAAGAAAACCTTTATACAAAGCCGATCCGTTTCTTGAAACACGTAGCTGTGTCCAGGCAGCTGCATCGAAAACAAACGAAAGGTTTCACCCTGGGGTTAGGCCGTTTCTTGATTTAAATAATACTAGCTTTTGCCAGCGGCTTTTCCCGCGTGGAGGTCGGAAAATATCCCGCGGGAACGTACTACCGGGATAAAAAGTAGTCTATGTCCTTTCTCAGGCTTTAAACTATCTGTGTACCAAATCTTTTTTCATTTAAATCGATTCAGTAGTTTTAGCAGGAAAGCGAGACAGACAGACAGAGTTACTTTTGCATTCATAATATTAGTGTGGATTTTCGGTCGGTGTTCGTTTTAATTAAATTCTCTTAGTTTCTACGTGTTGTACTGGTTGGACTCACGATGTAATCTAAATGTCAGATTTCATTTAAAAACCGGAGTTTTATTGGTTAGCCGGATATTACGTGATTTAGCCTAAATAATTCCCTAAACCACATATTTATGAGTTGTTATTTTTTACTCCACACCGTTGGGCTTTACATATAATTTATGTGACTCAGTCCTTTTGTGTTTTGAAGCTCGATAAATGAATCCTTGTGTTATTCTATTCTTTCATTCAGATAAGTGAATTATTAAGCATTCAACTCACCTGTTGACGTTTATCGTAGGTTAACATCATCAGCGTATAATGTAATTTTCTGGGACTCAGGCCTCCTCCAGGAAGAAAGCCACTACGCGGACCCTGTGCGGATTGGTTGATGTCATATGTCTCTGAATTTTTGGTTCTAAAACCGTTTTATGTCGGTTTCCTCACGATGTTTTTCATAATCGTTTTGAGAAAAGTGGTGATGAAATTAAATACCTACAGTAATGATAAGATAAAAACCCAATAAAGTCTTCTTTAAGAGTAACACGATGCATTCTAGCTTTGGGCGAAGTTTAAGAGACACGCTTTAGGTAATACATTTTCAAACTCGTTGGTACTTACAGCGTGTAATTCGAATAAATTCCTCGCTTAGTATTCCAGAGTCATAGTTATAAAAAAGCTATTCCTGAAAATGTTCTAATAACGTTAGGCTCTTTTTTGTAACTAAATGAAAAGTAGATATTTTTTATCAGACTCAGTCTACATTAAATATTCATGGTTGACTTGATCTTATTTAGTAAGATATTTAAGTCAGCACTTTATTGTTCCCTCCAAACCTAATTTAGAGACCTTGTGTTAGTAGTTCTTAGCAATTTATCGTTAAAATTACCAGAATCTTCGCCCGTCGAATAAAAACCCTTTTTTTAATGTTCCATTAGTTTCCTATATTGATACCCAACAAGTTGGTTAAGTATCGCCAGCTAATTAAATGTTACCCTGTATACTAGTATTTTATTTAGTAAAATAATACTGCTAGTAAAACAATCATTCTGCTAGTTTGAAACAGACACTTAAATTTTATGAATTTGTATTTTTAAAAGATAATATTATGTTTTTATTATTTCGTATAAACTTGCTTTGTAAACGTCAGGCACGTTAACTCAATATAAATTCTAAAAAAATAAAGGTATTTAATATCTCTGCTGAAAACAATGGCGACTCGTTGAGACTCGCATGGTCACTTTCGCCTTTCGAGGGTCAAAAAATCTCTTGTAAACGTGGCGTAAATAAAGACACATTTATCTTTTTCTATTCTGAGGTTTACAGCTAAAGTTTCTACCATCGTAGCAATGTCAACATTCGGTGAATGTATTTAATGTCGTTTATAGACATCGTTTCAGAGAATATTTATTTAATGTCTAGTGAATAAAATATTGATGCTTCGGTCCAAGTATTTCAGTAGGGATTTGTTCAGTAAACAATTTATTGTATTGTTGTTTATTGTCGTCAGCTTAGATACAAGAATGTTTCTATATAAATAAGTGTAGACACAGAGACTTATTAAACGATAACTAAACGACATATAAAGGTTAAAATACATTGGGCACGCCACAATTGCGGCGGTAAGTCCCCTCTTTGAGGAGTGGATAGAGAGGCGCCACGGCATCCTCACCTTCCGCCTGACGCAGGTTCTTACCGGGCATGGGTGCTTCGGTGGGTTCCTGTTCAGGATAAAGTGGGAGGATACGTCCGGGTGTTTCCATTGTGAGGATCGTCTGGAGGACACGGTGGAGCATACGGTGGAGGTGTGCCCTGCCTGGGCGGAGCACCGCCGTGTCCTCGTGGAGGCGATCGGCGGCGGCGACCTCTCGCGTCCGGCCCTGGTGCGAGCCATGGTACGGAGCGAGAGGGAATGGGAAGCCGTCACCACCTTCTGCGAAGCAGTAATGCTCGCGAAGGAGGAGGCGGGGCGCGTGAGGGAGTGGCAGTCTCTGCGCCCTCACGTCCTTAGCCGCCGCAGGAGGAGACGCCCCGGGCGCACAGTGGAACGAATGTATGGGAGCGGTTGGACGTAGACATGTCCGAAAAAAAAGAGTAAAATTATGCCAAACTAATGATGCCATCTTATTCGATTACTTAATGCCTTCATAACTTGTGGTGATGAATTTCTTCATAACTCCCATATTTCGGGAGTAATTTGAGAAAATGTGAAATTTTACTATGAAAATGAGTGTATCGAGCTCTCTCCCTCCTGATTCCGGGCTTGTTTCAAGTAGCGGTCTCTAATATCATAATGCTAATACTAAGAGCTATATTTAATACTAAGACACATAGTGCGCCAAATGTGCACTTTCTGGGATAAAGAGTGATGTTTATTTTATAACACAATTTTTTTATTTTTTGTTTATTTTGTTGATTAAAACCGTTTTTCTAAAGGTTTACCTTATTACAATAACATTTCTGAGCAGCCAATTAGAGAAGATATAAGCTAATTAGGATATATAATTAGGGACTTAAGGTTTACATATAAAACTGATGCACTAATGATTACTGATAAGAACATTGCTATTATTTAATTACTAAATGGCTCTTAATACACTAATTTAGCATGCATCATTTACTAATTATCACAATAACTAATTACCTTGCAATATTTAACAAAGGATACCTGGGATACCTGGATTTTATATAAATAGGTCACTATTAGTAACTTTAAAATCAGTGTTGATTTACACCTCGTTGTATCCAAGCTAATCTCGCAATGTATTTTCCAAATTTTAATACAAATCTTGATATTCACGTTGCTTTATGCGCACGCGCACATAAAGATTTACGCGACTTTAACTATTTGTTCAGTGTTTTAAAAGATAACAGTTGTGTTCAGTTATGTGAAAGTGCTGAAACAAGTTTAAAAGACTGGTGTCGTCGATTTTGCTACCGCATTTATGCAAAATGGACACAGTCTGGAAGAAGCACAGATAAGTTTCGGAAGAAACATGAGATTTGGCTACAGGCTGCAATTCAATGGCCGGAATTACAGAATGAAAATATGGAACCTTCTACAGAAAATATAAGTGACGTCATCGAGCCCATAATTTCTCCTGCTAAATCTGATGCTTCAACTTGTACACATCCTAGTCCTCGTAAATCTTTTGAGGACCTTAGTAACCGGCAAAAAAGAAGACGCACTGAAGATTGTCTTTCATGCAGCAGTAGCAGCGCTGAAATTATGTTTTCGGCCGAAAGGGCGCTTCAAAAGGCAGGACAAAGCGATACAGCTTATGTTATGAAATACTTGACGGAGAATCCAGAAGAGGCCTCAAAAATCAAAGCCTTCATTGAAGGTAAATCAATTCAGGTACGGGAAATATCCCCTTTGAAGGCATTGGCTCTTTATGTATCGATGAACTTATCGAAATGGCGCTATAACACTCTTCGGGATTTCAACACTCAAGAAGGAGCTCTTCAATACCCGAGTTACTACATGTTGGTTAAAGAAAAAATTAAGTGCTATCCGGCCAAAGAAGATCTCACAGTTACAGAGAGCTCTGCAAAAATCAAATTACAAGCCTTGATGGATTTAACCTCAAGAAGACTTATTAGGTCGTTAGAAACCCCTGTTGATCCCAATCAACAGCTCGTATTGACCAGCAAATGGGGTTTTGACGGATCATCTAGCCAAAGCATTTATCATCAAAGGACGAGTGAAGATGAGCAAATCGATCTTGCTAGTAATTTTATGATTAGTCTTGTACCACTGCGGCTCGTCTCAAAAGGTGTAACAATTTGGGAAAACGAGCGACCATCTTCCACTTCATTTTGCCGGCCAATATTGTTTAAGTTTATAAAGGAAACCAAAGAAAATGTGCAGAGAGAGATGGCTGAAATCGAAGCAGAGATTGAAGCCTTAACTCCATCCACCATCACTGATGGAATTAGTGTCAAACACCAACTGCTGTTGACAATGATTGATGGTAAAATTCATTCCATTATATCCAATACAGCAGCTTCAGTGTGTGACATATGCAAGGCTTGTCCTAAAGAAATGAATAATTTAGAGTTAATCAAAGATAAACACGCAAACGAGGACATGTATAAATATAGCTTAAGCACCCTTCACGCTTGGATTCGCTCAATGGAATGCTTATTACACATTTCCTACAAATTAGACATAAAATCATGGCAAGTAAGGGGTGATATAGCAAAAAGGCAAGTTGATGACAGGAAGAAAAGAGTTCAAGAGGCTGTAAGAAGAGAAACGGGCTTACTTCTCGATGTTGTGAAACAAGGCAGTGGATCCACCAACAATGGCAACTCGGCAAGGAGATTTTTTGAAAACTACACTAAATCTGCTGAACTGACCGGAATAGATGCTATGCTTTTAAGAAAAATCTGTGTGATCTTGCAGTGTATTTCATCAGGAGAGAAGATCAACGTAACTAAATTCCGAGAGTTCTGCTTTGATACTGCTAAGCTTTACGTGGAGTTATACCCATGGTATTATATGCCTTCTTCACTTCATAAAATTTTAATGCATGGGCCAGACATAGTTCAGAACATGTCAATTGTGCCCATTGGTTTTCTATCCGAAGAGGCATCTGAGGCTAGAAATAAAGATTTTAGAAAATATAGAGAGGGGCATTCTCGAAAGCATAGCAGTATCTCATGCAATGAAGATATTATGCACAATCTTTTACTGTCTTCTGATCCACTTGTTACAAGTATCCGTCCAAAAGGAAATAAGTTTGTAAAAAAATCTTCTTTTAAGGAATTTTATGAGCTTACGGATTCTGAGAAAAGTGATATCGAATTTGTTAACATAAATGATTTAGCGGACATCGATTCTGAATTTGAATTAATTGATGATGATGATGATGACGAAGATAATTAAATGATGTTATTGTTTTAAAATGTGTAACTTAGTAAATTAGAGCTTACATCTTAATTATTTATTGTACTTTTAATGAAACTAGGTAATTTATTATCAACTTACTTAAAAGTCATACTCTCATCAGTTCTTGTGAATATTTTTGTTAATATATATTTCTGTATATATATAATATATTTATAGACCTCTTAATAAGTCTGTCTGCGGTTTAAAGTAAATACAAATGGGGAAAAAACGTTTTTTTTTTTAAATTTTCATTTCCTTTTATCCCAGAAAGTGCACATTTGGCGCACTATGTGTCTTAGTATTAAATATAGCTCTTAGTAATAGCATTACGATATTAGAGACCGCTACTTGAAACAAGCCCGGAATCAGGAGGGAGAGAGCTCGATACACTCATTTTCATAGTAAAATTTCACATTTTCTCAAATTACTCCCGAAATATGGGAGTTATGAAGAAATTCATCACCACAATTTATGAAGGCATTAAGTAATCGAATAAGATGGCATCATTAGTTTGTCATAATTTTACTCTTATTTTTCGGACATGTCTACGTCCAACCGCTCCCATACATTCGTTCCACTGTGGGGCGTCGAGAGTCGATTGCGGACTCCCGGCCACCGTAGGCGCGAGCTTGCAGGTGGCGAGCAATGGGTAGCTCGCCGCCCGGTAAGGACCAAGCTCGGGTCGACGGCGCGCAGTGTTTCACGCGCGCCTCAAAGAGATGTCAGCAGCAGTGTAGGGGTCTACTAGGACCGATGCCTGCCGGGGTCGCGTGATTGTTCGAAAGAGATACCGTGACCCTGGCACATGGGCAACTGATGGAACACGGGTGGGTTTTAGTCAGTAAAAGTCTGACACGCCCTCCCGCTCCGCCCAAAGCGGGAGAAGTCATTTGATGATTTCCCATCCTGAAAAAAAAATGGTTAAAATACATAAATTAGTTTTATTGATTCATGTTTTATACTGCCTCGTTGGTCCAGTGGTAGCAAACGCTACTGCTGAACCTGGGTCCTAGGTTCGATTCCCAGGATTTCATTCGATTTAAATACCTGGGTCACTTGGTCACGGATGATTTGAAGGACGACGCAGATATGGAGAGCATTGTCGTTTCGAGCTAATATGCTGGCCCGCCGGTTCTTCCGATGTACGGCTGCGGTCAAAATAACATTGTTTAAAGCATATTGCACGTCGCTGTACTCGGGGAGCCTGTGGTTCAGTTACACTCAGAAGGCCTACAATGCTCTGCGGATCCAATACAACAACGCATTTAGAGTGCTATTGCGGCTGCCGCGGTTCTGTAGCGCATCTTTTATGTTCGCTGAGGCACGTACGGACTGCTTCAATGCTGTACGTCGTAAGAAGGCGGCGTCGCTACTAAACAGACTCCGTGGCAGCCCCAACAGCATTCTACGTGCTATAGCCGGGAGACAAGACAGCCCGTTGGTGACGTCGCTCGTCACCTGTACACTGTCTCTGTTATTAGTTAAGTACTAACATAGGTTAAGATATTGTTGCTAACCCAATGGATTTTTGTTATCCGATCAATAAATAAATAAATAATAATAATATACCTCAGTTAATCTTCTGTGTTAACTTGGACAAGGTAGATAAACGGCTGATGGACACTTCCCGTGACCCAAGAGCTGGTTTTTACCTTGGCCAGAGGCTAAGCATTGCTATACAACGTGGTAATGCCACCATTCTTTTGGGTACATTACCAGTCGACAGCGATGCGGATGATTTTTCGACGCAAGTTTTTTAATTTGTAAATAGTTTTAGTTAATTTAGGTTATATATTTTTTTCTTTATTAATTTAAATCTGTAATCCATATAATATACTTAGTAATACAAAAAAGGTACATAGATATTTATACCAAATAAATAAAGGCAATAAATCGGACTTTACTAGGAACTCACAGTGTTTCACCTATACTTTCTACTGCTTTACATTCTGTATCTAGGTCAACCTCAACGTCAGTAGGTAAATGGACTTCAAAAGGTACCCTAAATTGATGTGGGTATTTATATTGTACGAGAGTTCTGCGGGTCCAGTCAAACAGAAAAATCTACAGGCCTAAAGTAGAGTTCTAATCTCATATTGTAACCAAAAGTAATTAGATACCTTATTTAATGTTCCTTGTAGTTTGAAACATTTTTAACGTTATAAAATTAACTATTTTGAGGGTTAATGTATAAAAGGAATTGTATTGTTTATTTATTATTTTTATTAAGTTAGGTAAAAGTTAGCGTGTTAGTCACCGAACCTAAGTTACATGGATTCTCCGTGTTGAATATTTTTATATGTGTGAACCTATGTGATCTCATTTGATAATGTTCACAATGTTGGATATTGAGCCTGCCCATCAACAAAACTCGAAAACAGACAGAAAAAGAAAACATCGAAATACCAGTTATTGTTAATAAGGATGATTTTGCCATAGAGTTGAGATTGAAGTCCCATGTTACAGGTGGTGAGCCTATTGTCATCAATGGGGCACAAATCCAGACTCTACACTGCTTCTGAGAAATTCCTGGAGTCGGTTACAAACAAACATACAAGTGAAGCTAATATAACCCGTGTAAAAAGAAATACATCGGCAGTTAGAGGTAAAATAGCCAGTTCCTCTGAGGTATAGGATTCTGGGTGAAGCTGGCTTCCACCTTCAGCCTGATCATCACTTACCACCAAGTGAGATGAAGGTCAAGAGCTTCCCTGTATAACTAAAAAAATATTAATACATTCTTAGGTACTTTAAGATTGAGTTATTTTTTTATTATTTTTTACTTTTTAAAGGGAAATTAGGATTTTGTGTCGGGGGTTTTTTAATTTTTAATTTAATTTTTTATGTTGTACTTTTTTATATGTATATACTTAATATAATGTAGAATCAAACGAAGCTAAGAACACTCTCGATTAATTCATCAATATTCTCTTTCAGTGCGCTTTCATTTGAGACCCCACTCGAGTATATTTGCTGACATTCGGTTACTCTTCCCCACTTTCCCCCCCACAACTTTTAAACGGCTCAACCGATTTTCATCAAACATATCTAAGAACACTCGCAGATAAGTCACCTTTAATAAATATTTTTTTTATTGAAATCGCTTCATCCGTTCGGGAGCTATGATGCCACAGACAGACTGACACAGACTGATAGACAGGCAGACAGACACGTCAAACTTATAACACCCCTCTTTTTGCGTCGGGGGTTAAAAATAAACAAAATGGTTATCAATATTCTATTGAGACTTTCTGCAACTAATATCGGGTTTGCGGAGAGGCGAATGACTCCTTAAACTTGTATCGGAGGATTTCAAGGGATAATTCAATTTATTAAGCCTAATAGAAATTCACATATTCACGTAATTTGCATTGCGATTAATTTCACTTATGTATCATTTGCATACATTTTGATTAAATAAATTAAGCTCCTGTCTTCTCCACCGAATAATTAATGTCAAGGAAATTAATTGTTTCTCAAATGGACAAAATACATAGTTTTCTTGGATTTCTTTCTTTTTGTGGAGCCAATTTATTCTATTATTCTCATAAAAAGGATTCTCTATTTAATAATAACATTTATTAAAAAGATGCAACATAAAAACTATTCGCAGAAGCCTCGTTCATTCTCATCACTTATCATCAAATCCAATAAATGTTCACGTTTGGACAAAAACCCATAAGCTACTCAAGCTATTATTGGATGAAGTTGCCTTGACACACTTCCTCTGAATTGGGATATCGTTTCGCATACTGATCAATGTTTCGACATTACGACTTTTGTTTTGTATATTTTCGTCTAAATGGCTATTACGTTTTATTATAGGTACAACCAAAATGTCCACAAACTGTAGTGAAACATTGCAAATGGACATTGTATTTATTATGAAAAGCAAGCATTAAGCTTCGTGTTATAACGAATTTATGTCCTACCAGCAGGTTTCCTTAAGTAATCGTATAATCTGAAATGTTTCTATGCGGAAGGAGTCGTGGCTTGCTTTTCCGTATGTATTTATTAGGTAAGTGTGTGTTGGAATATCTTTATACCTGTGGTTAAAATGGGAAGTTCTTAATTAATGGGAGTTACAATAAAATATTAACTGCAATCCTTTTACTATTCAAATAGGTATAATTTCCACACTTTGCGGCTGCTGTAGGTACCTATGGTTACAGAAACATATTGTGACTCAAGACTTTATTCGCATCCACCCCAATTTAACACAGCGGGTTAAGTTTCTAAAAATCATTTTTACTGCAACTCTTAATACCCTCCAAATGATCGAATCTACATCAGGCAACTCACAGCCTAGACCGCAGAGTCCAAAGCATGAAATTTTGCAGAAAAGCGGAAGTGAACACTAAGTATTTTCGAAGATTCATCCCCTAAAGAGGTTAATATGAGATGATAGTATGTTTGTTTGCCAAATCATATCATCCCCTTAGTTTTAACCGTCATTGCATTGTCTGATTGTCTACAAGTACTACCACTTCCAAAACATATTCAGGTTCATTTCTCCAGCCACGATTTTAAATCATCTTCTGTGATTTATATACATATCAAGATTAAGGCTGTTATACTTCGTCTAATATCCCTGATATAGCGTTATTCTTATTTCATGATTACTCCCTCTAAAATTGGAGCTACGAGGTCGCTTCTATTTATAATGAATTAATATTGGCTAGAACGATTTTGCTTGTCGCCTGACCTTGTAAAGGAATTTAGTCTTTGTTCGTGTCTGAAAATTTGTTAAGAGTATCAGAAGGCAAGAAAATTAGATATTGACAATGAGGTTTGTTGGGCGACGCCAAGAAGCTCGTAAGCTTGGAATTTTCGTCCCTAAAATATTGATAAATTGTTTCGTAAGGTTGGTTGAATACGAAGACCATGTCTAGTTTTAATTAAAGGTAGATCCTGCTTGGAATCTAATTAGATTTCAGTAAGTTGTTATCTTTGTTAGAAAATGTGATATATTTTTGTAGTTTTTATAATGTCTGGTTTTTTTTTTTTCAGGATGGGAAATCATCAAATGACTTCTCCCGCTCTGGGCGGAGCGGGAGGGCGTGTCAGACTTTTACTGACTAAAGCCCACCCGTGTTCCATCAGTTGCCCATGTGCCAGGGTCACGGTATCTCTTTCGAACAATCACGTGACCCCGGCAGGCATCGGTCCTAGTAGACCCCTACACTGCTGCTGACATCTCTTTGAGGCGCGCGTGGAACACTGCGCGCCGTCGACCCGAGCCTGGTCCTTACCGGGCGGCGAGCTACCCATTGCTCGCCACCCGCAAGCTCGCGCCTACGGTGGCCGGGAGTCCGCAATCGACTCCCGACGCCCGGGGCGTCTCCTCCTGCGGCGGCTAGGGGCGTGAGGGCGCAGAGACTGCCACTCCCTCACGCACCCCGCCTCCTCCTTCGCGAGCATTACTGCTTCGCAGAAGGAGGTGACGGCTTCCCATTCCCTCTCGCTCCGTACCATGGCTCGCACCAGGGCCGGACGCGAGAGGTTGCCGCCGCCGATCGCCTCCACGAGGACACGGCGGTGCTCCGCCCAGGCAGGGCACACCTCCACCGTATGCTCCACCGTGTCCTCCAGACGATCCTCGCAATGGAAACACCCGGACGTATCCTCCCGCTTTATCCTGAACAGGAACCCACCGAAGCACCCATGCCCGGTGAGAACCTGCGTCAGGCGGAAGGTGAGGACGCCGTGGCGCCTCTCTATCCACTCCTCAAAGAGGGGACTTACCGCCGCAATTGTGGCGTGCCCAGCACTGGGTTATAATGTCTGGTCAAAGTTAATTCTGTGAGGTAATGTTTTTTAATTAACATGATCAACGAACTGTGATATGAAAGAGAGGCTTCAGTAATGTCTGTTGTTATTTCGACGAATGATGATGCGAAAGCTCTGTGTGATCTAAGGAATTGTCCGAAGAGGGTGACCAAAATAATCATCGTTTCTTCGGAAACTTTGAGTACGTTCGCCTCCTGCATCCATGGTAACATGATTCGTATTTTAATAATTGATTTTTATGTTTTACTGAAGAAGTATATTAAGGCATGAAAGTAAAAGGAAAGGGTGATTCTTACTCCAAGAAAAAATGTTTAATTTCACAGAGCACCACTTAATTGGACTCTATACCATACGAATCAAATTTGATATTTCTTAAATAAAATAACTGATATTTAAAGGAGCTACTAAGGCTTGAATCTCAAACAAAAACTCGTAATGTCTACATTTGTTGAAATCTTTTATTCATAAGTCTGTACATAATTATAAAGTTATTGATTTATTTATTTTTGGCTTCTCAACAGTGAGTACACTGTTACTTTATAATTATGACATTGTAATCTTAACTCTAAGTGCCTCACTAGTTACAGAGAAGCACCACATGCACTACATTATGCGCAGATAGTTATAATAACACACAATTCATTAATTAAAATAAGTTACACCAAATTAATGCAAATAGGAAAAATTTAAATTATGCAATTAAAAGAAAAAAATGGTTTCATAATTTAAAAATAAATTAAGATTGGATTAAATAAAAAATCAAACAAATTACATACAATAAATTTAATTAAAATTATTAATACAAATGAAGACACATGTAAGTATGAATCATTTATATTAAATAAAGAAGGGTTGTATTCCTTTATTATTTAACCACTAGACGCAAATACTGCTTTAGTGCTGCACTGGGTATAATCAATTTATTATATTCCCCCATTCAAGCAACATCACGCTCAGGTACTTCGTTAACTAGTCGCACCGAGTTTTTTTTTGGATTGATATCTTGCACGTCAACCTATGAGGTTGTCAGCTACCATAATTAATTAAGGTCTCCAGCCAGGGCTTAAAAACTTAAAACTAAGGTGACTACATGTTAAGGGCACCCCGTGTTGGGTACGGAGTCGGCTGAGGGCCTCGCTGGTAGAGGGCTGATTCCTTAGGAATCTGAATAAACTAGATTCGAGCGTCCATACAATGCTTTATATTAAACTTTGTCGAGTGGTAGCGACCTCTAAATCGTGTCGGAAAAATTAAAACATAAACATTATGTTTAAACTTTTTCATGATATTACATCTGTATGTAATATCATGAAAAAGTGTGATGATACTTAAAAAGTCGAAAAATAAAGATCACCCTACTAAACACCAAAATGTTAGGTAGAAATGAAGCTGACCACAAATGTTGACTAATACCCGCACAATAAACGTCCGCAAGTCCAAAACAAACAAAACGAGAATGTTGTTACACAGAATGTATGACGACAGCAGACATAAGTAGAATTTGTGTGTTGCTAACTGAACAAGGTAGAGCGCATATGTAGGTAAAGCATTATTACGCCTTAATAAAATGTCCTCATACAAGTATTTAAAATGGAGCTCAATTTATATTTGTCTTCATTTTATCTGGATTAAATGACAATAGCTTTTTAAGTTGTCTTGTATTACAAATAATTGTCTTGATTCACTATACACTGGGATTTTTACTTCTAAAATTGGAACGAGCGCCCCAATTGCGTTACATATTATTAATCAAATCCATCCATTGCTTCATATGTCCGGAAAAATTAATAATAATAATAATAATATTCCACAACTATCACACAACGCCATCTAGTCCCAAGCTAAGCAGAGCTTGTGTTATGGGTACTAGACAACTGATAAACATACTTATATATTTCTAAATACATACATATTATAGATAAATTACACCCAGACACAGAACAAATGATCGTGCTCATCACACAAACATTTGTCCTGGGTGGGAATCGAACCCACGACCTCTGGCATAGCAGTCAGGGTCACTAACCGATGTTGTACTGTCAAAATGAAAGCTATTTTTACTGTTCGTGTGTTACGCAATTACCTCGCCAGGGTTGCAAATCAGGAGGCGGTTCACCTTTCTTATGTGAAGTGGCTACACTGGCACACTATTTAGCTGTATTCGGTTAGCCTGGAAGTCGACCCTAAGATGGTTGAAAAAAGGCTAGGCAGATGAAGATGATGATTGGTTTTGTATCGTCTTGAAACAGTACAGGTTCAGGTTCAACAAATGTAGACATTACGAGTTTTTGTTTGAGATTCAAGCCTTAGTAGCTCCTTTAAATATCAGTTATTTTATTTAAGAAATATCAAATTTGATTCGTATGGTATAGAGTCAAATTAAGTGGTGCTCTGTGAAATTAAACATTTTTTCTTGGAGTAAGAATCACCCTTTCCTTTTACTTTCATGCCTTAATATACTTCTTCAGTAAAACATAAAAATCAATTATTAAAATACGAATCATGTTACCATGGATGCAGGAGGCGAACGTACTCAAAGTTTCCGAAGAAACGATGATTATTTTGGTCACCCTCTTCGGACAATTCCTTAGATCACACAGAGCTTTCGCATCATCATTCGTCGAAATAACAACAGACATTACTGAAGCCTCTCTTTCATATCACAGTTCGTTGATCATGTTAATTAAAAAACATTACCTCACAGAATTAACTTTGACCAGACATTATAAAAACTACAAAAATATATCACATTTTCTAACAAAGATAACAACTTACTGAAATCTAATTAGATTCCAAGCAGGATCTACCTTTAATTAAAACTAGACATGGTCTTCGTATTCAACCAACCTTACGAAACAGTTTATCAATATTTCAGGGACGAAAATTCCAAGCTTACGAGCTTCTCGGCGTCGCCCAACAAACCTCATTGTCAATATCTCATTTTCTTGCCTTCTGATACTCTTAACAAATTTTCAGACACGAACAAAGACTAAATTCCTTTACAAGGTCAGGCGACAAGCAAAATCGTTCTAGCCAATATTAATTCATTATAAATAGAAGCGACCTCGTAGCTCCAATTTTAGAGGGAGTAATCATGAAATAAGAATAACGCTATATCAGGGATATTAGACGAAGTATAACAGCCTTAATCTTGATATGTATATAAATCACAGAAGATGATTTAAAATCGTGGCTGGAGAAATGAACCTGAATATGTTTTGGAAGTGGTAGTACTTGTAGACAATCAGACAATGCAATGACGGTTAAAACTAAGGGGATGATATGATTTGGCAAACAAACATACTATCATCTCATATTAACCTCTTTAGGGGATGAATCTTCGAAAATACTTAGTGTTCATTTCCGCTTTTCTGCAAAATTTCATGCTTTGGACTCTGCGGTCTAGGCTGTGAGTTGCCTGATGTAGATTCGATCATTTGGAGGGTATTAAGAGTTGCAGTAAAAATGATTTTTAGAAACTTAACCCGCTGTGTTAAATTGGGGTGGATGCGAATAAAGTCTTGAGTCACAATATGTTTCTGTAACCATAGGTACCTACAGCAGCCGCAAAGTGTGGAAATTATACCTATTTGAATAGTAAAAGGATTGCAGTTAATATTTTATTGTAACTCCCATTAATTAAGAACTTCCCATTTTAACCACAGCTATAAAGATATTCCAACACGCACTTACCTAATAAATACATACGGAAAAGCAAGCCACGACTCCTTCCGCATAGAAACATTTCAGATTATACGATTACTTAAGGAAACCTGCTGGTAGGACATAAATTCGTTATAACACGAAGCTTAATGCTTGCTTTTCATAATAAATACAATGTCCATTTGCAATGTTTCACTACAGTTTGTGGACATTTTGGTTGTACCTATAATAAAACGTAATAGCCATTTAGACGAAAATATACAAAACAAAAGTCGTAATGTCGAAACATTGATCAGTATGCGAAACGATATCCCAATTCAGAGGAAGTGTGTCAAGGCAACTTCATCCAATAATAGCTTGAGTAGCTTATGGGTTTTTGTCCAAATGTGAACATTTATTGGATTTGATGATAAGTGATGAGAATGGACGAGGCTTCAGCGAATAGTTTTTATGTTGCATCTTTTTAATAAATGTTATTATTAAATAGAGAATCCTTTTTATGAGAATAATAGAATAAATTGGCTCCACAAAAAGAAAGAAATCCAAGAAAACTATGTATTTTGTCCATTTGAGAAACAATTAATTTCCTTGACATTAATTATTCGGTGGAGAAGACAGGAGCTTAATGTATTTAATCAAAATGTATGCAAATGATACATAAGTGAAATTAATCGCAATGCAAATTACGTGAATATGTGAATTTCTATTAGGCTTAATAAATTGAATTATCCCTTGAAATCCTCCGATACAAGTTTAAGCAGTCATTCGCCTCTCCGCAAACCCGATATTAGTTGCAGAAAGTCTCAATAGAATATTGATAACCATTTTGTTTATTTTTAACCCCCGACGCAAAAAGAGGGGTGTTATAAGTTTGACGTGTCTGTCTGCCTGTCTGTCAGTCTGTGTCAGTCTGTCTGTGGCATCATAGCTCCCGAACGGATGAAGCGATTTCAATAAAAAAAAATATTTATTAAAGGTGACTTATCTGCAAGTGTTCTTAGGTATGTTTGATGAAAATCGGTTGAGCCGTTTAAAAGTTGTGGGGGGGAAAGTGGGGAAGAGTAACCGAATGTCAGCAAATATACTCGAGTGGGGTCTCAAATGAAAGCGCACTGAAAGAGAATATTAATGAATTAATCGAGAGTGTTCTTAGCTTCGTTTGATTCTACATTATATTAAGTATATACATATAAAAAGTACAAAATAAAAAATCAAATTAAACATTTAAAAAACCCCCAACACAAAAACCTAATTTCCCTTTAAAAAGTAAAAAATAATAAAAAAATAACTCAATCTTAAAGTACCTAAGAATGTATTAATAATTTTTTAGTTATACAGGGAAGCTCTTGACCTTCATCTCACTTGGTGGTAAGTGATGATCAGGCTGAAGGTGGAAGCCAGCTTCACCCAGAATCCTATACCTCAGAGGAACTGGCTATTTTACCTCTAACTGCCGAAACACAACAGTGATGTTAACATTGTTGTTATGGCGACAGACTTAGATAAGATTGTGGTAGGTATCCAAGCGGGGTTAGAACAAGCCCTTCTACCAACTTAACCGACCTGAAAACTTTGCCCTCACTGGGAATCCAAATTGGGACGTCTGGTCTTACCACTAGAATAGACTAAAGAGGTGATTTTAATTTAACTTGTAACTGTCATTTATCAGACAAACCGTAGCACATTCTATGCTCCTACGCAACACTCACTAGTTGGAGTTATCTCAAGAAGCGAAATTAATATTTGAAGAGTCATTGAAAAATTTGGAAAATAAATCTAATATTTTTAAATAGTTTCTGCTTGCCGTGTGCGTGGAAGTGGTAGGGCACCACAATTTGCTAAAATAAAATTCATGTTACCCGTGCTCGCTACAACTTTGTTTTCGCGAAGCGTTCTTTCTGATTTATTTCTTATGGCTCGCTTCCTTAGGATCGTTACGTTATATAGCCTCTAACCTTCCTTAAGGATGGCTAACAAATGCAAAATGTTTTTTTCAAAACTAACTGGTCACGCGACATGGCACAAAATGTTGTCAAAAGAAACCGTCGTTGTAAAGCCAATTTAAGCATTAGGCGCAGCGCGATGTCTATCTCAAGAACAAAAATCTCTGGATTCACGCCCGACATAATAATAGGACTTCCCTGATGGGATGAGTCAACAAAGTTACGCTTCTAAAAACCAAGCCAGTCGACCGTGAAGAATCACAAAATGTGGCGCATGGATTTGTTCATAACAGCAAATTGAATCCTCGCCTCGCCTCGTGATCCAAGTACCGATGAAAGTTGTTTTGTACTTTTAGAAGAACGAAACAACTTTGAAAGTTGTTTTGTTCTTTTAGAAGAACAAAAGAACTTTCGTCGGGAGTTGGGTTTAGGAAAAGTTCATATTCTTAAGAAATATAGTTATATGTTCTTAACTTTATTTTCGAATGAAAGAGTATATATTTATTTACCATCAACCAACTTGTTTTCAATAATCCTATACAAAGTGGTAGGGATATAGACGGGCAACTTGTTACCTACTGTTGTGATACTAAAACATTTCGTCACTTGTTAAAAAAAAAAACCACTGTTGCATATATTTTGACCCAAAGCATATTGAGCCGTTAGTCTCTACATTTTTAGATCTTAGTCAGTCGTTATGGGTGGTCAGAAACCCAAAAGACTGTTGGAAAAAGGCTACACAGATGATAATTAGCATGTAATGAGTAAATATCTAAATATATGTACTGTGACATGTTAGCGATAGCGTTGCGATGTTGACAAGCTTCAGCGTATAATAAAGTTTTTCAAATAAAACAATATTTGTTTGGTAACTCTGTTATAAATAAAAAAACGCATTTAAAGTGCAAATTATAATCGAGGGAGAAGGATTTTATGCATAACTATTAGTAGTAACAGACTGTGTTCAGCACTGGACGGTTGCGACAAGAGATTCTTTTTTTCATTCAAATTGCATTAGTATCATACTATTTTTTAAGCCAGACGCAGACCTAAACAGATTTTCTTGCGGACACGAGCTCGTATGACCTATTAAATATTTGACATTCACACTAGTCCACACTATCCACACTAATATTATAAATGCAAAAGTAACTCTGTCTGTCTGTCTCGCTTTTCTGCTAAAACTACTGAACCGATTTAAATGAAATTTGGTACACAGATAGTTTAGAGCCTGAGAAAGGCCATAGGCTACTTTTTATCTCGGTAGTATGTTCCCGCGGGATGATTTCCGAAGTCCACGAGGGCGAAGCCGCTGGCAAAATCTTGTTATAATATAAACTTACTGATAGAAACAAATTTACACACGTCTTTAAGATACAAAACTAATCACATCTAGTATTCATCGAACATCAAATTACATACACGAATACAAATTACCTATTCGTAGTGTGAAACATATATATAATTGGTTTCTCTAGCCTAGCACAGACATACTATAATTAGCCTATAATGTTCTCACTGCTGGAAAACAGGTGCCTTCGTACTTCGAGCGGAAGGGGGCGATCATCTACCACGTTAGCCCAATGCGGGTTGTAGATGTCTTGATGTGTTCGGATTGTTGGTTCTAGGACATGCTGGTTTCGTTACGATGTTTTCCTTTACTATTTTAAGAGCAGTTGTTTTGAAATTATGAACACAAAGTAAAGCATTGTTTCAAACCCACGACACCGACTCGTAAGTCACCGTAACTCCGACTCGTAAGTCAGAGCCGTTACCTCTGGGCCGCCACTCTGCCGTCCTTACGAAAAGTGCAATAACTCGAGTTTTGGCGCGAATTGAGATAAGTACATATTCGGAATTTGCAGAACAAGATCTATATATTCTTTTTAGACACTTTTTACGTATCTATGACGTAGCCGGTTTTAATACTAAGCCTAATTAGTATTTTAGATACAAACAAAACAAAAATAAAATCTTTACATGCGTTTTTCTCGAAATCAGGTTTAACCTAGTTATTGCACTTTTCGTAAGGACGGCAGCACTGCTCTCCAAAAACATCAATGTTACATAAGTAGATGAGGTCAGATATTTCAGCAATTTTGTTAGATTATCCAACATATATTGACTTAGGCTGAACGCTACAAGCGCCCTTTAGGCCATGTAATGGAAACTAATGCTTGTTCTCAGAATAAATTTGAATGTTTGTGATGTAATAATGTTTCGATATGTTTCTTGATTCGTTTTTCGGTGTGATTTAATATCGTTCTACGTAATAGCTAAAGCCATTAGGTGAATGTTCATGTCTTTTGCAAAAAAATAGGGTCGTTGCTATCCAAACCCCGGCCAAACGAGAAATTGTTAAGATAACAAGTAATGACCGTCATGAAATTTTTCTTTCCAACTTTTCGGCAAAGATAAGAACGCTGTGTGAAGAAATCTATGAACAAATGCTAGGCAATAACACATTTTCAGAAAGCTTTGTAGGAAATCATACATATAGGGTTTATTGCGGTTAAGAAATCATCGTAGTCTTAAGTGGTGGATGTTGGTGTCTTACACACCAACATCCGTAGTGTACACACAATGTGTGGGCGGTAACCATTACTGATAGGTACCTAGGGTCGTGGGATCTTTTTGAAGTTTGTGAATAAAATAAAATTCAATTAACAGAACACAAACTAAATTTGATTCAAAATCGTCCACCGGTTTCTAACTAAACTTCATCTGTAACTGACGACTAATTGAGGTCTTGGTGTCACACAAAAAAGAAAACAGAAGTTTCAAATGGAGGAGACGATTTCCTTTGGTACTTAGATGTCGTCGGTTCAAAACTGTCTAGCAAGTTTTATTCGATTTTGAAAAAAGATGTTTCTTTAATGACTTCTAAAATTCGGTAAGTCGAGACGTGTAAGTATTATTACACGAATGCCCAAAACAGGAGTGTTATGTCAATGTATACGGTTTCTTAGAAGCGTTGGGATCTTCCAGGTAACATAGGCCTGGTAATATTTTTACTTCGCTTGTGCCCACCCATTTAACACTTAAATCATTTAGCTTGTTTTTATTTTAGTTTTTAATTCACTTTTTGACTAGGCAAGCGTGTTATTTTTTTTTATTATTTATTTATTATTTACGTAAGGTAAGTGAATTGGGATCGATTCGAATGAGTGAGCTCCGCAGTTTCCTTTATGTTACCCTTGAATTATTCCCACGCCCATTGATCTAAATATAGCACTCTTAAGGGCTTTTCTATCCAAGTTTACATTTACTCCGAAAACTACGAGGACCTATATATTACGAAAAAGCGTCTTGACAGACGGACAGACCACGAAGTGATCCTATGAGGTACGGAGCCCTAAAAATTAAATAAAAGCTCAATTACTACCCGTAGAGATTCATGTAGTTAAAATAAAGTGAAATGTTCCTGCGTGATAGTGAATCACATTTCCTTACATGGCGCTCTTAACAACCTGATTCTCCTCGCATCTGAGATACCCATTAATCTTCTCGTGTGGAAGCTTGAGAGTTACAAATATTTTGTCTCGTGTGGTGTGAAGAAAAACAAGACGAAGATCGTAGCACGTGTAGATTTGTTAAGTTGCCGTAATTGTGAAGTTTTCAACTTGCGTCTGAGCATACCTCAATGCACCCTGTCAGACGGAAAAATACAGTTGCTGTAATTATGACGACGACGGTACGATGACAGAGATTGGCATGCGTTTAGTGCAAGTTTTACCGTCTGTACTAAAAAAATAAACTTTTTATAAACTCTTTTCTCTTTAAAGCTTGATGCTTGTCTTAAGGTGTAAGAAGGACATTTAAGCTTCAAGCTTGTTAGAAAATATGAAAAGCTCAATGTTTACTTAAGTTTTATGTTGTACGATCTAGTTCGAATCAAGCTCGTTAAAAATAAATCGTTCTTTCGTTTTATTTACTTTTTAGTTTGTATTTGTGATGTCGAATATTTTTTTTAAATCTTTGCTATTTACATACATATACATATTTATTTTATAACACAGAACCATACTTGTTAAGATGAATCAAACGAGCCCAAATTCAATGGGGTTGTGTTGGTTTATTACAGAGTGCCCATGGCCTTCCAGATCCATCATCGAATAAGTTTTATGTCAATAATAATATTGTATTGTAATCTGGGTTTGGAAGGCCTCCCACAAGATGGACCGATGACCTGGTGAAGGCCGCAGGAATGCGTTGGATGCGAGAAGCACAGAACAGGTCGAGGTGGCGGTGCTTGGGGGAGGCCTATGTCCAGCAGTGGACGTCTTTTGGCTGAAATGATGATGATGATGATTGTCATCTGATTTACATATGCACGTAAAATTTCAGCTCAATCGGAACTCGGGAAGTGGGTCAAAATTAACTTGCAAGATTTCAAACACTGACACCGCGGGACAGATGAACATAAATTAAAGCTTGTAAAAAAAAGCTCAGCGCTCTTGTCAATAAAAGGCATGTTGGAAATTAAACTTTGGATTAGTATTCCTAGAATTAATGACTTTTACATACAGACAGAGCTGTCAGTCATCATTCCTGATTGTGACTTTGTACCGTTTTTAGGGTTCCGTTGCCAAATGGCAAAAAACGGAACCCTTATAGATTCGTTATGTCTGTCTGTCTGTCTGTCTATCTGTCCGTCCGTATGTCACAGACACTTTTTTCCGAAACTAAAAGAGCTATGCTGTTGAAACTTGGTAAGTAGATGTATTCTGTGAACCGCATCAAGATTTTCACACTAAAATAGAAAAAAAAAAAAACAAAAAATCTGGGGTTCCCCATACATAGAGCTGAAACTCAAAAATATTTTTTTCATCAAACCCATACGTGTGGGGTATTTATGAATAGGTCTTTAAAAATGGTATTGAGGTTTCTAATATAATTTTTTTCTAAACTGAATAGTTTGCGCGAGAGACACTTCCAAAGTGGTAAAATGTGTCACCCCCGTAACTTCTAAACTAAAATAAGAAAATGATAAAACTAAAAAAATAACTGATGTACTACATAACCATGTAAACTACCACCGAAAATTGGTTTGAACGAGATCTAGTAAGTAGTTTTTTTAATACGTATTAAATCGTGAACTGCAATTTACCTTTCATTCAATCAACTCAAATATAAAAAAAAAACATTTAATTTCATAAACATAAACCTTATGCATAAACCGAGATTACCTACAGGTTTGTACGGAACCCTCGGTGCGCGAGTCCGACTCGTTCATATTGAAAAAACCGGCCAAGTGGGCCGGTTTTTTCAATATGAACACGTGTTTATCTCTTCGTAGTGGAGATCGGCTGGCAAATCCATCAAGACAAAACCTCTTCTGTACTTTAGTAAGAATTCCTATTTTAAAACGGCATGTCAATTTCATAACATTCTCAACCAACAGCCTCACAAGTTCTCGTGTGATTCTAAAAACATACAAACTGCTAACTCACTGCCAAACACCGCGGTAATCCATTCCTGGCACGTCATACATCATACTTCCAGAAACATTATAAACAGCTGTGTCAGAATGTTCCGTAATATTTAACCTTGTTTTAGTGCATTGATGTTTATACCTCAGGAAGACGTCGTTTTGCCGTTATTACTCTTCAGGGTGAGAGAAGATGAATGAAGGGTGACTAACAAAACGCAGATGTGAGTGGAAACGCTAGGAAGGAAAGCCCTAGATTGTAAAAGGACAAACAGTGAGATTATTGGTGATGTCCTTCAGAAAGTTCAGATGTTTAGTACCCGACGAGCGTGTCCAGCGTGACCAGCCGACGTAGCATGACCAATTCTATATCTATTCTACCAAGAACAAAAAAAATCCTTATGTATTTTAATTCTGAAAAAATGTTTCTATCTCATCAGAAAAATAGTCATCATACTTGACATCGTACTCTTGTCGACTGAAGAATAGAAACATCTCTTCTTTTCAGTTTTACACAATTTTTCTACGATACAACCTATCATTTTGTCTTTTCTTCCGTCGACAAATTTCGTTTCTAGGCGGTCATGCTACGCGTGCTGATGTGTGAACGTAAATGAGAGAAAGTAATATCTAAGGATCGTAGCAGGTTGCGTTCTGTTGTTTCCACCTACCTCCATGACAAGAAGTCGTGAGTTTATGTATGTATGTGTACTCTTCAAAGTATGAAGTAATCGAAAAATATAGAAATGGCTTTTTGTTAGGCTAGGCACGTTTTAAAAGTTGACCGGAAACAAAAGTTGGGAAGGTATACATTACTAAATGATCTTACTTTTAATTGATTTTTATTGTGATTTGAGCAGTGGTGGCACAGTGGATTAATTGGGGCTGCAGGGGCCCCTGCAGACAGGTTTGAAGGGATGGCGACACGCGACTGCGGTTGAAAAAGTTCCGCGAAATTTTCATAGAAATTGTTCCACCACAGACACATCACATCTGTTTGTGGGAGCCTTCACGAGTAAGTTGTGGGTTCAAACCCAAGCAGGTGCTTTACTTTGTAGTATACCTATTATTTATAACCATTGCTCTCATCAAGTTCTTCTAACTTAACAGACAGCTGTGCTGCTGGGGAGTTTGTTCCGCCACTTCTTCTTCCGCACTAGGCAGTGTCGAAGGGCGGGCGTTTTGGGGGGACTGTCTTGTGTAACTTTGACGTTCAAAAAGTGCTGACTCTCAGCCTAGTTTGAATAAATGACTTTTGATTTTTTGATTTTGATTTCTCAAAACGGTGAAAAATAAAAAAGACATGTGTCATCCGCCAAACGCACTGGGCCCACGTGATGGATTGCGGTCCATTCTGTCTCACAAATAGTAGGTCTGCGTCCCTGCGGTGGGAACAATAGGAACATTAGCAGATTTTGATTGTGACCTCCTTCTTATCTTCTTGTGTTTTGTGCCTTTCTTCTGTCTTAAACCAAAAGTTTCCTATTAGTATTTTCGCTTTACGTAGTGTAAATTATTTCATCATCACTGCTTTCTCAACAGTGAAGGAAACCAACATGTTCTACCAAAACATTCGGCGACCTGAATTGAAGTCTAGTTAAAAAGTACACTTTTATCTAGAACTGCTTAAATTAAATATACTGATGATTTTACATTATTCAACGAGTTCTATACCATTTAAATGAGAAAAAAATTATTTTGTTTTGTATATCGTGAAATTATCGAAAATATTTCGTATACAACTCTTTGCGTAGACGTAACTCATTTGGGCTTCGGTGAAATTGGGTTACCTAAATTCGCCGTACCCAAAGGGGCGAGAACGATCGCTCGCTACTCGTTTTCATTAATAAAAGGTATTTAATATGGATGGCTGTCAACCGTTGTAAGCTCTGTACATGATATTGTCATCCAAATTCGAACCGTTGTCGGATAAACACATTTACGAATTTAAATTTTCAATATCTGGATGACCGAGCTTTGCTCGGTATTTTTTGGTAAATTGTGTTTAAAATAATAAGTTTATGTTCAAGTTGATTATCGATAAATTGGGTCATTGAAAACACGAATAAAACGACATTTTATGAAAATGAATCCTAGCTAGATCGATTTATCGCCCCCGAAACCCCCTGTATACTAAATTTCATGAAAATCGTTGGAGCCGTTTCCGAGATTCAAATTATATATATATATATATACAAGAATTGCTCGTTTAAAGATATAAGATTGACGTGTCGCGATGAAGTAAACACATTTTTTTTTTAATACTTCATACAGCTAAGCCGAGGTCCGTACCCCACAGGGGGTGCTCTTAGCGAGTAGTCGCCACAGTTTTAAGATTTAAGGTAGCCACAGGCAAGTCCGGTTAAGCAGCCGACATCCTCATAGGTTGACATGAGAGATGTCATTCCAAAAAAAAATATGAGGGAGTAGTAACAGCCCAACCAAGGAGTATCAGGGAGGTAAGATATTGTGAAGTACTACTATATTTAGCTGTATCAGTTAGACTGACAGCCGATCCTACCATAGTTGGGAAAATTCGATGCATAACAAATTTAGCGCATATCTGTTCGCTGCAGTAGGCAAGTTGTTTCGATACACAGTTTATGGCAGTTAGCGATTTTTTAAATATTGAGAAAACAACCGTCTAAATATAAGTGTCATTATTATACACAGTATATTATATTATACACAGTTGCTACAGCTTATACCGGTCTCAACGGCAGACTGCCAGTGTTTGAAAACACTTCGCGATAGAGACAATCGCTAGGGACTCATTTACATGCGGTTGCACATAACGTGTACTGAGTACAGTCAACGTTATGTGCTAGAATAACTAGATGTTGGAAAAACTAATTGGGGTCTTGGGGTGTTAAGTTTGGAGTTGTTGCTAAGAAATTCTTGATTAAATAATAGGTATTTACCTATGAAAATGCCGTTTTGTATGAAAAAAATTAAACGATTTTTTTTTTCATGTAATTTTTATTTGTATTCATCGAAATAATCACCTATGCAATCAATGCATCTTTGCCAACGCAGTGGCAGTTTATTGATGCCCTTCTTAAAAAAATCAGCTGGACGGGAGGCAACAAATTCTTCAAAAGCATTTTGTACTGCCTCCGGGTATTGAATTTTTTTCCCGCCAAGAAGTTATCCAAATTTTGGAAAAAGTAGTAGTCTGTAGGCGCAAGGTCTGCTGAGTAGGGCGGATGACGGAGAGCTTCCAACCCCAGTTCTTGCAACTTGGAGACCGTCTGCTGTGCAGTATGAGGTCACGCGTTGTCGTGCAGGAGCAGCGGAGACGAGCGATTGACCAATGCTGGTTGGAGATGTGCCAGCTTCTCCATCATTGAGTTCAGTTCTTCACAGTACACATCTGCAGTAATGCTCACCCCGTTTGGTAGATGTTCCTTGGGCAAGTCAATATTTGTTTTAGGAAACCCACTTTACAAAGTATGAAGCGCGTATTTGAATATTATGTATTTCTTTTTCATCAAATATTATGAAACGTAAACATAAGAAAAGTAATCTTATTTCTGAAGTGATTTACTTCATTTAGACCTTCTATAAAGTGGCACTTGATAACAGCAAATTGTTTAATAAAATGAAATCCCAAAATCCAGGAGAATAATATTAATTATAGCACTCATAAGTATTAATATGATTAAATTTACAATAAATAGTGTTTTAATATCAAAATATAAAAGATGATAAATTTTTTGACACCAATCAACCTTTCCTGTTACCTTACATTAAATTTCATTTGAATAAATAAAACAATTCGTAATAAAGGTATGTACTCTAACTGAGTTTTATGTTTTTTTATAATACCCATACACCTTCCAGATAACCTCAGGACATATACAAATTGGGGTCCAGTATATGTGCTTATATGAGGACTTTCGTTTATGGGAAATAATATCCATCTGCTCTACCTATGTACTCCACCTTGTTTTATTGGCATCACATAAATTCTAATAATCTTTGCAGTGCGCATAAATTTTCTGTTACAATATGAAACTCACTCGTTCTGGTTTTTGTTTTTTGAACTTGCGGAATTTTAATGTGGGATGGATATTAGTCACCATTTGTGGTCAGTTCCATTTCTAGTTATAGTTGTAAGTTAAAGTATACGTACCCTGTTAAACTTCTTCAAGAAAATATTATCATCAATCATTAAAATACAAATCGTAGTATCATTGATGCAGGAGGCGAACGTACTTAAGGTTTCCGAAGAAACGAGGATTACAAATTTTCACGCCTTCTGCGACAAAATCCATAGATCAAACAAAGAGCTTTCGCATGAAAATTCTAAGAAATAACGACAAAATAAAAATAAGAGTAATTACTCAAGCCTCTTTCTCATATCATAGTTACTTCGTTTCACAACTCCACTTCGAAATTTTCCTCATTAATAACAATAAAAAATGTACAGTTGAGGTGACGCCAAAGTGATATTGTCTCTGAAGATTTTCTTCTTTAACAGTTTCTGTTGATTCGCAATGTACTGATGTTTGATGAAGGATGGTCAATTATGGTTCTTGTGACCCTACAAGGCTTGTGGCTTGGTAAAAACAATCATACAGGTCGATCGGTCAGGTTAAGCTCTGTTTGCTGCGGTTGGTTTGTGGATGGGTGACCATTTGACCTACCAAGACGTCAATGCGCACGTTAAGCCGTCGGTCCCAGGTGTCATTCTAAGATCAGACCAGTCGTTACAGGTCGCCAGAAGCCCGAGAGTCTGAAAAGGAACAAGGGGTCTCGTGTTATTCAGTGACTGGGTTGTAGAGGTCAGGGAGGCAGTCGCTTCATGTAAAATACAGGTACTTAGCTGCATTTGGTACACTGAAGCCATCCCTAATTGAGTTTGGAAAAGACTCGGCGGATGATGGTCAATTCAAGTTCTATTTAGGTCTGTGGTGCCCCACAGAAGTTGTAAAGCGGGGAGCCACCGTGGCCCACAGTGTGAGCTGTTGTGTATTTTGACCGACACAATCTAAGCTACAGTTAGGCCGTCGAGAGAATACTGTCCTAACACTTGACAGTTTCATGAAAAAGGAAAGGTTTTGTTTGTTTCGGGGGTTTTTCAAATTTTAAATTTAACTTTTATGGGTTTTTGAGCCAAAAATTAAAGCTTATGTAAAGCACTGGAATCTGTTTATTTAGAATAGGTCCCTATCTACAATTACAGAATATATATTACACATCAACGGAAACAAAGTTAGAAGGTATTAGTTTTAAGTACATACCTACACATTGGTACTTTATCAAAAATAATTATGTTTGTTAAAAATCAGAACCTCACAGCGTTTACATGACCCTGACATTATTAAAACTACAAAAGATCCCAATTTTTACCGAAGATAACAGCTAATTGAAATCTAATTAGATTCCAATCAGGATCTGCCTTTAATTAAAACTAGACATAGTCTTCGTCTCTAACCATTACCTTACGAAATAATTTATCAATATTTCAGTGACGAAAATTCTAGGCTTAAGAGCTTCTCGGCGTCATCTAACAAACCTTATTGTCAACTCCTAATTTTCTTGCCTTTTCTAGATACGAACAATGACTAAATACCTTTACAAGGTCAGCTGACAAGCAAAATCGTTCGAGCCAATATTAATTAATTATAAACAGAAGCGACCTCGTAGCTACAATTTCAGAGGGAGTAATAATGAAATAAGATATAACGCTATATCAGGGATATTAGATGAAGTAGAACATCCTTAATCTTGACATGTACATAAATCACAGAAGATGATTTAAAATCGTGGCTGCTGACACATTAGCAAGTGAACTAAATCTGAAGATATTTTAGAAATGGTAGTTGTAGACAATCAGACAATATAATGACGGTTAAAATTATGGGATGATAAAATGTGACAAGCAGACATACTTTCCTCTCATATTAAAACCCTTTCGGGGACGAATTTTCGAAAATACTTAGTGCTTGCTTCCGCTTTTCTACAAAATGTTATGCTTCTCAACGGACTCAACGGTTTAGGCTGGGCGTTTCCTGATAATAATGTAGATTCAATCAGTTGGAGGGTATTAAGAGTTGCAGTAGACAAGGATTTTTTCTAGGGTGGATGCGAGTAAAATCGTAGGCCACAATTCATTTCCATAACCATAGGTATCTACAGCAGCCGCAAAGTGAAAAAATAATGGCATTAACCAAAAGTATTGTAGTTAATATTCTACTGTAATTCGTACACCCAAATTTCTTAAGTATTTTCCATTTTCACCCCAGGTATTAAGATATTCCAACACACATCTACCCAATAAATACATACGGAAAAGCAAGCCACGACTCCTTCCGTACAATAACATTTCAGATTAAGTGATTACTTAAGGAAACCTGCTGGTAGGACATAAATTCTTCATAAGGGGCAGCGCAGACGACAGACTATCCGTGACACACTTTTTAGTCTGTGAAAATAGAACCTATGCAATTATATGCAGTAACGCACACGACGCGCAAAAAGTCCGGCGCACAAAAAATCCGTGTAATTCGGGCAGACCGCACCGCGCCGCTCCGCACAAAAAGTGTGTGAAAAAAATTGAACGTTTGCTTCAACGCGCGCTAACGCAGACGGCGCACACTTTAGTCGGCAATCTGCATTTGCTAGGGGTGGACGTAACGCACGCGATCTAATATCATGGCGCCAGAGGTCGATGTAACGATGTTAATTCAAGAAATACAAAACAGACCAGCAATTTATGATACTTCTAAGGCAGAATATCATGATAGACATTTAAAAAGGAAAATGTGGGAAGAAGTGTGCTGTAATGTTTAGTATGTTTAGTATGGAACTGTTTAAAAATTGAATGTTTAGTATGGAACTGTCCCTTCAGTAATCTTTCCAAAAGTATAGGATGTACCCAAAATTCTCTATTTCTTTTTCTTTTTCTGTACTTCATGTACAAAATAACACTTCGCGATCTCTGCACGATTTCCATAGCGTCTACGTCCCTACAGCTCTGCCGACAGAATGATCGAAGATGTGCGTCGTGTGCGTTGAGTCTGTGAAAAATCCGCGACCGACTTTTTGCGCGCCATGCAGACTTTTTGTGCGCCGCAGACTCGATCGCACAAAAAGTGTGCCGTCTGCGCTGCCCCTAACACGCAACTTAATGCTTGCTTTTCATAATAAACATGTCTATTTGCAATGTTTCACTAGAATTCGTGGACATTTTGATTGTACCTTTAATAAAACGTAATCTATATATTAATACGTGAAGCGAAAACTTTGGATCCCTTTTTACGCAAATTGAGCGGACGGAGGAGTATGAAATTTCGCACACTTATAGTTTATACAGAGAAGAAGTGACGAATGCTAATATTTTATTAAATTATGCGTTAAAATACATTAATTTCAATAAATAACACGTTACACACACTACCGGTCGTTACCGTGTATCTAATACACACATGCATAGATATTCTTTTGTTTATGGTCCAAATCTGTCTTTATTATTTTGTGCAGTGTTACCAACACCCAGAAATATTTACCCCTAAAGCTTAAGTTAAAAACTCCTAAAATTGCCACAATTACTAAAAAAATCTGCTAAAAAATTATAATGAAAATAACCAACGAATGTTCAGTAATCATAGACCGCACACAGTAGTAATATTTGTCTATATTTATTACGCGACATTTGTTAATCATTCACTCTGCATTCTTAGTATCGAGGAACCGTACTAGAAGTCGCTAATACTTTTATTGTAATCAAAAACACAATGAGAAATGTAAGATGGCAAAAAATCCCTAAGAATACCCCTAAAAATGGAACGCCCCTAAAAATCTCATAACCCCCTAAATTTGGGAAAACTTCTAAGTTGGTAAGCCTGATTTTGTGTCTATATCTTACTGAATGTCAAGTCTAACCATAGGTAATAAATTAATTTTATGGATAGAAAACCTATTTCATTTTTAAAATCTATGATCATATCGAGAATTTGTCTTGGAAATGGAAATTTGTCTTTAATATTATTTGTAGTAGCGACGATAGGAATTTAAAAAAGGAAAAAAATTAAAAAATGAAAATTTAGTTAAAGATGAAATATTTTTTGTGGTTTTATGGGGAGTGTCAAGTATGGCATTAGTAAGTTTCCCATACAAAACATAGTGTCGTGTGCAAACTGTAGAGGTTGTATGCCTCACCATTGTAAAAGCTGGTCATAGTTTGTACGGCTGGTTATAATTATGACATTTGGAACCGTCATAATTAATTAAAAATAATAGGGAAAATTCTATAAAAACAGAACAAATTTCTGTGATAATTCATTCCATATTGTTCCATATCCAGCAGTTAAGAAGTATTAAGAAAATAAAAAAGAGAGTCCTGAAGAAGTATTCTTTACTCATTACACCTACGTCCTGGTCCTGGCCATCACAATCCCGCCAGCGAACCCTCTCCACAGTAGCACAGCGTCAACAATTTGTCTATAATGTTACTGAATGTCAAATATAACCATATTATTTTTTTTATATTTATTACTATCTTTTTTTTTTCATTTAATAATGTATTTCTATTCAAATGAAGTACGGTTGAATTTCGACCAATGGGCGATCACTAGTAGCCATAAAGACGAAAATATACAAAAACAAAACACGTAATGGCGGAACACTGGTCAGGATACGATACTATATCCCAATTCAGAGAAAGTGTGTGAAGGAAACTTATTGCAATAATAGTTTAAGTAGCTTATGGGTTTTTTTCGAATGGACGAGAGTTCAGCGAATAGTTTTTATGTTGCATCTTTGTAATAAAATACAACATTTAAAAAAATCGAGGTAAAGAAAATATTAGTAACTATTTAGGTAATATTTTCTTTCCAGTCAGCTTGTGCAATGCGATCGTCCGTTGATCATCGGGCTGACAGATTTAGAAGATTTCATTTTCAGGGTTCCGTACCAAAATGATAACAAGGATCCCTTATGGTGAGACTCAGTCTGTCTGTCCGTCTGTCTGTTACAGCTGGATATCCTAAGAATTGCTAATGCTATCAACTTGAACTATTTTGCAAATATATTATTTGCAAGAGGGCCTGCATAGAGTCTTAAAAACTCAAAACGGGACTACTAGAGCATGTGTGGTATCATATGACAGAGCGCCATTTACACATTCTCAAAAAATAAAAAAACAAATATTCGATCAGCTTTGAAGTGTTCTGTAGCTAATTCCGAACTCGTCAATAAAATTATACATTCAAGTACCCTTAACTAGGTTACTTGAATGTGTAAGAATCTGTAAAATTATTCGTTCGCGAAAAGTTTCCATGTAATTAGACCTGAGCTTATCTTCATTTTTAAGTTTCATTCTGATTACAAAGATTGTTAAAAAAAATACTCTTTACACTTTGCACGACCAGACGCTATATTTGAATTTATAATTGTAGAAAGACTGATGAATCTATTTGCATTACTTGGATAAATTACAAGTCTCTGCTTACAGATTTCTTTAAATCTATCAAACCTGAGGCAGTCGGAATAGTTATAGCGATGATCGGGCCTGACTACACAGGTTGTGCCTGAAATACAATTAAGTAGTTAGTCCATTTGAGGAGAGTGTGAACTTAACAGGAGAACATTATGTGCTTTATCACAACTTAGCGCCCCTCCTCTGCTTCGCTAGGTTTTACAACTTGACATAACATTCATATAAATACTTCAGAATTAATTCTCAAAATGATGATGAAAACTGCATCATAATCCGTTGCGTGGTTTAGACACGAAAATCGACTTAAATTCATACCGTGTATACAAAGTTTTGAGTACCATATGTATATGTCAGTATAAAAGTTCAAAAAAATAAAGAGTAAAGAAAAAAAGTTTTGAGTAAAACAAGTCCCATAAAAGTTCATTAGCATTTCCCTGCCTTTATCCCAATTTATTATGGTTGGGGGAACATGTCTATTTCTTCCACACTTTTATATTAGTCGTCATCTCGGTAGTAGTAGATATAAAGGGGGGTGCCCTTTCTATCCATATCATAATTCACACAGTCCATCCATCGATTCTTTGACCTCTCCTACTCTTATAGCCATCGACATTCATACTCAAAAGTTCCAACAAAGTTATTACTTCAGAAACAATTTTAATGTTCTAATTTTCATTTTAATTAACGATAGACCAAATTGATGGTTTAAGTTCCGGGAATTTATCAAGGGCTCTCCATATAAAATATTGGACCCCTGTTTGACTAAAGAGCGTGGCGGGATAAGCATGGGGTAGCGGCCCCAGGTGGAATTTTAACTGCCAATTTTTGTGGATGATTGTCTTATGGAGTACAACTTACGTGTAAAATATTACTTAAAAATATGCATTAGTTTTCGAGAAAATAAAAAGAAATAAAAATTACAAAAAAAAAAAAAATTTTTCATCTTTGCAAATATATCAATGTCTATAATATATGTTGTACACAACTTAGAGAGACAACGTATCATGATATTTTTGTCAAAAAGTCTCGAGATAATTATCAATTTTTCAAAAATTAATTTCGTGCTTTCTAAGCCTACACCTACGAAATTTTCACTAAAAACACCTTCATCATAATCTACAACATATATTCGGTTCCAAATTGTTACGTGGGTAGGTACTAGGGTGTTTTTTTTTAAATTGAAAAACAAAGAAGTAAGTAAGAAAAAAATTATAAAAATTAAAAAAGAATCTATCAATACATGTGGGTTAACTATTTTTTTTCATTGACTATAGAAAATTTTCCTCATTTAGACAATGATTGAATAACAAAAATCACTTTTTTATTTATTTTTTGTTTAAAAAAATAATTCAACGTGAGTTCCTAACGTCTTTTTTTTTCGTATTACTTACGCGAATTCTTAAGTTTTTGACACAGTGTTTTAGAATTTAATGATCTAGACACGCGGTAGCGTGTCAAGCCAAGTTCAAGTAATAGAACTGGCGAGCAGCACCGTGTGTAATATTACACGAACCATTTGGAGCCACTTTTGACCCCCTCATAACTCAAAAACTATTTCACATAGACACGTCAAATTTGGCTCATATATTGATACTTGTAAGATACATATGTGGTCTAAATTTCATAAGCACATCTCAAACGGTTATTTAGATATTAACGTCCAAAAATCATCATTTTTATCACTGACTGACCTATAGATCAAAACTCTAACCCAGTTCCAGATGACTTAGAAAGTTAAAATTTAGCATGCGGATAGGTAATTAAGTGAATACAAAGGAATAAATCAGAAACTGGTAAATTTTTATCATTTTATTATAATTTTTCACTTAATTGATTCTCTTAGTAATCAGCCATCAAAACTTATGACAGCCGGTCTTTATGTGGATTTTAAGGTCTTCACGTAAATATATAACGAGTTGATTACCACCTTTATTTTTTTATCCAAATATTTCCGAATTAGTACTTATAACTTGGAGTATAGTCGACTTTCGTATTTATTACGTTATTAACTGGGGGATTTAGTATTAATAATTATTGTTTCAATATTTAGCGCACAATATAAGTATAAGATCATTACATTTATAAATAATTACACATAAATAATAGGCATTTCGGTACACGGCACGCGGTGTGACGCCGGAGCAGCGAGGTGGGAGCGGTGTCTCCATGACGCGAACGTCTCCGAGCGAGTGACAGCCGCGCTCATAAGCGCGAGCGCCACTTGCTGTCCGGTTGTCTCTCGATTTCTGACCTATGGGTTGCGATTTATGCTACGAAATTCATAGGTTTTCGTAAAAAAAATAAACGTATATAAGTATTTGTGGTTATATTATTATTACAATACTTTTAGTGAGTACGTATGGTATAGGCAATAGTTTGAATAAAAAATAATAACAATTTTAGTATAGTTATAAGTAGCTAAGTATGTATACTTAAATCTGAATGAGTTTGAGAATGAGACCTTATTGGTAACAAATTGTTTTTCTTGAGAATTCAGTAGATAACAGGTAATTTGTTACGTAATCGTCTTAAATAATTATCTTTTTATTACGTATATTGTACAATGAGTCGTACAATAGAATTACGGGTGGGTGAAACACTTACATTACACCGAATTATTCCAATGCCTCCCGATGGAAGCTGCCTATTCCATTCGATTGCATATTCTTTGTTTGAGTATCTAGACACGTGGTAGCGTGTCATCTAGACACGCGGTAGCGTGTCAAGCCAAGTTCAAATAACAGAACTGGCGCGCAGCACCGTGTGTAATATTACACGAACCATTTGGAGCCACTTTTGACACCCTCATAACTCAAAAAGTATTTCACATAAACGTGTCAAATTTGGCTAATATATTGAAATTTGCAAGATACATATGTGGTCTAAATTTCATAAGCACATCTCAAACGGTTATTTAGATATTCACGTCCAAAAATCATCATTTTTATCACTGACTGACCTATAGATCAAAACTCTAACTCAGTTCCAGATGACCTAGAAAGTGCAAATTTGGCATGCAAATAGGTAATAAGGTGAATACAAAGGAATAAATCAGAAACTGGTTATTTTATTATAATTTTTCACTCAATTGATTCTATTAGGAACACTTAGGTACTTAGTGCCTGTAATAACTGTATGTACGTAAAAAAATGTAAGAATCAGCAATCAGCAATCAAAGCTTATGACAGTTTGTCTTCATGTGGATTTTAACGGTTTTAATTTACGAACTAGAACGAGTCAAGACCAAGTTTCAGATATTAAGTAATGTATATGTTCACAGGGAACAATTCCCTATTTGCTTAGCATATGCTATTACTACCCACAAATCACAATTCTCGACATAGGCTCCTCTATATTTAGTAAAAGGCGGACTTACGTTGGACTCTCCAGAGTTAAGACCTTAGATGGAGAACATCTTATCAGTTTAGATACAAGTCAAATCAAAGCACTACTGAGCTCTTTTGTTGAGTACAATCATCTGCGCGCGTTATACCGCCCCGCCTTGCCAATTTAAGTATAAACAGAAAACGTGTAAAAAAACCGGATACTGAATTGGCAATTCACTCGAACGTTTAAAAGATACAAGAAAATATAGAAAATGACACAAAAAAAACAATTAGACCCCATAAACGTAGGAAAATACGGTAGTTTAACAAAAACCATTTGGTATTCATTTCGTTATAAATAAGTACCTACTAATAATTTTAGTACAAAAAGTAATGATATCCCATCAAAAACATAAATGTGAAATGAGAGCTAAGTTCAATATTATGATATTAGTCTTGGTTGTTGACTTCAACGACAAAAGAAGTGAGATCTAAATGGGTGCCAAATTCAAGGGTTAGTCCTGAAATTTATTTATAACTACATAAAATATCATTTCTTCTTATAACTTAGGATAATATATTGTAGCCCAAGGTCTGACTTGGCTAGTTTTCATATACGAATTATATTATAGCCTTCGCAAGTTCTAAATCTGTTACTTGTCGGTTCTTATTTTATTATTCCAAAACTTTGGCTTGCTTGTAGAAACTAGCTATCGAACATAATAATTCGGCGTGTGTTCAACTCATAAACTTCCAAACTTTCAGCGGTGTGAACTTACAGATTTAACTCAACTTTTGTGCTTATCTAGGATGTCGTTTAAATGTGTCTTTTTTAAGTGTGTTTATGAGGGCATTAAGCCGATGGCGAGGTAAAAATTAAAATCTAAGTTGCATCCACTAGGTCGCAAAATTACCCCTACCTTTCCACCCATTCTCCCTAATATTTTGGTAGTTCTTCCTCGGACGGGTGTCCATAGAGTGTCCTGCCCGTTTTGATCCATTAAGATTATATTAATAAAATAAAGTAAATTGACCTCGAGCTCATTCACAAAAAGCTCTACATTCAAAACGATTACTTACTACGTATGATAATGTAGCCATCACAACACGACACCAATTCACTTGAAAACTTTGAAATAATTGAGTTTGTCTACGAGCTTACGAGGCCACTGTGAGGCCTAAAATAATGTACCAAAACAGCCTACTTCAACGTGCTATGCATTTACATTACATTAGTGGCTCAAAACAAACTAACCGACTTCAAATGAAATGGCCAAGATGTTACGAGAGGGCTAATGGTTTACTAATTGTCGCCATAATTTAGTTAAATTGTTCTCCAACTTGGTTCCGACGTACACTTTGTAAGTAAAGAACTAAGTTGGAGGAGTGATGAAATATAAGCAACGCCTGATTTAGGCAACGTTAAATTGTTCAACTTGTGATGTAGACTTATACAAAATATTTTTTGGTTTTGGGATACTGAAATTTTTATTGTGAAATATTTACATTTTATATAGACTAAACAGACATCAAATAATACAGGATTTTTTTTAACAGTGCGCAAATTTATTTTGGTGTATCAGTATCAGCAGTACACAATACATTTCAATTATTTTTTTAATACTTTTTTTTTAATTTTTATCCGACCTTATATCAGTAAACTGTGGACACCCTACATATTTCGCAATATAAGATCGAAATAGTAATAGATCAGTAACCGCGCGCCGGCGTAGGTACTTCGAACTTCTTAGAATTTGACCGATTGAACAGCTGGTAGGTACTAGTAGCTACGCTCGGTCGTTCACCTTCGCCACCGGGCCGGGCTCGGTACTTCGAACTTCTTAGAATTTTGACCGGTCGAATGGCTGGTAGGTACTAGTAGCTACGCTCGGTCATTCACCTTCGCCGCCGCGCGCAATTTACCATAAAAACCAGTTTCAAAATAAACATCTTTCGTTAACGATAACTTAATTTTTTTGTACTAAAATATATTAAAATAAAAAAACCATAGTTATTATAACTCGTTTAAGATTAATTTGTTAAAATTTGCGCAGTGGTTAAAAACTTATCCTGTATATTATACATCAAAAACATAAATGTGAAATGAGAGCCAAGTTCAATATTATGATATTAGTCTTGGTTGTTGACTTCAACGACAAAAGAAGTGAGATCTAAATGGGTGCCAAATTCAAGGGTTAGTCCTGAAATTTATTTATAACTACATAAAATATCATTTCTTCTTATAACTTAGGATAATATATTGTAGCCCAAGGTCTGACTTGGCTAGTTTTCATATACGAATTATATTATAGCCTTCGCAAGTTCTAAACCTGTTACTTGTCGGTTCTTATTTTATTATTCCAAAAATTTAATCGTCCCAAAGTATTAGGTCTTTACTTATGAAATTGCCGTTCTGCAGTACTGGCCATTTCAAATCAAAATAATTTTTGTTTGTCTAAGAATTCTAATTTCAAATTAATTTTATTTTAAAAACATGGAATTCTTTTTCCAAAAGTAGTCATTTGTTTATTGATTAGTGCTACATTTTCATCGCATTTCAATCTTTTTCGTCATCATGGATACGTTAAAAATTCGAGTAATTATGGAATATGAGTACCGTCGTGGCAGCAACGCGGCACAAGCGGCACGCAACATCAACGACGTTTACGGAGCTAACACTACAAACCAACGCATCACCTGTTATTGGTTTGCTCGCTTCCGTTCTGGAAATTTCGACCTGAAAAATGAACCTCGCGGTCGTCCGAAGACTTTGGTCCGCAATGACGAATTAAAGGCGATTGTGGAAGCTGATGATACACAATCTACGGCTGAATTAGCAGCAGCTTTTGACGTTAGCGTCAAAACAATGTTGGTCCATTTGCGTCAAATTGGCAAGGTTAAAAAGCTTGACAAATGGGTGCCCCACGAACTCAATGATCGCCAGCGCGAAGTACGCGTCGAGACGTGCCTTGCACTGCTCAACAGACACACAAATGAAGGAATTTTGAACCGCATTGTTACCTGCGATGAAAAATGTATTCTGTTTGATAACCGCAAGCGCTCAGCAAGTTGGTTGGGTCCTGGTTCAGCACCTTAACAATGCCCTAAACGAAAACTTACCCCTAGAAAAGTGATGGTCACTGTTTGGTGGTCTAGCGCCGGTGTGATTCATCACAGCTTCATCAACTACATGTCGGGTCAAGCGGCCGATTGGAGATAGATTCTTCACTATTGAACATTTTAGTGGGCGTGATGATGATGAGATGATTATTGATGTTTAGGTTACATTAGAACTTGCCATACGAAACGTTGGACAGTTTCTAGACACTTGTTGCCCGCACGAAGTCAGATGGTCAAGACAGCTGCGCTACGCCGCTGTGGTGCTCCCGTCGACTCGCATGAACGTCAGGCTAGACTCTGTCAAAACGCGCCAACTTCACACTTGTCTTTGTTTCCAGTAGACATCCCGTAGCCATGTTTCTTAAATCGGTTTAAATAATTCTTACTTTTTTGGACAAAGTTATGTGTCTTTCTATTTCATAATATTTGATGAAAAAGAAATACATAATATTCAAATACGCGCTTCATACTTTGTAAAGTGGGTTTCCTAAAACAAATATTGACTTGCCCAAGGAACATCAACTACATGTCGGGTCAAGCGGCCGATTGGAGATGGATTCTTCACCATTGAACATTTTAGTGGGCGTGATGATGATGAGATGATTATTGATGTTTAGGTTACATTAGAACTTGCCATACGAAACGTTGGACAGTTTCTAGACACTTGTTGCCCGCACGAAGTCAGATGGTCAAGACAGCTGCGCTACGCCGCTGTGGTGCTCCCGTCGACTCGCATGAACGTCAGGCTAGACTCTGTCAAAACGCGCCAATTTCACACTTGTCTTTGTTTCCAGTAGACATCCCGTAGCCATGTTTCTTAAATCGGTTTAAATAATTCTTACTTTTTTGGACAAAGTTATGTGTCTATCGAGCCTCAAACTTGTCTCATCAGACTAAATTACGTCAACGAAAATAAGGAACTGAATACAACTTTGTAGTATTAATAGATACACGTGTGTCAGACATGTTTATTCAATATAGTAAGATCATGATCGTCCAATATGTATTAAGTACATACAGTCAACCGTACATACCTATCAGTTTCACTACGAAAACCACCCTTCCTACTGGGTGTTTCCGTTTTCATCCCAAGTTTTCATCCCACGAATATTTTATTCCGTTTTCTACCCAAATCTTAGTCCGTGTTCTACCCACAATCATAATAATAGTTGTTTTTTCCGTATTCTACCTAAAATATATTCCGGTTTCTACCCACTGCAGTTTATAATTGTTTTTTTGTACAGACAGAAAAATAATCTTAAACTATTTAAACTTTGTATACTTATAATTTGATGAATAGGTACTTATTTACGACGTCACTTCCTTGGCACAGACGCGCATACACACACACAGGCACAGACACTATGTCTATTTCATTCAGCCGGAGAGGGAGTGAAAGAGAAAGCAATATTTCTAAAGAATATTGCTAATCTGTTATACCCTTTGTTTCTCTTATCTGTTAGTTAGTCGTAAGTGATCGACAGGAGCATAGTTGCTGTGAAAGTGATATTAAAGCAGTTAAAATGCAAAATCCAGGTCCAAGTACCAGTAAAAACATTGATTCCGAAGTTTATTTTACCCTGTCAAAAAGAAACAAGCCAGTGTTAGTGTGTGGTGGTAGAGAATTCCATAAAAAAAGAGTGAATAAGGACAATTCCATAATATGGCGATGTGCGAAAGCGCCTTCTTGCTTTGGCATTATAAAAACAATGGACAGTGAAATTATTAATAGAAGTGGACACAATAGTAATTGCCATGCTAATTATAACAAACTTTTAATTAAAAACTCTATGAAGAAAATAAAAGAACAAGTCAAATCTGCCGATGGTCGCCCTATTCAACAGATCTACGAAGATGAAGTTTTATTAATAAAAGAACAAGGGTTAGATTTAGTAGAAGAAATCCCCAAGTTCTCAAGTGTGAAAACAGCATTTTTCGATGCCCGAAACAGAAGTCAAAATGTTTCTAAATTAGTATTTAAGAACAAAAGTGAAGTAGAAATACCGAACACCTTCAAAGATTTTTTACTGTTTGATTACGAAGATAGCAATAATAGAATAATTGCGTTCGCTACACATGAAGCTAGAGATCGAATGAGTAAACTTGCAATGTTTTTTGGAGACGGAACATTTAAATGTTGCATACGACCATTTATGCAGCTATATGTCATTCATGGTGACATGGGCAGCACAGACACTACAACAGGTATCACACCACTTGTTTACTGTCTTCTTTTAAACAAAAAGAAATCAACATATGTAACACTCTTCCAACTTATCAAATCGCAAATACCAACCTGGAAACCTTTAGAGTTTCTGACAGATTTTGAGCCGGCAGCCATAAACGCTTTAAAAATTGTTTCGCCAGAAACGAAGACAAGAGCTTGTTATTTTCACTTTTGTCAATCAATACACAAAAAAGCCAAAAAGCTTGATCTAACAAAAAAAAACTATTTGAAAAAACATGTGGGTTTAATACTTACGTTACCTTTAATACCTCAGGAAATGATTGATGATGCCTTCCTATATATTATGGAAGACTGTCCCACCTTAAACAATATTGTTAAATTTAATGACTATGTTGTCCAAACATATATGAATGGTGGTAAATATCCCCCAACATTGTGGTCCGCAAATAATAGAAGACACCGAACTACAAATGCACTAGAAAGCTGGCATGCAACCCTAAACCGCTATGTGGCAAAAAAGAAGACTCTCAATATGCTCCAATTCCTCACAATTATAAATAAAGATGCCAAGTTACAAAACACGCGTTTTACTGGACAAGTTTCATCATCAAGGCCACGTAACAATGATGTTTTGGAGAGAGAGAAAATAATTAATTCAGCATTAAGTGATCTTTCTTGTGGTAAAATTAGCATCGGACACTGTCTGGAGAAATTAGTACCATTTACTTTTTAATTTATTGTAAATTATTTGATAATTTTCATATGTAAATCATAAAGCTATAATTTAAATCTGTGATTTTATATGCACAATTTGGTAATAGTTACGATCTGTGATTTTTAGATGTATAATTTGTAATAGTTACGATCTGTGAATTTTAGATGTATAATTTGTAATAGTTACGGTCTGTGATTTTTAAATACATAAGTAATTGGTAATAGTTACTATCTGTTATTTTTTTAGAAGTAGAATTTATTGATAATAGTTTGTGATTTTTTAGATGTAGGGTTAATAATACTTACGATCTGTGATTTTTTTAGACGTAGAATTGATAATAATTACCATTTGTGATTTTTTAGATGTAGGATGAATAATACTTACAATCTGTGATTTTTTTAGACGTAGAATTGATAATAATTACCATTTGTGATTTTTTAGATGTAGGATGAATAATACTTACAATCTGTGATTTTTTTAGACGTAGAATTGATAATAATTACCATTTGTGATTTTTTAGATGTAGGGTTAATAATACTTACGATCTGTGATTTTTTTAGACGTAGAATTGATAATAATTACCATTTGTGATTTTTTAGATGTAGGATGAATAATACTTACAATCTGTGATTTTTTTAGACGTAGAATTGATAATAATTACCATTTGTGATTTTTTAGATGTAGGATGAATAATACTTACAATCTGTGATTTTTTTAGACGTAGAATTGATAATAATTACCATTTGTGATTTTTTAGATGTAGGATGAATAATACTTACAATCTGTGATTTTTTTTAAATGTAGAATTGATAATAGTACGAATCTGTGATTTTCTAGATATCAATATTCTAAAGACTTAGTTGTGTTAATTATGAATAAAGATTTTTCTAACAAAGTTTGTTTGTCTGCTAACGTTACTTACATAAGTTACTAAACAGTTATGTACTATGCCGTGGGTTGAAAACGGAGTCCATTTTTGTTGCGGGTTGAAAGCGGAATAATTATTATTATTTTTAACTCCTGGGATGAAAACGTGGGATGAAAACGGAAACACCCTTCCTACTTTGTCATACGGGCGCTTTCAATGTTAAATTGATACAGCTGAGTGCGGTTGGTTGACTACAACTATCTACTATATTGAATGTGTCTATGTAGTTTGATTATTATTTATTAGAAGCAAGTTTATAATCAAATGTCAATTAAACTGAAATGTTTGATCGCTACACCCACACGTTATGTTTCAATTTGGATATTATTAGCTTTGACTGCTGCGTCGATCTGGTAGTTGGAAACGCTATTCCCTTGGCACAGAGTCCTGAGTTCGATTCTCAAGTCGGGCATTCAGTTTTTCCGTCAGGAATTTCTCAGAAGCAATCTAAAGTCTGGATTTGTGCCCCATTGATGGCAATAGGCTCACCACCTGTAACATGGGACTTCAACATAACTGGCGAAATGTGGGTGTACTTGAGTCACGAGCAATAACATAGAAACGCCCTTACAATTCAAATTCATGTAGCGACATTAAATCGCAAAAATAAGTATGCTAACTTTGTCCAAAAATTATGTAAACGTTAAATGGTGTCAAAATTAACTACACATGTTTACACTACACCAAAAAATAATGTTCACTTTTAGTGACGTAATTATGAACCCAAGGATAATTCAAAAACATGTTTACAGTAGTTTCGAAATTATGTAAACAATTACAAAGCAGCAGTTTCAAGCAGCTTGAGCTCGGAAATAAGTCGCAATACGGTTTCAAAAGGTCTCCACATTGTGATTTTACCTAATTGACAAAATCAATGTACATAAATAGTTATAGAATCTTATTGTATTATTTATTTGTAGATTTTTGATCATTAATTTGCCTTATATATATTATGTCATAGTAAGGTAAAAGTAGCCGTGACAACGACTCGCCCGTCGACTGTGATATGATGATTCATTTTAACTCTCGAACGGCGAAAATAACCATGCGAGTCTCAACGAGTCGCCATTATTTTCAGCAGAGATATTAAACACCATTATTTTTTTAGAATTCAGATTAAGTTAACGTGTCTGAAGTTTACAAAGCAAGTTTATACGAAATATGAAAAACATATTATTATCTTCTAAACATACAAATTCATTAAACTGAAGTGTCTGTTTGAAAATAGCAGAATTATTGTTTTACTAGCAGTATTATTTTACTAAATAAAATATTTTTAAATACTATACAGGGTAAAATTTAATTAACTGGCGATACTTAACCAACTTGTTAGGTATCAATATAAAAAAATAATGAAACATTTAAAAAAAGTGTTTTTATTCGATGGGCGAAGGTTCTGGTAATTTTAACGATAAATTGCTAAGAACTACTAACACAAGGTCTCCTAATTAGGTTTGGAGGGAACAATAAAGTGCTGACTTAAATATCTTACTAAATAAGATCCTGTCAACCATGAATATTTAATGTAGACTGAGTCTGATAAAAAAACATATCTGCTGTTCATTTAGTTACAAAAAAGAGCCTAATGTTATTAGAACATTTTCAGGGATAGCTTTATTATAACTATGACTCTGGAATACTAAGCGAGGAATATATTCGAATTACACGCTGTAAGTATCAACGAGTTTGAAAATGTAATACCTAAAGCGTGTCTCTTAAACTTCGCCCAAAACTAGAATGCATCGTGTTACCCTTTTTTTTTCAGGATGGGATATCATCAAATGACTTCTACCGCTCTGGACGGAGCGGGAGGGCGTGTCAGACTTTTACTGACTAAAACCCACCCGTGTTCCATCAGTTGCCCATGTGCCAGGGTCACGGTATCTCTTTCGAACAATCACGCGACCCCGGCAGGCATCGGTCCTAGTAGACCTCTACACTGCTGCTGACATCTCTTTGAGGCGCGCGTGGAACACTGCGCGCCGTCGACCCGAGCCTGTTCCTTACCGGGCGGCGAGCTACCCATTGCTCGCCACCCGCAAGCTCGCGCCTACGGTGGCCGGGATTTACCCTTAAAGAAGACTTTATTGGGTTTTAGGTTCGTGAGTTCGAACCCAGGCAGGCCTTTAATGTGGGTATTTAATTTCATCACCACTGTTCTCAAAACGATGATGAAAAACATCGTGAGGAAACCGACAAAAACGGTTTTAGAACCAAATAGAACCTAAAATTCAGAGATATATGACATCCACCAACGCGCACAGGGTCCGCGTAGTGGCTTTCTCCCTGGAGGAGGCCTGAGTCCCAGAAAATTACATTATACGCTGATGATGTTAACCTTTCGATAAACTGCAATAGGTGAGTTGAATGCTTTAAATAATAATTCACGTATGTGAATGAAAGAATAAAATAACACAAGGATTCATATATCGAGCTTCAAAACACAAAAGGACTGAGTCACATAAATTATATGTTAAGCCCAAAGGTGTGAAATAAAAAAGAACAACACATAAATATGTGGTTTAGGGAAAAAATTATTTGGGCTAAATCGCGTAATATCCGCCTAATTCACAAAAATCCAGTTTGTTAATCAAATCTGGCATTTAAGGCTTACATCGAGACATGGGTCCAACCCGTAAAACACGTAGAAACTAAGAGACTTTAATTAAATCGAACACCGACCGAAAATATTATGTAAATCAAGAAACGGCATAATAACCCCAGGGTAAAACCTTTTCGCTTATTTTCGATGCAGCTGCTTGGACACGGCTACGTACTCGTAAGAATTTCAAGAAACGAATCGGCTTTGTATAAACGTTTTCTTATGAGGCTGCTAAATAAAATTTAAAAAAAACTAGTGAATTTAAAAAACCGGCGCAAAAACAACGGCGGTTTGCGTGAAATTTGGCAAAAATATAGTTTTTAACCTAGATTCGACATAAGGTATTTTTAATCTCTATATTACGTTTCTGTGTGTTTTCTTCCGATATTCACGTGGGCAAAAACCAGTGAAAGTAAATTGTTAAAGGTCCTTTTTCATTCTAGACCTTTTTACAAGATTGATTTTGTGTCCTTTTAAGATAAAAATAGAATAAAATACCAGAATAGTCTCTATATGTTTCTGGAGACGTCACAAAAACGAGCAAATTGAAATTTTCTGTAGTTCTTAATGTAAAAACAAAAACGAAATATCTGTGGTGTCTCCGTGGTCAAAAGAAGGGAATATGGGTCACACAAGTGCTTCTAGAAACAATAAAATTAATAAGATTGATAGAACAAAAGACAAAACATGAAAATCCAAGACGTCTGATTATGTCCAGAAAAAAATACAAAAGAGGATCCCTTGTAAAATCACTGGGGTGACACATTTCAAATGAAACGTACGTGAGCTATGATCAAAAACAAAACCACTATATTCTGACAGTCTGTGATAAAAGTATATCAAACATTGAGAATAATATAAAATAAACACGTAATACTTGACCGTTTTATTACTATAAAGGTTCGTTCATATGAGGACAGTTTCTTGCCGGTCAAACTTGGGGGAGTTCCCGTGCAAGTGTCGCCGGAAAGACGCGATTATCACACGAATGTTTTATGTTTAGTCACGCGTAAAAACTCACCTTTAATTACGTCATACGAGAAACGTCAGACGGTTTTCGCGAAGAGTTAAAAGAAAACTAAAAATACCATCTTGTTTTTGCGGAAAAAATTCCAAACAAAATTTAAAGATTCTTTGGTTTTCGACATCAGTTTATCATAACATCAACAACACGCCTTGTTTCCCAGAAGGGTGGGGTAGACGTGTATCTACACCCGTACACCCACATTTAGTCTGTTGCCCTCAACTGAGCACAAAGCCAGACTCAAGGCTGCTAATGAAAAATTCCAGATTGAAAAACTCAATAACACTTTGCCCGTCGTGTGACTCGACCCCAGAATCTCATGATCAGCAGTTGCGCTTGCGACACATCAGTTTATTTGTACGCGCTATTTTCACAAGTTAGCTTTTATCCCCTTTCGATAAATTATTAGAGGCGAGCAACTTTCCTAGTATAAATGAGCCTAAAATGTGACCAGTCCATTTTATCGTTTCACATGCATGAAAATTAACTATCACTTTCGCTTGCCAGACTGCCAAATCACTTGCGGGTCACATTTGGACGGAGACAAATAAATGCTTTTGGTGGATATTCAGTGATAAATTGTTATCCAGACGAACCGTACCTACCTACATTTAGTTTGTGAGTGTAACAAGGGTATTGAGATAAAGCCATTTGAATTCAGCTGACGTAGCTTTAATTTTCATTTAGTGCCTATAAAACCGTTTATTGATGGAGGACATTTAAATACTGCTGAAAGACGTATTAGTAATGTCCAAGTAAAAGTATCTCTAGATAAGGGAATTATGTAAGACGCGCTTTGGGGTTGTATAGGTTAAGGAACGCCATCACACAAGTACTGAAACGTTGTCCGTTGAAGACGATTAAGATTTTTATAATAATTTGTTACTAAATATATTCTACTTTCTGGAATCGGTAAAAAAAAAGATATATTTCACAGCCGCATATTTCGAAATCAAAACAAATTCAATAATGCTTCTCATGAAATATGTGACGTTTACAACTGGCGAGCTTTTTTATAAGGTTTGCAAGAACATAGATTTATTTATTTTATTGTATTATTTATGTACACACAGTAAAAAACCAGAGTGATAAAGCATATTAATACAATTGAGTACAAAGGACAAAAACACAATGTACAATTTATGAGATTCTAGAGAATGTTGTGTAACAATACAGTGCGCGTTTTGATTTGTATTTTGTATTACAAGAATCCCTTTATATAGGTATATGCTTTTGTTATTTGTGAACAGTAGCACAGTAAAGATAATCTATACAGTATTTTGACTCGGCCCTATCCTAGAAATAATTACCTACAGCACGCGCGGTACGTAAACACGCGGTAGACGCGGTAGGGCTGCCCGTAAAAAGTATTTTGACTTCATCTACCTACTTGAGTTTCTTTGATTGTAAATATTATATTTTTATTAAAAAAAAAACAATGTTTGGACCGTTTTTTATTAAAAGTGATAAGGGTGGAAGATGTCAATTATATCAACTTTTATTTATTTTTAATTACGATACGATCTTTGATGGACCGATTCAAATCCTGCGATGAAGATCGTTTATCGATTCAATGATTGACGATCGAAATGATCGATTCAAATCAATAGATCGGACACCCCAGGCTAGGAAACTACCTGCTACTACTAAGAGCGTAGTTAGGTCTCTCGTTTGTCACTTTTTTCCCCTATCCACTTACTTATTTAATAATCCTGGTATTTTATTTGGTGTAAAAAGCAAAATACCTACCTATTAAAAAAGAAACAAATTTCATACTAGTAGGTATATAAAAAAATCTTGTCTTTCCTTTCGAAGTTTCCAGGCTAATTTAAAAAATGTATCTCTGGGTGCATTATACAAGAATTCAAGCAACCAGAAACAGCAAAATATAGTTTATAAGTTCTATTTGCCATATTAAGTAATCATCTTACACTGATTATTATTAAATATTCACAAATCGCACGCTAACTGCTTACAAACAAAACCATTAATAACACCGCCCGCCATCCGTTTATCAAAGCGGTGCGTACGCTACTGCGTATGTACTCGGAGTGTACCAGACTCGAAGCGCGTAGGTATGACTTGCGTTCCGAGCGTTTGTATGAAGATAGACTACTGTATAGATATCATTACCGTGACAGTAGTGTCCAGTGTCCTTTTCTGTCTGTCCCCAAGCTGCGGGGCCAGCGCGGGCGTACCGAAGACGTTTGTGACAAGACGTGATAAATTCTGTCGTGTGTTACAAGTTGTCTTAAATTCTGGCACAGGTCAACCAAATAATATAATCTGAAGGCGCGAGGATTTTCTTGTCTGGGTGATATAACAAATCTATATTATACTATACTATACTATTTTCATAAAAATTTTCTTTAATTTCGGCAGTTGGTGTCTTAGGATTTGTATTTAAGGTTTTTGCCACCGACTTCCGAAATCAAAGTTATTTTTCACTTTGTAGTGTTTTTAAGGAAGTCGGTTGTTTTTTTTTTTTGTAAAAAAGTTTTTCTTTTTAAATTTTTAGTTATGGTATCTACCTCGCACTAATTCCAAACAAACAGTGCATATATAAGCGATAGCAGAAATCGCGGTTGATTTGCTGTCATTTTTTGAAGAGTTCCGGTGTATGTCTGCGGAAATCATCATCAGATCTATATGAAATTTATATCGGACCATTTCGGAATAAACCCCTTTCGAACAAAAAAAGAATTTTGCAAATCCGTCTATATATGACGAAGTTATGGCCAAACGTACATAAAAAAAAACATCCGAATTGAGAACCTCCTCCTTTTTGAAATCGGTTAAAAACTAAATCGTTATACATAGGTCACAAAATATTACGATTTTTTAAACTGGTGACTAAGTCTGGGTATTCGTTTTATTTCACAAAACATTTCTTTGACCCTGACTAGATTTAATTAATCTAAAGAACTTTCTTCCAAAGTTAATTTGCCAGTGATATTTGCCAATGTGTCGAGATAGATCAAGTTGAAAATATTAAATATCTAGGTGTCTTGATAGATAGTCAATTATCCTGGATCAAACAAATAGATGCAGTCTCTGCAAGAATCCGGAAACTAATGTTCATTTTTTAAAAACTGAAGAACATAGCAGATCATAGTACCTTAAGGAGTGTGTACTTTGCATTATGCCAATCTATTTTAAATTACTGTATAGGGATATGGGGTACAGCAGCAAAAACCCACTTGATCAAACTTGAACGAGCTCAAAGAGGCATCCTCAAGGTTGCTTATGGAAAACCCTATCGGTATCCCACTGATAGTCTTTACCAAGAATGTAAGGTTCTTAGGGTTAGACAACTTTTCGTGCTGTCTGTAGCTTTACGCTTTCATCGACAGGCACTCTTTACCCAAATTAAATCTTCCAGATCTTGTAGATAGATTAAATGGGTTATACCCACTACTCGTACAAAATTCGCCCATAGATCCCCTAGATATGTCGGTCCTTACATCTATCAAAAACTGAATAAACTTCTGAACTTAGTGGCTTGCTCCAAACACAATTGTACGAAGTGGCTATCATCTCAGGACTATGCCAAGACTGAAGCTCTCCTGTTTCCCTTGATTTAAATCCCAGCATTAACTCACCCGTACACAAAAGATCCTATACATAAGCATACACAAGCACACCCTTACAGACAGACAAAAATGCACATAACTTTACATTCAGTCACATCACATATAATATAACAACCACTAACTCGTACCCATATCAAACATCTACACACACACATCCTAGCACGCACGCACGCACGCACACACACAAACACACACACACACGTACACACACACACACACTACACAAATTCGCAATAATAATTAATTAATTTAATGTAGTTAAGTTAGTAAGTAGTTACCTTTGAATTAGTATGTAATTTGAGAAACCTTTTTAATATCTGTTGCCTAATTAGAACCCAATTGTGAACCACTACGTGCACTTATACGTGCCATCAACCACGAGGATACTAGATCCCACGACACAGGGTATCCTAGTGTGGGGTCTAGGGTTTCTCCACTGCACATAAATTACTCTCAGGATCCAGTCTTTGTGCTTTAATTTTATTTTGTGCTTATTGTGTCTGTTAACTTGTTCTTAATAAATTTATTCTTATTTATTCTTTTTCTTATTCTAATCAGTCATGTTTTTTCTGTATATTTTCATGTGAACAAGAACGGAAGATAAAGGAAGTTGTCCAACAAAACATTACACGGTTACACGGATTTATTTGTATTTATCTAAGTGACACGATAATAATTACGAGAGTAAGAATGATGTACGTTTATTATGAGAATATATGAAGAAAGTAATATGTGGGTGGTATTATTATTTATCATGAACAGGACAATGAATTCTGGAGGGAAATTCCTACCAGTTTCCGAAGTAATTTATTGTTGTTTCTTGATTGTGCGTTTGTGACTCGCTTTTCTAAAAAACAGAAATGTACATACATAAATAAGAAGTATACAATAGTCGACAACCTTCTTTTAAGGAATGCCTTGAAACAAACTTTATGAACAAACATCATTCCTTTTCAATTGACTGCCTTTTTAGACTTTTTCGTTACTGATTTTAGGTTCACATTAGTTTCTTGATCCATGATTTCTTTTTTCAAAGCCAAAGTATTCACAGCACGTTAACTTTACTTGTCATGTCTACTTCACCTGAAGAATGTGCAAAAATCAAGGCTTTTCTGGAACTAGGCATCAGTATGCGTCGTACGGCAAGCATTAAGGACGGTCCGGCAGGTGAAGCGAAGGTACGAAGAAACTGGAAACCATCTGAGGAGAACTTGTAATGGCACACACAGGTGCTATAGTACCCGATAAGACTGCTATATTTTCTCCTCTGTGTTGAGAAATCACCACCTCAATGCAGTTGAAGTCTAGCAACAGTTTCTTCAGACCTGAAGAGACTGCATTCGTGACAGTTAAGAGAGAAGAACACTCACTGAAGCAATCTTGAAGCCCCAAACGCCAGTAAGTGGCCCCCCAAACTTGACTGATGCATAAAGTTGAAATACTGCGATACGCCCGTGGACACATACATAACATTTTACTCCCAAGAGAAATATAAGATTCTGAAGCGATCTCGCTTGAGGTTGAATAATCGCTGAATTGTGAAGACGGTTTGAAACGGTGCCAAAATAAATTGTGTGCAGTTATTATATTAGTCGAACGGTGTCTGTCCTTACTGTCGGAATTTTAGGATCCACGATCAAAAGATTAGTTCGGTTTAAAGACAATTATTTCTCAAAAAAAAAACAAGAACATTACAGTTCGCTGAAGATATTGAGAAATGTGTGTGTGTGTTTTATACCCTTTAATTCCCTGAAACGAAAGCCATTTATTCTTGGGTGATAATGTATCAACTTTACCTCTACGTCTCACCTAATTTGGGTTTTCACTTGTTTTTAATTCCCGTTTCTTTACAATAGTTATTTGTTATACAAGAGTGCAAAGTTGCTTTTTAACCGCGTGCTCAATTTTGATGACCGAGCAAGCGAAGGATTCTAAAATTGAATCACGAGCGCAGCGAGTGATTCAAAATTAGAATCCTGAGCGTTAGCGAGGGAATCAAAAGAGCACGAGGTGAAAAATCTTTGCACTCGAGTGCAACACGTAACTTTTCATTCCACCTCAGCGAGGAAAGAGTATTTTTAATCTTCAATATCTGAGTGGAAAAGCCGTTTTTATTCTCTAGAGGATAAAGTAAATTGAATTTAGAACATCGTGTGCACTAAGTTTGTGAATTAAAAACATCATTAAATTTATTTACTTCTATCTCCATGGTGCCGAATTTACCATTCAACCTTTTTCTAATTTGTAAAACTTAGACTCGGAACCTTCTTGATATACTTTTTTTTTAATTTGCTTTGCGCGCGCCATTTTACTTTTCACGTCACCAACATTACAGTACCTAACAAAAATATTACACTCGACTTTTGGTAACTGTAGCAACGTTACTTTCAATTTTTCTTAATTATACCTAAGTATCATTTGAAATAATTTAAAGATTATTCTGTAAACCTTATCTATCATAATGTAGTACATAATAAATGTTAATACCTAAACTGAAATAAAAGTATCTTGTGATTGAAATGCTTTTTTTGCATATTTAGTCATTTCCTCGCTGAGGTGGGATGAAAAGTTACGTGTTGCACTCGAGTGCAAAGATTTTTCACCTCGTGCTCTTTTGATTCCCTCGCTAACGCTCAGGATTCTAATTTTGAATCACTCGCTGCGCTCGTGATTCAATTTTAAAATCCTTCGCTTGCTCGGTCATCAAAATTGAACACGCGGTTAAAAAGCAACTTTGCACTCTTGTATAACAAATAACTATTTTCTGGGTTGAGCTACATGACGACTGATGTATGCTTGTCATCTGTTGGCACACGTTAGCTCAAAGCTGGCATTATGCCTTTTTCTTCAAAAGGCTCTTCCATTGACTGCTACACTACAATGACTCTGCATTGTTAGACTAACATAAAATCCTAATAAGTAATGCTTGGAATTTAAAGCAGACCATGACCTGTTGAGTTCGTTTCAGACTTTCTTCTCGGGATCAGTTAGCTAGGAAATGCTGGCGCCATTTAGTTTTAAGTTATTGACCAACTAAATATTGACGTGTTAAAGTGTTCAAAAAGATGAACGTAAAATTAAACATATAACATCTAGACACGCGGTAGCGTGTCAAGCCAAGTTCAAATAACAGAACTGGCGCGCAGCACCGTGTGTAATATTACACGAACCATTTGGAGCCACTTTTGACCCTCTCATAACTCAAAAATTATTTCACATAAACGTGTCAAATTTGGCTAATGTATTGAAACTTGCAAGATACATATGTGATCTAAATTTCATAAGCACATCTTAAACGGTTATTTAGATATTATAAAATCATCATTTTTATCACTGACTGACCTATAGATCAAAACTCTAACCCAGTTCCAGATGACCTAGAAAGTTCAAATTTGGCATGTAGATAGGTAATTAGGTGAATACAAAGGAATAAATCAGAAACTGGTAATTTTTATCATTTATTATAATTTTTCACTTAATTGATTCTATTAGGAACACTTATGTACTTAGTGCCTGTAATAACTGTATGTATGTAAAAAAAAAATGTAAGAATCAGCAATCAGCAATCAAAGCTTATGACAGCTGGTCTTTATGTGGATTTTAACGGTTTTAATTTACGAACTAGAACGAGTCAAGACCAAGTTTCAGATATTAAGTAATGTATATGTTCACAGGGAACAATTCCCTATTTGCTTAGCATATTTTATACTATTACTACCCACAAATCACAATTCTCGACATAGGCTCCTCTATATTTAGTAAAAGGCAGGCTTACGTTGGACTCTCCAGAGTTAAAACCTTAGATGGAGAACATCTTATCAGTTTAGATACAAGTCAAATCAAGGCACTAGTGATGGGCACGCCACAATTGCGGCGGTAAGTCCCCTCTTTGAGGAGTGGATAGAGAGGTGCCACGGTCCACGGTCCTCACCTTCCGCCTGACGCAGGTTCTCACCGGGCATGGGTGCTTCGGTGGGTTCCTGTTCAGGATAAAGCGGGAGGATACGCCCGGGTGTTTTCATTGTGAGGATCGTCTAGAGGACACGGTGGAGCATACGGTGGAAGTTGGCCCTGCCTGGGCGGAGCACCACCGTGTCCTCGTGGAGGCGATCGGCGGCGGCGACCTCTCGCGTCCGGCCCTGGTGCGAGCCATGGTACAGAGCGAGAGGGAATGGGAAGCCGTCACCTCCTTCTGCGAAGCAGTAATGCTCGCGAAGGAGGAGGCGGGGCGCGTGAGAGAGTGGCAGTCTCTGCGCCTTCACGTCCCTAACCGCTGCAGGAGGAGACGACCCGGGCGTCGGGAGTCCATAGCGGACTCCCGGCCACCGTAGGCGCGAGCTTGCGGGTGGCGAGCAATGGGTAGCTCGCCGCCCGGTAAGGACCAAGTTCGGGTCAACGGCGCGTAGTGATCCACGCGCGCCTCAAAGAGATGTCAGCAAAACTGAAGGGGTCTGCTAGGACCGATGCCTGCCGGGGTCGCGTGATTGTTCGAAAGAGATACCGTGACCCTGGCACATGGGCAACTGAAGGAACACAGGTGGGTTTTAGTCAGTAAAAGTCTGACATGCCCTCCCGCTCCGCCCAGAGCGGGAGAAGTCATTTGATGATTTCCCATCCAAAAAAAAAAGGCACTAGTGAGCTCTCTTGTAGAGTACAATCGTCTGCGCGCGTTATACCGCCCCGACTTGGCCAATTTAAGTATAAACAGAAAACGCGTAAAAAAAACCGGACACTTATTGGCAATTCACTCGAACATTTCAAACTCAGATCACACAAACAAGGGAGATTTGGCACGCCGCAAGATTTGTTTCAAAACCGTATGTCGCCAGATACTCCTGCGACATACCACCCCTACAGGCATAAAATCAATGGTTACAATGCACACAAGCATTCAAACGTGCACTTGCTATTGGTTCCCACACTAAAATAACCACGTGTCCTACACTAACACACACTCAAACAATAGAGTATTTAGACCAGACTTGCTCAGTATCGATATCGATGAAGGGTGTTATTAATACTGCTATTAACATCATTTAATTAAACTAATGCAAATAATAAAACAATAAGATTTTTTTTATTTAGGTTAAAAAAAATTACACTATCAAAGTGTAAGGGTTGGCCTGGGCACGCCACAATTGCGGCGGTAAGTCCCCTCTTTGAGGAGTGGATAGAGAGGCGCCACGGCGTCCTCACCTTGCGACCATGACTGGCCTGTTAGTCTAGTGGTTAGTGACCCTGACTGCAAAGACTGAGGTCGTGGGTTCGATTCCCACCCAGGGCAAATCTTTGTGTGATGAGCACAATCATTTGTTCTGTGTCTGGGTGTAATTTATCTATAATATGTATGTATTTAGAAATATATAAGTATATTTATCAGTTGTCTGGTTACCATAGTACAGGTTCTGCCTAGTTTGGGATCAGATAACGGTGTGTTGATTGTCCTAAGATATTTATTTATTTATTTATTTACCTTCCGCCTGACGCAGGTTCTCACCGGGCATGGGTGCTTCGGTGGGTTCCTGTTCAGGATAAAGCGGGAGGATACGTCCGGGTGTTTCCATTGCGAGGATCGTCTGGAGGACATGGTGGAGCATACGGTGGAGGTGTGCCCAGCCTGGGCGGGGCACCGCCGTGTCCTCGTGGAGGCGATCGGCGGCGGCGACCTCTCGCGTCCGGCCCTGGTGCGAGCCATGGTACGGAGCGAGAGGGAATGGGAAGCCGTCACCTCCTTCTGCGAAGCAGTAATGCTCGCGAAGGAGGAGGCGGGGCGCGTGAGGGAGTGGCAGTCTCTGCGCCCTCACGTCCCTAGCCGCCGCAGGAGGAGACGCCCCGGGCGTCGGGAGTCGATTGCGGACTCCCGGCCACCGTAGGCGCGAGCTTGCGGGTGGCGAGCAATGGGTAGCTCGCCGCCCGGTAAGGACCAAGCTCGGGTCGACGGCGCGCAGTGTTCCACGCGCGCCTCAAAGAGATGTCAGCAGCAGTGTAGGGGTCTACTAGGACCGATGCCTGCCAGGGTCGCGTGATTGTTCGAAAGAGATACCGTGACCCTGGCACATGGGCAACTGATGGAACACGGGTGGGTTTTAGTCAGTAAAAGTCTGACACGCCCTCCCGCTCCGCCCAGAGCGGGAAAAGTCATTTGATGATTTCCCATACTGAAAAAAAAAAAAAAAAAGGGTTGGCCCTACCTATTTAAACTTACAAAACTTCAATTTTCCTAACTCTAAATTAACTGTAGTATACCTCCGTCTTGATCTGGATGAAAATCCTTTGGATAACTACAATATAAAAAAATAGAAAGTCACTGCAAGAACAACAATCAATAGGTTAAAGTAACGCAACAGACATGTATGACGGAATTATTCCTCTTAAAAAGTTCTAAAAAAAAGTCCGCGAGAGCATATATCTACCTTTTAAGGTTGACTCACTATAACTCTTTTAATTGTAATCAAATATAAATACTATACTATCTCTAAACTAATATTATTAAACTGAAGAGGTTGTTTGGTTGAACATGACCACGGAACCAACTGCTGTACAACGACAGGGGTCAAACATTGTCGAAATTCTCATCTGCTGTAGTACGGAGGATGGCAGTGGAAAGGACAGAATTAAATAAAGTCAATAATAGTATTAACTCTACTGCATTATTAAGTAAACGGGTAGTACTAATAGCTGACCATGCATCGTGCTACTACTTACTAAGAATTTTTTAATCGACACGACTACGTCTCTATTTCACGTAAGCCGGCAGCAGCGGCCGTACCACGTGGCAGATGACAGTCATCGTATTGTGAGTATCGTTAAAAATACGAATACATCGCGCCGTCGAATGAACAGATTCATTTATCAGTTTGTAATAAGCAAGCAATGAATTTTGTTCAATGCGCTATAAATCACTTAACTTTCCATCACGTTCTTACAGTACCTAATTTATATTTTTTGAATTTAAAGAAGAAAAACATTAATATTGTAATAATTACATGTGAAATGAGATTCCATCTTTTACGTAGTTCACTTTGCTGCAAGTATTTTTGCAAACAACGAATGTACAAGTAGGCATTTTGTGAAAAATAAGGAGAAGTGACGCGAGCGCGTGGTGACTTTCGGCTGGCAGACGGAAACTAACAACAAGCCAAATTTTGGCCAGATGCGTTCGCACGGGCCGAGTCGCCTTAGCAAATCTCCCTTGTTTGTGTGATCTGAGATTTCAAAGATACAAGAAAATATAGAAAATAACACAAAAAAGACAATTATACCCCGTAAACGTAGGAAAATACGGTAGTTTAACAAAAACCATTTGGTATTAATTTCGTTATAAATAAGTACCTACTAATAATTTAAGTACAAAAAGTAATGATATCCCATCAAAAACATAAATGTGAAATGAGAGCCAAGTTCAATCTATACTAATATTATAAAGCTGAAGAGTTTGTTTGTTTGTTTGATTAAACGCGCTAATCTCAGAAACTGCTGGTCCGAATTGAAAAATTATTTTTGTGTTGGGTAGCCTATTTACCGAAGAAGGCTATAGGTTATATAACATCACGATACAACTAAGAGGAGCGGAGCAGTAATGAAAAATGTTGCAAAAACGGGGAAAATCGAACGGGTAGGCGATTCGACGCGACGGGAAGGGTCGGGGGAACAAGAAATTTATCGCGGACGAAGTCGCGGGCAGAAGCTAGTATTATGATATTTGTCTTGGTTGTTGACTTCAACGACAAAAGAAGTGAGATCTAAATGGGAGCCAAATTCAAGGGTTAGTCCTGAAATTTATTTATAACTACATAAAATATCATTTCTTCTTATAACTTAGGATAATATATTGTAGCCCAAGGTCTGACTTGGCTAGTTTTCATATACGAATCATATTATAGCCTTCGCAAGTTCTAAACCTGTTACTTGTCGGTTCTTATTTTATTATTCCGAAAATTTGGCTTGCTTATAGAAACTAGCTATTTAACATAATAATTCGTATATGAGAACTAGCCAAGTCAGACCTTAGGCTACAATATATTATCCTAAGTTATAAGAAGAAATGATATTTTATGTAGTTATAAATAAATTTCAGGACTAACCCTTAAATTTGGCACCCATTTAGATCTCACTTCTTTTGTCGTTGAAGTCAACAACCAAGACAAATATCATAATATTGAACTTGGCTCTCATTTCACATTTATGTTTTTGATGGGATATTTTTAACATAAATAATATTTTCGTTTCATTTCATTAGGTTTGCCAAATAATATCTGACGGCTATTAAAAAGGATAAATTCCAGCAGTGCAGTGAAAAACTTCGGTGCAATAAACATTAAGACCGCTACCAAACAGCTAGGAAACGGAAACGACCAATCGACCTAGTGCTTTCGCGTACCTAGTGCGATTCAATTTGTAGCCTTCAACTATCACTGATGAAACTAAATTTAATGAAACTAAACCTTTCATTCATTCAATTATTGATTTTATCAGGTTTACCAACAATTGTTCTCACTAAATACAGTAACAATTATGTATTTTCGATACAAATAAATGAAATTGAAGCCTATTTGTTACTTTAAAACCAGAGCATTTAAAAAAATGCATCCCAAAGTACATACAGTAGCTATAATATAAAAAATAACATATTTGTCTTTCTGTCTGTTTGTTCCGGTTAATCTCCGAAACGGCTGAATTGAATTTGACAGACGTTTCACCGACAGATAGCTAACGTTAACGCTAAGACATTATAAAAAGGCTTCTTTTATTTTAGTAAAAGGATTAGGTTTCTCCGCAAAAAACCCATGAAATTCACATCCGAAAATGTATTCTTGTAAAAATCAAAAGCAATCTTAAATTAGCATTCCATTTTCTCGTGCGGACGTACGGTAACCTAATAAGGATCCAGCTATTTAAAGTAACCGGAAAACGTACTGAAAGTTAGGAACTACGTTACAAAGCTTTAAACACAATAAAACCAACACTTGTTGAAAACAAGATAGCGTTTTCACTGTCCGGCGGCATTATTACAAAAACTAGTGGTCACTCAGTGGTCAATAATTTACCATAATCAATTGAAAACTTAATGTATTTTAACGCATCTCTATATTTATAATATGGGAAATTGACTGACTGTTAATATTTCAACATACAGCCCAAACCCCTGGATCTAGATACTTAAATTTTTACACACATATACCTCACACAATGTCAACACCTCTAACGGGATAAAATAGGCGATGACAGTTTGAAAGTCGGATTAGGATGAAAGGGATAGACCATGACCTGGGAGGACTGTAAGGACATATTATACTTTTTATTCCGGTATTAAGTTGTCCTGAGATAATTTCCGACGAAACAGCTAGTTATTACATAAAACTATGAGTTTTCTGCCTTCCTTTTCCGTACCTATACACTTTATCTGTGCCAAATTACATCCTGCTGACTGGACAACTTCGATCGTCTTGAGCCACGCGAAATCGTAGCTTCGACCATGTCCATCATTTTATAACATTTGTGTTGTTTTTTTATTTTGTTCTCTTTGAAATATATTTTACGGTAAACTACTCTACGTTATATTACGTAGGGGAGACCGAGGGGATTTGAAACAAAGGTGATTTGAAACAGTACCGATTTCTCGGAGCTTAAAACCGTTAGCGAATTAGCAATGTTGTATAACAATCACTTTTTTTAGCCCGCTGACGTGTCAGTTTGCGTCGGTGGCTTAAGGGTCACAGCACACATATATCAACTCGGAAAGGGATCGTCACCGTATCGCCTTTCGCCTCGCCGTCAAACAGGCGTCAACCTAACGTAACCACGTAACGTAAGCGGATCGGAAGCTCCGGCACGTCGACTCGGCTACAACTAGGCGACGCCGCGCTTACGGCTCGCCGACCGCTGATTGACGGCTAGGCGGCACTAGTTCAGTCATTTTGAATCCGAACATTTTTGTGTCGCGTGGACGAAGAGACGTAAGCTAGGGTACGGAGAGCCGTAAGCTAGCGTACGGAGAGCCGTAAGCTAGCGTACGGAGAGCCGTAAGCTAGGGTACGGAGAGCCGTAAGCGTCGGGACCGCTGGTTGCCATGCGCCACATCGCGGTTCGTGAGCTTGTCCGGAGGCGAGGCGATTACGTTACGATTCCGATTAGTGTGCGTTGCAGTAGGGAGTTTCATACAAAACATACTGAACGGCTCGAGTTGATACGGTTACGATCCGTTTACGAGTGTGCTGTGACCCTAAGTCGCATGGTTGTGGGTGGAGTTCTGCTTGCCATGTGACAAAAATCGTTAAAAGTAATTTTTTAACGTATTTTACGATGCCTATATTTTGATAAGGGTTTTGTATGTTGGTTTAAGTTACATATGTTTCGATAGCTCATTAACTAAAGGTTTATTATATATGTTTGGTACAACTGATTTCTGTGTATTTGCTTCTTGATTGTGGATTTAATAAAAATTGGGAGATTTTTCTTACTGAGGAGATTAGAAACAGGCTGTTTCAACTCTCCTCGTTTTCAATTTTATATTAGACAGCAGTCAATAAATAACGGGCACAAAAATAGTAAATAGTTTTTGGTGATTTAATTTGTTTCAGAATGCCTGCTAATCATAAAAGAAAGACAGACAGAGGTATGGCGAGTCGCGAAATATATGATCTCGCAACAGAAGAAGTAATCTTGCGATTTTTTTTAAAACTTATCAGTAAACTAGCTTCTGCCCGCGACTTCGTCCGCGTAAAATTTCTTGTTCCCCCAACCCTTCCCGTCGCGTCGAATCGCCTACCCGTGCAATTTCCCCCGTTTTTGCAACATTTTTTATTACTGCTCCGCTCCTCTTGGTTGTAGCGTGATGTTATATAGCTTATAGCCTTTCTCGATAAATAGGCTATCCAACATAAAAATATTTTTTCAATTCGGACCAGTAGTTTCTGAGATTAGTGCGTTCAATCAAACAAACAAACAAACTCTTCAGCTTTATAATATTATTAAGTATATTAAGTATAGATAGATAATATTAATAAAAAAGTTTGTTTCGTACTTTAAAGTTTTATTTTAATAAATACCTTAAATTATGTCATAGATAATGTTTATTTTACAGCCCTTAATCATTCTCAAAAATCACATGTTTCAACTCACCTCGACCCCTGTTTCATCTTACCTCGGTATAAGGGGACTTGAAACAAGTTGACTTGTTACGGTTAAGTTGATTTTTTACCTTAATATTTAATGCTTACAATTTCTTTAAGTTAGTCATTCGCAAGCTTAAAGAATGACCTATCGATTGGTACAAATATCATACGATTTCTGTCTATAGTATTTGGTGTATAAAACAAAATGTGAAAATTGTTTCAACTCCCCTCGGTCTCCCCTATATACGCTATGTCAATTTGACTTTGGTTTTAATTAAAAACGGGCCCGTAATGTAGGTTTTGTTTTATGGCCATACCGGACTCACGTATCGGTAATTAAAATGAGAGACAGTTATGAAAAAGGATTTGTTATCATTAGAGACAAAAAGTGCTTTCAATATCCTTCCACGCTTAATTTTGATATCCAAATAATTTGATTGTAAATAAAAATTCATAATCCTTTCTTTCGGACATTCATTATATTTCATGAAACAAATGTTAATCGATCTCGTTGAACCTTGTAATAATGGTTGAATGAGCTAAGGCCCAGACTGTCTAGCAATAGGTCGTGTCTGCTCTCCGTACAATGCACTAGTAACTTGAACTTACTTGTAGAATAAACCAAGTAGGTTTATTTTATTTCACTAAAACGACCTAAATATTTTGGCTTTCTTGAAGCTTCATTTTCTGTAAGCGCTTTTTTTGTTTCTGCCTGGTAATGCATCATCATTTATCAAAGCTAATTTACGTCTTTATAAGAGCGAAGCCATATTTTGAAGATTATACAGCTAAATACACAGTATGTACTTGAATTCGGATTATGTAGATTTTCTCGCAGCATCTCTAATTTGTATTTTGTCGAGGTACTTATAATGTACATGTAACTTAAGGCATATTTAAGTAGAGATCTCATATTATTTCAGGGACTAAAATAAGTTGTAACTCTGTAAATGAAAAACATTAATTTGCTCCGAAAAGCTAAATTTATTTGCTATTGTTTTTGGTTAAGTTTAGCTATTAATACTTATGTAAAGTATACGAAGTATAATAGAGAAATTTTTTTTTTGTTTGTTCAGTTAACTAATTAATTTATTAACACTCCTTCATAACAGGTCACCGACAGATCATTTGAAAGACCTGAAACGAAAATACAAGCCTCATTCAAAAGAACAGCTGAATCTATTTTGTCAGAAAACACCCAGCTTGCTACTCCACGTTGGCAAGGACGTAAAACTGTCGTGACGAAATGCAATCGCGCACCCGATTTTCAGCGCTCGACGCAATAACAAGAGTTCAAAATCGAGTGCGTGATGAAATCCTTGCTTTTTAAATCCGTGCGATGTGGTCTTAGGGCACAGTTTTCAATCATCAGTTATAATTATCTTAATAACAGAATTATTCTTCAGTTGCTTGTAATATTTTCGATACAAAAGCTGTCGTACCACAATATTCATTTATTGGATGGAAGTTATCTGAAGATTGAAAACTCGGTTTTCTTCTGTATCGTGTCGCTGGCACGACATTTAATAACTTCGACGCTTCCTCGGCGTTATCGTAGCGCAGAGGTCACATTGGCGGGAAGTTTTGAGCCACATAAGATGGAGCATTGTTTGTGACACTCGGCTTGTATTTTTTTTCTAGTCACAGACTCTATTAAAACTTCATAGGCCGTTGAAGCAGACCACATATAGCCTTGAAAACTAACCTTAGACCATTTGAAGATCATTTCTAAACCACCAGCACAAAGCTACCTAACCCTAAGAAGCAGTTAATTTTGAGCTCGTTGAGCTTATTTAGTTCTGAGTTGAGCTGAACGATTACCAACAAATGCGTGCACTGACTGGACAGGTACACTCAATGTCTCCGGTTCTATGTTTGAAAGATCATTTCAGACTTCAATATACATAGGCATCTCATTACGAGACGAGATTAAGTCTGGACTTTATGAGACTACGACCTCTGAGAATATTTTGGCTTTCTTCTCAGCGTAGCCAGGTAGGAAAAATTGCCCTTATTTTTCAACCGACGAAAAAAAACGGAGGAGGTTATCAATTAAATGCGTTTTTTTTTTTTTATGTATGACCACTCGTATCTTTTTACAAAGTGGTCCGATTGTGACAATTCTTCTTCTATTGGAAAGGGTATACTCCCAAGGTGGTCCCATATAAATTTGGAAAGCAAAATCGAACCCTAAGGGTCGGAAAACAGGGGATGATTGATTGTTCACTCACTGATTTTAATGTATAAACACGCATAACTTTATACAGAGTAGTCCGATTTTGATCATTCTTTTTGTGTTGGATAGGGTATACCTTGCCAAGTATTATTAGTACATTAAAGCCACAGAAAAATATAAAATAAAAACTATTTAACAAAAAATTTAACCGCCGAAAAACTGAAAAGCATAAAACAATAAACCTTAAAATTATGAGTCGGCGCTTTGAGTGATCCTTGTTCATTGATTTTTCAGCGCCGACTCAAAATTTTAAGGTTTATTATTTTATGCTTTTCAGTTTTTCGGCGGTTTAATTTTTTGTTAAAAAGTTTTTTTTAAATATGATTGACGTGTAAATGTACTAAAACAAACCGAATTACCGAACTAAAATGATTGATTAAATCAAAGAAAGCGAAGAAAACATTTCATGGGTCTATTTTTCAATAAGAAAACTTCAAGTCCATACTTTAATGTATGCATCAATATTTTGTTTCAATTTGTTTATTATGTAGAACTCTAGATGGTTAGACGATGCATTTACCGATAAGTATGTTGTTGTATACCTTAACAAGCTATAATACAGTTTGTAGGTAAATATGACACGTTATGACTATAGCAAACAGTTTTGTTCCTATAGTTTTAGTACCCCATTTGTTTGATTAAAATCAAAAGATTTTAATTCGTATAAACCTAAATGGGCACTATGATGCGTCAGAAGCTAGGTGCGTGGTTCTGATTGGTCGTATGGAGAAGAGCCGGTGAGAAACTCCACGGTTACTCTTTAAAAAAAAATTGGCTTTACAATGTTTTCAAATATCAGTGGAGGCCTATCAGAATTTATAAGTAAGTACTTAATAATATACAAAATGGTCTACAAATTTATTGACTACAAAGCTTACAACGTTAAAAAGAGACATACAATATGAAAACCAATAACTTTACATATAAACAAATTAACTGTCTGGGAGCGGCTCCTATAACGCAATAAAAACGAAACTAGGGCGGCAAAACCTTTGTAGCACGCGGTGTTACGCGACGCCAATATAACGTAGAGATGGACTGGTGTGGGTGGCATTTGATAACGCCTTGGGGGCTTAGGCTTTAACCGTTCAGCCAGTTTCGTTTCAACAAAATAAAATGTTTGAAAAATAAATGTACATATAGTTCCATTTAAATATTTCTGACAAGGAGAAAGGACACAGAAGCTAAAAAAAGAGATCGTGCATCGATTGACGAACGGTGCTTTGAAAACAGCTGGAACTTGAGCCAACTCGACGGTAAACGAAAAAAACAACAAAGAAATTAAAAGCTTAAATGGAAAATAAATTACGTTGAAAAAAATGGCTTGAATCCAAGTTTTATGTAATACGGTGGCACACAGTGTAATGCAAGCAAAACATTATTCTTATGACATATGCATGCAACGATACAGCGGTCATCAGAGTATTATAAAAAGACAAACAAGTTGGAACTTCGACCTTCAATATCTCCGTAATCAGACCATTCCCAGATATGGTCAATTAAAATTTGATCGTAATAACAGGAAAATTAAGTAAGGGGAAGGCCGGGCATAGTGGACACCTTAACCTTTAGAGGGCTATCGGATGGTAGCCTACACAGACAGATGTACAATAATGACTGAGTTTGAAACAGTATTTATTGAAGTTTTCAATATAATCAACAAAAGTCACGTAACATTAGTACTTATTAATCACATTAAAGTTGGTACCGCTATCCACCTTGCCCAATCCACCGGGTAAAGTGGATAGACTCATAAGGCAAAGTAAACACATGGTTTTTTTTTTTTCAGGATGGGAAATCATCAAATGACTAATTGTTAAATGGTTAATTAAGGAAGAATTACCAAAATACCTATATATATATAATTATAAACATAGTTAAATAAAGGAGACATTAATAAACTAATCAGTCATCGGTGGAGTTGACACAAAGAAATATGCCATTTCTCTCGTAAGCCGTGCATTTTTGCTTCAGATCGATCAGCCACCTCGATCGATGGGGCAAATGTAACATTTCAATACAGACAGACAGATCGACACACACGTATGCAAGAATAAAATGAAAGGAAAAATTAAATCCAATCCTGTTAAGTACGTACCGGGCAAAACAAATTGGATGCCGTGTCCACTTTGCCGTGTTCACCTTGCTCGGCGGGTAGCTGTTGAATTTAACTTATTTAGATTCGATTTTAGGAATGTAGAAGCAAATTCCGAATAGCGAGCAGTATTTCTGCATGAAAACATGCCCTTTTAAGAGATAATCTAGCCAATACAGTAGTACTATTTAACCATGAGTAATTACAGAATTACGTACCTTAAAAGTCGTAAGCAACGTTCACTTTTTATTTTTATTATTTTTCCGCAAACCACGGTGTCCTCGCGTAAGTTCTATTTGTTTACAACTGAGAATCGCGGGGAGCCCCTCGTGGCACCACGAGAGCGCACTTGGGCTTACCGTTTTGAAATAATGGAGGGTATCCGCTTTTCCTGGGCTGTTCACTATGCCTGGCCTTCCCCTACCCTCGGCTACGTCAAGCATATTTTTACACCCATTATGAATAAACTAATTAGCCATAATTTCTATAAAACAACCAACCAGCTTAGTCATCTTGTTCAATTAATTCTCTAATCATCGTGGAAAAGGAAAAAAAGCCTATCATGATACGTTTACAAAACCATTCAGCTATGAATAAAGTTATATAAGAGGTACCTACTTCCTATAAAATTGAAAGCACTCAAAACAGTAACGAACCCTTTCATTTTAGAGATACTTTTATCAATGAACCATGGAATTCGAACACAGTTGTTAAGAGTATGACTGACTGGATCGTAAATTATTCACAAAAGTTCTTAATGTCTTTTGTGAACTTATCAACCTTTCTTTTTGTGGGTGGCAAATCATCAAATGACTTCTCCCGCTCTGGGCGGAGCGGCAGGGCGTGTCAGACTTTTACTGCCTAAACTCATCCGTGTTCCTTCAGTTGCCTATATGCCAGGGTCACGGTAACTCTTTCAAACAAATCTCGCGACCCTGGCAGAAATTAATCACCCTAACGAAGTGATTGAGGAGGAGCTCCTGGGTTAACAATAGCAGCCCTATGGAAAGTCGAAGGTTAATCTTTCGTGGATTGGCGACCGTAGTATGATGGTAAAATACATAGAGAACGCTGCTGCCCATTACTTACTACCATATAGTCCGGGAGCCAGGTGCAAATTTGGTTAATTATTTCCTCTCGAGAGATAATTCGTGAGACGCATCAGAGTAAAGTATGAGCAGAGTATGGGGATGAGCGGTTGTAGCCTCCCAAACACGAAGAAAAAAAAAATACATAAACTCATTTCCTCTCTGCTAAAAATTTGTCAAATTGTAGCTAATCTAATATCTCAACGATAAACAATAATCAGCTGGTTACAACATGGTGTATTGTACGTCAGCTGGTGTCCCGAACATGAAAAAAAAAAAAATATTTTCAGTTGTTTCCTCTCAAACAAAAATTTACCTGATGATAGCTTATATGTTACGGTGGATAAATATACATATAGGTCAGCTGGCTGTATCTTGGTGGAAAAATCGTCAGCTGATACTTTGAAAGTTATTACATAGGAGTTAGGCAGAAGCATCTACTCATTTCCTCTCAGCTAAAAATTTGTCAAATTGTAGCTAATCTAATATCTCAACGAAAAAAAAATTATCAGCTGGTTACAACATAGTGTATTGTACGTCAGCTGGTATTACGAACATGAAAAATTTATTTTTATTTTTAGTGATTTCCTCTCAAACAAAAATTTACCTGATGATAGCTTATATGTTACGGTGGACAAATATATAGGTCAGCTGGCTGTATCTTGGTGGAAAAACCGTCAGCTGATACTTTGAAAGTTATTACATAGGAGTTAGGCAGAAGCATCTACTGCCAATTTAAATGCATCAGCTGACTAGGTTTTCCTCGACTTATTGCTAGCTGATTTTTTTTATTTATCACATCAGTATATTAACAATCAGGTCACAAATTTTCATCTGGGAGGAAATGACGTATCTTTAATTATTCGACATAGCGCTTCAATCTGAGAGTTGAGTTGAAATAAATATTCCGTATCAATGTTTTTGAAACGAATAAGTATATAATCAAATCATTTTAGATATATTTAAAAAATTAAATAATCAATTAGCTTAGTATTAAAATTTTTAGATAAATGTCTATAATGTGAAAAAAAAGTTTCACTTTTATCGTGGTTTCATAAAAACCACACAATCCTTTTTTAATTTATTTATTGCAGGTTTCCTAAAGTATCACTTTTTAAACGTAATATTCTGAACCGAGTTCTTGAATTTATCGATAATGCGTATCGACAGTAGTTGCAACCACGGCTGTAAGCAACTTGTCAGTGTAGTTGCGTCATCTCATTATACTGTTACGACACATAATGTATCTATGTGTGTGTGAAATTGTAAGTGTATGTTTTAATTTTTATGTGTGAGTTTCGTAGTAACAGACGATTATTTTTGTGTGAGAATTTGAGAAAGTGTGGGTAGAGCAGATTTCCCCCCGCAAAAAATGACAGACAGTTTTGTATCGGGAAAAACGCTATGGCGTCTCCCTTCCGGTCCGCCGGTGGTCCGTGTTGCTCTATGTAGTACCCTGATCATGCGCACAACTAACCCCCTCCAACCGTACCTTATTACTGTCTATGTTATGCTAGCGTATGTTGTTTGAATCTTTAAAAAAATCAGCTAGCAATAAGTCGAGGAAAACCTAGTCAGCTGATGCATTTAAATTGGCAGTAGATGCTTCTGCCTAACTCCTATGTAATAACTTTCAAAGTATAAGCTGACGGTTTTTCCACCAAGATACAGCCAGCTGACCTATATATTTGTCATCAGGTAAATTTTTGTTTGAGAGGAAATCACTAAAAATAAAAATAAAAATTCATGTTCGTGATACCAGCTGACGTACAATACACCATGTTGTAACCAGCTGATTATTTTTTTTCGTTGAAGTATTAGATTAGCTACAATTTGACAAATTTTTAGCTGAGAGGAAATGAGTGAATGTATTTTTTTTTCTTCGTGTTTGGGAGGCTACAACCGCTCATCCCCCAACCGAGCGCCAGCTGACGTTCACGAGGCTTTATAATACTTTACTCTGATGCGTCTCACGAATTATCTCTCGAGAGGAAATTGGTCATGAAAATCTGTTGCTGGCTCCCGGACTAATATACTTTTCGTCCGGCGCCTCACGAATAATATAGCAGGTACTTAGACCTACCCAATAGAGTATAAGATGAAAGCTGTCGCGTCGTGACTGTCTGTGGGAGCCTTCATACAATTTTAAATAATATAGAAGTATTGCGTAACATAGAGTATTAACAATTACTTAATTTACTTCTTGTCGATGTTAAGGTACTACATCTTTAGGAGCCTAACTGTACCGAGACTTATTACACAAAAAAAAAAAAAAAAGGGTTACCTAACATAGGATAACATAACATAACCTAATACATTATTTTATATACTTTCCAACTAAATAAAAGTAAAATCAAATCGAAATTATCTAGGGTGGTATGTCTAAATGCAAGTCCAATTTCCACTAGGTTGAGTAAAGGTTTGATCACATTTGACGGTTGGCCGCGCGTCACTGAAGGCTGAAAGGAATCGTTCACACTTGACTGACAAACGCTGCCTTTGACGGTTGTGATATCTTCTTTTACATACATACTGATAGAATATAATCTTTCTTGTAGATTAAATATTTATAATCAGCCTATACCATTCCCACTGCTGGGACTCAGGCCTCATCTCGGTAAGAGGGAGTAAGTGGGTCATAATCTATAACGCAGGCCCAGTACGGGTTGGTATATGTCATATGTCTTCGAATTTTTGGTTCTAGGACATGTCGGTTTCCTCACGATGTTTTCCTTCACCGTTTTGAGAACAGTACTGAAACAATTTACACAAAGTAAAGCGCCTGCTTGGATTAAAACCTACGACCTACAACTTGTAAGCCAGGGCCGCTGGGCCACCACTGCTGACACAGATTAATTATATCTCTGCTATAACAAAATATCAGTTTTTTTTTTCATCGAAAGGTAACAACCTAACAAGATTTCCTAAGTTTAATTCTCAGTTTGATGAGTGTTATGCCGCGTTCCCACAATCCGCTTCCTCACAGGCCAGACCGCATCAGGCAACGTCATTCAGATGCCAAAAGATTAAATCCTCTTAACACTATAAGACAAATGACGACGTTAAAACGTGACCCGTCTACGAACGAGTTTGCATAATCAGCTTTATAATGTTCCTATTTCTGGGATACGGGCTTTCTCTCTGTGAAAGGGATGAGGCTATAATCTAGATTTCTGTGACAAAAGTCCAAAATTGATTGATAAACGTTTACGTAAAGTACTAGAATGCATACATTAACTCACACCTTCCCATAAGGATAGATATAAGCTATAGAACGCCACCTGCTACGGTCTTTACACACTCCTTTTAATAGGTCTTTACCTACGAAAATGCCGTTTTGTATGAAAAAAATTAAACGATTTTTTTTCATGTATTTTTTATTTGTATTAATCGAAATAATCACCCATGCAATCAATGCATCTTTGCCAACGCAGTGGCAGTTTATTGATGCCCTTCTTAAAAAAATCAGCTGGACGGGAGGCAACAAATTCTTCAGAGGCATTTTGTACTGCCTCTCGGGTATTGAATTTTTTTCCCGCCAAGAAGTTATCCAAATTCTGGGAAAAGTAGTAGTCTGGCGCTGGCGATCATTGAGTTCGTGGGGCACCCATTTGTCAAGCTTTTTTACCTTGCCAATTTGACGTAAATGGACCAATATTGTTTTGACGCTAACGTCGAAAACTGCTGCTAATTCAGCCGTAGATTGTGTATCATCAGCTTCCACAATCGCCTTTAATTCGTCATTGTCGACCAAAGTCTTCGGACGACCGCGAGGTTCATTTTTCAGTTCGAAATTTCCAGAACGGAAGCGAGCAAACCAATAATAGGTGGTGCGTTGGTTTGTAGTGTTAGCTCCGTAAACGTCGTTGATGTTGCGTGCCGCTTGTACCGCGTTGCTGCCACGACGGTACTCATATTCCATAATTACTCGAATTTTTAACGTATCCATGATGACGAAAAATATTGAAATGCGATGAAAATGTAACATTAATCAATAAGCAAATGACTACTTTTGGAAAAAGAATTCCATGTTTTTAAAATAAAATTAATTTGAAATTAGAATTCTTAGACAAACAAAAATTATTTTGATTTGAAATGGCCAGTACTGCAGAACGGCAATTTCATAGGTAAAGACCTAATATTTCGAATTCGATCATTAATCAGATGGCCAGTTCTCGTTATCAAAAAAGTTCAAATCTTGTCGGTCTCATCGTGCGCGAAAAAATCCCGTCTCGATATTTTTGTGACCGTGCGAACGTTGAGTTAGAAATAATAAAAGCGTACAATAGTGTCAGGTGAAATGACAAGTCACTTCATTTTACGGTGAGATTTTATAGAATAGACCTACTAGAAACTGAACAATACTTGACTGATTAGTTTCTGACTTATTCAGAAACTCATCACGCAGCGATGCCTTGAAGCAAACTCGTCACGTAGGCGTTTAATCATGAATTCCTCTCACGTAAGGTTTTACATAAAAACACTTTTTTGAGCCTAAGCCCTGAACACTCAAACGACAGCTAGTTAACTTTGTATTTAAAAGCATTTCCATCGCTACAAAACTCCTAGAAGTGACAAGGACATCACGATTGCCCACATTGAGTCGCGTTTGAGAACTCAGCCGTATATCTAGACACGCGGCAGCGTGCTGTTAGAAACCGGTCTCGGTCACAGTTTTTAAAAAAGGAAACACTTTTGCTGTAAGGAACTAAGAGAGTTTATTTGACTTTTACAATAATAATAGCGAGTGCAGTACACGAGTGCACGGGATGAAGGATGGAAGACGACTGGCTGTGTCTGGCTGGATGAGTGGGATGGGTGTATGAGGAGTCGAGGGGTGCTGTGTCAGCACTCTAACAGGAATGCAGCATAAGCTGCCAGGTAAGGAAGAAAGGGTACATAGGATGGGTATAACAGCCCCCCGATTAAGAGGAAACTTACGGGTGGAAAGGTAAGTTGACGATGGAAAGAAGGAAGCTCCAGGTCTAGGGAAATTTTTCAGGTTTTCAGGTCATTCGGAGTCGGGAAAGAGGGATGTCTTCGGAATCAGGAGATGACATTTCTATGGGATTATCTGGTTTGGGTTTACATCTAGAAGTTTTAAATGTTTTAAAGTAACAATACAATTTATACGATATACCTATAACTATAACTAAACTTATTATAATAGTAACATAAGAATAGTAATTACCGTAAAGGACAATATGAGGTTTCTCAATGACTTCATCGAGATTTGTTTTAATTTGGTCAGTTATTTTATTATAATTTGACAAAAGTGAATCCAGGTTATTAACGTTTTTTAAGTTAACATAAGGAACTTTAATATTGTCTTTTAGGTAAGTAGTGGGACTACAACAAGTATCATTGATTATTTCAAAGTGTAAAATTATTGGTTTTGTTTTAATTACAATGCTATGTTGAGGTATCAACTTATTATCTCTACAATAGGCAATGCAATGTTCTGGTATAGTTAATATTCCAGTACCATGGATGGAAAGCTCAGATAAGTCTTGATTATTACATTCTATTGTGAGTTTAGAATTTTGGCTTATTACATATATCCATTGGTTTCTATGTAATTTGTGAAAAGTTTCAAAATTGCCGTTTACGAATTTAGTATTACAAATATGTGGAACAGAAGTCAGAGCTTTAGAAATAATCTCACTTTCACATATGGGAGCGGCAGATGTAGAAAATATACTAGGGGTTTCACAAATATAATATTGCATATTTATAATTTTACAGGAGCTAAGTGAATCTAATTTGCAATAAGATGACTTATCTTTAGTTATGCCTATATATTTCGTGGATGGTATTATCGTCGAATATAGTGTGCTATTTACATCATTGAGTACAATAGGGTAAGGTATAGTGTTATATAAATCAAATTCCTTTGTGTTTACTAAAGGTATTTGTAACACAAATATTATTTTGTTGTCTGCATAATAGCTGGATACATCAGATATGTTTTCTAAAATGTGGATATTATCTAAGATTAGAGGTACAGGTAATTGCTTAGAACTAGGTAGGAATCTATAATTATCAACAAGGTCTGCAAAAAGTTGCTTAGGAGTAATAATAGATGGATATAATATATTGGACTTACTAAACATAATAGCATTAATAATATCTTCTAACTTAAATGATAATGTTAACATAGTACTTTCTAAGATATCTGACAATCCTGATATCTTGGATCTCATAAGTAGCTTATCTGCCACTAACGTAATGTTAATTACATCTTGGTTCAGGGTATCGATAGCATGGTTTAAACTGGCTTCATTTGCACTAATTTGGTCAATTATTTCTTTAAGGGATGATAACGTAGATTTTGTAACTAACATGCTATCTTTCATCAAGGTTGCTAACTTAGTTTGATCGTTTTCTAAGGTTTTAATGGCATCGCTATATTTTATAGCGTCATCTTCATCCATATTGCCAAACAGTTGTTTGATAACGGAACCGATTCCAGCAAACCAAGCTGCTCTTTTATTAGATTTAGATATAAGATGAGATATAGAGTCGAAGTCTCTTGTTATATCATAGTAACGGGATGACAATGGTTGAAACAGATAATGACATTCGCTTTCATAATATGCATTACTTTGTTTACATAAATATTTCGAAGTTCCTAGAATGTCTCTTATGTTATCTAGATGCGGTTGGATAAAAGATATGTCTATAGGAATAATAATATCTAATGTATCATCAGTAGTTTTTAGAGAGCCAATAGGGTCGAAGTATATGCCTGCGTTGTCGGATGCTGGCTGGATATATCTTTGACTGTTTGAGGCCAGGGATGGATAAATGTAACCAATTCTGGAATGGAAAGTGATTGTAAATTACTAAACTATATATAGTATATTATGTGCTGTTGCTAGTATGGAGTTTCATTTCGTCAAAATGATGTTTGACGTGACGTCTATTTATTAAGAGTGATGCGGTGTTATTTCCGTGTATTTTTACAATTTTGTACGGGCCTTTCCATATTGGTGAAAGAGCCTTCCGGAGCCGTAGATGATTTTTCAGATAGACAAGGTCGCCGACCTTGTATTTAATTGGCCTTGTACGAGTGTCGTAATAGGTTTTTGAACTTTCTTTAGACTTTTGTGTGTGTTCTATAGCTTTAGTTCGGGAATATTTAAGTCTGTTTTGGAGAACACGAACATAATCGGGATAAGTTACGCCTGCGGTCTCTTCATAGATAGAATCTGGTATATATGGTTTATTTCCAAATACGAGTTCGTAAGGAGAGAAATGAGTGGTTGAATGGATGGCGGAATTATAGGCAAGCATAGCTGTATATACAAAGCGGGGCCAATTATTTTGCTCTTCATTTACATAGGATTTTAAGTATTCCTTTAAGGTGGAATGACTCCTTTCAAGAGCGCCTTGAGTCTGAGGATGATAAGGGGTACTCCACAACTGTTTGATTTTCAACATCTTGCAGGTTTGTTTAAACAGCTCAGCTGTGAAATTAGTCCCTTGGTCTGTTAATATTGTTTTAGGTATTCCAAATAACGTGATAAAATGAACTAAACATTCACATGACTCCTCAGCTGTAGTATTGGTGATTGGATAGGCGCTTGAAAATTTGGTAAGGTCATCTTGAAGGGTCAAGATATACCTAAACCTATCGTTACCAGCTTCCGGTAGTGGACCTACAATGTCTAACGCTACACGTTCAAAAGGACGAGTGGAAAGAGATGTAATCTGCATGGGAGCACGATTAATTTTCCTAAGGGCTTTATTAGTTTGACATTGCGGACATTTCCTCACATAATTTTCTATGTCTGATCGCATGCTTTTCCAGTAATACTTTTCCTGGATGCGTTTTAGCATTCTAACGGAACCTAAATGACCGGCAATGGGTATGTCATGATTTTCTTTCATTATTTTAGGGATTTCGCTTAATGACGGATAAATAATAGCATTTTTGTAAATATGTACGTTTATTTCCGAATTGTGGAACAAATATAATATTATATTGTAAACCTTTAGGTATTGGTGACTATCAAAAGGGTTACTAAAGTCTGAGATGGCTATCTCGGGATTGTTTTGATCTGCAAGGGTGACTATTAGCTCATTTCTTACAGATTTGAGACTTTTATAGATATCTTCATAAGTGCAGGTGTCAAAATGATTGACTTTAGTAAAGAGGAAATAATACGTTTTATTTTCAGTTTCGTATTTGAGGAAAGTGTATAAGGTTCTTTCTAGTAAGGAAAATTCATTCAAATTAGGAATATTAGATATAACTTCTTGAACATATGGGACGGATTCATCCATATCTATGGATGTAGGAATGATAATATATTTTTTATCTGTTTTGGATAAACTTTCATTATGTTCTATTATGGTTACATTAGAATTGAAATCTTTAGAGGTAGCTTTAAGGAATTCTGAATAACTACCATCTAGGGTACCAGGACTATTCGGACTTGAGTTATCGAATGGTATCGTTGGATTTAAGTGATCAGCAGATGATGGTGTATTTTGGTTAGTTACGTTATCTAGGTCGTCGAGACTACCTAGCTCTGGTAAGCTAGTGGGTGGAGCAAGTGGATCTATGAGATCTTCAAGCTGAACTAGATCGTCAGAATCTATCGTCTTGTAGGAATCGGGTGAGTTAACATTTTGCCTTGAAGTGCTAGGCAGGGGATCTATGGCATTAACAGGTTTAGTTGGAGGATAGCGCGATAATGCATCAGCAGCATTGTTCAATTTTCCTTTCTGGTAAACTATTTCATACTCGTATTCCTCCAGTTTTAATCTCCACCTCTGGAGTTTACTACTGGGGTCAGAGTGGTTAAAGAGCCAACGCAAGGGGCGATGGTCTGTAACAATCAGAAATTTCCTACCATATAGATATGGGCGGAATGTTTTACAACCGAAAAGAATCGCAAGTAGTTCCTTTTCCGTTGTGCTATAGTTACATTCACTTTTATTGAGTGTACGGGATGCATAGGCGATTGGTTTATCTTTTCCTATTTCGCCTTGAGAAAGGATAGCGCTGATTGCATAATTTGATGCATCACAGGTTAAAATGAATGGTTTGGAAAAGTCAGGATATATCAATAGTGGTGCTGTCATAAGTTTGTTTTTTAGGATTTCAAAGGCTAATTGATGTTCATTTGACCATACAAATTCTACATTCTTTTTTAGTAGATTTGTTAAGGGTTTTGCGATACTAGATAAGTCAGGAATGAATCTGCGGTAGTAGGTAACAAATCCAAGGAATGACTTAACGTCCTTGGGAGTTTTGGGTACAGGGAAATCCTGTATTGCACTTACTTTTTCGGCATTTGGTTTTTCGCCTTTGTCGCTTTGTCGCCTAGGTATGAAACTTCCTTTCTCAGGAATTCACACTTGTCGGGTTGTAATTTAAGTTTGAATTGACGGAGTCTACCAAACACATTTGTTAGGTTATTAATGTGAGAGGCAAGGTCATAAGAATATATAACAATATCGTCGAGATAAACAAAGCATTGTATGCCTTGGAGCCCAGATAAGGCTGAATTCATTAACCTCTGAAAGGTTGACGGAGCGTTTTTCAATCCAAATGGCATACGTGTGAACTCGTAGTGTCCTTTTGGGACAGAAAATGCTGTTTTTGGAGAGTCTTCAGCGGACATGTTAATCTGATGGAATCCGGATGCTAAATCTAACGTGCTGAAATATTTACTCTTACCTAGCTGGTCTAGTATCTCTGCTATATTTGGAATTGGATAGGAATCACCAATGGTTATATCGTTAAGCTTGCGGTAGTCGATTACCACACGCCATTTCTTCTGACCGGACGCGTCGAGTTTTTTGGGCACCACCCAAATTGGTGAAGACCATGGAGACATAGAAGGTTTTATGATACCTTGCCGTAACATTTTATCGATTTGGGAGTCAACCTCTTTCTTATGACATTCAGGGAATCGGTATGTCTTTACATGGATTGGTTCATCCGAGGTTGTTTTAATTTTATGTTCTATCGCATCGGTAGAGGTTAGCTGATCATCAGGTAAATGGAAGATGTCAGAGAATTGGGAACAGACTGAGTATAGTGCTTCAGTTTCTTCTGAATTAAGATGGGACACGCGAAGTTCTTTTAGAACTTCGTCTGTGCGTTCAAAAGTATGAGATTCGGCTGTGGTACCTATAAATATTGAAGCTTGTAGTTGGAAAGGTTCTAAACGCAATTGAAGGTCAGAATTTATTTTTACAGGTGCTTCTAAGGTGTTTAAAATGGAAATATTAACACGGTTATTTGTTTTTACTTTAACCATACAGTTGGCTATTAGTAGGTACTTGGATATATGTTGATCGATTACTAAACCTTCTCCGATCTCTGGATTTGCGACTGTGCATTCAATGATGACTTCGCTACGCGCTGGTATTGTATAGACGGGTTCATTAAAATACATTTGAAAGTTAATGTCCTTTAAATATAACATACCTTCTTCATAATTAATTTGACCGTTCATGGAATTAAATAAATCGTTGCCAACAATGCCATCGTAGGGTATGGTTAAGCCATCTATTAGGTTGAATACATGAGTTAACTGTTTACAGTCATTGTGGGTTTCATCGTGAGTACTTATAGTTATATGAACTTGTCCTAACGTGGTTAGGGGACTATCGGTGGTTGAATCGATACCTTTGATCTTGAACTTGACCGATTTATTAATTACAGGCATATCGTCGATGACTGATGTTTTTATAATGCTTATGGATGCACCAGTATCAACGAGGAGTAAAAGATCTTTAGAAGACACAGGAGATTTTACTTGTATGTAAGGTAAATATTTGTTTGATATATTTTGTGTGAATTCGTATATGGTTTTATTTGTGTTTTCTTTGTTTTCAGGATTTAGGATGCTGTCTTCAGTTTGGGGCTGGCTACCCTGTTGCTTGACAACATGCGATTTCAACGATTTATTAGAATCTACAGTTTGGGGCTGGTTACCCTGTTGCTTGATTCCAATTGATTTTAAGGATTTATTAGGATCTACGATTTGGGGCTGGTTACCCTGTTGCTTGATCCTAATTGATTTTAGGGATTTATTAGAATCTACGATTTGGGGCTGGTTACCCTGTTGCTTGATCCTAATTGAATTTAGGGATTTATTAGAATCTACGATTTGGGGCTGGTTACCCTGTTGCTTGATCCTAATTGAATGACCTCGAGTTTTGGGCTTATATTTACCATGTCCATGGGCCATTGAGTCGATATTGGTGTCGTCTTTTGTGGTTACAGTTTGTCCCGTGCGACACCTATTCGGGACATTATTTAGTTTAAATTATGGTTATCGACAGTATCATAACCTTCAGTTTCGGTTAAGGTGTTTATTTGTGGTTTAAAGGACGTGCCTGGTTGGGCATTGGAATTGAAATTAGAGGGTTTATTTACATTTTGGAATTTTTTATTATTATATTCGCGGAGTTTGCAGTTTTCCAAAAGATGTCCAGCCTTTTTGCAATATCGGCAGAACGGGTCTTTTGAAACTGGTTGGTTGGTAGAAGGCTTTTGGTTATGATTAAAGTTGCCGGTTCTATTTGGCCTAGTGTTAGCGTCATTACCACGCAACGTTTTCGCGACCAAATTCTGTTTAAATGAGTACTGTTGTAGCTTCTCTTCCGATAGAGCATAATTGATTGCATCATTAAGGTTTTTAGGGTCCCTACATCTAACTATATTAGCGATACGAGGAGTGAGGCCCATAGTGAAAGTGTGGAGAGCTAAGTCCTCCATAGCGGCCACCCTACCAGAAATTTCGCTCTTCTTATGATTAGTAACGGTGATTTCTGTGAGAAGTTGGGATAGGCAGGTTTCAACCCTAAGTGAAAATTGGCTAACATTTTCCTGGGCACCTTGTCTGCAATCTTGAAGTTCAATTAAAAGATGAGCGTAATGTTTTCGCTCTCCGAATTGGTTTTGCAGGAAATCCCTAAGTGAGGGCCATGTATCAAATTCTTTAATTGAACACGCTATTTCGGCTCTGCCATCTAGCTGGCTGATGATATATTTGAAAACGATGTCTTGTTGACTTGAGGAAGCTAGGGAAATTGCGTTGTCGCAATTGTTTATGAAAGCGTTAAGTTTTTCGCGGCTACCATCGAAAGGTTTTATGAATTTTAGGATTACATTTAAAGTTAGACCTTCTCTAGGCTCGTCTTTGACGTTCTTGGAACTTTGAGACATATTGATATTAATATACACAAAATAATACAATTGTAACAAGCAAACCCTGGAAATAGAATAGTATAGCTTATAAGTCTACACAGCAAATCTCGTCGAACTGTTCTTATCGCTGTCCACCGGAACTGCGTCGGATCACTGTCTAGACAGGACAATCTGTTGTCTTGTTACAATGTTGCGGCTATGAGATAAGCCGTCGGAGGTAAGTTGAATGGAACTTTTTATATGGATGGATTACAGGAAAATATCACAAAACTCACAGGAGCATCAGACATGCGTTCTTCATGCTTGTGCTGGAACTGGAACTGGAGCTGGAGTTCTGGATACTGGAACCGGGGTTGACCTTGAGCCAGGTCGGTGCTGGGTTTGGAGACGGGAGACGCTGCCTGCGTCACTGCTCGTTGCCACTTACTGCACAGTGGATCGGCTATGAGGTTCACCGGTGTGGTGTACGGAATACACCTGGATGATTTGAGTCGCTTCTTGGAACTTGTGCACTCGCTGCACTTCGCTGGTATTTTTCACTGCACTGATTTTCGTAGGAGTCCAAGGATTTTTCAATCCCTTTTACGCTGCCACCAATGTTAGAAACCGGTCTCGGTCACAGTTTTTAAAAAAGGAAACACTTTTGCTGTAAGGAACTAAGAGAGTTTATTTGACTTTTACAATAATAATAGCGAGTGCAGTACACGAGTGCACGGGATGAAGGATGGAAGACGACTGGCTGTGTCTGGCTGGATGAGTGGGATGGGTGTATGAGGAGTCGAGGGGTGCTGTGTCAGCACTCTAACAGGAATGCAGCATAAGCTGCCAGGTAAGGAAGAAAGGGTACATAGGATGGGTATAACAGTGCCAAGCCAAGTTCAAGTAACCGAACTGGCGAGCAGCACCATGTGTATGTGTAATATTACACGAACCATTTGGAGCCACTTTTGACCCCCGTATAAATCAAAAACTGTTTCACATAAACGTGTCAAATTTGGCTCATATATTGAGACTTGCAATATACATATTTGCTTCAAATTTCATAAACACACCTCAAACGGTTATTTAGATATTAACGTCCAAAAATCGTCATTTTTATCACTGACTGACCTATAGATCAAAACTCTAACCCAGTTCCAGATGACCTAGAAAGTTCAAATTTGGCATGCAGATAGGTAATTACGTGAATACAAAGAAATAAATCAGAAACTGGTAAATTTTTATCATTTTATTATAATTTTTCACTTAATTGATTCTATTAGGAACACTTATATACTTAGTGCCTGTAATAACTGTATGTAAAAAAAAAATGTAAGAATCAGCAATCAAAACTTATGACAGTTGAATACCACCCTTAAATTTTTATTCAAATATTTGCATTTTAGTACTTATAACTAAGAGTATAGTCGACTTTCGTATTTATTACGTCATTAACTGGGATTTAGTGTTAATTGTTGTTTCAATGTTTAGCGCACATCAATAGTGTAAGGTCATTATGTAAAAAAGTAATGATATCCCATCAAAAACATAAATGTGAAATGAGAGCCAAGTTGAATATTATGATTATGCCTTAGTTGTTGACTTCAACGACAAAAGAAGTGAGATCTAAATGGGTGCCAAGTTCAATGGTCAGTTCAGAAAATTTATAACTACATAAAATTTCATTTCTTCTTATAACTTAGGATAATTATATTGTAGCCTAAGGTCTGACTTGGCTAGTTTTCATAATATTGAACTTGGCTCTCATTTCACATTTATGTTTTGATGGGGTTTCTTACTTTCTGAGAAAATGACATACTTTTAAAAGTTCTCCGGAAGCGAATAGCTAGAAGGAACCCATGTTTTCAATATAGTTCAACGTCACAAGCTGAATACTTTTACAAATTTGTTCGCTTTTGATATGCTGCGCAAGAATTTAATTACATTGCGGAGTCTGATTTTTTGCAATTTCAGCGGTGAATAAAGCGTCTCCGTCTACATCGTTGTAGATACAATGGGTTATAAAGCTTCGTGCAATATTGTTATTTCTGATGAAACAATGTTTCTATTTAACAATATCTCATATGTAATGTACGTAACATAACCTCATCATCACGCCTGTACTCACCGAGGGGTTGGATGTACCAAATCTCATCATCATCATCTCATAATCAGTCTATATTGTTTCCACTGCTGGGACACAGGCCTCCTCTCGGTGTAACAAATACTACATCCTACGTAATAGGGGCTAATGTAACGAGGGGTAACGGGCTCGACTTACGAGTTGTGGGTCGTAAGTTCGAACCTGAACTAGACAGGCGCTTTACTTTGTGAAAATGATATCATCGCCACTGCTCCCACTCCCTCTCACCGAGAGGAGGCCTGTGTCCCAACAGTGAGCACGTTATAGGCTGTTTATGTGTAATGTATGTACATATTTGAAGTGAAAACTTTTTTCTCTATGTGTTTTTCTGAACAATGAAGGAAACTAAACAGCCCGCTCGAATCGGTGACGCTGAATCGGGTATACTAGGCGCTAGGTCGTGTATACTTGGCTCCAATCGTCATCAGCTGTCAGTCATGTAAGGTTTGACTTCCATCATGTGGTCATACGAACACACCATCTATTATTTTGACAATACCCTGTTTTGTAATTTACATCCCTTTTTTTGTTTGTTTAATAATCTACGCAGTCCCACTCCTGCTCAATGGCCTCTCCCTCCACTCCCTTACATCTTCCTTGAGCTCACCTGTACCCTTTCCACGATTGACGGACCCCATCCGGCTCGTCCCGCCATCTCATACGTAGTCTGCCGGGGGACCTTACATCTCAGGGCACCAATTCTACATATATTATTAGGGCCCACAGTGTGTCCATAACTTGCTAATTGGTAAGTTTTTAGATTTGTTTGTAGAATTGTTTGTGATTTGTTGTGGACATAATCTACTCATTACAATGATTTTAAATGAGTTGTATTGCAACATGTAGTTAGCTAGCGACCTCGTCAGCTGTTCATAATATTCTTGCCTGACCAACCGGCAGCAAGTTCGTCATGCTCCCTTAGATGTCACTGCTTGCGGTAGCGTCGGGGGTCGGGTTACCACCTTCCCTCAAATATGGCGAGGGGGGTAATGGCTGACCTTTGCGTTATGCTCGTGAACAGGTGCTGCTTGTGGTGACTGGTCATCTTGCTGACCATGGTTTTTGTTATTGTTACTTGTATTAACTGTTATTTTATTTTGGTCCGGAGGTCCTTAGTTTAACTATTGTAACTTCAACTTAGCTGTATGTATCAATTTGCATCGTTGAATATGTAAGCGGCACGCCCTTTATGCCTGGAGGCTTTATTTACGTTTTAAGTTCTGTTTAAGATTTTGTTTTATTATTTATTTCAGCTTGAGTTTAGTTTTCAGTGTTTTGTTGGTGGTATATTGGCGTGTGCTAGCTGACATGTGTGAATAATGTATGTTTTGTTTTATAATATTAATTACTTACACAGTATTGTATAGAATCAAGTTCTTCTAACTTAACAGACAGCTGTGCTGCTGGGGAGTTTGTTCCGCCACTTCTTCTTCCCAGCTAAAGCACTAGGAAGTGTCGAAGGGCGGGCGTTTTGGGGGGACTGTCTTGTGTAACTTTGACGTTCAAAAAGTGCTGACTCTCAGCCTAGTTTGAATAAATGACTTTTGATTTTGATTTTGAATACCTACAGATAAGCGAAGGGTATTTCAGGGGGTAAAATAAAACCATAAATTAAATTAAACATTAATTTATTGAAAAAAAAGTACCAACACACAATTTTGTTTCACAAAATAATAAAATACAGATACTCCATGGCACAAAAACTTTACAAAAAACTTAATACAAATAAAAGTTTTGGTTTCATTAACATATTTTTTTATTGATTTCTATCGTCTTAGGAGAGCTTTTTCTATAGAAAATGATAAATAACATCGTAGCCTAAAAGTGGTATAGAGTAGGTATAAAATAAATTCAAAGGTGTTTTAAACATCGAAAACTTTGAATTTTGCAAAAGTGTAAGAGGACTATAAAATAAATTGTTTTGAATTACATTCACATACAAATCCGTCAAATAGTTTCTTAGCCTATCAATATTTTTAATTTTAAAATTAATCTTAATAATAATGTTACGGTAATCCAAGAGAGATGAACAAAAATGATGATTGATTTTCCAAAATGGCGAAGGATATTGTTCTTTGGAATAGATACATTGAATAAAATATATTGTATTGTACACCATAACAAATTACATATTAATGTGCTATGACAACATTGAAATGATTCAAAGAAACACATAAAAAAAAATCATCAGCATAGCCTGATGATGTCTGATGACTCATCAGTAATGACTTCAAAATAAAAAATAAATTGCTTCGGTAGTACCAGTGGTAAGTATCCCCGACGGATGAGTGACCGAAATTCGTATCCCCCGCCAAAATCTTTGCGGACCTCGTGTCTAAGTTTCAGCAACGCGGATCAAAAGAACTGCTAGGTAAAGGGCCAGTTTTTCCATCGAAAATTAATTCAACGAATTGTCAAACGCCCACAAACTGCTGCGAATGACTGTTGAAAATCATTCAAACCCATCGCAGAAATTTATGCGCGCATGACAAGTTTTCATAATAATTTCCGTTTGACAATATCGTAGCCTAAAAATGGTATAGAGTAGGTAATTTGGTAATCAAATTTGAATTTTGCGAAAGCGTAAGAGGACTACAAAATAAATTGTTTCACAGTAATTCGACGACGTTTTAATGGCTCCCGTTAAATAGTTTCTTGGCCTACCAATATTTTTGTTGAATTAGCACGCTTGATAATTTGTCATACTAATTTTCGTTTTAGAACTGGCCCTAAGCTGTTCATGCCATCGACACTCCCTCTGTGCCTCGGAGAGCACGTAAATCCGTTGGTCCTGTGTCTCATCCCTCCCCGGTCGTATCGGATTTCTGTCCCATTTGTCTATGAGAATGTACTTGTTTGCATACACACTTATACACTATATAAGGTGTATCTATTCATACACGAAATATTTTAAGAGGTACACCTGTAGGTGGTAAAGAAGCTATAGCAACGAAAAACATTTTTTTCTAAGGGTTTTTTTTTTAAATTTAATATTTATAAATTATTTGACACACATAAGAAATATTGGCTCCTTCTTATTTTTTACGGCCCGAGACACCGTGGCCATGCTCGTGCCGCCCGGTCACCGCCCTCGCAGCGTCAGGCAGGCCATTCATAGAATTTGGAGTAAAGGTTTTATGCAAAACGTCTCAAGTAGTTTCAAAATTATAATAATTACGATAATTCAAAAACGCTTAGAAAAAAAATCTTTTTGCTTCTATAGCTTCTTTACCACCTACAGGTGTACCCCTTAAAATATTTCGTGTATGAATAGATACACCTTATATATCCTGCTTATATGGCTAGACAGGTGAGCTTGGCTGTCGTGACCGAAATTCGGTATGGTGATCGTTATTATTATGTTAGTTGGTTACATCTAAATAGCTAAGAACTTAATCCTATTAAAAGGAGGTTTACTACTTAAGAAATATTAAATGAAAATAAATCTATGCATGTCACTTTTGGCTAAACAGTTCTATGACCTTAGTATTAAAAGCAAGCTGTCTATGGATAATCGTTTTTAAATTTTGTATATTACGCCGTTTTTGTTTGTTTTATCTTCCGCATTTAGCTTGTGTTTCACAAACTGTGTTTTTTTGTTTGTTTATTAATTTACCTTTTTTAATTTATAATCATACTTTAAAATTAATGATAGTAAAATCATGGTATAACACCACTTATGCTAGCAAACTTGCTGTTAAATTCTGAAGAAAAATCTAACAAATACGTACAGCAGGCGCGGTCACAGCCTATGATTTTGGGGGGGTCACCATGAGTACTGAAGAATATTTTTAAGAAGGTACATCTACTCGTTGGTCTAGTAGTCGAATGCACTATTGATGAGCATGAGGTCCTGGGTTCGATTCTCAGTTCGGGAGTATTATTGGGTTTTTCAGGCAAATCGTTCAGAGTCTCGACAGCATGGCTGACTTTGGGGGGGGTCATGACCCCTAGGACCCCCCCTCTCGGACCGCGCCTGACGTACAGTAACATAATGTTATCCTAGACTTATATCTAGAGCATATGTTTTTATGCTTTAATCTAATATGTGGAATACACGACTCATAAGTGAGAATAGTCATCACGTGAACAGGCGAAAAAACAAAAAATCTAAAGCATAACTAACCAAAAATCTTACCTAATCTTACGTAAGTTAATATTCTTTGTAAAATGTGCAAAACATGACAATGTTTTATTCTAAACGAGCGATCCGCCTCTTATTGGCACGGATGCAATGAGGACATGTTAAAACAGATGTCTATGTTAAATGTAGGTTTAATTACACATAATCCATCCGAAATAAATGCTCTAAATTATGAATAAACCACATCAAAACCATTAAGGAATTTACAAGAACTATAAGCGACTTTAATTGTAAATTATTTGTAGAATTAGACGTATTAGATCCTTTCAACTGATAGCCTCTGTACTACAGCAGATGAGAATTTCAAATAGTTTGACCCCCTACGTAAGTACAGCAGATGGATCGTGGTCACACTGTTTTGCGATTATCTATGAAACTACATAGCCTATCTCTTTCGTTCTTATGTTAAAATGAACAGGGAAGAAAAAGCTATCTACATGTCCTTCACTGCTCCTAACATTATGGCACTTTTGAGGCGCTGTGTTGGACGCAAAACACACTATAAAAGTTGGCACACTCGCGGGCCGACGCTCTCAACGAAACAATAAAAAAATCTATGATTGACTGGTGAATTTGGGTTTTTTAAGCATAAATACGTAACTAAAGTGTATGATCTTTCTATTTAATTATTAGTTATAGGAAGTTTATTACATTTACGCATATATTTTGCGAAAATAAGTTGTCGAAGTGAAAAAATGGCCGGCGTATAAATTCTTTGTGATGGCTTTTCGTATACAGTTTGTCGTAAATGGCTGAAATACTATGAAAACGTTAGGACAATTTCATTAACTATTCATATATATACGATGTTGTGCAAGAAATTCAATTATAGCAACAAAATATTGCAATTTTATAATTTCATTCCTCTATTTTTATTTAACGCGGCCGCCATTCCAAAGTGAAGACGTCATCGCCCGATTTCCTTTCTTTTAGCTTTAATTGTTAGAAACGATTAAAGCTATGCTATAATGTGTAATTGAGAGGTAATTTAATTAAGTTTTTGGAACAGTTTTCACATGTGCAATCAATTGTGCAATTATAAGTTAAACCCGTTTTTTGTGAAGCACTGTTCTTTTCTTGTTGTAAACTACTGTGTATACCTATCTTTTTAACAGGAAATATTTACGACTTCTGTTCATTTTGAACACTTGTAAATATTTCTTAGCATCACTCTTGAACTAACTAAATGAACACACATTTATCAAACTGTGACATTTTATGACCACAAAAAACAAAGGTGACGTTGTGCAAACATTCTAAACGGCCACTTGAGACGCGATAAGATTATCGTCTTTTGTTTATGATTTGACTGCTTAGTGTACTGTGTTTATTATGAAATCGTTGTTGTGGTGTAATATTGATTAAAATTAATTGATTTTTTATATTAAAATATGTCTTTCACAAAAATTTTTGGGACTTATAATGATAAAAATGGGACGAAAATAATAAAACTTGTTTTTAATTTGAATGATACTCGTTTTATTCTGAATCAAATTACATAAGTGTCATTCACCGAATAGGAAAACTTGTACACATTACGAAACAGCCACAATCTTGTATGGGTTTCATAGTAAAATATCGAGAAATTGGGGTTTAACCACAAGTGGTCCGAAAAGAGGCGACATCTCGTCAAGGTGTAGGCAAGGTGGGCCAACTTCGCATTATTGACCTTTACAGACAGTGCCGCTGGAATGGTAAGTTTATGGAAGATAAAAATTAAGAAATCAAAATACATATGTATTGTGCCTAAAAAGAAATTCACCTGTTATGTTTATGTTCCATGTAAATTATGTTTAATCCATCCTTAATCGGGCGCAAGGTCGGGCCTGTATTTCCCTAAATTAGTAGATAGAGCTACAGTTAACGTTTAACGTTGGCAAATCTTTTTAGTAGTAAGTTTTCTTTTATTTGAATTTTTGTGTGTCAAACTGCTTGATTTAAATGTTTTAAATCTTGATTTTCAACAGATTTGTATCCTCAAAAGCCGTCCTTTAGACTAGACCAATAAGGTTTTAAATTTGTCATTTTTCAGTTACGTTTTATACAAGGTGCATTGCCAATGATGTTGTTGTTGAGATACTTCACCACAGCCAAAATATTGCATTACGTAGGGCTAATTTAGAGTACTTGTTATTTTTTTTTTCTCTTTTATACAGGCCTTATCCTTATTTACCTGTCTTTATTTTGTTAATTTAAAGTTAGTTGTTCTTCATATAGATTTGAATTGAAATTGTTACGTTTCGGAAGTCATATATCTGCTGCTTAAGACGCCGTATACGAAATTTTGTAGCATTCGCTGATTTTCTTGATTTTACACGTGTTTTTACATATTACATAAATTTAAATGCACAAACATGAAATAGATAATATCGTTTTAATTATATCCAATGAATGAGCTCCTTTTGTATTTTTGTCGAGAATTATAATGCGAGATTTAGGTTATTTTGATAGATTATTTACTGCCAATTCTTTAAAATTTTTTGCAATTTTGTTTTCGGGGTATTGATTGATCTTGAACTGAAGTTTATTTCTGTTGTTTGATTTTTAAGAACAATACTTCTGAATAGCCAAAATCAAAACCAATTCATTGCCCGTGTTCTCTAAAAAAATTTGTAACTTAAATTATGTTTGATTATGTTATTTAATATGAATAAGGAAAAGGTGATTCATACACTTTCAAAACAATTCATTGCAATTTTTTCAAACCATGTAGACGTTATACCGATTCTTATAACGTCTACACCGCATATATGATATACTAAACCTCTTACAGCAAAATTTCATAAAACAGTTGCCAATATGACGTCGATTAATCAGAATCAAAAAATGGAAAAGTTGCTAATTCATTAGGTAATCATTAAAATGGCCTTTCTGATGGTAAATTAATACTTATAGAAAACAGTATTTTAACTGAAAAATCACGTCTATAAAATCACGTAAATAAGCGAAATCGGAAAAAAATCGTAAACGTCCTTTTAAATGGTTATAGATAACACACTTCTTGCTGCGGACAGAAAATCTAAAATTATATTAAGTTTTTTCTATTTAACCGAGTTCAAAAAAGGAGGAGGTTCTTAATCAGACGTATTAAATTTTTTGGATGTTATGTGCAAGAACGCTATAGCGTTTAAAGAAAAGTTTTGCTTAGCGCACATTTTACAAAGATATTACATTATCAATTATTTTATACCTATCTCATTCTAACTATATTAATATGGTTTCTAACATGAGTCAGTTACTCAAACATCTAATATTGTTTTTTTAATATAATATATCGAATATAGTCTGTTTCATTAAGCATTCCAGGGTTTCAATTACCTAGATTTTTATCTATCTTAACACTAATACCTATACTATCCATCTTAACAGTAAACACTCTTAATTTTTTATCTTATATTTATATATTATAGTCAGTATCATTCTGTTACTCTGCGTCAAACGTATATATATATTTACTTCTTAAAATACGTAAAGTACTAGTGAAATCTATACAATCTTCCATGCACAAAGTTTAAAGGAATTTTAAAATTAAAATGATACAAAAAGTGTATGTTTCTATCATCAATAGCCGACACACGTAGTAGGTATATTAAAAGGAAGTACAAACATATTTTATTTTTTTAAATAACAACATTATTTGTTTCGGAATTAATTGAGTTACTTAAAAAAATTTGGTTATTTCATGTTGATTCAGAATTTAACTATAGTTAGGCTAAACCAAAATCTTTAAGTACACGAATATATTTGGTTAAATTACCCTTTTCACACAAACTACACAGACAAATATGAAATTTCATAGATTTTTCACCAGTGTGTATACGAATATGTTTTGTTAACTTACCATTTTCACTCAAACTACTCAGAAAAATATGAAATTTGATAGGTTTTTCACCAGTGTGTATACGACTATGTTTCGTTAAACTACCCTTTTCACTCAAACTACACAGACAAATATGAAATTTGATAGGTTTTTCACCAGTGTGTACACGAATATTTTTTGTTAAAATACCCTCTTCACTCAAACTACACAGACAAATATGAAATCTGATAGGTTTTTCACCAGTGTGTATACGAATATGTTTTATTAAAATACCATTTTCACTCAAACTACACAGACAAATATGAAATTTGAAAGTGTTTCACCAGTGTGTATACGAATATTTTTTGTTAAATTACCCTTTTCACTCAAATTACACAGACAAATATGAAATATGAAAGTTTTTTCACCAGTGTGTTTACGAATGTGTTTTGTTAATTTACCCTTTTCACTCAAAACTACACAGACAAATATAAAATTTGATAGGTTTTTCACCAGTGTGTATACGAATATGTTTTGTTAAAACACCCTTTTCACTCAAACTACACACACAAATATGAAATTTGAAAGTGTTTCAACAGTGTGTATACGAATATGTTTTGTTAAATTACCCTTTTCACTCAAACTGCAGACAAATATGAAATGTGAAAGTTTTTTCACTAATTTCTTTAACAATATTTTTTGTTAATTTACCCTTTTCACTCAAAACTACACAGACAAATATGTAATTTGATAGGTTTTTCACCAATGTGTATACGAATATGTTGTGTTAAATTACCCTTTTCACTCAAACTACACAGACAAATTTGAAATCTGATAGGTTTTTCACCAGTGTGTATACGAATATGTTTTATTAAAATACCATTTTCACTCAAACTACACAGACAAATATGAAATTTGAAAGTGTTTCACCAGTGTGTATACGAATATTTTTTGTTAAATTACCCTTTTCACTCAAATTACACAGACAAATATGAAATATGAAAGTTTTTTCACCAGTGTGTTTACGAATGTGTTTTGTTAATTCACCCTTTTCACTCAAAACTACACAGACAAATATAAAATTTGATAGGTTTTTCACCAGTGTGTATACGAATATGTTTTGTTAAAACACCCTTTTCACTCAAACTACACACACAAATATGAAATTTGAAAGTGTTTCAACAGTGTGTATACGAATATGTTTTGTTAAATTACCCTTTTCACTCAAACTGCAGACAAATATGAAATGTGAAAGTTTTTTCACTAATTTCTTTAAGAATATTTTTTGTTAATTTACCCTTTTCACTCAAAACTACACAGACAAATATGTAATTTGATAGGTTTTTCACCAATGTGTATACGAATATGTTGTGTTAAATTACCCTTTTCACTCAAACTACACAGACAAATATGAGATTTGATGGGTTTTTCATCCGTGTGTATACGACTATGTATTGTTAAACCAAACTTTTGAATGAAATTAGACATATATCACATTTGTAAGGTTTTTCAACAGTGAGTATACGACAATGTATTGTGACATCACACTTTTTTATTGAAACTAGACGTCTATCACACTTGAAAGGTTATTTTAAACATGAGTATACGACTATGTATTGTTAAATCACTCTTTTGACTGAAACTACGATAAAAAAGTTCACACTTACAAAGTTTTCCAGTACCATTGCTAATGAATATTTTTTTTTATTATTATTATTTTCGTAGGTTTCCGGAATGAATGACGTTTTTAATGTGTTTTGGTTATTTGATGATGATGCAGAATTTAAGTATTATTACACTTAACCAAAAGCTTTGTCTGAGAATACGAATATGTTTTGCTAAATTACCCAAGAGACTACAATTACACGGACAAATATCAAATTTAATAGGGTTTTTCACCAATGTGTATACAAATATTAATTTATTTTTGAGTAACAGCATCTTTCGCAGTTTCGGAATGGATTATGATTTTTTATTGATTTTTGATTACTTGATGACAAAGACGAATTTTAGTTTATATTGAGTTGAAAAAAAAAACAATTTTAATTTTCTGTATTTTTGTTTAATTTTGCATAAATGATCTGTAATAAAATGTGTAAATGACACGTTTTTTTGGAAATAATACTTAACCTCGAAGTCCCTAAGATACCACATTTGGTATAGACATAATGGTTTTTGTGTCTGTAATTACGGTAATTGACTGGTTAATATCAGTAAACCATATTTTTTATTACTTAAAAAGGTAACCGTGATGTGTCATGATTATCTTACAGTAGTGTTTTTTTATTATTTAGGATTGTGGTTAAGACTCACATAATTTCACGTTTATAAAGAGTATTGGAAGTTATTCCTTTTGTATGTTTATGTCTATAGAATTCAAAAGTACGCACGTAACCTATTTGCTTACAAATTAATAACCTATTTGGCGTACTTGAACATGCGTATTTATTGTGAATAGTAATCTTACAGAACTTATATTTAGGGTATCACAAACGCAAAATTACAGATATACATCATTTATATCGGACCTATCACTAGGATTCTCCACCCTTATGAAGCAGTGCTAGTGATGTTTATGATTTGCGACACTAAACTTTGCGTTTGTATATTTTTTTCTTTTTACTTTCATTACAAGTTAATTTAGAACTACCGTTTTCCATCCTAAAATTATATTTAACTATGAATGTGAATACGATCCCTGCCGTCTACTGTTTAATGTACAGTTTATTTAGCTCTTCTTAACCTAATTAAGAAAAGTCTCTCCACTTGTTTAAAATATTATTTATAATGTAAATTATAATAACGGGGTATCAATATTTCCGCCAAGTAATTCATTTATTGATTATTGAAAATGTGTGTTCATAGGACCATGTTTATTCAAAATCGACTGTAGAAACTAATTTTTAGTGGGTTGTTACTGAAACTAACAAGTAACCCTACCCAACCACCCTAATAACCCCTAAGTGGGGTAACCCACGTAACTCTGGGTAGAGTGAGTTTATTCGACTGCTTTTCAATCAGGACATTACGATCTTGACCACAGATAGGCTAACCTACCTTAACCCTAATATAACTTATCCCCACAAACCGTTAAAACCCTTATAAACCTAGAGGGTGGTTTCTACCTCTAAAAAGTGGATTCCTGAAAAATAAAAAACACGGGTTCAATATTTTTTAGTGTAATATCGATGTGCAAAGTTTCATTCTGATCGGTGGGTGACAGTTTGGTAGGGTTACGTTGTAAGTAAATTAATTTAAAAAAATTAGTGCTCGTTGAGCAGTAAAAATATTGTTCAAATAGTTTCAGAGCTATTATTCTAACGCATATATCCTCGTAAGGACCAACCTAAATTAAGGTCGATATAACGTACGACCCAATGTACTAAAAAAAGGTGCAAGTTTTTGCGGCCTAGATAAGCTCTTGACTTAATTATTTTAGCATTTTGCCGGGGGTATTTATTTAATATTTATAAGTTTTATTCAAGGTTAATTAATGTTTGATGACAGAATTAAATTGGTGGGTTTATTTAAACTAAAAAATAGGTTTAAATATTATGTCATAATTTTAGGTCGCTGGGCCGTAATATAATGATTTTAAAAACTGTCTTAGGCCGGAAAGTCTAAATATTTTTGTCACTAAATTAGGTCGTTGGATCTTACGAGGATATAAAAGATTTTTATATTTTTTTGAAAAATAAAATTATTACGATTTTTTTTTTTAATTATAACGTAGCATACGTTTTCCGATACAAATTTAAATAATATTTATTTCTCAAATTGATAACAGAGTACCCATTTTATTTTCACTTTTTTTTTATTCATCATTCCGTCATTCAATGTTGCTTTGAATATATTCAAAGTTAATTCAGATGAAAAGAAATGTACGAAATCAACATTTTGGATTAGTTAAGTGATTCGGCGGAAATATAGATACTATTACATACTAGAAATTATGTGATATATATATATATATATATAAATTTGGAATACTTACCGAAATTTATACTGAACTACATCTGTGTTTACACCATTGAGTTTGTATATAAAGCATTATACATCTTTTTGAAAAAGGAATACGCATTTATTATGCAGTTATGATTGTTAAATAAAATTACGAAAACCGACGAGGCCGTATGGGCTTGATGCCTTTGCTTTTCCGACAAAAAAATATTAGTCTAGGAATTTGCCGCGTTTTTGTTTTCTTCAGATACATAAACGTTAAGTTTCTTTCAATTTATTTTTATAAATAAGTTAATGTTCTAGTTTTACTTTTAATTGTCATTATTTTTAATAAATGCTTATCTCATATTATTATTGTGTTAATTTTTTCGCAAATGGTACGAAAAGTAGAGTATTTTCCTCGGTGATAAAGCTGTCTTAGTCTTGGGTGAACTTAAATCCCTCGCTACACTCAGGACTCGTCTTAAATCCCTCGCTTCGCTCGTGATTTAAGTTTTTAACACCCTCGCTACGCTCGGGAGTAAACCTCGAGTCCTTCGTTACGCTCGCGATTTAAATCGTCACCCGCGACAGAAGACACTGCTTTATCCCCTTGGTTAATAATCTACTATTCGATGTCACAGTGTACAACAAAACGAAGCGGGGTAGACCGTAAGAAACGACGATTTTTTCTAGGACCTTGTTTTATGTTTGAAAACCGTTTATAGCCGTCTGTTTTTTATTTTTTTAAATTTTTTTAAATATTCAAGACTTTTTCAAGTATTTTTTAACCCCCGACGCAAAAAGAAGGGTGTTATAAGTTTGACGGCTATGTGTGTCTGTTTGCGTCTCTTAAACGGGTGAGCTGATTTAGATGTTGGTTTAAGGTTGTTAAAAAGCGTCGGTTTGCTGCCTGCTTGAGACGAGTCCTTGGAGGAGCTTGGATTGGGAGTGTTTCCTATAGGGAGCACTTGCAAAGGTCAGTTGTATAGTGTTGCGTCGGTTTCTGTCTATTTGAGGAGTCTGTTGAAATATTAACCTCTAAGTCCCTGAGATACCACATTTGGTATAGACATAATGGTTTTTTAATTGTGTCTGTAATTACGGTAATTGACTGGCTAATGGTTCACCCAAATAAAAACTCAAAGAAAATAAGCGCCAACATTTCATGGTGGTAAGATCTCGGCGGCCGAGTAAGAGGCTGTTGAACAAGATTTTGGCGGAAAATTGTTCTCCTGTACGCAAGGCGGCCCCAAAGCGCAACAAAAATTCATCTCGTTAGATAATTTTTTGATGCGCTTCAGGGCCGCCTTACGTACAGGAGAAAAAAATTCCGCCAAAATCTTGTTCAACACCACCTGGCTCGGGCGCCGAGATCTTAGCACCATGGAATGTTGTCGCTTATTTTCTGTGTTTTTAATTGGATGAACCACTAATATTTCAACAGACTCGGCCCCAACATAGTTGGGAAAAGACAAGGCAGGTAATATCAGGACATAGGTACTACAAAGTTACTCAATTGATCTGAAATTCTTTGAGATACTAGTCAGATCTATTTGATGCTATGATTGTCATTTTCTCGGATTTTGAACCAAAAACTCAAAAATATACCTCGTACATTCGTCAGGATCAATAAGTACGTTAGTCAAGAATAAAAAAGTCTTAGAGAGTTTCGGTCATCATCAACTTTGATAGAGGAAAGTGCTGGATTGCCGCCAAGATAGCAACAGCTGAGGCCAATTCTGCAATTGATCCAGCAATGGCTCTCGTTCAAGCGAAACTCCCAATCTTTCTTAATCCGAATCAATATACTGGACTATAAGATGTCAAATGGGTTTTCTCGAACAAGGCTTTCTGTAATAATTGGTTCAAAATCAGAAAAAGATGAGCAATAACTCGCATTTTCTCACTAAATGTGGCCCGTCATTATCTGTTAAGTGCATAGCGTTGGTAAATAGTGCTTTTGAGATGGCGGTTATGCGTGGATGTGATGCATGTTTTTCTCCAGCTTTTTCTTTTTTTTTTTGTATGTTTTGGTCTTTCTTTGCGTCATGTTTGCCGCAATTAAACGTATTTTCTTTCTTTTTTTCCTTTTTTTACACGTGGCTCTTTATTCCATTTCGATTTGTCACTCCAGTTTTTTTTTTTCAATTTGAAATCGTTTTTCACCGGTCTAAATGATTGATTAAAGTACCCAAGACTTAGGATTATGTCTTCAATCTAACAAGTCAATTTTGGCGATTTTTCCCCCTCCTCCCACCCTGGTGAGACATCTTGAGATTTGGCTTGACCCTCCCCCCCCCCCCCATAACCTCAAGTGGGATATGTTCTAAATGTTTATTTTTATTGTATAAACGTTGATCTTTGCTGTGATGCAATTGCATTGGAGTTATGCATAGCATTGGGCTGGCTTGACTGTACGGTACCCCCCTAAATATTTCACGGAATTAATGGATGCCCCTAATTTGTCATTCACTGGATACATAAACGCAGGACCGGTCGTTGTTTCCAACTTTGAGGAGGCCTAAGACCAGCAGTGGACGTCTTTTGCCGGAATTTTGATGATACTGATGCATCAATGCAGTGATTTTGTTAATAGATGTTTGAGAAGGCCTACATAATGATGACGTTGAGATTCAAATTCACAAATATTTTATACGAGCTTTGTTGTCAGTGTTTTGGTTACATCAGTCAAGTATAAGAAAAGTTTTCAGAGTTGCGGTTATCATCCGTTATTACCTTGATCTAATACATGGCAACAATTGTTACCAACTCAACAAGACGCAACTCTTGAACAAGATTCTTATCTTCAATTAATATACCTACTAGACATATAAGTTGATATTTCAAGTCTCGAGAAATCTGCAGAAAAAATCCCAACGTCAACGGCTGAATGAATTTCGATGATATTTGACTTACAAATTTATCTGTGCTACTAATTACCCTTTATTATTTTGGTTTTACCTTTCTTGAATTGTTTTTTTTCTTTAGTATGTTTTTTTTTTCACAACTTTGCGCCTTTTTTCCCTGAAGGTCAGATGTGAATATAGTATACGTTATGCAAATAGTTTCTTTAGGATGCGAGTGAAACCGCAGGCATAAAAATATTTGAAAATAACACTGGTCAACAAAATTTTGTAACAAGAAAGGTGTTTACTAATTTTGAATAACCTGCCTTCCCTCATTCTAATACCATATTTATATTGATTGGATCAGGTCTCGTTTTTGTGTTACAGCTACTATACGAAAATAAAAGATTAATCGTTATTAAGTTTTGTTTTCCCATTCAAAGTATTTATTATTTGAAAAGCGTAGTTCTATTTTCTTTTTTTCGAATGAAATAATTCTTAAATATTGTCAAGAAAGTGTAAAAATGACCCTGACAAGTTTTGTTACAATAATTGTGGCGATATAAGTTTTGAAACTCAGCGAAGAAATTTGACGCCATTAGCAACTTTACTTATTTGAAAATATTTGTAGCTCCTAAAATCAGGCAATTGATGAAAATGAAATATTCAAAAAAGCTTAGTGATTTAGAAAAAGCAGCCTCGGAATCTTTAATTAATGTGGCTTTTAATTTTCTCGGCAATCACCGCTCAAATGACTATAAAAGTGAAATTTGAAATCAAATTTCAAAAAAACTATTCGTATTTGATACATTTTAATTTTATTTCTATTGTCCTTATTCTTGTTCTAATCATAATTAGACAAACCATTTCATGTTACTTACAAAAAGTGTTTTTTTGTTGACCAGTGTAATTAAAAATTTCTGAAATCTGTAGTTTTCTATATACGGAATTCTGTTCCGTTTAGTTGTAGCTTTCATGTGATTTTATTTAATGTGATTTTTATATTAATGTACGAATTGTATATTGCCAGTTTAACACACTCTTAACCTACGTTATGTTAACCTTAATTAACTTAACTACAGCGTTTTTAGCGCGTTTCTTAAGTATCACTGGGATCAGAAAACTTACATTTCTTAAAATTAACTTTAAATCTTGGCATTTCGTCATCAAGATATAAACTTATCTATTTCAGTACGACTGCATTGACAACTTAACTAACCTACTTCTAACTTAGGCGTTACTTATTAGGTCCTAGCGCGGAAATTGGAAATAAGATAAAACTTAAGTAAAAGTCAATTAATTTAAGATTTAAGTTTATGGTACAGCAACGTAAGTTAGAGAAACTGATATGATATTTAATTGTTATGAGAACATGTTTTATGAAGAACTTGTGTTATGAAGTACTTGTGTTATGAAGAACTTGTGTCATGAAGAACGTGTGTTGAGAAGAATTTGGTTAAGAACTTGTGTTATGAAGAACATGTGTTGAGAAGAATTTAGTTATCAAGAACTTTTGTTATGAAGAACTTGTATTATGAAGAACTTGTTTTATGAAAAACTTGTGTTAAGAAGAACTTATTGTGAAGAACTTTTTTTGTGAAGAACTTGTATTAAGAAGAACTTGTGTGTGAAGAACTTGTGTGTGAAGAACTTGTATTATGAAGAATTTGTTTTATGAAGAAGTTGTGTTATGTAGAATTTGTGTCATGAAGAATTTGTGTTATGAAGAACTTGTATTATGAAGAACTTGTGTTATGAAGAACTTGTATTATGAAGAATTTGTTTTATGAAGAACTTGTGTTATGAAGAAATTTTGTTATGAAGAACTTGTGTTATGGAGAACTTGTGTTATGAAGCACTTATTTTATAAAGAACTTGTGTTATGAAGAATTTGTGTGTGAAGAGGAATCACTATAATTTGGAAGTGGTTCCTCTCAAGCTCATATATGTATATTGTGTCTGCACTATCTGCCAACCGTACCGTCGAGTGTTGAATGTTAGTTGTGTGAATTTAAAGATGTACTACCAGTTGCTTGTGACAGACTAAATGATATTATTAAACAAAGGAGAAATATCAAAGTGATGAATCAAGTATGTATCTTAATTTATTAGTTTTCATTCATTTCCATTCTTCTTATTCTAGCCATTATTTTTTTTTATATACTTGTTAAAACATAATTAATGGTATAATATAATATTTTTACAATGATATTTCGAGTAAGATACAACATTAACTTAAACTATGTTAATATATAATATTATTTATATTAGTACGACTATCTGTTTGAACCAATTGCCACCCCATTTAAGTTTTGTAGTCGTTTTTTATCATAGTAGAATATACGCAGTACGACAATATATATTTGTATGTGTTATTTGTGTGTGTTGTGTGTATATAGTATATTTGTTAGAATATAATTAATTATGATACAATATTTTCACGATGATATTGCGAGCAAGATTCAAAATTAACTTAAGTTTTGTTAGTTTACAATATTATTATCTGTCAGTTAATATAGGTACTCAGCGCCCTTTTGAAGATGAGGTATTTTTTTAATATTTAGTTATTATAAAAGGAACATACGTTATGATAATTGTTATTATCGTAACAATTCCGGATTTATAGTCAGAAGTTGTTATATTATGATTTGGTATTATTACCTACATTACATACTAAATATTGATATCCGTTTTCATCCATTAGAATTTTTTTCATAATACTATTATTTCATAATCATAATTATAACATATCATAATCATAATCATTTATTTTTCAGAATAAAGTACATTATAGGGTCTTAAGATTATTAGATGGCATCATCACATTCTGCCAAGTGTGGCGTGCAAATATTAATTACATACATTATTACAGATAAAATATTACTGGGTAAGTATTAATTAACAATTATTCATTGCATAATTATTAATTAAAATTACAATTTCAGGTATCTTAGCTAATAATAATATGGTAAACACACAATTTATTTAGGATGTCAAAGTTTAATTAAAATGTCAGATTAAATCAAAAAGTCAAAGATGTCAAGGAACAGAGATTGTAATTAGGAAGTCAGAGTGTCATTCAAAAACTCATTTAAATTATAGTAACATTTATTACAAAGAAAATCTTTGAGTCCCTTTTTAAACCCATTTAAATTTAACTCTTTGAGTGATTTCGGAATTTTGTTATAGACTTGCGGGGCTATGCAGAATATGCTTTTCCACATTAGAGCTGTTTTGGCTCTCCGTCCGCGTAACATATAATTATTTCCTTTACATCCCAATCTTTTAAAGAACCCAAACCACTTAGGAGTTTTTAGTGAATTTATTCAATTCCTATAGTGCGCCTAAGTATAGCTGATTAGTATAGTATTGTTTGTTTTTGAAAAAAGAATTACCAGTTGTTTGTGAGAGATTAGATGATATTATTAAACAAAGGACGAACACCTAAGTGATGGTATTTTTTTACTTATGATATTTATAAAGACAGATAAAAATTAAGAAACAAAGAGCATTCGAATTCTGAACTTCTTCGTTTCTTTGAAGTCAGTTCAGTGCCCAGTTGAAAAAAGAATTATTCAAAAGTACACCCCATTCACATCTAGCTTATTTTTGTGATTTGCGCCCGGTAGGCGGGTGCTCGGCATGGTCGCAAGATACATAACTACTTATACGTAGGACTCGGAGGCGAGTTGTGGGCATGCGAACGAATTATCGTTCGACCCGGGAGCCGGGTGCGCGGCAGTAAAAGTAACGATTTTTTGTCTCTACAATCTAATTCCTGATAGGTACGCAGTAGATATTAAATGATTTAACATAAATCATATGAAATCTGCTGCGTACCTATAAGGATTAGGCTTGTTCAGACAATAATCCCTTTTTTTTATAACGTATGTTCTTCATATAGTTTATAAATAAAATAAATACAAGATTGTTCTTATTAACATATCATTACTTTGATGTTCTTCCTCTGGGTCAATATTATCATCAAGATCACTGATAAAATAAGGTGATTAGTTAAATGATTTAGCATTACCTAAAAACTTCATTTATCAATTTTATATTTTTTTTATTTCTTTGTTGTAACATTATGAATGGAATAACAATAAAATAATATTTTACTACTGTATTGCCAGCAAGTAACAAAATTAATCCAAGCTTCGTTAGTTTATAACATTATTTGTATTAGTAGGATTATCTATATGAACAAATTATTTGTTGGGGTACTTAGCGCCCCCTTGAAGTTTAGTATTTTTTCACGGTACAGATTTACAAATCATTTGATACATAAACCTACTCAATTGTAACTTTTGAAGATTTTTTGGCGGGCTTAAGTGGTACATTTAGACTTAATTACTAAATTAAAGCAATTTTCATTCACACACACACAAAGATACAGAATAAAAGACTTTATACGTAACGCGCTTATGATCCCTAATTTGACTGTTGGTACACACTTAACTCCTACAACTATCTATAATTACTATCTACATACATCTATAGTTCTATTATTCATTTCTGAGGCAGTAACCTTTATTCTTATCTGTTTTTCAATGTACACTTATTTTACTAATCATAAGTACCTAGATTTAAAATAAAGACTAAAGAAACGATGGATGAACTGTGTAAATGATAATAAAATAGAAAGGTCGTCATCTCAGTAGTCCCCCTACTGTGATGACGACTAATAGAGAAGTGTGGAAGAGAAAGACATGTTGCGCCGACCCCAAATAAATTTGAATAAGGCCAGAAGAATTATGATTTAAACATGAAATAATTTAAAAGGATATCACTAAATATTATTATATATATTAACGTTGACATTACCTCAGACAGTGGCACGATTTGACTTTTATTTGAAATAAATTTAACTTCTGGAACTATCTATAGCTGATACATCTATTTAAGGTTCTATATTCTAATATTAATTTCTGTGGCATATACTCCCAACGATTTTTTTTCAATTTACACTTATTTTACTAATCATACCTACATTACATAATTTAAAAGTACATAGCTAATTAATATTATATTGACCTTCTTGACTTGTAACTCTGTGTGTCACCCCCTAATGGGAAGAACACACGATTAATGTACATATACATATTGGTAGGTAAAGTAGTCCTATAAAAACCTCGATATAGATAGATAGATGGATAGAATATGCTTTAGGACGTGTCGTAACCGAAAGCGATTGTCGCAGAAGTACACAATTGTCGGGCTCGTTCATAATTGGTCAAATTAAATTAACTGGCACTAAGTACGGACGCCAGCACATCGAGCTACTACAATCTGTCAAATTACTTTAATCGATTTTCAACTTTATAGCTAAAGCATTAGGTTCAGGGTTGATTGGGAGAATTCGGACAGTTTCCGGTACCTTGATGTGCGTCTATACTTTATCCACGTGTTGGGTATCGATATCGAAAATGATTGAAAATATTTTTTTTTCTTTCATACTTTGTTCAAATCCTTAAATGACATTGTGACATGTACATTAAGGCAACGAAACGACTTTAGTGTTATGGTTTTTGAAAAACGTAAAAAACAACATGTGTGCAATTCACACGACTAGAAGTGAAACCTTCAAAAATTTTGGCTTCAAGATAATGAGACAAATGTAAAATTTCGGGAAGAGGATAATTGTAGGTTTTATTCGTATATATATTACATAGATTTATTCAAACGGTGAACACGAGTGGAGGGGGTCCGAAGCAGAGCATAAAGAGAACGACGAACATAAGAAACACTGTATAATGCTTCCTATCTCATTTTCTCCCACGTTAAATCTTATGAATTTATGTGTCTGTTTCTTTTTACTGTCGCTTTTTCGTTTCATAGACTTTCAAATCACAACGGTGCTAAAGAAGTTTTCGCTTCAAAAAACAAGTTTCACGAATTATCACAATGGACGATTACGGAACGTTGACTTTCTTCGGCCTATCGTATGGTGAAAAATGAATTTATTTTAATCACGTGTTGGGTGCACGTGGGTAAAGTATTGACAGGTAAATTTAATTTGAACTGTATAAGAGTTATTCTGGCGATCAACAAAGTCGCATATCCATTCTGGTTAACAATCGCGTAATCGTATAGTCGCGCGACAGTTGCAATCGGTTAGGACGCAGGGTTATTTTACAGAGTCAGCACAAAAAAAGCTACTACAATCTGTCAAATTTCTTTAATAGATAATAAACTTTATCGCTTAAAGTATTAGGTTCAAGATTGATTGGGGAAAATTTGACAGTTTCGGGTAGCGAGTTAGTAAGTTATTTATTGGTGTACCAATAAGTTACTGTGTTTATGTATCAATATATCTGCAAATCCTGATCAATTATGATTGTTTTTATTATTTATTAAACGCGTCCATTCCGTTTCAGTTGTTAATACGTTAAGGTGAATATTTACTTAGCTACTTAATTTTATTTCTGTTCGGCATAGTTTTAGAGTTTACGAGAAAAAATGTTCAAGGTGCAAACATACTCACATTTGTAAGTGATCAAACTAAATAATAACTTTGAAAATGGTAAAATATTTTACTTTCAATGGGTCTCGGTGGGCAAGTCAGACTCGATATTTGCAGGTTTTTTTTTTTAATTTAAATCACGTTTTCTGTTTTTAAAGAACTACTTTACCAACACCGTTTTTTTTTTGTTTTTTTTTTGTACCTTTATTTAAAAAATAACTTAGATAGTAGCACGCTTCCATACTTCCTGGCCTTATTTAAAAGAGCACTTAACCTTCATGTACCTAACCTAGTAATTAATTAAACTACCCTAAATAAACTTAATTTAAATACCCAAAAAATTACAATAACACGGTGTTTTTATTGTGATCAGCATATGTACAATTGACGCATCCCGGTCCGGATTACCCCGCTTCCTAACCAAAGCGATCGGTCTCGTGATTACAAGATCGCCGTGATCATATGCAGCCATTCATTTGTTCGAAACAGTGAAACTATGTCGGCGCGACCACGCGAACGCTTGCACCGGATTAAATGAACGCAACGGTTGCCTGTTCAAGAGATGCTCGCTTTGAATAAGACGCGGCCTTATATGAATATATTTTTATAAGTATTTAAAATATTAACAATGAAGTGCATAGAACTCCTAACTTGATTGCTGATTGGACTACAGTGAATAGCAGACAACAAATGAATGAAAATAGTAACAGTGCAGATAATTTTTCAGTTTTTAACTTTTTAGATTGGTTTAATTTTATCGTGAAAATCAATGTTTAAGGGATATTAAATCCCAAAATTGGCATACAAAAGAAATGCGTGAAAACTAATGTTTTCTACGATTCAGTATTCATTCTCTTATTTATTAAACCATTACTTCTTAGATGCTTCATCTCCTTCTTTCACTTTCGTTAACAGTTCTAACAGCAGTTATGATTATTTATCTGTAGTAAAGTCAACTGTTTTCGAGAATTCATGTTTCCCCACTAACTTCAATAACGTGATTAAATAACCACGACTACTGACTACATTTCCACATGGTCAGTCCTTGTTGCCAGCACTGACTTCAATTGGAGCCAGGTATAAATCTGCCTTAATATGTTATGCTCTAAAACTTAGTCTACTTCATATTCTTCTATTGCATTTTAAGGCAGCCGTATGTTCAATATTAGTCATTGTTTATTTACAAGATTAGTTATGCTATTTAACTTCGATTTTATCTTTCTTGTTATGATGCAGTCTATATATGTACCCAATGTTCAATATTGATCATTGTTTATTTATAAGAATGATGTTATAACTCTTTAACTTCGATTGTATCTTTCTTGTTCTGACGCAGTCTATGTATGTACCCTATATTCAATATTGATCATTGTTTATTTATAAGAATGATGTTATAACTCTTTAACTTCGATTTTATCAGTCTTGTTCTGACGCAGTCTATGTATGTACCCTATATTCAATATTGATCATTGTTTATTTATAAGATGTTATGTTCTTTAACTTAGGTATTATTTTTCTTCTTCTAACGCAGTCGTGTATGTACCCTATGTGCCCTATTGATCATTATTCATTTATAACATGTTATGATCTTTTCTTGTTGTTTTTCTTCTATTGCTGCCTATAGCCACTTTACGTTTAATATTGATCGATGTTTAACTTTAAGAAGTTATGTTCTTTAATTTAGGTGTTATTTGTCTTCTACAAACGCAGTGTATGTATGATGCACCCTATGTTCAATATTGATCATTGATTTTTGATGCACCCTATGTTCAATATTGATCATTGATATTTATAAGATGTTATACTCTTTAACTTCGATTTAATCTTTCTTGTTCTGATGCAGTCAATGTAGGTAAGTACCCTATTTTCAATATTGATCGTTATTTATAAGATGTTATTTATGCTCTTTAACTTCGATTTTATCTTCCTTGTTATGACGCAGTCTATGTATGTACCTTATATTCAATATTGATCATTGTTTATTTGTAAAATATTATGCTCTTTTACTTGTTGTTTTTGTCTTATTGCTGTCTATAGCCACTTCATGTTCAATATTGATCGATGTTCATTTATAAGATGTTATGTTCTTGTTATTATTTTTCTCCTTATGACGCAGTCGTGTATGTACCCTTTGTGCACTATTGATCATTATTCATTTATAACATGTTACGATCTTTTCTTGTTGTGTTTCTTCTATTGCTGTCTATAGCCGCTTTATGTTCAATATTGATCATGACCATTTATAAGATGTTATGTTCTTTAACTTAGGTATTATTTGTCTCTAACGTAGTCTATGTATGTAGCGTATGTTCAATATTGATTATTATTCATTTATAACATGTTATGTTCTTTAACTTGTTGTTTTTCTCCTATTGCTGTCTATAGCCACTTCATATTTAATATTGATCATTGTTTATTTATAAGATGTTATGTTTTTTAACTTAGGTATTATTTGTCTCTTACGTAGTCTATGTATGTAGCATATGTTCAATATTGATTATTATTCATTTATAACATGTTATGTTCTTTAACTTGTTGTTTTTCTCCTATTGCTGTCTATAGCCACTTCATGTTCAATATTGATCATTATTCATTTATAACATGTTACGATCTTTTCTTGTTGTGTTTCTTCTATTGCTGTCTATAGCCGCTTTTTGTTCAATATTGATCATGTTCATTTATAAGATGTTATGTTCTTTAACTTAGGTATTATTTGTCTCTAACGTAGTCTATGTATCTACCGTATGTTCAATATTGATTATTATTAATTTGTAACATGTTATGCTCTTTTACTTGTTGTTTTTCTCCTATTTGCTGTCTATAGCCACTTCATGTTCAATACTGATAATTGTTTATTTATAAGATGTTATGTTCTTTAACTTGGTTGTTATTTTTCTTCTTCTGATGCAGTCATGTTTGTACCGTTTATTCAATACTGACTAATGTTCATTTATAAGATGTTATGTTCTTTCATTTAGGAGTTATTAGTCTTCTACAAACGCAGTTTATGTATGATGTACCCTATGTTCAATATTCACCACTATGCATTCATAAGGTGGTATGTTCTTTGACTTCGGTATTATTTGTCTTCTAAATTAGTCTTTGAACCTTATGGTCAATATTGATCATTGTTCATTCATAACATGTTACACCCTATTACTTGTTGATGTTCTTCTATTGCTGTCTACAGCCACTTTATGTTCAATATTGATCATGTTCATTTATAGATGTCATGTTCTTTAACTTATATGTTATTTTTCTTCTTCTAAAGCAGCATAATTATGATGTACCCTATGTTCAATATTGATATTGTTCATTTATAAGATGTCATGTTCTTTAAATTAGGTTTTATTTGTCTTTTACTAACGTAGTCTATGCATGTACCGTATGTTCAATATTGATCATTGTTTATTTATAAGATGTCATGCTCTGTTACTTGTTGTTTTTCTTCTATTGCTGTCTTTAGTTGCTTCATGTTCAATTTTGATCGATGTTCATTTATAAAATGTTATGTTCTTTAACTTAGGTATTATTTTTCTTCTTCTAACGCAGTCTAAGTATAAGGTACCCCATGTCCATTATTAATCATTGTTTATTCACACGACTGTATGCTCTTATACTTGTTGTTTTTCTTATTTTGCTGTCTATAGCCTCTATATGTTATATTGATCATAGTTCATTTATAAGATGTTATGCTCTGTTACTTATTGTTTTTCTTCTATTGTTTTCCATAGCCGCTTTATGTTAAATATTGATGATGAAAAAATCTTTTGCTTTTTATATTCATTATGTGGAAGCCAAAATTAAATATTGTTATATTCAAAAGTTGTTAAATTACAATAAGTTTTGCCGTCATACGCGTTATGCAGAAGTTAACTTAGACAACTGACTCGCGTTTTTTTTTTTTGTCATTGCTTTGTATTTTATCATCTGCCCTCCCTGTAGTTTCAATCAAACAATCTTTTAAAAATAATTACTTGACATAGTGAATTATAAATTATTTTAGTGAATATTTTGATGTGTGCAACGAACTCGAAAAGTATCTATCTAATGACTTCGTCATAATCTTAAACTAATACATGTCAATGTGTGTTTATAACTACCTATAACTATGTACTATAAATGCTAGTGTTTTCTTTTTGTCTATTTTTGTTTTTTATTTTTTTTTTCATTTTGTGTTAAGCCCTTTTATTCCCAGCATACAAATAATTACCTACATTATATTTATACTTAGTTTCATATAAGCCCACATGTGTCGTTCGTGCACTGCACTTCAATATACATGCTTATTCTAAATTAAACTTATAATGACGATAACTAAGAGATGATTGTTTTTCAGCCACGACAAATCACATTAATTGTGTTTGGAAACTATGAATTTATGGGTCTACTTTTTGATGAGATCTACAGAGATGGGATCGCAGGGTTGTGCTTAATTTAGAGTACTATCTTAGAAATAAACTTATTATAAAACTTATCACTTTCGAGGCCCATACACGAAACGCTTCAAATCGTCTTTTGTAACTTAACAAATTGTTGTATTGTTTCTCTTTAAAATGATTCTAATTACTGACATATTCTTCTATTTTGATTGCTTAATTACAACTGATTATATTTTAGGATGTTTATTAGCCCAAAATTGAATACCTATACCTAACATGTAAAACCGAGCTTTTTCATAAAAAACGGTTTATTAGATGTGAAAATGAATGAAAATATAAAAATAAAGAATATATAAATCGATATAAGTGATATTATAACACTATTTATTTTTAATGAAAAATAAAATTAATATTATTTATGTAATGATTTTGATACATTTAATATTTGATCAATAGTGAATTTGACAGGATGTGTCATACATGAAATTTTGTGACATGTTTTTTAGTTTACTTTTGAATTTTTAAAATGTATAATGAATGATTATTTTTTTTGGTTTAATGAGTCGTTTTATCGAAAGTTTTTTTTACTATTTAAAACTTATTCAATGAAAATTTAACGGTTTTCACCGATGGCAGTGCCTATTTGGCTTTTTACAAGTCTTTGATTTAAAATAATAAAACAATATGTTTTATGTCCGAAAAATGAATTGGTTTGGTTAAAATATTTAAGAGTTTACTACTAATTTCCAGTATATTTGTGGCAATTTTTTGTGTCAATTTGGTCACCATGTGCTCTCTTTGTCTCAATATACTGCACTGTTTTTAAATTGAAATTGTTATCTGTGCATGTCGTTTAATTTTGAGCTTCAAAATATCTCAAATGACAACATTTTACTTATTTTTGGAACAAAATTCCTTATCACCCGTTATATTTAGCACATAAACAGGTAACATTTTGTCACGACATATGTTGTTTTTTTTTTTCTGTGAAACGTGAACGTATTTCATAATGTCAGTTATTAAATATTAGTTTTCATCAATGTCCCTTAACATTTTTCTTTGTTCCTTTGTAGTAAATTGGACTTTATTTCACGTTTCGTGTATGGGAAAACGAGACTTAAAATTAAATAACCTAGTTGAGGTGGATTTCCTTTTGGTTGTATGAAGTATTTTCATTTTTATTTAGCAAATCACACATTATGAGACCTTGCAACCATGTTAAGTGTTGCACAGATACATATTTATTAATTAAGTCACGAAAAATCATTTTTATCATAAACATAAGATAACTCGAAAAGATTCTCCATAATTCCTGCATATCCCTTAATAAAAAAATGTTATCTAATACTACCGTAGTGTACCTAATACCTAAAAAAAACGTATTACCTAATAACTAACTTGATATTTAAATTAGCTGTTGCGTTTTCTACAGTTGCTGAATGAGTCTCTCACATTACTTATCCTATCAGATACAATCATATTATGAATTAACTTATATCAAAACGAGCGCAAATCACGAATGGAAATAATTAAAACAAGTAATGAAACTAAAATGTACAACTAAGGCGGATTGCCGACAGTAACGTTGTCAATAAAATTATTTTAAATATCAGGGATGAGATTTATTTTATTTTATTTTATTCTGTAGGTACTAGAGATAAAAATATAAAAGATGTTTGCAATGTTTTTGCTGATGAAACGAGTATTCATTAAAACTGTATGAATATTTATGAAATAAATAGAATATAAATAAAATTTGGATGAGATATTCATATTATTCATAAAAATGGCAAGTTCTGAATTAATAAGCTTAATGTGAAAATTGTATATATATTTTTTTATAGATAAATATGTACTCATTCCTGACAAAAATAAAGATTAATGTAAAGTGTACTAGTATATGACTATTCAGCCACAACAAAATATATTTATCGAAAACTAAAGCAAATTAAAACTAATAATTGAACGGTAAAGAGTGTTTTCCATTTTCAAATAAACAAACTTATTTCATAATATGGTATTGAATACCTACTATAAATTAAAACAATAATCTAAAAAGTTTTGAATTTAATGTGTCTCTGTGTAATATTTGATGTCGTTTAGACTGCATTATTCGCTGTATTTATGGTATTCTTCTATTAGTTTTAACTATACCCTAACTACATCTAGTACTTGCAGTATCTTTCACAGTACTTTAATTTAAATATATTATCAATTCTATGTGAAGCGTCCCCAAAATTGATTATCAACTCCAAATAATTTTAATAAAAGACTATGAATGAAATTATTAGTAATAAAAATGCAAACTCAATCTAAAATAAAAATTATGTCGCAACTATGTATAAATTTGCAGTTTATGTACATATTCGTCAATACACGTAACAATAAGACGCCATATTGAAAATGGCGACTAAAAGAAAAATTCTATGATTTTATCACTCAGTTGACGAGTAGCCGTTTACGACTCTAATGATAATACTTAAATTAATATAAAGAAATTAGCGACTATTTAAAAAATCCGTTAAAATTATTCGATGTTACGTGCTAATTAAATATGTTACATAAGTTGTGCCCGTACTCTGATATAAAGAAGATTTACAAAAGATATCACAGAATGAAACATGACGATGCAAATACAAGATCTGCAGTGTTTATGAAAAATGTAAGTATGAAGAATTTCGTTAGTGAAAAAAACGACAATCATAAGTCCGCATAATAACATATTTCACATATAGCAGTCTGAAAATAAAATGGAACTGAAACGTTTTTTTTTATATATATAAAAATAACACTAAGTTCAATAAAAAATAAAAAAATCTGTAAAAGCGCGCGCTCTGCGGTATTTTACATATCACCGGAAGAAGCACGTTACGTTACGTATACGTTTCATACACACACAGAAACAAAACCGCATCAAAATTTCATTCATACTCTCATTTTATAGTATATTTAGTACATGCTACTCAAGATACGTGACAAATAACCACCCATATAATATGATCTTCCTGCAGATATCGCTCTAGCAATAGGTTTTTTTTTTCATATATATACATTTTACAGTCTAATTAATGCCAGTTCGTTTAGTTTGTTTTGTAAATTATATATACAGCACTTATTTTTTGACGTGACAACGTCTTATAAATTGGTTTGCCGGGTGACACTTCAAGAAACTGCGTTACGCTCCGCTCACGTTATGCGCTCACAATGAGAGCGAGTGAGAGGCACGCGTCCCTGGTTAGCCCGCCTAAGAGCGAGAGAGACAGACATAAAAAGTGAAAGGCACGCGTCCCTTCCACTCGAGCACAGTTAGCCCGCCTAAGAGCGAGAGAGAGAGAGAGTGAGAGAGATAGGCATACACACCGGTTCATGTCTTGCGCTTCTATTTCGCTTAGGCGCCTGCATATTATTTTACCACTCAAAGTCGTTGTCACGTAAAACTTTCGCCCGTATACCGACTTTACAGGCAACCAATTTTTTTTATATTATACCTACTGACTAAATAAACCTAATTTTTTTTCTTACCTAATTATGCCCTACGATTTTAAATTAATGGAGCGATTACAATACGTTTCTTACACGCACAGAAACAGAACCGTATCAAAATATCATTCATACTATATTTTTATGGCATGTTACTCTTAAGATTCTTACTTAACTAGTTTAGAATACGTTTCAATCATTCACCTACATATGTAGTATTTTCCGTCAATTATCGTTCTTATTATAATAGTACTTAAGGTCCTATTAGAGATTTTTGCCAGAGGTTGTTTCATATATATTTACACATTACAGTCTAATTAATGCCGGTTTATCGTTTTAGTTTTTGCAAAATATACATACACTTATTTTTATTATATTTAACCTACCTACTGACTAAAAACCAATATTTTTTTCTTACCTACTTATATCTTACGGCTTTATGCCTAATCACAATCATACTTAAAAATATTTTTAGCCCAGTTTTTTATAATATTACATGTTTCTCTAAAAGATTATGTGTTTAATTAATCAGTTTGTAAACCCGACGGTGATTAATCTAAAAAAGTATGTTTATTTTACATTTAAACCCAGATTTCAAAAAGATTTAAAATATCGGTTAGACAGCTTGCATTTATTATTTCTAAGTTCCCCTTACATGTACGATAATATTTAAATTGTTTAACCGAAGGCATTTAATTCTTACACTTAAAGCCTTAAAGAACATAATAACATAATGGTTCGACTTTTTAAACCCCTAAACATATGAAATAAAATTGTACTCAATAACTGAACGAAAGTCTCACGATACGACACTATAAAATTAAGAAATTAAAACTTAAACACGCACCTAATGACGATAAACAATTCCGACATTGCAAAGGATTAATATACACTCCTTAAAGGACCTCCCCTTATTGTTAATATTTAGGATACAGCCATATAAAATAGATGCCTAAAAATATTTTTCAAAAAATTATTATATTCAATGTTACACTCACGCTTAGAAACATTCCTTAGCTCTACCCAAAATATAAATCACGATGTTTAAATAAAACTAACTAAAATGACATTGAATGCCTTATAAATTCGATATCGAATGTACGCGGTTATGTACAAAATATTAAAATTCTAAAGTAACCATAAACTTAACGTCTATTCAAACTTTGGGTATATTGAAAATGAAAAATAATACTTATAAAATATTTTGGCCAAACAACACCTAGAATTCTGTTTCAGAATTTGATAAAATAAAATAAAACCTAATATTCCAAAATCCTTCGATTCTTACTATTGTTAAGTTCACCATTAAATTCCTATGACACTTTCTAATTGCATGAGTTTTACGGTTTAAGAAATTTATTTCGCTCAAAAAGAATACAATTGTTCACTTCTATGAGGGAAACATAATAATTAAGATAAGATAAGCGACGCTTTTGCTTGGTAAAAAACTAGTTTTCCGTTTTATTTTCTTAGTTTTTTCCGGTCCGGTTTGAATCATATTCATATCAATGGACGTTTGTCTACGTGTACCTAAGAACGAACGGTCGAAAAAGAGACGTTAAATAGGAATGTACTACAGAAACCAAGAGTAGCTGACCAAAGTTGAGCTAGAGCGTCTGAAAATTGGACCTATATTGAGCGGTGCAAAGAAAAGCTGAAACAGTGGTATACAGGTGATATCCAATTGTACTTTTAAAATTTGAACAAGATTTCAAAGCGTCCCACGTACCGCATCAAACAGTGACATAAGATGGAAGTCGCACTTTCATAGCTCAACTTTACTCAGCACAAATTGCTTCAACATCTGTTTAGAAAACTGTCTCCATACGATGGTTCCTTGTTTGTAGAGTGCAAAAAATGCTATCATTTTGAAAATGTTAGGTTGCAAATTTGAAGTTCTAGTAACGTGGAGACAAAGTCCACAAATTTTTCGTGGCCAGTATGGTTGTTAATAATTTCTTCAATTTTAAGCTGATGTCAATCTTTAATCTGACAGTCCGGCTAAATTAAGGTACGCAAATAGAGATGGATGAAATGAATTGATGTTGAAGTAAATTAATCAGAGCAGAACGGCGTCTAGCTGACCAAAGTTGAGCTATAGTGCCTAATAGAATTTAGACCTCGCGTTGAGCTGTACAAAGATGGATGATCCGTGATGATGAGTGATAGATCCGTGGCAAACAGGTGGTATTTATGAGTACTTTTAAAATGAACAAGATCTCAACGCTTCCTGTGTACTGCTTCGAACAGTAATAAAAGTTAGAAGTGACACTATCACAGCTCAAATAAGCAGACAGCTCTCCACTCATTTATGGAAAACTATGCCCCGGCACGATGCCTATCCCTATTGGTTGAATGTTTACAAACAGCTAGCATTCAGACCGTTACGTTTTGAATTTAAAAGTTTTTAAACGTATTCTGGAGGTCCCAGCATCGACATTTTTCAGATCCAGTGGGGATTTCTATCATTCAAACGATTTTTGCTAAAATGTACACAATACGGGACAAAAACCAAGACCGGAGAGGGGTACAGCTGAGTAAAGTTGAGCTAAAGTGTCTATTATAATTTAGACCTAACTTTGAGCGGTACAAAGTAGACATGTATCTGTGGCATACAGGTGATATTTATGAGTACTTTTACAATGAACGAGATCTCAACGCGTTCTGTGTACCGCTTGAAACAGTAAATTAAGTTGGAAGTGACACTATCACAGCTCAACTTCAATCAGCCGACAACGCTCCACGCCTTTACAGAAATTGTGCCCCTGGTTCCTACGATGCATATTCCTATTAGTCGAATGTTTTAAACAGCTAGCATTTTGAGACTGTTACGTTTTCAATTTGAAAGTTCTTTTCACCTATTCTGGACGTCACATTGTTATCATAACAAAGGATGTTTGCCAAAATGAACACAATACGGGACAAAAACCAAGACCGGAGAGGGAGGTGTAAGCTGCGTGAAGTTGAGCTTAAGTGTCTATTATAATTTAGGCCTAACGTTGAACGGTACAAAGTAGAGATGGATCTGTGGCATAAAGATGGTATTTACGAGTACTTTTAAAATGAACAAGATATCAACGCGTCCTGTGTACCGCTTCAATAAGTAATAAAAGTTGGAAGTGACACTATCATAGCTCAACTTCAATCAGCAGATAACGCTCCACACCTTTAACTGTGCCCCTGGCACGACGCGTATCCCTATTATTTCAGATCGTTACGTGTCCAATTTGAAAGTTCGTTAAACGTATTATGGAGGTCCCATTATCAACAGTTTTCAGATCCAGCATGGATTTTTATCATATTAAAGGATTTTTTCCAAAATGTACCTACACAATACGGGATACAAATCAAGACTGGAGAGGGAAGGAGGTGTAAGCTGCGCAAAGTTGAGCTGAAATGTCTATTATAATTTAGACCTAATGTTGGGCGGTACAAAGTAGAGATGGAACCGTGGCATACAGGTGATATTTATGAGTACTTTTACAATGAACGAGATCTCAACGCGCCTGTGTACCGCTTCTAACAGAAATATAAGCTGGAAGTGACACTATTGCAGCTCAACTTCAAATAGCAGACAAGACTCCAAACCTTTATGGAAAACTGTGCTCCTAGGCACGACGCGAATCCCTATTAGTTGAATGTTTAAAACAGCTAGCATTCTTCTCTAAACGTATTCTCGAAGTCACATCGTCAACATTTTTCAGTTTCTTTATCATATCAAAGGATGTTTGCCAAAATGTACACAATACGGGACAAACGGAGACAGACCAGAACCGACCGGAGAGGGGTGCAGCTGAGTTAAGTTGAGCTAAGTGACCATTGTAATTTAGACCTAATTTTTAACGGTACAAAGTAGAGATGGAACCGTGGCATACAGGTGATATTAATTTGAACTTTTAAAATGACTACGATTTCAACGCGTCTTGTGTGCCGCTTCAAACAGTTATTTAAGTTGGAAGTAACACTTTCGCAGCTCAACTTGACTCAGCAGACAACGGTTCTTAAAACTATTCCCTTGTTCTTATGACGCTGAAACCTTATTGGTTTAAACTGCAACATGTTATAGCACCCTATTAGTTTGAACTGCAGATTGTTACGTTTTGAATTTTAAAGTACCTAAAACATATTCGATGCCGAAGTTTCAAACATTTCTTCAGTTCTAATCTAGATGAAAATTGTGACAATGCCTATCAACCCTAACATGATTTATTTTACAATGTATACTCTGAAGGAGACAAGCAAAACTGGGACAAGAAAAGCAATGTAGCAGGTTGTACTATTGAAACCAAGACCAGACCGGTGTTAAACGAGCAAAGTTATCATTTAGGAATTAGCCGTCGCGTCGAGCGGTACTAAAAGTGATGAAACAGAGTCATTTGTGCATGGTCACATTTTTTACTTTATATAGACACAAATGAACGCAATTTCCAAAATTTTCCGCGCTTTTTGTACCGATCCAAACATTAATTACACTCCACAACTTAATCGAAAAGTATGCAACTTGTCCCTGAAATGCTCAATCTCTTTTAAGTTTGAATTTTGCATTTCAAAATGAAAATTCGAATTTTCGAATGTCCATATGAATTTTCGACGGTTGCTTTGTACACAATTTTTTTCCAATCGTTGATAATTAGAATATCAATAAATTCTTCACCGAAAGTGCAGTTGATATTGTTCTATATGATTCTTTGGTATGTTGAGTCCAGCGGTGTTTTGTTTTTTTTTTTTTTGGTGGCGACAAAATCAAGCAAAGTTGCATCGTGACTTTTCATTCCTTACATATAATTTACAGTTACGGCGTAATTAAAGGAAAACACACAAAAAGTTATGTTAGAAATGATTTACTTTCCTCCTGCTTCACGATCCCCATCTCCTGGAGTACGGCTTCGAGACCTTCCGGCATCCTGCCCTGATCTAACTCCAAGTTCCACTTGTAATACTGGAATAAGAGAGAGAAATGTTTTTAATAGCTGATATTTTATTTTCCGATATTATAATTCCGACAGAATTCGTTCGTAACTTATTATTCGTAAGTTCGGTTCTCCCATCGGACTATTCAATTAAATGAAATGTTTATATATCGATGGCAGCAAAGTAGAAACGGACATCTACAAAATCGCAATTTTACAGAAGAGCAGATTTAGTAAAAAATAAAGGTAATTTCGAGAGTTATGGACCGATTAACATGAAACCTATGATACAATAAAATAACCTTCTCCATGAATTGGATTTTTGGATTGATTATAAGCTCATTTTTGTAAAAAAAAAGCATTTTCATCAAAATGTAGGTCCGTTTCTACTTTGCTGCCAATAGACCTTTTTAAATGTAAGCAAATCTTTTAAGACAGTTTACACGTCAATAATTTTAAAACTAGAAGGCGCCGGATTTGCTATAAATTTGATAAATTTGACCACTTTGTGTGTCTGTCTGTGGCTCTATAACTCTTAAACGGGTGAACCGATATAGGTGCGGTTGAAAGTAGGCTTTTAGCGGTGGTTCTTAGACAGTATATCAAAAACGGTTGAGCCTTTTGGACACGACGATTCTTTGATCAAAATATTAGCTACATCTTCTTATTGAACTTATAGGGCCAATACGTCTACATTTTGCGTCGGTTTTTGTTTAGGTCGGATTTTTTTTTCTGTCTCTTCGAAGCCAATACCTCCCTTGGGTCAAAGGCATACCTGATGCTCTGGGTACTGTAGATATTTCGAAGCGGCGGTGATCACTCCCAACCAAGTAGACCTGCTAGATTCGCACCCAAAAGCGCCAGACAAAATTACAACAAAGACGTCACGTACATACCTTATCCAGTTCCTTCCTCAGCGCGATCACAGACCGTTCCCGGTCAGCCACCAGCTCCTCAAGATATTGGTAGCGGAGCTTCTTGCGCGCGCGACACTCCCGCGCAGACTGCCTGCTGCGTTCTGCTTGAACACATGAAGAAGGACCAACGTTAGGCTTGAGTCTAAAAAGACTTGACCAGGGTAAAGAAGTTATGGGGTTTGAAAAATGACAATGTTGGATGTAGTCTGCTTACTTACCGGCCAATTTTGTTTGACGTTGTAAAGTGAAAAATATGTTTATTGTATTATAATTATTATATTTAATTTTAATATTTTATTATATTTATTATAATTATTGTACCGTGTGGTGCCGGACGTAAAGAATAACACCACCCCATTTCTTCCCGTGGGTGTCGTAAAAGGCGACTAAGGGACTTACTAGAGAATGGGCAGCAGCGTTCTCTATACATTTTACCACCATACTGCGATCGCCAACCCGCCTGCCAAGCGTGGCGATTATGGCAAAGCCCCCCAAACTGGGGGAGGCCTAAGTCCAGCATTGGACGTCTAATGGCTGAAATGATGATGATGGTGATGATTATAATTATTATAACAACACTTTTACAGACTCATGCGAGGCGTTGTTATAAGTCACAATGTCTAAATAAGTACACAAAAAATATAAAATAATCAAAATTACAAAGAATAACCTCAGTACGTATTTCGTGTGGTGCCGGACGTAAAGAATAGCACCACCCCATTTCTTCCCGTGGGTGTCGTAAATGGCGACTAAGAGACATACTGAATGGGCAGCAGCGTTCTCAATGCATTTTTCCCACTATAGTGCGATCACCAACCCGCGCGCCAAGCGTGACGATTATGAATTTTTGGGTGAAGCCTATGTCCCACAGTGGATGTTTTTCGGCTGAAATGATTACTCAGTCCGCCCTCAGTTATCATTCGTGCCCTTTTAATGAATTCCGTCTGATTTTGCACCAATGATACCGACGAGTTCTGTTTTAGGGGTAGAGCAAGCAGTATCATATTCTATTCCTTAATATCCTACTGAATGTATTTCAGTCCCCGTGGAGTTTCTTGCCTGTTCTTCTCCACAAATACTTATTACTACGATTTGGAATGGGCATCTCTCTTTCTCTTCTGGCAATTCAAAAGTGCCTGTAATTGATTTATTTTTTAAATTTGCTAATATTTTTTGAAAACCGCTTTGAGGTCTAGTTCAATGATGCGCTAAATTCATGATTACGTTACTTGTTTGTATGACGATGTCCATGCCACCCTGAATCATCTTGCTCTTTAGTCAACAAATATTTTTCACATTCTCTTACCAAAGTCACATCACAGACACACATATGGTGTTCCAATTCAAACAAATGTGCATCATTAGTTGACCTTAAATCTTGTATGTCGAAATACCACACACAACATAATGGTGAAAGGCACGCTCTACAAATCTCATAGACCACGGACGTTAAAACGAGGCATTTTGTTTCTCTGCTATTGATTTCCATTAAGATCGTTTTTGTGCTACGTTCCCTCAAAATTCCTAGAACTAAAAGTCTTAATATTTCTGATTATGCTGGCCGGACATTAGATAAATGTGCGACGAGTTTTGGACTCAATCGGGGTCCTTACGAGTCCCGAACTCACATTCAGACCGAAAAAAAAAGTCACTTACCAACATTTTTTCCAATATTTATAAAATCAGTTTTTGATAAATCTTAAAACTAGGCAAGGTCGTGTATGAACATGTTTCTGTAGCTACAACAGTTAGGAATGGCCTTTGATGCCCCATTTCAAATGACCAATTTGTACTCCAAATCTTTTTTTTTTCTCCTAATCTTACTAAGGGGTACCGTGTTTCCCAATAACTGGATTGTGGACACCCGGTAGGGAGTCGCTTTATATCATCAAGTCATCACTATTTCAGCCGACAGACGTATGTATACTGCTGGATAAAGGCCTCCCCAAAAGGCGGGTGTTTGCCATAACGACCACGCTTGGGAGACACAAGTAAAATGCATACAGAACAGTGCTACCCATTCTCCAATAAGTTTCTAGTCCCCTCTTACGACTCCCAAAGGATGAAATGGGATGGTGCAATTCTTTACGTTCGGCACCATACGGAACAGGTCGCCATGTAAAATACTGGTATTCAACTGCATCCAGTTATACTGGAAGCCGACCCCAATTAAGACTAAAGGCTCCTTCACTTCAAGGCTGTCTTAAAGATCCTTACCTAGCTTCGCCTTCATGTCCTGTTTGTCGAGCTGCGCCTTGCGGCCAGGCCTGCGCCCGCGCTTGCCCCCCTCACGCCTTTCCCCACCCTCCGCACCCGACGCCCCCACCGAGCCGTACACCCCACCACCCAGCGACCCCTGAAAATAAATAAAAAGATTTATGAATACACCATATTGCAGAAAATTATATAAGGCACAAGCCATATACCCTATGAAATTTCCCAACGTCAAAAACTATAAACCCCTGCAGTATTCCAACATTGAGTTTGAATACCCAAAGAAACTTAATAAATTAAAATAAAGATTAGGCAAAATCACCCATCAAAATCTAGTCAAACTTTATTCAAGCTAGGGTGAAGTCAGCATTATATAAGACAGTCCCCCAAAACGCCCGACCCTCACCACTTCCAAGTGTCTTACTAGGAAGAAGAAGTGGCGCAACAAACTCCGCAGCAGTACAGCTGCAGTTAGAAGAACTTGATTCTATCTATCAATCATTTCACTCGTTGTGAGATCAGTTTGATTTCAAAATCATTGCTCACAGACATACTACGCACATGAGAACGTTACAACTTGGCAGTGAAAACAATGAGCTCACGACAGTAACGTGAAACGCAATACGTCTTCAAATGTCTCATCTCATTCATATGCTATTAATATCTGTTGTTTAAATTTTCCCTCGAAGGCGGAACACGATTCTGGGAGAACAGTTTCCATGAAGTTTTTTTTATAAATTAGTTTACTTGAGTCGCGTTATGCCTGCTAGGATCCTGGGAGCCTCCAATAAGTTTTCATAGAGATTTTTTTACAAGAGTTGCGTCGCGCCTGTCTGCTGGGAGCGAGCCTTTAGTTGGATCATTAACTGGAGAAGCAGAAACTACCGTGAGAAGACAAGATATGTGAGGGACAAGTGTCACAGATTCCTACAAACTCTCAGCTTAGAGACACGACAAACTTTGTCAAAACTAATCTGTACGTGTAATAAATACAATAAGCCCTCGTTCGGGCGTCTTTAAATCGTAACGGCATTTTTTCAAGCATTGCATCTTCTACGCACTGCTAAAGTTCAAAATCGAAGAGTAAAACACAATGTTCGATTTTCGACGCACTAAGATGCACTCTATTGGATTCCCAACACTCGGTTCTACACTGAGAGTTGAAATTCCAGTACGCGAAAATATTCCGCTGCTATTTTATTAACTTCAACTAAAGCCGAAGAGCTTCCTTTTTTTTTTGTTTTGTTTGAACGCTCACACGCAATCTCTAGAACAATCAGTCCGATTGGAACATCTTTTTGCATCTGAGATTACAGCCCAATTTTTGAGTAAGGTTATAGAAGGTTAAAGACGCTATTTAAGATCACGTTACGGCAAACGCCCTTAAGAGCTGAGCAAAACGAAAAAAAGTCAGAAAGAAAGCTAAGCGTAAACGAAGTAATAGCATGGATGAGCGATGCGATGCGACGCGGTGGATCGGGAGAACTTGAAATGCGGAACAAATCATGGCCAGAATGTAGTGATTTATTTGTGCCACAGTTTATGCCAAATTCGCAGGTTATAGGCACGTCATCTTCGTATAACTTAAATATAATGTATTGTAAAGAAACTTGTTTATTGTTTGTAAGAGGTAATCTTTGGTGGTACTGATCCGCCCTTAGTTGCGTAACACACTATCAATCACAATATGAAGCATTTCGAAGGACATGAAGCAATGCTTAGCTAACCATTGCTTCATATGTTAGAAAAAACTGTTTGCTCAACAACGTAAACAAAGCTATGAATTCTGTTGAACTGTCAAAATGAAAACCGTTCCTACGTTATTATCCCGCTAATTACAAAAAATCGTTCACGAATAGTCTATTTTTAAACCCCGACGCAAAAATAAGGGTGTCTGTCTCTGTCAGACTGTGTGTCTGTCTGTGACACCATATTTCTTAAACGAATGAACCGGTTTTTTTTTGTTTTTTCTGGAAGGTGACTTAAACGAGATCACGGATTGTCATATGATATATTATTTTGCAATATGTCTACTCGCCAGTCTCTATCCCGGAAGTCACGGATAGAGACTGGCGAGTAGTATATATTCTTTAACCTATTCTAGGTAGAAAGTATTAAGTTGGGTTTTGTTTTCTTACAGGTCTGTCTAAGTTACACCAAATTGAACACTTGGTAATGCAGGATCAACTGATATATTAAGATCAATTAAATGATAAGATCCTTGATAAGTCCAGCAAACGTTTCCTTACATAAAACTTTGATAACAAAATTAACTGAAGGAAAGTCACAATCATTGCAGACTATACAGGTTCAAATCAAATTAGCCGATATAACTTAAGCCACGTATTGGGTGTCGATATTGCTATATAAATCACAAACTAAAAAGTGTGAAACAAGAAAATACTGTTATCTGAAAGTCGTAAGTCGTATGTCACTTTGCACTATGATCGGTTAATACGGTAAGTATTATTTTCGGATATAAATAACCAGCGGACGGTCAAGACGCTTCCGACAATAACTCATTTGTCAAATTATGATACGTACTCGTAGTTAAGAAATGAGGAAACATAAATACATACCCCCATACATATGTACATAAATACCGACATACATAAGTACCAGTCAAAATCAGAACCCTCTTTATGCTTCGCCGAAGTCTGGTAAAATCCACAGCCAGCTTGCAAACTATAATAATAATTACAACTTATCGATTCGATAAATTATAGTTCCCGCAAAAGTCTTACAAATTACCTCGCATAACAATGCATTACGTCTGACATCTGTTTCCTCACATTTAGCAGTAAATAATAACGGAAATCCATAAAAACAACACGCAACCGCCAATTTTAATAAGCCATCATACAGCGACGCCATTGTGGTTTGTCAGTGTCAAACAGTTTCTAGAACTGAAAAGCAGCTAAGTGCGAGTCAGACTCGCACACGAAGGGTTCCGTACCACCGTAAAATGTTCTTCGGTGAAAAACACGTTTCTTGTATTGGGACTCCCTTTTTATGTATATTATTTTTAGGGTTCCGTTGCCAAATGGCAAAAAACGGAACCCTTATAGATTCGTCATGTCTGTCTGTCTGTCTATCTGTCTGTCTGTCTGTCTGTCCGTCCGTATGTCACAGCCACTTTTCTCCGAAACTATAAGAGCTATGCTGTTGAAACTTGGTAAGTAAGTTGGTCTAAAATAAGAGAACGATAAATCTAAAAAAAAAATAAGTATATGATGTACATAACCATATAAACTTCCACCGAAAATTGGTTTGAACGAGATCCAGTAAGTAGTTTTTTGTCAATACGTCATAAATCGTAAACCGCAATTTACCTTTAATTCAATCAACTCAAATATAAAAATAAAAAAATAATTTCATAAACATAAACCTTATGCATAAACCGAGGATACCTACAGGTTTGTACGGAACCCTCGGTGCGCGAGTCCAACTCGCACTTTGCCGGTTTTTTATTATTTGTTGTTATAGTGACTATGGTAGTACACACTCTGTGAAAACTTCAAGTTTTAACAAAACGCGATCTAACTTTAACCCGACCCACCTTGTTTATTTTGTAAAAGGAACTATATTTGGATCTCTGTTACGTCCATATTAAAAAAATATATATTGGGTCGATGATTTGAACCATGCCTACAGAAAGACTTTGCTTTGTAACAAAACCGCTAGTGTCTCTGTTACGGTCCTAAATATACAGCCCTTCTACCCTGCAACCCTTTGGCTACGGAGCCCTAAAAAGTCCCTTCACATTACAATGCAATTTACTTATCCATAATTTCGGTGTGCAATTGTATGCTTGTTCCATGAATTACTTACCAAACAACAGCTGGACGGAAGTTTAAATAATATACTGACGGCGAAATTATTCGTAATTTGCTCACCGTACTATTCAATGGCAGTTATAATCACACCGCGCTTTGTTTGTAAACTTTTGTATAGTATGGGAAACAAGGTATGTTATAATAGCCGAACAGTTCGATCGATCAGGTTAAGCTACGCTTCCCGCGATTTGTCCGTGGATGGGGATATTTAAATACCAAGACCAGTCTGTACCTCAGTAAGCACGTTTAGTCGTTGGTCCTGTCATTCGTGGTTTTTTGACAGTCGTTACGGGTCTCTAAAAGTTTGAAATTCTGACAACCTGTCCGAGGGACATCGTAGTACCCAGTAACTGGGTTGTGGAGATCAGATAGGCAGTTGCTCCATGTAAAATTCCTACTCGTATTCAACTGCATCCGAATAGACTGGAAGCCGACTCCATAGTTGGGATAAGGCAAGGCCGACTATGATCAAGGTCTTTTTGTGTGGGTAGTTAACAGTTTCTTTGTATGTACTACCTATTGATTCTTCTGGAACTCTTCAACGCACTGACCTTGTAAACCGTAGCTTACCTTCGATCGACTCGTGCAGCTGGTATTAAGAGAAAGACCTTGATACAGTCCTTTAATTCTTATCGCGTGTTTTTCATTGCTCACAAAAAAAAGTCCACGTGTAAAAGTCAACGCAGAAATGTAAACAGTTCTTGATGTAAGAAACTGCGTAGTATCGACCAGATTCGCATAATATTTGTACACACGGCTACATATCAAGCTATGCATATCCAGTTTACGCTGACCTCTCATTTTACGAAAAGCCTAAACCGTATGAGGTCAGCTAAAACTGGCAATGTTTAGCTTGATGTGAAGCCGTGTTTACAACACGTAAAAAACCAAGGCAAACATCTACACAGTGTGTCTGTTAGTTCGTTGACACTAAAACCTCATTGGCAACACATCGTAGGATGCACGTGAAACATAGCACTTATTTTTATTAGGTGTAAAGTTGAGAATTGAATACATGATCAAACAATAACCCTACTGTTTAGTACCGTGACAGCTTGAATGGGGGTAATTGTTTTAAGAAGCACGTTTCCACTGCGTGCGAGGAGATGCAGTGACATAAACAATTGATTTTAGAAAAAGTGTTTTTTAACGCGTTTTGTGAAGTTATTTTTGATTTTTAGTCTAGTGCATGGGTTTTATGTACTTAATTGGAAATAGCAGATGGTATTATTAAACTTGGGCTAGCGGGTCGGGTCAATTCTAAAAAAAATTTGGTAAATATGCAAGGGCATCGTCAGTTTATGGATTGACACGTTTTGAATTGCATGTAAAATATAAAAAAATGGAAAACGTGCCAATTGCCTAATACGTATTTCTGTAGCAGTCGATTCGCCCACATGTATTTTAAGTTCGTGTGAATCGCGTACAGATTTCTTTTTTAAGTAGGTAAATATTATTTTAAAAATTATATATTATTTAAATAATGACTAATAAGCCAATTACCTACACACGGTGGCGCGTGAGACATTTGCCTCGGACCATTTTCAACTAATTGCTTTTCCAGTATCCCAGACTTTTTCAATGCTAGACATTATATTTATATTAAATCAAAGGACAATGCGAAGTATTTGGGAGATGTCTAGAAAGTGCGGTCTTTTTATTTTAAGGTATTGCAGCACTTTATCAGATTTGAGAGATTTTATATCCAAAGTAAACTGCCTGCCTGCATCCAAACTAACGACTTACAAACCCGTAACTCGTCAAGTCCGAACCGGGACAATAGGCCAAAGTAGCTCTCTTCTTTGTGTAAGTATTTAATTTCATCAATACTGCTCTCTCAACCTGGAAGGAAAACATCGTAAGGAAAGGTAACCCGTATGTCCTTGAACCAAAAATTCGAAGACTACGTATCCACCAACCCTCACTGGGCCCACTCCCTCTCACAGAGATGAGACCTGAGAAATTATAGGATGAAATAATGATAAAATACTCATCAAACATATTGTAAAAAGAAGTATAATTGAAAACAAAACCGTCCAATCCAACTGTAAAAAAAATTGCCGACCTACAGCATTATTCATCAAAATCTCTGCCCGAACTGTAGTGCGCAATAAATCTCAGAAACTCTACTCAATCTTCACGGCAGGATATCACTCGAATGAGTACATGACATGTAGATTCATCGTTAATCAGGAAGTGCATGCAGTTTATGCATTTGACATTCTAGAAGGGGACTGGGGTGCGTAATTGGACCCAACGATGCGTTGAGTAGAGAAGTACTAAATGATACCTACTGACACGGTTGTTGCTACTGCGTAAATCGATGTGAAAATGGCGTAGTTTAATTACGAATGAAATACTCCAGTACTCACCGCTGCAAAGTAAAAAAATACGTAAACACGGATTTTAAATTCAATTTTATGGCGTCGTTTGGAATATCTGTAGCAGTGCACACGACGAGGTATCAAGGTTTACATTTTTAATTTTGGTTGAACTCGCATTGCTAGACAATGCGAGTTCAATCAAAAAGCTTTTCGTAAAATGAAAAGTCAGCTTATACTGGAAATGGAATATACCATAAACCGTTTAGTGTATTATATTTTTGAAAAACTCTCCTCAAGCCCTTTATATTGATACCCCACGAAGCCATATGGTACAATTGTTTTCCAAGATATTTTTATTGACGCGTAAAATCATCCATTTTGATTTTATAAGTTTGTACCATTGCGCGATCTAGACGTTTCGATAAACACCTCATTTTATTAAAACCCTTCCAGCCTAACCGCTAGGACGTTTTGAGATGATAATCAGCCTAGTTTCCACTGCTAGGATATATGAAGCTTTTTCTTCGCGAGGAGGTGGGCCATGAACGGCACCACGCGGGCGCAGTGCGGGTTGATACTAGTGGTGGGCGTTGCGACAACGAACCGTTTCCGAAGACCGTTTTATGTTTTGCAACGATGAGACCGTTTTACGTCCTGGGTCCAAACAGTCTTCGTTGCACAAACCAGTCTTCGAATAACTAGATGCGATTATGTATTTTACAGCTAAGAAAACACGGTCGAGAACCCATTGATTCAACTATCACACTCGTCGCGTCGTCGTCCTTAATCCGTTCCAAAGACCGTTCTGCGACGACTACGACGATGAAACTGTTTTTACGTCTTGGATCCAAACAGTCTTCGTTGCACAAACCAGTCTTCGAATGACTAGATGCGTATGTATTTTACAGCTAAGAAAATACGGTCGAGAACGCATTGATTCAACTATCACACTCGTCGCGACGTCGTCCTTAGTGAACCGCGTTCGTTTACAAAACAGTTCTTACAGTAAAAAGTGAACTTTTTGTCAATGGTATAGAGTCTATATTTTATTACTACTTCTCGAAGAAACTGCAACTATTTCACGCGACGAAAACGCAATTCTATTCCATATTCGATAAGTTTCGTTTTTTACAAAACGGTCGTCGTCGCAACAACTGGTTTGAAGACGGCTCTTCAAACCAGTTGCGACGACGACCGTTTTCTGCAACCGTTTTCGTCGTCGGAAAAACGGTTGCGTTTCGTCCGTCAAAAAATCGACAACGACCCACTACTAGTTGATACATGTAACATGCCTTCGATTTTTTGGTTCTAAGACATGTGATTTCCTCAGGACGTTTTCCTTCACCGTTTTGAGAGCAGTGGTGATGAAATTAAATACCTACACAAAGTAAAGTGCCTGCCCGATATCAAATTCGATGGGTTACTTTGACCGTATCTATAAAAAATCCTTTATACGTATACAAAGATACCTACGCCTGAAAAACCTAACTCAGTCGTTACTTTTGCAAAATAATCGGGTTGAAAAAAGTATACTCCAATATTTGAATTTAAATTTAGAACTAAGTGAAACTACTAAGGAAAGTTTCCTTGGTGAAAACAAAAAAAAATACGCGTCGAATTGAGAACCTTCTACGTAAACGCCCTACGTTGCCTCCACGTTGCTTCCGCGCTAAGGAACACCCTGTATCGCCTACGCCTCTATCCTTGCCAGGACGAATATAAACCTAAATACACTTAGATGAGTAACAAATGTTATTTAGCACTCGGCAGATCATATAATATGAGCAGTGAAGGATTTACGAGATTAAACACATTTCATGTTATTGACCATATAATTGTATGAACATGAGGGGAATATTCTACATAGGGTACCTTTTATAGTTACTATTATAGTAATATAATTATGTATTTGGATCCGTAATCTTCCATATTGCCAACGCAGATTCGAACCTAGGAACGCTCACGATAGATTGCCAAAGGTCTAGGAGGATACCGGTTTTATTCACATCGTTGATTTAATCATATTCAATCTAGTACTAAATCCAAGATATATTTAAAAAAAACAGTAAGAAGGCTTGAATACAGATGCAATTAAAATCTAAAAACCCGAATACAATTCAAAAACGAAGCTGAAATCCCGAAAAAATAAAAGAAAATCTAAAAATTAAATCAAAGACATCTCAAAACTTCGGTTTCAAAGTGATTCTTTGATTTATTTAATTTTTCGAAAAAAGAAATCAATAAACAGTACTTTAATATCGATACAATTAAAATCTAAAATCCCGAATTCAGTTTAAGAACGGAGCCGAAATCCCGAAAACAAAAACGAAATAAATCAAAGACTCACCTTCAAACCGATGACTTCTTTACATAAACTAAAAAAAATCTTCAACTTAACACATCTTACCGGCACCACACCTCGAACCACACTAAATGAATTTAAAGGGGCTGCACGCGGACTTGTCTTTGTCATCTCCAATTCCCGTGCGCGGTACCCTACCCCCCTCCTACAGCCACCCCCCGTTGCCGAGTAGCAGCCGAGCTCGTCCGAACCGTGTGCGGATCAATACTGCATCCTGAAATGCTATTTTAGACCAAGAGGGGATGGGGCGAAGCTGCGTAGGCTAGCCGTCCGGGCTACGCCACAAAACCGGTTACCTACACGAGTTTCTACTTTATAAGTACGTTTATAGGTAGACAGCAAGTGGGGTTAGATTGGCAGTTGGGGATTATTATTAAATATTTTTGATGTCTAGACAGGGGCGTTTTCGATGGGGGAGATACGATTTCGGCAAATGATTTTAATTGGGAGAGCATAAAGACCAAATTCGTTTGATATGCTCTCGTCCTTTGTTAGAGGATTTTCGAGAAGCCGTTGAGAGAACGTTTGCGATTAATACTTTTATTATTAGGTGCTTACATAATTCGAGATATAACGACTAATAGAGAAGTATAGAGGAAAAATACATTTAGAGCCGACCCCAAATAAAGTGGGATTAGGGCAGAAAAATTATGATTACTTCCATGATTCCGAGTTTAAGAAAATTATTTACATCCTACTACAAATTAAAAAAAAACGAAATACCAAACAAAGAAGGAACTAAGAAATAATTAGCCTTATTCCTATAAGATCCCACTGCTGGGAACAACTACCTACAGGCCTCCTTTCATCGAGAGGGTGTGAGACATAATCTACCACGCGGGGCCAGTGCGAGTTGGTAAATGTCACGTTTTCGAATTATTAAGACCACCTTCCGCTACTTGTAAAAATTGATGACATAAAACCGATAACACAAACAGTCCCGGCATACAAAATTCCTATTATAGACTACCCAAGTGTCAAAACTGATATAGAACACCAGGATTTTTCCCAAGTCATAAGTACAGATGACCCTAATGTTGCCTCCACCGTTCTAATAAGCACAATTCAAAATATTATTTATGTGCACACAAAAATAATCCAAGTTCCCAAAATAAACAGAAACCTAAAACCGTGGATCACTCCTGGTCTACTGAGGTGTATACGCCACCGCGATAGACTCCACAAAAAAGCACGGAAATCACCTGATAATCTGATCCTACAAATAAGTTATAAAAGGTACCGTAACTATTGCAACGGTCTTCTTAGAAAACTTAAAACAATACATGACAAACACGAAATAAATAAGGCAAAACATAACCCCAAAGCACTTTGGAATAAAATAAAAGATATCACAAACACAAAAAAGATATGTTCACCACCTACAGAACTGCTGAATACCAAATCTGATCCAGGGGCGGCAATTAACTCTGCATGTCACTTCTTTGCCACAATTGGAGCTGAGCTGGCCTCTAAAATTCCTGCAACTTCGCAACAACCCATCAAACAAAAAACCTCTAACAACTCCTTTGTAATCCTTGAAGTGGATGACTCAGAGGTGGAGTCCACCATCATGAACATCAGGCAGGATAGTGCAACTGGCTGGGATGGAATACCGTCTACCCTGCTGAAGGTTTGTCGGAACACCCTTGTCCCTCTAATAACACATATAGTTAATATCTCTATTACAAAAGGAGTGTTCCCTGAACCTTTCAAGAGGGCCCTAGTCCACCCGATACACAAGAGCGGGGCCAGAGACTGTGTCAACAATTATAGACCCATATCAGTACTCTCGGCTCTCTCTAAAGTTATGGAAAAGTTAATTAACGGTAGATTAGTAAATTATCTAAACAGATACAAAATTATAGCACCCAACCAGTTTGGATTCCAAAAAGGAATTTCTACTGAAGACGCAGTTATCGACCTAACTCAACTTGTATCAAAAAAACTAGACAACCAACAAAAATGCGTCTGTATGTTCCTGGATCTAAAAAAAGCGTTCGACACAGTCTCTGTCCCCATCCTTCTCTATAAACTGGAGTGTATAGGTATCCGTGGCAAACCTCTTGAACTCTTCAAGGATTACCTTAAGAACAGGAAATTGGCCGTCAAAATTAATTCGAGCCTAAGTGATGAAGAAACAGTCACATACGGAGTCCCGCAAGGCAGCGTGCTGGGACCTACACTTTTCCTCATTTACATAAATGATCTATGCACGCTGCCTTTACATAAATCACAAATCTTTACTTATGCTGATGACACTGCGATTGTGACTTATGGAAATACTTGGAGCGAGGTTAAGAATATTGCGGAGCAGTCCTTAAAAACAGTTATGAACTGGCTGCTACTCAACCTACTCACCCTAAATGTGGACAAAACCAACTTCATTCCCTTCTTCATCAATCATAGGAACAAGGCTCCACCAGATTTTGAAATCATGGCACACACGTGCTCTGGTCTCAGTTTTTGCTCATGTGCGACACTTACCCGTGTTAATCACACGAAGTACCTGGGTGTAGTGATTGATGATGGATTTAAATGGTATAACCAAATAGAAAATACTGCCTCAAGAGTCAGAAGACTTATTTATATTTTTAAATCGCTGAGACATTGCACAGACACCAGTATTTTAAAAATGGTTTATTTAGCACTCTGTCAGTCCGTTATCACCTACTGCATCCCGGTGTGGGGAGGGGCTGCCAAAACCAAGTTCATTGCAGTGGAGCGAGCACAAAGGGCTGTCCTCAAGGTGATGCTTGGCAGACCATACAGATTCCCTACTACTGCATTATATTCGGACTGCAAATTACTTTCTGTGAGACAGCTCTTTGTCCTTCGAGCTACTCTCAGAAGGCATAAGCAAACTCCGCCATCAGACCCTACTAAACGCAAAGCAAAAAATGTATGCCCTTCAGTACGCCATAAAACTGCTTTCGCTAGGCGCCAGTTTCACGTGCTTAGCACATTAATTTACAAAAATATATGTAAAGCCATCCAGATAGACGGGCTAAATCAGCATGAAGTGAAGAGTAAGCTACAAAATTGGCTACAGGATCAAGACTACGCTCGAACAGAAGAACTACTACTCCACCAGCAGCAGTCGTAGATATATATATATAAACCTGTTCCATTTGTTGTTTGCAATTTTTCAGTATTCTTTGTCACTTTTGGAACATATCACCACCACATATACAACACAATCTCAAGCACTTCAACACGTCCTCACGCAAACCTAAACGCTACTACACATGCACCCCATACTCACCCTTACATACATACTCTAATAACATACACCCCCTTACTCTAACATACATACACTTAAACAACTAGAAACTCCTTAAAAATTTCTTAATTATTAATTTTAATATACCTACATATTTTCGTAACCTTCAATGTAAATGGCTATTTTTGTAAAGTTAGAACACCAAATTAAAGGTTTTTTGGTATCACATTGACAGCAGAACACTGACTCCTGAGTCACAGGATCACCTAGTTTAGGAGTCAGGGTTTACAATATCCGTGTGACCTTTCGTTTAACAACTTATGTATCATAGTCTTAAGCAATGTCAAAGGTTTTTTCTTTTGTATCAATAAAGATTTTTTATTTTTATTTTATTTATTATTTATTATTGGTTCTAGAACAGGCCGGTTTCCTAACGATGTTTTCCTTCACCGTTTTGAGAGCAGAACTGATAAAAAATATTTACATAAAGTAAAACGCCTGAATGGGTGCGAACTTACGAGCTACAACTCGTAACTAGCGGGCTTTACCACTGGGCCACCACTGCGAGTCTAAAAAGGCCACTTTGGCAGAATCATAATAGGATAATAAGAATCATATTATAAATCGTAAAATGGCATATGGTCACAAATTGACAACCCATAATGACAGTTCATTCTGAACTGAATTGAGTACGATTGTGCTAATATGTGTCATCATTTGACGTAAATTACAGGAATTGCTAATGAATTGCTGGGAATTCAGAATATGAATTGCTTAATGTGGCCTTTTTAGGCCCTCTGTTCAAAACAAGAAATATGTTTTAGAAAATTCTTTTCAATAACCCGTTTAAATGCGACAAACAAAATGAAAAATATAACGAAAAAGAAATGCGCATTAATATGCGTGTATTTCGAATTAACGTTGTGACTAGGAGAGGTCCTTAGCCAACAGAGGAATGTGATAGGCTTACAATTGATTGCACGCCTTATCAGTTAGGTAGTTATTTATCACACAACGCAAGTTGCACCTTTGTTATGACGAGAGAATTACGACCTGAGATAATGTTACTTGCAGACGACAAGTCAGCTTCTAGTACTAATGGCACGACAAAAAACAGCTCCCTAATGGCTTATTAGTCGATTCGCACAAATTAACTCTGTCGGGTGAACTTTGAATAAAAAAGGCCCCAATAGATATTTAATTCTGGAATTGTCGACTCGCCCACAAATAAATTTACTTCGTGCGAGTCGCCTACAGAAAATGTTCTATTATTTAAAAGTAGCAATTCGCCCGATTCGGATACTTTAATTCGAGGAAATCGACTTATAAGGCGACAATTCTGCTTCTATTCCTAATTCCATAACAATAAACAACACCCTAATTACGTCATACTATCAGTTAAGGACATTGCTAATCCAATGCTTCATAATATTATGTCCGAAAAATTTGTGTGCTTTATAACTTAAATAATGCTTAAGTAATAACTTAAATAACGATGTTAAAAAAAAATAACTTAAATAATAGGTAATGTTTTTGAACTGTCAAAATGATAGACATTCCTAAATATCCTGCAGTAAGTAGTCTTTCCCGACTGTTTTTATAATTTTCAACAAAAAGAAAAACATCGAAGATTTTAAAGCATTTTAAACCATTTTTCCAAAAAAACATCATAAATAATCAAACTTCATTTTACTCGTAAATTGGCATTATCTGAGCTCTAGCTATATTTTTATACAAAACTTAAACGCCCAATGACCGTCAGTGTTGTGAAAAATTCGATGACGTCATCGCAATTCAAAATATTGGAACTGCGTAGTCGGCGCGGCGCGGTCTCAATCCCAAGACTTTTACCAACAAACCGTAAAAATGACGACCGCTTCTACATTCGACTATACATAGCTTCCTACGCTATATTTATTTACCAAACAGCTTTACAAACCACGCAATGGAAATTAAAGCAAACCATATTTCGTGCCTAGTATTAGTATCTTCGTTGATATGAATATGTGCAACGGAAATTAAAGCAAACCATATTTCGTGCCTAGTATTAGTATCTTCGTTGATATGAATATGTGCAACGCTGCATTGGGCTTTTAGGTCGCAAATTACATTTACTCCCATTTATTATTGAAGACTGAACGGCGCCGCTATTTCTGGTTGAATATTTAAAATCAATACTGTCGAGGACGCCGTGCCGCGAATGGCCGTCATGCATCTTTTATGCGTTTGTCCTGGCCTGCAGGTAGACTGGCGCCAGACGAAGGTTAAAAATGGCGTCGTTCTTTAATTATGTACCCACGGGTTTTACCTGTGTTTTCTTTATACGTGGATATTTCGATCGATAAGTACTAGAAATTGTATTATGCAGATGCATTGTAATGTGATATTTAACGCCTGTAGTTTTGTATTGTTACAAGTTTTTAAAAGATTCTCATTGAGCAGATATAGGTATATCTACACTTTCGATGAACACGCTATGTGAAAATTACAGTGGCTACTGGCTAGATATAAAGAGAAACTGAACCTTTTTTTCCGTTAATTCTTAATTCAAAATCCCCGAAGCTGTGTAGTTATAAGTTTGAAGATTGCGGATATGTAGATCTTTACCTACTCTTTACGATAGATACGCTTTTTTTTCTGATTGGGAAATCATCAAATGACTTCTCACGCTCAGGCAGGAGGGATGTCAGACTTTTACCGACTTAAACCCACCCGTGTTCCTTCAGTTGCCTGTGCCAAGGCCAAAGTACCTCTTTCGAACAAATTCGCGACCCTCTGGCAGGATTTCAGATACGCCAATGTGAAAATGACACTAGCCATAAAGGGACGCTGGTTTTATTTTGTCTGTCTTAATTCTTCATTTAAAATCAGTTAGCGGAAGAGTCCTCGAATCGATTGCAACTGCCACTTTTTATTGATACTCATTGATGCGCAAATTGATCGTCTACGAAAGCAATTGAAGCGATTGAAAATAAACACACAACACTTGCAATTGACAATTGAAATTGACGGATCTTCCCTTAAGATCTTCATAATGAAAAATAAAACATAGTTACGTACGAGGGTACTCATTATAAACACGTAAGTAGGTACATAGATTCTATTTCTTTCAAGCTTCACTGGGAAGGAAAATTGCTTTCGTTAAATGTTTGTAAGAAAATGTAACTTTTTTTTCAGTCACGTTTTCTTTCATACGACCTAACAAAAGCCTCTCGGTAACTTTTAACGAAACCAACCAAACAAGACCAGGCTTTCAACATGTTATAATTTTGTGCAGATTTCATCACCGGCACATGGTCTGTACAATCCAAAGGTCACCCCTCGCCCCAACGTGACCATGAAGGGGTAAAACTCAAAAGTTTGTATAGAATTTTGTTGGTATCCTTTACAAAAGTTTTTTCTCCGCATCAAATACTAAATTTTTGTGCAGATTTCATCGCCGGCACATGGTCTACAGAATCCAAAGGTCACCCCTCGCCCCAACGTGACCATGAAGGGGTAAAACTCAAAAGTTTCTATAGAATTTGGTTGGTATGCTTTAAAAAGCTTTTCCCCTCGGGCATCAAATACAGGGTGGCTCAAAAAACGTTACAAATAGGGTGTTTCAAGGTCCTTTGAATTTTGAATGTTGCCATGTGGAACTTCAACAGTTTTTGCAATATTTCGTTTGTATTATAAGTTTATAACCAACTAAAGACCCATCCAGGTATGAGTAAAATGCTTGGATTTTAATTCCATTCAGATAATGATATCAGCAAAAAGAGAGGGGATAAAGACTGGATTCCTATGTTGCCCTTTGTTAGAGGATTTACAGAGAGGCCTCTCCGAAAATCCTTGAACAGAGAGCATCAAACGAAAAAAAATTGTCATTGTAAACGGTTTTTTAACGGTTGAACGACCGTTTACAATTAAAAAAAAAATATTATTATAAATAAGTCCATCTTTCTGGGAAAAATATTTATTACAATATTGGAAGATGGAATACCGCAGAAAAACCTTCCAAAAATTCTTAAATGATGATTGTGAAAACCGCATCAAGTAGATTTCTACCTGCATGCGTAGCATGACCACCGTAGAAATGGGTTTTGTCGGCGGAAGAATAGACAAAATTACAGATTGTAGAAAGATTCAAGACAGAATTAAAGATTGTAGAAAGATTTGTACCGTTTCATGCCGGCGTAGCATGACAGTTCTATCTCTATTCTACTAAGAATAGACAAAGCTCTTTCTATGGTTTTCATGCTACGTTCATGCTACGTGCTGTTCAGGGTTTTGTCGATGTAGTAAGTAGATAATAATCAATCACTTAAGAAATTACATTCTGAAAGCATCTGCTCAGAATACTTGCATAGTAGAGGTGTGCGCCGATTTCATTTTGATCGGCGGCGGCGGGATGCCAAAATTTAGACGGCGGCGGCGGCGTAACCGGCGTGAAATCGGCGGCAGGACTTTTGATTTAGACTTCAGAGAGGAGAAAAGTAATTCAGATTCTGTTACCTTTTATTTTTAGAAAAAACAGCATGTTACATTAATAATACACTTATTATCACTTATTAATCAAAATATTTGCACGAATTGTAATTATCATGTATAAATATAATTTTATCAAAATTATTTGGATGCAATCTGCTACGTTCTGCATTAAGGGTTAATCCTGCTACCGAAAACACTCTCTCACTTCGTGTCGACGTTTCTGGAACACACAAGATAGACTGCGCGTATGTGCTTAAATAAGGGAAAGGTAATCTTCGTTCACGCCAGTACTTGAGAAGATCTCCATCAGAAAGATCTCCAGCATCCACTGCCGCGAAGTATTTCCAACATTCTGTTACAATTGGATTCGTAACAGCATCTGTACTAGAAGACGTGGAAGAATGTTTTTTGGACAATTGAAGCAATAACTGAGGGTCAGATGGACTTTCGTTTTTGGGGTTATTGGGAATAAGATCTGTTTGCTGTTCAGACTTCGTGCATTTTAGATCGGAATCTTTTAGATTATTCGGGATTTCTCGCGACAAATATGAGACTCTGGTTTGGCCAATTGTTTCTAGGTAAATTATATCAATTTCATGTAGCCCCTGAAACCTAGGATCAAGAAGAGCAGCTGACACAATCATACTATTTAATGGCAAAGATACGCCGATTTCACGCCGGTCCCGTGACCGGCGGCGGCGGCGTGCTTCAGAACCACCGGCGGCGGCGGCGTGGCGGCGTGGCGCACACGCCTATTGCATAGCATTGTTATAACTACAGAACAAATAATAGGTATGTTCTTTGGATTTAGGTATGCAATGCAATCGATGATTTCTATTATTATCATTTTTTTTAATGAGTCATATTTTAAGTGTGCAAGTAAAAATATTTTATGTTGCGGTAAAGGCAAAATCCGGTCATGTCTAAAGTTGCCCAATAGTTTCAGGCAATCAACCAAAATTTTTTTTCTATCTCACTACTCTGTATGAGTCAGGACTGGTAATGTTTTTTAATTATTATTGTTATTTCCTTTTTACGCAAATTACGCCGGAGGAGAAGTATACAATTTGGAACAGTTAAAGTTTATACAGAGAGGAGTGCAGAAAGGATATTTTAATTTCATAATGCATTAGTAATATACAATTTTTTTAATTAATTGTGGTCGATTTCAACAACTGGAAGACCACTAGTTCAATTAAATGCATAATTATAAACTTATCAACACCATGTTTAAATATAAGTACAATATATAAAGGGTAATAGATTACAGTCTGCCAACGCAAACTGACATGACGACAGATTGTTGCTAAAGGCATTTTAAAAACAGTTATTATTACAATACTAGCTTTTACCTGCGGCTTCGCCCGTGTGGATGTCGGAAATTATCCCACGGGAATGTACCACCGGGATAACAAAATATTGTTTGTGTTAATCCCGGTTTTGAAGTATTTCCGTCTTAATATAAAACACGATCTTACTGTAACCTGAGTCTAAATCTTCGAGATAGTTTTTGTATTCTCAATCTTACGCTGACTTTCTTCGATCAAAAATGTACTAGATTCCCGATGAGCGCTTCAAAAACGGCCCGAAAAATAAGAGCACAAATATTTTTGTGCTCTTATTTGAAATTAGTTTGGTCCAATGATAGCCAACGATAAGACGTCCTAAATGCCGCAGCACGCGTTCAAAAATTGTGTAAATAACCACTGTAGCACCAAGTTTTTGTAAGGAATATCTTTTTTTCCATAAGTTTAAATCTTTAAGTGTTTTTCATTAAATAAAAACAATCAAATAGTATCTAAATATAAATCATTTAGCAAATACATATTATGATTGTTTGACCAATGTTTGCGACAACGCACCAACTATTGTAACAAACATTGTCTGTTCTGGAACAGAGAATGCATGAAGTAGTAATGTAATTTTATATTTTATTTTTGTTTGTAGATTTCCTAGCGAGCCATTTCGCTGTGCAGAATGGGTATCTATTGTAGCGAAAGAAAGAGGAGAAGAAATATACAAACCTTATAAAAATTCATATTTGAACTTTAATTTAAATGAAAAAATAATTTGATTTAATACAAATTTAACTTCTAAATACTGGTACATAAAAGTAGACGCACCCATTTTTTAAACGGGTGGATCACATTGATTTAACCCGCACTTAATTAAATAAAATAACTATTATACTATTGCAGTCCTACTACTTTTTTAAATTGATTAAAAATGTTTGCCACCATCAAAACGTACCTTTTCACCTAAAAAATTATATTCTGCAACTCTACGTCTTTCAATAAGTACTGTGTTCTGAGCATTGAAATGTAATACCAAGAACTACGTCTAGTTCCAAAATAGAGTAAGCACGAAATTGTCAACACATTGCTTTTAACCATATTGCTTAGACTTTAAGTTTCAGTTTAGAATAAATAATTTTGTACTTATATCAAAATGACTTTTGATTTTTAAGGGACATTTTAAATTTATTGCTCTTTACCTTTCTCCGATGACAAAAGGACTTTAATATGAATATTTTGCAATCGTAATTATGCTTTATGTTTGAGTGTTAAGGATTATAATAAACTGAACTTGTTATTGTTATGAAACGCTTTTCTATATTTCGTAGTAAGAAATATAAATGTGTAAGTGTGTGCAAACGTGGCCACTTGAGCGCCTTATTTTTGTTCCTGATCCTTTATCTAGTGCTATTATTGATCGAAGCTGACTTTAGCAAAGTTCATAATACAAAGTTGACAACTTAAGACCGGACTAAGTAGTTAGATGTGTAAAAAGAACTCTATTTCTTTTTAACCGACTTCAAAAAAGGAGGACGTTTTTTCAAAAACAAATTCACTGCACCATACTTTCTGTATACCAAATTTCATTCAAATCCGCTCACCCGTTTTTGCGTGAAGAAGTAAAAAACATCCAAACATCCAAACTATCACATTTATAATTAAGTTGAAAGTTGGACTAGCTTCTACGCGTGGCTTCGCCAGCGTGGATGTCGGAAAATATCCTCCAGGAACTTGCTACCAAATCAAAAAGCCTATTTTCTTCGAAATTCGTTCGGTGGTTTAAGCATGAAGAGGGAACGTATTGACAAAGAATTTACATTTGAATTCTTAATATTAGTATGGATTTTTCCTTGTGACCTCTCACCATCTGTGCAGAATCCCAGCCAACTGATATAATCAGAGGGTTCGCAGATGAATAGGTATTTGCATAACAAAGGAACTAGCACCTTGGAAACATACCTCCCTACCTACAGTTTTATTGTGTAAATGATAATTGTGAGCGAATGCGAGCTACTTTACAATTGCCCATTGGTGTGTAAACTGTAATCTGAACTGGTAATCTTAACTGAAAGCTAATAATAGCGAGTTGGATGTACTTATTGCGTTTTAAAAATCAGTACGACCAAACAATTGCCAACACATGTGTCGAGTCTACGATTAAGGAATGGGAACATTGCATGTGCGTAGCTGGTAAATTGCTTTTGTTGGCGTCTGATTCGGTTTTTTGCATTTTTTTTTTAGATTTTTTTAAATATTTGTTGTTACAATATCATCCAACCAGCCCGGAGTCTGGATTTGTGATTTGTTGATGGCAATAGACTGGCCCTCTAATACCCCATGTATTAGAGGGCCAGCTTAAACAACCATGGTGAAATGTTGGGGTACTGTAGGTACACCTCTGCCTAACCCTTCGAAGATTCGAGGCGTGATGTTAAGTATGTGTGTCATCCAAATTCGTAACTTTCAATTTCACAAACAATGAGCGCTTACGAAAACATTGAACTAAATCTTCCAGCGAAAATAAGATAATGTTTAATGGAGAAATAGTTAATTAAAATTATATTAATAAACTCACAGCTAGAAATAATAAACTTGAATATTCCACATACCACATCTTTGAGTGGGTGCTACAGATCAAAGTTGGTCAATGTTACTACTTTAGGTACCTACTTACTTGTTTTGTTATCTCATTTACAATGTTGATAAACAAATAAAAAATGATTGCATAAATATTTTGTAAATTATTACACCTAATTAAACAAACATACCTATAATATATGAAGAACTCAATGTTGTGTGTATTCATATGTAAAATCGTTCACTTTCACGTACAAATTAGCACGCACTAGTCCTATTTAACCATGACCTTTCATTAAGACCTCAAGAGTAACTATTAAATATTAAAATAACCATTTAACTAGCTATCAGCAACAATGTTGTACATTATAATATCATAACAAGCAAATACGCAGTAAGTTTTGTTTCTCGGTTAGCAACAAAAGGCCGGGCGATACCGAGCGAACTGCGTCGTTCGTTCGCGTCAAACGATGTTCATTTTATGCGGCGTAGTAACTGTCAGTTCCTAACCTAAAACATTTCGCATTCAACCACTCAAAACACTGCTAACACACTACTTAAACATACCGGTGTCAATAAAAACCTGATTTACATAAATTTTCTCACAAGAATCGGATAAGAAGTGTATCGCTACTCACGGTTTATAGTGATTGTCGGGAGTGTCGTGTCCGCCCTAGCGACTGCCTCAACGCACACTGGCTGCGGAGCGACGCGTTGCGCAGTGGGAACGACCGCGCGCGTTCACTCTTCTTATTTTTTTAAAACAACTTTTTAAATCGGCAATGGATCGGTACAGACAGACAGACTACAGCCAGTCGCACAAGCAGCGGACGAGACGTGTCGCAACGGCTCGTATTGTGGCCCTCCCCACCTTGGACAAAGTGACCTTATCGTTTCGCTGCACTCGGTAACAGTGACTGCAATATAAAGACGTACTTACATACAAACAGTGCTGTGTCGCATCTCTAATAGAGATTAATGATTCTTCCAATAATACTGCAGATTGCTGAACACCCATTCTAGAAGACCTCCTTGTCCACGCTCGACCATAGCTTAAGAATAAGACTAAGTCAAATGGCACAAACTTACCGGTTTCTTCCTACGCCGCGCTCCCCCAGTTCCCCTCATTCAAAAACAACTATCTTTTAACCAGATACTTAAAAAATCACCAAAAATTGCACCATGAATTTAGACAACATTTTCACAAGTAGTTACTTCGGTGGTCGAAGGGGAACTGGCCGGGGGCCCGGGGCGCTGGCGGGGCTAGGTGCAACGGGGCAGGGCTCAATAACGCAGGGCACTAATTGGAGACCCATTCCCATCAGGCATGCGCCTGAATATCGAACTACGCCATTCTAGAAGTTCGAATGAATACGAAATATTTTATCTCTCGCACACCGATCGTTAAAATAACATAACTATTAAGAATTGTGCATCGCACACTGGCGTTGAAGGGCCACACCCTTCGATCAACATTTTGCCGCATACTCTGCCCATCTCGTTTCGAAATGTTAGCGTTTACATAAATCTAATATTTAACGTCTCAAACTTGACCCATATTTTATTTTCGGCTAAGTACCTATGTGAAGCCGGAAGCATGGAATGGACCAATCTATTTTAGCTTCTAGACATTACAGAGAAATCCTCAATTACGACTTTAGCGTTAACCCAACTGTCATAAGGAGTGTATGGTAGTTTGTTTCGAATACGATACGGCGTAGTAAGTACTGCGTTTCTTGAAACGTAACTACGCAGAAACTGACCTAGGTCAACCAAGACGGGCATTGAATAAAAATGCATTGCTGCGCATAATGTTTTTTAATCGAAAGATAAGCTAAGGAATGGTGTCTAATTGCGTATCACAGTAATTGTAGGGATGGTATAAACCCTTTATAAGGCAGAGAAAACTAGACATGGTATGTAATTCTTAAATAAAAATTGTTATTAAATTCTTAGTATGTTAATAATGACATTTTAACGTATTTTTTCAAATTGGGAATTCGATGGGATATTTGCGGAAATGTTTAGTTTATCATCAATGAAAAATAAAATCGTTGTCAACAATACAGTTGAATAAAACAAATAATTTTATTGGTGGCATGTATACTGCCTCTACCTTAAAAAGGGTTAAGTTTGACAGTTATACAACATTCACTGCGTTATTTACGTTATAGAGGAGACAAATTTTGGCAACATATGAAGCAATGGGTTGGCAATATTCTTCGAGATTTTGATTGGGTGCAATATTATTTTGTTTTGGTACTTATTTTAGTTTAAAAGTAGCTGATATGAATTCTCATAAGTTTCGTTCGTTGCATAAATAATGGATTGTTTTGGAGGTTTCTCCGAATAATAACAATAGGAATAGTGTTTCGAGCAAGGATTTAAAGAACTGCGCAGTTCATCAGTTACAAGGTAACTTACTTTTATGAGTAGGTAGTAACTATACTACCACTGGGTACTTACTACCTTGCGATATTATTCTGTGCTTGTTGCGATATTATTCTTGGTGGTTAATATTTAATTCTCTACTTATAAATTAACTAGCTTTTGCCAGCGACTTCGCCCGCGTGGTGGTCGGAAATTATCCCGCGGGAACATACTGCCGGGATTAAAAGTAGCCTATGTCCTTTCTCAGGCTCTAAACTATCTGTGTACCAAAATTCATTTAAATCGGTTCAGTAGTTTTAGCAGGAAAGCGAGACAAACAGACAGAGTTACTTTTGCATGTATAATATTAGTGTGGATAAGTGAAGCAAAAACTTTATCTGCCGTTTTACGAAGACAGACGAAATTACGCAGAGGGACGATTGTGGAATTTGGCATAGTTAAAGTTAATATCGACGCTTGAAAGGCAAAATTGACTAAGCGACATAGGGCCACGATGTCGCTTAGTCAATTTTGCCTTTCAGGCGTCGATATTAAAGCTTTCTGCTTTTTTCTTTTTCTGTTTGTTAATGAATTATGGTCGAATTTCGACCATTTGGCGACCACTAGTCTATATCAAATCAATACGTGAAGCAAAAACTTTGTCCCCTTTTTTGTGAAAATTACGCGGACGATTATGAAAGGATGATGGCGACTTTGGCACCAGTTGCGTATAGCGACGTGATATATTTCAAAAAAATGCTGTATTAAAGTTACATTAAAGAATATAATTGGATATTTTTTAGGACTAGCAGTATGCCTGTAAAATAAATATAAACATTTACATTTTTTAAGTTTCACTAGATTGATATTGTTTCGGAACGTACTCAGAATCTCGCTCCCTACGTTCCGTTTTACAGTATTTTTCCTTCCATAAGATGTTTTAGAGATTTTTGATAGTATATTTAGTCATAATAATGTTTTGTTTATAACAGAGTTTATATTTTATAACATTGCATTTAATATTAAACACAGATACTGTGCAACAGACAAAAAATATTTAAAACACGATGACCTTTTTTTTTCGTCTAATGAAACGCGTAGTTCGGGACTGACATTGCGATTGTTGTGTCATGTCATTGTCACTAGGGATGACGATTCTTTCCGAATAAGATTTAAATCGATTCGAATCGTAACTTGATCAATCGATTCATAAAAAAATCGAGGCCTAAAAGATCGATTTCTTCAACATCTATTTTTTTTGAAGTCTGCATTTACAATGTAAATATAAATCCATTTTACGAAAAACAATATACAATAAATAAACGATCACTTAGTAGTAAAATCAGGGATTTTACTACTAAGCCATCTCATATCTTTAGTTGAACTATAGTTCAACAATTATATCAAATCTAGTGAGAGTCTAGTGAGGGTCCAGTGTTACTATTTCATAAGTCAAAAGCAAATTAACTTATTTTTTTTTACTTCTTATAAAAAAACAGCAAGTTTTTAGTAAACATTTGTTTTTAAAATAGAATTAAAACATAAGAACCTAGAAGAATTCGATAGCAGTTGCAGTATACGTTAAAAAAAATAGTGGTGCCAAATTATCGACTTAATTGTCTACAATCAACGATTGTAGACAATTGACGTGTCCCACGGTTTTATTTTAGTCTAGTCTATGCATATGTTTATAATTCCCACGACTGTATCTATTTTATAATTTTTTGGTTTTTAGTACATTTATCTTAAACATTGCAATGTATGTTTAACATAAAACCGTTTAACTTAAAAAGTTTTTTTACCTATTTTTATTTTCTAGTTTTTAGTTTTTATTTCGCATTCTGTTTAATTCATTTAGTGCTTCATTATTGCAAGGTTTCTTGCCCGTTAGTTTATTGCAGTGCAACTCCTCTATACGTAGTCCCTGCAAAGATCTTACTCTACTAAGAGCCAAAAAAAGGGGCAAGGCTATGTACAACAAGATGCGCCTGAGTCTTGAGGGGAAAACGCTAACGACATATCATTTTTATCCACCCTAATGCCATACAGTTCTCGGCGCGTTTTAACCTTTCACCTTAACTTGGGTGGTGTACCGCTAACGACGTATCATTTTTAGCCACCCTAACGCCACACAGTCCTCAACACGATACAAAATCTTGACTTGGGTGGTGGATTCAGGCTGGATTAATTAGATACCTAAATTACAGATTCAATTTCTAAATTTAAATCTTATTATTATACGTCATTTGGTGGCTGCGCCCATCTTAAATATTGAGGTTGTATAGTGCACTGTATTCTTCTTGTCAAGCCCTTTTATTTGATACCCATATTGGTGGGATTGATAAAAAAATGTTATCAGCCATTTGGTAGCGGCGGCCATCTTAGATTTCAATTTTGCATAGTAAATTGTATTCTACTTGTTGAGACCTTTCATTTGATACCCATGTTGATGGGATTGATAAAACCTAAGTTATCCGCCATTTTGTAGAGGCCGCCATCTTGGATTTTAATTTTATATAGTACATTGTATTATACTGGTTGAGCACTTTCATTTGATACCCATATTGACGGGATCGATAAAACCTACGTTATCCGCCATTTTGTAGCGGCCGCCATCTTGTATTTCAATTTTTTATAGTATATTGTATTCTGCTTGTTGAGCCCTTTCATTTGATACCCATATTGATGGGATTGATAAAACCTACGTTATCCGCCATTTTGTAGCGGCTGCCATCTTGGATTTCAATTTTTTTATAGTATATTGTATTCTGCTTGTTGAGCCCTTTCATTTGATACCCATATTGATGGGATTAATAAAACATAAATTATCCGCCATTTTGTAGCGGCGGCCATCTTGAATTTATAATGATAATGAATAAACATAATTGTATTGTCACCAAAATCCAAAGTGTATACAAAATTTCAGATTAATCGGTTGACAGGAAGAGGGTGAAATTTGAATGACTAAATTTGACCCAAGAATAATAAATAAAACAAACGGGGTGAGCTAAATAAAACCGTTTAAAAAAAAATAGTGGTGCCAAGCATGTATGAGACGTCGCCATTCTCCTTTGGAGTAAAGTTTATATGGAATAGTAGTGCAGAAAGCTACTAATTTAATACCTACGCATTTTTTTATATGTATTAAATTTAAAATGAATTACGGTCGAATTTCGACCACTGGGCGACCACTCCTAATTATAACAAAGAGTAATCGAAGATTTTCTAATAAAATACTAAGTACCTTCTTATTTTTTTGGATGTCAAATCTTACGGATGTGAAAAAGACTGTTTTGTAGACCTTATCATTGTTTTTGGATTTTATAACTGACATGGACAGTCCAATATATGAATTTGCTTAAATGCTTCTATAATAAGTTCATTGAGATTTCTGCTACAATTTTACGGACATATAAAACAACAATATCACTTCACTACATAGTATAAAACAAAGTCGCTTCCCGCTGTCTGTCCCTATGTATGCTTAGATCTTCAAAACTCCGCAACAGATTTTGATGCGGTTTTTGTGAGTAGATAGAGTGATTCAAGAGGAAGGTTTATATGTATAATATGCGGGCGAAGCCGCTGGTAAAAGCTAGTATACAATAGATAAGTACTTATTTTAGGCACACTTCTGCGGGGCGACCACGGCCTACTGTAATAGGCTACCGTCACAGATTTTTATCACAGTTTGTGAGTAAAAACCGTGATAAAATGCGTGACTCAAGCCTATCACAGAGAACGTCCTTGCCCCACTGATTATTCACGTGTCACCTTGCTGCCTGTTAATTGTCTAGCTATATCTAACTAGTTTTAGCCTAAATACAACACTCATACCTAATCAGGCTCCGTGTAGGGGGTACCGGACGTAAAGAATAGCACCATCCCATACCTTCCCGTGGGTGTCGTAAGAGGCGACTAAGGGACTTACTAGAGAATGGACAGCGTTCTCTATGCATTTTACCAGTATACTGTGATCGCCAGCCCTAACAAGCGTGGCGATTATGGCAACCCCCCGGCAAATTTCGAGAGGCCTTTGTCCAACAGTGGACGTCTTTCGGCTGAAGTTATGATGATAATACCTTCGCAGGTCCTCGGTAGGTACAGACGCCACCAGGTCAAGCTACCCGAAACTGTCATTTTTTCCCAATGAACCTTGAACCTAATGCTCTAGAAATAAAGTCGAAAATCTATCAAAGAAATCTGACAGATTGTAGTAGCTTGATGTGTTGGCGTCTGTACTTGAGTCTTTAACGCAATATATCTGCTTCTAGGTAAGTATATTAAAAAACCGACTTAAAAAAGGAGGTTCTCAATTCGGTTGTATTTTTTCTTTATATTCTTACCTCAATACTCCGTCATTTACATACCTATGTAAACAGTTTTGAAAAAATATTCCTTGCTTCGAAAGTATACTTTTATGTGAAGTGGTCTCATAAATATTTGAGTTACCTTCAATAACACGTATTTTTTCCACGTGTATGATATTGATGTTATAATAACTTCTTGTCGCTATTATTTACTTAGCAAGAGAAAGTATACGAAGGGTAGGTACCACCACTCAGAACTATGTCGAATGGCATTTTACTGTGGGGTCGGGCAGCTGACATTGAATCCATTTTTATTTTGCAAAAGAGAGCTGTCATAGCCATTTACTACCTACGTCACCGCAAGTCTCTCAGGAAACTATTAAAAGGATTAATAAGTAATACGATGGTGCCTTGTCAATTCTTTGTAACCGACTTCAAAAAAAAAGAGGAGGTTATCAATTCGACTGTATGTTTTATTTTTTTATGTTTTTTAGGTACCTCATAACTTTTGGCTGGTTGAACCGATTTTGATGATTCTTTTTTTATTTGAAAGCTGGTGCTTCCCGAATGGTGGTAATTTGGTTCCATTTGGACAATGTTTCAGAATCATGCATAGGGTTGCCAACCGTACTCTATATAGAGTATTTGTACTCTTTTCTTATGGCTGTACTTTATAAACTACTAGCTTTTGCCCGCGACTTCGTCCGCGTAAGTGTCGGTTATCGCGGACGCAGACGAAATAAAAAGTAGCCTATATTCTTTCTTGGGGTACGAACTTACCCCGTACCAAATTTCATCAAAATCGGTACAGTGGTATAGTCATGAAAGTGTACGTAACAAAGTTACTTTAGCATTTATAATATTAGTATAGAAGTATAGATACCTCTAATATAGTAGGTATGCTAGAATATTCTTTTTACATAAACTGACTTTTCTGAGGCAATTATTTTCGTTTTTCTGCGGTTTTTCTATATTTTCCACTGTGAGACTAGATAATTATTGTCAATTATGAATTTGTAGTAGCGAGAAGAGAGGAATAGGCTTTATATTAATTAAAAGCTTCTGATCTTATGTTAATATAGAATTAGGATGTTTGGAGTCTTTAAATTCTAGTAAAATCAATAAAAATGTATTTTAACGCAAACATACTAGAAAATACATAAAAAAAAAAAATGATACCATTTTTATTAATATGTACTCTTTATTAACTCTCTCTGGAAACAGAAATACACTACTTCGTCTAGAAAAAGTTGGTTACAGAATCCATGATACAAGGTTGCGCATCGCTATCCATCAAAATGAAAAACAGGGTCCTGCCACCCTATATATTAATTTTAATTCATTCAGAAACATGCAGCCCTAACAACGCGCCATGTTTCCCCAAAGGGTCTGGCTATAAGTACACCCACATTTCTCCAATTATGTTTAAGTCCCATGTAATATGGAATTCAAATTCAGAATCAATCAGTTGTAATACAAGAGTATTATGAGAAGACCTATTTCAAAGATGTTTCATTAGTACGAAAATTACTTTCAACCCACACACAATTTTCGTATTATATGCAAGGGTGCGCCAATAGTCTGCTTGCTGCCTTTAAGTGGAATTTCATGGCTTCTTTACCGAAATGTCTTTGATGTTGAGCAGAGTAGTAGGTTGCTTGGCAGGTGAACCTGCGGGAGGGATACTGTGATACGCTTGAGACACACAGTTTTATCACAGTTTGGAAAAAAAAAGTGATAAAATGCGTGACTCAAGCCCATCACAGAGGTCGTGCACGCCCCGCTGGCAAAGGACAACCAGGCAGATGTAGCACTAACAGCAGAGTAGGCTTAGTTCATATTGCTGCTGCTGTTATTGTTGTTGTTATTGTTGGGTTCTTTTTACAAGGAACTCATGGAGGTATCTAATATAGGTTGAATTTAATATCAAATACTTAGGTCTACCATCCCTTGGAACTCTAAAAAAAATTTAGCTTCTAAGTTATCGCAATAAATAAATACGACCATTTATACGACATTGGTGCCGATTCCCTTATTCACAAACTAAACTAAATTTAAGTTCAGTGCATCTTTTTCTTTCTATTTCATTAAGGAAAGGACAGAAGATAAATTTTAGTTTAGTCCTGTCAAATTAATCAGCGCTTGACGTAAATTGATGTAATTTTAGTAGGCAAGTTTTAATGACGTCTAAAATTGTATGGAGTAGTGACAGGCGCTGATTAATTTGACAGGACTAAACTAAAATTTTTCTTTTGTCCTCTTCTTAATGAAATACAAAGAAAAAGATGCACTGAACTTAAATTTAGTTTAGTTTGTGAACAAGGGAATCGGTACCATTATTAATTTTAAATTGTTTTTGATCATATGTGTTGCACGCAATGCGTTTTCTACATATCTTCTCTTCTACCGCAGGTATGCTTGAAGAGATTTCTGTAGAAATAAGCATCAAATCTGTACCTATTTGTCTGTTATTTTCTCTTGTCTCTTTATATAAGGGTGTACTTACATAATTTGTTGAATAGGTAAAGATATACATTTTGACACTCGCAAATAAATCAAAACCTGTAGGACCTCTCTTTGGAGGAGAATCACGAAATTTGCCAAGTAACAAGGTCTCATAGAACAAGTAAAGGAAAAGATCCGTTATATCAACTAAAAGATGTTTTATAATGAGTACAAACTTACATTTGCAGTTGGAGAACTGACCGTTACATTTATGGATGTATATTTTTCTACTGCAATCTTAAGTTTGTTTTTGGGATGAATTCATCCCAACTACGCAATGGACAATGGAGTCCGACTCGCATCGCATCTGGCCTGTTCTTTTTTTGTTTGGCCTTCCCTTTACATTATTGGGAACATTTCGAACTCTTTCCGTTAGGGGGTAACAACAAAAAAACGGATACATAATGTCGCATGAATTCCTGGCGGCAAAAGTACACATTCTTTACAATAATAGACGTACTTAATCCTAATCCGGTTTTTTTAAAGAACGCACTAGACCCCTGCCTCCTTCTGTACGCTGTTGAGAAATGTTGAGGGTACAAAATAGCTACGTTCAAATAACCATGACGGGGCTCGGCAATCTACGTGTACAAGGTCAAATTCAATTAGCTGCTCCAAGTGTAATACTTTACCCACGTGATTATTGATAAGTATCGAAAACTATACGAAAAATAAGAAAAACAAACAAATTTTGTTTTCGTCATCCTAACTTTATTCAAAACTTTAAATGACACTGACAGGCAACTAAACGATTGTTATATTTTGATTTTAGAAATTCGTAAAAAAAAGGCACACTACGACCGATACAAAAGAAAAAGTTCAGAAAGAACGCTACGTGAATATGTTGCGCATAGTAATAAAATAGCGCGAGCAGCCGATGCGATGAGATTTGGGTGAAAATCCATGCGGACGAAGTCGCGGATAGTAAAAAAAGTAAAACCATGACGAAAATTGTTGCGTAATATTAGTTTCATGACATTCGTTTTACGTGTAAATAGCATAAAACTAATGCATGGACGACTATATTCTCTACTTATTGTCTCAAGATAATTCGATATGGATAACCTGTAGTTCTTGCAGTAGCCGTCAATATCCAGATTCATCTGCCTACAACATCTGCATTTTCCCAACTATGTTGGGGTCGGCTTCCAGTCTGACCAACTGACCATCACAACCCAGTTATTGGGTACAACGATACCCCTTGGTTAGACTGCCAGACTGTTGGGCTTCTGACGACCCGTAACGACTGCCAAAGATCCACGAAAGACGGCTGGGACCAATGGCACGTGCTTTCAGAGGCTTGGCAGGGTCTCTATTAAAAATAGTCACCCAACGTAGGTTCACCTGATCTTTGAAAGCCTTTCAACGTCTTCAATATCTGGATGTTGAAGACGTTGAAAGGCTTTAGAAGAAAGATGAAGAAAGATTATATGTAGAAGAAAAACAAGGACAATACGTAAGTTACGATATTTAAGCGCAAAGATAAGCAGAACAAAATGCAGTGATACAGTGTGTGGCGATTACTTTATCTTATCTAGTGGGCCGTTACCTTTAAGTGGGGGGTACAGGGACAGAAAAAACAACAAGGCGTAGTCAGATAGATAACATGTTTAGTAGCAACGCTGTTTGGTTAGGTGCGTTTACCCCCATCTGCTTTGCGAGCATGACCCACTGTGACATCGCTTGAGTCACACAATTCATCATAGTACACGCTTTTATTAGCTCGATATGTATCTATGTAAAGGAATATTTGAACGTGATTTTCACCCCCTTCAATACGTCGGATTAATTTGAAACTTTGCACACTTATCACGGACCGATGACATTACAGAAATTTTATACATTTCTGACAATGGCCTGGCCAGGATCTCCAGGATAGCAAAAAAAAAACGAAAAGCCCGGTTTTGTAGCTAGCCGAACTGAAATATAGAAAGTAAATAATAGTTTATACAACTAAAAAACTCGCTTTCATAGAAAACCAAACTATAAAACTTTTTAACAAAAAATTAAATCGCCGAAAAAACTGAAAAGCACAAAATAATTAACCTTAAAATTATGAGTCGGTGCTTTGAGTGATCTTTGTTCATTGATTTTTCAGCGCCGACTCAAAATTTTAAGGTTTATTATTTTATGCTTTTCATATTTTTTGGCGGTTTAATTTTTTGTTAAAAAGTTTTTATTTTATAAGTTTTTGTGACTTTAATGTACTAATAATACTTGGCAAGGTATACCCTATCCAACAAAAAAGAATTATCAAAATCAGACTACTCTGTATAAAGTTATGCGTGGTTATACATAACGATCAGTGAGTGGACAATCAATCATCCCCTGTTTTTCGACCCTTAGGGTTCGATTTTGTTTTTCTGGGACCACCTTGGGAGTATACCCTTTCCAATAGAAGAAGAATTGTCACAATCGGACCACTATGTAAAAAGTTATGCGTGGTCATAGATTAAAAAAAAAAAAAAAAATATACGCGTCGAATTGAGAACCTCCTCCGTTTTTTTTCGTCGGTTGAAAATAGAAAATAATGAAAAAAGCGTGGGGTACTTTTTGAGGTATTTTATTTTTAAATTAATATCAAGCACCCTACGCTTTTTTCCATTATTTTCTATTTTATTTATAGTTTGGTTTTCTACGAAAGCGAGTTTTTTTTTTATTTTCTGTATTCAGTCGGAGTTAGAGGCAGTCGCTCCATGTAAAATACTGGTATTCACCTGCATCCGGTTACCGACTCCAACATTACATTTAGAAATAGAAATTTTAATAACAGTTAGAAAAAGGCTAGGCACTTTTGTGGTTGGGCAATCACCGAATTACTGACTAAAACCCACCCGTGTTCCTTCAGTTGCCCATATGCCAGTGCCACGGTTTCTCTTTCGTACAAATGTCGCGGCCCTGTCAGGGGCTAGGCCCTAGCCTTATCCCTACCATGTTGGGGGCAGGTAGGCAGATTGGTTCTATAAATAAACCAAATCCACGATCTTACTTGTTATCATCAGTATATTTGATTTATAATCAGTATTCTCGAACACTTTTTATAATGCGTTAGGAAGACCACAGCTGGAACTACAAGAGGAATTAGTAAAATGTCCTTCGGTTTTAGTTTTACTGGTTAAATCGGATCACAAAAGGGACTATTCTGAGGATGTAGTAAGATAAAGTAATGTAAGGAGGAATCAGAGTATTTGAATGCTATTTATAAACATTGAATTAAAGGCTAATTTATTGCTAAGTAGGTAGTCAGTGTATGAAGTGAAACCGCCTGATTTCGATTACAACAACAAAGAAAAAAATATACGTATATTGTGAGCTGCGCCATCTACAGATTTTTAGCAGAACTATTTTGCCAACACACCTACCTGTTTACAGTGTTCCATAACGAAACTAGGTGGCACTACTAGTTGTGTAATTGATCTATTCTGTATTTTTTGTTATCAGTTTTAACCTAATTAGATAAAGTTATGCAAAATAAGTCTATTTTTAGTTCCTAAATCATTTGTTATTTCATTAACATATTTCTGAGAATTCAGCTTTATAATGATAATGGTATTTGGCAGTTTAGAAAAAACCTTTATCCTACAATGAAGTAGAGTGCCTGAAAGAAATGGTCATTTTGACTTTTTGCCTGTATAGTGTACCCTGTAGAGACAAAATAGCTTGCAACTAATGAAATGAAAGGAAAATGGTACTAATTATTTCAGTTGCAAATATAATCTATGTGTGTCAGAGAGTTGAGGTCAAATGCCAATACTTTGAAATGTAAATTTTGCTCAGTACTATTTTTAAGTACAAAGAAACTTCTACTATTTGACAGGAAACAGATTTGTTTGATAAAGAACATGCTCTTTATTCCTTAAAAAATTACTATTCAGAATTTCTATGATTCATCAATTACAGTTTTATTAAATCTAGTTACATGAATTTTTACACCTTTAGAGGTGTAAAAATTCATAAATATGTACCATATGTAATGCAATTTGAATATTAACTAGTGACCTTGGTACTTTGATAAAAGGCAATAATGCCAAATATCTGGAGGACATGTTGCATGTCATAATAAAGCACTCCACATGTTCATAGTAAACACAGCTGATAAGACCAGTTATTAATGTTTGCATCCACCATTTGTTTTTCACAGCCTTTCCAGTCAACGAATATTGGTATCAGCCATTAATAATCATGATCCAGCATATATATGACGAAACTCTACATCTTGTTGTGCAATAGAATCTTACAGAAAATAGATTTGTTAAATCCATGTCATGTCATTACATTATTACATCAATACGGAAGTTAATAATTTGGACCATTTTCTGATTAAACAATCCTGGCACCTATATAATTATAATGTAAGATAAAACATGAGCAGAGACCATAAATAGAACATAATAACGTAGTAAACAAGCGAAACAAAGGAAATTAATAGCTACTCACGTTCTGTGATTCCTCCTCCAAAACAGCCATGGCTTCAAAATCGATATTCATTTCAACAATATTACACACCTAATACGCGAACTATGTATTATGCTATGACGGTAAGTGAAATAAACAACAAGGAAATCAGATAATTTGTATCAAAAGTTGCTCTTCAAGGTATTGTTTACAAACTGGCAAGGTCATTTGACATATTTTGGTAGATAATATGGGTGCGTTCATTTTGATTGTTGTCAAAATGAAAAGCCTATCGAGAAATAGTAGAATAATCGACTATCTGAAATGTCACTGTGACATAAACAAATAGTTCTCACTATTGCCAATGTTGCCACGCACAAAAAGTTAACGTCAAAGTTTTTCGACCTCGCTAGTTTTTCACTGTGATAAAAAAAATCGTAGCTTTTATGTTTTTTCATTGAACTTGTGATGTGGCCTTATAAACTATAAACCATTTTAGCTGCATATTATTTTAGAATGTGTATAGAGTGCGGTGTTACTAAGGTGGTTTTGTATTTTTATGTGCGGTTACTGCATTAGTGTCATTGTGAGATCACGATGCGTATCGGTTTCGTGTTTTATTGGTGCGTATTTGCTTTTCATCTGTGCAAAGCAGAAGATGTGGAGAGGACAGAGACTAGAGACAGTGGGAGAAGGCAGCAGTGGGGTCCCGTGGTGCGGAGCGGGTCGTTTATGAGCGACTCAGCGGTCACAGCATCCAATGAACAGAGTAAGTTTCTCATGACCCTGAATACGAACATTTTTTCTGACTTCTCATGACACCTGTTGACGTCCTTCACTCTAGTCATGTCTGAAACAATTCCTAATTACAAGAATACATGCCAATTATTCATTTTTATACATTTGTAGCTACAAAACATAGTAGTTCATAATCTTCAAGAATTTCGCGGCACAATTTATAATTCGTATTGGAAAATTCGAGATGTCTGGGAAGTTTTTAACATATTATTCTGCTTACATTTCATTTGAAATGCTAATAAATAAAGTGAAACTGCAGTGACAAAATTAAAATAATGTACCTTCCAAAAAATTCGTAAAAAAATTGATTTACAACTAAAACAAATAAAACCTTTATCTACAAAAAAAAACACACACCGTTAGATAGGACTTTCTTTTAAAAAACAAATATTAATTTGAATCTGGAATACATCAAAATGTAGTTTTTAGTATCAAATTGATAACAACTCCCTACCAAAAAAATAATCTCTTTAATTTGAAATACTTATGGATATCACAGCTATTCAACCCATCCTGTAACCATAAATTAATTAATTTAGAATCCCTGTCTTTGTGTTTATATTACCAAAAACAAGACCCAGTCTCTTCTGTTAACAATTCCCACCTTATCCCCCTACATCAAGATTCAATTTCCTTTGCCAAATGTCATGAAAACACCAGATGTTATTCATGGACCACTGGTATGGTACTTTTGTTATAGTGCATACTTAATCTTAAACTGTTGTCAGTTATAGTGGATGGAAGAGTTATGTCTGACTGTCTGACCACATGTTGGAATGTTTTGGTACTTGCATATAAAATAAAGTAAGATGGAATTTTTGGGTTTGTTTCCTAGAAATATAATATGCAGTTCTATTGTCTAACTCAAAAGTGACTGATGAAAGACAGTAAAATAACACAATTACTCAAGGGATGTGATAACATAATCATCTGTATTTAGAAGATCCAAAGTTTCAACTTTTCAGCTCATAAACATCAGGCAGATGTTGACTTTTTGCAATGATGATTGTTTGAATAACATTATTAAATTGTAATTGAAGAATCATTAAAAGAAATTAAAGTTATGAAATTGCTCTCACTTGCCAATTGAAAAACAAATTTACATGTAAAATTAGAATTTAGGGCATATTATTGTTAAGAATAATTAATATTCTAATAAAAAAGTTAACAACACATTAGCATCTTATTCTATTTTTGCGTACATTTTCATCAGATACATTTGGAACATAGTATGTATGGGAAATGTTAATGAAGAATAAAGAGAGACAATGGCACAGAAGTTGCTAGACAATACACATTCTGTTTTCATTTGTAGAGACAAAAGGCCTTCCTTGATAAATAGATACACCAGTAACAATATAATATAGTAATCACTTAGTAAGTCATGGTTTAGTAAATATTTTGCTTAACCACCAGGCAGAACATTGAATTCAAAAGATTGATGGAAATTACCGAATCTTCATTGTTAAAACAAAAAAAAGAGGCATTTCATGATACATTTATTTATTTCCTTAATAGCTGTTGCCTGCAATTTCTTCTGCAAAAAAGGATAAATAGTAGCCTGTGTCGTTACCCAGCTCATGATCTATTTGTGTGCCAAATTCCAGCCGAATCTGTTCAGCTTTTTTAGGGTGAAAGCATAACACAGACAAATTTTCTTTCGCATTTGGAATATTAATTAGGATGTCAGAGTAATGGATTTAGTACAGAACATGTTTAATATCAGTTTTCAGTTCCCGTGTGCTCTTTCGCAAAGACCTCTTCCAAATCCTTTTTCTCACCATCTCTTGTCGGTCTAGTCCATGTCCCTCCAGCCATGCTGTCATCTTTCCATCTTTTCAAGCGTTTTCCTATGTCTTGGGCCATAGGGTATTATCAGTTTACTTACTAAGTATTTCTACGGTCTCATAAATAACAAAGTAGAATTATCATAAACAATAAAACACAAACCAATCATGTTTCAAATAAAATCACAAAAATAATAGCTCACGATATTGTGAAAATACAATTTGGCACACATTCAAACATAGACATAGTAACAAAAGGTGTACAATGAATTGTTTGCACTACAATAATACAAACTATTTTAATGGAATACATGTATAAATAAGAATAAATATTTTATGTGTGTCTTGATGTAAATGGTACACCACAGATTACCTGCAGTATTGTCTCTTGTTCATCATTAACCTGAACAATGTTGTATGAACCAGCGATTCTTCATAAGAAAAGTACACCAAAACCAAAAAAACTATAATCGTGAAAACCATTAGGCGCTCACTGTAAGGCTTCTAGTAAGCGATCGTTTGACGAATTAATCCATCAATAGGTTGTCTATATAAGGTTGTTTCTAGCAATTTAAGATCACCCTTTGCATCACCCTATGTAAAATTTCTACCTTTATATCAGTATTTTTTTATACATCATTATCTGCCTAGCCTTGGCTAACTATGTTGGAGTTCACTTCCACATATTTATCTTTACATAGTATAAAACATAGTTGTTTCCCGCGACTGTACGCTGGGATCTTTTGAACTACGCAACGGCAGTCCGCATCTAAATAGATGCGGTTTTCATCAATAGTCAGAGATTCAAGAGAAAGGTTTATGTATATGTATAGTATGCGTGCAAAGTCGCTGAAAAAGCTAGTTGCATAAATACTAGTATTTTACATAATTTTTCTAAGGTAGGCTAAAATTGCTATGACACATTGAGTTAACATTCTAATCTATGGTTAAACTTTTTCTGAGTTCATGCCCTTGCTTTGCAATTAGGGATGTTATGGATATGAAATTTCGGATACGGATTGGTTACGGATGTAGGAATGATTATTATACCGGATACAGATATGAAATTATTTCGGATTATCCGTTAGTTTCGGATAATTTCGGTTACGGATATTAAAAATACAAATAGCTAATAAAATGGTTTTATTTATATGTCACCATTTGGTAGGAATTACAATCAGTCTGTGAGTAATTATTACAGCTATTTAAAATAAAAATGATTATTATAATTATATATTGAGTGATAACTAATCTACCTAAAATAAAAATGTAATAACAAATCCGATATTATCCGAAACTTTTATTTCGGATTCGGTTACGGATACATTTTTATATCGGATATCCGATAGTCTCGGTTACGGAGCTCCCTAACATCCCTGTTTGCAATACAAAATTTAATCAAATATATGTATATGATTGTCATCATAGGCTGATATAATTATAATTATTACCTGCGGCTTTTGGGAAACCCATAGCTATTGATCGTATAATAGGTTTTATCTATTTTTACTTACATGTAGGTGTGATATCAGTAGTTCTAACATACGGTCACTAATGAGAATGGTATGCAGAACTTTAAATATAATATGATTTTTTCCTCATATGTCACAGTGTTTATTTTTATATTTAGGAATTAGTTTCCTGAAGTTGTCACCAGGTAGAACTGCTGGTGGGAATATTTTAAATACTTTTATAGAATAACTAACTTGCTTCTGCCGGCGACTTCGTCCGCGTTAAATTTCTTGCTCCCCCGACCCTCCCTATCGCATCGAATCGCCTGCCCGTGCGAGGTCTTCGTATTCGCGACTTTTTCTTTTTGCTCGGCTGCTAAGTGTCCTAGCGTAATCTTATATAGTCTATAGCCTTCCTCGATAAATGGACTATCCAACACTAAGCGTAGTTCCTGAGATTAGTATGTTCAACCAAACAAAGTCTTCCAGCTTTATAATATTAGATTTGATTATAATTAAAAACGTTATAGTGAGCTAAGCTTAAAAGATAGACATATGCTATCGCGGACATTTTATACAACTTTTTAAGAGAAACAATTCTGTCGTAAGTACATCATTGTTGCGTTACTTTAATTAACCGTTTACGCAGCTCACGCAACGGAAACTCAAGAGGAATAAATAATCCCCATTTTTTTTACATTTTTCAATACTGCTCCACTCCTATTGATTCTAGCGTGCTATTTTATGCCTTGTAGGCAAAAAATAACCTTCCTCGTTATATGGGCTACCCAACACTAAAAAATTTTTCAATTCGAACTAGTTGTTCTTGAGATTAGCGCCCAAACAAATAAACGAACTCTTCAGTTTAAAAATACATTATTGTATAAAAGTTATAGCAGGTTAATAGTTCCGGGTGGCGTCGGACGTAAAGAATAGCACCATTCCATTCCTTCCCGTGGGTGTCGTAAAAGGCCACTAAGAGGCTTACTAGAGAATGGGCAGCAGCATTCTCTATGCATTTTACCACCATACTGCGATCGCCAATCCGCCTACCACGCATGGCGATAATAGGAAACCTTCCAAAATGCTTGGAGGGGGCCAATGCCCAGCAGTGGAAGTCTTTCGGCTGATGTGATGATGAGGTTAATAGCAGAAAGATCCAAAGCTTTAATTTTGCTTGATATTTGATGAACAGTTATCAACTGCAAGTCCATTAACAAAACAATGATTTTTTATTAATAATACTCAGAATTTAGGCTACCAGTTAGCTAACCTTGTTTGAGACTGATTAATGCTACGCTAAAACTCCATAGTTCCTTTTTTTGTAGATGTTACGTAAGTTTTAAAGTATAATTTTCTTATGCAGAATTGCAATAAGAGTCATGTTAATTTGTTTGGTAAAGTAAAGATGTTTAATAAATGTTTCTGTTATATATTATGTAGGATTAGGTATAAAAATCATTTAATGTTAAAAAAATGTTGCTGTCATAATATGCGTAATTACCAGTAAAATTATACTAAATAAGACTGATTTAGTGTCTATAAAACAAGAAATAAAACGTTTTATTTGATTTGATTAAAATGTTTTTACTTTGCCCTGTCATTTCGTCTTTTTTTTACTTTCTCCCTTTCAACACTTTCAACTCTCTTACAAAGACTTATTAAAGTATCAAAAGTATCGATAGTACCGGGAATCCCGGTTCTTAACCCAGAAAGTCCCAAAAATCCCGGTTCTTAAAACAGCACCGGTTCTGCATTCCCTACTTGTTGATAATCAATTATTTCGTTTTACTAAACCACGTTGTAGGTAAGTGTTCAGTTTCGGACCTAAAATAAAGATGAGTCATCATCGGATAAATATGATTACCTATTAAAAAATGTAAAACCATGATGAATGTCTAATCGTTAAAGAATTCTTGAAGTAAAATACGATAACATTTTAGTGTAACTAAAGTGAAATGTTCGTTTTGATTCACAGCACTATATTAAATTTATTTCACGTTGTCAGCTTTCTTTGTGATACAGTCATGTCTAACGTGATTGATTGGACCACACATAATGATGAGACACAAAATGCTGTTTTCGTCTGGTTTGTTCTGTTCGAAAAGAAGACATATTTGTGACAGCCATAAAACAGAATAAAATAATCAAATCAAGCTATCACAGTCTACTACCGGACATAGGCCACTCCTAAGTTGCGCCACAACATCCGGTCCTCCACATTCCGCCTCCAGTCTGTCCCAGTGGTTTTGAGGTCGTCGTTCTATCTAACGGTGGGGCGTCCCACGTCACGCTCGCCGATTCGCAGTCTCCGTTCAAGGACTCGTCCGAAATGCATGACCGATGGAACGGCCAATGGCCGTAAAAGCTGATAACAGATGCCTCTATTTATGTTCATGTTTGCTTTTCATTCGGCGGTCTTTTAATCAAAATGCAACGTCTGATCACAAAATTAATCAAGTGAAAAATTAACTCATTATCCAATGATGTTGGTTTTCAACATTTTTATTTTTTTACATCTTTCGCTCGCCTTGCATATTTTGAACGTTCACTCGTTTGATTTTTTGTCGATGTCGTGAACGTAGAATGAAACAAAAATGAACATTTGTGAGTGAAGCATCTGATATCAGCTTTAAGCGGTCATCGTCATCGGTCCTTCAAAAGATTTTTATTTTGTTGTTTAGTTCATTTAAAAACTAAGGGGCTTGTTACTACATAAAAAGGACGCACAGGTCGATCGGTCAGGTTAAGCTATGGTTTCCGCGGTTGGTTAACCCCTCCACGCCTCGGAAAGCACGATAATAAACCGTTGTTCCCGACCGTCATTCGTAGATCTTTGACAGTCGTAACAGGTCGTCAAAAGTCCGAAAAGTCTGACAGTCAGTTCAAGGGGTATCGTATTACCCAGTAACTCGGTTATGGAGATCGCTCAGTTGCATCCGGTTATATTGAAAACTGACCCCAACATAGTTAGGAAAAGGCTAGGCAAATTATGATGTCACTTATTTTTTTAAATCCCCTTGAAAGTCGGCTATACTAATAATGATCGTATAGATACTATAATTTTTAGCCGGCAAACATTTATGTATGCTTATCAGATTACATGCAAGTATATTTGTTGAACCGCATGAACTAAGAGATAAGGATGGAAACGTTTTGATAGTAGAAGTTTCCTTATTATGGTCAATTATTTTTACTAAGACCACACAGGCAGGTGCTCGTATTCTCGATCATGATGATGTGACTCATATTTAGGCGAATTAATTAAAAGAAAGGGAATAGTAAGTATTTGCCACAGGAAGAAATCATTTACCTAGCCTTTTCCCAACTAAGTCTAACCGAATGCAGCTTAGTACCAGTATTTCACATGAAGCGACTGTCGACTGACGACATCGGACCTCCACAACCATTGCATTGGGTTAAGACTGGTTGTTAGACTTTCGGACTTCTGACGACCTGTAACGATTGTCAAAGATCTACGAATGACAGCCGGGACCAGGAGATGACTAGGGGTCTTGATAAGTGAAGAAGGTCACCCATCCACGAACCAACCGCGGCATGCGCAGCTTAACCCGATAAATCGACTCTTTCGGCTGTTATTAGATAGTCACGAGCCACTCACAGAAACACGTGTAGGCAAAAAGGTCGGCTAACTGCGATAGTTAATAAAAAACGAAATACAAATAAATGATCACGAGAGTATAGAACAGAAATAGACGGCAGCTGCATGATCTGACAAGAACGCTTCCACTCAGCATGAAGCACGCTGATTATATACGCTCTGTGCGAGTCAGAGTAACTGCGGCTACCAGGTTTTTCCACTACGAAGTTCTTAGCAACAGCCCGAAGTTAGAAGTTGGCGGTGTGATATCCTTATGTATCGGGAAGCACCACGTGGATATCTATGGGAAGCACGTTAACGCCTGATCTCTCTCCGGCTGTGGCGGTCTGCGTGCTGTCCCGTAGGGCTATAAGAATGCACTTGTGTCTGCGCACACGCTTGTCCACTATAATATCTCACGCGCCGGAGGCTAGTCTCCGTTGAGATTGGCCGCCATGACCGAATTTCGGCCTGGAGAACTATTAGCTGCGGCTGCCTTTGATTCCCAAGAACACTGAGCTTCTCTTAAATACCCTTTTTGCAACGGGTTGAAAGCATCTCTAGTTCGCAAAACAAATATGTTCTCTCTAATTACCTCCTCTATTTTAGACATAGACTGTTTACAAATTATCTTCTAATCTTTGCAAATAAATTAAGTTGAAATATATGTTTGTTATGTCAAAATAGCAGCTTTTTTCTAATTGCGTATGAAAATATGTACGGTGCTTAGCAAAAAAACGTTTTGAAATATTTGTGTGTGTCGTCTGTCTGTCAGTTTGTTCCGGGTAATCTCCGAAACAGCTAGACCGATTTGGATGGTACTTTCACTATCAGATAACTGATGTTATAATATAAGGAGTAACATGAGCTAGTTTTGGTACCGGTATCGATGGCATATTCTCGGCGGATAATTTCCGACATCCACGCGGGCGAAGCCACGGGCAGCACTTATTAGGTACTTATATAAAAACGTATGATTGTTTGGTCGTATTTTTATAAAAGTTTTTCAATTTATTGTTTACACTTGCACGAAGATTATAGGCATAGTCAAGACACTTCACGCGGGCGAAGTTGCGGGTAGAAACTAGTTTCCAATAAAATATCCACATTAATAAGCCATCCTCTAAATACACACAATAACTAAAAATCACATAAAAACAAAGCTTCCTGTCATTTATTCCCTATTAATATTTTTTATTGAGCCAAAAACATAAATCTGAAGAGACATCCGAAACTTGACTAGCCCACTGGCACGTGAGAAACGAGACGAGTGTTACTAGCAGACAGTGTATGACTCATCAGAATACATGATATCAATGGCAGACGAACGAACGGCCGATGCGTGTTTTCATCTTATTTTAGACTCAGCAACGTGTCGACGTGGCATCGATTGTATGTTGGTACCTGACTTACGAAATGATACGTGCTCAGTGCTAGTTCCCAGGTGAAATGATTTTTAGCTCATCGAAGTGATGATTGATTCTAGTCTTTCCTCAAAAGTATTTTAAGAACCTCCACGATTGACGGAACTGTGCAATCGTCTGGCGAGCCCTGGGCACTCTGGTACGCTTTCAACTTGCTGGCTAGGTTTTCTACGGCACGAGCTACAATTTTAATTGCTTGGACCGATACAATTAAATTACAAAAGTCTAAAATAAGTCATACTCGAGTTTTTTTCTTATTATTGCTGAATACCTCGTACATCTCAAGGGCTTGTGGCTAAGTAATACACAGCCGCACTGGTTGGTCCGTGGATGAGTCTAGTGGATCTTTACATACTGAGACCCTTCCGTGCCTCGGAAAGCGCGTTAAGCCGTTGGTCCGAGCTGTCTTTCGTAGATCTTTTACAGTCGTAGTCGTAGTCGTAGTCGAAGCCCGAAAGTCTGACAACCAGTCTCACCATAGGGGATCGTACTACCCAGTAACTAGGTTGTGGAGGTCAGATAGGTAGTCGCGCTATATAAAATACTGGTACTCACCTACATCCGGTTAGACTGGAAGCCGACCCCTGCACCTGCACCCTAATTGCGAAACACACAATTTATCAGAATCTGAATGGGATTGAAGATTATTTCTAAACCATTGCGTCATTTGTTCGAATAAATTGTGGCTCAGCAACGTAAATAACGCAATGAATGTTGTTTAACTATGAAAATTAAACCAATTCCTACCGATAAAAAGTTCCGCAATTACCCCTCTGGTGCATCTCATCATGCCGAGTGCAAAAAAAATTGATGAAGTCCATGCTCAGAAGCTGCCTGCTCGCTATTGCTCTGAAAGCAGACGGGTTAAACGTGGAAGGCAACAAAGACGCTGGCAGAGAGTTCTACACTTTGGCTGTACGCATAATGAATGTGGAGGAGAAGCGCTAAGTATGACCGACTATTGGATTTATGATTAGAAAAGAAAGCATGCAACTGAGGACACTTGCTAAGCTGAACATACGTACAAAGCCAGAACAGGCCTTCTATCTCGGCATAATGCTGCAACAGTAATAAACAAATCCGTCGTTACAAACACTGTTTTTCAGATTACTGAAACACAATGTAGTCTGAAAAATGTTACCTTCTTTTTTATCGAATATAAACAAATCAATCTAAATACACCAGACAGACAGATAATACGGCGTTAATGACTTGCTAATGACAATAAAAATCGACTAACTGACACTTCGCTAATCGGTCAAAATATTTCCGCGATCTTTTTCGTATCAAACTAATAAATATTTAATTAATTTCCTATCGAAAATTAATAATTGAAATCGGTCAGTAGGTGTCGGAAACTATATTTTTTGTACTAAAAAAAACTGTTTTGCTAAAGACAGTCGCATCGGAAACTGTGGTTTGCCGCCAATCTAAAGGTGCGTATCGACTTCGCGCTCCGAGAGATCGAACATTGGCGCGCGCTCCAGTCGCGCGAAATGGATACCAGTTTGGAACGCGCGCCAAGGTGTTCGTTGGAGCGCCCGAACGCGGAGCGGTCCGTTCCGTCGGGTGTCGGTTTTTTTACCACGCATCAAGGCTTATTCAGACCGGCGCGACGCGACAGCGCGACGCGATTCTTGTAGAACAATTTCCATGAAGTTCACATAAAAATTGTTCTACGAGTGTCGCGTCGCGCTGCCGCGTCGCGCCGGTTTGTAGGAGGCTTCAGTCGTGGCGCGCGCGCCATTTGAGACGGGTCGTTTTTTGTGTTTGTTGCGCTCCGAATAATAATTATGGATAACCAAAGTTGCCGTAAGTTAATTCAGCTATATGGTACGAAAGAACTTTTGTGGAACAGCAAAAGTTCTTCGTATCATAATAAATCGCTTAGAGAAGATGCTTGGAGAGAAATCAGTAGTGAAATGGGAGTCCCTGTGCCGGAGTTAAAGAAAAAAATGACTGTGCTCCTATCATCGTACAGAAGAGAAAAATGGAGAATATCTAAAAGCCAAATCACTGGCTCTGGTAATTATGATACAGATTTTTTATTATTTTTAGTTTTATATAAAAAATAACATGTATTTGCATGATAAGTTTACAGAGAAATTAACTAAACTATCTATATAATAAATAAGAATTAGTCGCACTAAAACTCGAGAACGGCTGGACCGATTTAGCTGATTTTGGTTTTGAAATATTTGTAGGCAGGCTAGAAGACATAAATAAAAATTCACATATACATTTTAAATATGTTATTGGTTGATTGTTCACAGGTCGGGACAGTATTTACGTATCAAAATGGTTTGGTTTTGATGATTTCAATTTCATGCAAGACAAGTGTTCACCAAATTATACAACAGATACTATGCAAGACGATGGGAATAAGGATGATGCAACAGTCGCTACGCAGGTGAATAATGTTACTTATTTCAATATCTATTTTGCCAGGGTATTGTTCCGTTCGTGGCAAAATGTTGAGCGAGATGTAAACGTATTTCCTTTGCGTCATTCCCAGTTCTACGTGGTACATTAGTGAGAGGGAGTAATGATGAATGATCACCGTCATTTCTCCAACTACCTGGTGTGATTCCAGTTACTGTTTCCGTGTCTAAAGATCCATGTGGTGTGTATTTCTGGCTGGACCTCTTTCGCAAAAAATTGTGTAAATGTATAACAGCCAAAACTACTTTTGTAGCTTTACTGGGTGATAGTAACATAGGTTTCCTTAAAACCCTGAAAACCGAGCTTGCTATCCCAAAAGCATTTTCAACTACTCTACGTCCTCTTGACAGACGATAGTTAAATATTCTTTCTGGAGATCCCCTCTCTGGCTCCCCTTGGAACGGTTTCATTGTGTATTCGTTTAGTGCAAATGCTTTGTCTGCCAGAATAACGTATGGAACTCTGAGGGTGTATGGTATTTGAAGTATCGATGGGTGAGGTATTTTCATGGACTTTTCTTCGAGTCTTTTGTATAATGTAGTACGTTTAAAAATCCCCCCGTCCGAAAGTCTCCCCTGGGAACCAATGTCAACGTATCTAAAACAGTAGTCTGCGTCAACTAGAGCGAAGAGTACGATACTAAAAAAGTGTTTGTAGTTATAATATTCCGTGCCGCTGTTACCAGGTGCCTGTATCATAACGTGTTTTCCATCCATGGCACCTATAGCATGAGGAAAATCCCATTTTTCTTGAAATTCTTGAGCAATTTCCAACCAGTCTGTCTCGGATGTGGGGATCTGTAAAATTACAAATAATTATAAAATACAAAGTTAATTAAATGCACGTTCATATTTCAGGAATCTACACCACAAAATAAAGGCGAGTCTTCCCAAAAAACTTCAGAAGAGTGTAATACACAAGAACAATTTAATGATATTATTCAAAAAGCACCGGAAAAAACTGCCAAGAAGACCTCAAAAAAAGGAAACAAGAAGAAGAGGACGATAAAATGTTGACAGAAGCGTTCAAAATTTTAACCGAACCGTCGCAAGCTACTGATCCATATTTCAGTTATGGTCAGCACATAGGAAATGAATTAAGAAAATATGACAGCCATACTTTAATATATGTCAAACAGGCAATAAACAATATAATTTTTGAAGCCGATTTAGGCAAATACAGTCCACTTTATGGGTATACAACACAAGAGCCTCAAAATCTCTCAAGTTCAAATACTGATTCTCTGGCCAGTACGTCAACTCAAGCTAACGAGAAGTAATTTAATTTAAAAAAGTTTAATAAATATAATACTAATTAATACTGTGTTTTTCACTTACTTTTACCCAATCTTTTAAAACCTCACTGATAGCATCACAAACTTCTGGGACTATCCTAGATATAGACTGCTTTGAAACTCTAAACAGGTATTGCAAGCTTGTATACGAGTCTCCAGTGGCAAGAAATCTCAAAGTTATAGCCAGCCTTTCAGTCACTGTGATAGCTTCGCGAAACTGGGTGTCCATTTTTTTCACCTTTGGCTCTATCAAGTTATGCAAGTAATAAAAATCTGTAGACATTCTTGTGAAGTTTTTTATTGTGTCTTCTATCACTTCGAACTCCATATCTCTTATAAGTGTCACTCCATACTGCATTCTTTTTCGGTACAGCTCTTTTATCCACCAACGCACTTTTCGTTTCTCTTTTTTCTTTTTTATAATGCTGTGTATAATTACAAAAGCTGCTGCTGCTCGTACACGACTAGCTTCCATGATGAACGGTCAAACACTGGAAAAGTTGCCACGCGCGCCAGGCGCGCTTAGTTGATATACTTCAAATCTTTGGAACGCGCTCCGCGGAACGCACTCTCGGCGCGGTCATTCATGGCGCGCGCGCCAGGAGCGCGAAGTCGATACGCAGCTTAAGGGCATAGAGGTCCATAGTTTATAGTTTTATATTTGCGTCCTTATTCCTATCATTGAGTCATCGAGCTATTTTTATCCTGTCTTGAACTAGGTATTGATAATGACTTAATCTTAACGTTCTCCTTTTATAGATTATGCTCTGTATCTCCACATTATTATACTAACATGTTTTGGGATGTGTCTCAACATAGAATCTGAGGCGTATTCTAGAAAAATGCGTAGTCACGAACTATCATTTAGATTTTAGATTTCAGTAACGATTAGTAGGAAATCTGTCAGTTTTAAATAGAGATTAATGAACAAGGAGCTGAGCTTGTCTCATTAATATCCACTCTCGTTCTGCATTCGTAACGCAATGACGGCCAATCATGGTTTAATCAATACCAATCAACGGATGTAATCCTAAATGGCACTGTATTTATCTTTCTGTCTTCTTAAAAATACTGAGCATAACATATTTTCCTACACTGGCGTTTGCCCTCGGCTTCGACGCGTAGATGCCGGGAAATATCCCACGCTAACGTAGTACTGGGATGAAAAATACCCTATGTTATTTCAGGTCACAAACTATCTCTGTGTCAAAATTGTGCCAACCTCAGAAACACAAAAATTCAAAAGCTATATTCGAAATTAGACTCGTTCCCACATCTCGTAGCAAAAACTCGTTTCCTTAAAATGTGTGTAAAGTGTTCAATTTGTTACTATTTCATTATATATGTATATACTTACATATTTTCCTACGTTCCCAAACAGAGTGCAAAGGTAACATTCCTTTGTTTATTTTCCTGCCCAGCTCATTGGAAAATCGTGCGCTCTACATCTTTTTCTGCAATCCCGAAAAGATTGAAAAGGTCATTCATTTGTTTGTTTTTATTCCCACCTTGTTGGAAAATCCTAAGCTCTTGCATCTGTATTGCACTCCCAAACAGACTGAACACGAACAGGCCACTCATTTATTTGTTTTTTACCCATTTCGTTGGAAAATCCTGCGCTTTCAGTTTTTTCTACACTACCTACCAAACAGACTGAAAAGGTCACAGTCATTTCTTGCTCTGCCCAGCTCATTGGAAAATCCTGAGCTCTCCATCATTGTCTTAAGTACCTGGTCGGTTGGTGGTTTTAGTAGTACTTGTTGACAGTCCTTCACTGTTCTCGCATACCTATTAAGGGGCCGGCGACGGTCAATCTGTCCATACAAACGTAATACCAAAATCATTTGCAATTGGAGCATATTTCCACCATTTTAAGATGATATTCGGCTTTAGACAGTATTTATCTAGGTTATGGTGACGTTTTTTTTAAAAAAAACTGAGCTAAAACGAAGTTTGAGCGAATTGCATTTCGCACATTTTTACAACATAAATGACATGTTTTCTTTTTGTTTTTTCTGCATTAAAAACAACAATATCTGTAATAATGTTTTATCCATAACACAGCTTATATTATCAAGATACTAAAACACGAAAACCAATTTAAAAATCATTAAGTTTTCATTCATCATTTTTGGTATTACGGAACACAGCCAAATTATCATACATTTTCAATAGCTAATAGTGCTATCGCGTCTCACAAAAATGTCAATGTGTGCACGGTTGCGTACGGCTCGCGGTGGGTGTGTTGTGTATCGCTCGGACATAGATTCACACTAACGCAACATGCATTTTGGGTAGCGGGAAGTTCACTCGGGGTGTTTGTTGTCAGTGCGAGACGATTGCCTTACGGTGCGGAGCATACTTTTATTTGTTTTTCAATTGTATTGTGATATTTCTGACAATATTATTGACCTATGCTATGAACTTGGATTTTGATTTTTCTTGTGACTTGGTATCGAGTACTCTACATTCTGACGAACTTTGCTTTGTTTACGGACCTGGATTTATTGTTTACGATTCGGTTTGGCTGCCAACATGGACTCCGAACGTTGGGATGTGTCTCACAGATATTATAAGTTACCTGCCTAATATTTTCTTGGCTACTAATTCATCATCATTCATTCATCATCATTCATTCATCATCATCATTTCAACCGTAAAACGTCCACTGCTGGACTTAGGCCTCTCCCAATTTGGGGGGCTTTGCCATAATCGCCACGATTGGCAGGCGGGTTGGCGATCGCAGTATGGTGGTAAAATGCATCGAGAACGCTGCTGCCCATTCCCTAGTAAGTCCCTTAGTCGCCTTTTACGACACCCACGGGAAGAAACGGGGTGGTGTTATTCTTTACGTCCGGCACCACAAGGTACAAATACTTACACTATTTTAACCTCGGCCCAATAAAATAAAGATTTTTTTGTGGTCCGAGTTAGTAGTAAGTATACCTAACTAAGTATATCTAATATATAAAATTCTCGTTACAGTTTTCGTTGCCATACTCCTCCGAAACGGCTTGACCGATTTTGATGAAATTTTTTGTGCTTATCCGGTACCTATCTATGAGAATCGGCCAACATCTATTTTTCATCCCCCTAAATGTTAGGGGTAGTCCACCCCTAAATTTTTATTTTTATTTTTTAGACAAAATTTTTAATTTTTTTTTTTTTATGATACAACATACAAAAATACATACATCTTTAAATTTTCACTTTTTTTCACCCGGCAAAACAACGTTTGCTGGGTCAGCTAGTCTATTTAAATAAAAATCTATGCCACTTTTCGTTGTAACTGAACCTCCTAAACGGCTGGACCGATTTGAATGAACTTTTTTGTATGTGTTTGGGTGGCACCCTGGATGGTTTAGATTAACTATTGGACCCGGTAGGTGGTGCTGCTATCGAGTTCTAGGAAACAGGACAACGTCTGTACGGTCAGCTAGTTTTGTATAAGTGTATTTACCTACCTATCTAGGTAGATATGTAGGGACGGAACAAACAAAGCTTTATAGGTAGGTACCTATCAACTTTTATTTCTTCCCTTTCTTTTCTCATGTCACCGACCGGGCGTAGGTAATTATCTCAAGGACTGTCCTCAGACTTAGTTTGCTTTTCCACCAGAGATGTGCTATGCTACGTTGCCATGGATGCGTTTGATATTCACCAATCATATTCATTGGCCCCCATAAGTAGTACTGGTGGAGACGGGTTCAACTAAGCTCTGTTTTTACATGGAAGGGTGCGTGTTATGGATGGAAGCTATGGATGCGCGAGTGGTGTAGTTATGTGCAGAGTTCATACAGTAGGAGCGCGTTTGTCACCGAAAGTAAACATGCCGCCATCGCGGCCATCGTGAAGGCACAAAGTTATTTTATACCTCGCCATGCCCCTACTAGCGAAGCATCGCATACCTATACAGAGAGTCAGCTGTACATCGACGCGGAAACTGTTACCAATTACCATAGATCACTTCAAGATTCTAAATCCATCTGTGATCCGGTTATTAAAAAAAATGAGCAACCCATATAGTGGTCGAATATGATGTGTAAGATCTGACCTCTTCCTTGGTAAGGGACCGTTCAAGTATTACGTAAGCACATTTATTACAATTTTTATAAATAAGGTTTACAGTTTTCGTTATCACTAAACACATGACATGGGCTATTTAGTAAATCTTGTTTTAAACTATTAATTTTTTGGGTCGTGGTCATATTTGGAAGTTTCGTCGTATAATCGACGGCCCCTTTTATAGCTTTTCTCAAAATATTCATATCCAGGGTTTTTCTTAGTTTTATTGGGACCAAACCCAATTTATTTTCTGTCTTTTTAACGAGATTTTTTTAATTTTGAGCAATAATTTCGTAGCAAATGATTGCTACATTCAATTTTTTTAATGGTAGTGCAGTGTCCGTACGGCAAAGATTCGTTGAGAGCGCTAGTAACGCTACTATCACCATCACCGATCATCGTTTTATATCTTAATTGATGCATTTCAATGCTACATTTGAATCCCTCTACAATGCCATCTGCTTCCATAGCCGTCGAGCTTTTCGACCAATTTTTAAAGCAACGGTGAACTTTCGGATCTGTATTTTTATTTTTAGCTAAAGCACATACGCAACAATATGCATTCCTGATGCCCTAAAATAAGATTTTTTTAGTTTCAAAACCGATTATGCACGATACTCTAGATAAAGAGTTATAATTAGTCCTATACGATCGTTTAGCCCATAAACCGTCTACTACAACTGTAATATAAGGAATGCCGCATGCCGTCAGGATCCAAATTACCATTAGCAATGGCAATTTTTTTTTTCTTCTACACCGGCTTGGTGCATACTTTATTATATCGCCAAAAAACACTACAAGTGAAAAATAACTTTAATTTCGGAAGTCAGTGATTTTTATTTTATAAGGTTTTTTCGTCAGGGGAGTAACGTGTAAGAACATTACAAATAAATTTTACTTAAAAGTCCTTGTTTTTTACTTATCCTCTTTTATATCTGCACATCGCGTAAATATGTAGAAACTATTGGAATATTTGTCTGTTACTAATATTTTGCGTAACACTCTTAGTGACATTTATTCATTATAGCTTCTGCCCGCGACTTCGTCCCCGTTCAATTTCTTGTTTCCCCGAAATGTTGCAAAAAACGGGGAAAATCGCCTACCCGTGTGCTTTTTCTCCGTTTTTGCAACATTTTTCATTACTGCTCCGCTCCTCTTGGTTGTAGCGTGATGTTATATAGCCTATAACCTTCCTCGATAAGTAGGCTACCCAACACAAAAAGATTTTTTCAATTCGGACCAGTAGATCCTGAGATTAACGCGTTCAAACAAACAAACAAACTCCTCAGCTTTATAATATTATATAGTACTAGCTTCTGCCCGCGACTTCGTCCGCGTCAAATTTTTGCTCCCCTGACCCTTCCCGTCGCATCGATTTGCCTGCTAGTGTTGCTGCTCGCACCTTTTGAGTTATAGTGAGTCAACCTTAAAAGATAGACATATGCTCTCGCGGACTTTTTTTTAGAACTTTTTCAAAGGAACAATTCCGTCATACATGATTTTTGCGTTACTTTAACCGTTTACGCAGCGCACGCAACGGAAACTCTCAAAAGGAATAAAATTTCCCCGTTTTTGCAACATTTTTCATTACTGCTCCGCTCCTCTTAGTTGTAGCGTGATGTTATATAGCCTATAGCCTCCCTCGATAAATAGGCTACTCAACACAAAAAGAATTTTTCAATTCGGACCAGTAGTTCCTGAGATCAGCGCGTTCAATCAAACAAACAAACAAACAAACTCTTCAGCTTTATAATATTAGTATAGATATAGATTTATAAGTAGTTAAGTTTGCCGGTGGCTTCGCCCGCGTGGAGGCTGGAAAATGCATCTAAAACTTCCTCATAAAACACTCTATCTATTGGTGAAAACCGCATGAAAATCTGTTCAACATTTTTTGAGGTCTTCGCAAGTAGACAGACAGACGCGGCGGGGAACTTTGTTTTATATTATGTAGTGATAACATTTTTTTAAATTGGTAAAAAGAATACTTATTTACGTAAATATGACAGAAAAAGCCTTCGTTTTTAGGGTTCCGTTGCCAAATGGCAAAAAACGGAACCCTTATAGATTCGTCATGTCTGTCTGTCTGTCTGTCCGTGTATGTCACAGCCATTTTTTTCCGAAACTATAAGAGCTATGTTGTTGAAACTTGGTAAGTAGATGTATTCTGTAAACCGCATTAAGATTTATACACAAAAATAGAAAAAAAAACAATAAATTTTGGGGTTCCCCATACATAGAACTGAAACTCAAAAAAAAATTTTTCATCGTACCCATACGTGTGGGGTATCTATGGATAGGTCTTTAAAAATGATATTGAGGTTTCTAATATCATTTTTTTCTAAACTGTATAGTTTGCGCGAGAGACACTCCCAAAGTGGTAAAATGTGTGTCCCCCCCCCTGTAACTTCTAAAATAAGAGAATGATAAAACTAAAAAAAATATATGATGTACATTGCTATATAAACTTCCAACGAAAATTAGTTTGAACAAGATCTAGTAAGTAGTTTTTTTTTTATACGTCATAAATCGTAAACCGCAATTTACCTTTCATTCAATCAACTCAAATATATGTCGTATCCGGTCATTAGTACGGACAGGAAACGAATCGCAAGCGCGCCATTGGTGGTATCAAGCGTTCTACCCACACCTACAGCGTGCTTCTACAGAGTCGTGATGTTTTAAGCCGACGGCGAGGAGGACATTCAGAGTCTGATCGCAGTGGAGTTAAGACGTCGCGGAACTGTACTCGATTCGTTTTGCTCAGTAATTATAAAGTAGTGATTTCTTATTTTAATAAAACCAGTGTATCGCACTCAGTGAGTTTTCATTGCACGAAACCCATCTGCTGCCCACATAATGTCTGAATCTAACGGAGTAAATCCTGACGATCCTACATCAGTCGTGGGATCAAATCGTGCTAATGAAATCACACGTGAGAACAGTGACAATAACAATCAGTGGCGGTTACTTTTTGAAATTCAAAACGAACAAATGCACGCGCTGATACAAACTCTTAAAACTCAGCCAGTGAATAGAAAGTTGGTGTTGCCGGAATTTGACCCTGATAAACCCGAGTCCGACGCGCTATCATGGTGCGCTACCGCTGACTTGTGTTTCGACGGGAATGTAGTGGAAGGAAGCCACCTTATTTTAACAATTAGTAAGGCGATGAGGGGCTCCGCATCTACATGGCTGTCGCAGATAACCTATCCAGGTATGACGTGGGACCAGTTTAAAGAACTCTTTAAGGCCAGATTCGTGTCCGTTGAGACTTCTGCGGCCACCCTCATTAACCTGAGCAATGACAAACCAAAGGATAATGAGACCTATGCCGCCTATGCTAGTCGTCTTATGACGTTTTTGATGAACCGTTGGAAAGATATGAGTGTCGAACAGATTGCGGCGTCGACTGTTATCGCTCACTTGGCGCAAATCGATACACGCTTACAACGTCTCGCCTTTACCACGGAGATTACAACGCGTCATAGGTTGCAGCAAGAGCTTCAAGCATTCTCCTACCTCAAGAGGAGAGCTCCTACAGATACGCGCACTGACACCGGGAACGAGAAACGTGTGAAGTTTTCGTCACTACCGCCAATCAAGTGTCACGCATGTGGCAAGCTAGGACACAAACAAGCGGATTGTCGAACTAAGAAGAACGACGTCAAGAAGCCGTTGCCTGTGCCGCCTGCTTCGGGCGCCACCGGGCAGCGACAACAAGCCAGCAGCAGCTCACTGGTGTGCTTCAAGTGCGGCACGCCGGGCCACATCGCCAGTCGCTGCACAGCGAGCGGGTCCAGCGCTGCTGTACCGGCAGAGAAACGAGTCGACCTTTGCATAGTCGAGCCTCCATCGGGAATATTGAAGCATTTTGGTGAGTGTTTCAAATTTGATTTTGATTCTGGCGCTGAGTGTTCTTTAATGAAAGAGAGTATAGCTTGTAAATTTAGAGGAAGGAGAGTAAATAATGTAGTATCTTTAGTGGGTATAGGAAATAAAAATGTTAATAGTACTTTGCAATTGCTGTGTCAAGTAGAAATCAATGATTTTGCGACAGAGATTCTATTCCACGTTTTGCCAGATACGTACTTACGTAGTAACATTCTATTAGGGCGAGAGATTTTGAATAACGGACTTTGTGTGAATATGACTGCAACTGAATTAATTTTGACTACAGATAGAGCTATAAACGTGTGTAACGCTATTCAGACCACGGCAATAAATAATAATTTTGATAACATTGATACTGATTTACTATTAGATGAAAGACGTGACCTTATAAAAATCTTAGAATCATTCTCCGACTTTTTTATTAACGGTTTTCCTACAACACGTGTTAGTACTGGTTCATTGGAGATAAGATTGATCGACCCTAACCGTACAGTGCAAAGACGCCCTTACAGACTGTCTCCGGACGAACGTCGAATCATGCGCGATAGGGTAAACGAATTGTTGCAAGCTAAAATAATTAGACCCAGTAATTCGCCGTTTGCTAGTCCAGCTCTCTTGGTTAAAAAATGTGACGGATCTGACCGTATGTGCATAGATTATAGAGAGCTAAATAATAATACAGTGCCAGATCGCTATCCGTTACCATTGATTACTGACCAAATTTCACGACTCCATGGTGCTAATTACTTTACAAAGTTAGATTGTGCAAGTGGTTTCCATTTAATTCCTGTCCAAGAACAATCTGTTGAACGTACTGCGTTCATTACACCTGATGGACAATTTGAATTTTTAACCATGCCTTTCGGTTTACGTAACGCCATATCTGTTTTCCAACGCGCAATCATCAATGCACTAGGTGACCTTGCATACCAGTATGTAGTTGTGTACGTCGATGACATCTCCATTATCTCAGACTCTATAGAGCAGGGCCTAGAGAGACTGCAAACTGTGTTAGAGGTGTTAACAAAAGCGGGGTTCTCGCTGAACCTAAAGAAATGTTCCTTTCTTAAAACGCGTATAGAGTTCCTGGGTTATGAGGTTGAGGCAGGTAAGATTAAACCAAACAAGCGAAAGATTGAGGCTTTGTCATGTTTACCTTCACCACAAACACTTACGCAGGTAAGACAATTTGTAGGTTTGGCTTCTTACTTTCGTCAGTTTGTACCGAATTTTTCCCGCCTCATGGGTCCGATCTACAAATTGACCTCTGGAAAGTCACCGTTTAAGTGGACACCCTGCTGTGAAGAAGTTAGACAAAAGGTAATCGAAATACTAATCAGTGATCCAGTGCTCATGATCTTCGACCCGCAGCATCCAGTGGAGCTTCATACTGATGCCAGTTCAGAGGGTTATGGGGCGATTTTGTTCCAAGTTGTAAACGGTAAGCAACATCCTATTGCCTATTTTAGCAAGCGCACTACACCAGCAGAGTCTCGATACCACTCATACGAGCTGGAGACACTAGCGGTAGTCAACGCGGTGAAACATTTTAGACAATACCTGCATGGCCGAAAGTTTACAGTAGTAACGGACTGTAATTCTCTGAAATCGTCACGAAACAAAATCGACCTGACACCGAGGGTACACAGGTGGTGGGCATTCTTACAGTCGTTCGATTTCGACGTAAAATACCGCGTAGGTAAACAAATGGCGCACGCTGATTTCTTCTCTCGAAACTTGTTGCCTCTATCACCAAAACAACAAGGTTGTAGAGTTGAACAGAAGCAAGTAAACCTTACAGAACTGTCTGGCAACTGGCTTCTGGCAGAGCAACAGCGAGATGACGAGATCAAGAAAATTATTTCTGATATGGAGCAAGGCCAGCTCAACGACGACGTGGCTAAAACATATGAGGTTAGGTCAGCAATACTTTACCGTAAAGTTCAGCGTAACGGTCGAACGAAATGTTTACCTATCGTTCCTCGTGCTATGCGTTGGTCTGTCATCAATAATATCCACGAATCCATTATTCATCTAGGATGGGAGAAGACACTGGAGAAGCTGTACAATCATTATTGGTTCGAGGGTATGAGTCGCTACGTAAAAAGGTTTGTAGACAACTGTATCACATGCAAGATCGCAAAGTCACATTCAGGTAAAGTACAGGTGGAATTGCACCCTATACCCAAGGCAGCGATTCCATGGCATACTGTGCACATAGACGCCACAGGAAAGCTGAGTGGCAAGAGTGACAACAAGGAGTACGTGTTCGTAATGATCGACGCATTCACCAAGTACGTATTGCTATTTCACAGTAAAAACATTGACACTAAGAGCAGCATCAAGGCAGTGTCGGAGAGCGCTGCACTCTTTGGTTCTCCTGTGCGAATAATCGCTGATCAGGGACGGTGTTTTTCGAGCAAAGAGTTTCGCGACTTCTGCCAAGGTAAAAATATCAATCTTCACCTTATTGCGACTGGTTCATCTCGTGCAAATGGTCAAGTAGAGAGGATAATGAGTGTACTGAAGTCAATGTTAACCGCGATAGAGACTGACAAAGATCGGTCGTGGCAAGACTCGCTAGGAGAAGTACAGCTAGCTCTTAATTGTACTGTTAATCGCGTCACAAAAGCTAGTCCATTAGAACTTTTGATAGGTAAGGTAGCACGTCCACTTAATTTAATGGCTAATGACAATGACGAAATTATAGACCTTGATGACATTAGGAGATTAGCATCGGAAGGCATTGAGAAGTCTGCGCGTTATGACAAAAGTCGTTTTGATAGTACAAAGGCAAGCGTGAATAGGTTCTCTGTCGGTGAATTCGTGCTCATTGAGAACGAGGAGCGTAATCAAACTAAGCTAGACGTGAAGTATAGAGGGCCATTTCAAATTGTTGAAGTGTTAGATGGCGATCGATATGTTTTAAAATCTCTTGTAAACAAGCGTACTTACAAATACGCTCATGACCGTGTTCGGAAGATGCCCGAGGGCCAAGTACAACTTGAGATTTTAAACGAAATAGATGGTGAATTGGCATCACCTTAATGTGTGTAAACAGGTTCTCGGTTCAGTGGGTCGGAGACTATACCAGAGTATCGTAGCCGTAGCCCGTTGGAAATCGGTGTCTGCTCAGTGAGTAGTCCGTGGGAATGCGGTAAGCGGTAGCTCTGGGTGGTATAGTCGGGTTTTGCCTAGTAGCGAAGACCATAGAGTCAAGGGTTGACTCGGTATTCCCGTGGGGAATAGTGTGCGAGTTGTTGACCATGAATGAGATACCTGAGGTTTTGTTTAGTTTGATTAATTTAATGTGGAATCGATGTGCTTGGTCTCGGTAATCTCGAAAGTTATGATTCGTTGATTAGCCTAGTTAATTTTAAATTTGAATGCTATTTGTAAATTGCGTGTGAAATAAAACAGATTTAAAAGATTAGTTCTTTTAACTGTCTCATCAGTCTTCATGAGAGTCAGGTTTGGACGAGCAGAAACTGTGCCGGAATTTTGTGTTTTCCAGATTAACAACACACGAGGACGTGTGCATCGCAGAATGGCCGTGTCGTATCCGGTCATTAGTACGGACAGGAAACGAATCGCAAGCGCGCCATTGGTGGTATCAAGCGTTCTACCCACACCTACAGCGTGCTTCTACAGAGTCGTGATGTTTTAAGCCGACGGCGAGGAGGACATTCAGAGTCTGATCGCAGTGGAGTTAAGACGTCGCGGAACTGTACTCGATTCGTTTTGCTCAGTAATTATAAAGTAGTGATTTCTTATTTTAATAAAACCAGTGTATCGCACTCAGTGAGTTTTCATTGCACGAAACCCATCTGCTGCCCACATAATGTCTGAATCTAACGGAGTAAATCCTGACGATCCTACATATAAAAATTAAAAAAATAGGATTTAATTTCATAAACACAAGCCTTATGCATAAACCGTGAATACCTACAGGTTTGTACGGAACCCTCGGTGCGCGAGTCCGACTCGCACTTGGCCGGTTTTTTTAAAGTTGAGACCACTCCTGTGATGTGATTTGTATTTGATTTGACTCCAAAGGGAATGAACAAACATAAATAGGCTTAAAATAAATAAAGGCAATAATAATAAGCATCCCTATCATTTATATTTACGCAGCGTGCGTGTGACAATTTTTGCGCCGTGTGCCGCCGCCACGCCATCAACTGTTCATTTTCTGCCTAACGGCCGAAGGCTCGCTGCGCTGCCGTTCACTATTTGGCGCGGTAACGATACATTGCGTATTATGAGGTAATAAAACTAATCGGGTTATTGGACTCACAACGTTCATGTATTTATTTATTGAAGAACACAAACAGTATAATTATACATTGGTTTACAAGTACCAAGTTAGGAAAGGTATGTAAGCCCTAGATCTCGAGATATTGTAATAATTTGAGATATGGACATTGTAAAGAAAATTCCACAAAACGCATTACTAGTCTGTACATTTACTAACGATTCCCCAAAGCAGTCAACAAAAATAAAGCAAATAACGAACATACCTAATTACAAGTAAATAAAAATGCGTCGAGTCGTTATGAATAAAGGGTAGGTACTATTACTCACTCACACACGGCTGCACACCGCGTCAGCATTGGCCTTCTATTGTCAAACAGAGATAGCAATATTCCGATCGAGTTTTGCCCTTGTCGTCGGCTCGTGGTTGCGAGTTTAGGGCGCCGCGTTCTTAACACTGTAATTTGAAACCATTGCAAAAGCTAATTGTTTTTAAAAGAGTAACCGTGGAGTTTCTTGCCGGCTCTTCTCCATAGGACTCAACAATTTGGAACCGTGCACCTAGCTTCTGACGTTTCATAAGTGTCCTTGTAGGTTTATGTGAAATAAAAATATTTTGATTTGATTTGATTTGACTGATAAGGTCACAGTAATTTCTTTCTCTGCCCAGCTCATTGAAAAATCCGGAGCTCTCCATCTTTTTCTGCACTGCCAAACAGACTGTAAAGGCCACGCATTTCTTTGCTTTATGCCCACTTCGTTGGAAAATCCTGAGCTCTCAATTTTTTCTACACTACCTACCAAACAGGCTGAAAAGGTCACAGTCATTTCTTGCTCTGCCCAGCTCATTGGAAAATCCTGAGCCCTCCATCATATCCTACTTTCCCAAATAACCATACTACAAAGGCCACACTCATTTGTTTCCCTACCTAGCTCATTGGGAAATCAGGAGCCCTCCAAATTTTCCTACACTCCCAAATACTCTTACAAAAAATGTCACACTCGTTTGTTTTTTTTTTTTGCCCAACTCTTTGGGAATTTCATAGACGTCCATCTTTTCCTACTCTCCCAAATAATCTTACTACAAAGGCCACGCTCATTTTTAGGGTTCCGTTGCCAAATGGCAAAAAGCGGAACCCTTATAGATTCGTCATGTCTGTCTGTCTGTCTGTCTGTCTGTCTGTCTGTCTGTCTGTCTGTCCGGCCGTCCGTCCGTCCGTATGTCACAGCCACTTTTTTCCGAAACTATAAGAGCTATGCTGTTGAAACTTAAGGTAAGGTAAGTAGATGTATTCTGTGAACCGCATTAAGATTTTCACACTAAAATAGAAATGAAACAGTAAATTTTGGGGTTTCCCATACATAGAACTGAAACTCAAATTTTTTTTTTTCATCAAACCCATACGTGTGGGGTATCTATGAATAGGTCTTCAAAAATGGTAATGAGGTTTCTAATATCATTTTTTTTCCAAACTGAATAGTTTGCGCGAGAGACACTTCCAAAGTGGTAAAATGTGTATGTCCCCCCCGTAACTTCTAAAATAAGAGAATGATAAAACTAAAAAAATATTTGATGTACATTACCATGTAAACTACCACCGAAAATTGGTTTGAAGGAGATCGAGTGAATACTTTTTTTTTAAAACATCATAAATCGTAAACCGCAATTTAGTTTACATTCAATCAACTGAAATATAAAATTTTAAAAAAATCATTTATTTTTAAACCGAGAATACCTACCAGGTTTGTACGGAACCCTCGGTGCGCGAGTCCGACTCGCACTTGGCCGGTTTTTTTCTTTTCTCTGCCCAGCTCATTGGGAAATCCTGAGTCCGCCATCTTTTCCTACACTACACTCCCAAAAAGTCAAAGGCCACAATGATTTGTTTGATATTATGCCCAGTTTATTGAAAAATCCTGAGCCCTCCATCATATCCTACTTTCCCAAATAACCATACTACAAAGGCCACACTCATTTGTTTCTCTACCTAGCTCATTGGGAAATCAGGAGCCCTCCAAATTTTCCTACACTCCCAAATAGTCTTACAAAAAATGTCACACTCATTTGTTTTTTTTTTGCCCAACTCATTGGGAATTTCATAGACGTCCATCTTTTCCTACTCTCCCAAATAATCTTACTACAAAGGCCACGCTCATTTTTTCTTTTCTCTGCCCAGCTCATTGGGAAATCCTGAGTCCGCCATCTTTTCCTACACTACACACCCAAAAAGTCAAAGGCCACAATGATTTGTTTGATATTATGCCCAGCTTATTGAAAAATCTTGAGCCCTCCATCTTTTTGTACTCACTCAAATAGACTTACTAAAAAGGCCACATTCGTTTCTCTGCCCAGCTCATTAGGAAGTACTGGCGAAAATTAATAATGTCTAAAGGGCGTCCACTAGTATGACATGAACGTAAACATCTGTTGGCACGGGTCGGCCGATCGCTTGATTAATTCCATGGCTAAATCAGTAACGTACCGTCTGGCCATTACAGCTTACGGCTGTGATGCTAATAGTACTTTTTCTGACGTGGTTTCGGCGCACGAGAGTTTTCTTTATAGATTTTGGCTTGGAGAAAGACTCTTTGGTCTTTTGGGGATTTTCCACGGCTGTCTCGGAGTTAAATGTTTTAGTAAGTGAGACCACAGATAGACGATCGTCATCATCGATATAGCCTTTTCTCAACTAGGTTGGGGCTTCCAGTCTATCCGGATGCAGCTGAAAACTAGTATTTAACATGGAGCGACTGCCTATCTCACCTCAAATCTTATCTAAAGTTATTTGGTAATACAATACCCATTGGTATGACAGGTGGTTGTCAGACTATCGGGCTTCCGTAACGACTGACTAATATCCGCACTTAACAACTGGGACCAACGGCTTAACGTGTTCTTCAAGGCACGAAGGCGTCTTGGTCTGTAAAGATGGTCATCCATCCACGGTCCAACCGTGACAAACGCAGCTTAACCTGATCGATAGAACCGTGCGGCTGGTTTTAGTTACCACAAGCCCCCACTGAGATAGACGATCGTTTACAGAAAATTCGCACGTCTATTGTGCGTGATGAACTGATGAGATATATCGAGCCGTCCCCCAAAAAGTTCTATGTTGGGAAAAAAATAAACAAAATACGCCCAAAAGTGTTCCAATATGGCATAATCTTTATGTTATGATTTATCTTATTACTTTACTATAAGATAAACATTAAACTATGTTAACTTACAGTTCCGGAAAAAGTAATCAGTACAAATCTACCACAGTATTAATAACTCATGCAATGTACGTAAGGCTGGTATAAATTACCATTCATTTCCATTTGTTACGTTTTCTCGAAGTATAATAATTGTATAACTTCTATCTGCATGTTTTAACTTCTGTTTCTATGAGGAAAGGGAAAACGATTTGTACGCGGCTTTTGAAGCCTAGCCTACAGTTCGTTTTTTAAATCCATAAATTAATTTGGCAGGTGTAATTTTATTTATTTTATTTTATTTATTATTGATAACCAACTTATATTAACAGTTTGCACCACACATACAAGTTATAGGTCAATATTAGTTATTACATAGAATCAGACAAATGATTAAATTACAAAATTGGATAACATGTGGTAAAATTAAAGGATTACAAAAATTAATATAAAATGAAAATAGGTATAAAAAAGGGTAAAGTTATATAACAATTAGATAACAACTAGATAAAATTACATAAGAAAATAGTTACATTAAAAAAAAAAAATGTCATAAAAATTGTGCAATAAAATAATCAATGATATGGTACAGTTCAATTTAATTTATTTAGTCCATGGAAATTGTACTGGGAGTGGCAATGGCCTCCAGGTATCGAGTAGCAGTGTTTAGGAATCTCAGTTCAGTACCCGCGAAAATATCGGATGATTCGTCATACAGCAAAATGTTGTTAATATGGGTGAGGGTTAGGTATAGTGGACTAGTCTTAAGGGTCACGGAACTGGTTTGTGGTATCAAGAACAGGGGACGCTGGCGAGGGCGAAGTGTGTGTATAATGGGTGGTGGGATGTTAAAGGAGATATCTTGTAATAACGAGGAGTTGAAGTGTGTACCACGAATAAGGCGGATGAAATAGGTAACCAGACCAAGATTTCTCCTAACTTCCAAACTTTGGTACCCCATGTCCCCCTTTGTAATGTCAAAGTGCTATATTAAAAAGACTTGAACTGTCAGATTAGACACTGGGATTGTTTTAGACAACCTTTAGAGTTCTTATACGATCGAATTTCTTGAAACTACAACATGAGTTGAGACGATTCCGGAGAACGGCCCATTGTTTTTTTTTTTTTGGATGGTAAATCATCAAATGACTTCTCCCGTTCTGGGCGGAGCGGGCATGTCAGACTTTTACTGACTAAAACCCACCCGTGTTCCTTCAGTTGCCCATGTGCCAGGGTCACGGTATCTCTTTCGAACAATCTCACGACCCTGGCAGGCATCGGTCCTATCAGACCCCTTCAGTTATGCTGACATCTCTTTGAGGCGCGCGTGGAACACTACGCGCTGTCGACCCGACCGGACGGCGAGCTACCCATTCCTCGCCGCCCGCAAGCTCGCGCCTACGGTGGCCGGGAGTCCGCTATCGACTCCACGGCCCATTGTTTAATGTAGAGTTCCATTTTATCAATGTTGTTACCTTTTGCATTATTAGTTTCTCTCTGCTCTTTGCTCGCCAGCTCGTTTTTAGCGGTGAGACAAGTCACAGGCGCCTAAATCTACAACTTCCACAGTCATTTCATCGAAGTAAAACAGAGCTCATATTAGCTGACTGTTTCAGTTGCAGAATGCTTCATGAAAAATGCGAGTAATTATTCAATCCAAACAAATCCAATATTAAACAGTAACCAATCGTTGATAATACATTGATTCATTACTCTATATTCAAGGCCGGTTGTTTTAATTCTTCCACGTTTCAAACTAGACATTTATTGAGCTGATTTTGTTTATTTTTCAGTTCGGACTAACCTTGGGTATCATTGTGAAGAGGCTGACGGATTGGTTTTCTGAAATAGCTGTTAGTGCTTACTTACAGATTGAATAGAGCATTTAATTGGCTATTTTTCTGTACAGATTTACCCTCATATTTATCTAGTATGTACATCGCGTATTATTGTTACTGTTTGTATCATTGTTCTTCTACTGAATTAGTCTCTTTTATTTCTTTGTGGTCGGTAAAATCAATTTGCATAAAAATATAATAATCATTGACTATTCTTACTCGAATATCTCTAGCGGTTTGGTTTTGTTTGTTTTGTTTCTCATGTCTAGTTTCTCAGAAAGCACAGTCAAAGACTGTTTTTCGTCTGTCGAGTGGTCAAAAAACCAGCAGCATCACTGCTTCATTAGCCATCTGCATAAAAATCAAGTTCCAAAAGTCAAAATTTCCGGTCGATCATTCTGACCTGACCTTGACCAGTTCTGATACGCAGCCATACCTGTTTATTGACGCAACATTCGTTATAAATACAGTGGACATAAGGTAACATACATAATAATGCTACATCATATGTACAGTCACGAGCAATAACATAGAAACGCCCATAAAATTCAAATTTATGTAGCAACATTAAATCGCAAAAATAAGCATGCTAACTGTGGCCAAAAATTATGTAAACATTATATCGTGTCAAAATTAACTACACATTTTTATCAAATTTTCGTTAACAATAGATTACCAAAAAATAATATTAACTTTTAGTTACGTAATTATGAATCCAAGGAAATTTCAAAAACATGTTTACAGTACAGTTTCGAAATTATCTAAAGTAGTAGTGATTCGCGGATTCTGGCGCAAGCGCCAGAGCCCGCGAATCTGTAGCACCCATCGTAAAAAAAAAAAAAAAAAAAAAAAAAAAAAAAAAAAAAAAGGTTTTGGTGTGCTCTGATCTCAAATCTGCGGTCCATTTTAGCGTAGGATGCGTGGTTCTGGAGTTATGCAAATCAATTAACTGTTATCTCATTGATTTCCGGTGGTCCTGCACCCTCATTAGCATTCCATTGTTCGCCTAATCCTTTTATCTATTATACTTCGAACACCTCATTACGTTGCGCCAGAACCCACGAATCTGTTGCCCTACGGTTGATTTGGCGTTCTTATCTATTACTCATTGTATGTCTGCTTTTCTATGTCATCAATAAAACACATTCATTTTTATTTCAATATTTTATTACTTTTTTCTACAAAATATGAGCGGAAGATCTCATCCACAAAAATATCATTGTGCAGTGTGTTCCCTGTAAATATGTTCGTAAAACTATGCATTGAACATCCCTGAAACTTAAATAGCAAATACATTAAGCAATATTCACCACAAACTGAAGTCCAATCATTCTGAATCCTATCAACATTCCAGTCCCATCTCTTACAATTCCTTTTCAAAAACTGGAGATGATATCGCTCAGGTGTTCGTCCATATGAATCAAAATATTGACCGATACCATTCGTATCGATATGTACAGCTACCCAGTGTGAACCTGGTTTATCATCCGCATCCAAATTGCATATTATATACGTTGGTACATGTGTATACATAGGTAGTCTATTAGCAGCATAAACATTATTTTCTAGACTGGGATGAATCTTTTTCATATGTTTTTGTAATTCTAGTGTATCCATGATATTACTGTTATTAGCAGATTATTACAGTACCAATCTATTCAATGGTTGTCATAGGAATGTTCAATTATAGTGATTTGTAAATATTAAATCGCATTCTTTGTGGGAGTCACAAAGCTTAGGATTATCATTTTGCTGCAGCTAATTTAAAGTTTGTTATATGGGTCTGATTATATTAAATAAAACACTTTGAGTACATAGACATTTTTAATTAACTGATCAACACAATAATTATTAAATAAATAAATTAAATACAGACATATTATTATCAAAATACCATTTTCTAATACACACAGCATTATTCAATGCACAATTCAATTTATGGTTCACACAATTAAAATCAGTTTTATTTTTACAGAACTTTTTTTTTAATGTCGCAAAATTAGGACATCCCTTCTCACCTATGTCAATCACTTCACAGTTTGCACATAACTCTTTAATCCACGTAATCTTTTCCAAACCCTTTGTCATAATTTTTTTATTTTCTAAATATGGTAAAATAACACGTTTAAACTCTTTGTAGTCTATGTAGCCTTCACTCCAGTAAATTCCTCGATTTCCTTCTAACCATCTCACCTGCTTTTTTTCTTCTAGTGTTAGGTAATGGAATGAATATGGTGGTTTCACCAAGAACGTCTGTGTATGATCATGACTCGCAATGGCCAATTCTTTGATAATAAAATGATTTAAAGAATCTTTAAATCCTTGATAGTATATTGCATACAATTTGTTTTATTTAATTTTATAATGTTATCTTTAGTTACACACACACAAAATGCATTAAACATAACACATATATCTAAAACACAACACACATTATAATCCTAACTACTATAGTCTACAGTAACATTTCTATTTTTATCTATTTCAATAATATTATCAAACTCAGCATAAACAATACAGTTAATTGTTTGTATTAGTGAGGATTCAAATCGTACTTCTAATCTTACACTACCATGCTTTATGAGATTCCAATGGGCTGATGAGTTAGCTGATAAATCAGGAGTTAAATCAAATGCTAAAAGACAGTAACCTTTGGCATACTGTTCACGAGAGATTGCATTTCCTTCATTAAGAAAGTGAATACCAGTCCCCGAGAATAGAGTATGATATGCTGATGTAAATATATTATTATTAAAAGATGGTTGCAAAGCTTTGGAAGGTATTTGTTGACCATCAATATATAAGCTGAAAGAGTTAATACCATAGTTTTCAAAGTTAAATGGATTTTTAGTAAGTGAACCATTAAATGCAGAATTATTCACAAAACCAATAATACATCTTTTGGGTACCTGTCCTAAGAATATATTATCAAGAGTTTTTCCTTGAACACCCGATGCAATTGTTAAAACTTTAACTTCAGCACGAGTAATAGGATATTTAGCAGTGGTAGAAGCTAAAACTTTCTGATGTGCGAGTAATACACTTGGATTAATTCGTGCTCTTCGAACAATAAGAGTTGCGTCCGTAATGCAAACTTTAAACTTTACATCATTTGACCCAGCAATTAAATTAAAACTCTCTCTTGACCGAACTAATTTTACACTCATTTCAACGCCATTAATTAAAAATTTATCTTGATTGAAAATGTCACCATGAAGATGACCAATCATTTCTATTTCCCTGCTTTCATTAACTAATTCCTGTCTTTTAACAAATCCTATGTTTTTACCATCTGTGGAATCCATTTTTCCTGCTGTATCATCATACCAAAGACTACAAGTAAGATGAGATTGTTTAGCAGCAGGAGCATAGTTTAAAAGGGTTTCCATGTATGCTCGATAGGCATAGGTATTATTAGGTGGTGATACAAGTTTTTGGTTTAAATAAACATCGAGTTGACTAAAAAGTGAATGCAACCAATTATTTACAGGTGCTACTGCTGTAGCTGATATCAAGTTTGTTGAATCTTGATTTAATACTTTTGCCTTTATGTGGAGTAATGTATGAGACAAATCTATGTAGTCATCGCCTGTTCCAGGAACTTGAAACTCGATAGGTCCATCATCAGCAAGAGATGAAATTGGTTTATAGTGAATCCACAATCCATTTTCAATGCTTGTTTGTGTAGACGGTAATGCAAACAAATCTAATTCTGACTTAACGCACTCACAAGAATGATTATGAAGGAAAGACATACTTAATTTGAAAATATATCTTTGATGTTTTTTGGTTTTAGACCAAGTTTTTTCGTAGCTTTCACTTTAGCTGTTAGTGGTGGAATGAACGAGGCCAATCGTTTTCTTTTACTTATATACCCAGATCCTGTCATGTTAAATCGATCAATTTTGTCATCAGCCTTTCGTTTTAAGTTTGTACTAACTTGCTTTAGACGATCTTTTATTGAGGCTTCCATAGGACGGGCTTGAACCATATCCGATAAAAGTCCTACTCCAGCGTTTAATGCCTCCTTACCAACCACTCGAGCACCACTTGAAAGTAAAGGTAAAACTGATCTAAATAACCCTCCTAAGAAGCTCCCAATACCATGACCGCGTTGGTATGGTGAACCCTTATAAATTACTCCAACTCCTGATCCAGCTTGATGTGAATAATAATTTTCATATGGACATTTATGATGATCATGAGGAGAATACATTATTATAATTTGCGGAAATGTAGTTTAACACACACGGTTCCAAACTGGAATGGTATTTTTTGTCCTGTGCTCGATCTTATATCTATTTCCAGCGTATCGAACTCTCTTCGCATAACAGGTAAGTAGTGAGGTGGAGAGAAAATGTACATTTTATTCGCACCATAAATGTATTTTGAAGGATCTAATGAAATGACTCTTAATAGTGGAGTCATAACATCACCCACAATCTGAGGATCGATAATGTCGCAATATAGAAATAGTTGAGATGGTAACCCTAAGTGTAAATTAGCAGGACACTTCCCAAAATTTCTGTCTAGGAGATTTGTATTTGGTTCATAACCTAGTTGTAAACTTAATTTGGGTGATAATGTTACGGATGTTATATTTTTATCCAAAACAGAAACAGACACAAATTTTGTTATTTCATCATAACGAAATTTCAAGCTCTCTCTGATACCATTTAACGCTCTTAAAATATGTTCAACGTTATCGTAGTTGGTAGCGGGAATATGTTTTTTGTAGTACACTGTTGATGGTTTATCTTCATTAGGCATTAACATGGTTTTTGTGATGTATACAACATTTTCATGATCTTGAACAGTAAACATGGTGCATGGATATTGAAACTCGACAACTCCAACCGCCCATTCACCTTCTAATTTCATAGCTTTTGGTAATTTTGTTGAAAAATTTGTGGTCTTGTTATCAGGAAAGTATTCCATTGAACTATTGCTGAGCAAAGTTAAATAAAAACTTTCTTTATTCATATTTCTTTTAAACTAGAAGCTAAAATCCAACTGTTAAATTTATCTGGATAACCTTTCCACTTCACTAATACTTCTTTTCTGTTACCCGAATAACGAGTGCCAATTATTTTATCTATTTTATATTGTGAGGTGGGGTTGTAAGTGACCTTCTGTAATTCTCTTTCATAAAAAGTACCAACTATTGGTTCATTTTGTAAATCTGTTATTGTATAAACAACCCATGGAGATCTATCAATTATTGAAGATATAATAAATATTTCATCACTCCAATTTGATTCATATCCTTTTTGGAAAACATGTTTATATTTAGTTATTCGAACATAATCACCCACGTTGAAATTTGGTTTTGGATTTTCTAGAGAAAGTTTGTTTGACCCTCTATCATAAAGATTAGTCCAAACTGTCATAATATTGTTGGAACTTACATCACATGGGCACATCTTAATACTCGAGTGAATGCTGTGATTATAAGAGTATATTAAATCTTGTAAAACATCTATATATCTATAAGTATTATTATGAGTGAAATAACGCCACATTTTCATTTTTAGAGTTCTTTGAAATCGTTCAACAATACTAGCCTTAATATCAGGATTGTTAGTGGTATAGTAATTTATCTTTTTGGATTTAAAGTATTTTTGTACATCTTTTGAAACAAATTCTGTACCTTTATCAGATTGTATGTGAGTAGGTGTTGTATTACTTTCAGTAAATATACTTTCAAAACATTCTTTAGTTGTTTCTGAGTTTTTCTTTTTCATTGGTCTTGCAAAAGCATATTTACTAAATACATCAATAACACAAAGTATGTAGTTGAAACCATCATTATATTGAGAATAAGTTCGCATATCACTTAAATCAGCTTGCCACAGCTCATTAATATTTGATAGAATGTACTTATTACGCGGGAATTTTTTCCGAATGGGTTTATGTAATGTATATGTTTCTTGTGATTGTAACCATTCCTTTGCTTGCTTTTTATCCATTTTACCCTTCATAGCTTTTGATAATTTATCAATACTACCAAAACCAGCGGGGTTAGATGGATCATAATAAATCCTGTTAATTTCTTCTAGTACGGGGTCCATTTTTCCCAATCGATCTTTTTATGTATTTTAGTTATAGATCTTTTATCTCCACTGCTCGGTGTAGAAAACTCTTGAACTTCAATCTCAGAGGTTTTGTTCAGATCTTTTACTTGAAGATGGTTAATAAACTCACATCTCTTTGGATTTCCAATATAAGTAAGTGGTACTTTAATATCTTTTAATGCTTTAGCAAATCTATCCCACCCTATCGGATCACTTTTTTTTAAGGGTCTAAGTGAATCATTTATTAAATCAACAATATTACTTCCTGGAATTTTTTCATTATCAATTATGACTGTGCCTTCATTATCCCAACGTATTTTACTTTTACTTGTTCCAATTAAGTTTAATAATGACTCACCTTTTTTATTATAAGTTTTTGGTATTAAACTGAGTATTTGTGTTGATGAATACAGTGGATTTGCCTCACTTTCTATACTTTTAATAGATCCTTTCTCCTCCAACAAAGATTCAGCATCAACTGAACTTTTTAGATCTCTATCTTTATTTTTAAAACCAATTTTAGACCCATTTGAATCTTCATTAGATGTATCAGAATAAATTGGTAATCTGAGTGGTTGACGATCCTCTTCGGTAAAGTGAAGGTATCTTTGTAGTGTTTGTAAATATAACATCCACTTCTTTCGGTCTTCCGTCTTACTATTCATAATATTTTGCATTTCAATATCTAATCGAGACAAATTACTAGTAACCTTATTTTCTTGTTTTAATTTTTCAATCAATCCCGGTTCAATAAGTATCATTTTCTTAGCATTTTCCATGTTAACTGGCTAGTCCACTTACTAATCCACTCAATATTGCACCTAATATTATTGGTAAGAAAGCCCCTCCTTTTTGTATAATAATATTTTTTCTTAGTTTATGTTTACACTTATGCACCAGTTTACGGAGTATATTTTTGTGTTTATTCAATTTTTGTTTATCTTGATCTTTAAGAGGTATCTTTCCTTGTAAAACGTTATGAATACATTCACAAATACAATTTATTTCTTCTTCATCACACGTTTTAAGTAACGCTCTTTGATATTTTGGTTTAAGCGTATGCAAAGCGTTTAGCAAATGTTTATGCGTTGTGAGTCGACGATGCATCATTTAGAAATGACTTGAATTGTTTGATTCTTGGTGTATTTAAACTGCAAAGCGTTTAGCAAATGTTTATGCGTTGTGAGTCGACGATGTATCATTTAGAAATGATTTGAATTGTTTGATTCTTGGTGTATTTAAACTCTTTCGTGGGGACGTAGACTGTGCAGTAACCATTAAATGGGAATACATTTGTCTTGATACGACAAAAATCATTTGTATTCTGTTTTAAATCTACCATTAAATATCCATGCGCTTCTAAAGTTGCATCCCTGTAGGCGTCTTCAATGAATTTTGGGTTATCTGGTGACACTTGTCGTGCTAAATATCTTATTTGAGTTTTATCTCGAGGGTTTTTAAAATAAATTATATAACTTGAGTTTAAAGAAATGTCTCTTTGACCTTTACCTTGATGAAATAAATTTTGTGTTAAATAAAATACACTAAGATTCCTGTGATGACTACCTTTTGTAAATATATCCACAATTCTTCCATCAGACTCTCTCATTAGATCATCAATAATAATAAGGTGTGGGTTTTCACCATCAAACATATTAAGATTTGGAATTCCTTGATGATAGTTAACATTTGGTAAATTATTTAAAGCCTGCATTTCATCAAAGCACCATGTGATCTGATTAAAATCACAATTACATATTTCTTTAACTGATTTTATGAAATTTGTTACAAAATTTGACTTCCCACATCCACTTGGTCCTGCCACAATAGCAGTAAACGGATGGATAAAGTGAAACATTTCACACGTCTAGAGTTTTAAAGGGATGAAATAAAAATGAAAATTTTGGTGTAAAAATTAAATATATATATATATTGCTAAAATTATATAAAACATGTAATTTGTGAAAAACAGAATGATCTGTATACTATTTCTAACACAATTAGTACTTATCAGAATTTCACAATCACCTCAACGTCAAATTTAAGCACACAAATAAAAACTACAATTATTTTACATTATTTACAATCAAACAATAAATTTTAAGTATGTAATAAACTATTATATAACATTACAGTAATATCATAATTTTACAATCAGTACAAAATTTGTATATACACACAGAAATAAAAGTAAAAAGTATTACACTTAGCGTAATTTATAATGTCCCCAAGCCAATGTATCAATGTTGTTGTTCATAATACATCGTTTGGTATCATTATATGATAAAGATGTTTTATTTATTTTTTGTGTAAAAATAGTGTGTTTGATTGACTTAAATCGAAGCATACTACAATATAATACATTTTTATTAAACAAACACGATTTGTAATTTTCCATATTCATTTTTTTGGTAACACTTTTGTTAACCCCTTTTGCCTTTGCTATAAATTTATCTTCTATTTCTAAGGCATACATTTTTGATCGCAACCCTACAAATTCCTTCAATACTTTACCATTATTCTCATCTTTAAAAAAACCTAACTTTTTTTTATTTATTTTTGGATATCCGTAAATATTATTTTCCGGGTAATCTGATGTATCGAAATAGTGAAGTAGATCTGGTTTTATATCCTCATAAAAATTGTCTGTAAAAATTTGATATATCAAACTATCGGTATCGGTGTACAATAACTTAATTTTATTATGAAACTTTTTAATCATGTAGTTATAATGAAATTCATACATAAGGGTCTTAGATATATCTAAAATACAAAATCCTAAATAAATCGGCTTATCATAAATTAATTTTGTTTTGTGTAATTGTATTGCAACTAAATGTTCTGAAAATATTGATAAACTATGGAATTCTGGTTTTGCAATCCAATCCTGAGCACCTAAAACTTTACCACGATTATCCCAGTGAGTTAGTAGTTTAACGTTTACTCTTTTTTCAATATTTTCCATAGTCTTACCGAAGACAGAATTGTTCATTAATTTAAAAAAGTCTTTTTCAAAGTTTGATGTAGCTAACGTTCTCAAACTAGTATTTAAGTCTATGTATTTCTTTAACCAAGAACTCTGTTTAAATTTTAAAATTCTATGTACTTTAATTAATTTAATCCCCATTTCAATGCATTGTTTTAAATTCCTGTAGTGAATGATGTATTTATTTTTATTATTTAAATTAGGAACTAATTTAGTTTCTTTAGTATTACCCACACATATGTTTTCAGGACATAACGGAAAGTCAGAATGCAAATTATGAAGTTCATCAGGATATTCCAAATCAACTTCTAAAACATAACCGAAATCAGAGTTATCCGACACATTATAATCTGTATTAGAATCTATCCATTCGAAACCACCAACAGGAAGAGATTGAGACATTGCCCAACCATATAAATTATTCGCATCAAAATATGTTAGATATGAATTAGGTTTTTCACTATCATAATCTTCCATGAATTTATTATTTGCTCTAGCAAAACGATTGCTACACTGAGATACACCCCCTCTAATACCAGCTTTAAAAAAAGCAATTTTGTCATAGTCCGTTAACAATTCTAATTCTATTTTGGTAAATTTTAACATTGCATCCCAACTTAAACCTGGGGCAGTATAGTAATGAGCAGGATCTAATCCATAAGTTTTAATACAAAGCTTTCTAAAGTTTTCGAATACATCAGTCAAAAGTAAAACATCAGTTTTTAAATATAAATTGGAATAATCAGACATACTACTACACTTAAAATGTTGCCAAATATCTTTTGCGTGATTATAATCATCATTTGAAATATTTGAATCTGTAAGTGAACTATAAAATTGGTGTTGATCAGGAAGTGATGGATGTTTCAAGCAATCACTATTACACATAAATTCATAAGGATAAATACCTTTCCGTCTTAAACGTGAAAAATCTTCATTATTAGGATAGTTCCTTTTTAGTTCTGTAAACTGATCATCATTAAGATTTTTAGCTAGTTGATCTAAACTACACGATAAAAATTTCAATGAATCTATGAATCTTAAACTTACTGGTTGATTATTTATTGTTAACTGTTTTGAAAATGATATGTATCGTTCTTTATTTTGTGGAATAACTTCAACTTTGTCATCATCGAGGTTTAATGCATGGATAATGAAATGAGCATCGTAATGACTGAGGTTATGTAAAAATATTGGAATATGACGAGGGGTTCTGTACTTAGAACTACACACTTGATGTGCAACACCCCTAAAACTGCCAGTGTGCCAATCAAAATCGTAAAAAAGATCTTCATTTAACTCAGTTTCACAAATATGACATATGTTTGAATTTGAAATTTTAATTTTATCTTCATCTGATAATGGAACGAGACATTTTTGGAAACTATTTTTTTTAAATATTGTTTTCACATCTTCACAAAGGCGATTCATAAACACTTGTGCACAGTTTGACCCACTAAACGTCTCATATTTTGATAATCTGTTATCATATGAACATTTAATGTAATATCCAAAACTATACACTTCATGTTTTTGAATATTAATTGTACTAGGCTTGGATGGATCGTTACTACATGATTCTATTGGGTTCAAAAATGCCTCAAAGTCTGCATAAACCACAAAGGGCATTTTCAACTTTTTCACGAATTTATCAAATTTTAATTTATTATTTGAGGTTGCTTTACCAAACCAATCCTTTTTGGAATCCTCACCGTTTGGTAATTCCGTACAAATGTGAGCGCAATCATATTGTTGATGGTTATTAAGTCTTTCCTCCGATGGGAAATGAAGTAAACATGAATCACATATATAAACTGCACAATGATGTCTTGATATTTGTGAACTAACTAATCGCGATAAGTTTTTAATATAACAGTAATGATTGTTAGTACCATTCGATATATATAGTAGGTTAATATGATTAGGTGTACGACATTTTGTTAAATATAAAGGACCTACAACAGAATTACACTTTTTTTCTTTATTATACTCTAAGCCAAAAACATTAATACTAATATTGTTTAATTTCTCTACTTTTGATATATCTGCAATTATAACCGGAAAAGAAATACCAGTAAATTTTAGTTTATTTCCATGAATTGCGTAAGATGCTACCCGATCTACACTTTTACATACAGGATATAAACCAGAGAGTAATGCCCATTTGAAACACATATTATCATTATTTTTAACATTGATTACAGCTTTTTTTGATTTAATATCTTGAGGAAGGTCGATATATGAACTACCACGTAGGGGGTTGAATTTGTTAACATTCATATCTATGTATTTAATTTGATTAAGACTCCAACCACTATCTTTTTTTTCAAATTGACAAATTTTACCGACTACAGTGTCTATTAATGATGAATAAAAAATATTTAAGTCATCTCCCTGACAAATTATGTAATTAAACGTTTGAAAATCAAACGTATTTTTAATATCTTTAGTTTGTTGTATGAAATCAGCATGCAATATGAAGTTTATTTTAAAAATTGTATGTTGTTGAATACATTCATTTATCAAAAATAAGATATCAATTTTTAGCGAATTTAAAAACGATTCCGGTGTTTCAAAATATTGTCCCGATTGAAGTGTTTTACTATTAATTCTATATGTTAAAATTCGATTGCCAAAAGCGGTTTCAACAACTGTAACATTTGTTAATGAATTATGTGATTTTAAAAGATTATTTTTATGTGAATTGCTTTTTAAATGGTTGTTTAGATACCTTTTATTAATATAAACATGACATGTATCACATTCCACCTTATTGTTGTCCACATCATTGGTTTCAATTGATGATGTAGAAGCTCCTTCATCAAATTTTGCTTTCTTGGTAACCTTATTTTCATCAGTAGTGATACCTCGTTTGATACCTCTTCCAACTTGTTGTTGACTGTAACAAAAAGAAAATTATTAGACAAATCTTAAAATAAAACATTACTACAATAATATTTCTTATTGAGTTTGTACTTCTAATACTTACATCAACTTTGTTTCAACCATCAAACATTGATTATACAACTCATCATCATACGATGAATCGAACAGTTCATGCTTTTCTATTTCATCACAAACTTTAGACAGCTCCTGATTGAATTCGCTGTTGGATTGTTCTATATTCTCTTCAATGGGCGCGGAAAAGAAAGCACTGGTGCACATTTCACTGAAGTTTTCCATCTTTATAATAAAGAAGAAAGTATGTAGCACAGTAAGTAACAGTTAAGTGTTGGTAGAGCAACTGATACCCAATTTCAAATAATGTCCAATATTCATAGTCTAACAAAGGATTAGGAAAGTCATGTAAAATCTAATGAGTACACAGAAGTACTTTAAGTAAACAGAATCACATTCACTAATCCACTAATGAGCGTCATTGTTAAAAAAGTATTTTTTAACTTTTTCACTTTCTGCTATTGTCTTTGTAATATTGTATACGAGGCCGTTTGTGTTGTCGTAGATGCTATCCTTATTATTCTTTATGTAATATTTAATCCTCGTGGTAGCGTGCTTCCAGTGATCACTAGTTGGAATCTTGGATAGTTTCTTCATATCATACATTTCAATTTTTATGAGATGCGTCGCTTGGTCTCCGTCGTCAGAATTTGTAGAGATGTATGATACGCCATCTCTAGCAGCTCGTGTCACAGTCGAGGATAGCAGCTTCTTCCTTTTTATTTTTGGTGCCACTTCAAAAAATTGATCAATCGGTTGCGATTTCCTTTTTCCACCATCGTCTGTGTTATTAACGACGATGTCATCACTCTCTTCTTCGTGTTGAGGAGAGAGTGGCGAGTAGTAATACTGTTTATAGGTATTTTCATTATCGTCTGCGAAGCTGAATGATCTCTGCAACAACAGAGTTATCACGTTAATATCAATTTGTTTACACTTAATCACACACGTTAGGAAACAACAACAGAAATACAAGTAAGTTTGTCAATAGAATAAACACTTACCTCCATGGCCATTGATGCGTTGAAGTAACACAAACGTAGTATTGGTAGACGTATACAATTCACTGTGGTCAAACGACCATAGACTGACTGCATGACTGCAACTGTTCGATCTTATATAGCACCATTCTTATCTAAAGCAAATTACTAAGTACAACGAAACTGATTGTAACTCTATGAGTCAACAAACTTATCTCACGTTCCTTATTCTTATCTAAAGCAAATTACTAAGTACAACGAAACTGATTGTAACTCTATGAGTCAACAAACTTATCTCACGTTCCTTCGCAACAGGCATCAACCTGCTTTGTGACTCCCACAAAGAATGCGATTTAATATTTACAACGAGCAATACACCAGATTTCAACAGTCGTATTACGGACGTCGACCGGAACCCATATTAAGCGAAAAACAGTTTAGAGATTTAGCACCGCTGTTTGTCATTGATTGCTCTAGACAAGTGGATAATCTAAAGACAGGGCCAGTTGTGGACGTGAGAGTAGAAATTGAAAGTGATTCGGAGATACCAGATCAAACTTCAGCATATTGTCTCATTCTGAACGATTGCATTGTTGAATACAAACCATTAAGTAACATTGTTAAGAAGATATCATGAAGACGGACACCCTTATAGTGGAACTCCAAGGATTTAAAGATTCTTTAAATCATTTTATTATCAAAGAATTGGCCATTGCGAGTCATGATCATACACAGACGTTCTTGGTGAAACCACCATATTCATTCCATTACCTAACACTAGAAGAAAAAAAGCTGGTGAGATGGTTAGAAAGAAATCGAGGAATTTACTGGAGTGAAGGCTACATAGACTACAAAGAGTTTAAACGTGTTATTTTACCATATTTAGAAAATAAAAAAATTATGACAAAGGGTTTGGAAAAGATTACGTGGATTAAAGAGTTATGTGCAAACTGTGAAGTGATTGACATAGGTGAGAAGGGATGTCCTAATTTTGCGACATTAAAAAAAAAGTTCTGTAAAAATAAAACTGATTTTAATTGTGTGAACCATAAATTGAATTGTGCATTGAATAATGCTGTGTGTATTAGAAAATGGTATTTTGATAATAATATGTCTGTATTTAATTTATTTATTTAATAATTATTGTGTTGATCAGTTAATTAAAAATGTCTATGTACTCAAAGTGTTTTATTTAATATAATCAGACCCATATAACAAACTTTAAATTAGCTGCAGCAAAATGATAATCCTAAGCTTTGTGACTCCCACAAAGAATGCGATTTAATATTTACAAATCACTATAATTGAACATTCCTATGACAACCATTGAATAGATTGGTACTGTAATAATCTGCTAATAACAGTAATATCATGGATACACTAGAATTACAAAAACATATGAAAAAGATTCATCCCAGTCTAGAAAATAATGTTTATGCTGCTAATAGACTACCTATGTATACACATGTACCAACGTATATAATATGCAATTTGGATGCGGATGATAAACCAGGTTCACACTGGGTAGCTGTACATATCGATACGAATGGTATCGGTCAATATTTTGATTCATATGGACGAACACCTGAGCGATATCATCTCCAGTTTTTGAAAAGGAATTGTAAGAGATGGGACTGGAATGTTGATAGGATTCAGAATGATTGGACTTCAGTTTGTGGTGAATATTGCTTAATGTATTTGCTATTTAAGTTTCAGGGATGTTCAATGCATAGTTTTACGAACATATTTACAGGGAACACACTGCACAATGATATTTTTGTGGATGAGATCTTCCGCTCATATTTTGTAGAAAAAAGTAATAAAATATTGAAATAAAAATGAATGTGTTTTATTGATGACATAGAAAAGCAGACATACAATGAGTAATAGATAAGAACGCCAAATCAACCGTAGGGCAACAGATTCGTGGGTTCTGGCGCAACGTAATGAGGTGTTCGAAGTATAATAGATAAAAGGATTAGGCGAACAATGGAATGCTAATGAGGGTGCAGGACCACCGGAAATCAATGAGATAACAGTTAATTGATTTGCATAACTCCAGAACCACGCATCCTACGCTAAAATGGACCGCAGATTTGAGATCAGAGCACACCAAAACCTTTTTTTTTTTTTTTTTTTTTTTTTTTTTTTTTTTTTTTACGATGGGTGCTACAGATTCGCGGGCTCTGGCGCTTGCGCCAGAATCCGCGAATCACTACTACTATCTAAACAATTACAAAACAGCAGTTTCAAGCAGCTTGAGCTCGGAAATAAGTCGCAATCCAGAGTACATAAATAGTTATAGGACCTTATTGTATTATTTATATTTAGACTTTTTTATCATTAATTTGCGATAAATGTAGATATTGTGTCATAGTAAGGTAAATGTAGCCATCAGCGAGTGGCATCGACTCGTCCGTCGACTGTTTTTATTTCCGTGTACCGTCCTAAAACTATTGTGCTATTAGATGCCTACTATTTAACCGACAAAAAAAAAACGGAGGAGGTTCTCAATTCGACGCGTATTTTTTTTTGTTTTTTTTTTAATGTATGACCGCGCATAACTTGTTACATAGTAGTCCGATTGTGATAATTCTTTTTTTTATTGGAAAGGGTATACTCCAAAGGTGGCCCCATATAAATTTGGAAAAGAAAATTGAACCTTATGGATAGGAAAAAAGGGGATGATTGATTGTTCACTCACTGATTGTAATGTATGACCACGCATAACTTTTTACAGAGTAGTCCGATTTTGATAATTCTTTTTTAATATTGGATAGGGTATACCTTGTCAAGTTTTATCAGTAGATTTTTTTTGGATGAGAAATCATCTAATGACGTCTCCCGCTCTAGGTTGGAGCGGAAGGGCGTGTCAGACTTTTACTGACTAAAACCCACCCGTGTTTCTTCACTTGCCCATATGTCAGGGATACGGTAACTCTTTCCGAACAGATCTGGCGGCCCTGGCAGATTAGTAGATTATAGGAGGTATTCCACTAACAGCACTGATTTGAACAGCACTTGCCCGAACCGCACTTGAGACCTTCCACTAACAGCACTGAAACAAAATTTCATAACGTACAGTTCGGTGGAACAATTTATCGTTATTGTAGTTAAGTGTCCGAACCGCACTTAGGTTAAATATTTTTTTTTAGTGATGGGATGTATTATTTTTCCAAGGCAAACAAACAAAACCTATCGATACAAATGGGCAGACACTAAGACTTGTACCGGATAATTCCACCTTGTTCATGTATCTTATGTAGATATATCTATTTATGACAATTAAATATTATCCAAGTACTTTTTTATCCAGTCTAGGATATCTGACATCAGAAATTAAAATATAATTTTGTATCATCTTATTCCACCACTGTCAACGCAGAAATAAAAAAATAAATGGTACAAAATCTAAAAAAAATATTTTACGCCGCGCGTTGCATTGTAATAATTGTCATAAGTTTTCGAATAAATTTTACACAATCTAATCTCAAAATCACAATCAAAACCTACCAAACAGCAACATATGCATCATTCGTAGCCTGACATAGGGCTCATTTCCCGTATAGTCTATGACATTTTTGGTTTGTGCTGACGCGACAGACTGGTGACAAACGGTCAAAGGTTTTAGTTTGGAGATGGAACTATACACAAACTGAAACCGTCGACCTATTCACAGTTATTTTGCCTCTGATTTTGCATTACCGTCCAAATTCGGTCGTTTTACCATTCAGTTCTCAATAGGCAGTACCTTTCAAAATCTACATTTTTGACTGTGGTTTTATAGGTTTTTTACACAAGTTTGGTGTCTGATGACAGATCTCAAATAATTTTGACATCATCATTCTCCTGCCCTTATACCAATTTATTTGTGGTCGGCGCAACATCTCTTTTTCTTCCACACGTCTCTATTAGTCGTCATCTCAGTAGTCACCCCTTTTCTATCCATATCATAATTCACACAGTCCATTCATCGTTTCTTTGGTCTCCCTCTACTCTTATGGCCATTGACATTCATACTCAATACTTTCCTCACGACATTTTCCCCATGCCTTCATAACACGTGACCTTCATAAAAGCTGTGTGGAAATCGGTTGTCATGGTATCATCACCACTTTTCAGTTATTGTTGCCACTTTCAGACTTCTCCTTATGTACTCATTTCTTATTATATCCAATCGAGTAACACCACACATCCCTCTTAACATTGTCATCTCAGCTGCATGCATTTCTTTCATCCCTTTTGTGGCCCAACATTCTGACCAATACAAGACAGCAAGTCTGACCATGGTTTTATATATTTTTCCCTTAAGTTTAAGGGGGATGTGGGAGTCCCAGATATGTAGTTCCTGTGACCTGCCGCCATTTCATCCATCCAGTGTTTATTCTGTACTTATCCGTCCGATCTACTTAGCCATCGCTTTGCACGAGTGGACCGAGTTACCGAAAGTCAAAGCAGACGGGAGAAGCCCACCATCAAGCGCTATGGCTCCAGAACTGGAGAGACCGCCGAAATCGCAAAACATTTATTCGGTTTTGGTTCTGCTGATTTTCAAGGTAACATTTTCCAGTTTCTGTTGCCACTTCTCCAATCTGCTCTGGATCTCAGACACATCTTCACCGACAAGAATAATGTCATCGGCATACATCATCTACTAATATCACAGTATTTTGGAAAATGATGGACTATATTTTCGGACTATTTACGAAGACAACAACGAGTAATTGTCACAAAAAAGAAATAAACCATCTCACGCTAACTCCCAAAACAAGTTCGTACTAACTTGTTTTTGGAACTAGCTATGACAGGGCGATTTCAACTGTTTTCTTCCCCATTTTTCCAGACAACATTTAAGTGATTTGAATCCAATATTTAACAAATTGCATACGTTAATATTCAACCGCATTCAAAAACCTTCCACGCACAGTTGCCGAATCGATATGTTTGTAACATCCTGAACAAAGAATTAATTCGTCCCATCACTAATAATTATAACCAGGTGCGGTTCGGACACTAAATAAAATAACGATAAATTGTTCCACCGAACAGCACGTTACAGAATTTTGTTTCAGTGCTGTTAGTGGAAGGTCTCAAGTGCGATTCGGGCAAGTGCTGTTCAAATCAGTGCTGTTAGTGGAATACCTCGATTATAGCCACAAAAAATTAAAAATAAAAGCTTAACAAAAAAATTAAACCGCCGAAAAAACTGAAAAGCAAAAAATAATAAACCTTTCAGTCATTTTGAGTCGGCGTCAAACAATCAATGAACAAAGATCACTCAAAGTGCTGTTTCAAAATGACTGAAAAGTTAATTGTTTTTTGCTTTTCAGTTTTTTCGGCGGTTTAACCCGTATTAAATTGTGATTTTAAATAAATTATTATACAACATGTCCAGTAATTAACGCACACCGTCTTAAGGGGTCATTGAACTCATCATTATGAACAACTTTTACTATGGGACCAAACCTGAAATCGCGAAAAAAAATCTGCTGTTTCATTCAAAAGTTCAATACTTACTCGATCAAAATGTATAATTTTGTAAGTTGTTTTGTAGGTTTTGTTTTACTGCAGTAACCAACCCCTATTTATTTATAAAACTGTAATTATTACTGTAATAAACTTAACAAAAACAGGAAAAAATAGGTATAATACACTTTCAATATCATTTTAATGTATCCATGACAATTCCTATAACACGTATACAATTGTATATATGTTAGAGAAATTGTCATGGATAGTTAAAAAATACATTGGAAGTGTAAATTTTTTACTGATTTTGTTTCGTTTATATTACTGTGAAACCAATGTATACCAAGTTTTGACACAGTTTGATGGTTAGGTAATTTAGAAAATAATATCGTACATATATTTTTTGAATGTTAGAGGTTAAGATATTTTAGAAAATGTGACAATGTATATATATTATTGCTCGTGACTGTATCCATATGTTTTAATTTACGTTCAGGATTGTCCTGTTATCAGGGCGTCTAAACTAATATTATAAAGAGAGAAACAAAATGTATGTTTACCTATTTGGTACTCTAAAACGGCTACGGAATTGGAGGATTATGGTTCGACGAAGATGCATGAAAGGTTCACTGACTGTCACAGATTTTCGGTAAGTTTGTGGCTGCCTGCAGTAACATAATATGTTTGGGGATTGCGGAATATTATGTGGAAAACCTCGACTAGCCCGCGCAATCCCCAAATTTCAGTCCAATTGAGCACGCGTGCTTCAACGAGGGGCTTTATAAAATGTAGTAGCAGATTTGCAGAGTCGTTATTAAAATCCGAGGTACTTTTACAGACTATTCCTGATTATTGTGTAATCAATTTAATGCACCTCACTTGATATTTTTATTTAATCACCAATAACTGACAATAATGACTTGTTTTTTAACCGACTTCAAAAAAAGGAGGAGGTTATCAATTCGACTGGTTTTTTTTTAACTATAAAAATCTTTTTCTTAAGGTTCGATTTTTATTTAATTGCCTATTAAGTAGTATAATATAATACACTAGCTTCTGCCCGCGACTTCGTCCGCGTCAAATTTTTGCTCCCCTGACCCTTCCCGTCGCATCGATTTGCCTGCTAGTTTTCGTCCATTTTTCGTTGCTGCTCGCTCCTTTTGAGTTATAGTGAGTCAACCTTAAAAGATAGACATATGCTCTCACGGACTTTTTTTAGAACGTTTTAAAAGGAACAATTCCGTCATACATGATTTTTGCGTTACTTTAACCGTTTACGCAGCGCACGCAACGGAAACTCTCAAAAGGAACAATTTTTCCCCGTTTTTGCAACATTTTTCATTACTGCTCCGCTCCTCTTAGTTGTAGCGTGATGTTATATAGCCTATAGCCTCCCTCAATAAATAGGCTACCCAACACAAAAAGAATTTTTCAATTCGGACCAGTAGTTCCTGAGATTAGAGCGTTCAATCAAACAAACAAACAAAGAAACTCTTCAGCTTTATAATATTAGTATATAGATAACAAAAATATCCTAAGATTGTGTTGTCCCGCCCAAATTGGGGGAGGCCTATGTCCAGCATTGGACGTCTTTCAGTTGAAATGATGATGATGTGTTGCTGTGTGTTCTTACCCACGTGTCTATTTCCGGTGGAATAATTCAATTATATACGAATTATATTTTTACTGCAACTTATAGTATGCCACAAGCAATTTAATTCGATTCGAGTTAAATCATCGTACCTAATTCTAGAAACCAAATCCGTCATTTCCAACTCCAAAATCTGTAGAGATTCTGCGTACCATGTAACTCGTGTTTCATTAAATAACAACACACATTGTTTGTATTCACAATTACATCTAATTGGTTTAACAATCACATTGCCAGTGGTCTGGACCTGTTAATTGTGGTTTCATTAACTCTTCAACTAGAAATGAAAAGCTCCCTGTTTCAGACTGTTAAGTGGCACTTCGTGTTTTTTTCGCAGATGCCAATAATGAGACTCGTAATTTGATGCTCTGGAATGTGATGACCCACTTATTCATCAGTTCTAGTACTCACTGTAGCTTGTAGATTTTCTTCAAAATTGTCCGTATTTATGCAAAATGGAAACACACGACAAATTTAGGTTTTTACTTTTTTGAAGAATACTAATTTAAAAGTGTCCGTATTTATAGAAAAAGAAACCACCCAGCAAACACGCACTTCTAAGATATCAAAGGATTTACAAAAACATAGTTGAACAACTTTCAAATTTAGTTTTCTTCAAAAAAACTAATTTTGTCGTGTGGTTCCATTTTGTATAAATACGGACAATTAAGCATATGTTTTGAAATATAAGCTTCATATTGTAATCCAAAGAATGTTGCATAAAAAACTACTTTAGAAAAAAAAAAGTAGATCTATATTATTATTACTTTTTGCCACTGAGTGCCTAAATTAATGTTATTTTTCACTTTGTAGTGTATTTTTGCCGTAAAAAAGTCTCTTACTTTTCTCTTTTGAGTACCTACGTATGCTACCTACCCAACACCAATTCATATACTAGTACTTGCTATGTAAACATAACTTCATCAAAATACATGAAATGGATTAAAAACGTACTATCGAAGCTGACTTCCTAGTAAAGTTAATAATATTTAGATGGGGTCACGGTACAAGCCTCCTGCACCAAATGAAAATGAAGATGTATCGAAATGGCCCACAGTTGACGAAAACATTGATGACCATACTAAAAAAATATATTATACAGAAAAACATATAATCTCTTCCTTTTTTCGGAAGTTCGTTAAAAAGAGCGGTAGCTGTGTTGGATACTCAGCAGTGGGTGTAACAAGACTGCCAATAACAATGATGGTCTGAGAATATTTGTTACTAGCTTCTGCCCGCGACTTCGTCCGCGGAAAATTTTTTGTTCCGGGCCCGTCCCGTCGCGTCGAATCGCCTACCCGTGCGATTTTCCCCGTTTTTGCAACATTTTTCATTACTGCTCCGCTCCTCTTGGTTGTAGCGTGATGTTATATAGCCTATAGCCTTCCTCAATAAATAAGCTACCCAACACAAAAATAATTTTTCAATTCGGACCAGGAGTTCCTGAGATTAGCGCGTTCAATCAAAAAACAAACAAACTCTTCAGCTTTATAATATTAGTATAGATTTATTCAGTCCGAGACCTGTTGCTAAGTACGCTAGGTTTATTTTAAAACGCTTTCTCTTCTCGCTTTAAGAAAGGCAATTGTGTCTATCTAATATGACTCATATAGGATATGAATGTACGAAATGCCAATGTCGTATTAATGTTCGCTACCAGAATCCGCCTATTATGATCCCACTGATGGACACAGACCTCCTCTCAGTCAGAGGAAATATCAGATGTCACATGTCTTCGAATTATAGGTTCTACGACATGTCGATTTCCAGACCATGTCTTCCTTCACCGTTTTAAGAGCAGTGGTAATGAAATAAATTACACAAAGTTTAGCAACTGTCAGGGTTCGAATATACGATCTACGACTGGACCACCACTGCTCTCAGTTCACTTACTCACCATGTTCATTACACCTGCCTATATTTACTACCGTCTCTATTTAATATCTAAAACTGCACTCTGAAAGCAATAAATCACTTTTACAGCCGCTCAAATCTCGAGGAAAACCGTTGATCATTCGCGAAAATATCCCAAAATAGATCTTAATCTTCCAGAGTACGCGTTATTGGGCCAGTTTATTGAACTCCCAACGTAATGTCGGTGTGTTTGAAGACCTTGTTTATTTTATGAGCATATCATCTAGAATCGAGCCAAATGATACGGAATTATTGTCTACATCGAAGAAGATGTTTTCTGTTTTCGGTTTGTAATGTAAATGCTCTGATTACACCCTTTGCATATGATCGTTCTAACATTTAATTGAAAGAATTCTTTAAATAATTTTCTCGTCCTTTGCTTAGGGTACCTCATTCAGAAGGAGACCTTGAAAACAGATCCAGGAAAGCGATTGTGAAAGAAATATTAACATCGCCAATCTGTGCCTGGCGAAATATGAAAATAAATTATCGATATGAACTTGGCATCCTTTGGGTTACCATTTAGTATCAGTGTTACGACGGATGCTGCATCAAATACTGCTGATTATAAATCCAGAGTTACTTAATCTGACACCCACGAGAAGTTGTTGCCTATAGCCTAACATAATATTTCAATAAATATTAAGTATGTTTATTTGTTTGAACGTGCTAATCTCTTGAACTACTGGTTGGATATGAAAAAATCTTTGTATTTGAGAGCCTAATTATTGAGAAAGACTTAAGGGTATTTAACATCACGTCCTTATGAGCCGAGAAAAAAGAGAAATGCTCAGAAGGAACGCTATGCGGAGTGACATCGCGGGTTCGCTGATGCGATGCGATGTGGTGGGTCGGGGGAGCAAGAAATTTTATTGACCTTGACATACGAATTGTACGTCGCGGGTTCGAACCTAGGTAGGCGCTTTACTTTGTGTAAATAATTTCATCGCCACTGCTCTCAAAACGGTGAAGGAAAACATCTTAAGGAAACCGGCATGTTCTAGAACTCAAAGTTCAAAGACATGTGACATGTACTAACACGAACTGGGCCCGCGTGATGGATAACTGCCCACTCCCTCTCACAGAGAGGCCTGTGTCCCAGCAGTGGGAACAATATAGGCTGATTATGATGGTGATACTTTAGTCTAACATCTACTAGCTAGAGTTTGAAGCCCTACTTAATCCAGCAAAGGACCTTCCATTGCAGGATAAAAACAATGGCTGAATATAATCGCTGCTCATATAAGCAAGTACTTATTGATACTCCCGCAGTTAATATCAATGATAATATGCGATTGTTACACTGCTTTACCAGTATTACAGCGAGTTATCCTATTGCATGGCGCTTGACTTATGGATTGCATTGAATTCTACGTGTATTCAGGAGATAGGGTCATCAGAATAGATTGAATTTATATACTTTGGATTGAAGGATTGGAATTAATTTAAATTGATGGCCCGAGGTCCATTGACCACCACTGAAAATATGCTCTAGTACAAATAAATAAAATTGAAGTCAGACACTTCAATTTTATTTATTTGTACTAGAGCATATTTTCAGTGGTGGTCAAAATTACAGCTTTTTATAAAAAGCTTATAAGAATTAAAAAAAAAAAAACAATTTAATCTGCCTGTCTGTTCTGGCAAATCTCCTCTGAACCAATCTTGATAAGGTATGCGAATACTTTGAACCCTGGGACGGACATAGGATTAGCATTTTTATCTACACAATACGAAGAAGTGAATTATATAAATCATAAAAGATAGAGAGAGATGAGGTGAGCAATGTGTGAGCACGATATGAATGTAAAGGAAGTAAATGATAACGCGAGCGATGTAGAAAAAAGATTAGCGCCATTTAAAAAAAGCGGATATTATTATTAAATTTCGTACTCATAATGAGCGCCTAGGTGAATGACATTAACTTCCTAAGGTTACCTTTTAGTTGTCAACGACACTGCAAAAAGACATGAGGTCACCTATATTTAGACTAAGACCACACCACAAGAAAATATGAATTTTAATTAGGTGTAAACAGCTACGTTCATATATGAAACTGAAAGTCAGATAGAGAATACACAACTCGTCAGTACGGAATTAACATAAATCATCGATAGCCGACTTAAAACAAACAATCTATGAAAATAGGTAGCCATTAAATTATTTATGTTTACAGACTTATGAGTGCACTTGATAGAAATGGCCGATAGACGGATTTATGTCGAGTATAGACAAAGTAATTTAGCACTTTAATAAATTCTAGTTCTCATCTAGATTTAACGTTGTTTGTTTATACCGCGGGGAATGTAGATCATAGACAATCCGTTGTCGGCCTAATTTAGCCCATCTTTCACCACCCAATCGAATACGTCACGTTGTTGTGCCCTGAATAACTGTTTAAATTATGTCGTATACAGTTCGTTTCAGGTTAATATCCTATGAAAACAGTAACTTCGTAAGTAAAGCCATCTGCTGTCATTACAAGCTCTTCTTCGAAATCAATAAAGTCAAGGTCTCTTTCACTAACAAGATCAACTAATACTTTTTGGTAATTGGCTTTCATTAAACCTATCCATGATGTAACATGACCACTTCATCGTAGGTATATTTTTCATGCCTGACAAACTTATTCCTACAACTTTTCGCGTAGATGACGGGACGAACTTAACACGTATATTATGCGGAACTAGTCCTTTATTGGCTTAATAGCGAATGGTAGTTGAATGGGAAAAGGAAAGGGAGACCTTTTCCGTGCAGTGTGGTACGATCAAATGTGGCATCTTTTAATACATATATCTCAATTACTAAACATCTCTTGCCGCCATTTAACAATAAAGCAATACAAAAGAAGAAAACTCTACTTTGTCCAAGATTTAAGTACCTAATTGAGAGACATTTCATTCATAGATACTGTACGCTGCCAGACTAGACCCCGTACAATACGATTTCAAGTGCGCAGTGGAAGAGTTATAATCGTGGGGCTCTAGAGACAAGAGTGGCTAGCGTACTGTCCGCCGTACGCGGAGCAGACAATCAAATCAAGATACAATATACAAACAAAGGCACTTACCTCATGGTTGAAGGACACTGCTCTGGTGCCAACCTGGAGTTCTGTGTGTAAGTGAGTGTATGTGTATCGTGTCGTGACGTTACGAGTATTCTTCAGGTTAGATTCCGCTTCCAATTAGGCCGGAGGAGGTCACAGCATGCGGTCTTCAAATCACTCATTCACAATAGCGTCACTTTGGTTTGACCTTCAAACTATTTATCCAAAATATGTCCAAAACCCGTGTTATTACACCAAGATAGGGGTTATTAACTCAAACAACTGGGTCATGGTCCATTGTCCACCAAAAACGACCGGTTAAGAGATAGATTGATTTCAACAAACGCGTCGCGGAACTCAAGCGACGGCGTGCTTCTTTTTGCCGGCAAAATTAACAAGAGAGCTGTCAAGTGTCAACGTCAAATTGTCAAGTTAGATGTCACTTCGTTACACGCGCATTCCGTTAGGCGCACAGATAATAATCGGGACAGAACATCTACCCCCCCCGGACGGGCCTTCCCGTCCGCTAATCACTTGGCAATCCCGACAAGGTTGCGTTTTATCAGTCCACCTGACGCGCTGCTGGAGGATGTGCAAATACTCCAAGCTCCAACGCTTGCAAAAACTCTGAGCGAGCTGCTGCACCAACCGAAACCGCGATAGCCAATTTTGGCTCACATCGACAAAAGGGTGCTCCGGCAGGGCGGCAAGTGGCTGTCAAATCAAAAAATGGCCCGGGGTCAGGGCCTCCAAGACGTTCGGGTCCGAAGACAGCGGGCACAATGGACGCGAGTTCAACACAGCTTCAATGCGGCAAAATACCGTAGCTAACTCCTTAAAGGTGGGAACGGTGTCTCCCAACAATCTGCGCCAGAGTCCCTAACCGCCTTTCACCGCGGCCTCAAAATACCCCCCCAATGGGGGCAGGCTGGCGGGTCAAAACAATAACAAACAACAAAACAACCAAACAACAACAACAACAATTTAACCAAATGGCCCTCCTTAGGCAACAAAAGGGGGTGACGGACCCCATAAGGAAGGCTAGAGTGACTCAACCGTCAACAACCAAACAACAAAAGACCCGTATCGTCCAAAAAGGGGTTCAATTTAATAACGGCTCCCGACAATATCCAAAACTCTCGCTGCAGAATGGCCAGCAGCGCATTGCAACCGGCATGCGAGTTCTTAATGTGACGATCAGTCACCAACAATTCAACAACAGAAAAACAATTCAACAATTTGTCGAGGGAGCCAAATCGACTCAACAAACTCAGGGTCCTTCGTTCCAACAGCGAGCACCTTGAGCCCGGGCAAAGGACCCGACATCAAGACTGGCGATCGAGGCCAATCATCCTCGGGATGAGTCAGCCAGTCTGGTCCCCACCATAGGGGGTAAGCAAACAAGCGGGGTGCACGGCGCCTGGGTTCAAATCTCCAGGCACGTGCCTCCAAATCAAAGGCGTTTCAAATTTTGAATCTGGGACACTCGGTACGCAACAAAGACCTCCAAATAGTGGACGGACGTCTTCAACCAACACAAAACAATTTGACTGTCCGTCCAGGCGTAAGAAAACCGAATGTCCACAGTTCCACCCAAAGTGTGAGCAACGTGGTTCAGTAGACGCACAAGACGCGCCGCCCCTGACAATTCAACTTAGGGGTGGTCAGTGTCGTCCGGAGGGGGGCCACCTTGCTCTTGGCCAAGACCAGTGACAAATTCACCTGGCCTGTGCGCAGACGGTGCGCAGACAAACAACAGCTGCATAACCGTGCGGAGACGCATCACAAACAAGGGTAGCAGAGTAGCTCCCAGGGGGGAGGATAGCGCGGGGTAACACGACCTCGTTGACTGCAGGGAGTGCGGATACAAATTGGAGCCTATCTTCCAACAGGGTTTCCCGAATTGGCTCGTCCCAGCCAAGTCCCGCAGTCCAAAGGCGCTCAAGAAAACAATTTTGCCCAAAACAATACAAACAAAACAACAAAACAATAGACAAAAGGCAACCCTGGGCTCCCATGTCCATAATGACACGGACCACAACAGAGTCCCCCGTGGGCCCCCAGACCTGACCGATGCCGTTGGCAACAAAACCGTGTCGATCTGAGGGGTACCTTAGCGGGGCAGGCGCCAATGTCCTAACAATGCCTGGGCGGCGACCGATCGCCGCACACCCAGGCTCCGCACCCAAGCTCAAGTCCCTCGCGACGAGGATGGAGGCCAAACTCCTCGTCCGCGCGGTGTCCCGAGCCACGCGCCATCGCTGGATTGGCATATCCCACCGGAGGCCTGAATGGCGGGGGGCGTGACTCCAACCGGGGACGTTCCGCCAAAGGAGGGGAGGGAAGGCGGTGCTGGTCTGGCCAGCGGTGCCTAACAACAATTGCGTAATCGCCTTTACGCGGGGAGAGCAAATGGCGGTCGCGCGGCTCCCGATCAACTTGCGCGGGGGGTGGAGTGCGGCGCTCAAAATTGCGGGCCTCTCCTCGGTTCTGAACCGGCGAGGCAGAAGCCCGGTGACCAACTCCATGGTGCCCCCTCGTACGCGAACCTTCATCAGAGGCTGGTCTGTCAGCGTGGTTCGCGTTAGCGCACAATATGTCCAAATGGGACCCCCTACAAATTCTACAAGGGCGGGGGTTGGGGCAGTCCCGATGGAAGTGAGCCCCCAAACAAGAGAAGCACATGCGGCGTGCATTGGCAATTCGGCGGCGGGCACTCACGTGCAACTTCAAAAAGGCCGCGCAAGTTGCCATGCCATGCCCCGTGTCCCTACAAAACTCACAACCAGGACGACTCTGGGTGCCAGCAAAACGAGCGGCGGGGCGACCATCAACAGGCCCGCGAGCCCTAGTCCGTCCCTGGTCTCGTGGCCGGGAAGACGGCTGGCATGACTCAGTGGCAACGCCAGAGTTGTCCACAAACCGACACTCATCCTCCAAAAATTGGACGAGGTCATCAAATGGGGGGAGATGTGTGACACTATCCCCACCATACTTTTGCTCGAAACGAGCCCTCAAATCGGCAGGAAGCCGTTGCAGCACAACGTGCACCAAAAGGTAAGACCAATGGTCCACCGGCAAGTCCAATTGCTTTAAAGCGTTGGTCGCTGCCACCAACGGGTTCAACAGGTCAGTACGCAATGCTGACAAACTAGTAATGACCGGTAACCCCAAAATCAATCCAATATGAACGTCAGCCAAACAACGTTTATTTTGGTACCGCCGGGTGAGTAGTTCCACAGCGGTAGGGTAGGCTGAGTCAGTCAAAGACAGATGCTGCACCAAGGCTCGGGCCTCACCTTCCAGGACGGACAACAAATAGGCCAACTTTTGGGCGGGTCTGAGGTCCGAGCGTGCATCAACCAAACTTTCAAACAGGTTTTGGAAACTTAACCAGTGGTCCAGACGACCGTCAAAATGTGGCAGTTCCAAAGTAGGCAGTCTACTCAATAGTCCGGGACCTGAAACAACCGAGGTCTCCGGTTTGACCTGGACAGGTGTCCGGCTCTCCAATATTTCCCGAGCACGTTGACCAATGACATCCCCCAGGTCCAAGATCTGGTCGTAGTCAGCAAGGACCTTGTCACGTGCTGCCTGATCCAGCACTTCCAAATCCACTTCACAAATGTACTGGTTGTAGCGGGTGAGCAGAGCATCAACGTTGCCGAGTCTCAAGTTCAACTGCTCGAACCGAGCAAGAGTGATCCCCTCAAGATCCTGGCGCTCAGCGGTCGCTGCAGCTGAAGCGAACCACCGCAGCTGTGTGGTCAATCCACTGATTGCCTCTCTCACCGCTTTGTATGCCATTGCACAAACAATACAATTCAATATACCAAACAAAATAATTAAGTAACAAAGTTCAAACAATATATTACAAAATAACTACAATCAAACTACCAAACTGACTAATCAGCAACTCAAGAAATAACATTAAATTGGTTTCAATTCAATTCAACAATAAACTTTTATTTTAATTCAAACCCAATATCAACGTTCAAAATTCTATTTCACAATTGAATTCAAATATTCAAATTCCAATCCAATTCCAAATGTTAAGTTCACAAACCACTTTGTTAATGGTACAACAATAATAATCCTTTATTCCAACTCAAAACAATGGTAATACTCAAAAATGCCAATAATTTTTCAAATATTAATTTTCACAAATAACCATATCAATGGTACAAACTCAACATTTCAATGTCTTCCTGACATTCAATACAACAGAGGTCAAATAACAACAACAAGAGGTTATAGCATAGCTCAATCTAACCAACTCTGAAGCATATATGCAAACCTGGTTGACCCCCGGCAATATGAGTTACTCGACTCAATAAATTCCAAATTATTTCAAACAAACAATTAATTACCGATAACAAATATTTACAGCGAATTACTACTTCCCTTATAGAGACTGCCAAGTAATTAGCCTACTGTAAAATTACCAATTTGGTGGTTTTGTAGGTTAAAACCACGCTCTGCTACCAAAATGTACGCTGCCAGACTAGACCCCGTACAATACGATTTCAAGTGCGCAGTGGAAGAGTTATAATCGTGGGGCTCTAGAGACAAGAGTGGCTAGCGTACTGTCCGCCGTACGCGGAGCAGACAATCAAATCAAGATACAATATACAAACAAAGGCACTTACCTCATGGTTGAAGGACACTGCTCTGGTGCCAACCTGGAGTTCTGTGTGTAAGTGAGTGTATGTGTATCGTGTCGTGACGTTACGAGTATTCTTCAGGTTAGATTCCGCTTCCAATTAGGCCGGAGGAGGTCACAGCATGCGGTCTTCAAATCACTCATTCACAATAGCGTCACTTTGGTTTGACCTTCAAACTATTTATCCAAAATATGTCCAAAACCCGTGTTATTACACCAAGATAGGGGTTATTAACTCAAACAACTGGGTCATGGTCCATTGTCCACCAAAAACGACCGGTTAAGAGATAGATTGATTTCAACAAACGCGTCGCGGAACTCAAGCGACGGCGTGCTTCTTTTTGCCGGCAAAATTAACAAGAGAGCTGTCAAGTGTCAACGTCAAATTGTCAAGTTAGATGTCACTTCGTTACACGCGCATTCCGTTAGGCGCACAGATAATAATCGGGACAGAACAGATACTTATTCATATTTTACTCAGGGGTAAAGTTGTTCGTGGAAAGTAAAGATCTCATAGTTGATGGTACAATACAGGCTGAATAATATTATTATTTCTTGATCCCTTTAATGGCTACTCCAAATCTCCAAGTGTGATATCGTATATATTGTGACTTTTATTTAAACTTTTCCTGCCAGCCCTAACTGCAACAGATGCAACCTAGATTCTCATTACGGGCGTACAGTGACACGACATGCCGTCAATGTCTCAGTGAGTTTATTTTTTAAACGGTAAACCTTTCTTGGTATTGTTGAAGCTCCTACTGATACCATCAATTAACTTTTTCACCGTACGGACGTCTAAAGGCTTTCGACATGCAACTGGCGCCAACGACGACGTACACAATATGTACTCAAATAACGACCTTAGTTCTTTTTACGAGCTCTTAAGCTTCTGAAAACATTGCAATTTGTTTTGTTTGGCTTCTGAACCCCCATGTTTTGTGTAGTAATCAAATTTAATAACCGCTTAGAAACGTCCTCATGGCAGAATAACGATATTTGCATGTGTGTGTGCTAGTTACAAACGTTATATTTTCTGTATCCATGTTACATATTAAAATGAATAGTCTTCGACAGTTCGTTTCTTTTAAAGACCTAATACTTTACGTCAATAGCCCATGAATTGCACAATTTAGAGTAAATACTCATAGTTTAAAAAACAACGTCTATTGACCATCTTCTGTCGTCTTCCTAGAACATAACATAGAAAAACCAAATACTAAGCTTCAAATTTTCCAGAAGTGTAAATTAACTTACAGCATCGGAATTTCCCCTGTCGTGACTACATTTTAAATCCTCTGCTATTGCTTACAATTGAGTCTTTGTGCAAGATATGTTTGCGTCACAACATCAATTGATCTTAATAAAAGGGGAGTTAAATGGCTCTATATGTTGCTTCGTTGGACACGGCCAGTAGAATTGATTGTTTCATTCACTGCTTCTATTGTTATGACATCGTAATATAAATGACTTTGTATTAAGTGCTCGGGATAAAATATTAACACTTAGTCGTCTACGCTCTCGGAGTCTTCAAGTCTGTGTAGATATTGCTTGTAGTATGATCTTTAAGACTCTCGTCTCTTTAATGGGACTTCAGAACGGCCAATTGTATTTTAGAAGAAAAGATAATAAACGATAATCAGAATCTACTGCATGTTTTCCTTATTAAGGAAACTGGTTTTGTTTTATTATTAACGAAAAAATATGTTGTATTGGACCCAATATCCAAAGTCGATCTGACGACGTGTGAAAAAAAAATGTTTCTCCTTGTTGTGTGAAATCAACAAACAAGTATTACGTAGTATGACAACAAACATCTGGAGTGTTCCTTTAACATTTTTTTTTTTGCTTATTAAGAAAATAACAAGGTTATTTATTTTCGCCAATCGGTAGTAACATATTTTATGTAAATTTAAAAAAAAACATGCAGCTGTTTTTTAAAGTGGAATTTTTGAAGATATTCGGCGCAGTAGTAAAAGAATTATAGCCTAGGAGGACTTCGCCTATTTTTTTACGTTGGACCGTTGGGCCCTACTTTGTACGAAACCAGTTTGGTCTCCTTTGTGCCTGAAGACCATGAATATGATATATGAAATATAATTCTAACACCTCACATTCACTGGCATTTCCCGAACTATGATTCTACTATGATAATGTGCTGAAGTAATAAAATTAATATTCGCAAAACTTGCTGGATATTTTTGACATTTTCCTGGTCTTCACCGAATTTCCATGACTAGAATTTTAAATGTAAATTGGCCTCTGTAAGTTTCCAAGGATTTGTTTGGGTTTTAGGGTCAACTTAGATAGTTTCAAGGATTTGAAAAAGCAATTTGTTTTCCGTGTCATGAACACTCCTCATAAATTCTTAGCCTCTGCGTTAGAACTTAGGATTATTGTTGATACAAGTTAACTCCAGGTAACTAAAACTATGAGGTTTCTTTTTAATGAAGAGTACAACATGAGACACAAAGAGTCATTCTTCTCCATTAATCGCTTTGCAGATAACATTCAGTATGAAATGATACTTCAGTTGTATAGGTTGTACTATATCATCAAAACTTCTCTCAGTAAGAGTACCGCGTGTTTGTTTTGCTTCAGCAATCATCTGAGCTATAAAGTCATCATTATCTGTTTAACAGCTTTGTAGCAGCTACTGGTGTTCCAACAATGCTATTGTTTATCGTACATTTAACGGCCGGTCATGTACTTGAGTATCCAAAGTGTTAGCTAAACGTGCATGACGTAATGTCGTAAAAATAAGTACGTCGATACATACCTACTAACAATATATGTACTTAGCGCCACTTTTTATGTGTATAACTTGTACTTGAGACGGAATTTTGTTCATATTTAATTGGTATGGTTTACTTTTCATACGTAGTCATGGGTCGTCAGAAACCCGATAATCTGACTACCAAGGAGCACTGCCCAAAAACTGAGTTGTGGAGATCAGATAGGTAATCGCTCCATGTAATATACTGATCTTCAAGACTCTAAATCTCTTTAATGGACTGCTGATGATTCAGCTGCATGCTGCATTAGACGGGAAGCCGATCCTAACGTCGTTGGGAAAACGCTAAGCAGATGATGGATGACTTTTCACTCCTAGTGGTTTTGACTGAATTAGAAGCTGATTTTAAAGTAGTTGTAAAATAGAGTTTCCTGTCCCAATCATGATTGTCATACCAAACCAGAAAAAACGTGTTAGATATGTGACGAATCAATAAATTGCCAGAGGTCCATAACCAAATTCTAACACAATAGCATCTGAATTTCCGGAAATTAAACCGAGAAAAATAAGGTGGAAAATAAAGTTTACTTTACTGCCTGACTGATCTTGCAGAGTTCCATGAACATAGCGATGCAGTAGAGTATAGTAGACAAAAAAAACCGGCCAAGTGCGAGTCGGACTCGCGCACCGAGGGTTCCGTACAAACCTGTAGGTATTCTCGGTTTAAAAATATATATTTTTTTAAAATTTTTATATTTTAGTTGATTGAATGTAAGGTAAATTGCGGTTTACGATTTATGGCGTTTTAAAAAAAAACTACTCACTCGATCTCGTTCAAACCAATTTTCGGTGGTAGTTTACATGGTAATGTACATCATATATTTTTTTTAGTTTTTTCATTCTCTTATTTTAGAAGTTACGGGGGGGGGGACACACATTTTACCACTTTGGAAGTGTCTCTCGCGCAAACTATTCAGTTTAGAAAAAAATGATATTAGAAACCTCATTACCATTTTTGAAGACCTATTCATAGATACCCCACACGTATGGGTTTGATGAAAAAAAACATTTTTGAGTTTCAGTTCTATGTATGGGGAACCCCAAAATTTATTGTTTTTTTTCTACTTTAGTGTGAAAATCTTAATGCGGTTCACAGAATACATCTACTTACCAAGTTTCAACAGCATAGCTCTTATAGTTTCGGAATAAAATGGCTGTGACATACGGACGGACGGACAGACAGACAGACAGACAGACAGACATGACGAATCTATAAGGGTTCCGTTTTTTGCCATTTGGCAACGGAACCCTAAAAATACTGATAAGAGTTGAAATAGAAGGTATTTCTAATGCCCAATTTGTCTTGCCAAGTCAACTGAACTTAATCACTGCAGTATCCACTTCCGCATAGTTTACTCCACTATTGATGAAAAACCACGTCACTAATTTCACTTAGATGGTTTCCCGACCTACTAGTATAGTCCACTTTACGTTAGCAACTCATAATCCCATTAATAAACGGCTGTTACAACACTCGTGATAGGAAGCGGGGTGAACTATTCTTAGCCAGGAGCCACGTGGTGCCATCAAATGGTTGATTGATGCCGATAATATTGATGATGACGTGAACTAAATGATGTAAATCGGCTACTTGGATGTTGGTGAAAACATTTATTACTATTTTATTAACAACGTAAAGCGATTGCGGTCATAAATACGGTTTGGCTTAATTGCTATTTTGCGGAACTGTGCGCTTTAACTAATACTCTCGTTGGTATTGCGTTTTTGTGACTCGGGGGCTTATTCTCCAAATCCGTCAATAAAGATATGTGCCCGTTCGAAGTAGTTCGATACTTCAGTGTCAACCTAACCCGAATAATTAACTTTTTAAAGCTGCAATTTCACATCGGGAGTTGGACCTAGACAACTGTCAAATCGTGGTGTCATTTATTCTTAGGTCTGGCTCCAAACTAATCTTATGTCCGTAGGTAGATAATACTAGGAGTTGCCCGTAACTTTGGCCAAACTACGGATTTCGTGCTTAGCGAGAGAACTCCTGTGCTCACTCCAGCTCTGACTGAAATATAACTGTATCGCTAGCCATGATACTTATAGGGCCTTTGGTGATAGCCCAAAGACACTTCCAAAGAATTTTGGGATCACTTTTCTGATATACACTCAAAAATTCTTTCAAACACAATAATTATAATAATCTTGAGTGAAATGGTGAAAATCGTCACCTCTATCCGGCTATGATTTAAGAATCCAATACGTGAAGTAAAAGCTTTGTACCCCTTTTGACGAAAATTTCGCGGACGGAGGAGTATAATATTTGGCACAGTTAATGTTAATATGGAGTTGTGACACTGTACACAATATATTTATAAAAAACTGCATTAGAAATACATAAAATTTTAAACGAATTATGGTCGAATTTCTACTACTGGGCGACCACTACTCACTAGTAAAACTAATTATGGTCAGGTGTGCTACACTTGTTTCGATAAATGCATTTCGACATTTAAATTGATCCCATTATAGTTCGTGTTTTATCGTGTTTACTGTATAGTGACGATGTATACATTTTGTATGTGACCATGGCGGGCTTTAGTGTAGATAATTAAATAAACGTAACCTCCGCTTTGACTGATAAAACGGCAGTGTATAAACACAATTAGTTTTATGTTATTACGAGCTACATAATAAAAGTGTCAGTTTAACTGTTTTATTAGCTGACTTCATTCATAAATCGGTGTTTCCTTCTGTTCTACAGTAACTTTCTTTATGCAAGTGATTAAATTATAAGTTATCTTCATTTGAATGATTTCTGCTTATACCTGACGAGTTTGCTTGATAAGCTTTGTGACTATAGCCGTAATCAATATATTCAGCCCGTATCCTCCTTCTGTTCTGTGTTTCAGTTTAAGTCCTCTAAGAAGATCGTTACTATACTTTACGTTTGTTTTTATCCGACTGCGCCATGTAAAGGAGAGTAATATGTTTATCAGCCTACGAATGTTATGTAGGTATGTATGTTTCTTTGTGGCACTCTAGAGACAAAACGCTTGGGCTGATTTTGATTATTCTTACTTCAATCGATTTGCCTTTATCTTGCGATATGTCATTGATTTAAATCAAAATTCAATATGGCGACAACTAGACGCTATGTTATGAAACAGAAAAAATTGAAAGTAGCTTAACCATGCTAAGTGCCTGCCGGGGTCGCGTGATTGTTCGAAATAGATTCCGTGACCCTGGCACATGGGCAACTGATGGAACATGGGTGGGTTTTAGTCAGTAAAAGTCTGACACGCCCTCCCGCTCCGCCCAGAGCGGGAGAAGTCATTTGATGATTTCCCATCCTGAAAAAAAAAAAATAACCATGCTAAGTGGGGTATTATTAAATGTCTTTGAAAATCATCTTTAGGTTTCTCTAGACATTTTTCGTTTCGACTATTTACGATCTATGAAGATTTAAAGTTGGTTAGCAATTAGCAACCATTCTCACTAATATTTTCAAAACTTTTACTAAAATGTTGGTAAAGTTCTTGAATAACAACAGCATCTAAAGTGTTTGTGTGTTCTATGCAGCTTAAATACTGCAGGACATAGCTTATATAAGCTAAGAAATACGGTCTGGAGGATTATATAGCCATGGCGGCCAGTCTCAAAGGAGACTAGCCTTCGCCGCAGAAGGTATGGATGGGACAGCGATCCGACCCGACTTGATAGATAAATAGACAATAACATCTTCTATGCACAACTACAGAATCTCATTAATCGTTAGGTCTTATCTAGGGCTTCCATTACGTAATTACGTAATTACGCAATTACGTAATTACGAACTCATTTTAAAGTATTTTCAATTCCGTAACTGAAGATGTCAATTCCGTACTTACGTAATTATTAGTATCATCAATCCATCAAAATAGTCAACCAATAAAAAAGCATTATACGTACACATTTATAATGTGGCAACACTATACTATATACCTACATCGAAACTGTACAAATAGGGTACTCCCCGCAGTTTATTTTATATCTATTTTGCAAAAAATAGTTCTAAGACGTACATAATAGAGTTCAAATATATCAACTTGGCGAGTCGGCAAGGCCGGGGAGTCCCTGACGAAAAGTCCCTACGACCACGGGGAACTTAGGGGAACTACTATGCTCCTCACATTCTTAACTAAAAAGAAAGTAGTTTCATTGCTCAATTGTCGGTTGTTCAGTTCACATCGCTAGAGTCTCGGCACAGTTGACACTTGATCTGATACTTAATTAAAAGTTGGTGGTAAATGCGCGCAAATATTAACAATTTGTAGCAGTTGTATCTTTATCGTGGGTGACTTTGAAATTTGAATGTGTGGATTATCTCTTCAAAGATGTAAGTACTTAAATCAGTCTTATTTAGTATTAAAAGGGCATTAAAAACCTCATGGGGCGTGGAGCATGCATAGTTCATACAAAATAATTTGTAAATCAAACATTTTCTTAAGGTGTATTTATTCCGATTAGATTATAGAATATCTAGGTTCCCAAATATATATTAATTAAGAACACTGATTAAAACATAAAAGGTTGGTACCTATTAAAAATTTGAAATTCCCCATAGTTCGTCTCTAAATCAGGAATGAATGAACTAAGCATGCTCTTTCGCCTATTATAGAAGAAAAAAACGTTTGGCTACAAAATAAGTGTTTACATTATTTTGTAATGAGTTGACAACTATGTTTAACCAATATCATTTTAACCTAACTTCCTTTTATTTTTTTTCAGGTCTTCTTCAAATAAGACTGTATACAAGGAGTTTTTGAACAAACGCACACAAAGCTCTATCTGGGAACATTTCTTGAGAGCTGATAATGGACAGAGTGTTGAATGTAAGCATTGCAAAAAAAATTTGAAAACTCCAGGTGGCGCAACTGGAGCGTTACACACTCACATGCGTGCCAAGCATATCGGAGAGATGTCGCAACAGCAGGAGTCGCAAAGCCCGAGTACATCAACGTCTAATAGTGGTCAAATTCAAACACGAAAACGTACGAATGAATGAACCTTCACAAAAGAAAATTAAACTCACTGATTATTTTTCAAATATGGAGGTTCGAGTGGCCAGAATGGCTGCATTGGATGGGATACCATTGAGCACATTTTGTACGTCAGAAGATCTGAGATATCTTTTTAAAAACTCTGGCTACGATGTGCCGAAATCTTCTACGACTATAACACAGATAATTCTAAAACAGAGTGATAACACAAAAAACAAATTGAAAAATCAATTGAAAATTATGAAGTCTGAAAATAAAAGATTTACTATCACGTTTGATGAGTGGACGTCTACCCGTAATAAAAGGTATATGAATATAAATATCCACAATAAAGACTTTGATATGGCCAAATATAAAAATTTGGGACTTGTACGGATACAGGGATCAATGCCAGCTGAAGTAGGCACTCAATTATTACAGCAACATTTGAGTGACTTCGGTTTAAGTCTGGAAGACGACATAATTGCTTTCACAACAGATGGAGCGAGTGTTATGGTCAAAATGGGTAGAAATTTTGACGGCCACCACCAATTGTGTATGGCTCATGGGATACAACTAGCAGTCCTGGATGTTTTATATAAAACACAAAAATCTCCAGAACCTGAAGTCCAGGAGGATGTCTCAAATACCGGCGCTGAAGAAGAAGAGGAAATTGAAGAAGATGAGGATGCGTTTATTGTAGAATCGACCAGAGTTCCAGAATCGGAGTTTTTATACAAAGGCACTATAAAAAAATTAAGAGATCTAATAAAATCGTTTAAAAACTCCCCTTTGAAAAACGACTTGTTGCAAAAGTACATTTTAGAAGAACATGGTAAAAATATTGACCTAATACTAGACTGTAAAACGCGAAGGAAAAGCTTATCAGATATGGTAGGCCGATTTCTCAAATTAAAATCATGCGTTTTTAAGGCGTTATTAGATTTGAAATCAAATGCGAAATTTACAGACGAAGAGATCCAAGACCTTCACGACATTCATTACAGCTTGGATGTAATAAAAACTACAGTTTTGTCATTATGTCGCCGTGATTCAAACTTATTGACGGCCGACGCTGCGCTTCGATTCATGCTAGAGAAACTTAATCTTCAGTCAAACGATCTCAGTGGAAAACTAGCCACATCTCTTAGAAAGAGAATTAAGGAAAGGCGAACAAATGTATTCGGTGTTTTGCAATATTTGCATAACAATGAGGAATTTTTTAAAACAGCTGCCTCAGAATATTTCACGAAACCATCGTCGGATGATATACGAATGTACATAGTGGAACTTTTGGAACGGTTGAAATATAATTCTACTCAAAAAAGCACTAATTCACAACCACAACCGAGTGCATCGGACGCAATTGCTACCAGTGACGATGATGACGAGGAGTTGTCAATCGCATAACAGTTAGACAAAGAAATAAACAAAGTGACTGTAAATAAAACAATTTCAACAGTAAACACAGATCTCCATTCCATTATTAGGGTAGAAATGTGCATTTACGACAGCGCTGGCGGCGGTCGAGAAGTTTTTTTGACTGCAGCGTATAATTATTTACTTTCGATAACGCCTACAAGTGTCGAAGCCGAGCGAGCCTTTTCATCCGCCGGATATTTTTGTAATAAACTAAGAAGTTCCCTAGGTGACAAAACTTTAAATGCCTTGTCATTTATGAGATCACATTTTCAAGAAGAAAGATTATATTCGGGACGATAAAAAATGGTTTGACTTAACTAAGTTCTTGAATAATTCATAACAATTAAATAAAATTAACCACCTCTTTAAATGAATCAATAATTTGACAGTACAGTGTTAGATTATTTTGCCATGGAACTAATTTTTTTTTTTTTTTTCGTATCTATCTGTGGAGGCTTGTTATTAGCAATTTAGTTATATATTCTTGTTACTATAATGTTATTAGTCTGTAAGCTTTCTAAAAATTAAAAATAAAATAAATAAATATAAATAAATATTTTTTTGTTTAAATATTGTGTTTATTTTGATACATCCTTGAATTTGAGATAGTAAAAGATAACTGTAAAAATTGTAGATACTCTATCTACAATATTTACAAAAATTCATAATCAATTTTAAAAAAATAAGAAAAATTACGGAATTACGGAATTGGAGAAAAAAGTTGCGTAATTAGTTACGTAATTGACATTTCCGTAATTTTGGAAGCCCTAGTCTTATCGTGAACTGCGTAAACTTGAGCCATCTGTAACATCATTAAGGCATCTTCTTAACTTTGACAATATTTTTATTTCCTGACTGATTTTATAAATTTTTGCCAAGTCGGTAGCCTTCAATTCTGAATAATTAAACCACGTAATTGTAGACGATTTCTGCTAACGCGTTTATAATGTCATGGCTTTGGGTAGTGTCGCACGAGCGCCTCAAATTATTCACACTATGCTGATTATATTGTGTGGGTGTTATCGACACTACTTTGTTACCCAAGCCCTAACGGTACATGGCAGTAGTGCTTAGTGTGTTTTAACGATAATCTAACACCATCACTTTAATGGTTTAACTGCGCGAGTACAGGAAATTACTCTTTGGTTACAGTTACAATGACTTTTCTAGAGTTTACATTATGTTCCGTGTGGTGCCGGTCGTAAAGAATAACACCATCCAATTTCTTCCACGGGGTGTCGTAAGAGGCGACTAAGAGACTTACTAGAGAATGGGCAGCAGCGTTCTTTATGCATTTTCCAACCATACTAGGCATGCCTTTTAAGTTCTGTCGTTTCCATATTTCCCGGCAATTTTGAATTTGGAACTGTTCTATATTAGAATGTGCTTAAATTTTTGAATCTCAAAACAGTTGAAAGTATTAGGATTAATACTATTGTTTAGTCACAGCGTCGATTGGAATCTGTCAGGTTACGTACGAAAATGAATCTTTCTAAGGAAAATGTTCGTGCAATAATTTTCTACAACTTTAGAAGAGGCCTGACACGGCTTCAGTGTTTTGAAGAGCTAACATCTGTGTTCTGTGATGAAGCCCCATATCTGCGGACTGTCGAACGCTGGTATTTAGAATTCCAGCGTGGACATACTAGTGTTAGTGACAAATCTCGCGAAGGACGCCCAAAATCCGCCTTCACTGAAGATAACATCATTGCTGTGAGACAGCTAATTCTCGAAGATCGTCATGTGACGTATCGAGAGATAGAGGCTCTACTAGGCATCTTAGAGACAACCATTATTAAGATCTTGCATGAAGCGCTTGGTGTGAGAAAGCTAGTTTGTCGTTGGATACCGCATCTGCTTTCCGACGATCACAAGGTGGCTCGCGTCAGGTGGTGTAAGAAAACTCTGCAAAGGTTCAACCGAGGAGAGTCAAATCACGTCTACGACATCATCAGTGGTGACGAATCTTGGATCTATGCCTACGGTCCTGATTCCAAACAACAATCTACAATCTGGGTCTTTCAAGACGAGCCAAAGCCGACTAAAGTTGTTCGTTCTCGAAGCACTTCAAAGAAGATGGTGGCCACGTTCGTTGGAAAAACCGGCCATGTTACGACTATTGCACTTGAAGATCACAGAACGGTTAACGCAGAGTGGTATACCACAGTTTGTTTACCACAAGTCATCGCCGAACTTCGAAAATCTAACTCAAAGCGACGCATCATCCTGCACCACGACAACGCAAGCTCACACAGCGCTCGTCAAACGATTGAGTATTTGAAGCAGGAAAAGTAGAAATTCTTGACCATCCTCCATAAAGTCCTGACCTAATCCCTAACGATTTCTTTACATTTCCTAAAATTAAGAAAAGTCTCTGTGGTCAAAGGTTCCAGTCCGGTGAAGAAGCAGTCGACGCTTTCAAGTCAGCCATATTGAACACCCCCACTTTAGAGTGGAATAAATGTTATAATAACTGGTTTGAGCGAATGGAAAAGTGTATTAAGCTACGTGGTGAATACATTGAAAAACAATAAAAAGTACTATAAGGTTCTAGTTGTGTTTTTTTCTTCAAACGACAAAACTTAAAAGGCATGCCTCGTACTGCGGTTCTTGGGGGATGCCTGGCTGAAATGATGATGAGTATTTTGGATTGATAAGGCTAAAGGCTTATATGTTTGTAAGCCGTTGCCCCGCATTAACATGGCTAACTACCATTCGATACGTTTCCATACCGAGTCAAACATCAATCAATGTTTTAGCGTAGGATTCCTATAAAAACTGTTCATAAGTCCCAAACCAGATAATTTTGTCGGTTATATCAAATAGACGACCGGTATTCTTCTGAGAATTGTTAGCTGTCTGGGGCAAGGCAAATCAAGTTATGGAAATGTGTCATTTTCGATACGATAGCTTGTTGAATGATTGTGAATAAGTATGCTGATCATCAATTATTTGCAGACTAGTATAGTTTAGGAAGTGGAAGATAACAAACAAAACAATATATCTTTCCAAGCGTTGTGCTTGCATTTCGTTGTATGCCTGCCTGCAGCTTTATATAGCGTGTCTACTACAAGGGGTGTAGTAGACACGCTATATAAATATTCTTCCTTTTCTTTTATTCCTTGTGGAAGCCTTCTTGTCACAGTCACGACGTGCAGCTGCCGACTGTTTATGTCCTGTGTTCCTCCTAAGTATAAATCTGTGTTGTTTTCATATATTATTTCACCTTTTTATAATGCTCGTATTTCTGTGACAAATAAATTTATTTTTCTTTCTTTATTTCTATCTCATGTTCCTAGATAGGACACTCCCACACCAATTCCGATATTTCTTGTTAACCGTTAAACGGGCGTAAGGACCTCCTGTATGAGCCATGGCTGTAACACTCGGGCCTCTGCTGTTACGAGTCTCAAGCCTGCTTTTATATGTGCCTTCCATTTATGGTCATTCATTATCACCTGCATGTGTATGTGTTTCTTTGTATTTTTCTCCGACTTATCATCAACCTAGCCTTTTTCCGAATCAATGACTCAATCAATCCGACTTTCACAACCCTATTACTGGGTAGTACGATACCGCTTGGTAACACTGGTTGTCAGACTTTCGGGCTTCTGAGGACACATATCGGCTGACAAAAGTCCAAGAATGACAGTCGGCAATAACGGCTTAGCGACTGCCTTCTTGGTCTCGTGGTAGCAAGCGCTACTGCTGAGCATGAGGTCCTAGGTTTGATTCTCAGGTCGGGCAAAGTGTTATTGGGTTTCTCTATCTGTAATTTCACAGTAGCAGCCCGGAGTTTGGATTTGTGCCTGGTTTATGGCAATAGGCTCGCCCCGTACTACATGGAATTTAAACAACAGGCGAAATGTGGGTTTGCTATAGGTACACCCCTGCCTAACCCTTCCGGGAAACAAGGCGTGATGCTATGTTAATTTTATGTTAGATTAGATAGCCAAGTATATCGGTTTATTTCCTTTGTCTTAAATGACAAATGATTACAAGCCTATTAATAAATGGGCTTTTCAATTAACCTAGATTATTTATGTTTCCTACCTTCTAATGATCAAATTAATTTGTTTGCATACAAAACGTTCAGTAATTTATGTCTATTATGGTCAGGTAGATGACTTCTACGCTGGTCTGGAAATATGTTGAAGTTAAAATACTATTCAGACATATGTACTCTAATTTAATCTTATTGTGACATAATCGTCTGAAAGGGATCGATAAAGTTTCATGTAATATCGTCCTCATATTTTTGTCCAAAACTTTTTTTTTGTGGGTGGGAAATTATGAAAGGACTCCCCGCTCGCGGCGTAGCGGGAGGGTGTGTCAGATTTTTACTGACTAAAACCCACCCGTGTCCCTTTAGTGGCCTGTACCAGGGCCACGGTAACTGTTTCGAACAAATCCGCGAATAATAATTCAAGTGTGTAGAGGACACATTACATGTTTGTCAAATGAAAATCGAATCAAAAGTCATAAAAGTCATTCACTAAGTTTGTGATAGTGCACACGATGTTCTAAATTACTTTATCCTCTAGAGAATAAAAACGGCTTTTCCACTCAGATATTGAAGATTAAAAATACTCTTTCCTCGCTGAGGTGGAATGAAAAGTTACGTGTTGCACTCGAGTGCAAAGATTTTTCACCTCGTGCTCTTTTGATTCCCTCGCTAACGCTCAGGATTCTAATTTTGAATCACTCGCTGCGCTCGTGACTCAATTTTAGAATCCTTCGCTTGCTCGGTCATCAAAATTGAGCACGCGGTTAAAAAGCAACTTTGCACTCTTGTATAACAAATAACGATTATTCAAACTAGGCTGTGAGTCAGCACTTTTTGAATGTCAATACTCTTGCACGAAGATGGTACCACACGTTGCCTAGTGATATTGTCGATTTCTTATTTTATCAATTCTTTATATTTACCTACACACCTATTCGTTTGTAAGTGCTATCTCTGCCAGAATATTCCGTGATCGGTAAACGTTGAAATTCCTTGCAAACGCATCGTTGGTAGTATTTGATAATCGTCTAGTTGAGGTCATTGGCCAGACGGAATGGTGAATGAACAAGAAGTAAGATAAGGAAACAAATATTGAACTTGAGTATTCCAAATGAAAGATAGGTATATTAACATAATTATTGCAATTTATTAGTGGAATTTCTCAGTAGCACCCCGGAGTCTGGATTTGGGCCAGTAACTAATAAATACTGTATAGTTACGTTTACTGTAAAGTTTCTTTAAAATATATTCAGTAGTTTTTGCATGAAAGAGTAACAAACATTTATCCATCCATCCTCACAAATTTCCACATTCGTAATATAAGTAGTATAGATATAATAATAACTAGCTTCTGTCCGCGACTTCGTCCGCGTAAAATTTTTGCTGCCGTAACCCTTCCCGTCGCATCGAATTGCCTGCCAGTTTTCGTCCATTTTTCGTTGCTGCTCCGCTCCTTTTAATCGTAGCGTGATATTATATATCCTTAAGCCTTCCTCAATAAATAGGCTACCCAACCCAAAAATATTTTTTCAATTTGGACCAGTAGTTTCGGAGCCTATTCAATACAAACAAACAATCAAATCTTTCCTCTTTATAGTCGAACGGGATAAAAAACTGCTCCTGGTTCTAAGCTACCTCCCCACCAATTTCCAGCCAAATCGGTTTAGCCGTTCTTGAGTTATAAATAGTGTAACTAACACAACTTTCTTTTATATATATAGATAGATATAGTAGGATATCCTTGCTGCATAAGATGTACAAATTAAAAAGATTACACGTGTAACCCTCGCGAACTCGCTCAGTGAACATGAGAAAAGATCTATTCTGTCGGTTACCAAATTTAGTACCTACGCGCATTGAGATGGCTCTATTACTCAAAATATTGAACAAAAAACTCTAAATGCACATGGTATCCCTTTTTTGTTGCTGTTTGTTTTGCAGTTGTATTTTTATCTCAACACGTCATTGTCTTTACTTGGTCTAGGTGAACTCCCTAGCCCGTAAACACAAGATGATTATGGTGAATACGCAAAGAATAGTTAATTAAATCTTGACGTTTACCATTATGTAAAACTCGTTCGTTTCCGTGACTTATGGCTTATTGAGTCACTTGTAAAGTTTTGTCATGGTAGAAATATGATATTTTTGTGATTTGCCTTATCGTTTTCTCTTTGGGAAATCCTTATTTTGGGAGGAAGGAGCTATGATTTCTGTTCGACTCTTAGCGTCACTATGATTTTCCTCCTGAAGTAGATACAATAAGCCGATAGCAAAGGATATTCCTCGTCTTAATTAAATTCTCCAGGGTCATCTTCTTCTTCACTTGTATATATACTACCCTGAAATTGTCCTGAGCAATTGCTTAGAGCCATTTAGCATTATCAAACCAATCAATCAATCTTGCCTGGTGTTGCGAAGAACTCGAGTCTTCGAGTCCTAATTTTAAAGACTCGACTCAATTATGCAAGACTCAGTGTGCTCAAAAGGCTCGGAGTCTACAGATAAGTACTCGAGTCTCAAAAAGGACTCAAGTCTTAAAAGGATTCAAGGTTTAAAAAGGACTCGAGTCTTAAAATTAACCCGAGTCTTAAAGAAAAACTCGGAGCATGAAGATGACACTTGTACCTCATCATTCGAAAATACTCGAAAGAAGGCAATAAATTCTAATTAGTGGTTATGATGTACATAACGTTGCGTACAAAAAAATCTGACGAGTTATTCGACTTTTTTCGAATGATGAGCTACGAGAATCGAGTTCATTTTAAGACTCGAGTCGTTTTTAAAACTTGAGTCCCTTTTTTAGACTCGAGAACAAATAACTGTCGGAACCAACGGCTTTACGTGCTTACCGAGAAATGGAGGAGTCTCTGTCTTACAGATGGTCACCAATCCACGAATCGACCGCGGAAAGCGTACCTTAACCTTCGATCGAGCCATGTGTCTGTTATTATTTAGCCACTTACATATTCAACTGACAATATTTTACATTTGTGCTCAGAAAACTCATGTAAACTGAGTTCTCATTCCATCTGCTGTTAGGAATTGACAGCTTTGTTAAAATGTCTACAGCATACACCAGGTGGTTTCCTCACCTCACAATGTTTATTTTCACCGAAAGATTATGTATTTTTTACCAGCATGCAGTCTCTCACAATCTTCTAGATCACTCAATATTCCTAACGTCACCGTATTTTGTTTTCAGTTCTGTTCGAGGCTTGCCACAATGAGCCGACGTGCTTGCAGGACCACGCTGGCCTGGAAGCCATCACAGCTCTGCATCATCAACTCGATGACGACGCCAACGGAAACGTCGACCTCAGCGAGAGTGATGATGTGAGTTCATGACTATGACTTTTTTCTGTGTACTCTATTATGTTTGGATTCGAGAATCATGTTTGACTGGATAGATATCTTAAATTCATTCATTCATTCACGTACAGTCAACGCACAGACTAATCCGCTGGGTTTGGTGAAGCATGAAATTTGGCACAAAAATTCTTTGCCTTTTCCCAACTGTTATGTTACCAGCTGAAAACAGTAAAAAAAAACCGGCCAAGTGCGAGTCCGACTCGCACACCGAGGGTTCCGTACAAACCTGCAGGTATTCTCGGTTTAAAAATAAATGCTTTTTTTTAATTTTTATATTTCAGTTGATTGAATGTAAGGTAAATTGCGGTTTACGATTTATGACGTTTTAAAAAAAAACTACTCACTCGATCTCGTTCAAACCAATTTTCGGTGGTAGTTTACATGGTAATGTACATTATATATTTTTTTTTGTTTTATCATTCTCTTATTTTAGAAGTTACGCGGGGGGGGACACACATTTTACCACTTTGGAAGTGTCTCTCGCGCAAACTATTCAGTTTAGAAAAAAATGATATTAGAAACCTCATTACCATTTTTTAAGACCTATTCATAGATATTCCACACGTATGGGTTTGATGAAAAAAACCATTTTTGAGTTTCAGTTCTATGTATGGGGAACCCCAAAATTTATTGTTTTTTTTTCTATTTTAGTGTGAAAATCTTAATGCGGTTCACAGAATACATCTACTTACCAAGTTTCAACAGCATAGCTCTTATAGTTTCTGAAAAAAGTGGCTGTGACATACGGACGGACGGACAGACAGACAGACAGACAGACAGACATGACGAATCTATAAGGGTTCCGTTTTTTGCCATTTGGCAACGGAACCCTAAAAAACCGGCCAAGTGCGAGTCGGACTCGCGCACCGAGGGTTCCGTACAAACCTGTAGGTATTTTCGGTTTAAAAATATATATATTTTTTAATTTTTATAAGTATTTCAGTTGATTGAATGTAAGGTAAATTGCGGTTTACGATTTATGACGTTTAAAAAAAAACCACTCACTCGATCTCGTTCAAACCAATTTTCGTTGGTAGTTTACATGGTAATGTACATCATATATTTTTTTTAGTTTTGTCATTCTCTTATTTTAGAAGTTACGGGGGGGGGACACACATTTTACCACTTTGGAAGTGTCTCTCGCGCAAACTAGGTATTCAGTTTAGAAAAAAATGATAATAGAAACCTCATTACCATTTTTGAAGACCTATTCATAGATACCCCACACGTATGGGTTTGATGAAAAAAAACATTTTTGAGTTTCAGTTCTATGTATGGGGAACCCCAAAATTTATTGTTTTTTTTCTATTTTAGTGTGAAAATCTTAATGCGGTTCACAGAATACACCTACTTACCAAGTTTCAACAGCATAGCTCTTATAGTTTCGGAATAAAATGGCTGTGACATACGGACGGACAGACAGACAGACAGACAGACAGACAGACAGACAGACAGACATGACGAATCTATAAGGGTTCCGTTTTTTGCCATTTGGCAACGGAACCCTAACTAGTTAAACCAGGATTTTATATGGAGCGGCTGCCTATCTGACCCCCACAACCCAGTGACTGGGTAATACGATACCCCTTGGTAATACTGGTTGTCGGACTTTCGACAATTCTTCCCATAAAGGAGTAAGTAACAAGAGATTTAATATGGATTAAAAGTTTGTATAGAAGATTATAAGTTCGTAATTTTTTCTGAAGAGAAATCGCATCGGGCATATGGCATGTTGTCTAAGAATAACATAACATCACGCCTGTATTCTCGAAGGGTTAGGCAGAGTACATCCACATTTCGCTTGTTACGTTTAAGTGTTACATTATGTCTTAGAATAATGTTTGGGCCAATCGTAGTACTGTGCGCATCATTATCCATTTTATTGCATTTAAGAACATCTTTATAAAGGGCAACGATCGCTAGAGCGATAAACTGAATCTTGTTCATAAAACCTAAATTAAAACCGGACAGCCTAGTATCTAGTTGAAGTAGTAGGACTTTTAATGAGTGGCCAATTAATCTATATATTAGCAAAGTGTGTATATTAGTAATACAGCTGAAGAGTGTGTTTGAACGCGGTAATCCCTATCTACTCACTACCAGTCGGCTTTGAAAAATTGAAGGATTTAGGGAAAGCCTTTGCGGTGGCTCCCTACAGGCAAAAATTTTTCTCTGAGAGAACTGCCTCAAAATTCTTCTCTGATAAAAATAAATTCCTCACAATTCTCTACATGATAAATAAAGAGCCTCTACCTTCAAAATTCGTTCTCTGATAAACTAAACCTCCTCAATATTATTTTTAGACTAGGTAGGTACGAATACCAATTTCCTTCTAAAACTAAACTTGATACCGAAATAAAACACGAAAATAAGGAAAACTATTCACAATTGTTTTGCTATGTTTATGTCCCATGGGCCAAGGTTTTGTCCTTGTTTATATAAAAGGCTGAGGCCTCGTGGTCTAGCTATCGTTTGACCTGAAATAAATCTTTCTGTTGTGTGATTCGTAGCATAAATTGGCTATCAGTGGTCCTTAATTTTTTAGACAAATAAGTCGTAGCGGCATCTACACTACCAGATGCGAACTACGCATCACAATGACGTCACGCGAAATCCTGCATCGCGCAAGCAAAGTTTACCGCGCAACTAGCATATTATAGCTTATAGTTATTGTTATATAGTTTTTGTCTTTTGTTTACCAATGACCATCATTTCGAGACAGTGAAACAGGTAGTAAATGACAAAAGGGTTTCTGTTGCAACCACAAACCGTTTAGGATATTTATAAACTGAATCTGAATTTCTCGGAGGCCGGAACAAAATTCAGAAATTCAAATTTTATTACGTGTTTTTGCAATTTGGAGGTCAGTGTCAGGGTGTTTGTTCAGCAAAATAATTCGCGACCATATGTATTTACAGAATTAAGTAAGTCTAAGTTCATTTCATCTCATTGAAGGTTGATGATACTTATGATTATAATTCTGTAAACCCATATTCAGTGGCGAATCATATTTTAATAAACACAAAACCCGACACTGACTTGAAATATGTAAAAACGGAAGAAAATGCATTAACCTTACCGATACTACCCTGTATAATAAAAAAATACTTTGTCTATAACCTTGTAATTCCTGTTTCCAGTTCCTCCGCGAAGAGTTGCAGTACGATAGTGGTTATGAGAAGCGACAGCGTGCGTTCCATCACAACGATGACATGCACATCTCCGTCAAGGAGCTGTGGGAGGCGTGGCTCAGATCTGAGGTCCGTATATACTCCATACACCATGGGTTTTAAAGATTTCAGTCCCTTGCTACCCTCTACGAGCGATGCCTTAAGCCGAGGTGCCTACCCACAGGGAGTGCCCTGGCTGGAGGCCTTAATTAATTATGGTAGCCACAGCCAAGTCCGGTTAAGCAGTAGACAACCTCATGGGTTGACCTGCGTGTGTTATTCCAAAAAAAAGCATATTAAGTGAAAATGGAAAACACTTCCTTAAAAGTTTCAGAAAAAAGAGTTGGTTTTCTTTCTCTGACCGACTTTCTCAACACAAAATCTTATCATATTTTTAATCAATATTAATGTGCCTATCTTTTGCCCAACTACGATTGGGTCGGCTTCTAATCTAACTGGATGCAGCAAGTACTAGTATTTTAAATAAAGCGACTGCCTATCTGACCTCTCCTTGGAGAGAATGGTTGGTAGACTTTGTGGCTTCTGACGACCTATAACGACTGCTAACGGCTTCACGTACTTTCCGAGGCACGGAGGGGTCTTGGTATTTAAAAATAGTCACCCATCTACGAACAAACCGCATCAACTCGTACAACAACATCATCAACATCATCATCAACATCATCATCATTTCAGCCGTAAAAGGTCCTTACTGGACATAGGCCTCCTCCAATTTGGTGGCTTTGCCATAAGCGCCACGCTAGATAGGCGGGTTGGCGATCGTAAAAGGTGGCAAAATGCCTATAGAACGCTGCTGCCCATTCTCTAGTAAGTCCCTTAGTCGCCTTCTACATCATCCACGGGCAGAAATGGGGTGATGCTATTATTTACGTCCGGTACCACAATATCAACCCGTACGGCTGCCATTATTTAGCCAAAACCCCTCTATAGAAGTTTGTTATTGTTAATAATTTTATTAAACTTCAATTGCAGGTGCACAATTGGACGGTGGAGCAGACGGTAGAATGGCTGTCGCAGTCAGTGGATCTGCCGCAATACAAGACCCTGTTCCTTCAACACAAGGTCACTGGCGCTACCCTGCCCAGGTAACCAAAATTTCTATAAAAACTAATATAACTTATGTAATAATTAAGTAATGTTTAGTTTTATTCTGTTTTCATTTGTATCGTTCTTTCGTACAACTAATAGTTATGTTTATTAATATGTGGATAATGTTGTGAGTAGTGTATTTGTTACCTCTATTACTAAGTTCTAACCTATGTCTACTTATTATTACACTGCTGTTTGTTGTCCCTAAATAAATAAATAAATAACAAGGGCCGATGACCTGGAAGGCAATTCCCATAATAAAGACGTTCCAAATCTAGTCGCAATCCCAATTCTGCGTCAATGTCAAAAACTTAGCATGAAAATTAGAAGTTGGTCTAGTTCTCATCTCGGGCAGAGTTATTGGTTTTTTTATCTGAAATTAGGAGGCTCTGACTCTAGATGTGAGCCTGATTAATGGCACTAGGTTCGCGCTCTATTGCATGGGACTTTAACATAACAGGCGAAATGTGGGTGTACTATAGGTACACCTTTACCTAACCGTTCGGGGAAACAAGGCGTGATGTTATGTGTGTGTATTTTCGAGAGAGATTAAGGCTCAAAACTAGAATCCAAACTTTCTTAAAAACTAAGGAATTGCTCTTCTGGTGAAGGTCGTGGGAATCCACAGAGAGTGACAACCACAGGCCCAGTTGTTATGGCTACGATTTTGGTATTGGACAGTTTTTGTATTCTGAATTATGATTATGTATGAACATTGGTGGCCAAGTGGTAACGACCCCAAGTTACGAGCCGTAGGTCGTTTATAGCCACTTCAGTTTGTGCATTTATTCCATCTCCACTGCTGTCAAAACGGTGATGAAAAACATCGTGAGGAAATCGACATGTTCTGAAATTAAACATACAAAAGACATGTGACATCCAGCAACCCGTACTCGGCCCGTATGATTGATACTGGTTCACTCTCTCTCACATAGAGGAGGCCAGTGTCACACTAACGGGAAAGTTATAGGCTGATTATGAAAGTAAAAGAAAAGTTAATTTGCAATAATATAAATGCGTCGTGTCGACCACAATATATTTAGGAAAACGTTAGGGACATTGATTTTTTTGTGATTAAATAAATAATGCAGATGGAATCTTCTGATTCCCTATTTGATAGTGGTTGGAAGTAAGAATAGTTTAAGAAGTAAATAAAGGCGTCTGTCTTGTAACGGGTCGTTAAGCTCCCTAAAATAGGGTTGAGCTACACTATGACTGACATATACATTCCGTCTGGGACAGGTCAGTTCAAACCTGCAATGGCTCTTTCTTCAAAAGGCTCTTGTAGACATGGCCCTGCATTGTTACTCACATGAAATTCTAATTTTAAATATCTGTTTGAACTTTAAAATAGACCATGACCTCTGAGTTTGTTTCGGAGTTTCTTCTCAGAGAACAGTCATCCAAGAAACACAAAATATTGACGTGTAAAAGTGTGTTATGAGATCTACATACATAAATAAACAGTTCATTTCGAATGAAATATATCAGGACCTAGAATGAAATCAAACAGTATTAAAGTTTCGTTTGCAGATGAAAAGTAAATATTTTAAATTAAATGGAACAACTGTCAGTCGAGCCAAGCTTATCAGGGTAGCCCCCGTCATAACTGTCATATTGTAGCCGTTTTTTACGTAACCGGGTTATCTAGTTTTGCATGAGCGGAAAGAAATACAGGCGTTTCGCTTTGAGTAATGATTGGACTCCTTATAGTAGGGATTCGATATTAATTTAAAGTATTTGTAATGCATTATTATATAAAAATACGAGCTTTTGCCATTGGCATCGCTCGCATGGAGGTCGGAAATTAAAACCGCCGAAAAAACTGAAAACAGTTTTTTCGGCGGTTTAATTTTTTGTTAAAAAGTTTTGTTTTTTATAATTTATTGTGGCTTTAATGTACTTATAATACATGGCAAGGTATACCCTATCCAATAAAAAATGAATTATCAAAATCGGACTACTCTGTATAAAGCTATGCGTGGTTATACATTACAATCAATCAGCCCCTGTTTTCCGACCCTTAGGGTTTGATTTTGTTTTCCAAATTTATATGGGACCACTTTGGGAGTATACCCTTTCCAATAGAAGAAGAATTGTCACAATTGGACCACTATGTAAAAAGTTATGCGTGGTCATACATTAAAAAAAAAAATACGCATCGAATTGATAACCTCCTCCGTTTTTTTCGTCGGTTGAAAATTACTAGCTTTTACCAGCCAGCATAAACCTTCCTCTTGCATCACTCTGTCTATTGATGAAAACCGCAGTAAAATCCGTTAGGAAGTTTAAAAGATTTACGCGGAAAGCGACTTTGTTTTATACCGTGTAAAGATCACAGTGTGTGCGTCCGTGTGATGCCCGACATAAAGAATAGCATCACCCCATTTCTTCCCGCGGGTGTCGTAAGAGGCGACAAAGGGACTTACTAGAGAATGGGCAGCAGCGTTCTCTATGCATTTTACCACCATACTGCGATATTCAATCCAGGCGGATTGGCAGAACTTATGCTTAACAGTATTTTAGAACTATCAAATCAATATCGTTCTGTATGGTGCCGGATGTAAAGAATAGCACCATCCCTGTTCTTCCCGTGGGTGTCGTAAGAGGTGACTAAGGGACTTACTAGAGAATGGGCAGCCGTGTTCTTTATGCGTCTTACCACCTTACTGCGATCGCTATTCCGCTTGCCAAGCGTGGCGATTATGGCAAAGCCCCCCAAATTGGGGGAGGCCTATGTCCAGCAGTGGACGTCTTATGGCTGAAATGATACTGATGTAAGACCACAGTTGTGAACATACCCCTGTTTATGTCCCAACAGACTGGCTGTAAACAACATGCAGTACGTGAGCAACGTGCTGGGCATCAAGGACCCCATACACAAACAGAAGCTGGCGCTCAAGGCGATGGACGTCGTGCTCTTCGGACCCCCTAAAGGTAGCGTGCATTTCTTGGACATAGAGATCATGAGCACCTTATATTCACTTATACAATGTCGAGACGATGATGTGAAAATTCGCAGTACTTATGCATAAGTGTATTTTGGAACTATCAAATCAATATCGTTAGAAAAGGACTCACTAAAGAATGGGCAGCTGCCTTCTTTATACATTACTAGTTTCTGCCCGCGACTTCGTCTGCGTTAAGTTTCTTGCTCCCCCGACCCTTCCCCGTCGCGTCGAATCGCCTGCCCGTGCGATTTTCCCCGTTTTTATAACATTTTTCATTACTGCTCCGCTCCTCTTGGCTGTAGCGTGATGTTATATAGCCTATAGCCTTCCTCAAAAAATAGGCTACCCAACGCAAAAAGAATTTTTCAATTCGGACCAGTTGTTCCTGAGATTAGCGCGTTCAATCAAACAAACAAACAAACTCTTCAGCTTTATAATATTAGTATAGATACCACCATACCGCGATCGCACATAACTGCGTCCGTGCGCTGTCGAATGTCAAGAATAGCAGCATCACATTTCTTCCCAGTGCGTGTCGTAGAAGGCGACTAAGGGACTTACTAGAGAATGGGCAGCAGCGTTCTCTATGCATTTTACCACCATACTGGGATCGCTATTCCGCCTGCCAAGCATGGCGATTATGGCAAACCCCTCCAATTTGGGGAGGCCTATGTCCAGCAGTGGATGTCTTTCGGCTGAAATGATGAAATAAATATCAGGTAGCCCGGGAAATTCAAATTTCTTAAGTATTTTTTGCACTTTACTAGTCAGTGTTAGGCTGTATGTTGATTAAAATATGATTCGCGACCATAACAACTATGGTTTTATAGAATTAGTACCTGTATACCCGAGCTTTCAGGTTTTTTTTTTTTTTTTTGGTAAATTTTGTTTTTTAGAAATTATATTTAAATACAAATTACATTTTGTTATTTTCCTTCCAAGAAAAAGAAAAACATAAGTTTATGTTTTAGTTGATTACCGATAAAGTTGGTTATTGAAAACACGTATAAAACGACTTTTCCTAAAAATGAAAGCTAGCTAGATCGATTTATCGCCCTCGGAACCCCCTGTAAGTATACTAAATTTCATGAAAATCGTTGGAGCCGTTTCTGAGATTCAGATTATATAATATATACATATATTGCTCGTTTAAAGATATAAGATAATCATCAAAATCAAAAGTCGTTTAATCAAATTAGGCTGAGAGTCAGCACTTTTCGAACGTCAAAATACATAAGACAGTCCCCCAAAACGCCCGCCCTTCACCACTTCCTAGTGCTTTAGCTGGGAAGAAGTGGCGCAACTAACTCCCTATTAATACAATCCTTAAAATTCATTTAATCTCATTGAATGACTTTTCATGAAATAGTTTTAATTCAGTAGGATTAAATGAATTTAGAGGGTTGTAGCACTGACGTGCAAATTGCATAAATCGGCAGAAAACTTTAATTTCTTTAGCTTTAATCAACTTTAAATAAAACCTTATTTATATTCACTTAGTCGAGGACACACGTGCAAGTGTTTTAATTTCATTGTCGTCCACATTGTATAAGCCCGCGTTCCCATGGACTTAATAAAATCGCGGTCGATTTATTTCACGCACTAGATTTTTAAACTTTAAACTAAGAATGGAGAATCCAACAGAGTATATCTGAGCGCTTCGAAAATCGATTAATACGAGTACTTAGGAACGTGGAGACGACAGTAAAAAAAATAAAATAAAACTGGCGACACTAATGCGTAAAAGTATTTTGAAATTATATAATCAATATTAACACCGAAATTAAAAGAGTGTTTTTTTTTTTTTTTTCAAACATTTAAATAGTAGACCAACTAGGATTTTGCCGACTGGCTGTCGAATTTATGTAAACAGACTGGTAATGTCATCTGAGAGGCAATTGTCGTAATTTTAAGAACGTTCACAGTCTGATCAGCAGTGGTGGCCCAGTGGTAATGGCCGTGACTTACGAGTAGTAGGTCGTGAGTTCAAACCCAAGCAGGCGCTTTACTTTGTTGTAAATTATTTCATCGCCACTGCTCTCAAAACGGTGAAGGAAAACATCGTGAGGAAACCGACATGTCATAGAACCAAAAATTCGAAGACATGTGACATCTACCAACCCGCACTGGGCCCGCGTGGTGGATTATGGCCCACTCCCTCTCACCGAGAGAAGGCCTGTGTCCCAGCAGTGGGAACATTATAGGCTGATGATGTTGACAGTCTGATCTGTCTCAATTTGTCTAAAATACGATTAAAAAAAATATAAAATACGAAATAGTTTCAATCCATTTTTCACAAGTTTTTGACATTTGATTGTCGCAGAGATGAGACAGCGACTAGATATTGAACGAATTAAATTACGAGAATTGGCCTTCAGATATACGCAGTTTTATTAAGTGTCGTATTGTTATCTCCACTTTGGATTAATGATTGAAATGCACCGACCCCATCGTGGTTTGACCAGACCCGATTAATCAATTGAATCCCAAGTGTTTGCACTAGACCCTTAAGCATCTTGTTCCATGGTGATTGCATATCAAGGAGTATACCGGGGGCGCCGTATTGGTAGAGAAGATATGCTCTTAGAATAGAGGAGGATTTGCAAGCCGCCCCGAATATGCATCCTAGAGTAGGCAATGGACTAGTAATGTGTGTCTGGGTGGGCATCTTTTAACGACTTCGCGAACTGGTTGGTTTAGGTCGAGCTTCATCTGTGACTCTTTTGGCGGGATTGAACTGCTTTTGCTTGTCGTTTCTCCGCAGTGTTAAATATTGCCATTTTCAATGTTCTCGTCTTAGGCCTCGCTACTATCCGGTTTTTTGTAGATCTCACTAGCAGCGTTCTTCTTGATCTTATTTCTGTCTTCCTTTGTTGTATTGCCGTCTCCAGCTTGTTTATAAATCATATTTAGTCCACATTTGCATGGACATATAAATATCGAAGCGGGATTTTTTCACGCTCTAAATCTCAGCAGAACAGTGTGTTTTTTCGACGCGCTGGAGTGCACTATGTTGGGTTCTCAATGTTCGATTCAATACCGAGAGTTGTAAATCAAGTACGCAATAAAATCCCGTATATGGCCGACCTGAACAAGTCTGTGGCTTTTGCGCTGCAATTTTTGAGACAAAGAAAATTCCATAAACGATCGTCTAAAGAACGTCTACGATTCCACTAACAAATCTAAACGCAAATACGTCTTGAAAACCCCACCTTTATATTTTTAACCGGTTTCAAATTATCTAATACTAATGGCGAAGACGATACTTAAGGAAACCGGTTCCTCTTGTAGCCTTATCTATGATAATAATATCATTTGTACTAAACTCGTTTAGCCAGACTGGAAATGCGTGTTATGTATTTATGGTTAAATTTGCTTGTTATGTATATTATCGGGTGACCCCTCCATGCCTCGGAAAGTACGTTAAGCCGTTGGTCTCGGTTCGTGGATCTTTGAAAGTCGTCACGGGTCATCAGAAGCCCGAAAGTTTGACTACCAGTCTTACTTAGGGGTATCGTATTACCGAGTAACTTGGTTGTGGAGGTCAGTTAGGTAGTCGCTCTATGTAAAATACTGAGATTGTGCTGCATCCGGTAAGACTGGAAGCCGACAGCATCATCGTTGGGAAAAGGCTAGCCAGATGATGATCGGGTGACCACTGAATATAAGCACTTTGCTATGGGTCCCATAGCACAGCATCATGCTGAGTGGAAGCCTTCTTGTTACAGTCACGGCCTGCAGGTTTCGACTATTTATGTTCTGTGTTCTTAAGTATAAATATCTGCTGTTTTCACGCGTGTTTCTATGACAAATAAATCTATGTTTCTTTCTTAACCTGTAAACTTATTTTTGTGTGGGACAAGAAATCGACAAAAATAAGGTGTGTTACGCACTTGTTTGGGTTTACATTATATTAAACAGTAAAACCGAATATAAATTGTGTAGATATATATGTTCGTGAAAAAGGCCACCCCGGTGGTTATCATTTGAAATATACCAATTCAGCGAAGGTACATGCCGTAAGGAGTTAGATTTTGAACGCTCGGCGTCTGACACCGAAAATTAAAATCCAACAACTCGCATTTATTTAGACATTCTGTAATTTCTGCCTACCCCCATGAGTATAGTCGAGAGTTTATGTATGTGCCTATATCATTTGATGTTTTTGCCAACCATTACTCATTATTAATTATTAATACAGCATACATTCGTTCTTAAATAACCGTCATGCTAAATTAAAGGTAAATAAGCAAGAGTTGTACTTGACTTTTTGTACCCTGCCTTACCTAATTTAATTACTTTAAAAAGTGTAGGTAGTAAGTACGCTGACGTCATACCTGTACTCCATTGAATACTAATAACATCGACCTCATAAAAACAAAATTAATATTTTGCCAGACAATGTTTGTACACACTGTTATTCCTCTTGAAGTTCAATATTTTTTACTGGCAATGATTCAGCGTAATGGCGAAATAACTAAAGGATATTATGTTCACATGTAATAGCTACTTTGACGTTGTTAACAAGAATTATTTGAGAAGAGAATTTTTTGTTAGTTTTGCGCTTAATTAGTTTTACCAAAAATTCAAGTGTGACCACTTAACATCAATTTCAATAATAAAAATACACGTGTAACGTTTATAAAAATAGCCCGAAAAATTCATAATTATGATACTATTCCACACTAGGATTCTCTCAAATCAAAAGATCTAATAGCTCAAATTGCGATTAAAATCTCCTTTTAGAGATGCACGTTTCAACTTTCTATATGGGACCAACTTTGTGAGTAATACACACTTGTTCGGGTTGGCACATTCGATTTGGCAGTAGATATTGAACATCAAAGCTGGCCCTTAGCAATTACTACACATATTAATTCGGCTTTCATTTAGCTCGCTCCGATCGAGAAACTCCGTTCGGCATCTACATGTCGCTGCATCATTTTCGGGATACACACTTGTTCGGGTCGGCACATTTGATTCGGCAGTTTTAGTTGTTTTAGCTGACCCTAACCAATTACTGCACATATAAATTCGGGTTTCATTCAGATCGTTAGGAGCGAAAAGCTTATTCGTTCCGACCGAAAAACTCCGTTCGGTATCTACATGTCGCTGCATCATATTCGGGTCTGCTTGGCACAATTCAAGCGGGTTCTCCCGAAGATGCCTCTGTCTCAAGTCGTTTGCGGCCCGGCTATCTTGAATCATGCCGAGCCGAATATTAGTACACTTCATAAATACTCAATACTTTTATTGCGTTCCATATGCAGGAATTTATAGGCGCTAAACTTATAATTAGATCATATGGACCCTGTCAGGTACAGCGGAATAAGTGAGTTAGGAGAGACGAAGAAAAAATCCTCTGAAATGATGCCAAATGAGTTCAAATGCAGCCAGTATTCCAGAACGACAGTATCGTTCTAAAAACCCAATTATATGGCCAATGTCACAACACAACTCACAATACCAACCGACAAACAATCACCAATAGAGCCAACATAAAAATAAATTGGATATCGCCAACATCATGGCTCGATTGAAGGTCAGTCATGGCGCAAAAAACGTTTCATTATGTGCCCGATAATAGATCTACCGCCATTGTTGTATACTGATAAGGTTTTGTTCATACGTGTCAATGGATTGCGGCATGACATGCGAATGCGACAGCTGTAGGCGGTGTGGCTATGTTTGATGTGTCTGGTGGACTATTTACTTGGTTTTATCTGTTTAAAATTAATATTTCAGGTTTTTGTTTTTTTTTTTTGTTTGCCCTCTTGATGGCAATAGTCTCGCACGCTATTACATGGAAATGGCGTATAAACATAACAGGCGAAATGTGGGTGTACTGTAGGTACACCTCTGCCTAACCCTTCGGGGAAAAAAGGCGTGATGTTATGTGTGTTATGTTATTTTCACGGCGTTGTCGGTGGAAGCGCAGAGGTACTTTGGCTGCATGTTTTGCGGCACAGATACCTCCTATTCTGCCCAGATAGAAGCATTCTGGAGTATGGGGCCAAAAAGATCTGAAATAACCCAAATTACATGAAAAAGAAAATTCATGAAATATCATTGACCAGGACGGTTATTAAAATTTTAGATCCTTTTTTTCTGGATAGAAAATCATCAAATGACTTCTCCCGCTCTGGGCGGAGCGGGAGGGCTTGTCAGACTTTTACTGACTAAAACCCACCGTGTTTCTTCAGTTGCCTGTGCCAGGGTCAGGGTAACTCTTTCGAACAAATCCGAGACCCTGGCAGTAGATCCTTTAGTATTCATATCAAACCAATTCCATGGTAGTAGCTATCGACGTGGATTTTTTATACAATATGCAGGCACACAACAGGGCTGTTAACTGGTGCTCCGGCCGTACCTATGAACTCCCCTTCCTATGAAGGGGAGTTCATAATATTTAAAAATAAACTCACTAGCTTCTATTCGCGATTTGTTGCGTGAAATGTTAGTCGCGTGGCGTCGATATTAATTATTCATTTACACTTAGCGTTCTTTTTTACTTTCCTTTTTGCTCAGCACCTTATGGTCGTAGCGTGACGTTGAATATAACCTTCCTCAAGAATTGAGTTATCAGATCTAATAAGATTTTTTTTTAATTGGACCGGTAGTTCCAGAGTATAAAATTTTGTTGAAACGAATAACCCAGGTTTCATATAAAAATAAATTTAACCGGATCAGATCGGTTAAATCTAGGGTACGTTATTAAATTTAGACCGTTCTATTAGTATTTATTGAGGGTTTTAAAAGCCATTTTAGAGCCCACACTCGAGAGGCTGAAATAAAATTAATTTTGCAAATATCTATGTAATATTTCAAAAAAATCAGCTTATTGTCTCGTCAAGAAAAAAAAAGAAAAATGATTTACTGCACATTCCGTCGCTATTGTTACTGTAATAAACGTTTTGTTCACGCGTGACGACTGTCCTGTCCGGACATCACTAAATGCAAATAAAGTCGTATAGACTTTATTTGCATTTAGTGATGTCCGTATAAATATCGCGTACGTCATTAAATCAGCTGCTCGGCGTGTGTTGAGTTGTAGGATTTAATTATTTATTTATTCATTCATGAATCAGTAATTTATCAATGACCCTATTTACTATGCAACCTTTGACTGCGAACAACCATTGTGTTAAGTATCAGATTCTTATTCTTATCGGGTTATGCCCAAAGGTAGCCTTCGAAATTCAAATTTATTTACAGTTTTTTATTTGCAATTAGCAGGTCAGGTTGTATGTTGATCATACAGGGTTGGCGACTGTAATCAATATGGCTTTTCATAATTATAATCATTAGAATAGTCAGAACACTCAGGTCACTAGCAAAGAAAGACAAAATAATAATAAAAATATTGCGTGCACGAGAGGCGAGACCTTTACCACTGGGCCATCACAACGATATATGTATAAGACAGATACCCAAGTAGCACAGAACTGCATTATAAATGGTCACTTAAGGCCACCAGCGGTAATCTAAGCATTTATAAAGACTTATTAGTATTCACCTGTGCTGCAACAGCTGTTTCGAAAAAAACGTGGCCAACTATAATGCTTTTTTCTGTACAGTAATTCTATTAAGCACCACAAACACGCCACAAAGTCACTGTTATTGAGCGCTTAGTACTGCAGTACCCTATTAGCTGTAAGTATTCTGAATAATAGCCCACACGTGTACTATACAACCGTTGCATTTTAAGAGAGAACATATCACCCACTATAACATAATCAGTTACTTTGTGAAGTTATTTAATGCTTTATGCTGCATACAGATTCACTTTTCCCCTATTAGTCAGGTGTTTACCATACACTCGAATAACAGCATGTATCCAAGTGTGTATCCATGTATGCGCGAATGGAATATTGGACGCGACGGGTTCCGTATGTTATATTTATTAATAAATAAAATGAAATTAATTTATTTCACACATAACCCATAAAAGTTTAGATTAATAAATAATAATATCATAAAAATTAAGATAAAAGTAACAATGCTGCAGCAGAAAAGAATAAAATGTCATTAACAAAATAAAAATATACGTCACATAGTTGAAATAAAATAAAATTTCAAATTTACGTCGGATTTAAATTAAAGCACATATGAACAAAACAATACAAAAAAGCCTTTATAAATAGAGGTCAGTGTGTTTGATGACATTAGGCTGAGTAGGTCCAAAAATGCCCTGCTACAAAAATCTTCTTATAACCTACCCATTTTCGGGACTAATATGGTTGCGACAAAATTAATATTGTTGTTTTATATGTTTCTGGTACTTACCTAAAAATGAAGAAAATTTATTAAGAGAAATCCAAGATTTTTTTAAGTAATAAATTAATACCTTTCGAGACTTTTTAAGATTCCAGATTTCGACAATTTTTCTCAGAGGTAGTCAGTTAGGAAATACCGATACAGCTAGCATCTTAAAAAAAACAACGTAATTTTCTTTATGTCTATTTAATGTTCCCTTTTTAAAGTACAATTTAGGGTGTACCACCCTGGTCCAGGCCTTGAATTTTCATCTTTTTATAATTTCAAGGAGTAAAAAAGTACTTCTCGGTGGCCACCATAGAATTTCCTTAGTTTTCCACTGTGCAGGAACGAATGTTAGATCGACAACACCTCTCTCTATAGTCTGAACTATTTTGAAAGTCTCGTTCTGTAAAAACAAGAAAAATATACTTATTATAATAGAAGTATCAGTTTCTTAATGACAACATTATCTATACAGTTTTTGAGGAAAAAAAACAAAAGATACAATAACATATTAAATACCTAAACTTAACGTAACATAATGCTATTTCATGTGGAAGTAATTAAATTATTAGGCCAGAAAAATACATTATCTTTAGATAGGTACCGACTAATTTATAGGTATTTTGTCGCATATTGAATAAATCAATAACTTATGTATTATACATATAATTATATTATAATCTCAGCTACTTAAATTACAATTTTAATTGAGTACTTATCGTCGAATAACAACTAAAAAAGGGAACAAAATGGCTTTAAAAGAACCACGGTGGAACCCTAAAAGCTTGGATCCATAAAGGTACTTATCTAGGTAACTGACGCAAATGTGACCTACTACTACTCTCCTAATCGATCCATGTCTGATTTGTATTTCACAAGTGCTAAACTATTTTACTCTTGGCTGAATTACAGGCCACATGTGAACACCCGTACAGACCTTAGCATTACATTAACATTAAAACTGTTCACCTGCCATCCGCCATATTCTCTGCACTACTGTGTATTATTGTAAAATTTTATCTTTTCATTTTGGTTTATTTTATATGATATCAATTGTAATTCATTTGGATTACAAATTATTTAGATTTTTTTTTAGAAAACAGTTTTATATCCTTTTTTTTGTACTAAAACAAAAATATTTATTTTATCATCAGCCCATTTTTGCTAGTTTAACTTTAGTATTTAGTGGTATTTCGAGGGCGCGTGAAAATTTTGAACTAAATATATATGGTATTTGACAGTGAAGTTACTTCCCCAATAAGATTTCAAATATAGGAAGAAATTAAAGTTTTACTTACCTTAAATTTGATATACTTAATTCTCCAAATGGCACGAGATCTTGCACACAACGCTACACTTCATGTTTTACAAACTGACAGTACATAATAATGAAAAAAATTATAATATTAAGTTATTACATTCCACAATTTCCGTCAGTGTGTAATTTCAACTGTATAAATATTCACATTTGCCCTTCTTGCTGTATTATAGGTAACACGTGCCTCGTTAATCAGGCAATATTCAGCTCTTGAGGTGACTGTTACACTCATAAATGCTGGTATAATGTTGTTATAATGCAATTATTTGTCAATTGGATTTCTTATACAGCTATGTGCTGAATAATTTGTGCCCAAATTAGAGTTATATCCTCTGAGGATGCGCTGTCTACGCTATTATTCAGCAACTAATGCATTCACTGTGCACTGTTAAAATGCTGTTATACAGCACTTTTGTGCTACTTGGGTATACATTACAATCTCTTAATACTCCGTTAGGTTACGGTACTCTGAAAAACTAAGTAAGTTTCGAATAATTCACTGCTGTAACTCGACGCGAGTACACACGGACGGTGACTGACGTAATAAAATCGAGGCGAAATAAATAAAATCCAGTGTGTGAAAAAATCCCTCCGCGATTTTATTACGCACATCAAGCTACCCGAAACTGTAAAATTTCCCCAATCAATCTTGAACCTAATAATTTAGCGATAAAGTTGAAACCCTATTCAAGAAATTTGACAGATTGTAGTAGCTTTATGTGCTGGCCGTCTGTACGTCGACTAATAATGACTCGTTTAGCCATGAAATTATAACATGACAACGAATGAAGGCATGAAGTGTTGTCCGATTGTGTGTGCACGTTGGGTATTGTTCTTTAAGCCATTACGATTGTTCACCTCTTTTTGCTGGTTTCTTTATGTCTTCCAAAGAGTTACCGCCTTTGGTTGGCGCTAGATGAAAAACTTTTACTTTTTCCGCGAAAATAAGTCAGTTTTATTGTGCTTAGATATATATTACAAGTGCTTAGTACAAGATGGCTGCTGTCCCAAGACAGAAATATTCAAAGTGTTTAGAGTAGGACATTTGTTTGGTATTCTGAAAATATTGACACTCATATAGTGTGAGAAAATATTTCTCCCATTCAAATCCCGCTAGACTTCCTCCACGTGAAATTTCTTGCTCGTGCGAGGTCTTCGTATTCGTAACCTTTTTTTCTTTTTGCTCGGCCCCTGAGAGTCCTAGTGTGAAGCGAGCCTTCCTCGATAAATGGGCTACCAAACATTAAAATAATTTTTCAATTCGAACCAGTAGTTCCTGAGATTACTGCGTTCAACAAACACTTGACCTCTATAATATAAGTATCGTTTTTTTTTTCTTTTTATTAATCAGCCTACACTGTCTCACTGCTGAGCAAATGCAAAGGCGTCACTCAAATCTTTCCTAGCATCCCTTTCTAGCACCACCTTGATCCAACCCTTGCAATGCGCGCCTAGGTCGTCTCGCCGCCTCTTCTTAGGCCGGCCTCGGCGTCGCGTCCATTCTAAGGCACCCACCGTGTAGAGACTATTGCCTAACAGTCAGTCTCTCATAAACCTTTGTTAAAATTTGAAGGTACTCTTTGAAAAACTTATTGATGTCCAACTCTAAATCAGAAGTTTCTTAAAAAAACAGACAAAAATTATACGAAATACAAAAAAATTGCCAATCCGATTCTAATTAAACCATACTGTCACGCCATTTTCTAACTATATTGGGGTCGGCTTGCAATCTAACCGCATGTGGCTGAATATCAGTATTTTACATGAAGCGACTGCCTGTCTGACCTCCACGACCCAGTTACTAACGTAACACGATACCCTCTGTTAAGACTGGTTGTCAGAGTTTCGGAGGTCTCGATATGGAATCTATGATCACACATTCCCGAACCGACCGCGGCAAGCGCTTAACTAAAAACCTTCGATCGACCTTTGCAACCACTTTGCAATCATTTAACCACGAACCATTGATCCTTATTGAAAGTCCTGAGAATATTGAAAAACATCACGCCTTGTTTCCCCGAAGGGTTGGGAAGAGGTGTATCTATAGTACACCCACATTTCGCCAGTTATGTTAAGTCCCATTTCATAGGGAGCGAGCCTATTGCCATTAACCAACCAACTGGACTCTGAGGGTCGAAAGGTTGGAGTCGCGCCACAACATCAACTTTAAGTCGTTCGTGGTACGAGTTCCAACCGACCATCTACAGACCTACTTAAGAGAGGACTTTTGGCCGAAAGGTGTCATGTTTCGACGCTTCCGAGGACGGTTACGCGACACCACGCAGCGGAACACGACGTCATTACGTGTTTAGAGACAGTTTTAGTTTAATTTAGTTTTATAGAATATGTATTAGTTTATAGTTATTGATTTTATATTATTTATGTATTGTTTTTATGGGCCTTAGTAGCCTGAAATAAAGGATTGATTGATTGATTAACCGGGCACAGATTCAGACTGTGGGCTGCTAGAAATTCCAGATATAACAACCCAATAACACTTTGCCCGACTTGGGAATCGAACCTATGCAGGACCTCCTGCTCAGTAGTAGCGCTTGCCCAATAAACCAACGAGGCAATCAAATATTGAAACGTGAACCTCTATAGAGAAAATGCTTCAAATTTACTGAATCCAAGCACAAACCATTTATTATTTTTCTGTTATGCAGATATGCACGTAAATTGAGGTCATTGGCAGATAATAATTAGAGCATTACTCAATTTATTTTAATGAGTTCTCCGCCAGACGAACTAGTCTTGTAGACAGTTTTATCGAATTCTACGTTGTGAATCATAGCGCTAACATCCGGGGTCCAGTTGTGGGTATATTTTGAATGTTTAAAAATGCAATATAGGCAAACTAAAACCATGAATTCAGTACATGATACTCAACTGGCGAAAAATTTCCACGCAGGGGTTGTTGAAATTTTTCTATACTGTTTCCAGTGCAACGAGTCAGGCCTCCACTCAGTGAGTCCTACCATGCATTGCGTGGGTTGCTGGATGCCACATGTCTTCGAATTTCTGGTTCTAGGACAAACATCGTGCGGCATGTCGTGGCGATGAAATTAAATACACCAAGTAAAGTGTCCGTCTGGGTTCGAACTCACACCCTACAACTCGTACATAAGTCGGGGCCTTTACCACTGGACCACAACCACTCCTAAATTGTTCTTAATTCGTTATTTTAAAAAAATTGCTTTGCCATACATTTCGACTGAGGAGGTATTTGCACTTATTACGAAACAGCAGATTTTTTTACATAACCGAAAAAGTATTTCTACACTAGACCGCTTTGTGTCTATCATGGGCTGAATTCATGGTTTCTGTTAAATCTGCAAAATTAATTGCATAATTACGACATCCATAACTATTATTTAAGCAACATATTTTGTTATTCTTGGCCTTGAGGTTTTTAATACAAAAGCACTAATTTTTTGCAACTTTGATGTTACTCAATAAACAGTTTTTGTATGTCTACTATATTATCAAAGTTAGGTATTAATTCAATTAGTAGGAATATACAGACAAAACTTGATTTACTTGGCCATTTACGAGTAGCAATCAGTTGTAATTTAGTGATATTTTATCCTGTAGTGTGACCGTGAAATCCTATTTACTGATCCAAGTAGTCTTCCTGAAATAGTCCGGTCAGTAAAACTGGTGGCTATTAAAATGTTTATTTGTTTATTAAAATTAATGTCGATTCTAAGTCTGACAGGGCGGAATCGACACTTTAAAAATATATCTAGACACGCGGCAGCGTGTCAAGCCAAGTTCAAGTAACAGAACTGGCGAGCAGCACCGTGTGTTACACGAACCATTTGGAGCCACTTTTGACCCCCTCATAACTCAAAAACTATTTCACATAAACGTGTCAAATTTGGCTCATATAGTGAAACTTGCAAGATACATATGTGCTTTAAATTTCATAAACATATCTCAAACGGTTATTTAGATATTAACGTCCAAAAATCGTCATTTTTATCACTGACTGACCTATGGATCAAAACTCTAACCCAGTTCCAGATGACCTAGAAAGTTCAAATTTGGCATGCATATTATTTTCTATAGGCGACTGTATTTCTCGAGTTATCAATTCATCCACAAATAAATTCATTCGTGCGAGTCGCTTATAGAAAATAATATATCATTTAAAAATGTCCATTCAACCTAATATAAGTCTGTTGCCTTGTGTATTCCCATAAGGTTTTTAAACCATATGTATCATAAGTATTGAAACGCCTAAATATTGGTATAATAAAATTTTAAAAATAATTTCATCAGTAAACGCTCGATATTTGCAAATTAGGCTTTAATCAACTAAATTGACACTTATAACACTAGCAATAAATCCCACAAAAGTTAACAACTTCAAAACAACAATAAAAGTTACACTTTTGTTACTCAGCCCGTCAATAAAACTAGATTAAACGATATCCTATGGTTTGTGTCGCTAGAATGCATGGAACGTAATGCCAGACCGCAAGTTATAACTACATAAAAACGTGTTATTACTAGAGTCACCACTTATATGGCATTTACCAGAGACTGTCCTACAAATATCGGCCTAAATTATGTTGAGCTTTGCCCTCCTTATATCCTTGATTGCTGCCCACTCGTCAATAATGAGTTGTGTATGTTTGACAAGATATTTGCGCGTTGTCTATTTTTTTTACCAAGCAACAGACTATTGAAAGCGATTCTCAGGAAAAAACTTCTTCGTCACTTCTTGGAAAACAAGTTAGGAAGTTAAATATAAATCTGTGCTTGGATTTTTTCTTTAATTCTACATCGTATGATATCTGTAGTTAAGCGAGTTTTACCAATTTATTACAGTTTTTTGAAAAAAGTGGATATAAGTTTCGTAAAAATAAGAAAGGCTTGTAAATACTATTAGTTTAAGAACCAAAATAAAACACGCTTTCATAGATAATCCACACTATCCACACTAATATTATAAATGCAAAAGTAACTCTGTCTGTCGGTCTGTCTGTCTGTCTCGCTTTCCTGCTAAAACTACTGAACCGATTTAAATGAGGTACACAGATAGTTTAGAGCCTGAGAAAAGACGTAATATACTTGATGATTTCATTACACCTTATTAAGATACTGAACTACAACAAATCTTCGTCTCATTAATAGAATACTTGTATGTTCACATTTATATAACACAGCGATTGTTTTAAAACCTACAATATGTGCGAAGTGTGGAAATTAAATATTTCATGCTATGACTTTATCGTATTCAGTCGCACAAGTTTCAATGATACATATCATCATGTTTGACAAATACGCCAACCGTGACGAGTTAACGCTGAAATTACAGAGTACGTTTTCTTACGTCTTATTTGGCAAACAAATAGGGTATGAATTTCACAAGTTTTCATATCAATAACACTATCAAGTTGGATATGAACGTCTTGATCTAAGATCTCTTGAGAAACCCATACGGTAACATGAAAAACTGTTGTATATTGACCTTTGCAACACACCAATTTTGAGCAGTAGTAGCCCAATATTAACGGCCGTGACTTACGAGTTGTACGTCGTGCGTTCGAACCCAACCAGGCATTTTTATTTTGTGTTTAATTATTTTATCACCACTGTTCTCTAACGGTAAACGTCTGGAAACCGGCATGTCTTAGAACCAAATATTCCATGCCACGTGACATTTACCAACTTTCATTGTGCCCGCGTGGTGGATTACAGCTGGTCTGTGTACCAGCAGTGGGAACATCATAGGCTGATAATACCACACACCAATTTTGCTAAATCGCATTACCCTAAAAAAAGCAGTAAAAGAAATATACCTGACATTGAAATTAGCATGTAGGGAAAACCAAAATTTCTTATAAGTTTGTGTTAAGAGTAGCAAACTATATTCAGGTTTGTTTTTTCCCAATGTAACAGGTATGTCTCACGTTAAACTAAAATGATGGTGTCATTAGCGTTACATCACAACTTACGAGAACGATTTAGCTTCATTCAAACTTGACTTTTGTGATCGGTAGCTGTGACAGTGAAACAATTTTATAAATACACGCAGAAATTACTCTTATTTCTAAGTGATATTCAATGAAATATAGTGATTATTGATGGCGGAATAGTGCATATTTTCCTACAATAACACTCTAACAATGGTGATGACTCATTTTACATACAGCGTGAAGTGATTGCTACTAGTATGTGATAATAAATGTTTGAGACCTGGATCGCAGTGTGTGCTTCGTATGGTGTGTACCTGGCTTTTAATGGGCGTTATGTGGAGTTAAATGATGATGGTAAAAACGTACTTACTTTAAGTACACAAGGTCCTTTTTCCTATAGCGGATTGCTGTTTGATGTTCTGTGATGAATGTGTTTTTAAACGGAGTTTATCTATCGATACTGCTATTGGTTTTATAAATTTCACAACAATCGGAAATAATTTTGCTTTTGTGAATTGAGAGTTTATCGTCGTAACTCAGATACAGGGATAATTTAGTGTGAAAATCTTTAAGCCGTGCAATTGAAATTTTCTTGCATTTTTTTGCGAACCGGGCTTGTGCCTACGTAATAACAGTCGTACGGATCGATCGATCAGGTTAAGCTACGCTTGCCGCGGTTTGATCGTGGATAGGTGATCATCTTTACATACCAAGACTCCTCCGTGTCTCGATCTTAGACAATCGTTACGGGTCGTCAGAAGCCCGAAAGTGTAACAACCAGTTTTACGAAGGAGTATCGTATTACCGCCCAGTAACTGGGTTGTGGAGGTCAGATAGGCAGTCGCGATTTTTGCAAATAACAGGTGTCAGGTTGTATGTGTCCCGTGTGGTGCCGGACATAAAGAATAGCACCATCCTATTTCTTCCCGTGGGTGTCGTAAGAGGCGACTAAGGGACTTACTAGACGACGGGCAGCAGCATTCTCTAAGCATTTTACCGCCATACTGCGATCGCCAACCCGCCTGCCAAGCGTGGCGATTATGGCAAAGCCCCCCAAATTGGGGGAGGCCTATTTCCAGCAGTGGTCGTCATACGGCTGAACGTGGCTTTACAGAATTATAATCATGAATACAACCCTCTCTTTTAATCCCATTGAACGACTATTTGATTGAAAATGCATTCAATGGAAATAAATGTACTACTAGCTACCTAAGCGTATCCACCGCACATTCTAAGTATATCAACAGGTTTTAAAAAGTCTTCTAAAATAAATCAAGTTTGACGCAATTTGTTCTACTACTTTTAGGCGGGAACCAGCCAAAACTATTATGATTAATAAACGTGATTTCTGTTCTTGGCTGTTGGAACGTGTTTCTATGAATAAGCGTTTTCATTAGCTACATTCAATCACAAATGTCATAAATGATTTGTGTACTACGGTGTCGCTACGCCATTATAGAAATCAACGAGTAGAGAATAAAGGCTGTTTAGAATTATTGTCATCGTTTTTCCTTCTTCATTGGCCTTTATTTAAAGCAATTAAGTTGATTTATCTTTAATGTTCCCACTGCTGGGACTTAGGTCTCCGTTCGATGAGAGGGTACGCGCCGTAATCTAATACCCGGGCCCAGTGCAGATTGGTATGTATGTCACATGTCTCTGGATTTTTGGTTCTAGGACATGATGGTTTCCTCACGACATTTTTTTTTCACCGTTTTGAGAGCAGTGGTTATGAAATAATTTACACATAGTGAAGCGCCTATCTTGGTTCGAACCTACGGCTTACAAACTTATTATTTATTTTTGGTTACTATTAATTGATAGATAACCGAAACTCAATTTGATGGATAATTCATGTAACGAGGAAAATAAAACTTTAAGTGCCGGGAATCAGGGACGTTTCCTAAAAATAAACGTAACATGACGCCTTACTTACCCGAACGGTTAGGCAGAGCTGTACCTTTAGTACACCCACATTTCGCCAGTTAAGTTTTAACCCTTTATAGGACGGCTCATACACAGTGGCCAGTAAACTGGACAGTCATTTCAAGATACCTAGGACCTTGAAGTAGACGGTCACTTCTTCACTATTCACTGTTCAGTTTACTGGTCACTTTATATGAGCCGTCAGGACGGTAAACAGTGAAGAGTGAAGAAGTCACCATCCACTTCAAAGTCCTAAGTACCTTGAAATGACTGTCCAGTTTACTGGCCACTTTATATGAGCCGTCCTATAAAGGTTTCATCATCATCATCATCTCAGCCGCAAGACGTCCACTGCTGGACATGGGCCTCCCCCAAGCACCGCCAATTTGACTGGTACAATTTTTGGAGGGATTTGCCATAATCGCCACGCTTGGCAGGCGGGTTGGCGATCGCAGTATGGTGGTAAAATGCATAGAGAACGCTGCTGCCCATTCTCTAGTAAGTCCCTTAGTCGCCTCTTACGACACCCACGGGAAGAAATGAGGTGGTGCTATTCTTTACGTCGGGCACCACATGGAGCCATAAAGGTTTAAGTCTCGTGTAATAGAGGGCCTATTACCTAGGGCTATTAATAAAAATTATCATTTCTATTTATAGCAGAAAATAATGTTTCATAGATGCCATTATGGCCAATCATCTGAGCGGTATCGAGCAAGGCCAAAAAGACAATGCCTTACATGACCATGAATGAGAAGTATTCAATAAAAAATTAGGCTTTTTACATGGTGGTATTCGTGGATCTTTGACAGTTGTTACGGGTCGACATTAGCCAATTTTACCCAATGACTGAATTGTGGAGGTCAGATAGGTAGTTGGTCCATGTAAAATACTGGTACTCAGCTGCATCCGGTTAGACTGGAAGACCCCAACATAGTTGGGAAAAGGCGAAGTGACCTTGACACCCTGTCATCATCTATCTAATGATGACAGGGTGTCAAGGTCACTGACACGTAAACTGAAACCCTTAAGTCCGCACGCGATTCTAGACACCCTCGCGTAGATATATTTTTGTCAGTTATGAGAAAAAAACAGCTGTTTCATGGAAAACAACACCTACGCGGTGAAAATTTGTAGTAGAGCATTTTTTTTTTAATAAGGCAACATTTCTACGCTTGGGAGTGTAGGATTTTTTTTTTTGGGTGGGAAATCATCAAATGACTTCTCCCGCTCTGGGTGGAGCGGGAGGGTGTGTCAGACTTTTACTGACTAAATCCCACCCGTGTTCCTTCAGTTACCCATATGCTAGGGCCACGATATCGAGTGTAGGATCATGTGGTAACTGTTTGCGCGTCTGAAGTCCCTGCCAGTACTGCCACCGTGTATGGACGACCTATAAGCGTCTTTGTCACGGTCTTTTGTACCGAAATTGACCTGCTATAGCTACCGGTTTTACCTACTATAATAAATTCTAGTAAATAGTTGTATTAGTTAGGTCTCTAGCTTTGGTTTCATAACAAAAAATTGTTTTGTAGGTACAGTGAACAAGACTGCAATAGTGAAAAATTTGACATTTACAGCGCCTTTATGTCGTAGCAGCAAGGGCGGTTTTACAACTGATGTGAGGCTGATTGTACAAAACTATAACCTTCAAAACGAGATTCCTCGTGGAGTAACAAAGCGTGAAGCACTTATTGTGCCATTAATGATTTTCCGTTGTTATTTCACATTTTTGAATGCCTTCGACTACTATTAGCCGCCATTGTTAGCTGTGAAAATCATTAAATTACTCATAAGCCGTCGTACGCACGGGCGATTTTATATCACACACGAATAAATTATTTACTGCCGTAAAAATAACAGGTTACAGAAAACGTGGGACCTTGGCTCCAGAGCTAGGTTAAAGTCAGTGACTTCAGGAGCCAGTGACTTCTTCCATTTAAGTTACAAATAAGCTAGTTACCCATATTAGAAAACATAAACAGAATTAAAATTATCAAATTACAAATACCATGTCACACATAAATAAAATATCTGGTTGACCGAGCTTTGCTCGGTATTTTTTGGTAAATTGCGTTTAAAATAATAAGTTTATGTTCAAGTTGATTATCGATAAAGTTGGTCATTGAAAACACGAATAAAACGACATTTAATAAAAATGAATCCTAGCTAGATCGATTTATCGCCCCCGAAACCTCTTGTATACTAAATTTCTTGAAAATCGTTGGAGCCGTTTCCGAGATTCAGATTATATATATATATATACAAGAATTGCTCGTTTAAAGATATAAGATACAAACGAATTAATATAATAGTAATATAACATCAGCACAAATTAAACAAATAAAATTCATAATTCATAATCAATAAATAAAAAAAACAAACAATACTAAACATTTCAAATTAGCACTTAAATAGAATTAGAAAACAAAATTGGAATTAAAGAAAATTTCATATTTCTATTACATCAAAAAACTAAAATACTTTAAAATCCGGATTAACACTAGAAACGCTGAACATACCGACTGAGGTAAATTTGGATAAAAAAATGGTTCCCTATCCATTTGCATAAAATTTTAAGACCATAACTTGGCATACTTTTTTTCTCCTAATTATATTTTCGCATAACATTATTTACGCATAACAGCTTACGCATAACATTTTTAAGCATAATTTAATTAATCATAATAATAATTAAGCATAACATTCTAAAGCATTAAATATTTACGCATAATAATATTAAAACATATTTTTTAAAGGCATAATCACGAAGCATAATAATTAACTCCTAAAATATTACACACTATAAACATGTAAACATGCATACACCATGCATACAGCAAACATGCAGCATGCAAGCAAGCATGCAGCAAGCATGCATCCAGCAGGCATGCAGCATGCAAACAAGCATGCAGCATGCAAGCCAGCATGCAACATGCAGCGGGCATGGTTTCAGTCACGGCTCCGGCGCTGCGGGGCTCCCGCGGCCCCACGCGTGCTTATCGTCACAGATGTGTTTTACGCTCACTTGCTACTTGCTCCTCAGCTCGCGGGCCGCCTCGCCCATCCGCGCCTACGACAAGACTACGTGCAGTCGGTTTTGCAGCGATTCGTTTCTGTCACTAACTTTTGTAGCACAACTTATTGAATTTTTAAGACAATACTCTTATTTAGGGTTAAAAATTGAATTTGAAAAAGTATGCCTAAATACTATAATGCTAATAGTCATTATACCTAGTAACATTATGCGAATTAAAATTATGTCAAAAAGCCTTCAGGATCATTATGCCAACATAAAACGTATGCCAAAAAAATATATGGCAAAGTATTATTATGGCAAAACAAATTATGCCAAAATAGGTATGCCAAAGTACTTTAGGAAAAAGAACATTATGCGAAAAGAAGGGATCCCTAGAAAAATATGTATATTGCAATTACGTGGTTGAAGTCTCGTTTAAATAATAAATATAATAATCATCACATTTCATGAAAAGTCATAAAAGTTACGATTATATGCATAATAAAATATTAATTAGAGCAGGAAGAACATCGAAATGGGTCAAATTTGGGACGCCCGCACTTCTAGTGTTAAGACAAAATTTTACAAAAAAATTATTTGTATTGAAAAAATAATAATATTCAAATGAATATAAATGCAGACTTAAAACACTATGGAGTTTCTTTACAATCCAATGCTTAAAGTGAAGAGACGTTTATGCGTGAAAAAACTGTATGGCTAAACAGCCGCAAATCATAACTTAAATAAGCCACGTTTTTAAATAAAGAAGTATATTTTCAACTCTCCGTATTGAGCTTAGCATTGTGAAACCAACAACGCATCCTAGAGCGTCACAAAACTGCACCGTCCGATTTCAACCCTCGACGCTAAGCAATGCGTTCAAAATCAAGGACTAAAAGGCGTAAAAAATCTCCCCGTGCGTACACTAGCTGACATACAATTTACCTTATTTTAATGATTTTCACAGCTAGTAGGAAAATATTACGTCGACTTAAGACAATTTTATGGTCTGATCTCACCTCTAGATTAGCTGGTGACCTCCTGTTGTAATCTCTAGCATAGATAACTTAAGTATATGTTGAAAGTGTCAGAACTAATTAAGCAATACCTTTTCAATTATGTCGTTACTCATACAATTTTAGATTATACATAAACCAAGCTATGTACATTTGTAGAAAAAAAACGTCTCGCATTTTTACTCGTAGAACAATTTCTTTGAAGACGTCATGGAAAATTTTCCACAATTGTCGAGTCGCGTCGCTCCTATTTGAAAAAGCCTTTAATTACACCTAAAAACCCAACTGGTACGGTAAACGATAAAAGTCGATTAAAAATTTTAAACATCACAAAATTATGCCGCATTATGAATTTCAGCATTTCATATAATACCTAAAAGTTAATATGACTTAGTGTTCGTTTTTTTAAATATTTTAATTAAATAGCTTAATATCTACTAGTGGTCGTAATTCGACCATAATTCATTTAAAACTTAATGTATTTCTCAAGCATATAAAATATAAAATTTTTAGCTTTTTGCACTCCTTCTCCCTATGAACTTTAACTGTGCCTCATACTCCTTCGTCCGCGTAATTTTCGTAAACGTATTTAAAAGTTGAATTGTTTGTGGATTTTTTTTTTTTCTGTGACTCGACATTCATTTTTCCATAACAATGCTTTACTTAAAAAACTTATTTTAAACATCGGAAAAATCAAATTCAAAGTAACTTTTTATTACATTTATAATCATAATTGTCAATGGACAGGTAAAATAATAAGCTTCAATGATTTTGATACCCTTTTAAGCTAGATCAGGCTGGTTATATCACCGATCTTAGACTAAATACTTATTGATCTACACAGTATGTACTGTAGGTGTATAAAATTGTCGCTTCTAGTAATTACTCAAGATTTCTAGGCAAGATATCAAGTGTTAAAATGTCACATGTCATCACCAATCGCGTTGATTAATTTGTAGCTTGCCTCATCGACGCTTTTAGTAGGGTAACACGTAAAGTGATGATAACACGGGCGAGACCACACCGAGTTAGTTCAGCACCCTAGAAACACATTATAAACTCACAATCTTAATAACTTTGAAGGAGTGTAGATTGCTTCATATGTTCGAAGATTTGGTCTGCTCTACAATGGAAATAACGCAGTGAATGTTGTTGAACTGTCAAAACGAAAACCATTACTGCTGTTAGTGTGTATTATAGTGTTTAAACCTTAATATGGGTGTACGTTAAGAACAAAAAAAAAATATGTGGCCATTCTACCTAATGTCATCATCATCTGCCTAGCCTTTTCCCAACTTCCAGTCTAACCGGATGCAGCTGATTACCAGTATTTTACATGGAGCGACTGCCTATCTGACCTCCACAACCCAGTTACTGGGTAATACGATACCTCTTGGTAAGACTGGTTGTCAGACTTTCGGGCTTTTGACGACTCGTAACGACTGTCTAAGATCTACGAAAGACAGCCGGGACCAACGGCTTAGCGCGCTTTCCGAGGCACGGATGGGTCTTGGTATGTAAAGATGGTCTCCCACCCGTGCGGCTGTTATTACTTAGCCACAAGACCTTCTAACATTTTAAATTCATTCATTCCTTCTAAGCTGACGGAAAATGCTCAGCATAATACAGCTATATGGAAGAAAAGGACAAAAATGCTTATAATATAACTAAGGCGGTAGCAGTGGTGGCCTAGTGGTAGCGGCTGCGACATACGAGTCGTTGTACGTCGTAGGTTCAAACCCTGACAGGCGCTTTACGTGATGTAAATTATTTAATCACGACTACTCTCAAAACGGTGAAGGAAAACAACACATGAAGGTGCTCACTAAGTGGGGATTAAAGGTTGTATGGAAGTTCTTAATTTTTGTCAATAGGATATCCCATCGGGCGCACGGCTTTTCATGATATGGTACCTCATTTTTTAGATTCTTCCTTGCTTAGCTTGAATAAAGCCATCTAGTCCAGATATAGACTTTGCAGGCTGAAAATAGTCCAATTGGCGCCGGCACTAAACCTAGATTGTACTAGATAAGGAATTAACGATTTAATTCAATTAGTAGTCTTAATAATATAAGGTTACCTTATATCAGTTTCATTTGTCTAGAACTAAACATCATACATCTTCGGTCTGATCCGTAAAGTTTTATCACGAAAGACTTGTGATACGCATGGCGACAAATCAAGCTATACATTTCCAGTATAAACTGACGTCTCATTGTTCGAAAAGCCAATACGACGCGAGGTCAACTAAAATTGGACATGCAGCCGTGTGAACAGGAATAGTTTATGTATAGTCAATGTGTTTTTAAGATCTACAAAATGTTAGTAACTGGTTTCAGCCCAAATACTTGTAAGTTACTTTAGATACTGGTATTCAGTCGCATCCTCTTAGACTGGAAGACGACCCCAACATAGTTGGGAAAAGGCTAGGCATATGTTGACTTGTAGGAGATTTTTAACTAGAAGCCTTGCAAAAGATAAAATAAACACTACCGTCGTCGTGCTCCAAATCGTGTAAAAGTCAATAAAAAATAAGACCATCGCAGCAAGATCTTCAACGCTATCTGTAAAAACTAAAACTACCCAAGCAAAGGTAATAAAATTCATATTTTTCGAATAGATAGGGTAGGCCTGGTGTGGGGTCTGAAACACACCATATCCATAAAAAAATGTTCCCCAATAGCCGGAGATATCGCGTATTTTTTTTAACAGTTCAATTGGAAACCTCCTCCTTTTTTAAACCGTTTAAAAAGAGTCAGTACTATTCGTCAGATTCAGAATTTATTTAATACTACATCCTGTCAAATAGATGATGATGACAATGTAAAATTACATTCTTACAAATAAATAAACTCTGCCTCTGAATTAATAATTTTACAAGTTCTGTAGAGAACTTGTAAAATTATGATAGAATGCAGATTCTATCACAACATTTATGATGTGCTTACAAATCATCATTATCATCATTCCCCCAAATTGGGGGAAGCCTATGTCCACTGCTGGACATAGGCTTCCCCCAATTTGGGGGGGGGTTGCGATAATCGCCACGCTCGGCAGGCGGGTTGGCGATCACTGTATGGTGGTAAAATGCATTTAAAAGAACGCTGCTGCCCATGCTCATTGTGTTTACAAATATTCAAATGTAATGTTCATCTTAACGTAGTATAATTAAGATTATAATTAAAATAACCAAGTCGTCGTCTTTTTCTAAACCATGGAATATGTCCTGTATAGTTCCATCTCCCTCTCGCACACTGTTCAGTAATGACTCCAGATCGTTATTCCATCTTCAACCCAAATGCTAAACCCCATGCTTGTGTCTCCAGAAGGCAGTAGATGGAAGGACTGGCTCCTTGCGTCTCTTCTCCTGGGCGCCGTGGTGGGCGGATGGGCGGCGCTGCGGGCTGGACGCGCCAGCCGTCACCAGGTCCAGCGAATGCTCCGCGACATGGAACAGCTCCGGAAGGCGGAGATTGCGCTGAACGATATGCAGAAGGAACTGGAGAAAGCGCGTTTGGAACAGGTCAGTTTGAATGACACCTTAGTTTACATGGATGAGCTAAGACCGAAGTCATGAAAAGGTAGGAAGAAATGTTAGAAAATCCTTCCACATGGTTGATAAGATTTCCGGCATAGCTTATGCTTACCAATATAACCCTTTCAATAAATAAACCCGTACCGCGAGGGCTGATTAAAAGCGGCCCGGAATAAGTGTTCTTGGAAGGACTTGGGCAGACCTTCGCCCAGCCTTTTATAAGCTGATTGAAGTTGAGTAAGCTGATAAAATAAAAATTTCGTGTTTCTGTACCATCTATATAAACCAGAATTATTTAGACCCCTTCTCCAGCTATCTAATATTTTAACCAAAGAAGACCGTATTGGCGATTGGTCTAGTTTGAGGGCTCTGAAGGTTGTCTTAGTCAACCAGGTCATGCTCTACGCTATGCAAAAACTGGCGAACAAAACCAAAGTTAAGTCCACGGTCGGACGGAAATATCAGGACGATATTTTAGACTAGAGGCCTCTCTCAAATCAACATATAGCAGTCCACTGGCTGGATTACGAGTTCGTCGGTTCATCTAGCTGGGGGGCGTCCTACACTACGCTTGCCGATAACGCGGTCTCCACTCCAGGACTCGTCTGCTCCATCGGCCATCTGTCCTTCGACAAACATGGCCAGCCCACTGCCACTTCAGCCTGCTTACCCTGCAAGATATGTCGGTAACTCCAGTTCTTTTCCGGATAACTTCGTTTCTGATCTTATCCATCAAAAAAACTAGAGACCTTACAAAAAGTAAATCAACATTACCGTCTACTGCTCCATATCATGTAAAAGTGGAGACCGACGAGCAGCGGCGAGGCGTAAATTTTTCTAAAAGAGAAGCCGAAGCGAAGTCGGCCCTAAATTACTGACTCATCAATAAAGAATACTTATTATCATTCTAAAAGTAATATAGGAATGTAATGAATTAAATACAATTAAATTGAACAGATCAAAACGAATAAAATATGCAATATTCCTCTATCTCGTTCTCGCTGACGCATTTTTCTATACCTGTCTCTGTCATAACCCGTTGTACAGCGGCTTGCTCTCGTACATATCAAGCGGTGCCACGTGACCTAAAGTGACATCATCACGGGATCGCTGTTGTATGAATTTTTAGTTCCCGATTATGACGTTTTGGCGCCGGGTTAATTTAGAACATTTCTCTTTTGTTGTAATACAAAGGTATAAATAACCTTTTTTGTTGTTTCAATGTTATGGTGAATTAAATACCCGTAGTGTAACTATATTTATTGACAATAGTAGCCACTATTTACATACTATTGTATTTTTAATAGTGATAGAGTTACCAATGCGAATCCCCGAAGGCAAGCCGGTAGGAATCGTGTTATATGGTGCCTTCGCCACTGCCGACGAGTCCTGTAGTGGAGACCGCGTATCGGCAAATGTAGCGTAGGCCCCCCAGCTAGGTGGACTGACGACCTAAGGAAAATGGCGGGGGCAGACTGGATGCGGAAGGCGGAGGACAGCTGATGTGTTTTTTAATTGTCTGAGGGAACAATTTCTATTAAAATTTTATGGAAATTGATTTACCGGAGTCGCGTCACGCATTTCTGTTTTAAATTTTCTAGACCTTGCAAATAAGGTAGAGGTCCAGTCGATTGCTTCAGTCACAGCAATTGAGACACTTAGTACTTCACCACCGACATGTTAACGAACTGGTAACTAATAGTCTACTATGACCTTATTTGTGTCTCATCAACATTGCTAATGAACTGCAAAACCCTCAGTGCGTCATTGACGAAACGTTTATGGCAAAGTTGATTAGTTAACGTAAGTTTCTTAGGAGTCCTGTTTGAAAATGAACTCTAATGTAATGGAAAAATTATGCTTATTTTTAAAAAAGGTTTTCTGAAATATGATTTATGATAGATTCATTGTTTTCTTACAACTCAAAACAAATCGAATTTGCGATCGTTGAAGTAATCTTCTCTGCAGTGAGAACAAAGCTGTCAGTTTTTATATCTTATACAATCACTTGGCGCAAATTAGACTTTTTTTTGCTGATTTACGAAGAATTCACGTTTTTATACAGAAAAACCACTTTAATATTTGCTAAACACTTACATAAATAACCATTGTCCTCGGATGATGTTTAGTAAGTGAAATTTAACTGGATAATTGAACTGATTATTTTCTATAAATTAAATTGTATTCGAAAATATCCATCGGTTTTTTACTAAACTACAACTAGGCATATCCGACGATTGGTTACTTATCGGTTTTGGTTACCGTACAACATAATTAATCTGACTGCTGAATATTGACCTTCCTTAAGCATCGCCAGAATCTGGTCATTCTGGCGATGTTTAAGGGAGGTCAGTATTGGCTGAGGCTCTCTCAATAATTCAGTGTTAAGTCTTTAATATATTCTCTTTAACATTTCTAGGAAAACGTGACAACAGAAAAGAAGAATTTGGAGAAGAAACTAAGAGAAGCAGGTGACACACCGCTGCTGAACTCAGCGTCATCAGACCTTGAGGTCACCCAGCTGAAGGCGGAGATTGAGGTGAGTTAATCAAATAAACTTATATGCCATTGGTTGGCTTGTGACTATTGATTATTTGACGCCGCGGCAAAAATGTCAGACAGTCGGCTAGGATGTAACGTGTCTGACTGCTCTTGGTGAAACAGTTGTACTGTTACGAGCTGGGGTTCAAGATAAATAAAAGGTAAAATTTTACGTTTCCAACCAGGAAATCCTGAGATTAGAGAATTCACCCAATCAAAATTTGCAGCTTTATAATATTAGTATAGATATGTATAGCATAGATTTGTCCGTTCTGCCTTTCGCGTGTACATAAAGTGTATTAAGAATGCGAGAACATTTCATGTACAACACCGTCAAGCCATCTAGGAAATTGGTTATCTGTGTGCCAAGTTTCACCTGAATCTGATACCGTATAAGTGTGATTTGATTGCAGTACCAACTATCATTTATTCAATTTGCAAAAGGCGAACATGTTTGTTCTGGAAGTACCTCTATTATCTGTCATTTCAGTATAAAACGGTGTGAAATAATGGTGGAATTGCCACTGTACCATAATTATACGCAGTTTTCTGCTTATATGATGACTTGAAGATTTTATTTTGGTTTGCTATTATTTTGTAAGCAAACGTGACTTTTAATGTCACTTCAAGTTTAATAAAGAACACGTGAATATAGTGTTTTCCCCTTAACATAGTGAATAAGAAAGGCGTTGTTTTACAGTTTCTTAATGTTATAGTTACTGAGCTGTTAAAGTTTTACGTATCAGCTAATCGGCTTCTTAGTCGTAAGTAAGTCTTAACAGGATGGCAGAAGCTGAACACCAGAGTACCAGCATTTCACATAGAGCGAATGCCTATCTTACCTTCACAACCTAATTTCTGGGTGATACGATACCCTTTGGTAAGACTGGCTCTCACACTTTCGGTCAGACTCAAAACGACTATGAAAAATCCATAAATGATAACCGGGACCAACGGCTTAATGTGCTTTAGCATGTAAATATTAGGGATGTTATGGATATGAAATTTCGGATACGGTTTGGTTACGGATGTACGAAATGATTATTATACCGGATATGGATACGGATACGGATATGAAATTATTTCGAATTATCCGTTAGTTTCGGATAATTTCGGTTACGGATATTAAACTTTTAAGAAATTTCAAAAGTAAAATACAAATAGCTAATAAAATGGTTTTATTTATGTCACCATTTGGTAGGAATTATTACAGCTTAATTTTTTTTATTATAAATATATATCGAGTGTCGAGTGTTAGTACCTAAAATAAAAATGTAATAACAAATCCGATATTATCCGAAACTTTTATTTCGGATTCGGTTACGGTTACGAATTTTTTTTTATATCGGATATCCGATAGTTTCGGTTACGGTTACGGAGCTCCCTAACATCCCTGGTAAATATGGTCACCCTTTCATTGACGAACTGCGACAAGCGCAGCTTAACCTGATCGATAGATCCATGCGGCTGTTTTACTTCTCCAAAAACCTCTAAAAAAAGTTAATACATCCATAATTTAATTCCAGATGCTCCGCGCTGAACTCCGTCGCGCTGAAGGCGAGTTAGAAGACAGATGCTGGGCGCCCCCTCCCGGGCTACAGCAATGGCTGCAGTTAACCCACGAAGTCGAAAACAGATCGTACCTAAGGAAGAAGCAACAGGCAGACATGCAGCTGCAGCAAGCTAGAGATGCTGTGAGTATATGCCAGTTAAAGATCATATCATTATATCAGCCTATGATGTCCCCACAGTTGGGTAAACGCCTCTTTGTGACCTGCCAGGGTCGCGAGATTTGTTCGAAAGAGATACCGTGGCCCTGGCATATAGGCAACTGAAGTAACACACTGGTGGGTTTTAGTCAGTCAAAGTCTGACACGCCCATAGCGAGAGACGTCATTTGATGATTTCCCACACACAGAAAAAAGAAATGGTCATATAATCATAATCAGCCTATAAGTTTCCTAACAGGGACACAGCCACACAGGTGGGCCCTAATCGACCAGCAGGATCAGTGCGAGTTGGTATATAACACATGTTCGAAGATATTTTGATTCAAGTTCTGTTTATAATATACTAGCTTCTGCCCGCGACTTCGCCCGCGTCAAATATTTGCTCCCCTGACCCTTCCCGTCTCATCGCAGCCTGCCAGTTTTCGTCCATTTTTTTGTTGCTGCTCCGCTCCTTTTGACCGTAGCGTGGTGTTATATAGCCTTCCTCAAAAAAATAGGCTACCCGACTCAAAAATAATTTTTCATTTCGAACCAGCAGTTCCTGAGATTAGCGCGTTCCACCGCGCGTTCAAGTCGGGAGTTAGAAAGAGACGAAAAGTAGCCTATGTCACTCTCCATCCCTTCAACTATCTCCACTTAAAAAATCACGTCAATTCGTCGCTCCGTTTTTCCGTGAAAGACGGACAAACAGACACACACACTTTCCCATTTATAATATTAGTATGGATTTTTATGGATCAGAAGCTTATTGACTTTTTTTAAAGTGAAGCAAAGCTACCCAGAAGTGTTCATTTAAAAATAACAGAAACTGTATGAAAATTATAAATGCGAAAGTAACTCTGTTTGTCTGTTACGCTTTCACAACTAAACCACTGAACCGATTTTGATGAAATTCGATACGAGAAAAAAAAAAGAAAGGATGTGGGCTACTTTTTATTCCACAACTTTGTCTGGGTCCGTACTACCCCGACTTAGTCGGGAACAAAAGCTAGTAGAAAATAAATCATAATAACGTGAAACTGTTAGTGTCTAGCAGTTCAAATAATTGAAATCAACAAATCCGAATACACATTCCGTCGCTTCCGAGCTCTCGAACAAAGTGACCGAGGTGCGAGTATGCTTCCTCTGACGTTGTCACCCATTCCATTCACTGCGTCACCGTGGTCACGTGATCTCTCTACCGTCTCAATTGACAAATCCTCTAAGAATATTTATAAATCTTCAAAGAATACTACCATCCCATTTCTTCCCCTAGGTGTCGAAAGAGGCGACTAAGGGACTTACTAGAGAATGCGCAGCAGCGTCCTCTACGCATTTTACCACCATACTGCGATCGCCAATCCGTCTGCCAAGCGTGGTGATTACGGCAAACCCCCCCAAATTGGGGGAAGTCTTTGTCCAGCAGTGGATGTCTTACGGCTGAAGTGATGATGATGATTAATAAATATAATTTGGAATGATGTTAATCCGTTCCCCTTCTTTCTTCCAGTGCGAGAAACTACGCAAGAAGCGGTCTAGTCTGGTGGGCGCGTTCGTATCGACGCATGGCAAGTCTATCGACGACGTGGACCGATCCATTGTGGAAGCACGCACTGCACTCAACGAAGTCACGCAGGAGTTACAGGTAACATAGCTTTCTTGAGTTCCATAATCAGCCTTTAATGTTCCCATTGCTGGGACACAGGCCTCCTCTCTGTGAGAGGGAGTGGGCCGTAATCCACCACACGCCCAGTGCGGGTTGGTAAATGTCACATATCCTCGATTTTTTCGTTCTAAGACATCTTGTTCCCTCACAATGTTTTTCTTTACCATTTCGAGAGCATTGATGATGAAATCATTTACACAAAGTACAGCGCCTGTCTGGGTTCAAACCCTGACCTACCGAGGCTGATACCACTGCTCAAAACGTTCCAAGTCAAATTGAAAAAAAAAAATGCTTGTTATCTGTGAGAAGGACATAGGCTACTTTTATCGACGACCACACGAGCGAAGCCAAGCTAGATAATAAAAAATTGTGATATTTTCCAGGAACGCATGCACAGGTGGAAACAAATCGAGCGTATGTGCGGGTTCAACATCATCAATAATAACGGACTGCAGTACCTCGAGACGGCTCTCTACAGGAGTGCTAACGGACGGCCTACTGGACGAGGTAAATTTTATACTACACGCATCGCAGATTTTATTAGCTTTTATTTATTTAACTTGCAATGTTTGTATGTATTTTTGGGTCAAATCTTGCAAGCCGAATTAAAAGTACTTACTCCTGCCCAATATAGCTGAAATTTTACATATTGATTCTGTTTTGAAGACAATGCATTTTTTGTGATCACACCCAGGGTTGGCTCCTGACAAAGGAACTCCTTAACAATCAACGGTAAAAACACGAATTATTTTGTTCTCAGTTAGTTTTAACCATGATCTGGCAGTTTTAGTAATTTATTCGGTTGACCTAAATGTCCTTTCTTTAGAATTGTTCGTCGCATTATTGACCTCCTAAGGTTTTGAGTTGAGCTCCACGTTTACTGACAAATGCGTGCACTGACTGCACATGTCCACTCAATCTGTGTGGCTCTTTCCTCAAAAGACCATTTCAGACATCAATTTACATGGTCTCACATGATTATAATGTCTGGACCTTAAAAGAGACTGTGACCTCTGAGTTTGTTTCGGCCTTTGTCTTAGAGTAATCAGATAGGAAACACCGAACTCATCTAGTTTAAAATATCATATAAATGTAGAAGTGTTTGTAAAAACTTATATACAAAAATAACATATCACACACACGCATACACACACACACACACACACACACCCACCCACACACCCACACATCTTATTTACTGTACCTGCAATCTAGGCAAATCAATTTTTACTTAACTCTACTTTTACTTTTAAATCTTTACTTTTACGTTATCAACGCTAAACTGCTTGGCAAAAGAATTTAGTCTACTTTAATCTGCCATAGACTCATTTATGTTATTCTACTCTGCATTGTACAGTATTTTTTATCTCAGTTAACTTACACCAGTAGTACAATTGCTTAAATCATCATATCTTTTTTATACCCTAAAATCTCCAGAACAAACAAACCTATGACTTCATTAGGTCTATTTTCCCCAACCAAAAGTATATCTTCAAACCTCTATCCTCGTTCCAGGTCGCATCAGCAGTTCTCAAGACGACCTAAGTATCGGTGACGACGCGTCCATATGCGGCTCAGGTAAGAACTACGACGAGCTGTCTCTCTTCCACGAACACGTCGAGTAAGCTAGCTAACGGCACTGAATGTAGATGCATTCATCTTGGGAATTGAGAACTACTTAATAAAAATCATAAATTTATTCGTTCACTGACAGACAATTTACATCCTAAACAAGGTCTATAAAACATGAAATTTGCACAAGAGTTCGTTATCCGATTTTTTTTTAACTTTAAATCATTGTAGGGCACTTATCTAGCATAGAACTTGTATTTATAGACACCACTATATCCGTAAACATTTGGCAACGGAACTCTAAAAATTGTACCCGTATACAGGGTAACCTCTTCTTTTTATTGAGTTGGAAATCATCAAATGAAAGAAAGAAAGAAATACGTTTACTTTTTTTTCTTCTTTTTTTTTGTAATTGATGTCTCACGCTCTGGGCGGAGCGGGAGGGCGTGTCAGACTTTTACTGACTAAAACCCACCCGTGTTCCTTCAGTTGCCTATGCCAGGGCCACGGTAACTCTTTCGAACGAATGCGCAACCCTGGCAGACAGGGAACCCCTACTGTGGATAATAGGATTACTTTAAACACACATTTCGATTAATATGCTGACATAACATCATCTTGTTTCTCCGAAGGGCTGGGAGAGCGTAGATTGAAGCAACCTAAATGTGACAAATTTTTGTTAAAAACGTTTCCATAGAACGTTTGAGAGTGATAATCCCGCATCTGTTTATCAAAAACTGACGTGTACTGCTAGTAATTCGATTCCTAATATTAAAATACAAATACCTTAATTAACGCCTTGTTTGCCAGTAGGGTCGGGCAGAGTTGCACCTATAGTACACCCACATTCCTGCCAGTTATGTTTCAATCATGGGATTGAAACATTTTACATGGGTAAAATGGGGCGAGCTTATTGCTATCAACCGAGCATAAATCCATGCTCCGGACTGCTACTGACTGGAACTGCCGATAAATCTCGCAATATAAGTATTCAAAGAGAGATGGAAAAGAAAAATGTTTATTCGGCTCAAACAAACCGCACATTACAAAAAAAGGATACATAAAATGTACACATACAAAGTAGCCAAAAGCCTCGTATTCATGTTTAAAAACTTTTACAATTTTGTCTATTGCATTTCTGTAAGCTGAATGGAATGTTGGTTTTGTTAGATGTGCGTGTGGATTGAGAGATCTTTTCGAAAAACTCTTCCAATCCCAACCAAATTATAAGAAGATTTAGGAAATAATTGTGAAAACTTCATGGTAAGGTATAAAATTTGTGAAACCTAAACAAAGAAAGTTAGAACTCATTAACTGGATCTCTCAATCTGGACAGCTGAAGAAAAAGCCATAACGCGTATCCAAGAATATACTGCCTATGTGTTTATAATTTGCATTTTAATTAATTGTGAAGGATTTGTGAAAGCTGCTAAACAAAATTTCGATTCGTTTCAAAGGCACGTTTAAGATTTATAACGGTTTATATGGATCACTCAGAGTGGACAATTTTCAATTGAGTGATCTTGTTAAACACGACCTAATACTGAAAAAGTATGAATAATTATCATGTTTATTGCAAATTATGCTTCTGGGAAAATTTGTGAAACAAAAATCGTGATTGAAATCTTACTGGTTCAAGAGAAAATGAAAATTTAGTTTTTTGTCGATCGTCCCAACTGAGAGATCATTATTTTGAACTATATTTAATAAACCAAAACATATAGGATCAGAAATTGTGAAAAATGTTGTACTAAAATTTTACTAATCAATCGTCCCTGTTAGTGTTATACTTAAAAAGATAAATCATTTTTTACAATACATAAGGAAAACGTTGAGTAGGGTAGACATACTTTTTTATTTTGTCCGATTTTTTCGATTCCGATTACAGAGGACATAGTGTTCATAACGACCAAATAGTCTGTTATGACGATTTGATGGGAAAAATGTATAAGAAGAACCAGTTATTTTACATACTTTGTCCTACGGACTTATTGATTAGGTTACATCCTATTATGTAATTATGAGTGAAATTAAAAAAAGTTAAAATTAAAAATTTTTTTTTTTTTTGGTTACCTTAAAATTTCTGATCTTTTTGTGTGTAAGAATCACTTAGAATTACGGACTTAGAATTCCTTAGTAAGGGCACTACACATACAGTACCTGACTTTGCAGAAACTTGTCATTTAAAAACGTAATTTTATATTATATAAATTATGTAGTGAAACCAGACACAAATTACTTGTATAAAAACGTCTAAAGTGCATCATAATTTAAATTGTACCGGTAATGATTCCGACCGGCGATATGGTCACCCTAGTCAACGTTTTCCTCAAGAATTGTAAAAAATGATTTATCTTTTGAAGTATAACACTTACAAGGACGACTGACTCGTCAAATTTAGTACAACATTTTTCACAATTTCTGATGTATCTACCTAAATTTTCCCAGAAGCATAATTTGCAATAAACATGATAATTATTCATACTTTTTCAGTATTAGGTCGTGTTTTACAAGATCACTCAATTGAAAATTGTCCACTCTGAGTGATCCATATAAACCGTTATAAATCTTAAACGTGGCTTTGAAACGAATCGAAATGTTGTTTAGCAGCTTTCACAATTCCTTCACAATTAATTAAAATGCAAATTATAAACAAATAGGCAGTATATTCTTGGATACGCGTTATGGCTTTTTCTTCAGTTGTCCAGATTGAGAGATCCAGTTAATGAGTTCTAACTTTCTTTGTTTAGGTTTCACAAATTTTATACCATACCATGAAGTTTTCACAATTATTTCCTAAATCCTCTTATAATTTGGTTGGGATTGGAAGAATTTTTCGAAAAGATCTCTCAATCCACACGCACATTTTTGTTAGACGTTGCACCGTTGCAGAAGGACTACTAGTGGATTTAAAATAAGGCCTAGCTCCGATAAATCTCGCAATATAAGTATTCAAAGAGAGATGGAAAAGAAAAATGTTTATTCGGCTCAAACAAAACGCACATTACAAAAAAAAGGATACATAAAATGTCCACATACAAAGTAGCCAAAAGCCTCGTATTCATGTTTAAAAACTTTTACAATTTTGTCCATTGCATTTCTGTAAGCTGAATGGAATGTTGGTTTTGTTAGACGTTGCACCGTTGCAGAAGGACTACTAGTGGATTTAAAATAAGGCCTAGCTCTCTAATTAAGCAATTCGTCTATAGCATTGAGGTTGCTGCTACTCGTTTTCTTCTACCATTGTCCTCTGTCAGCCGTCACGCTGTTATTCACTCTTTCGTATGACCTTCCTCTCCCTCTCCATACATCAACATTCATCACTCTTTTATTCACATGCTTTTCTTTTCTAATCATCGCAATGCAAGCCAAACGTTTTCCTTTCAACTGTTCTGTCAGTGGCGCCACTTTCGAACGTCTTCTTCAATATATTTTTTTAATGTGACTTCAAGATTGAATGAGAAAACCCCCATCTCAGCCACACTAAAGTTTCTTGTATCGTGAGTGGCAAGCATTATAAAAGCCTTTTTAGGTATAAAATCAAAATAAATATTTGAAGTCCTGTATTACGTAACACTATGAATGCATCTACTTCGTTGATTTGGTTCTGTGTAATCGTTTGACTTCCGAACTGAGTATAGAATCATTGATTTCAACGTTTTTATAAAAAAAAACTTTTATATAATAATTCATATCGATTCGAAAAAGCACAGCTAAAACATATCGATATCGAGTCTTTGTTCTCGATGATATACAGAAAATCGATCATCGATATTCGAATGTTCGTAATTCGAAAGTTAAACGATCTCATCGAACCGTCACTTCTAAACTAGAGTACACTTTTATATAAAGTAGCCAAAAGACATATTTCGATAGACACTTTTGTTCTGCAATTAGTTTAGCAAACGTTTTTCGAAATCTTGCTATGGAGTGTTTTATTTAATACAATTAATACCGTAATCTGTAATTTTTGAGCAATATTGGACAATAGTTTGCAATTGAATCTCAATAGGGTTTCATTGATTTAAAACAACAAACAAACACTTCATATTAAGTTTTGTAAGCAGTAGCGGCCTTTGAACGAAGGTCGGAATTTTGTCGGAGATGAGTGTGAGTGAGAGAGCACGGGTGAAAATTCGGAAAGCCTATATTCCGGCTATGATACACCGGCCGTACTTTACAAATATGCAATGGCTTTCTTACGAGGACCTAATATAATAATGTCAAAAAATCGAACTGACCTTTAACTCCCTGGTTCTGAAAACCAGGGAGTAAAAGGCCTTCGATTATTTATCTGTGGTCAATTCTCGTTGAGTGATTTGATTGGCGGTTGTTTTTACTGACAACCAATCACAACTGTCTTCTACAAAAGTCTTTAATGAAGAATTGAAGTTGGAAGGACTTTCACAATTGTTTTTACCTCTGATTTATACATACCACTGCCAAAATCAAAGTGATTTTTACCATCCTTAAAATAAGGTTTAAGGATGTTGTTGGGTTTACAGCCACTGACAAATCTGTCAAAATCATAGTGATCCTTATCGTTGTTAAAATAAAATGTAGGTGGGTCACAGCCACTGAAAAATCCGTTAAAATCACAGTAATCTTTATCATCTATACAATAAGGTTGCTGTTGGCTTGTTGTCAGATATAAAATAACTGTGAAAGAACTTAGCGTAAGATTTACCATGAGATTGATCAGATATGTGACCTTTAGAAGCCGGAAGTTAGTTATTTAAAAGTCCCGAAAGAATTCTCTCATTACATGTCTTTAGCGTTCTCTTTTTCATACACATTATTAACCTTTATTATAAACCTCAATAAGTGAGTTTTGTCGGTGCCCACTTCAAAAGCGGCTATTACTTCTAAGAATTATGTTTGAAAGTATTAGAATAATCAATTAAATATATATATACAACGGCTTTGGCGGCAGCAAATTTTAACTTATTTTGCCTGGTTTTCTTTTTATTTAAAATAGTATGCTAACAATTAGCAATTTTTATAAAAATACAAAAAAAGATATATTAACCTTTTCTTAATTTGCATGATCGTGTTTTAAATCCTAATTGAAATGTACAAACATCCTGATGTATTTTATTCAGAGCTAAATATTCAAAAATATTAATTTATTTACAAATGTCCAAGTTTAGAGCTTCTGCAAACTGAATTATGTAAACTAATTTTTGAAGCGATGTGATAATATTTACTAGAAATAAACAAGTAACAAAGGTGCTTGCTTCTAAAGTGATAACTTTAAAAGTTAACATTGAAATGGCTAAAACTATTTGAACTGTGCTCAAATTATGTATCAAATAAGCAGAAATTGTTAGTGTTGTACTTAAACGAAACGATTAATGTATCGATATAGATATTTTAGTCGATTTTGAAATGTCATAAATAAATCGTTTTGTAATTTTTACTTAAATTAATTGTATATTATTATTATTATACAAAAATAACTTATTATGAGCATCGATTTTCCCATCGAATTGTTTATTGTAGACCGTAGACAGTTTGATTCGTTTACAATATATTTTATCATAACAAAGATTTCATTTAATAATCATAATATATTTCATCTTCCATCGATTTGTTTAGACGATTAATCGTTATACAGTCGAATTGTTAGTCGAGTTCCTGATGTAGATCTTAAATGTTTCATAAATGGTGACATTAATAATAAGTTTGAAAAACATTGTTATTTATTATTATTAGTTTCTAAGTAACAGTTTTATGTATGTATTTGATTTAATAAATCGTATTTTTGAAAATTGTTTCGTCACAATCGGTATGAAGCTTTCAGGCCGAAAAATTGAAAAAAAAGTTTATATTTTAGTTTTTATCTGAGGTTTCCCAGATAGGTAAAGCATGTATGAAGTAATAAATGTTATTGTTGTATATAATATCTCCAATCGGTGTGGGTTTTTCTTTCACTTTTCTATCCCTGTGCATGTTTGTTAACTAATACCACATAAAGAGTAGTTTCATTTAGTTATAATAAGCTTGAAGCAACTTTTCTTCGCACGCTAGTAAAAAATGTAATAGTTAATGACAACCAAATTGTAAAATGCAAATAAAGGCTTGAACTGATAGCAAGCAGTAATGTTCTTAATATCTTATTGATGTCAAAATAATAGTAATTAGCTTGAAAATATTACCGCTTGTAACATACCCAGCTTAACATGTTTAGTAGATTATTTAGTCGATTTTCAACAAATGACTTGAAACTCTATGCACGTTTGAAAGCTTTTGACGATTGTGATTTTGTTTTATTTTGCCGCCATACCCTTCCCGGCTTCCATCAGTGTTGCAAGGATTTTCCAGTACATAGACTATAATTAGTTATGCTTTATCAGTGTTTTATGGCAACATTTTTATTCTTTGGCACTTTACAGGTAAGAGATTGTTATGTATCAATATTTTATGCTTTTTACTATAGATTGTATTACTTCAATATTATTTCATACATGCTTTCATCGGAATTAGGCGCTTTTTGCAGAAACAAATGATCAAATTATTTGAAAAAAAAAAAATGCCGACTGGGGAATATTTGCTTGTTTTATGAGGATTTTTAGGAATTATTATATGTATTGTGATCATTACAGTGGCTGATAACTTCCTGTGGCGCGAGGACTCCTCTGGAAGCGAAGCAGACGCCCCTCACTACCCTTTAGATCTGAGACTTGCGGAGGCTAGGTGAGTTTATGTGCCTTGACAGATAAAGCTAAATTAAACCAAAAGTTTTTTTTTGCAAAGAAGTCTTTGTTATACCGAAAATAATTATTTTAATGAATAATGCTTATAATTCATGCTTCCGCATGACTTTTCAAGCGTCTATTCTATTGTCATACAAAAGCGTCTATTCCATTGTTATACAAGATACTTATAGAAAAAAAAAACCAACGTGATATTTTTTTTTTGTGGTTGTTTAACCCACCCGTGTTCCTTCAATATATGCCAGGGCCACGGTAACTTAATAGAGTTGCTGCTTAAAAATAAACTAATCGACTAACGATTAAACAAATGATTGATGTAAGTTGACAAAGCTTTACGTATCGTGGGTATCGTAGTTTCATTTATCGTATTAGTTATTTTTTTACCTTTTGACAGATCATACTGAAGATTCAGTTTTGCATAAAAGACTTTGTCCAGTCCACTTTTTAGTTGTATAGTCCAGGGACAAGCAAATTCGTGCGTATCTATACTAATATTATAAAGCTGAAGAGTTTGTTTGTTTGATTGAACGCGCTAATCTCAGGAACTACTGGACCGAATTGAAAAATTCTTTTTGTGTTGGGTAGCCTATTTATCGAGGGAGGCTATAGGCTATATAACATCACGCTACAACTAAGAGGAGCGGAGCATTAATGAAAAATGTTGCAAAAATGGGGCAAATTTATTCCTTTTGACAGTTTCCGTTGCGTGCGCTGCGTAAACGGTTAAAGTAACGCAAAAATCATGTACGACGGAATTATTTCTTTTAAAAAGTTAAAAAAAAAAGTCCGCGAGAGCATATGTCTATCTTTTAAGGTTAACTCACTATAACTAAAAAGGAGCGAGCAGCAACGAAAAATGGACGAAAACTAGCAGGTAAATCGATGCGATGGGAAGGGTCAGGGGAGCAAAAAGTTGACGCGGACGAAGTCGCGGACAGAAGCTAGTAATCCATAAATTTTATGGCTCAAAACCCTTCTTATATCATGAACCATATTATTCTCCAGATTACAGCTCGAAGAACGCTTAGCTCAAGAAGCTCGCGAGCGACGTCAGGACGAGCGAATCGAGCGCCGAGCGGAGGACAAGCGAGCCGCTCTAGAAGAGTACCGAGCGAGGACGTCGTTCAACGATCTGCGCAAGAGTCCCGCTGATGAACGGAACAAGGACCAGGTGCAGTTCATACTGGGGGGTGACAAGTAAGTAACGATGACATTTTAGTTTGTTAGATATCTTTCGTAATTTTATTTGCCATTTAGGTTATTCAATCGTCTTTATATTTGTCTGAATTTTGGAAAATGTCTAAATGTATGAAATTGCTTATCAGGTAGGCTTGTAGGTATCAAACGCCAGTAGGACAGTTTGGGTAAAAGAGCTGAGTTTTTCACTCCACGCGTGCTTTGTCTTCTACGAGGACAGTTTCCGATGAAGTTACTACTGTAAGGAATTACAACAGTAGTAAGATATAAGAAAGTCACAGTGTGAGTTTTATACGGTGAAAGTGTGCCCTGCCTGGGCGGAGCACCGCCGTGTCCTCGTGGAGGCGATCGGCGGCGGTGACCTCTCGCGTCTGGCCCTGGTGCGAGCCATGGTACGGAGCGAGAGGGAGTGGGAAGCCGTCACCTCCTTCTGCGAAGCAGTAATGCTCGCGAAGGAGGAGGCGGGGCGCGTGAGGGAGAGGCAATCTCTGCGCCCTCACGCCCCTAGTCGCAGCAGGAGACGCCCCGGGAGTCGGGGTCCATAGCGGACTCCCGGCCACTACGGACTAAAGTTAAAGACATTGTATATTTTTAATATACATACATACATACAATCACGCCTTTTTCCCATGGGGGTAGGCAGAAACCACGAAACGCCTCCTGCTACGATCTCTACACACTCCTTTTGCCTCGTTTAGGTTCATACAATTGGTCATATACACACGCCCGTTGCGAGTACTACGCACTTTACCTTTTTGAAGAACATCACCAATAAAGTCACTATATGTCCTCCTAGGGCGTCCCCTCCCGGTGTTTCCACTCACATCTGCCTTGTAAATACCTTTCGTAAGCCGTCCTTCAGTCAACATGACCAGACCATCTAAGCATACTCTTTCGATTTTTGTCACTACATCTTCTTTTAAATCGCATCGTTGTCTTATCACATAATTCCTTAGCCTTTCATTCATAGTCCCGCCACAAATGCTTCACAAGGACCGCATTTCAACAGAATTAATTCTGCGTTCATGCTTCTTTTGCAACACCTGACATAAGATAACATGTTGTATTTCCAGCGTGAACTGGTCGAACGAAGGCGAGCTATCCCGCGCGGTGGAGCTGTCGCGCGCGGTGACGTCATCGTCTCAGCCGCAACTGCGCGGGTCCCTGCGGGGTGCGCCCCTCGCCCCGCCGCGCCGCCCCCTCGCCGCGCCCATCGTGCGCTCGCGCAGTACTGATGTAGTGGCTCTGGCCGCGGACGATCCGAGACCGCCGCCTAGGAATACGTTTACGAGACAGAAGCTGTTAGCTGAAGGTGAGTTGACTAGTTGATTTTTAACTGACTTCAA